>JASFXZ010000005.1:1295625-2588750 GCA_032209605.1 Mactromeris polynyma
CACGCACATATTCGTATACAAAGAAAAATGTCACGCACATCTACAAAAATGTCACGCACATCTACAAAAAAGTTAACATAATACAGTCGGACCTCGTTTATTCGACATCCTCCTGTCCAAATAATTGGTTAAATCCGAAACAAAAATCAGGTTCCGATATTCTTATGAACGTTGAATTCAAATGGGCTATTCGAAACCGTGTATTATTCGAAATAAAATTTCGGACCCGATGAATTCAAATAAACGAGGTCTGACTGTTATTCTAAAATTGACCTTCTGAAATGTATTTCTAATTTATACCAATATTGACACTATGACGGAGTTTACCCTTTGAAGTTTGCCCTTTTGTTTAAGATATTTAAAAAGACGATAGATGTTCTATAATTTATTCGCTCCACAATTCAATAAATAATTGACAATTAAAACTGCCCGTTGTTCATTAAATATTTAATGGATCTATTAATTGATTTGTGTTTCACATAAGTATATGCATAAATACGCTCCTACACAGCGCTTTGATTCCGCTACCGTTACATTCACACGCTGCTGTCTTACCCAGTATATTTTGATATTTGACCTTACGAAATCACTGATACTAAATGCCATTGGTCGACACGATCACGTGACTACTGAGTTTATAATAGATGAGTATTTTCCAGTGTTAAGCGAATAAAATGTGTACGCAGTGTATAGCCTTTAGAGTCGAAGGAAATTAGCCAAAACTGTTCGAGGTTTCGAAGTTATACTGTAAATTAGTTGCAATCTGAAGGTTAGGATTTGTTGTTGAGCATAAAAAATTGCCGAGATGTTATGATTGCTGGTTAATTAATCGAAAGTCAGTACGGTAACGTACCCCTTATAGAACGTTTAACCAATCCGCGTCAAGGTTACAAACGTTGTTCGATTGAAGAGAAGTTGGTGAAGTTGTTAACGTAAGATTTTATTGGTTTACACAATTTTCTGATCTCAATTTTGACTTATATGAGGTTTCCATGCATATTGCAATATATCGATATATCAGTATATCGTGACACCTTAACTACGCCTCACGCAAATAGTTGCGTGTATTATCAATGTAATTAGATTATTATTAAAATCATAACAAGGCTTTAATCAATTGACGCAGTTGGTTAACATCATTTTCTCCACTTGTAACACTTTGAATATCTTCTAGAGAGAAGGCCATCAATTTCGCACTTAAAGGTCGATTGTCATATTTTCTATCAAAATATGTCACGAAATAATTTTCAGAAAATGAAATATTAATGCCTCTATACAGACGTACTCTGCAAACATTGCAATGTAACTTTTCTCAAAGATTTCCTGGAACTGCAAAACACGAGTCCAATAAAGTACTTCCTCTGCTAGCGCTAACTCGACACGTAGGTCAGAATAGAAAATACCGGTATCGGACACTTGTATTTGTGGTTTTGGGAAAACATGACAGAAAAGTGACAATAGTGTTGTAGCATACGCCTGTATGAAGGCAATTACCAAATATGTTCACATATTTTTGACTTAGTTTGACCCCAGTCTTTTTACTGACAGTTCTAAGGCTGTTAATGGCTGTATGTTAAATTTCCCTTTCCCCTGTGAAGCTCTTTCACTTTAAATAGAGTTCATGTTCTTTTTTACCACTTTCGGCCTACTGTTGCCAGATTTCTTGAATTGTCCTGTGATGTATTACAATCATTAAAACCACTCCTGTATGTACTATTTTGATCTCCTAGTTATCCCTTATAGTCGACCAGGCCATTCCTTGTGCCCCTGTTCCCTTACGTGTGTACCCTTGAGCCTCCTCACATGCCTTATGTTTTATGGATCGTTGTTTTCACGGCGGTCTGTGTGGAGAGGCACTGTCTTATGTATTTGGCGTTCCCTGTAGCAACTTATTCTCTCTCTTTTATGATATTTTGTCCAAACAATAAGACTATGTACCTTTAGTTTAACATGTCCTGTATGTCAAGAGACAGTACATAAGTACTTCTTGAGATGCGTGAGAACATAAATAATAGATCACTAGGGTATAACCAATTATTGATCATTTATTTTCCTTTTAACAAGATTGATACACGAAAAATGCTGCAATATACGTAAGTATCCTTTAATATCTTAATACAATCGTAATTTAGTTACGTTTTAAAACTCGCTACCCCAATAGAACTATAGAACAAATTTTTAACGAAATCGTACTAAAATCATTCCATCGTAACATCTCGCGCATTGATTCTGAATGAAAGTTATTAATCACTGTGCTATGAGGAATTAGATATTTCTTGAAACATTGAATAAGTAGGCTATTCTATTACTTTTAACTGTGTTAGACTTTTGTTAGATGCAGTAAAGTGGTTCGTGCTGAACTACTTTGTCACGCGTATGTACCCCGTACAGCGGTAAATTATTACACTTTGGGGAAAGTTGGTCAAATGTAAAGCATCTGAAATGTAACATAAATTTTAAGACCTTTGATTAAAGCCCCTGGCAAGAAACACACACATATTGGACCGTTTTGTTTTAAAGATACGTATTCTTAGTACCATACTTAACAACTTTCTACATACTGGCCATTTAACTCCCTTGATTGGTTAAGTGTGAAAACTTTACTCAGTACATTTAAAAACGCACATTTTTGTACCTGTCATGTGTCTTTTAAATGTCATTTTAGTGTGTTTTAAAACTCATTTTGATATGAAAATACCGGCTGATTGAATGAAAATTTAACATTGATCATTGCGTAAAATGAAATAATATCGTGTTAAATTCCTATCTTTCATCCTTAGGTAAGTTCATGACATTTGGGAAATCTTACAGTTTGCGTTTTTCGGCGCAGCCGTACTTACATGGTTTGGTATTTGCATATCAGTGTTGTGTAAACCAATCAAATCTTACGTTAACCACCAAGGCAATTTCTCTTCAACCGAACAACGTTTGTAACCTTGACACGGATTGGTTAACCTTCCGATAAAGGGTTCGTTATCTTACCGAAATCCACTGAATTTCGGTGACCGAAATCCATTTTGGATCTGGAGTGACCAGCACTCGTAACATCTCGGCATATTTTTATGTTGCACAATAAATCTTAAACTTCAAATTGCGCCGACCATATTTTTTCAAGATATTGTTTGTTATATGTACTGAGTATATTTAAGACAACGCATATTGAAGGAGACCAACAAAGGTTGAAACCGTTTCATGAAAAAAGAGTCATAATTGTGAATCATTACATAAATTCTTTATACATGAGCATTGCTGTAAAATGTCTAAACATTGTTACTGAAAAAGGGAACTGAAACGAATTTTACACCATTTGTTTGTTTTCATCCCGATGTTATACATGTATCACTAAAACCTTCTAGTGTTTTTCGTTTAAAACACGAATTTTCAATAATGTTTTCAAGAGTTATGTCGGCAAACAATCTCAGAATTATTTCATCAGATTAAGATGTTCGTACACAGTTCGACCATAGTTGATTAACTGCATAGAAATCGCAAAATATTGTCAATAGTTCTCTCCCTTTATCCTTTCAAGAGTTATCTGCCTTTACACCTTTTATAGTTCTATAAATAGATTTGCTATATAAGGGATAAAGGGAGAGAACTCTGGAAGGGGAAAATGTTATATATAGTACATGTACCATAGAATGGATAAAGGGAGAGAACTCTGGATGGGATGAAGGGAGAGAACTCTCTGCATGGGATATAGGGGGAGAACTCTGCAAGGGAATAAGGGAGATAACTCGTGACAATCTCCTGTGATAGAAACACAGATAAAATCAACATAATTATTTGTTCAGTTTGCAACGCAAATTGTGATTGATAAAAACACGACAAATAATGATTTCCCACTTATTGTTATACTATGAATTAGCAGCTTAAATAGCCAAAGCAATATACGATAACAAAAACAGTGCACATCGGAATATAACTAGAACTCAGGGACCTCCGTATTTATGATGAAGTTATCCAATTAGCTTGTGGAAGGTTGATGGTTCTACCCAACTGTCCGCGGGAGACTTCATCCACCCTAATACCTGGAATAGGAACTAGATGACCCTGGCTGTTTGTGTGAGCTAAACTCCCATTACAAGAAAATAAATAAGACAAACTCACGTTCATGGTTATATGCATCTATGGCTGGTTGTATACACATCAGTCCAAGAATAATAAACATCCTTTCAAATAGGTTAACCCCAAAATGCACGGGATAGTTTTTGCACAGAATCATTTTAAGTTTATTTCGACAGCGCGCGCCGGACTAGACTGAACATAGACGGGATTCTGCTTTGTTATATATTCCGTGATACATGCACGCAATGTCGGACAATACCGGATATGTTATACATGTACTACTTCACACGATAAACTGTTCAAAGTATGTGTTGATTTTACTTTACGCAATATAATTATTTGGCCAATTTATTGAATTTACTCATTCAGTTTGGAAAATAAAAGCGTCGAATTAGGTTTAATACAAACAGTAGACGAATACAATAAAATCAGACATTACATAAAGCACATGTCACTTCTGTAATATATATTTTTTTCGTGATGAATTACATCGTACAATTGTTTTTGTAACTTTTTTGTACGTAGTTTGTGTTAATTATACTTAGAACATTAGGCCAAAAATTAGTTCCCTTGCTGTCCGCATACCGTAAAATAAGATTTTTGTCATCAGCGTGGATTGTTTAGGCGTGATCACGAGAGGTATAGTTTAACAAGTGTTGGTGTTAAATAAATTACATATCCACCTACAGTCGAACCTCGTCTGTTCGACAACCTTCTATCCGAATACTTGGTATTATCCGAAATGACCATCCGGTCCCGATGTATCTTTTAGGCACGTCGGATTGAAATGGAATATTTGAAAGCGTGTATTATTCATAATAAAATTACGGACATGGTGAATTCGAATGAACGAGGTCTGACTGTAATAGGGTCGAGAAACAGCAGACGAAGATTTAATGCGACCCAAATTGTTTCATAATACAGGTATTATCTCTAACAAGAGGCACAAAAGGGCCCGACGCTCTTCTGGCTGTATTGTGCATCTGGATGTCAGAAATCTCATGGAAGGTTCATGAGCAGTAGTCGTTTAAAGGTTTGTTTTTAGCTTTGGTGGCCATACTGTGCAACCATCCGGAACAGTTTTAAAAATCTTGATTGGCTGTATTGATGGTTGTTCTGTTAATTGATGGCTGTGATGCTGATTGATGGATGTGATGCTGATTGATGGCTGTGATGCTGATTGATGGTTGTGATGCTGATTGATGGCTGTGATGCTGATTGATGGTTGTGATGCTGATTGATGGCTGTGATGCTGATTGATGACTGTGATGCTGATTGATGGCTGTGGTGCTGATTGATGACTGTGATGCTGATTGATGGCTGTGATGCTGATTGATGGCTGTGATGCTGATTGATGACTGTGATGCTGGTTGATGGCTGTGATGCTGATTGATGGCTGTGATGCTGATTGATGACTGTGATGCTGGTTGATGGCTGTGGTGCTGAGTGATGACTGTGATGCTGATTGCTGTCTATGATGCTGATTGATGACTGTGATGCTGATTGATGTATGTTCTGTTGATTGATGGCTGTGCTATATGCGTGTTGCGAGATCGACGAAGGGTTAGTATTTGCTATTTTTGTTGCGGGTTTTTTTGTTGATCTTCACAGTAACCAAATATACGTATGTATTGTTTTAGCAAAGAAACAGCTAATATTCGATTTAACAGTTTTTTTAATAATCCATTTCGTTGATTTAATTATTTTAAGTCGGGAAATTTGGACCAATAAATTAATATGTAGAACAGACATGAAGCCGTCGCACTATGTGTACATGTATGCCTTATCTCAGAAACCAAACGGAATCTCGTCAGTTGCGCATGCGCAGTGAAATGTAGAATAATATACCGAATTAACCCAAGTAGTTTCATGCGAAATTGCCGTAAAATCGCTAATTGCAAAAAATGTCATTTTTATGTTGTGATAATTATATAAATTGCTGCACGAAATTGATATTTAGATTTGACTGACACTAAGTTCAATGTCATTATGTAGTCCTACGTAATTACGGACACACAAACCATGGATTCGAAACAGGCTGGTATATGTATTAAGACTTGTTTGAACTCTCGGGGCGGTGATTTTCTTCCGAGAACGAACGATCGGAACACCTAAATGAATAAAGTTCGCGTTTTATACGGTTTTATACAACACTGATCAATGCGAGTTTGGACGTAATCTACGTATGCTCAAATGTATGTCCATTCTATGGCCCTGTTACAACCTAACAAATTAGGCCTATGTTAGACCAAAATGGAGATGACATATCCTACTGTAAGTTAAGTTAATAATGATGAAGAACTGAGCTGTCGCCTCGAAGGTCTGGGTTCGATTCCCGGACAGGCCAGTTCATGCCAATATTCAGCTACGGTCATTCGTCAGTGGTCTTAGACTCATGTGGGGATGTTGCCAGCTACTTGAAGAAGAGCAAGTTAAAACTGGCTGGTAATTCAATCTCATTGAAATCAGCCCCTAACTTAAGCTCCATTACTTTCCGCTGTTAGCCAGTTAGCGTATGGTATAGGAGATGGTTTTAATCAGATAGACTGGTAATTACCTGTCCAAAACTGTTCACCCGTCCAGTGTACTTTATATACTAATACTATGGAAGGAATAAAGGGAGATAATTCTAGAAGGGATAAAGGGAGAGAACACGTTACAATGTCGTGTACACACCCTAATAAATAAAGAGGATGAGACTATTTTACTAACATCCTCGTGAGATTCGTGTATATGTATGAAGTGTCACTTCCGACTACAAGTGTCTAATAATTGGTTAATAATTACGGATTGACGTAAATACTTACAAAGCAATTGTCTCTCATATCTACATGTAACATATTGATACTACATATAGTTATCTCGACTTTGAGGGTAAAACAAGTATTTGAAATGATCTTACATCCACGTAATGATTGATATATGTTACGACCGAAGAGAACAATATACGTTAATGTTATATCTATACGAATGTTACCAGATGTTACAACAGAAACATGTACGTAAATACAATCAGTCACTTCTTCCAACCTTTATCTTATCTTGTCAATTAAATATTCAAGTTTATGCAAGCGTGACGATACGTATCGTTTAAAACAACACTGTATATTAATTCAACATGCGCGGAATCAGCGATTTACGTGAGGTGGGTCTAGCTCCTGGTAAGACAGCGGATCGAAGTCATCCTTTGGAGTCCCTATTTGTTTTGCAAAAAACAACGATTTTCTTGTAATGTAACACGCTACTTTTGGACAAAAACAGTGCCAAGACAAGTCATGTGAAGAAAAGACAAGACAAGACGAGACGAGACGAGACGAGACGAGCCGAGGCGAGGCGAGGCGAGGCGAGGCGAGGCGAGGCGAGGCGAGGCGAGGCGAGGCGAGGGTAAAATATGTTTCTCACGCTAGGCCGCACCTCTTTAAATAGTAAACATATTACATGAGAGATCCTAAATTGCGGTTTGACACAGAAGAGTGTCAAGAGTTTTCCTCTTCATCACTTCTAGAGTACTATACGAGTACATATACATGTATACATATATACTATAGAAGGGATAAAGGGAGATAACTCCTGTGGTTTAACATTTAGCCATCTAAGATCATAAGGATATTAATTGAGCTTCATTATTATCTCATGACCGAGTACAAAACGCATACTGCTTAACTGATTAAGTGCACACAGACCACTTAAGGTAGTAGGTCTGTAATGGGCATATTTCAAAACCTATCATTTTCTTAATATACATTTTTCACAGATACAAATACACATTTTAAGGTATTTTTACAATCTCTTAAAATTGTTATGACCTGTTCAGTGGACCAACCCTCTGTGTGGGATGCATTTGAAAAATAACAATTGACAAAGTCCAATATTGAATTTTTTTCTTTAATTTCATGAAAATTTGATTTTTCTCCGAGTCGGCATAGCGTTGATTGTCGATCTTTGCCGAATTGATTCCGATCTGTACCGACATCGAACGATACTTACCGATCTAATTACACCCTTACTACCTTGAAATTCAACATTAATTTACCACGGTTTTCATGCTATTCACTCATTTATCGGGATTCGCGCCCTGACCAAAGTTAAAATTGCTGAAGCCTTTTTATTAGAATAGGAAATTATGTAATTATTGTATGATGTTATAAAATTATTGAAATTATGTATTTCTGAGTGGAAATTTTTGTCATGGTTATATTTCTTGAAAAGTCTAACTTAACCCACGAAAATAAATAGTAAAAATATAATCACAAAATACCCGACAAACGTCAGTGACAAACGCCGATGTAGACTACAGGTGGCCGGTGAGTAGCCATGACATTTAAAACCCGCATTGAATTTTTTTTTCACTCTGTTCTTATAGTAAGGTAAAGGTGTCCAATTTCATACGTATTTACAATGAAAATATATACACACATTTGCTTTGACGTACTTTTCAAAGCCATTTCTCAACCGATTTTTATCACTGATATCTTAAAATACACACAAGGGATTTATGTCGACTATACTATACGTTTATTGGTACAATCTGCACAATCTGTCGACAGTGTATAAACTCAAAAAAAAAATTTCAATGCGGGTTTTAAATGTCATGGCTACTCACCGGCCACCTGTGATGTAAACCGCAGGAAAATATCCGAATATGTTTTATAGCGATTTTTGTTAAATCAACGCTTGTTTCTCGTTGATATAATTCTTATCTATTTCGTCATTTTTTCAAGAAAATAAAAGTAAATGGGTAAGGGACCTTTCACCTACCTCGTCTTACTTCTCAAGAGTAAAATGTCCGACTTAGAGTTTGTCGTTAGTAGTTTTGTTCGTCTGAGACAAAGATGAAGAAAAAAGTCAATCAAAGTGGAATTTCTGAGATTTTTAAAAAAATAGACAAACTTGTGTCTAAGAAAGTTTGCGAAGACGGACCAAATCTCAAAATAAATATTTCCTTATTTTTTGGGCGTGAAACCTGAAACAAACATACATTTACGGGCCAAAGGTTTTGACCCACATGTTGAAAAAAATGCTATATGTATTTGTAATCTCGGTAAGAATGTCAGTATGAAAGATATAGTCTAGCTAATGTTGATAAAAACTTACTTAACATACGCAGAATAACAGTGATCGACATTCCATAGATTTGTATTTCAAGAATTATTATCACACTGATAATTAACAGAAACGTGTTATCATACAAGGCGTAACAAAATATGTTTGTATATATATATACATATTACAATATACGAACACAAAGAGAAAGTGAAAGTAGAAATTGTTACAGACCCCTTTGATAAATGCCACATTGGAGCGGGGAGGGAAACACAATTAGTTTAATGATGACCCTGGTATGTGTCTAAATGTGTCAGAAAGAAGATAAGCCAATGAATGTAAATGTGTCATGACTCTGTTTATCAGTTTAGTGGACCAAAGTTTACAACTTGTAGATACTCGGGTTTTACCGGAAGACTTCGTCAAAATGGCCGTTTTGAAATAGCTGTCGTTATCAATTAACAACTACTAGGTCAGACCTATCAATCTATACCATTACATTAATTTAGACAGCAGTACAAACAGACATGATTTGTGCCGAAATTGTATTGATAGTCTTGGTTACTGTGTGTTTTCGTGAACATGGAGCGCAGACGACTACATCACAACTCGAGCAAGACGTGAATACATTGAAGTTGCAGATGTCACAAATGCAAGCAACTATTCAGGAATTGCAGAAGCAACTCAGTAAGACATAAGTTATATCGTATTAAAAGTGTTGACTCTGAAATACTTGAAGACGTAAATCGAGACGTTTGTTGGCAACTATAGTTTGATACATGTATAAGCATTATTTTTTCACAAAAAAATACTTAATTAAGACTGAAATTTAGACATTAGTTCGTCTTGCTACTACGTTGTTATAAAACTATAAATTTTGATAAAACTTAGCAAATGAGTAGAGTGGGTAACAAAAATTATTCAAACAAATTTTCGTTCGATTAGATTTAATGAAAACGATACGCTGGTCAATTTAACGTTTGCAAATTTAAAGTCTATGTCTGAATTTCATTCTTAACCCATTTGTTAATAAGGCTCCTGGTTACGTTTTCCATTAAGCTGGGTTCGGTCTACTGCGCGTCCTGAAAAATAAACACAATACCCTATATACACTGTAGTAACTAATTTGTACGCATAATTTCACTGGCTCATACTAAATGGTTTCATAATAAGTCAAGATATTACCAGTAATAAAATTCATCGGTCGTTGGGACTCTCCTTAGGTCTGCGGCGTGGGGAGGCACTGTCTTGTGTATGTGGCTTTCCCTGTAGTTATGTATTCTCTCTCTTGTAAAAGTGCTAATTTTGTATGTTTGTCTTACATACACCACTAGCGGATTCAGGGGGGGGGGGGGGGGGCGCACCCGGCGCGCGCGCCCCCTAAAATTCCCCAACCTTACATGTATGTGTATATTAAACAAATTTTCGGAAAATATCATTTTAAAAGTGATGGATTTTGCGCCTGTCAAAGGTGATTTCCTTAAAAAAATCTCATCAGGAGGGGATACCCCTCCCAAACCCACCCCATCCGCGGCCCCAATGCTCAATACCTTCCTACACATCTCATGTCTACGTATGAATACGGAAATATACAGATATCCATAATTATAAGATTTTCAAATAAGCCATTCTGACTTATTGTAGCATTATATTTTATCATTATGATGTTTAGAAACAGCCATTGTCGTTTTATAAGGCTCGAGCAAAACCCCAAAAAGTCCCCCCCCCCCTAAGACCAAATCCTGGAACCGCCCCTGTACACTACAAGTACAATAATCGTGTGCACAGAAAGTCTTATCTTATGTTGGAAATGATTTAAACACATTGGTTATGGTTGTATTGATGAGATTGTTGACATTGCTATGATGCTAATAAACAAAGACGTGTACCAGTTAAGCTTTATACTATGTATTTATTATTTTAGTGACAGTTCTAAGGCTGTAATTCGCTGTATATCCTCCTATCCCCTATGCATTTCTTTCACTTTATATAGTATCCATGTTGTGTTCTCCCCACTTTCGGTCTATTGATGCCAGCTATCTCGCCTTGTTCTGTGATGTATTCCATCCATTAACCCCCCCCCCCGTTAGTACTCTTTGATTCTCCTTAGTTATCCCTTATGGTCGACCACGCATTTTCTTGCGCCCCTGTTCCGTTATGTGATAACCCTTGCGCCTCCCCAATGCCTTTATTTTATGGACAGTTGTTTTCCCGGAGGTCTGTGTGGGGAGGCATTGTCTTATATTCTGCTTGTGGCGTTCCAAGTAGCAACTTATTCTCTCTTTTATTCAACACAGATGCTACATCCGATTTGGCAGCATTGGCTAACTCCCATTCACACAACGAACCGATTGCGTTCACAGCAACCCTTTCAACTAGCATCCTGAACCTTCCTATGCACCTGCATATTGTATTCGATTACGAGGTTACAAACATTGGCGGTGGCTACAGCAAGCAGACCGGACACTTCACTGCTCCAATGTTCGGATTGTACGCCTTCTTTGTTGTTGCTACGAACGTTCCAACACATTCAGTATCCCTCACTCTAATGAAGAACGGAGCAACACAAGTGGTAACACTGGCACATGGCACTCCACAAACAGCGGGGATTTTCGAGACGAGCACAATGACAGCGGCGTTGTTGCTGAATGAAGGCGATCTAGTGTGGGTTCAAAATGAAGGTCAATTCTCAACGACTGAAGCATTGGATGGCTACCACTATTCGTCATTCTCTGGTTTCTTGTTTCATAGAATGTGAAGCATAGAAGCTGGTCGATAAACGAGTGCCGCTGTACGATTTCCTACCTCTTCTATAAGTGACGTCATTTCCAGAAAACGTCACATGTGACGTCACCATGTGCTGACAGTAAGCAATATTTGCCCCAAAATGGCAATATGAAAACGATGTGACCAAATGGAGTAAATATTGTTTCCTGGTGGCAAATAATGACATCACATGTAGCGTTTTCTTGAAATGACGTCACTTACAGATGAGGTTGTAAATCCCATAGAAGCGCTCAAATTTTGGTAAATAAATTCAAACCGTATAGTGTTGCATGTTATAATCAAATGTCCATAAATACGTTAGCATGTTAATGATGTTTATCCTACTCACGGTGCATGTGCGATAGAGTTAAGATTGTATATTTTCTCGCCAATTTATTACACCATCTAAACAGACCCATTTTTTACATATCGTCTGTACTCGAATGTTCATGCAGGTAATTTCGCTCCATTAAGATAACATGATATGTATTTGATAAAATAGACAAATATCTCGATGGAGGAACATCTGGCTAAAATAGATATGATAAAGACATCCTTTATTCAGTTGAATTTATTTATTTTCACACGTTTCATGCAACATGCGATATATGAGATACAAGAACATGTTTGTATAATATGTTGTATGTAAACAAAAACCGGATGTACGAAGTAAATAATGTTTTAGTAATATAAACAAGAAAAACCCACAACAAAGAAAAAAAATATATAAATATGCAATTCTATTTCATTGTAAGACTAAATTTTAAAACCAGATGATACGAAATTATGAATGTTATATTGATATATGAATGTCATGTAGAAATATTACACAGCTCAAACACAATAGAATACAATTGCATGTATATAATAAATGACGTCATAGGTGCGTAATTTCAATCATGTATTATTTTCTGTCATTCGCTATTTTTTAGAAGGGGCAGAGGGAGAGAACGTTAGATGGGGTAAAGGGAAAAAACTAGTGAAAATCTCCTGTGGTAAGGCGTCATATCATTAAAAAACTTTGGCATCAGACCACTAATATTATGTACATGTTCAAAGGTATAGCGGTAATTTGTACCAGACACCAATTTCAACGGGTACTTTTTATGATTTTTGTTCTATATTTAATCATATATAAAATTTATAAGCGTGTTGACTTTTAACTAGATCTAGGTAATTACACTCGCTTGCAATTATTGCTCTTCGTCAAACAAGATTTGAAAACATTTTTTAAATCACCAATAGATTATAACATTTCTTTGAAATGAAATCTGGAACACTGTCACACTATAACATATACGGTCCGTCTCTGATGAATTACAGTATTGCAGTAAGTAAATTCAAATTTTAGAAGTAACTGCTGCAGGGAGTTAGATGAAACTTGATGTCTAACTTCTACGCAGTGATCTCCCCTTATAGTTATCAAAGTTATTGCTCTACTGCAAGGGAAGATAACCACCCAGTAACTACTCGGCGGTATCCGGCAGAGCTCGGAATACAAATTGGTTATGCCAATAATCACCGAGGTGTTCTGAACGTAGAGTTTGACCAATCTCCTACATATTGATCTCCCCTTATAGTGTTATTGCTGTACTGCAAGGGAAGATAACCGCTGCGTGGAGTTTCGCCTTGATGCTGGAATCTGGGTATTAAACACCATTCGGAACTATTCGGATAAATGTCAACATATATATCATATGATTAATAAATTATATACAGCAGTTAAACGGAACGAGCGCCTGCTCTTTGATAAGTATTGTATACTTTAAAGGGAAGTAACCGCTTTCGGAGAGTTTGATAGTATTGAAGACCGATATATTCCGAATGACAATTGCACGTGAAAATCAGTTGAGTTTCGTGCACTGTCTGCATGGCCTACAGTTCTTAAAATTCAGTTGTACAATTATGCCAATACTGTTGTTTATCCGTATAATTTCCGAAAACATAGCATTGAATACATAAGCTGGGAATACACATACTGTCAAAAGTTCAATCACGCAGCCAAGAAAAATCACGACCGACTCTGGAATTTAATTATTTTAGACTGACCATACAGTGAAATGGTCTGCATGTCCTCATTAGCGGAGAGAAGCGATTACATTTTTCGTTGGGGATCGATGTCGTGTCATCGTTTAGGACTGCATCACGCATTGACACTGTTGCATACCAGTGTGATTGCGCCCGCACATAAAACTGCTTCACCACGTAACAAAATAAATTAAGTGCTGATAAATTCATCTACGGTGTTGTCCAAAATCAAAACATGACTAACTTAAATCAACAAAGCACCGAATTTGTGCAGAATCTTCGTTCTGAACGTCTAGTCGTAGCGCCATGACTCGTTTAGGTACAAACATATTATCAATAACACCAATTTGAATATGTGATTTTCAGAATTCAGAATCGAATTGATATCTATAACGTTCTTATTCATGTGGAGTTGGTGATATGGTATTTTCGAATACAAAAACAAGTATCTGCCATTTTGATTTGAATTGCACGTATTGGTGAATATATTTAGTATTTGAATTATAGATATTTCTCGTGTTTAGGTCAAGTTACAATATCACGAAATACTCGAATTGATGATATAGTTTTGGCGTCTTTAATAAAACAACAGATAGAATATACTTGCTATACTATTTAGATATCTAGTACTAGAATTGCATAAATCACATATTCAATACGAATCTATGATAGATCTACCCACTTCTCGAAAAGTTGATATCTGGAATTCAAGTTGATATTTAATATATTCAAGTACTTGATATCTAACAGAGGTATTAAAACTGGACCCGCTAAGAAATGCGGCATCTACCAAGCACAGTTCGAATCGGACACATCAAAGACGGACACATACGTGTCTTATGATATGCCATGGCGAAGATAAAAAATGACGGATGAAGGAAGCGTCCTACCACTGATTTCACTTAAGTTACACTCTTTTAAAGACATCAGGATCTTACAATGTATTTAACTAGATCTATGTCACTATTTCAGCTTTTTAACTTACTTTTTTCTTAGCAATACTCAATTAGATATCTGTACGTCATGACAAGTACATAGAATACTGTTCGCTTAATATTTGAAAATTCATCAAACAGTAAAAAATATAAGTTGATAAGGGAGGTAACCACTGCGGGTACTTGCTGTTCTCCTTACAGTGGTTACTTCCCTTATCGGTTCAAAAGCCTTCGTTAACAGGGAATGAAGAGTACCTTTTGAAAACAATTTGACAGAAAATAACAAAATAGCATTCAGTTAATAACGTCATTGTCAACAGTCTCGGGTATAGATCTACTTGCAATATGAAGAATTTTATCTAATTCTGATTGAGAAAACAACTTGAAATGGAATCCGGTCAATCAAGTTGAAGCAGACGTATTTATCTGGATGTCCACCGTATAGTTGCTGCTACAGTGATAGTCTAGATTAAGGTAAATATACACCTATTCCGATTCCATGTTATCTTTCAATGTTAGGCCTACTGTCATGATATGTAGGCCTATATATTGATCTATATAGGTTATTCGTCGATTCCTTCAAGAATTTAGTACTGTCTAAAGTATGTACTAAATTGTATTAAAACAATTTTGGCGTTTTATAATTAATCTAGTAGAGCAATGTTTCATTAATGTCTATGAATAACCAGGGGCGTACCTGGACGATTTTGAAGAGTACGCCAAGTCACGGTGAGCATCGCATGTGCGAAACGAGCAGCAACGCTGCGAGGTAGGGGGTGGGTGTGAGAGGGGGGGGGGGGGTGAAAATTAGTAGACAAATGATGCGTTTTCAAGCTATATAATTACTGCGGAAGAATAAGGTAAATTACAGTGTCAAACAACTGATATATTCGAACGAATTTGCCCATAACCCCATCCTTCCCTCAGCCTTCAGTTTTATTGCATTTTTGGAACTTTTATTTTTTCACTTTTTCTGACGAATTGTAAACCTTTGATTGATACCCTTTCAATATAAAATGTTCTTACAATAGCTAGGAGGTAGTCCACTAAGATAGAAACAGATTTGTTTTGATTTCTTAAAAAATAAAGAAGTTAAGCGGGGTGGCCGTGTTTTCCATTTTGGCCGTAATTTTGATCAAAAAACGGTTATAAACTTCTAATTTAAATAATTTTAATTTAAACTTGTTTAGGAAAGCTACGAGGGTGCCCTCTAATATGTAAAAAGATTGTTTAAGATATCTTAAAGAATAAAGAAGTTAAGGGGGGTGGCCGTGTTTTCCTTTCCATTTTGGCCGTAATTTGCGGTCTGGCTGTGTTTAAAACCTGGCCGTAGAGTAACTTCCCTTGGCATTATAGCCGTCAATAACATGACAGGAGGCCCGACACAGGATTTCAATGGATGATAGTACTGTACGTAAGTTTAGAAAAACTGAAACAATAAAATTCCAGTATTAATGCTGCTTGGTTTTTTCCTCAATAAAGGCCTCGAGGCGCCTCCCAAGGATGGTGTGTTGGATCTACTTGTAACAGTTGGAATCAAGGAGGTCTCAGGTACTCAAGTGTATAATTATGTATTTTGGGTGAACTTTTTTATGCCTTACCTGGCGTTAATTTACCGATACTGGCTTCCTACTTGATTGAACCTCTATACGGGCCTCAATTTGTTATTGCTCAATGGTGTAAGGGAGGTAAATATTGTTTGTAGCTATTGACCCCTAGCTGGCTGGCTGTTACCAATGATATCTATTTTCTGAAATCAAAAGTAGGATTCAAAGTCAGACATAGAAAATGGCGTTTGGAGGGCGTTCTCAGCTGAAAATGTCGGATGAGGCATCTGACTTTGTATGTACTGCTTGTACAGATGACAACAAGATAATAGAAGCTGTAAAATATTGTGTAGAATGCAGTGGGTATTGTTGTAAGAAATGTACGGACGACCACAAGAAGGTCCAAGTTTTGAAGAAACACAATCTGATGGATGTCAGCCAAGGATATCAAGCCGGCGGTCAACAACCAAGTTTGTTAGAAATTCCAACTGAACAATGTAGAATACATAAAGGGAAAGTCATGGACATGTACTGTGAAGCCTGAAGGTCATGATGTTGTTGGCTGTTCTACATGCTGCATGAAACATCACAAGTAATACTTTATTAACATTAATGTTAACTTTACGTTAGAATTATAATTACCTCTCCACTACACTCCTCCCCCTTCCGGCATTATAGGCTCAACCATCATGGGCCGTCAAACACCGCTGCCAGCATGAAGTTTATCAAGTGGAAAAAGTATGCCTGATGTGGGGCTCGAACCCAAGACCCCTACACACTAAACGGCGCTCTACCGACTGAGCTAACAGGGCGGCCGTCTTCCAACACCACTACAATTAGATCTACCTCTACAACAGAGAAACACTGCGCTCGAGCCCACGACCCCTTAAACACTGATGGCCCTAGTCCAAAATATTATATGTGTACATTCTCATCTTATTGAATTTATTTATAGCTTATTATTTAAAAAAATTTATTATACAATATTCAACATGCAGAATTTTTGTGTTTTTATCATTCATTATGTGTAATGATCCAAAACTTAATAAAGCAATATATCTACAAACTTTATACATGATGTTGCTCAATTTTACATTGTTAAACACAAATAAAATTAATAGGCTACATATGAACAGTGTCACAACGTCCTATGTTTTAGATGTGTTTTCTATACATTTATTATAATGATGATATATGCAGAATGTAATTATAAGTCATTCCATTCCAGGTTTTGTCAAGACAGTCACATCCATTCTATACCAGACATGATTGACACCAAGCAGAAACATGACGTCTACAAAATCAAAGGAAGTAGAGATATTACCATAAAACTTTCTCATGATTCTAAGACATGCCATTCCTGGGGATGTTGTCTGACACATGATAACCAACTACTTGTCACAGATATAGACAATTACAAACTAAAACGTATTGATATACAGAAAATGTCAGTTGTTGACTATTGTACTTTAGATTCTGCACCTTGTGGTGTATGTTGTATCAGTAAACTTGAAGTTGCTGTTGCATGTGGGAGAGACAACAAGATCCAGTTTGTTTCCATTCATAACAAGATGACTCCTACAAGACAAATTAAAATGTCTCATTGTTGTCATGGTATTGCTTTCAAGGATGGTCAGCTTTATGTGACAGATGGTTTTGGTCTTTCACTCCATGTTTATGATATGACTGGTACCCTGCTGAAGACAATTACACAAGACAATGCTGGGAATCAGCTGTTCACCGGTAGTCTACATGTTGCATTCAATGAAAGTGGAGACAGAATATTTGTTGGAGATGGGCACAAGGGATTTGTATGTTTTGATGGGATGGCAAATTATTTGTCCACTATTACAGACACTGACCTGAAGGCTGTAGATGGTGTATGTGTTGATGGTAGAGGAAACATGTTTGTAGTTGGGTGCATCTCACATAATGTGGTACAATTCAGTGAGAATGGGAAGAAACTTGGTGTGGTTGTGAAGCGAGGAGATGGATTACAATGGCCACGCTCAGCATGTTTTCATCAGGGACTGAATAGAATGTTTGTTACCATGTTTAGTGATGTAGTGAAAATGTATGAACTAGAGTAATCAAACATATTGTGAGATAACAGAGTTGTCTATTCTGTGTACATATATTATTGATAGAATATAAGTAAAACTTACATAAAACTTAACAGGTGTAATTTTCAGTTCTAACAACTACACAACAACTGTACATATGTTTTGTTTTATTTTTAGATGTAATCAAACTTCAAGATAATATGGATGTATGCATATAGTATCTTAGATGTAAATTGTTTGTGTTTATTGTTTAAATACAGCATGTTGGTACTTTTTAAAGGGGCATCACATTTCTCTTCTCTAATAGTTGTGTAAACAGAATATACTAAAATGCACAAGTAAAGGGAGGTAATAAAATTATTAAAATTGAGATTTTGAGTGTAATGCTATGAATGATAAAAAAATATAATAAATCCAGTTAAACAGTGATAAAATTGTTGTTAACATAAATGGCATTGCATAAATAAGATAAATACAAAATTATCTTTATTTTTGTATTAAATTATTTAACTATAGAAAACACATTTTTTGCAGATCCCATTTATATATACCGGTTTATAATGTACACTGTATAGTTTCAATTATATTATAAATTACTTGATTGTTGTATTTAAAATATATTAACTAACTACTGTATATGTGATGAAAGATAGATATATTTATTTCAGTAATAGTGTACCAAAACATGGTAAGAATTAAAACAAGATGTATGATTCATACTATGAAATAACAGCAATGACATGATGGTCATATAGTTATACATTTATGCAAGGACCATGAAATGCACACCAAAACCAGGGATAACACAAAAAATAGAAACAGTATTCCTCTTATTTCCATCGTGGTGCCTGTTATTGGCGGCATGACACAGAAAGTCATGTTAAAATGATACAATTAATAAATTAATGATCACCGAAATGACCATTATAACAAAGAACAAACTGATATCATGTTATGAGTTTGAAGTGTAACACAGTTGAGGTTAACTATAAATTATATCACAGTATTGGGTAACATCGGTTAAAATCCCAGTCCAAACTTGATATAAGCTGTAACGGCCAATCTATTGAAACAACAACATCAGTTAAATATCTTGGAGTTACCATTGATCAAAACTTTTAACAGTTTTATAATTTGTAACCTAATACCTTGTTAAATTTTATTTGTTTAGCTTTTTCATCCATTATTCCTGTCAGAGGTAACTTATTGTTTCATTGTTTCATCGTTTTATCTATTTGTTTATAAACATGTAACATAATGTCTATCTTTGATTAACTGACTGTGATAACTTTATTTATAGCTTAAAATTCTTCCGATGTCACACAATACTATATATTAAGGACCACAATGGAAATAAGAGTTTTTACTTGTACTCTTCTTTGTGCTATCCTTAACATATAATGTTGATTGATATGGCTTTATTGATTCATACATATTGTTGTTACTAATATATGTCTTAATTTTATATTGCCATGTAAATTGTACAGTTTATGATCAAATAAATCTAGCTATCTATCTATCTAACTAGTGCATGACAGTTATGGACAGCATTAAAGTCACAGGTGATCGTATCCAGCTTTGCAGCGACGGCATTAAGACTAGGAATTGATGTAGCCCTTAGAGGGAGAAGCTCCAATATTCCTGGTATTAGGTCTTTGATGTGTTACTTTTCTAAGTTTTAGTGATACCTTTAATACTAGTAATTGACCAATCAGCGTGACATATTTATTCACTTCCTGAACAATAGCCAATGTCACGTCCGGCGTCTACTTGGTGACGTCTTTGTAGATTGCTAGATTGAAAAATGTCTTTCGGCTACCAGTATTCAATTTAAGTAGAATTTTTTGATGTCATGCACTATGCTGACTCATGTGACTATGAGTATGCTGTATGGCATTGGATGCACGTTGAGATACCGAGATTGTATTGAGCTTTAAACGTCCCATCATTTTGTTCAGAAATGTTCGTCTGTGCGTTTTTGGCTACACTGCTGAACATTCTTAAAAAATGTGAAGTTTCATTTTGTTTGTCAGGCAAAATTAGTTCTTTGTATAAATTAAGCAGTACATTTGACTAGAAGGCACAGTTTGTCACATCTTTCATACATGTTGTCTAGATTCTATTATTTGCTGAGTTATTTCACTGAGTGCATAGACTGATAGAAAGCCATTGACATCAACTTGAACAAGAGAGTGAATTGCTTGCTGGTAAATATGTTATCTTCTATTTAACTTTAACAATAAGAAAATTATGCCAGATATATTTTATTACAAAGTTTTAACTTGATCTACTGTATAACAATATATCAAGGAAACCATAGGTACTTGAAACAAACTGTTTTAATGTTCTATATGCCCTATTTACTATTATAAGAAAATAGTTTGTTTCAAGTACCTGTGAAGGAAACTATCTATTTGAGCGAAATATACCCCAAAACGCATCTCTTACGATCTAGCTATAAAAACTTTTCTTCAGGGGACCATGCCCCCGGGACCCTAGGGCCTACACATCAATTTTAGCTGAGCTGAGCTCCTGGCTCTACAAAATGTCAGTTAAACTTCCCTGTTGTTGTTTTTTGTATGAAATTGGAAATAACTTGGTTTTCTTTAATAAATTTCTACATAGAATTATCTCCCTTGAATATTGAATTTTCGTAATACCGGCATCTTTGTAAACTCTACTACACCATTTATCTCCCTTATAATACTGTTACTATGCAACATGTATGAAATCAACAAATACTAAGCTATGAAAGAATGACTTAGAAAATTATACCACTGCATTATCAGTACAGAGTTAATTTTGGCTATTTTGGGAAGAGGACCCATACCCTTCAAGTTGAAAATTTTCTGCATTTAACTTAGAAATTGGGAAAAGGTCTAGAATGGCAAATTTTTAGGAATAAAAGTAAAGGATGTAGTGATTAATTAATCGGGATCCGTAGTCCAGTGGTAACGCGCTGGACTTGTAATCCAGGGATCGCAGGTTCGATTCCCCACTCCATCACTGACTGTTACCTAACAGTCTTTCGGACGAGACTTAAAAAACCGAGGTCCCGTGTATGATGCTTTACATCGAGCACGTTAAAGAACCAGGGGTGCCTCTGGAACTGGGGCATCTTCTGTATCATGCACTATCCTCCAAAAATCTAATATGACAAAACATTCTTCCGGTGGCGTCGCCCATATGGGAAACCGGTGGCAACGATAAATAAACGCAAATACAAAAAATTAATTAATCAACAATTTCTATTTATATAACTGGCCTGTGAGAGAAAAGACTAACTTTGTCAATTTTTGGATAAACTGAACCAAAACTTACAATAAAGAACAGTAATTGGCAAGACAAAAGAACAAAGAATTAAATACAGATAAATGAAACAAAAACATACAAGAACAAGCATATAAAATTATCACTTATTAACATTAAGTGGATTTGGAATTATTAACCAGAGGCTTCCAATGTATGTAGATTTATTGTTTATTTAATAAGTAGTGTCAAACATAAAATATTACCGTACAATTTACAAAGTAAAAACATAAAAATATTTATGCCCAGCCGAACTTGGCTTATGAGACACTGACTAATTAACACAATATCACAGAATGTCTGAAAGGCAATGTTGTTTGTATTTCAATATAGTTAAAATATTTTGAATTATCATGGAACTAAAACACATGAAATCGATTTCAAATTCCACCTTTAGTTTAAAACATGTTTGAACATGGTTGATATCTATGGCTGTCTGTATTTGTTCTAATTTCTTGCAGTTTGATTGTTATTAAAAGTATATTAAATTGTGACACTCTGACCCCTATGGTTAAGACAAATTGAAAACAATACTGAGATTAGAGCATGGAGAATTGTTACAAGTTTCAGAATCTCAGATCCAGGTCATGTTCTCCCCATCATGAAAGAAACAACTGAAGGAATGATTCATTGTACATATTTTGTTGTATTATCTGAATGATCTATGATATTATCATTGAAATATAGCTTAATATCCTGTTCACTTAATCCTAGCAACTTTGAGGCAAGTAAGCTACATGTACATGTATTCATTAGATGAATTGTTTGATATGAGAATACCCCGGTTTATTTTGTACCTGCTCCATACATGTATTAACAGTTAAATACATTTTGATTATTAAAGGTAGATTGCTTATTTTTTAGAATCTTGATTATAGACTTAAAGGTAGATAGTCTTATTTTTTAGAATCTTGGTTATAGACTTTAAGGTAGATAGCTTATATTTTAGAATCTTGATTATAGACTTAAAGGTACATATATATATATATAGTCTTATATTTTAGAATCTTGATTATAGACTTAAAGGTAGATAGTCTTATATTTTAGAATCTTGATTATAGACTTAAAGGTAGATAGTCTTATATTTTAGAATCTTGATTATAGACTTAAAGGTACATAGTCTTATATTTTAGAATCTTGATTATAGACTTAAAGGTAGATAGTCTTATTTTTTAGAATCTTGATTATAGACTTAAAGGTAGATAGTCTTATATTTTAGAATCTTTATTATAGACTTAAAGGTAGATAGTCTTATATTTTAGAATCTTGATTATAGACTTAAAGGTAGATAGTCTTATTTTTTAGAATCTTTATTATAGACTTAAAGGTAGATAGTCTTATTCTTTAGAATCTTTATTATAGACTTAAAGGTACATAGTCTTATATTTTAGAATCTTTATTATAGACTTAAAGGTAGATAGTCTTATTTTTTAGAATCTTTATTATAGACTTAAAGGTAGATAGTCTTATATTTTAGAATCTTGATTATAGACTTAAAGGTAGATAGCTTATTTTTTAGAATCTTTATTATAGACTTAAAGGTACATAGTCTTATTTTTTAGAATCTTTATTATAGACTTAAAGGTAGATAGTCTTATATTTTAGAATCTTGAGTATAGACTTAAAGGTAGATAGTCTTATATTTTAGAATCTTGATTATAGACTTAAAGGTAGATAGTCTTATATTTTAGAATCTTGATTATAGACTTAAAGGTAGGTAGTCTTATATTTTAGAATCTTGATTATAGACTTAAAGGTAGATAGTCTTATATTTTAGAATCTTGATAATAGACTTAAAGGTTGATAGCTTATTTTCTATCCAAATATCCAAAGTAATAACTTTTAGAAAATGGCATGTTATTGCCTTTATACAGACATCCTCTTAAACATTGCATTATATCTGTCCTTAACGTTTCCTGGAACTGCAAAACAGGAGTTATAATTTCCTCTGCTGGCGCTTAACTCGGTGCGTAGGTCAGGATAGAAAGTACCAGTATCGGACACTTGTATTTGTGGTTTGGGGAAACATGCAAGAAAAGTGAGAACGCAGCATTGTAGAGTACGTATGAAGGCAATTACCACCAATTATCTCATATTTATCACTTAGGATATTTTGTGAATAAAATAAGACAATGTACCTTTAAAGCTGAGAGGAGACTTATTGCTACGCAATGGAGGAATTGTATTCACGGCGTAGTATTACATTTTGGAACAATTTCCTCTTTATTAGAAATGCACAAAATTTTCTTTTCTTTAAAATTTCATAGATAAAATTTAAATATGATTATCAGAATGTATGTATAGATGTTCTTTTTGTTCTCATTTGTTAATGTCCTTTATTGTAGTCAAAATTGTTATTATGTTTCTCAATAAGAGTTGGAAACATTTTAGTGTGAATGTCTGTGATTGCACAGTTTGTCTCGAGGACACTGCAATTAACCGCTACCTATATGTAGTATTGACATGACGTTTTATCATGTTTTCATCAACTCGTCTGAAGTAAAATCGTGTTTTCAAGTAAGTTCCACTCACTTTCTCAATATCCTATCCTTAATCCCAATCAATTTAATTATCTAGCGTTTATACAATGGGTGAACACAAAATCAGTTAAACAATCACATGTTACATATTTGAAATAATCGACATTCCTGATACAATTCAATATATCTCAGTAGTCATTTCTAAGTTAGGTACCTGATGACAATTAGATGGTTGCAATATTCAGGCATTTGAGCCAAACGCAAGGTAAATGTATTATAATAAGTTTACATTGTATTTGTATTTCGTATATGTTAGCAATTTGTGCAGTTTAACACTATTTGTAATGTACTGTTTTCTTTGTAATTTGTTTGTAAATGTTTGTTTGCTGTTTTTATACGTACAGGTCACTCATATATTGGAATTACAATGTATAAGCAATTTGTTTGTAATTCTAATATGTGAGTTATAACTGGCTTATAGTTAACTCCATATTGATCACTTACCAGATTTACTTAATGAAATCACTTAATAGATATTGTGTGAAATGCCATAATAAATGGATAAGTTGGACAAAAATTTGAAAAATTCTGGATGCTGATTGGATGTAAGACACAGGAAGAGGCGGAATGAACTATAAATTTACTTATCTGTAGTTCAGTGCTATGTAAAGTATAGAATAACAATAGATAGTACAATTAACCACCTATGATGTGTTGTCATTTAAGAACCAAATAAACACTTAAATCTGTGTTGTGTATTAAATTAATAGTTGCATTCTCTGAAGTAAATTTTAACTGGAACAATTTGATTCACTATTTTGAAAATGTACAAGAACAATATTAATAGTTTCCAAGACGATTGAAAGTTATTTTTAAAAACAAACGTACAAAGTTAATTGTGATATTGTATTAACCACAGGTTGTACTGTATATATATACATATACTACTGAGGGGATAAAGGGAGAGAAGTCTGGAAGGGATAAAGGGAGAGAACTTGTGACAATCTCCTGTGTATTATATATATATATATACTATAGAAGGGATAAAGGGAGATAACTCTATAAAGGATAAAGGGAGAGAACTCTAGATAATCTCCTGTGTACTATATATTCATATTCTATAGAAGGGATGAAAGGAGAGAACTCTAGAGAATCTCATGTATACTATATATACATAAACCATAGAAGGGATAAAGGAAGAGAACTCTAGAGGGGATAAGGGAGAGAACTCTAGAAGGGATAAAGGGAGAGAACTCATGACAATCTCCTGTGTACTATATATACATAATCTATAGAAGGGATAAAGGGAGACAACTGATGACAATCTCCTGTGGTATTAACTGTCTGAAACCCTTGTAATCAAGCATGGTAATGTGTTAGGTCACATTTAAATTCCTTTATATTGCTGTACTGATACAGACAAACCTATCATAGACGATTAGAATGGATTAACTACTTATCCTTATAGTATGTAAGGATAAGCTGGTGGTATCAATGGATTTAAGCTTAATTCTACGATAGAGACAATTAGTTAATCCAAGATGAGATTGAATAATACATCTACTGTAAATTGGAATGGTTTAGTATAGCTTTCCTCTTCTCAATGTCAGGCTTTGAATCAACAACAACAACAACAATTAATTGTAAAATATTTTTTTTATTAACCACAAAATGCATGAATATATAATGTCTTGTCCAATTCATTTCAAGTGTTCGTGCTTTTCCGTGTTTTGATAGAAAAGTAAATCAACCGGCTGTTATAGGTTTATGCACGGTTGCATTTTCTTACACAAATTGATAAGGATTGGTCCAGAAAGTCTGTGCACCAGTTAGCGGTAAATCTAACAGCACTAAGCTATTTGAACATTCGGACCACGTTTATTTCACAACCCTCTACCCAAGTATTTGGATGATCTGAAATAAATATCCTGCTGTGGTCTGATGTCACACCTTAAGCACGTTCAGATTTGAAATGGGCTATTCGAAACCATGTATTATTCGAAATAAAATTTCCGGCCCGATGATTTCGAATGAAGAAGGTCCAACTGTTTATTGTTGTTGGTTTCACTTCATGTTTTGACAACTACGACTTGATGGATCAATGGGTATGAATACCTTAAGAAACTTTCTCTCTGTGAGCAATAAGTTGATACAGCCTGGTACCTACAACTGTATACAACTCTAGTTTCTCAAGTTACCCATGTTTAATATTGACAATTAAAATTACGTTTTCACACAGAGAAACAGTTAAAAACGAGAGTATGGAATGCTGATATATGATACAATCAAGGGTTGATGTCCTCGCCATTATGTTTTTTGGATTTACTCGGCTGAAAAAATGTCATTGTAATCAATTGGTGTTGAAACGTGACCCCGAGTCTTGTGACCTGATACTAGCTTATATGATAAAATATAATTGTTGCGTTTCTTTATCACATCAGTTTATTGAAAATGTTGAATTGCATATTTTTGATAGATTATAGCACACTACCTCGAACACTATAATGTTGTAAATAGTATAGATAAACTCCAGGGTTTTCACAAGGTGCTGAATTTCAAGGGTCATTTTGATTATTTTTTCTGGATTTTACCATTTTATAGCCAAAATACCTTTTAATTTAGAGAAAGATTGACCCTTCTGCCAGAATCCTAAGGGTCAAATGGTGGCTTTTTGGAAAATCCAGGGGTCAAAGGGTCAACTCGAGGGTCAAATGGAACCCCTGCCAGATTGGTTTAAATATGGGGTTTTCCCTCAAATTCTATGGTACAACAATATGCCATAAAGATTGTGCTCAAATTGCAATGAAACCAAAGATAGGATTTAAGGTCTGGTTAAGGCTAGCACACACTGAGGTACCTATTTGTCCGAAGCAGAACCCCGAAATCAATCCTGATATGTTGTGAATGTCCCATGCTGACCTTATATCTGTCATGGAATCAGTAACACGTGGGGCCAGGTCAGGGTTTGAACCCTGGACACATCGCTGCATCAAATAAGTGACAGGGGCAGCTTACATGTTCTCTGCTCTGAAGTGGACAGGTGGACAGTGAGATTTAGTTTTCCTCTTAATAGAATTTGGCAATGAAATATGAGAGAATGAATGAAAACATTTAATTGTGGCATTGTGTTGTTAAGAAGTTATTGCATGCCATTGTCCATTTTTTTGGCAGAGCTGTAAAAAAGTGCAGTGAGATTGTGATTCGTACCTGAGACCTCTTTCTTACAGGGCAATGGCTTTCAGACAGCATACACATTGTCTGCTTTTCATTGGACATGACATAATGTTACCATAACCACATATTAAATTTTATTTGGCCTTAAAGGTGATCACATTATACCTCATATACAACTTTATTTGTCTTAAAAGTTGATTGCTTGATACCACATATTTAATTTTATTTGGCCTTAAAGGTGAATGCTTGATACCACATATTTAATTTTATTTGGCCTTAAAGGTGATTGCTTGATACCACATATTTAATTTTATTTGGCCTTAAAGGTGATTGCTTGATACCACATATTTAATTTTATTTGGCCTTAAAGTTGATTGCTTGATACCACATATTTAATTTTATTTGGCCTTAAAGGTGATTGCTTGATACCACATATTTAATTTTATTTGGCCTTAAAGGTGATTGCTTAATACCACATATTTAATTTTATTTGGCCTAAAAGGTGATTGCTTGATACCACATATTTATTTTTATTTGGCCTTAAGTTGATTGCATTATACCACATATTTAATTTTTTTGGCCTTAATGATGTTCACATGCTTAACTTTCATATGGTTGGTTTCAGTGCAGATGTAATACTCATAGATCAGATAAATTCCAGAGAGCAGGCCGGCCTGGTTAGCTCAGTCGGTAGAGCACTGGGCTGTCACCTAGGAGGTGCGGGTTCGATTCTTGGGCAGGTAGGTTTTATCTTTCTGTGACATTTGGCAACTATCATTTTATTCGTGTGGGGAAGTCGGCTGCTTGCAGGAAGTGCAAGTTGGTACTGGTTGAAAATTAATTCCAGGAAAACTGGTTAGGTCAACTAACCACCGTGTATAACTGGAAAAATGTTGAAAAATGTTAAACCCTCAATATAAACAAACAACATGCAGACAGAAGTAGGCACATGGCCTTACTGTAATTCGCAGTCTATACATGTATAGGTATAGTACATGCATGTTTAATTTGTTTCTTTTTATATACATGTATGAAGATAAAGCATTTTTGTTGTTTCCTGTCGTTTTATCTCGCACTCAATGTCACTCCTTAGTCTACCAGTTATCTTTGTGGAGTTAATTGCCAATTAGGGAGTGTTTATCATGTTCTATACTATATTAGTTAATGTAGTGAATGATTATTTGATGCAAAATCATGGTAGAGTATAAAACAAGCAAATGAAAATCTTGGTCACCTACGAGTTTGAAACTACAATGAGTTCACTTGTAAGCAAACAAGCAACTTCATTCACAAGATCATCCTGTAGGAAAAATTCAATTCATTCTGAAACAATTTTGTAAGAAGATTAAACATTGTATATAATGTGTATCAGACTGACTGTTTAAAAATTATTTATTTACTGGTTTACTTTGTGAAGTTTGATTGGTAGACATTTTTTTTTTAAAGCACCTGTTGTAAGTAATTGTCTTACTATGCATGTATTTATTTTGAAAAGGACTGTAAAAAAGTTGACCGATATTTTTTTTAATGCTGCATTTTATGGTGGGTGGGTAGAAGACTTCAAACAATTATTGTTAGTCTTGGCCTCATGAATCTCTGTCAATCATGTCTATTCCTTCTATTTTTTTTTGGTAAACCATTATTTGTTACATGTAAGAGTATACATGTATATAATCAAAACAATGTTGTGAGTAATTTTATTCTACTCATAAATGAGAAATGCACAGCAGTGGTTTTGAATTTTATATACGCCTATTTTATTATGGAAAAAACTTATTATCAGATTTACCATAAATCTGCTGTATTTGGCCTAGAATAAAATATTCTTCGTTTTTCCATCACTTTATCTACCTAACCCAAAACATTTCTCCTACCTATAATATTTAATCGCAAATATGAAAAAAAATATATTTATACAGTCAGACAAGACCATGTTTATTCGTCAATCTTCTATCTGAATACCTGGTATCATCCGAAATAAATATCGAGTCCTGATATATCTTCTTAGGCTTGTTGAACGGAATGGCCTGTTCAAAACCATGTATTATATGAAATAAAATTTCGGACCCGATTTATTCGACTGAACGAGGTCCGACTTTCTTACGCAATTCTGTCATATCTGTTTTGTTACTTTAAACCTAATTTTTACTGATACAGTTGGACCACTTTCATTCCAATTCATCGGGTCCAAAATTTCAAATAATACATGCTTTCGAATAGCACATTTCAATTCAACATGCATAAGGAGATACACCGGGACCTGATATTTATTTCGGATGATACAGAGTAAAAGAGTAATAGTTCTTGTAACACAGTCTGATTTTATATCTGATCTTCACTTCATTTTGTGATTGCATATACATGTATATAAATAAAAATTGTACATGTATGACTCGGATAAATGAACCTGATCCTCCTGACCTCTATTAGCATAATTTCACAGTGGACTGTTTATCTAAATTCATCTTTGTCTCTAATGCGATTAACTTCGGCTCTCATCGTATTGAAGTACACGTTTGGTCGTTTAATAATATATAATGAAAGAAATCAACAAATGCAATGATTT
The DNA here is from genome assembly GCA_032209605.1 of Mactromeris polynyma. Classification (NCBI taxonomy): domain Eukaryota; kingdom Metazoa; phylum Mollusca; class Bivalvia; order Venerida; family Mactridae; genus Mactromeris; species Mactromeris polynyma. The sequence goes on from JASFXZ010000005.1 coordinate 1,325,605, forward strand.
CCATAACTGCAACGAAAAATGCCGATGATGCAATTGCTATATAATATATTTACATGCATAAAGGTCAGGATAAGGATAATCTGTTCAGACTATATATGCAAAAAAAACATCAAAACTTAAATTTCACTACCTACCTAGTTCAAATCTACCTCAGTTTCGGCTGTTTCCCCTAGCAATAAAGGCTCCATTTTTTCCCAAAAAGTGTCCTTTTTTCCCCAAAAAAGAAAAAAGCTATTTTTTTAATTCATTTTTTTTACCATCCTGAAAAGAGCACTTTGAGATGAAAAGTGAAAAGCAATAATATATTCAGCCAAAGCAGGAAATTAAAACATGTATAAGTAAAATAACCATGCTCTTATTTTCCCAAATTTGGGACTTACCAATTTTCCCAATTGAAAAGGCACGGGCAGTAAAATTATTTAAAAAAAATCCCTGTACCTTATTGACATAGGAGGTGGGAGGGGTACCAAATATACTTTTAAGCTTGGCCTTACCTGAAATCTACTAGAGAAATAAGAGTAAACACAAATATACTGAAGTTTACGGTATTTAATCAACTGACTTTTGTAATACTTTAGCATACAACAATTTGTTTATCCACTATGTATATATTCTTAAACCCTCTTGATCTGTTCATGAAAGGAAATCGGCGTTAGACAAAAATAACCGAACTTCAAAGTACATGCTATGTTTATATTATCTTGATACATTTTTTTGAGTATATTTTCAATTACTATCGGATGTTACTTCTAGTTCATGTGTATATTTTTGGTTCACTAAAATCCATTTCGGAAGCCGTGTTAGACTCAAGAAGTGTATTTTACCTGAGTCAGGAAACGTGTGCTATAGGGGGTAATACACTCGGGAAGTCCCTGTAGTTTTATACTGCATTTTAACTATTGAGGTAGTTGGATTTAATGCCCATCTTATCAGTTGTTCCCTTGGCTTATGACACTCTAAGTTTTATCACTGTAAGCTTCTGTAGGTGGTAACCGTAGTAACTGGAATGAAATTAACACACTTTGATTCATTAAAAGAGGAAGGAGTTTGACCAGCAGAGGAGTTGTTTTATTCAATGTGAACTTAACTCATTGTTGGAAAGATGTACAGGAATATTGTGCATTTAAGTGTTCTTGTGTTTTTGCTGTATTTTGATAGTTTAATATTTGTGAATGGTCGAGGAAATAAACAGGAGACTAATCATTTATCAGGTGAGAACACTCGTAAAACTTCTTTAAACAATTTATATTTAAGTATGAACAATTGTATATTTGTATTCTTGTCAAGCTTATATCAATTTGTTCCAAGGCTATATGAAGGTGTTTTTTATATTTATTTTAGATTAGATAGATAAACATTAAAGGTAGATACGCTTATTTTTTTGTCAAAATATTATAAATAATAGTTTTGAGAAAATTTCATTTTAATGCCCTCGTTAGTCTTACTTGAAACTTTTCTAATTTCTTCAAAGTTTCCAGTAACTGCAAAACAGGAGTTTGATACAGGTATTTCCTATGCTAACGCTAAATCGCCCCCATAGGTTAGGACAGATAATACCAATATCGAGTCGTGTATTTGTGGTTATGGGAAAGAATTATAAGATAATTGACAATGCATTTTTGTAAAGTACATGTATGAAGGCATTTTAATACCAACGTTTATCTCATATTTACAACTAAGCATATTTTGACAAAAGTCCAGACTTATAATCTACCTTTAAACCTGGTGTTAAAACACAAGATATATCGTTTGTCCATCATGTTTGACTCGGTTCCCTCCCAGATCTAGATCACATTACGACTTAAGGCTTATTATACTGAAAGTATTTTACTGTACATTCTTTTGTATAGTTACGTAAATTACCGGCTAAAGCAGAGATTTTTATGTCCATCAAGTCTCATTCTATTGTAACAATACATATACTGGTGTGTCTGTTAAATCAATTGGTTATCTTATTATATTTTTTAAAGAAACATGTGGTTTTTAGTGTCAGTTAATTTTGTTTTCTGTTTAAACAATTGGGTGTCTGTCTGTTGGTATTCCTCCGTGGTTATTGAATGAACATGCTTCATTTTATGCATGTTTAGCAAATTTACAGTGTTGTAGAAACTCTCGGTATGAGTCTGTGGATGTATGTATTGTGTACGTGCTCTGTGATCCTCCTCCTTCGATGTTGCTTCTTCTCAACAATGGTGCCTGCATCACCATCATTGTTTCACGTCCGTCTCCCATTGCCAAGTGGTTTAAGTTTGAATCCCAGTAGGGGTCCATTTTAATACGGTTGGTTGGTGAGCCAGCTAGTTAAATAATGGTTACTGTTTCAGTTCCCTCCCTGTGCCTGGCATTAAAGATTGGAATCCGGGATATGCTCAAAAAGAAGGTGTCTCCTATATATGTCTGAAATGGCTGACCCTATAGAGGTGACATTATAATAAATAAATAATTTACTGATACATTTTCCTTTGATTTCAAGCCCTAATGAGTCGGCTGTCAAGCTAATTAGCAATGATGAAAAAGGAACAAGGGGAGGTATTGTCGCCCAAACTATTCCTATTTGACCTTTGATCTCACCTTAAGACTGTGGTCTTAACATTTAAGTTATTAACGGGCTGAAAACAATATGTCTGCCCTAGTTGTTGGAGAGACCTGGCAGGATGAAAATAAGAAACTGTAGCATTGTGTCTTTCTAACCTATGTTTCTTTGTTCGTTCAGTAATTGCAATTGAAAACAGCTTAATTAGTGTGTCACCCAGGATAGAATATGAGGGTATATACTCTGTTATTACCTGTAAATTAGGACATATTTTACTGCCGTCTTTATTGCCTTTTGTGCAATAATCTTTGGGTACAATCACTATTCACAGCTTGTGACATATTTACTGCCCTCTTCTAATTGCAACTGTTCAATCTCTACAGGAAGACATTGTATTAAACTGTCCCCACTAGAGTGACCTCCCCTTCACTGACTTATCTTAAACTGTCCCCACTAGAGTGACCTCCCCTTCACTGACTTATCTTCGTAACAACTTCTCCCTGCTGATTGATTCTGTATATACCTTCTCCATGCTTGATTTTATATCTATGCTAATTATTTTCTCTGTTTTAATTCCTCTAGGCTGTAAACTGCTCACTTGTGTCTATATTTTCTATTTATACCCCCCTTTTGCACTGCCCCCCCCCCCCTCCCCATTGATAGACTTCTATCAGTGTACATGTGTCTACAAGGCTGTATACTGGTTTGGAGATAAACGCTTCGTTTCATTATCAATTTTAACAAAAATCTCAGAACTTTTAGATCAACCACTACCGGTAATAACCACTGTTAAAAGACACAAACATTTATTGGGCACACAGGATGTCTGAAATGTAATGAAAAAGGTTTATGACTCGTGCCGAGGTTTGTAAGGGAAACTAACTCTAATGATTAAACCATTTTGCGATTATAATTAGCCAAGAGCTTATGCCACAGGAGATTGTCACGAGTTATCTCCCTTTATCCTTTGTAGAGTTCTCTGCCTTTATCCCTTCTATGGTATTGTATATATAGTAATATACTAACACATACTATAGACGGTATCAAGGAAGAGAACTCTAGGAGAGATAAAGGGAGAGAACTCTAGGAGAGATAAAGGGAGAGAACTCTACAAAGGATAAAGGGAGAGAACTCTAGGAGGGATAAAGGGAGAGAACACATGACAACCTCCTGTGGTTAACGCTGAGGAGTGAAGAAACAAATATCTCTGTTATAATGTCCTTACTTTGATTATATTGAAGGTATTGTCTGTATGTGAAGTTAAATAATACTTCTCCATTTTATAAGTTTTTTAGTATCATAATTTATTACAACTTCAAGATTGGTTCTATTGTAATCTTGAGTGTGTAAAATATAGATTTAATTTGACAATTATATTTATTTGTAGTTTTATGTTTATACTGCTGTAATTGAACAATAAAAGTAGTTATTTATTAACCAATAATTAAATACTTCAAATTTTATGTCTGATTTATTTGAACAGTTGGATCATTGTGATTGTACGTTGAATTGTTTTACTACAGAAATGTTTTATACGCTAGAATTAAAATCTTTGAGTTTGTTTGTAATTAAATTAAGGATTTTACTACAAACTTTATAGGAATTTTATTCAACATATTATAAAACATATGCACACATGAGTTTTTCAATTGGATTGGACGATAATGTGCAGAGTTATGGCCCTTGACTTGGTAAAATGGTTTGTTTGGAATGTAGAAAAGTTTGTGTCTTGCATAAATGACCTAGTCTAAACAAATTTCTTTGGAATATTATCAAACATATTAATGTCTTCCATTCATATCATAACCTTTGTTGTTGAAGTTTGATGCTTATGCTATAGGTTTGGTTGAAGGCTTGAACATGTTTGATTTTCTTCTCTATGGTAAAGGTCCTTGTCTGTGGGTACATCAGTTATTTTTTGAGATCAACATTCTTAACACGCTCAACACAATCACCATGTCTGTACTTTCAGTGCTTTGATTTATAAATATTCTTTGTTGGGACTCTTCCTGTTCCATTTCTTTCACCCATTAAATATGATGGTGACAGCTCATTCTAAAAGCACTCTCCAAGTTCCAATGCAACATCGGTCTTGTGGCATTTTTGAGGTGCTTTAGCGTCTCATTGCTATCATCGTCAACCAGATGGTCTACTCGAAGTATCGCCAAATTCATTGTCTCAAGAAAATAGTACTCTGAGTTTATTATAAATTTGATAGATTGATAGATTTAGTTTGGCACAAGATCACTTACAATAGTCTACACAGTACATACAATGCAATTTAAAACACAATGGTTATTATAAAAAATATTACAAAGCTTAGGTAAAAATAAAAGGAAATAATACTAACTAATGACAATAGTTAAAGTTAATACAGGATGAGTATTATGGCTGATTTTCAATGATATATCAATTGTGGAATGGCGGGAGTCTTAATATAAATGGCTTTCCTGGAGTATTTGTCTCATCTTTGGGGAATGAGTTTACCCGAATAGTAGCATATTAATTTCAATACGATAATATTGAAAAACGTGCAGTCTTGGAAGTGCCTCTCAGGACCTTCAGTCCTTTGATCATTCTTATTTTTGCTGGCTTTATTTGTCCTAGAGTTTTCTACTCATTGTTTATTGGGAAAAACCAGTGCAAATTTTATCCTGGATGATAAACAATTGGTCCAACTATGTTTACTGACCACATGGAGGAACTGACCGGTGTTAATTATGTTATAACTATCCTGTGTGCCTGGAGAAATGTTACCATGGAACCTAGCCTGGCTTCCAACGAGATAATATTTTATCTACTAGATAATAATGTTTCATTTCTATTTTTGACTAGATCTTATTTTGCTCTTGAGTTTTTCGGCACAGTTGTACTAACATGGTTGAGCATATCAGTGTTTTGTAAACCAATCAAATCTTATGTTAACCACCAATGCAATTTTTCTTCAAAGGAACAATGTTTGTAACCTTGGCGCGGATTGGTTAACCTTTTGATAAAGGGTGTGTTACTGTACCAAAATTCATTTTGGGTCTGGGGTGACCAGAAATCGTAACATCTCGGCATTTTTTCATGTTGCTCAACAAATTTTAACCATAAGATTGCACCGACCATCTTTTTTTCAAGATATTTCTTGTTGGCTCTGATTATGTTTGAGACGCAAAGGGACATTTTTTCATAAAAATTGATTAGTTTCAAAAGTTGTCTCCTATAAGACATGGTAAAACATAGGGTCTGTGTATAGACTACTTGACCACAGAAAAGGGTCACTCTCCAGGGTTCAGAAGATGCCAGATCCCATGTTGTAGTCAGACCCTATGTTTGAGACTCAAAGGGACATAAAAATTGAGTAGACACATGAGTTGTCTCCCATATAACAGAGCAAAACAGTAGGTCTGTATACTGACTACGGGAACCAGTTTGCTTGAAGAAAGCAAAACCAGGGAACCAGATTGTAGTTGTTGACGGCGGCCTTCAGGCCGTCGTCTATTTGAATAATTTTTAATCTAGGTACATGGAGTTGCATAATCGAAATGGGAGAAGCCATTGGTATTATGCTTTTTTAAATTGTTCTTACAAAACGTGATTCTAATTATACAGATAAAAAAAGTGTACTAATTGATAATAAAAAAATGTCAAAATATTTAAAATGTATTTTTACCGTTAATAAAAAGCTTTAAAAAATGTTTTACGTATGCTTATAAGAATTTACAACAGCTAGTCACGAAAACGGTTAGGCATCGTGTATTACATAGCTTCGTTTCACAACTACGCTCAATTCATCATCAAAGTTCAGGAAATGGTTCCTAATGCTGTGCACGCAAATTGAAATTGTACTTATAAAAAAGCAAATTGTTAAACAAAAAATGTTAATCCATATTAATAAGTTCATGAATGCAGTTTATAATGTACAAATATAAATACAGTGACCAAACTATGCAATATACATTGCCTTAACTTGACCCATATAAGTTATGTACTGATGGTAATATGTAAACAAAATTCAGCCAATGAAAATTGTCGTTGAAAACGTCATAGCATTTGTTGTTCAAATAACGCATTGGCAGTAAAACGGATTCAGTACATTCGAGATCAAATGCTGATGGTTGAACTGAACTTTTAATTACGTTGTTTTGACATTTTTAGTGGATATTTTTCCCTTTTGATATCCCAATAGTTCTTTTAGATCTGTAAAACTAGAAGTTATAATCATGTATATTTTTAGATCCGTTTCGTTCTATCTACGTTTCGTGTAATCGTTTTTTTTCTTCGTTTCGTGTAAATCGATGCACCAGCATTTTCCCGCGAAACATTATCATTATTGTATTGTCTCACTGTCTGTTTAGATAAATGCATGTCACAAACTGGTCGGTTTGTTTTACATAAACAAGTCATATTCCAATTAAACTACAAATGATTGATTGGTACCAAGACTATTTAGGCAATTGTCATGAATTGTGGATGATTCTTACCAGAATTATGGCTTGGTGATGATCATACTTTCTTATTTATTGATAAACAAAATAATAAATCTTCAATATCATGCTTCCTAAAACTTGTGCCGCCGTTTTGATGCTTTGCATCAAAATTAGTCTTGTTTTGTTTTACATGATTCGCAGAAAGTTCTGACATATGTTTAATGGTTTATACAGATTTTTCTAATTAAAGATTTAACCCTGTACGACCAGTGGGGAACATATTCCACATGAATACTGCATACACCTAACTGGGTACTTCATGTACCACTTTGTACTACATGGATCAAACAAGAAACACTCCTGACCACTTAGTAGACAGGACCACTCAGTGCAATCTTGTTTTAAAGCATTTAGATGAAATGTTTGTTTCTGACAGCAAGTACATTTTTTACCAAATAATCATATCTTCATTGATTTGTCAGATACTTACATGCTTGCTGTACTCAAGATATTGTGCTGATAAATAATTTATTTTTTATTTTTGGATATTACTTTAGTTCTCTCCTGAGTTTATATACAGTTAGACCTCGACAATACGACCACCCTTGGGACCCTTGATAACTGGCCCGATCTCCCGACGCATCTCAATCTGAGCTCAATCTCCGCTCAAATAATCTCTCAAATTATTGAGATTTTTCTCATCTTAGATCAGACTCAAAATCGATATAAAAAAAAAAAAAAGATGAGTTATTTTTCTAAGATATCCAAAATGAGATTGTCTCATATTGAGCTGAGATTTTCTATTTGCGATGTTTTGAGAGATCAGGCCCTAGTTATTGAGGAGGTCTTAATATTGAGGTGGTATAAAGAGCAAAAAAGGTAAAATAGACTTAAAAATTGTGTTCTTAAATTTAGGTAGTCTTATTATTGAGGTGGTCTTTAAGTCAGATTTACTGTATGCCTTTAATATTATAGGAATGTGTGAATATCTGATTACCTCCCTTTTTCTGCAGGTTAACAATTTTGTATCAGGTATGATATCTAAATTTTCATGAAGGTCTCGGTTAACAAACATTTTTTTTATATTGGCCTCATTGAAGTACAAATTTTATTTCGAGTAATAAAATAACTGGGTTGGTCATGTGGCTTAAATAAATTTCCTATTAACCAGCAGTTCACTTAATTAGTTTATGACCTATCTGTGTTAATTACTTTACCAGTGGCTGCTATATTACCCAGTTAATGATAACATCTTACCACGGAGGTTAGAATTCTTGATACTTTCAAACTTTTGTGTTCATTTTATTGGGCTCCTGTCTGCTTTTGTAGTAATATTTGTTTCCATAAACTCCACATGATGAAGAAAAGATCCAGGAAGTGCCACATACAAAGTGTACCGCCACCCACAGGAGATTGTCACAAGTTCTCTCCCTTTATCACTTCTAAAGTTATCTTGCCTTATCCCATCTAGAGTTCTCTCCCTTAAGTGCTATCTCTTTGTTCCTACTAGAATTCTCTCCCTTTATCCTTTCTAAAGTGCTATCCCTTCTAGAGTTATCTTCCTTTATCCATTCTAAAGTTCTCTTGCTTTATCCCATCTAGAGTTCTCTCCCTTAATCCCTTCTAGAGTTATCTCCATTAATCCCTTCTAGAGTTCTCTTTCTTTATCCCTTTTAGAGTTCTCTCTTTTTATACTATTTGTAGTATATGTAATATATATACAACTTGTACTATATATACATATTCTATGGATGGTATAAAGGGAGATAATTCTAGAAGGGATAAAAGGAGATTATCATTATTCTACATATACTATAGAAAGGATATGGTAGGGAACTCTAGAAGGAATAAAGGGAGAGAACTTGTGACAATTTCCTGTGCAGCCACCTTTAAGCACAAGGCGACATGAACACAATACACATAAACAATTACAAAATCGATAGGGCCAAGACTCAAACATGAATATGGGTGTTTAAACCTGGCTTAGGGAGCTCCTAACCACAGACATATCTAACCATCGCCCAAATAAAATCAACATTGTAGATAAGAAATCCTGCCTGGACAGCAATCCCCTAACATAAGATACAGGAAATGCATAATAATGCATGTAGATTACAGAGAAATAAAATAAAAGACCACAGGAACCCATCAAAAATGTACTTGATGACTTATCAGAAGTAAGAGGAATGCTTATTTATACTAACTAAGACATAAAGATAGTGTTACAATGAAGAGAAAGCATGATTTGCTAATTGTAAACCTACTACTCGGAAAGTAGTTAAAATGTTTAATTGTTCATTGTAGAATCTACTCTATTTTTACTGACAGTTCCAAGGCTGTAATTGGCTGTATGAATATTATTTCTTTTTGTGTTTTGAATTGATGTTATATTTCCCTTTCCCCAGTTTCGGCCTATTGTTGTCAGCTGTCTTGACTTGTCCTGTGATCTTTTCTATCCATTAATTTCCCCCTCCTTCACTGTTTGTCCTCTTTGATTATCCTAGTTATTCCTTATGGTCTGCCAGGCCATTCCTTGTGCCTCTGTTCCCTAACATATGTACCCTTTAACTTCCTCAAGTGCCTAATGTTTTATGGAGTGTTGTTTCCCGAAGGTCTGTGTGGGGAGGCACTGTTTTATGATGTGGCGTTCCCTGTAACAACTTATTCTCTCTCATACCATGAATTTAACAAAAAATTAGTTCATTGATTAATAAGATAGATTAGTTCATTACCAGTTGATTGGTTGATTGGTTGGTTAGATACAGGTTGTGGCAAGTTAAGCCATGAAATGTGTGTATAATCTGTCAGTGGTGCAGAAAAAATGCTGCACACTTGTATCAACAAGATACTGAGAGAGAAATAACAATGTCTAGTGTGAGGTGTCAGTCTGACACACACTGGCTGCTACTTCTGGAAGAACTGATGATTTATTGAAACATGCAATTGTAGATTACATGTTGTATTTTGCTCTATTGAACCATACATGAAAGTGTTATAGTTTAAAGCTGCTTCTTAATCTCCCCCTGTATAATGAGAGCTAAAATAAAGGGCAGACAGTCATGTATAAACCATGCATATCCCTCAAATATATTTTGATCCTAGGTAAATCTTTATTCAACAAAATTAATAGTGTTACATTACAACAGACAATGAATTGTTTATAGAACACTGCCTTAATGGCTCAATTGGTAGGGTGTCTGCTTTAAGTCCTGGGTTCAATCCCTGGGCGCTTCATACCAAAGACGTGAACAATGGTACTGGTAGGTTCTGTGTTAGGCACTCTGTGAGTATATAAATCAGGAGATAAATAAGCGGATCTGTGGTCCAGTGGTAACGCGCTGGACTAGTAATCCAGGGGTTGCAGGTTTGATTCCCCGCTTCACCTCTAACAGTACTAACAGTCTTTCGGAAGAGTCAAAAACGGAGGTCCTGTGTACGATGCTTTACATTGGGCACATTAAAGAACCAGGGGTGCTTCTGGAACAGGGGCATCTTCTGTACCATGCTCTATCCACCAATAATCTAAAATGACTAACATTCTTCGCCCATATGGGAAACGGGTCATGACAATAAATAAACGCAAATACAAAAAGATAAATATTAGCCCAGGTATCTGTTGGTGGATACCTTGTTGGTCACACAAGAGCTTTGTACCTTGTACTCGCTAATCATATATATGCCATGTTGAATAAAACTTTATCTTTATCTAGAATTAAATATTTTCTTTTATATTTATATTTTGTACGTTTTGATCATGTAACTGTATTTGTGATTATGTGCTTGTATGTTACATACTTGAAGGCTATTTAAATAAGTAATTAATGAATATTGGCATTTTTGTGAATAAATGGTATTCTGCCTGTGAATTCTTTCAGTAATAATTATAAAATCAGGCTGTCTGCTGAGAATATACAGAACTATAGGAGTTAATAGTCTATTCAATATATTAGAGCTATAACTCAGGGCAACTTGAACAAAATACCAATAAATTATATCAATTGAAAAGTTTAAGGTTGAAAAATTGCCTGGAATATTTTTATTGCTATTCTGGTTATATGATTGATGTGTATGGAGGTAGTCAGCTGTTACCGAGGCCTCACAACTGTACCTCTCTATCAAACCCTCTATTTCTGTCAGTAATTAGGCCAAGCAAAGCGATTAATGTATTTATTGAACCACAAAAATTGTTTGTTTTTACTTTGCTGAAAATCCGCTCATTATGCATACTGTACTTAGCAGATACCGCAGGAGGTTGTCATGAGTTCTCTCCCTTTATCCATTATTGAGTTCTCTCCCTTTATTTCTCTTCCATGGCTGCGTTTCTCAAAAATCCTAAGTATAAGAAGATAGGAGTGAAACTTACTGGAGGAATAAGTCATGTTTGCTCAATATGTTTCAAACATTTTGAAGTGTAAATATCTTTAATATTTCATATTCTTTAAGATTAAACTAAAATTTGGTTGAACTTTGCTTTTTAAATTCATGTAACAAAACATGCTTTAATTGGCTTATGTGTGTAAAATGTACTTAGGAGTGATAAGCGCACCTAGGACTTTTGATGAAATGCACCCCTGCTCAATAATAAGACCACCTCGAAATTGAGAACAAGCTTTTTGAGTTCATTTTCTGTTTTGCTCTTTATTCAACTTCAATATTAAGACCACTTCAGTAAGAGGACCAGGGCCCAGAATTATAACCGATATTTACACTCAGCACTCAAATCTCAAATCACTAAATTTACTCATATGAGACTGATAATGGAAATCTGAGTGTGGTAAATGCATGAGAATGTCAATTGAGTGCTGAATATTCTTTTTGGTTATTTTTTTTTTGAGATTTCAGTATGATTATAAGATATGGGAGTATTTATTGGGTCTGAGTGCCACACTCAGACTTAATAATTACTCCCAGATCTAATATAACACTCAAATCTCTATGGAAATTGTCCTTAAAGCAAATTCAGCACTCATTTAACATTATTATACATATTCATGATCTATATGTGTCACTATCAGACTCATAAGGGCAAATTTTGTGATTTGAGTGCTGAGTGTAAATATCCGTTATAATTCCAGGCCCAGTTCTCAAGGGTCCTTATTATTAAGGTTTTGCTGTTCCGCATATATCTCAATAATGATTGTGCGTCACTTTTTCTGGTGACTTCGATGCCTTGCATCCACTTGCTCTTGTATTACATGTACATTCTTGCATCCTGGGAAACACATGCGAACAATTTCAACTTCCTGATTTTTATTTCATTATTAATTGGCATACGGGTTGTGGCGCTAATCAACTCTAAAATGCAGACCATTAAACATAAAAAACATTAATTACATCTCAGTGTCTGTGTTGTTACATAGGATATAAATATTGCTTGATGGGAAACAAACTTGCATGATGACAGTAACAAGGTGGTAAACCACATAACTATTACGTAATTGTGCCAGGAACTCAATCAGCCGTATATAATTGATATGAAAGTTTTTTTGGTGGGGGCAGAATAGTTTATTACTACATCATAGCTCATTTAAACTTCCCTATTAATCTTAGTGGTGATATATGGAGTGCTGTGCTATGTCTTATACCTCTCTGATTATACCCATCATTATTGGTGTAGCTTAAAGAGTGAATTTCAATTCAATGAATATTTATCACTTGCCTGAAGAAAATGGTGAATATTATTGAGTTTGGGGCTGTCTGACCATAAACCTACTCAGTACCCAGGCTATTCATAACATATATGGTACCCTGGGCAAATTGGCTGGCGAAACTCTGTAATGCATGAATATTCATTAGTATTTCTCGACCAATGAAATGGACAATAACAAAAAAGAAGGAATCACCATCGTGAAGAGCTATCAGCAAAATCGACAAAATCACAGCCTAACACGATTCGAAAGACGCGATCTCATTGGATCACTTAGAACCGGGATTTCATTGGCAATGTCGTATCTCATGACCTGTGTTTCATGCGGCCAATCAAGCGGCTGGATTTCACCTCATTTATTATTCATGAGTACGAGATTTTTACAGTCGGTTTGCCCAGGGTATTATGTATGTTATGAATAGCCTGGGTACCGAGAATTGACCATAATATAAATAGGGGATATTTGTGTGTTTCGGTGTAAGATCAAAAGTAATTTTGCCGAGTGAACAGCGGACGGAATATTCTTAGTCCGATGCTCACGAGGTGAAATAGTTCAATCTTACACTGAAACATATTTCATGCTTTATCTTGGTTTACTTTTACTTGTTAATTACATCCAATTTCCCCATTTAATGACTCAATATTTTAAATGATGTCATTTTTGTGATGTCATAATCACTTTGATTATTTCGCTATCTATGAGTTTATCGGATAATAATTCACCGTTATTCCACAGTAAACCACCGCAAAGCATGAAATAATATGCCAGTATTGTTCCTTCTCATCGTCGTGGTGACTCAGCGCTGCATTCTATGTGTTTTTAATACTATCACAGTCAAATAAATTTACACTGTTTGATCATTCTATATATTTGTATTTTCAGGTCTAAGTTTGTTGAAGAGTCAAAGAGATAACAGAAAAGTATCATTTGGAACTTACCCCTCGTTAAAAACATGGTCATTCTTCAATGAATCAAGGGAGACAACTTTAGTTGACTTGAAAAAAATTTATCGAAGAAAATCACGGGAAATATCATTCGAAGCTGTTGGGTATTCAAAGAAACTGTCGTATTCAACTTTAGTAGGAATTCATTTAAAACACAAAAAGTTACCTCTTGCTGAAGTAAGTTTAGATATCCTTAAAAGAAAAGTGATTTTACGTTACCAAGGAGACAAATCATTCCAACGTGTCACCTTGACATTTGGAAGTGAGTTGGTAGAATGGAACGTATTAAGTGCTGTAGTTAATCGAACACATTTCACTGTCAGATTGGACTGCAATGTAGAAAAATCTGTCAAACTTGCGCAGAGGCTACACAAAATACCTAAGAAAGCTGTCGCTGTTCTTGGAAGTAGTAAAACTGGAGAGGATCCATTCACTGTAAGTACAAATCTCTTACCAGGTAATTCGAATAAGTAGTTTACAGTTGAACCTTGAAAAATACTCGACAACCTTCTATACTATAAATACTTGGTATGATCCAAAAATAAATATCAGGTCCCGATGTATCTTAGGCACATCAAATTGAAATGGGCTGTTCGAAACTCATAATGTATTATTTGAAATAATATTTCGGACCTGATGAATTCGAATAAAAGAGGTCTGACCGTATGTGCTTTATACAAGAATATTGCACATGATTTATGATACCTGCACAGTTGTCCCATTGGTTAAAGGTTCGAATCCTACTAAGGTCATGCACCAGGTCGATCGAATAAGTAAGCAATTTGCTTTACGCAAGAATCTTGCAGCTTGACATGATCTATGATACATGTCAGTTGTCCCATTGGTTAAAGGTTCGAATCCTACTAAGGTCATGCACCAGGTCGTTCGAATAAGTAAGCTATTTGCTTTACGCAAGAATATCGCAGTTTGACATGATCTATGATACCTGTCAGTTGTCCCATTGGTTGAAGGTTCGAATCCTACTAAGGTCATGCACCAGGTCGTTCGAATAAGTAAGCTATTTGCTTTATGCAAGAATCTTGCATCTTGACATGATTTATGATACCTGTCAGTTGTCCCATTGGTTGAAGGTTCGAATCCTACTAAGGTCATGCACCAGGTCGTTCGAATAAGTAAGCTATTTGCTTTATGCAAGAATCTTGCAGCTTGACATGATCTATGATACCTGTCAGTTGTCCCATTGGTTAAAGGTTCGAATCCTACTAAGGTCATGCACCAGGTCGTTCGAATAAGTAAGCTATTTGCTTTACGCAAGAATATCGCAGTTTGACATGATCTATGATACCTGTCAGTTGTCCCATTGGTTGAAGGTTCGAATCCTACTAAGGTCATGCACCAGGTCGTTTGAATAAGTAAGCTATTTGCTTTATGCAAGAATCTTGCAGCTTGACATGATTTATGATACCTGTCAGTTGTCCCATTGGTTGAAGGTTCGAATCCTACTAAGGTCATGCACCAGGTCGTTCGAATAAGTAAGCTATTTGCTTTATGCAAGAATCTTGCAGCTTGACATGATCTATGATACCTGTCAGTTGTCCCATTGGTTGAAGGTTCGAATCCTACTAAGGTCATGCACCAGGTCGTTCGAATAAGTAAGCTATTTGCTTTATGCAAGAATCTTGCAGCTTGACATGATCTATGATACCTGTCAGTTGTCCCATTGGTTGAAGGTTCGAATCCTACTAAGGTCATGCACCAGGTCGTTCGAATAAGTAAGCTATTTGCTTTATGCAAGAATCTTGCAGCTTGACATGATCTATGATACCTGTCAGTTGTCCCATTGGTTGAAGGTTCAAATCCTACTAAGGTCATGCACCAGGTCGTTCGAATAAGTAAGCTATTTGCTTTACGCAAGAATATCGCAGCTTGACATGATCTATGATACCTGTCAGTTGTCCCATTGGTTAAAGGTTCGAATCCCACTAAGGTCATGCACCAGGTCGTTCGAATAAGTAAGCTATTTGCTTTACGCAAGAATCTTGCAGCTTGACATGATTTATGATACCTGTCAGTTGTCCCATTGGTTAAAGGTTCGAATCCCACTAAGGTCATGCACCAGGTCGTTCGAATAAGTAAGCTATTTGCTTTATGCAAGAATCTTGCAGCTTGACTGGATTTATGATACCTGCACAGTTGTCCCATTGGTTGAAGGTTCGAATCCCACTAAGGTCATGCACCAGGTCGTTCGAATAAGTAGGCTATTTGCTTTATGCAAGAATCTTGCAGCTAGACTGGATTTATGATACCTGCTAAGTTGTCTCAAAGGTCATGACCTCACGTTAAGCAGCTCTCCTGGTTTTTCCAGGAGCAGTTTGATGAGGGATTTAAATGAGCGTAACATTTTTATCACAATCAATCTTAGGCCATTCTTAAAAATCCTGTTTTTGCAGTCTCCCAACTATTTCTTGTGAATAATATTTTTTTTCAAATTTTATTATCAAGACTAAAAATAGATTTCCTGCCCTCCGACAGCCAAAACAATATTTTGAGCATTGCACTTTTTACGGATATGTTTGAAGACGTCAAACAAACATTTAAACATAAAAAAATTAATTTGGCCTTAAGTACATTGGTGAGTAAATAAAATGGGCTTGTCTTGTATTCTGATCAGGTGACTGAAGTTCTGTCCCCTCAGACCTATTAAGTTCTGTGATTTAGACTATCAGCAAAATCTGATAAAAGTTCAATGGCCAACATCGGTATTGTTATCTTAATCTCTGTGATCCAATCACTTCAGCTGGCTTGGTATCTTAATTTGATCTACAATTAAGAAAGGCTTATATATCATGCATATCTGCATAGAAGGCTTTTGCATGTCAATCTCTTTTAAAAGAGATGAAATCACTGATTGGTAGTTAGTAAGTTCTATAGTGTTGAAAGTTTGAAATATAACCGTCTGTGGTTGATATTAGGGCTGACATTGATTCAAATGTTTGCATATCAACAGTATTGATATATTGAAAGACAAATTTCAACAATGTGTCGATACATAGATTATATTTTTTCATTTCATTAATAGACTATTAACTCCTATTGTTCTGTATGTTTATCTATGTATGCCGTACATAATTAAATGTTCAACTTGTATTTTTATGATAACAAGACATTTAAGTAATTAATCCATATTTTCAACTTTACAGTATTATATTCTATTGCCGACATCTGGAATGCACTATCTACTAGAGTACTGTTTAACAAACGTCCGACTACAAAGCGACATTATGCTATTTTGACACATTTAGGACTGTACCCACTATCATGAATTTTCTGCCATAATATCAATATTTGTAAGTGGGTACCAAAATCGATTGACAGAAAAAATCCTTGATATATTGATGTCAATTGTATCAATGACCGCCCTAGTCAATATGCAAAAATTTTTATCGGTGACCACCCTCATTTAATTTTGTTTTCCCTCGTTGAATGTTGTCTTATAGTACTTTAACATAGTGTATATATCTATTTCAGGGAGAACTTCTGCAAGCCAAGTTATACACGTACGCCATCAGGAATGATCAGTTCCTGTGTGCACAACCAGGTAATTAGTTGATTAATATTGATATTATACAACGATAACAAGATAATGCGATATAAAAACCTTAATATTATGAAGGTATCATCTTTATTTGAAGAAGGTATCATTTCCACGTATCGTGGAGTGAAAGGAAACAAGCCCGTCTGCTTCTTTGTTGATATACAGTGGGACCTCGTTTAATCGACAACCTTCTATCTGAATACTTGGAAATATATATCTGGTCCCGATGTATCTTCTTAGGCACGTCAAATTAGAAATGGCTATTCGAAACCATGTATTATTTCAAATATAATTTCGGACCTGATGAATTCGAAATTAACGACGTCCGACTGTACTTATTGGCTGCTTTCATTTTCACCACAAGATACAACGAAAATCAGCATAAATCAGTTAGGTTTGTAAGCAAAGAAACTCATAAACATATGACATATTTAAGAGACATCATACTACACTTAACAAAAGTTATAAGTAATCCGATTTCATATTTAGGATATTGTAATTAAATATGAATATATCAAATAGAAATTTCACACACATATAGACCAATTTGTCTGTAATGTTTCGACTAATTTTCAGCACAAAATACAGCTGTTTGATTGAAATCAAGCCAATTACATAACACTGCACAGAAATAAAAATCACAGATTAATTGAATTGGTCATTACCGATTGTGACTGCTGTTTGTCTGGACAGAATGAATTTACAAATACAATTCTGAGAAATATTTTACACTTCTGTTAATGATTCGTTTGGGGCCTGTTCGGCTGTAGATTAACTCATCATGGACACGATTTTGAAAGATTTTGACTGGCAAACATTACCCAGTCGAACGGCGTTAATATGTGACTTTTTATTTCTGTGTGGTGGTATTAATTGGCTTGATTTCAATTAACCTGCTATATTTTGCGCTGAAAATTAGTAGGAACATCACAGATAGATTGAACTTCTAGTGTCTTAAATTTCTATTAGATATATTCATATTTACTTGCAATATCCTAAAATGTTATCGGAGTACTTATAACTTTTGTTAAGTGTATATGTTCTGCAGTAAAGCTTTAATATGTCTAAAGGATGAAGTCAGGGTTACTTATTTTAATCCGTAACCAATATATAAGCGTTAATTGTATCTCAACAAATGTTTAAACAGCATGTATGCATTATATGATGTATATTCATCACCTCATGTTCTCTCTGTGTCGTTGAAGTAAGCCATTTGACAGTGCTATTGGTTGAATTAATCGCTGATATAAAAAATCTGAAATTTCCATTTATGACTCATTTATGATAAATTACTTACGTATCCCACTGAGATAAAGTAATTGGATAATATCATCAGATATAACATTGACACTTTTATTACTTTGATGTTATGTTAGCGACCTGGTTCTTGATTTATGTCAAATTATTTTTGAAATTGTATAAAAATCACTTTTCTTTGTCAGTAAGTGGTCTGTAAATGTAAAAAAGCACATTACAAAGGGATATAGGTTGAAAACTAGGCCATTCTTAAAAATTTGTTTTCAAGGTGTTGAACACATTTGAAATGTTGTTTCATATTACGTTTTCAGTAATGTGATACTTTAAAAAATTCCGAAAACATTGGCTATGGTCATGTCCGTCACATTTGGAGAATTTGTCAGTTGCTTGCGAAAGAGCAAGTTAGAACTGGTCGATAATTAATTCCAGGAAAACTGGTTACGTCAAACTGATCTTTGTATATGACTGAAAAATTGTTAAAGAGCGGCATAAAATCCGATGAAAACTAAAGTCACTAAGTCAAGGTCAAATTGTTAAAGAGCAGCATAAAATCCGATGAAAACTAAAGTCACTAAGTCAAGGTCAAATTGTTAAAGAGCGGCATAAAATCCGATGAAAACTAAAGTCACTAAGTCAAGGTCAAATTGTTAAAGAGCGGCATAAAACCCGATGAAAACTAAAGTCACTAAGTCAAGGTCAAATTGTTAAAGAGTGGCATAAAAACCGATGAAAACTAAAGTCACTAAGTCAAGGTCAAATTGTTAAAGAGCGGCATAAAATCCGATGAAAACTAAAGTCACTAAGTCAAGGTCAAATTGTTAAAGAGCGGCATAAAACCCGATGAAAACTAAAGTCACTAAGTCAAGGTCAAATTGTTAAAGAGCGGCATAAAAACCGATGAAAACTAAAGTCACTAAGTCAAGGTCAAATTGTTAAAGAGCGGCATAAAACCCGATGAAAACTAAAGTCACTAAGTCAAGGTCAAATTGTTAATAAGCGGCATAAAACCCGATGAAAACTAAAGTCACTAAGTCAAGGTCAAATTGTTAAAGAGCGGCATAAAACCCGATGAAAACTAAAGTCACTAAGTCAAGGTCAAATTGTTAAAGAGCGGCATAAAAACCGATGAAAACTAAAGTCACTAAGTCAAGGTCTAATTGTTAAAAAATTTTTTTTAGATGATATCAAATGGCATATATTAAATGTCATATTTTGGAAATGTCCTGTTTGCCTTAATAAATTCTTCTTGTCCGATGGTTCAGAATATGGCTATGTTGAAGACCTACTACACTGTGTATGAAGAAAATATAGATTGATAGATAAACAGCTGACTGTATAATTGTTCTGCTCAAGCATATTATGTGGGGGGGGGTGTTGCTATTTGGTGGAATGACATTAATTTATCACATTTGATGTTCTGTGGGCTTTATAATAATGGAAGTCCTTTCCCACCCATAAGTAGGCATGGTACGTTACATCATGGGAGATTTTCAAGTGTTCTCTACCTTCATCTCCTCTAGAGTTCTCTCCCTTGATCCCTTCTATAGTTTATGTATACATATTACTATATTTATCTCTTTTATAGAACATGTATATATAGTACAAGCACTAATAATATACCAAAATGTACTAAAGTTCTAACTTTACATATACTATAGAAGGGATAAAGGGAGAGAACTCGGGACAAAGGGAGAGAACTCTTGACAATCTCCTGTGAGTTACATTTAGTTGGGGAAGCAGTGGGTGTAACAATTATGATATATTCCACATTGTCTGCTTGAGTGCGAACCATTGCAAGGATAGGTTTCAAGAAAGTAGTCAATGATTAAACAGTAGTTTTATGGGATCTGTTAATAAAGACACATTTTTATTGAAAGGTTATTTCCTCCTATACCTGGTAAGCCAATCCTCCATGAAAGGAGGGCCATAAATTTAATATAAAGATAATAGTTGGTTGCACAGGAAATTGCGGGGAGTTCTCTCCCTTTATCACTTCTTGAGTTTTCTCCCTTTATCCCTTCTATAGTACATGTATATGTGTAGGATAGACAATGCCACGAGGCACATGAACTTCATGAACTTTGAATGTACAATATAGACTGATTGGACAGATTGCTGTAAGTGTGGTGTCAGTATATTTGGTACAAGTACTATATATACTATAGAAGGGATAAAGGGAGAGAACTGTAGAATGTATAAAGGGAGAGAACTGTAGAATGTATAAAGGGAGAGAACTGTAGAATGTATAAAGGGAGAGAACTCCTGACAATCTCCTGTCATTGCTAGGATTGTAGCAGTTCAAGTATTGCTATTTAATATTGTTTAACTTGCATTACACACACAATGCTATTACTTCCAGGGAGTGTTTTATTTGGTGAGGATGGTTACCTTGGTGATGAAGCCATCAATGGTGATAGAATTCTTCTGTTAGAACAACAAATTACACTGCTGAATAAACTTGTGGACTCATTGAAGCAACAGGTTGGTAGACATTCAGTTTCTTCTACTCTAGTCTACTCTAGTCTACAGTGTATATAGTCTGGTATGGTCTGGTTTACGTTGTGTACTGTCCAATCTATGATGTTTACGCTTGAGTTGACACTCTGTTGTATACTGTATTGTCCAGTTTGCACCATGTATGGTCGAGTCTACACTGTGTATGGTCTGGTCTGTACTGTGTATGGTCTGGTCCACACTATGTATGGACTGGTCCAAACTGTGTATGGTCAAGTCAACACTGTATATGGACTGGTCCAAACTGTGTATGGTCTGGTCCACACTGTGTATGGACAAGTCTACACTATGTATGGTCTGGTCAACACTGTATATGGACTGGTCCAAACTGTGTATGGTCTGGTCCAAACTGTGTATGGTCGAGTCTACACTATGTATGGTCTGGTCAACACTGTATATGGACTGGTCCAAACTGTGTATGGTCAAGTCTACACTATGTATGGTCTGGTCTACACTGTGTATGGACTGGTCCACACTGCTTATGGTCTGGTCTATACTGTGTATTGTCAGGTCTGCACCATTTATGGTTTGGTCCACACTGTGTGTAGTCTCAATTTCATGATTGTGTTTGGTAGCTGTCGAATCCTGATTAATTCCCTTATACTGTAAGGTATTGTCCTGGTATTTTTTATGACTGACCTCCAAGTTATTGCAAGTTAATTTTTTTCCATAAATGTTTCAGTCGTTACTTGTTTCATTTGTTCACACTGTAACGTAAAAATGTGCCTAGTACGAAGACAAGGACGTTAGGATGAGAACCTGGAAGAACATTAAGAGTTTTGGTGAGATTGCAAGCATTTTTGTATAATTTCTGTGAAATATTATACTGATATTTCAGAATGCTAACCTCAGTGACAGAGTTGCGGAACTTGAGACGTGTTGTGATTCTGGGTGTGAATTTCACGGTCAAGTAGTTGATGAAGGTGATACTTGGAGTCCTGATAAATGTACTGTGTGTATATGCAGTGTAAGTTTGAGCTTTTATTTTGTTTGCAATTCTTTACATATAAATATGAGGTAAAAGTGTAAGGTTAAAAAATATGATATTGGATCATAGCAACACTCGGGGTTAAGGACATGTATAAGTGAAACAACATGATTGAGAATCAGAATCAGCCGCAGACAACTAGACAAAAGACTAACACTAAGTCTTGCATTTGACTGAAGGTGTATGCAAATTGTTATTTGTATTCTTGTTGTTGTATACAAATAATGAACTGCTGGTAAAAAGAAAAAATAGTTTAAATAGTTCTAAATGTCTTACTCTATTATGAACTTAAAACCTTTGATACAATGTCTTATCTTTCACTTTATTCATGTTATTTTCGGCAAACATTAAACTTTAGAAAGAATGATTCCAAAATCATAGTCTAAATGATAAAAGCTATATTGGGAAGATTTTGATATGTTTTAAGTATAATCCTTTAAATTGTCATTCTTTTAGAATAACAAGCCAGATTGCCTCCGGAGAACTGAC
Organism: Mactromeris polynyma; assembly: GCA_032209605.1. Lineage (NCBI taxonomy): Eukaryota > Metazoa > Mollusca > Bivalvia > Venerida > Mactridae > Mactromeris > Mactromeris polynyma. Next base: position 1,347,949 of record JASFXZ010000005.1, read on the forward strand.
ATACCATCTTGTCAAAGTGAGTGTTTATTTGGATCATTTACTGTTATTAAAATGAGCCATTCTTGATCTTGTTCACTAATCTTGGACAGACAAAACAGGAAGCTATGATTACATACTACAGTTTGTTGTAAAATATTTGGAGCAAAACTTTCGTAATGTTATTTACCTTGACCTTGCTTGTCGACCAGACAAAACTACATTGAATTTTACGGACGTTATTCAGACCGCTTAAAAGACTGAGAAGGTTTCTGAAATTGAAAAAAAATGAAAGTCTTTTAAAAGTGGTATATAAGTGACAAAATTGTCTACCTCAATGAGCTTGTGGTAGAATGGAGTTTATAAAACTCCAAGTTTAAAGATAACAAATGAAACTTCAACTTTTGAAATTCTCTGCAAATGATTTTCTACTATCAAGTGAATTAGCTGATATTGGGCAGTGGTCATGGTCAGTTGGGTTGCACAGATGTTGTAAAAAAGATATGCTTAGTGTAATTGAAATCCTGTCGCCAACTTGTTTTAATAGACTTTTTCATGTTCTACAGGTCCCTGTGAAACGAACCCTTGTATGAATTATGGACAGTGTGTTTCCTTCGATGAAACAAAACCCAACAATGATATCCAATGTTTGTGTCAACCTCCGTATGACGGCCAGTATTGTGAACACAAGGAAAACCCGTGTGTATGGCCGCGCGAGTCCGGTATCTGTGACCAGAATATACCCAGATACTACTATGATACAGACTTACAAGAGTGCCTTCCCTTTAACTATACAGGTAAGCAGGAGTTAGCTCCCGTGTGTATGGCCTCGAGAGTCCGGTATCTGTGACCAGAATATACCCAGATACTACTATGATACAGACTTACAAGAGTGCCTTCCCTTTAACTATACAGGTAAGCAGGAGTTAGCTCCCTTGTGTATGACCTCGAGAGTCCGGTATCTGTGACCAGAATATTCCCAGATACTACTATGATACAGACTTACAAGAGTGCCTTCCCTTTAACTATACAGGTAAGCAGGAGTTAGCTCCCTTGTGTATGACCTCGAGAGTCCGGTATCTGTGACCAGAATATACCCAGATACTACTATGATACAGACTTACAAAAGTGCCTTCCCTTTAACTATACAGGTAAGCAGGAGTTAGCTCCCTTGTGTATGACCTCGAGAGTCCGGTATCTGTGACCAGAATATACCCAGATACTACTATGATACAGACTTACAAGAGTGCCTTCCCATTAACTATACAGGTAAGCAGGAGTTAGCTCCCTTGTGTATGACCTCGAGAGTCTGGTATCTGTGACCAGAATATACCCAGATACTACTATGATACAGACTTACAAGAGTGCCTTCCCATTAACTATACAGGTAAGCAGGAGTTAACTCCCTTGTGTTTGGCCTCGAGAGTCCGGTATCTGTGACCAGAATATACCTAGATACTACTATGATACAGACTTACAAGAGTGCCTTCCCTTTAACTATACAGGTAAGCAGGAGTTAACTCCCTTGTGTATGGCCTCGAGAGTCTGGTATCTGTGATACAGACTTACAAGAGTGCCTTTCCTTATAAATATACAGTAAAACCTCACTAAAAGACCACCTCAATAATAAGACCACCTCAAAATAAATAACACAATTTTCAAGTCCATTTTAACTGTTGTTCTCTTTATTCAATCTCAATATTAAGACCACCTCAATACCACCAGTTGTCAAGCGTCCCGAGGGTGGTCTTATTATACAGGTTTAACTGTATATATATATTTATGTGGAATGTTTTTTAGGTTGTGGTGGAAACATCAATAACTACGAGAGTCTGGCTGCGTGTGAAGCTGTGGCAGTGATTGGTGCTTGTTGCTATAGACACTACTCTCTGAAAGTGGAGGATATTATAGTCAGTTCTCAACAAGAATCAGTTGGTTGCAAGGTAAATATTGTACAATTACTTCTACAAAAATAAACAGCATTAAAATGCTCAATGTTTGTGCTGGTATACATAACAAATATTCAAAACATTGTAAAAATGAACAATAATTGAGAATTTAATTTGTCTATATATAGTTCCCACATTTACAATATTTACCTCCCTTGTTCTCACCCATTTGGATAGGCAAATTTCCTTAAGTTTATAGGAATATAATCTGAACAATGATAAAATAATCAGATATAATATAAAAGTGACTTATTTATTATGCACATGTGCGCAGTTGAAGAAAAAGTGGTTGTCACAATTTGTCATGCAAATTCTCTTGGTATTTTCTCAATTATCACATATTTCAGAATTACTCCTATAAGTGCTTATCAGTTTTTATTATCAAAATGGCTGATGATTAAGAACAAGGGAGGTAAATGTTGAAGATGAGGGAACTATTGACTATTAGTCAATATATAACAATGTTATGAATAATAATTCGCTTCAAAACAGTGATAAAAATGTGCAACGGTTTAGAAATTAATCTGTTGTGTCCTTTGACTATCGCAGGAGATAACTTTGTCAGAATGTCAGTCGACACATAGACAAGTTTTGGGTGATACACGGTACGAGGTGACATCGTTTTATCCCGGTGAAACGTGTGACAATGAACAATGTGGACGTACTGATGCTGTGTGTATGATTGAAGACAAGAAGTACGAGGTGGGCGAGAAAGCCATCCTGGGATGTCAGGAGTGCACGTGTGAAAGTTCCGGGCAATTTGTCTGCAGGTTTGTTCTCCCTTCGTACTTCATAATACAGTCAGACCTCATTTATTCAACAACCGAATATAATTGGTATAATCTGAAATAGATATCAAGTTCCATTGTATCTTCTTAGGCACATCGAATTAAATAAAATTTGGGACCTGATGAATTCGAATTTACAAGCTCCCATTGTAATATTAATATATTTATAATAATGATTGAATCATAACATATTACATATTAAATATAGACCATTTTTACTTTAATATTGTCCTAATAGTAATTACACTTACTAATTTTGTGACGTTGTCTTACAAATATAAATGTACAGTATTGAAATTGCACCAAACATTACGTCACATTTTGACGTGAGTGCGTCATGACGCCACATATGTTTTGTATCCAATAATTTTTTTTATTATTGCCTGAAGAAATATTAAAATAATATGGCCAGTTTTCAAGGGTCCTAAGGGTGGTCGTATCAAGGTTTAACTGTATTTCCATTGTTTACAATTATTGAAAACATGATTTAAGTGTTTAATTCTTTTGAATGATGTTATTCAAACCAGTAAATAATCATTTGTGTGTTTACATTTTAGTTGTTCCCAGAAAGCCGTAAGAAAGGAGATAAGGGACATGACATCACAAGAATTGGCACAGTTCCAAGCTGCCATACAGGAATTACGTCTGGTTGGCCCCGGCAACCCATGGGAGGAGCTACGAGATATATACATGCGACATACCATGCATTCGAATGGGGGACCGTACTTCCTTCCTTGGCATCGAATCTTTCTACGGAAACTTGAACAGATGCTGCAGGAGATTGACTGCAGTATAACGCTTCCGTACTACGACTTCACAACTGACATCGGTAACTTCGAGAATGCTATAATATGGCAACCAAACTATTTTGGAGGTGACGGCGTCGATGGTTGTGTTGTGGATCATCCATTCGGACCCCGGGGTGCATGGAGACCGTGTATATCCAGGAAGTTCAACAGTGATGTAAAACTTCCCACATTGCTGGAACTGTCGCTGGCTATTGCTAGCGATGACTACATTGAAATGAGTCGGTGTTTAGAATCATATGTTTCATACATCCATACGTACATCGGAGGCGACATGGCAACACGAGCAGCGTCGTATGACCCGATCTTCTACACGATACACGCTTACATTGACATGTTGTATTGGTGGTGGCAGAAAAAAGGCAGCAATATGTTTACATATCCACCGGAATTCGGAAACATTCCCATGGTGCCGTTCAACGTTCCTCCTAGTGCGATACTTGACCTTGAGAATGACCTGTGTGTGAAATATATATGGCCTAGTGATGGTAAACGGCTTTTGATTATTTAAATTAGGATTTATACTATGTGTAGTCTGTGATTTTATGTTTATAAAAATTACAAAGTATCATTTAGATACCTGACCCTTGTTTCACAAAACTTCTTGTATTGAGACTTATTTGTGATGTATTATGAAAGCAGGATTTTAATGATACTTACACTCAGCACTCAAATCTCAAAATTCACTCTTATTAGCCTGATATTGAAAAATTTAGTGCTGAATATGCAAATGCAGAAAAATGTCAAATGCATGCTGAATAGTCCTTTGGGTCCATTTCCTTCAAGATGTTACGGTATATATGAGATCTGGGAGTAATTATTGGGTTAGAGTGCGACACTCCACGCTCAAACTGAATAATTACTTCCTGCCTTGCGTTCAGCTACGGCTAACAGTCGCAAATGTTTTGTATTGTATCCCTTGCCCACTGTATCACATTGACTGCACACGGGGAACCAAATTGCAAACGTTACGAAACGTGAGTTGCAAATACCTTTACTGAACGCAGGGTATATCTCATTTTACGCTTGATTGGCCACAAAGGACATTCAGCACACCTTTAACATTATCCTACATTTTTCACACTACACTAAGAGTCTCTATCAGACTCGTAAGTTCTTCGTATACATAATAAGTCAAGAAACATTCTTGTGATGAGCTTTGAATACCATTTAATGTCCATAGTTTGACATGGCCAGGGGTTGAACCCCCAACCCCCTTACTCATAGCGGACACTTTACCAATAGAGTTATAAGTCTGTATGAAGTTATAAATATGTCGTCATCTTACAGGTACACCTTGTGAACGATCTGTGGATGGAGATTTCTCCGATGACGGAAATAAAGATAGAGGTGACGTCAATCCTGTCGGCGATAATACATTTACTGGAGGATTTAACTCCCTTGGTTACGACGCTAGTGGTTATGATCGTCGTGGTTATGACGAGGATGGATTCCAAAAAACTGGTAACATGATCTGAGATCTTAGGTTTTGATGCTAATACAAATATAAAAGTAATATGTTGACGAATGGTTATATAACCAGAGTTGTATGATATCACAAATGCTTGCTTCATCTGATGACAGTTTGTATTAGGTTCAGTCTGTCAATGATCACCAATCTGTCTGTAGCATACTTCCACCACCGTACTCAAGTCTTATCTTGTTTCCATGTATGTTAAGTTCCCCTTGCCCATGTGCAGTTCGTTTACTAGATATATGTTCATGTTCTTTAATCTCCCCTTTCTTTGCTGGTTCTGTGATGTATTACATCCATTAAACTTTTCCCCCTTGTTGTCACCCTAAATTCTCTATAGTTTTTGATGGTCTACGAGACCATTCCTTTCTCCCCTATACCCGTACATTTTTATGGTTACACCTCCTCAGCCCCTAATGTTTCCCAGGTGTCTGTGTAGGGGAGGCATTGTCTGGTGTATGTGGCATTCCCTGTAACAACTAAATCTCTCTTGCATAAAGTCGCAACATTTTAAACAAGATGTATTTCTAATTTAAGTTATAAATTGTAAAGAGAATTTAAAACAGTAACTGCACTTAGAGTTTCATAATTAGGAATGACATCAAGAGCCCTTTGAGGTTGTACCTTGTCTATGTTAACAGTTTGAATATGTATGATTATAGGCTACAATAGAGATAGCTATGACAAAGATGGTTATGATGTGGATGGTTACAATCGTTATGGTTACGGTAGAGACGGATACAATCGCTATGGTTACGATATTGAAGGTTGGGGCAGAGACAATATGCCTGATCTTACAGCAAGATACAACGCTTACGGTGTGGACATGAATTGTCTGGATAGACGAGGTAAGATATATGGTTTTTGTTTGACTGATTTTAGCATCTTGTATATACAGTCAAACCTGTGTTAAAGACCACCTGCGAACAAAGACCACTATTGCAAAACCTGTCTGCAAAGACCACCAATTTTATATCCCATCAGACCATTTTCAATGATATTTAATCTGTTAATAGAGACCACCTGTAAACAAAGACCACATTTTGCTGTTCCCATGGGTGGTCTTTACAGACAGGTTTGACCGTATCAGTAATATAAATTACATTTGGTATATTGATCTTATACTTCAGAAATAATACTGATATTTCAAACTCCGGTGACTGCTGGTCATATTACTTTATAGTAGCCTATGTGGTTAAGTGGTTATAGTTGCTGTCTTCTAATCACTTGCCTTCACTGCTGCAGGTTCGAATCATGGATATCAAATTTGTTAGTGAAAAAAGCTACCCAGCTGGCTCCAATTTGGTTTGATATACAGCAGTAGTTCTGAAGAAAGTTGGTCCTAGATGAGAGATGGACTGGTTATCTGTTATACGAAAGAAAAATTAAACACTGGTTTACAGAAAAACATGGTCTTACTACATGTAATGAAATAGTCTTAATTTGGAGGAGGTCTTTAAGGGTAGTTTTACTGTAATTTCCTGTCAAGATCTTTTCATTAGTTTACGCTATGCAGAAAGTTCTGAGAGGACGTTATGATTCGTGTTACAATGATCTTCATTTCATTTCCATTTACAGGTTATACAACGACTGGATTAGACAGATATGGTTTCAATCAACAAGGATTCAACAGCATCAAGTGTGACTATTACTTCAATGGTCCATTTGCTACGATACAATCCAAGAAAATATGGAACATAATGCTGGTACAGTCAAAGACGTTCCTTATGTCCCTACAGAGAACATGTCCACCGCTGGAACATCTACCTATCAACTGGCTTCAGCAATATTGGATAACCGACATAAAGAATGTCACTGGTAGGTTTTGTATACGTCTTTTTATGCTCCCCTTCGAAGAAGAGAGGGCATATTGGTTTGCACATGTCGGTCGGTCGGTATGTCCATTGGTCCGTAACCTTTTCATTTCCGATCAATAACTCAAGAACCCCTTGACCTATCATCCTCAAACTTGGTCCACACATTCATCTTGGGTAGCAGAGGAACCCTATTGATTTTGGGGTCACAGAGTCAAAGGTCAAGGTCACAGGGGGCATAATGTTTTACAAACATCTCTTGTTATTTAAAGTTATGCTATGCACATATTGTTCATTTGTTTAACTAAATAAACATCAAAAATATACTTCATGTAGTTAAAACATCAATAGATATGCATTTATGAAGAACAAACTCCTCGTGTATTCAACAATATTGGTCACTTATACATGTACATTGCAATGGTTCTTTTAGCCTATGTAACAACAATACTGGATGAATCCCATTAAAGTACTTCAGGTGAGGCCTATACAGTTGGACATCATTTATTCGACAACCTTCTATCCGAATACTTGGTATCATTCAATATAAATATCATGTCCTGATGTATCTTCTTAGGCACGTTGATTTGAAATGGGTTATTCGAAACCGTGTGTTATTCTGAATAAAATTTCGAACCCGATGAATTTGAATGAACGATGTCCGACTGTACATCTATAAGTGTGATGAAAGCGCTATGCTTATCTGAATCACTTGACGTGTCTGCATCCTTGAACAAGCAGTACATGTACGGGCTTTGTATGAGGTGTTGTGGTGAAAACCTTGGTATGGTTTGAACACATAACCTCTGGACTCAGTGACTGACACCTTATACACTATGCTGCTGTCCATGCTGTGTATGTTTTGATGCATATAGTTGTTGATCTGTGTATGAACAAGAAAAGATTCTGTCATTGGCCTCGGGTATGGATAGAACACTTGGGTGTGTCAGGTTACTGCATAAAGAGTTATCTGTTAGCCGGATATATAAATTAGAGTTTTCCAGCACCAGTGTGAACATGAGAAATGCTGGTCTGGTATGCAAGAAATATTGTTCTCGTGAAGATGCTTTGTATTATAATAAACTGGATGATTTATCTGCGTTCAGTATTTACATTTTATTGATTATTCTCTGTTTCAGATATCGTACAAGTTGCGAAATCATCTAGTAATGTTTTGAACTCGAAAAGATTCTGCTTTGATATTGACGACTTTGTGCGAGCGTGTGACTGTGATGTTGGCATAGCAACGTGTGAGGAGAATCCTTGCTTGAATGAGACATGTCCGTCTTACCCTGAAGCTAGTTGTCATATTGATTTCTGTGGTGTATGTAGAGCTAATTGGTTTGTCAATGGAGCAAAAGTTGATTGCTTCGAAGAAAGAGGTATGTGCAGTTACTTTTAGCCATAATACCTGAACCATTCATATTTTTTATTTGACCTGATGCAAAATTCATACCATTTCAGATTGAATAGTGATACAGACACTGGTTATTGTTATTCCATATCAAACAACATACTAGAAATTCAGAATCCCCCCCATTGGAGAAGCGACATTAAGTGTTATACCTGTCAGTCTGTCTGTGCAAAGAATTGATTCTAGTCAATCATTCTTGAAAGAAAGGAAGGATGGATGGATTCACTTTATATTGGGCACATAGGCATAGGATAATAAAATACAAGTCAAGTTTGATATCGGACACAATCCACCAAATTTTGAGGAGATGTGGCCCCTTTTTGCATTCTTCTGAAATGCTCATAGTGGGGGCGTCCTTCTCCTATGGACACATCTAGTTAGATATATTTATCTTAATTCATTGAATGCTTCAAATTGTTACGAAGTTTTTGTACATACTTGTATCTTGCATGATGACCAATGGTGTACATCTTAGAGAAGACATACACATGGTTGTCATGGGGGCTTCCATTTTCCTAGTGGTTCTTCGAGTTGAAGTAATGTCACTGTATATTTTATTTTTACAGATTTTTGTTTACCTAATCCCTGTGAGAATGGTGGAACATGTGTCCAGTCTGTCTGGCCATCTGAAGTACAGTTGACCACTTGTATATGTCCACCAGGATTTGATGGTCACTATTGTCAGTATAAATCTCTGGACATCTGTGAATTACCCATAAGCACTGGTAAGTTTTAAATATTAAGTTTAGTTTTAACTTATTTATTTTACATCAGTTGTGAAACAAGTTTTTAAAACTTACATTAATCATTTTTGATGACTTTTTGCTGACTACCAACCGGTACTCACGCCAAATCACCGGGATTGTGAAGTTTGTGATCAAAAGCCGATCATTACGGGGTTCGAACTCACTTCCTTCGGATCAGGAGTCAGGTGCTCTACCACATGACCAATGCACGTCCCTGTTAGAAATGTCAGAATCACAGTAATTACATTGTGTATTTGTAATCATTTTGATGATATGTTGTGATATTGCTTGAATACTACACTTTTAAACATTGTCAGTTTCTCTATTTTTATTTTTTATGTAAACTTAACTATTTCAGGTAATTGTGGACTGCAAGAGACACGTTGGTACTTTGATCGTGAGACGCAATCCTGTCAAACATTTTTATACACTGGTTGTGCAGGTAATGCACAGAACTTCCAAACCAAGGACCAATGTGAGGCGAGATGTAGGATCGGGGCTTGTTGCTATAGATACCCGAAGGACAGGGATGCTACGATTGGTTACGACTCTCAGGGATATGACTTGTAAGTGAATGCAATTACAGTTTAATTCTGGGTATATTATTGAAAGTAACGCTCCTGTTAACTACATATACTGGTAGTTGTAAGCCGAGAATCAAGTTAGCTTAGTTACTCAAAATATGTCACAAAATGTTCACCTATCTAGAACTTTTGTCCGTGATTTAGGTTTGGTCTAAATTTGGACAGATTACTCTGAACGTTGGGTTTGAACCAACATGACGCTACAGTGTGACCACTCCTGAGCGGCCATCTTTGAGCATCAACCTCTCTTCAAAGTTATCAGGTTTCCTATGGTAAAAATACAGTCGGACCTTGATCATTCGAATTTGTTGGGGCCGAAATTTTATTTTAAATAGTACATGGTTTCGAAAAACCCATTTCAATTCGACCTGCATAAGAAGATACATTGGGACTTGATATTTATTTCGGATGATACCAAGTATTCGGATAGAAAGTTGTTGAATAAACGAGGTTCAACTGTGCTCCCAATTAACGTCTCAAAAACAAAAAAATTTACATCTCCCTATGGATTGCATTGTGGCAGTTTGTATATGTATACTGTATTTGTATATTTATCAATCATGCTTGAAACAAGAGCACATATCTGCCCGGTGTTGGTCCGTAAACCTAGATTTTTTGTACCCCTCGCATGTCTGCTTGTATAAACATATTCTACACCTTTTTGTCAGGTATGGTTTTGATGTGGGTGGACAAAATAGACGTGGAGATGTTAGAATTGAAAGCAATGGTATTAAAACTGGACGTGATCGATTCCAGCCTGACAGATATGATTGGCAAGGTATGAACATAGTCGTGTTATATTGTTGTTATAGATTTAATTTGTATTTAGAAATATATTGAACTATGATAGTGCAGTTTAAAATTGTATTTGTAGGTATGAAAAGTTATAAAATTTTATGATTATGCTTTTTTTCACTATTATTGAAATCTTGAAGAATTCAAGAAGGAAATGTCATATACAAAGTGCATAGTCGCTCCAAAAAGCACAAGGAGGCATGTTAGATGTAGTACCTACATGAGGAAATGGTGGTTATTGCTGAATATGATCATTTTTTTCATGCTTTCCAATGGTTTACCATGGAATAACTGTGAAGTGTCCTCCAAGGTTACAATGAGGGATTGTTTTTTGCAGAAAGTGTCACCTTTTAATGTTGGATATTATTCTATCTTATTCCTTATTTAGGGTTTGTGTTATGTGTATAGATAGAGGTTGCTGGAACATAACCGAAATTCTTCAGTTTGTCTCTATATATTTCAGGATATGACAGAAATGGGTTTGATCGTGATGGATACAATCGTTGGGGTCTAGATAAATCTGGCTATGATAGAGAAGGTTACAATCTGACGGGTTACAATCGTCAAGGAGAGTACGATGGTATCACTGATTACGATGGTTCCGGTTATGATGTTGAAGGCTACAACAGGTTTTTGTACTTTTTTTTCACTTGTGTTTCCGTCTGCTTCATTTCTGTCATTTTCGGTTCTCTAGAATTTGTTAAAAACTTTCTATGAAACATGTCTTTACATTGTATATATAAAATGGTGCTCAATTATGCATGAATAACATTACTTCAAGTAATTGCGTTTTGTTTTATTTCCGTTAACTAGGGCTGGCTACACCTGTCAGGGATCCAAAAGAGATGGACTTAATGCATACAATGTGTACAGTGAGTATGTATATAAATGTCGTCCAGCCACACTACAACAGTGCCAGGCGTTGGAGGACAATCACACCAAGATTGTCAAATATTCAAGAGGTCAACGTTGCAGTGAGGTGGATTGTGGCGTGAAATGTGGGTGTTACCATAACAACAAGATGTATGAATTTGGTGAAACTTGGCGTGCTGGTTGTCAGTTTTGTATGTGTACATACACCGGTGCGGTTGAATGCTCCTGCTCTCAGATATACCGCAGGAAGGAAGTACGAGACATGACGCCAGATGAAATGAAAAAATACCAGAAAGCTATAAAGTCTTTGAGCAAGATGGAATTTCCTTCCAAATGGTTCCAGTTTTCAAAGCTTTATGCTGATTACAAAGCACAGGCTGTGGGGAATAGTGCCTCGCTTCCATGGCATCGACAGTTCTTACGGACAGTTGAACAAGCTTTGCAGGAGACAGACTGCTCCATCACCATACCGTATTACGATTGGACCCTGAATGCTGGAGACCAGCAAAGAGCAAGAATATGGGCGGCGGATATGTTCGGCGGCGATGGATCTGACACTAGCGCATGTGTTAGGTATCATCCGTTCAAAGATTACTATCCACCATACTGGGTCCCTTGTCTCCGACGTAGATTTAACACCAGTCTTCCTTTACCAGACGTCATAGACCTTCAGATAGCTGTGAATGAACCAGACTATAATCAGTTCAGACTGCATATGGAGCTGTACTTGAATATGTTCACATCTTGGGTCGGCGGTCACATGGGTTCCGATCACAGCCCATACGATCCGTTATATCTCTCTGTGCTGGCATTCATCGACCGAGTGTGGTGGGATTGGCAGAGCAAGCACCCTGGCAGTATGTTGTCATACCCACAGGAACTACGCTACATTCCCATGATGCCTTTCAAATCCTCACCGGATGATGTCATGGATAGTAAAAAACAAATGTGCGTGACGTACTATTCCCTCTCTGAAGGTGCCGCTTGTAACGTCACCACACCAAATCTCAACTATAACTCTTTAGGTTATGACAGACATGGATTTAATAGAGAAGGCTATGACATCGAAGGTTTTAACATGTTTGGAGTGAACAGAAATGGAGAGGAGGATGATCGAGGTATATACAACATCTATGACTTTGATCGAGAAGGGTTTAAGCGAAATGGTTATGATAGCATTGGGCTGGACAGATACGGATTTTCTGTTGATAATTATAACATTGATGGCTATGACTCTACAGGATATGATAGGACTGGATACAATCGCTATGGTTACAATAAAGAAGCTTACACTCCATTTGGTTTTAACAGAAATAGAAGTTCAAATGTTGATTTAAGCCAGACTGGTTATGACTCTTACGGGTACAACAGATTTGGATCGGATGTGTACGGGTTTGATCGTCAAGGATACGATATATTTGGATTTGACACCCACGGTTATGACAGGAATAGATGTAATCGCTATTTCCTAGGTCCAATGTTGGTGATTGTGACGAGTATGGCGAAGTTACAGCTGGAAAATGTAGATAACACGACTATCCGTATTATCACCAGAATATGTCCAGCTTTGAACTATCTTCCCGAATGGAGGTTTGTATAATTCTATGCCTAATGTGTAGACCAAGAATATATTATTTTATTTCAATAATCACATGTGCACCTTGTCTTGAGTTCTCTTCCTTTAACTCTTCTAGAGTTCTCTCTGAATACTTGGTATCATCCGCAATAAATATCAGGTCCCGATTTATCTTCTTAGGCAAGTCAAATTAAAATGGGCTGTTCGAATCCGTGTGCTATTCGAAATAAATTACAGACCCAATGAATTCGAATGAACGAGGTCTGACTGTACTTCATTTAATTTAAGGATGTCTAATACTGTTCTCTAGATGTCAACATAAAACATAAAAGTGTCGAATACAGACATCCTGGTTTCTATGAATTCATGTATATAGTTTATTTTCTACAGATACACAGTGAACTGGCTACGTCGTGGTTCCCAGGTGCCCCTTATTGAGGGCATTGTGGGTAGAGCCCAGGAGAGAGCGATGGGTTTGAGACCTGATATACGTACCAGTAGTGTTACAAGTGAAAGTCAGTGGCTTCCGGTAGGACCGGATAGAAGGTATAGTGTTACATTAGGGGCTTTGATTGGGTTATGTACCATAATTAAACCCTTGTACAAGATTTAAATTACAGTTTTAATATATAACACACCGTTAATTGTAATTGAGTTATTAATTGGATCTGTTTAGTTTAACAAACCAAATTTTGTAGATAAGCACTTCCTTTACAAGACAGGAAAACTTACTTGGTTTTGATCTTGAATTTTACCGGACAGAATATAATATTCGAGGGCTCAACACAACACTGTCGTAACTCCTATATAAATACATAGGAGTTACGACAGTGTTGCGTTGAGCCCTCGAATATGCTTTACTTCACTTGTCATCGGCATAATGCAAGCTTATCCTTAGCATCCTTGTGTTTGATTAGGGCTACAAAGTTTTTGTCAGGCATTTTTATATTAGAAGTACAAACTGTAGTGGTACAGTTGTGTGACCGTTTTGAGCATAAATGTAATGTTTCGTTTTATTCCATAAAATGTATAGGGTATAATACTATTAAAGTTGTGTTTTATTTCAGTCTATGTTTTGTGACGTACCATTACACAGAATGTCCGTTTGGTGAACCTCCTGTAGATTGTACGGAAGATCTGTGTGAGGACAGAGCTTGTCCAGGTAAGTGGTCATTGTGAAACAAAACGCTTCTACATCTTCTCCTTTGATAATGTTGAAACATTGATTGCTTCAAGTAATGGCTGTGTCAGTAAGTCAGTCTATTTTTTCGCTGTATACACATATGTTCTGAATGACGGTCATCTGTAGAACAGCATTGTTCTATTTTCTCTCTACAGTCATTTTTGTTCTAAGAGACAAATTAAAAAAAAATCTAAAGCTTGCAGAACCATATTTCCAAACTCCTTTACTGCAGTTACAAGATTTAGTTTTGCTTGTCAAAATTACAAAACATGCTATTTAATATATAAGTACAATCAAACCTGTCTGTAAAGACCACCCATGGGAACAGCAAAATGTGGTCTTTGTTTATAGGTGGTCTCTATTAACAGATTAAATATCATTGGAAATGGTCTGATGTGAGATAAAATTGGTGGTCTTTGCAGACAGGTTTTGCAATAGTGGTCTTTGTTCGCAGGTGGTCTTTAACACAGGTTTGACTGTAGTAAACTAGTTGGGAACATGAAATTTCTTCATCTATGAAAGTATATTTTATACATCGACATTCAATGTTACAACACACAGTTTGGTGATTGCACTAGAAATGTCTCAATATCCCTTTATACATTATTAAATGCTGATAGTTTTGTCAATGATTTTACTGTCATTGCAGGATTTCCAGATGCTGTGTGTCGTGTGAATCGTTGTGGAAGCTGTAAACTAGAATGGTACAATGGTAGAACTGGTACCCCCTTACAATGTTCTGGTTGTATAGATAGGTCGGGTATTGAGAGAGGGGAAGCGACAGAATGGGCAGAATCTGATTGTGAAACATGCGTTTGTCAGGTTGTAAAATCAGTTCTTTAATTTGATATAATATTCATGTTCTTTTCTCATCCTTTCGTTCTTTTCTCCCCCTTTCGTTCTTTTCTCCCCCTTTCTTTCTTTTCTCCCCCTTTCGTTCTTTTCTCCCCCTTTCGTTCTTTTCTCCCCCTTTCTTTCTTTTCTCCCCCTTTCGTTCTTTTCTCCCCCTTTCTTTCTTTTCTCCCCCTTTCGTTCTTTTCTCCCCCTTTCGTTCTTTTCTCATCCTTTCGTTCTTTTCTTTCCCTTTCGTTCTTTTCTCCCCCTTTCGTTCTTTTCTCCCCCTTTCGTTCTTTTCTCCCCCTTTCTTTTTTTTCTCCCCCTTTCGTTCTTTTCTCCCCCTTTCGTTCTTTTCTCCCCCTTTCGTTCTTTTCTCCCCCTTTCGACCAATTATAACTGACCTTCTGGACTGGTTCCATGATGTATTACATCCTTTGTCCTTTTTCCCCCCTTGTTGTTCCCCTAAATTGTCCTTAGTTGTTTTTATGGTCGGCCAGACCATTCCATGCAGCCCTATTCCCATACAGTTTTACCCTTGTACCTCCTCAGTGCCTTATGTTTTGTAGACTGTTGTTTTCCTGGGAATCTGTAGGGAGGCATTAAAAATATATCTGTGAAAAAATGTAAAAACTGAAAATGGAATTTTATGTCGCTAATACAGTTTTTATTCTGGAACCGCTCAATTGTCTGAGAGTGAGTGCAACATCTTTAGAGAGGCCATCTCTTCAACATGTATCAATTTTTCCTGTCTTAAGAATTTCCATCTAATGAACCTCTCTAGAACAACAACCTCTCAACAACAGTCAGTGTTTGCCTCTCTCAAAGGGTGTTGCTCTGTAGAGGGGGCACTGTACTGCTGAATATGACCTTGACCTTGGTAGATACTTCCGTGATCCATGTGTATGATCCAATGTATAAGGATGTATTATCTGTGTGTATTTCAGGATGGATTGGTATCTTGTAGAGAGACAGTATGTTCCCCTGTGTTCTGTACGCATCCTGTGAAGATACCTGGACAGTGTTGTTTACAGTGTCAAGGTTAGTGGAGTTAGGAACAGTGAACATTTACTGTTTCTATAGAATGTACAAAGTATAATTTGAATCAGGCCTCCTAAAACCTGAAATGACTTTTAATTTTTGGAAATCCTTTAAGACCTTTATTTTTATCTGAAAAGCCTTTAGAAACCTGTAATTCAGTCTGCAAACCTTTACATTTTTTCACTCAATTTGCTGTGTCTTTTGGGAGCAATTAATAGTCCATTTATATTGTTCTATTCACTTGTGAGAACTGCAGCCTTATGATACTACTTGCATATGATTATCATCTTGATTATTTGTTAAGGCAGTCTTCAATTGCCCAGGCTGGATCCCGTCGCCCTTGCAACAACGGTTGCATTGCCGGCCTTTTTCAGCTGCATTGATCCATCAAATTGGATAGTCAAAATTAGGCTCAACTTGCTCTTGATCTTTACAGGAAGCAACTTTATAACCTTTATTATTGTTAATTACAACCTGTACAGAAAGCTAGACTTTCACTGAGGCCTGTTAGGAGGTATATTGTATGTTGTGTTGTGACAGTTACAGAAACACATTTGCACCTTTTGAAATGATGACTGTTTTGGTATGCTACTATCAAACATCCAATGATAATTATAATTTTTTTTCATTTGAACAAAATTAGTTAGCTTGCAATATCCTTTACTAAAAGAAGGCATGTTTCTGCATTGCTGTCCCAGCAATTTAAAAATTATTGAGAACAGTACTACAGTCGGACCTTGTTCATTCAAACTCATCATGTCCAAAATTTTATTTTGAGTAATACATAGTTTTGAATAGCCCTTTATAATTTGCCATGCCTAAGAAGATACATCGGAACTTGATATTTATTTTTGATTATACCTAGTATTCGGAAAGAAGGTTCTCAAATAATCGAGGTCCGACTGTATCTTGTCCATTGTTGTCATTGTGGTTTGTTGAATTAAAGGAGAAATACTGTATATACTTTTGATAATGCTGTATTCTTGTATTGTAGATTGTGATTATGATGGTATTAGACTAAGAAATGGTCAAGAATATTCACCACCCGGCAACAGATGTGATTTGTGTCAATGTAACCTTGGTAACATGAACTGTCGTTATGTTGACTGTCCAGACTTGGGAAGCTGTACATCAGAACTGACACTGGAGGGAGAATGTTGCCCTACATGTTTGGATTGTGGAGATAGATCGAACGGTGAGATGTGGAAGGAGGCGGCATGCCAGGACTGTACTTGTGTGGTAAGATTTATAACTGTTGCATCATTGTGTATTGTATGAACGGTGAGATGTGGAAGGAGGCGGCATGCCAGGACTGTACTTGTGTGGTAAGATTTATAACTGTCTCATCATTGTGTATTGTATGGCTGTATTTTCCAAAAATTTACTCCTCGGACCCCCAAATTTTCAAATATGGCAGTCCCAGGACCCCCATTTTAAAAATTCAAGGGAACCCTGATTGCCAAACCATTATGATTTAATATACGGGTATATACATTTGTACTGACTGGATTGGTGTGTTATGTATACATGGAATTGTTCATTTCAGGATGGACGAGTTGAATGTGAAAGGATTCGCTGTATACCACCTGACTGTAGTCACCCACGTACAGTACCAGGTGAATGTTGCCCTGCGTGTGATGGTAAGTATCTATGTGTGGCATACAATGCCCAGGTAGTACCTTGAAGGTCATGGTTATATCTTGAGGTCAGATGATTTACTGTCTATCAGCAGTTTTAATTGATAAGATCTCACATTGCATGTATTTTGTCTTTCTTTTTCAATTTTTTGAAATGATACCATCATATGGTGTGAGTAATGCTTTGATTACTGACTTTCTTGGCTTGTTCCTTGATGTATTCCATCCATTCAACTATTTTCCCCATTATTGTCCCTCAAAACTGTGTATTAGTGTGTTGCATGTCAGCCAGACCATTCCTTGCTCCCATACCTGTTTACCCTTGCACCTCTTCTGTGCCTATTGTTCTGTAGACTGTTGTTTTTCTGGGGGTCTGTGTTGGAAGGCAGGGTGTGAAAGGGCCGGGAGCCAGTTAAATGATCCAGTAACTTAAGCATCATCACCTGGCTACTTTTCTTGTATGAATGATCATAATGAAGGGGAGTACCCCACAGACTCCCACCTACAATTGATGATTTTCCAGCTACTTCAAAAATTAGTGACACCGCTTGGCACAGTCCCATTCTCTAGTGAATGTGGCATTCCCTGTAACCACTTAATCTCTCTTTTCCTTACAATTTTTCTCTTGTTTACTGAAATACGACCTTTATACGACCTTTATACAACCTTTGTACAACCTTTGTACAACCTTTATACAACCTTTATACAACCTTTATACAACCTTTATATGACCTTTATACGACTTTTGTACAACCTTTATATGACCTTTATACAACCTTTGTACAACCTTTGTACGACCTTTATACAACCTTTATACAACCTTTATACAACCTTTATATGACCTGTTATATACAACCTTTGTACAACCTTTGTACAACCTTTATACAACCTTTGTACAACCTTTATACAACCTTTATACGACCTTTGTACAACCTTTATACAAGCTTTATATGACCTTTTATATGACCTTTTATATACAACCTTTATACAACCTTTGTACGACCTTTATACAACCTTTATACAACCTTTATACGACCTTTATACGACCTTTATACGACCTTTATATGACCTTTATACATTTTATGTACAACCTTTATATGATATATTTCAGGTTGTACAGTAGATGGTCGAGACATGTTTGACGGGGAGACTTACAAGCCAGACCAATGTACAGAGTGTAACTGTCGGGATGGCAATGTATTATGTGATCCTGTGCCGTGTCCATTTATAGCTTGTCTAAACCCAATCACTCCACCCGGAGAATGCTGTCCTAGATGTGATAATGGTGAGTTGTCCATAGTTCATTGCTCGCCATCTTATAATTTAGTATTTATATTTGTTTGTTGGTCATTATTACGGATGTCAACGAATGGCTTATTTGGTATATCAATATTAGGTCAACCTTCACAACAAATATTCAAACATTGTCATGCATAACATGTCATTAAATGCAATGATGCACATTATTGAAATTTTATTCACTTGCATTTAGCATTTATATTGAAAGTATATATTTGTATCTATGCTGAATCAATATTCAAATATTCGTGGACATCCCTAATTATGATAGATGTAAATGTATTTGAACTTTTGAAGCTGTTTTTGCAAATATTTATTGAATAAAATAGAATATGTTTTACCGTAAAACCTCAATAAGGACCCTTGAAAACTGGTCTTCTTATTGAGATGGTCTTAATATTGAGGTTGAATAAAGAGCAAAAACAGTGAAAATGAACTTGAAAATTGTGGTCTTAATTTTGATGTGGTCTTATTATTGAGATGGTCTTTTTGTGAGGTTCCCAACAATAGTCTTATTATTGAAGTTTTACTGTATGAGCTTATGAAAAGTTTTATCTCTAAGTTTTTCTATGAACCATTTTGCGATACATTTTACTATATTGAAGATTTTACACTTTTTATTTTAGAATGTAACTATGACAACCGCAGGTATCGACATGGGGAAATGTTTTTATCAACGGAAGATCGCTGTACAAACTGTAGTTGTGAAAACTCTGTTGTGCGATGTTCGCCGGTAAATTGTCCGCGTATGGATTTAAGATGTCGACGACCAATTACTCTACCTGGTGAATGCTGCCCATCAAAATGCCCAAGTAGGCATATTTAACTTTTTCTGTTATGGTTCTATTTTTATGTCCCCCTTGAAGAAGAGAGGGCATATGGGTTTGCACATGTCGGTTGGTCGGTCGGTCCGTCAGTTTGGTCGGTAACCTTTTCGTTTCCAATGAATCACTTGAGAACCCCTTGACCGATCATCCTCAAACTTGGTCCACTCATTCATCTTAGGTAGCAGAGGAACCCTATTGAGTTTGGGGTCAAAGGTCATGGGGGGCATAATAATTTACAAACATCTCTTGTTTTAAATTAGTGTGATAATCGATTGTCTAAGCTACATAGCAATCAACTATTTTCCCTGCCTTGTAACATACACAAATTATTATTAAGTTTTAAGAACATTTGCCAAATTTAAATACAATGGGACCTCAATAGAATACTCAGTTTCTTAGTCACGGAGAATTGAAATGGGCTAATTGAAACCACATATTATTTGAAATAAAATTTCTGACCTATGAATTCAAATAAAAGTGGTCCAACTGTATATAAGTGGTGTAAATCAATGCTGAATGTATTTAAAGTTTATCTTTGTATTGAAAAAATAATAAAAGCATCATTATCAACTTTGTGATAATAAAATGTCGGATCCAAGGAATTCGAATGAATGAGGTCTGACTGTACTTGGTATAATATTTGATTTCAGCATGTTTTGCCGAGGGTCGAGATTACGAGAATGGTGAAAGATGGACATCATTGTTAGATCCATGTGAGACGTGTGTATGCGAGGAAGGGATTAATACATGTACAAGAATTGAACGTTGTCCACGACAATGTGATCATGGTATTGTTAGATCTGGTGAATGTTGCTCGGACTGTCGAGGTAAGATTGATGTAGACTGGTGTATGTGTTGCCCATATGAATTTTTTTTTACAAACTACATTATGATTCTCCTTACACAATGCACAAAACAATATTGTTTGGTAAAAAAGTTCAATAGTTTTGATAAAGCCCTTTTGGACAAAATATTAATAAAAGAGGAATTAAAACAGAAAGCGTATTATTTGTCTCTATAATGAACTTTATCTGAGATTATATTGTGATTTAGGTGTAAAAGGGTAAATTTGTGTTGTTAATTTTTGTGGTTTACATGAATTAGCGAGTTGGTCAAATGTAGTTGGAAGATTTTTGATTAATTTCAGATTGTAATTATCTTGGATTACGTGTCAGTGATGGACAATCGTTCTTACAGCCGGGAGATGCTTGTCAACAGTGTACGTGTTCTCAAGGTCAGGTGACGTGTGTTTACCTCGGACCTTGTCCCCGACTACCATGTACTGTAACCGAGACACCGCCCGGAGCTTGTTGTCCACAGTGTAAAGGTTTGTACCGTCATTTATGTCAACATATACCGGTATTCCTTCTTACATCTCCAGTTGTGGTCAACGATGATTGTAGTGAAACTCTTCAAAGGTGGTATTCACAAAACATCTTAAGGTTAATATTTTCATTAATATCCACAAGATTTAGAAAATACTTAAGTGGTATTGACTAAATGTCTTATCTTAAGATTTTCATTATATATGACAGTTTTTTCCTTAAAAGATAAATTAGCATCCATTTTCCTTAGATGAAATTAATATTTTCCTTAAAGTTAAGAATTTTCTTTGCTAAGGAAATCCTTAAGTAGCACTGAAGAAAATTTAAGGTTAAGGATTTCCTTATCTTGTATGTGGCGTTACCGGTAGCAACTAATTCCTTCTCTTTTAACTATGGAAAAGAAAATAAGAGTACAGAAACTTTTAAGAAAAGTTAAATCACAATTTTTCAGAGTACGTTTGTACGATGCAGTTACCATTTCATTTTCTCCAAATTATTTCTTACCATAATTTGATAGAAAATAGGACTATGTACTTTTAGTAGAGATCATGACAATTGATTAATGATTGTTAATTGTGACATTGTTGAATATTTCAGTGTGTGAGTATCGAGGCGATGTATATTACCATGGAGACGTCGTGTCCTCCGATCCTTGTTCCACGTGTCACTGCAGAGATGGTACGGTATTAAGTAATCTTTCATGATCAAATATTTGAATGAAAATTTAATTTTGGAATTCTTGTATTTTTAAATTTTTGTATATTTTTAAAAATACATTCGGAACTCGTTCATTCAAATTCATCAGGTTTGAAAATTTATTTTTAATAATACTTGGTTTCGAATAGCCCATTTCAATTCAACGTGCCTAGGAAGATACATCGGGGCCTGATATTTATTTCGGATAATACCAAGTATTCAGATAGAAGGTTGTCAAATAAACGAGGTCTGACTGCTATGATTTGATTTACATTTCTGAGTATAATATTGTTATTATACAGTGAAACTTCAATCTATTGAGGCCCACATGGAACATGGGTTGGTCCAAATGTGCAGCCTCTTGAAATAAACTCTTTATTTTTTTAATTATTATTTTAATAAAAGGACCACCCATTGTCTGAAGAAAGATGATGAGTTGATAGTAATTTAGAGGTTTTACTATAAATTTAATTTTTCATTTCTAGGGGAGGTAATGTGTGCACAGGTATCTTGCGCCCCAGCTAACTGTAGATCCCCTGTGACCCCTCAAGGTGAATGCTGTCCAATATGTCTGGAATGTGAACACAAGGGTCGTACCTACCAAGATGGGGAAAGGTTTACACCTCTCCTTGAAGCTTGTCTGGATTGTGAATGTAGGGTAAGCATTTTATGTATTAGATCACTTACTGCAGCCTTATGATACTACTTGCATATCGAGGGCTCAACGCAACACTGTCGAAACTCCTATGTATTTATATACCAGTTACGACAGTGTTGCATTGAGCCCTCGATATATCAACTTGAGCATTTGGAGGGTTCAACGCAAGACTATCGTAACTCCTATGTACTTATATAGGAGTTATGATAGTCTTGCACTGAACCCTCGATTTGTGAAAACAGTGTCTGATTGCCAGGATCCAGTTGACCTCATGGCATCTGGTGCATCTATCCATGAAATAAGATGGACAAACCTAGCCTTTTTTGGCTCTTGTTTCATAAATTTGCCTAAAAAACTGTATTTTGCTTAATTGCAACTTTTATTTAAAGTGTATTTTCATAGAGCACTGCTAGGAGCCCTGTACATCTATATGGTTTTAAGATATTAATTGGCTACAGCAGGCAGTAAGTAGTTGATAAAGTTTCTGAACATGGTACTGTAGATGTATTGAATGTACTGACATTATAACAGTGTGGTTCTTCTGTCTCGGAGATGCTTGCTTAATATCTTGTCAAGTATGTACATGTACTTGTTCCATTTTACAGGGAGGACAGGTGAGCTGTTCCAGCCGAGAGAACGAATGTCCGTTAACGCGATGTACTCACCCGATAAAATCACGCGGACAATGTTGTCCCACATGTGAAGGATGTAGCTATCTGAGACGTCGTCTGAGGAATGGTCAGAAGTTTGTACCTCCAGGAAATGATAACTGTAAAGTCTGTAGATGCAGGGTAGGTTTCTCATTCTCAACATGATCTATCGAAGGGCTGTATTTTGAGTATAAAAGACAGATTAGGTTGTTACAGGGAACGCTACATAAGTAAGACAATGCCTCCCCACACAGATCCCTATGAAAACAAAAGTCTACAAAACATTAGGCACTGAGGAGGTGCAAGGGTAAACATGAATGGGGACAGGGGTGAAAGGAATGGTCTGGCCGACCTTATTCTATTGTCGGATCTTAGGAAGGCGTAATGGTTGAGAGGTAGAGCGTCTGACTCCTGATCCATAGGTTGTGAGTTCGAGCCTCGTGATGAGCGGGGTTTGATCACAAACTTCGCAATTCCTAAATTTGGTGTGAGTACTGGTTAGTAGACAGGAAGCAGGCATAGAGAGTGATTTGTATGAATTATACAAACTTGCTCCACAATCGATGTAAAATATAAAAGATTAAAACTAAAAAAACACTGAGGTAATACATGTATTGTTTTTCATTAAAATAACAGATGGATTTAATGATGTTACTGTTATTATCGTGTGATAATGACTTTGTAATATATTTCAGTCTGGATCAGTGGAGTGTAACAACATGGGATGTCCAGCTGTGAACTGTGATAATGCTGTGTTAGTGAAGGGTCAGTGTTGTCCAGTCTGTCCTATGGGATGTAATGTTATGGGTATTGAATACAGAGATGGTCAAACCTTCATCGATTTCATGGATAGATGCAAAGTCTGTACTTGTATGGTGAGTTCTGGATTTTTCTGCATATTCTATAGAAGGGGCAAAGGGAGAGAACTCTGGATAATATAAAGGGAAAGAACTCATGACAATCTCCTGTGTCAAGGATCAAGGAAATGTATCAGAACATGTGGATTTTAGTTGTTGTGTAGAACAGAGCTTAATCAAGTGTTTCATAGGGCTGAATAAGGGCCAAATAGGGGCCTCATTCCATATGCCATATAAGCTCTTATTTACCCCAATCTCAAGGAAATTTCCAGTTGATATCACATTTGTTTTAAGAGAAGGAAGACGGAGATAGTGAAAGTCGAAATATGAAAATTTATGCCATTATAACATTAAACAAATATCTAGCTTCATCATTAGTGAAAATATTCCGTTGACTGTTCACCCTGTGAAATGACTTTGTTCTTACACCAGAACACACAAATATCCCCTCTGTATACTATATGTTCACTTGTTGCAGATGGGACGTATTAGATGTATGGCAATGATGTCATGTCCACCTGTCCAGTGTACACACCCGGCAAATCGTCCAGGAAACTGCTGTCCGTCCTGTACGAAGTGTGAAGTGAACAATGTATTATATAGGAATGGTGAAACATTCACAAACCCTGCTGACACATGCGAGGACTGCAGCTGTAGGGTAAGTCGTTGTTTTCTGTTTGTTTTCTCTATGATACCTTTGCACTACATACTATTTCTATAAATTTGTTTGTCCACCTTTAAAAAGGACAATGTGTGTTGCGGTTGTCACATGATCAGTCCATTAGTGTGCCATTTTTGTTTCTGACTTGAAACACGAGATTGCTTTAACCTTGCTTGAACATTTTTGAGTTGTTGATAGATTACATATAGAAGTCAAAGGTCAAGGTCACTGTACTGGCTTGGTGTCAGGTCAGTCATTTTATGGTCTGATGAAGGATATCATCTAACTGTTGGTTATGCATTTGGTCTCAGTAGATTTATTGATTCATACAAACACTGCCATGTATCTTGCTATATTAATGGTATGACCTTGACATTTAATGAATGACCTTGATATTTAATGAATGACCTTGACATTTAATAAATGACCTTGACGTTTAATAAATGACCTCGACATTTAATGAATTATTCTATCAATTCCTGTTATGGCCTCACTTGCATCCGGTTCTAATGTAGGAGATAAATTGTATTACTTTATTTGTAGGATGGTTCCGTGACTTGTCGAAGGAAATCCGTGTCCTGTCCCAGAGTTAATTGTGTTGACCCTGTCTTGGATCCCAACACCTGTTGTCCGACATGCCCAGCACGAGCGTGTACGTATGCTGGGCGCCAGTACGGGGAAGGACAGGAAGTGCCAGCGTCACAAGATAGGTGTGAGATGTGTGACTGTAACCAAGGAATGATAGATTGTAAACGACGTGAATGTCCAGCTGTAAATTGTCGTCATCCTGGCAGAAATCAATGCTGTGATGTGTGCGATTGTAAGTGGACTTTAATTCTCAGTTTCTGAAAATCAGGCCCAGTCTTCCAAAGCATCTAAAAAAGAAATCTCTGCTCAATATTGAGATTTTGTTCAAATTTTCTGAGAAAAAACTCATCTCGTCTTTAATGTTTTGTTATACCGATTTTTAATCCAGTCTTTGATGAGAAAAATCTTTGATACCATATTTAAGCTGAGATTTAACTCAGATTGAGATGCTTTGGGAGATTGGGCCAGACTTTGTTATGTATTATATCAGTGTGTAGTTAATCTAAGGTTCTTTATTAAACCTCAATATTAAGACCACCTCAATAAGAAGACCAGTTTTTTCAAGGATACCAAGGGTGGTCTTATTATTGAAGTTTTACTGTATTTGGACTGTGCAATCACTCATTGTTTCTTGATGCTATTCCAGTCTGTATGTACAATGGTATGAGGATTGAACTCGGTGAAATGTTCCCGAACCCGTACGATCCGTGTGAGGAATGTGTATGTAAGGCGGGATCTGTGGAATGTGACAGGAAAGTCTGTGGTATACCAAACTGTCGTAATCCTTCGTACCCACCTGGTGCTTGCTGTCCTGTCTGCTCAGGTTTGTATGAGTTATCTACCATGTTTTGTTGAATAATCTCTAGTCATGTGTTTAAGAAATTGGAGTTAATCTTATGTAGTAATGAAGGCAGATATAATTGTTGAATATTTCACGGAATGGATCGGGGATGTTTAGTCAACCAGGAAGCAAGTCCTCCCTAACCAACATGATGAGTTGTAGAGCATGCAATATGACCATTGTTTTTTTTCACTGTTTAGGAGCCCTTTGAAAGTGGAAAATAATTTACAGTACAAAAGTTACATCTCTGATTCCAAATAATGTATCCAGTACAGTCAGTGGAACATACATGACCGTTACAGATCAGTAGCATCAGATGTTGAATATTACTAGTCATTAAATCTGTTTTCCTGACTGAAAATATCTACAATGCTGTGGGAGGGGAATTTTTGTCTTGGAATAGGATTGGGGGGAGTGTGTATTTTCAGATGGGAAAAACCCACTGATTACTGAGTGTTCTCTCATCCAGTGTTATTTGTATGTTATCGTATGTTTGTATATTATAGATTGTACGTTCCAAGGATTCATGTACAAAAATGGAGAAGATTTTCAGAATCCTTCACGACCTTGTGAACGATGTTTGTGTATGCAGGGTAAAGTGGGGTGTGACACGAGACGCTGTGCCCAGGTACCGTAAATGTCCTGCCAAGTTCACATCCTAATAGACTTTGTGACGTCTTCGCATAATACTCACGTTCGGCTTATGTGTCATGTGATCTGTGTGTCAATGTTGCCGATCGCGCAGAAAACGTTAAAAAAATAAGAAAAGGAAAATCAAGTGTTTAAGTCTTCATAGTGAATGTAGTGTACCCGTATATTTTATATTGGTTACAGAATGTGAATATGTATATATTTTGTATTGTATTTATAGTGGAGAAATATTTGGACAACAAAATGGTCATAGGTTAGTATCTCTGAATGGACGATTTTTTTTTGTATGTAGGTGGAGTAGTGGTTAAAAAATGATAAGAACTAGTAATTATGATTACGGTAGTATTATAAGGGTGCATGTCAATTATACAAATTAAACATAATACAGTTAGCTGTCATTACACTAATATTGTTTCTGCAGAATATTCGTTTAATGACACAAATTCAGTGGGAACTAATCTACTTATGTGGTCATTGTTCACATTCATCGTAAGGATACACTGATTATGACATTTATTCAGTTAACAAACACGGTTGTTAGAACGAAGATGGATTTTATGTGTTCATTCATTTCATACGGTGTTTAATGGATACATAATGTGCATGCATTATGTAGAATTACAAGGTCATATCTGAAATGACATACATGATAAAATGCTTGGATTTGTCCTACATTTTCTGTATCATAATTTTTTCTACTCATAACTTGCTACAGAAATTGAGACCTCAGGATTATTGTTAATACATCATACTAGATCGCGATTTCAAATTAGCAGCACAAACGTCTATCTGACAGCCATCAAGCTTTACTGACAGGATGATGCTTTCTATTGACTATATTGTTAGTTGTATATGAGTTTCTCAGTTTTAGATGGTAGCATTAAACGTTGTTTACGGTACATGATGGCGTCCACTCCTCACAGTTTTTGCCATTAAACCCTGACCTCTGCATGTTCTTGTCAGTATGTTGTATCAAAACACGACGCAGGGAAAGATGACGAAGCCATTGAGATCATCAATATTACAATGTAGTATACTTTTTGCTTGTATTTTCGCAGTACTACCGAAATAACACAATGGAAGAAAAACTTCTTTTCTTTTGTGTTCAGTTTCTTTCAAATCTGGCACAGTTAATTAATGCTGACAGTATCATTTCTTTTCCGTAACTTTCGTATTATGCCATATCTAAATGTTGGCATTGTTGTCAAAAATCAAAATACCGCTATACCGGAATTCATGTGAAAATAGCAGCATATATGTCGGTGTGTTTATTGGAGAACCTGTGAAGAGTAAACCATCCGTGTATGATATTTTATGTTGTATTGTTCGTTCATTGGCATATATAATAATACCTCAATGTTTTATTATTCCATTTTTTTGTATTTTATATAAATATTGTACTTGCATAGGAAATAAATTAATTTAGAAAATGTTTGTTTGTTTTTGATGTATTATTCGATATTTTGTCTCTGCGACCCAGAATGCATTTATACGTGTACATATGCTCAATTGAGATCTATTTTTACATGCTATTAATATCACAGGAGATTGTCATGAGTTCTCTCCCTTTATCCCATATACTTAAGAAGTAATAAAGGGAGAGAACTGTTGAAGAGATCAAGGGAGAGAACTCATGACAATCTCCAGTGGACCATCCTGCCTGTCTGTCCGTTTGTCACAATTTGTCTGGGCAATAACGTCATAACATCTGAAGTGAATGTGAGGAATCTTGAGAGATAATTGGTGATAGGTGGTAGTACATAATGCAAGAACCATAACTCTTCCTCAAATAATTTTTCAAATGATCTCTATTTTTGTACATCATTTTCCAAATGTTTGTCCCAATTTTATGAATCTCTATTGTACATATGGCTATTTTGGTGAGCAGTTAAAGTCTGTTCAATTTTTTGAAGACATTTAGGGAGAGGCTTTTTTACAAACATAAATGATTTTTGAAAGATAAAAATGATTATCACTGGGGAATAATTATCTCTCTAGACTACAGTTAATAATTGCTGCAAGGAAAATAGTTCATTTTATACGAATCAGTATTGGCTGTTTCTTCAGATGGCATAACTACATTGTAGTTTGAATTGTAGATAGACATGTCTTATTATTTGAATTGAAAAAATGTAAGCTTTATAACAATGCCTTTGACATGTTTTAACTAGACTGTTATGGTCTAACCTATGTTAAATATAATTGCTGGAGAGCACTATTCACCTCGCTTGAAATTCTAAATTCCATTTTAACATGAATTAAATTAAGTTCAAGGTTGCATTTAAATACCCATCACAGAGTATATTTAATGTAATTTTTTTGCATACATAGAGATGTAGGTTGTAAATATTGATAATCTCTTTTAGTTTGTATGCCACACAGGGGATTGTCACTAGTTCTTTCCCTTTATCCAATCTAGATTTTTCTGCCTTTATCCCTTCTATAGTATATGTACATATAGTAGAGTAGGCATAAATTAAGAGAACTCTAGAAAGAATAAAGGGAGAACTGTAGAAGTATTAAAGGGAGACAATCTCCTGCAATATGACGAGTGTTTCTGCAGGTGACTTGCCGGCACCCTGTGTTTGTGGACTGTTGCCCTGTGTGCTCGGACTGTTTGTACCTCAGAGCCAGGTACCAGAATGGTGAGAGATTCCTCGGTCAAGACGGATGTGGTCAGTGTGAGTGTAATAATGGAGATGTAAAGTGTGAGGATACGTTACTGTGTCCACCAGTGACCTGTACTCATCCAGTCTCTACAAGCTGCTGTAAACATTGTACAGACTGTGAATACAAGGTAAGGGCAGTCTGACTTAGTCAAGTATAAGTTTAAAGCAGAGGAGATTGTGTATTTGCGTTTATTTATCCTTGCATCAGTTTCCCTTATGGGCGACGCCTCCTG
Source organism: Mactromeris polynyma (assembly GCA_032209605.1). NCBI lineage: Eukaryota > Metazoa > Mollusca > Bivalvia > Venerida > Mactridae > Mactromeris > Mactromeris polynyma. The sequence continues at coordinate 1,377,394 of JASFXZ010000005.1, forward strand.
AAGAATGTCATTTTAGATTTTTTGAGGATAGTGCATGATACAGAAGATGCACCAGTTTCAGAAACACCCCTGGTTCTTTTACAAACCCAATGTAGAGCATCGTACACAGGACCTTGGTTTTTGTCTCATCCGAAAGACTGTTAATTGAGGGTTGAACCTGGGAAACCTGGATTACTAGTGTTGCCACTTGACCTAGGATCCGCTCTAGACGGAAGATTGTCACAAGTTCTCTCCCTTAAATATATTTCTATATAGAATGGATGAAGGGAGAGAACTCATGACAATATCCTGTGGATGATATCTATGATATCCTTAGTCTGCAATCTGTAGTTTTACCCCTTATTTACTATGCCTGCCTGTGTTGAGAAGTATTTTGTTCACCTTTTCCACTCAGGTACTAGACAGAAACTATCATTACATGTATGCCTTTCATATAGCATAGAAAATATACACCAGTGAAATGACATTTTGAGTCTAGTACCTGTTGCTTTCCAATCACATCGAATCTACAATTTTTGAAATATGTATCAATATTTCTTTTACAGGGGAATCTTATTCAAAATGGCAGCCATTTTGTTGACAATAATGACGCCTGCAAAACTTGTGCTTGTCAGAATGGAAGTGTGAACTGTCTACAGTTACCATGCCAACCGGTGTCTTGTCGTAACCCTGTACGCGGACGCTGCTGTCCCGAGTGTACAGACTGTGATTACTACGGAATGATGGTTAAAAACGGAATATCGGTTAAAAGTGTGATGCAGGATTGTGAAATATGTCAATGCATTATGGGAAATTTAAATTGTCACCCTAAATCTTGCCCGACACCATTGTGTTCTCATCCTGCTGTGGATGAATGCTGCCCTGTTTGTGAACAATGTTACTTTAATAGGAGAACATACAATAATTTGGCTATGTTTGTCGACGACTTAGATGGTTGTCAACAATGTGTGTGTGAGTATGGCTCTGTGATTTGTTCAGACATTTGTGTTGCTAACAGGTGTAACCATGGCAACAGAACTTATGAAGATGGCGAGACTTTCTCTTCCCTCTCGGATCAATGTCAAGAATGTGTCTGTGATGGTGGTCGGACCAGATGCTATCAATTACCATGTCCAACGACAATATGTTCACATCCTGGCATATCTGGCTGCTGTCCTCAATGTACAGATTGTAATGATGGTGACATAGTACACAGAAATGGTGAAATATTTAGGAAGAAGTGTACGGATTGTACATGCATGGGTATGTAACCACCACAGGAGATGTTGTGAGTTATTTCCCTTCACCCCATGGTATATGACTGTACAATATATACATATTCTTTAGAAATGATAAAGGGAGAGAACCCTAGAAGGGATTAAGGGAGAGAACTCACAACAGTCTTCTGTGTGTAAACACATATATGTAGCTTATCATATAACCATGTACAGTTGGACTTCAACTATTCAAATTCTTTGAGTGATACAGTTTCAAACAGCCCATTTGTCATGCTTAAGAAGATACATCAGGACCTGATTTTGGATGATGCTAAGTATTCAGATTGAAGGTAGTCAAGAAGCTTTTGCAATAATGATATTTGAATAATTATTCCATCAAGATGTTAATCATAGTTTAAAAAAATTGCTAGATAAAATACGATATGTTTGATATATAAATGTATTAACCAGAACTATATTTTCAGATGGTAACATTACATGTTCACCTATAATCTGTGATAATGATGTGTGTATGGATACAGTACTACAAGATTGTTGTCCGAGATGTGACACTTCCTGTATTTATCAAGGACAGATATATTATGATGGGGATGTTATTCCACAATGTACAACCCCATGTGAACAATGTGTATGCAAGGTACGTTGCAATGATTTTGAAAAAATTCCGAAATGTATTATTTTCGCTGCTTGATCAGAATGTTTGTCTTAATAAAATGCAAGTCCTGTGTGGTACTCCAGGGTCATGCTGGGTGTAAAATAGGTTATGAGGTCAATTGATTGAAAATCTTCTCCAATGTGGGAATATATTCAGGTGAGTGATTCAGGCCACTTTAGCCCTCTTGTTTAGGCAAAAATAGTTTTTGATCATTTTTTCTTGATATAATGTAAATTTGAAGATCAAAATATATTGAACTAAAATGTTTTCACGATTGACCTTTTTTCTCAGTATACCTCATGTGTGAAAAATGTTAGCTACGCAAAATGATCAAGAAATGGAACATACAACTGTACAGATCAAGTAAAAGGAATTATATGAAACAGTTTCAGGAAATGAAAGAGACATTTTGTAATGGACATAATTCAATTATTGTTGTTACCAGGAAGTCTCAACTACATTTATATTTGGCACAGGAAACATTCAGGAAAAGTTTACATTTTAATATCACAGATTACCTCCCCTTATGAAGAACACGAAATTTTGTATAAAAAGACTGAAACAAAAATTTCAAAGGAAAAGAATCTTGGACAGAGTGTGAGGTTTATTGCCATACATAGCCCAGCATATAGTAGTGCTTGTTATCATTAACACACAAGCCCACACTATATACCAGGAAACTTTTGGCTACATAATTATGTTGAGATAACCATTTAAGGATGGAGGTCCCTATCTCCAGTGGTTTTTAGTGTAGAGGTAGATAACTCTGTTCTGTATAAACATGACACATATCTGCAAGCACAGTATTGTGCTAGTATTTAATATCAAACCAGCCCAATAAAGTACTTACAAACATAGATCACAGATACTTTCAGTCAAAATCTAAATTACTTCCACATATTATACATTCGCAACAAGAAAAACTTTTAAAAAAGTCGGTCATGAGGTCAAATCATTGAAAATCTTCTTCCCATCTCTTGATGCCACCATGGGAATGTATTCAGGTGAGCGATAAAGGGCCAGAGTGTGACGTTTATCGCCATACATAGCCCAGCATATAGTAGTGCTTGTTATCATTGACACACAAGCCCACACTATATACCAGGAAACTTTTGGCTACATATATTGTCGAGATAACCATTTAATGATGGAGGTCCCTTTCTTCAGTGTAGAGGTAGATAACTCTGTTTTGTATAAATATGACACATATCTGCAAGCACAGTATTGTGCTAGTATTTAATTACAAACCAGCCCAATAAAGTACTTACTAACATACATCACTTTCAGTCAAAATTACTTCCACATTTATAGAATACATTCACGACCAGAAAAACTTAGAGAATACTTGCAGCATAATTGCAAGCACTGGATTGTGCTATTGGTAATATATCAACAGCCCAACACAGTACATGCCATCATACCACATATCAACTAACTATACAAGTTTTACTATCCTAAGTGCTTCCAGATACCAAAATATGATACAGCAATTTCCAACAGGAGTTATTTCCCTTTATCCCCTAGTATGCATATTTCACATACAAGTTCCCAGCATCATAAAGTGCTAGTTGTACAAATCACACCAGCACAATATGACACGAGGACTTGTATCATGTATCATACTCCCTCAGCCCAAGAACCTTGTAGTGTTCTCTGTTCTCTTCCTGAAGATTCTGATGATTCTCATTGTACATATAGTGTAAGGAAAAACTTGGTGCAGGGACCATGACGCCCCGCATCAAGCAATTCCCAACCTACAGGTAAATGCTAGTCTGTAGGATACCTGGAGACATTCACCCCTATCCATGATGGCTGTAGATGTTTGAACATACAAGTCTGCAAGCACAGGATTGTGCTAGTATTTATCATACAACCAGCATCAATCAAGTACCCACAAACTTACATGTCAAATAAAATACTCCTCACTATAACTGAATTAACACCATATAATTGCAAGCACAGGATTGTGCTAGTTGGTTTAATACACCAGCAACAACCAAGTACCCACAAATATATTGGCTTAAATTTCTAATTGTTGTTTTCTTCCCCCAAGATTTGATCCAAACTTTATTTTTGCAAGCACAGGATTGTGCTAGTTGTGATATAACACCAGCATCAACCAAGTACCCACAAATATATAAGTTTTAATTCTAATTCTTGTTGTTTATAATTCCTCGATTAGATCCAAACTTTATTTTTGCAAGCACATGATTGTGCTAGTTATAATATATCACCAGCACCAACCAAGTACCCTCAAATATATAAGTTTTAATTCCTAATTCTTGTTGTTCATAATTCCTAGATAAGATCCAAACTTTATTTTTGCAAGCACAGGATTGTGCTAGTTATTATATACAACAAGCATCAACCAAGTACCCACGAAAATAAAATCTTTGATACAGACAAGTTGTAGCTACTTCAATGTTCTTACTGATACTGATTTGTAACTTCGGAAAATTCCCTTTTTATAAGGATTTCAGTTAATTCAGTAGTTGACAGGTGCCAAATTGTGAGCAAGGGGTCAGGAAGCCAGATTACTAGAAGGGGCCAAACTTATATTGTATAATAATTATAATTATAATATCTTTTGTCTTGACTGTGAAAACTGTCACATTGTTTGTTAGTTTGGAGTTGATAACTTCTCATATTGTCACACTTAACTGAGTATTCAGTAACAGTATGGCCCCTACTGTTCCCTAACAGGAAGGGGTGTGATATATTACAAATTAGCAATTCACAGTTTGACACAATGGGGTCCTATTGTGTACTGACAACTTGTTAATTTCTTTATTGTATAATGGAAATTGACAATCAATTATAATACATATTACTCTTTGAATAGGAAATTACATGATTGTTTTCAAATTAGCCTTTCCTACAATTTGATAATCTAATTGCAATTATACATTAGTAAAACAAATTTGTATATTTATAATTTATTATGTCTAATATTTGTTAAAACATTTTGATTTGTGTTGCCATTTTTTCTTTAAAATGTATTATTTTATAAAATGATATTGACAAATTAAAATTCAGTGCAGATTTTAAATATTTATCTAATTTATTATTTTCAAAACTTTAAATTGGTGAACAGATATGACCCCCATGTACCATACAAATGTTAAAATATAATGTATATTCCTATTAATTATTATATTGCTGAATAATAATGTTGTTTTCTCGAATAATTAGTCTACTTTTTTCATTTAATTGTTTATTCTAAAACCAAATGACAATTTTCATATTAAACATATTTTAAACTTTATATGATATTTGAAATCATTTAATGCGTTTTAGCTTCATATATGATACTCATATATTTTAACTATGTTGAACTTCAAACAATATTTTTAATTAGATATTCTGTGAAATCATGTATAATTAATGGGTGTCTCATAAGCCTAATTAGGCTGGGCATAAATTAATTTTATGTATGTACATTGTAAGTTGTACTCTAATAATTTATGTAAGTAAGTAAGTTAATCTTTTATTATTACGACATGTGAATAGACATCTCTGTTTAAACATAAATACAAAAAGTATAGTAACACCCAGCCCAATGGGCCTATAAGTCACCTTATAAATATAGTATCTTAATCAATTAATTATGTGTGACACTATTATTAGCAAATAAACGAATTTTAGATTGGCCATTATTTTTATAGGATATATAATTAAAATTGCGTCTAACTGAGCTACATGTATGTAGTGCCCGCTATGTTACTACTTGTTTTATTTTTTATAGCCCCAAATTATTGTACAACAAAAGTTAATTTTTTTATAAAGTGCATTTAAGGGTGCTCTTAGTACATTAATGACAAAGGTCATTTATTGGCAAATGAGCTTCAAAATATGCCATTTTTAGATCAGAACAGATTTGCAGAATTTGGACAAAAATAAAAGCCTGGATAAAATAATATATAAATGTTACCACAAAGAGTGTAGGACAAAATTTGTAGAAAATTTAATTATTATTTTTACAGTCAAGGAAATGAACACTTGACGAGCCATTAAATCACAGTGTATATCAAGTAAAAAAAACCATCCAGAATTATTGGATTGACTATATTGATAACCTTAATTTTCAGACTATTTTTAATATTTTAGATTAAGTCAACCAGATATGCTTGTATACATAATCATCTTTTGTGTTTATAAGTTCTCATAGTCCTGTTCAAAATTTAATGTTTAACAGCATAACATTCATATCTGCATTTTTTTATACACTATATGTATGTAAAGTTATAATGTTAATTTTGGCCCATAATAAGAATTTGTTTTTATTTGATAACTTCTTCAACAGATATTACACAATGCCTTTATATTATGACATGTTTTATGTGTGTGATGCAGAAATTATTCCATATATGGGTGTTTTACGATACACAAGTAATTCTCTATATCATAAGTGTTTTATGATCCTGTATGATGGTTGAGATAAAATCTGAATGTTTGTGCTGGGCAACAATGTCCCCAGACATATAACTGTACAATAAAGTAGCTTGTCATGTGTATTTGCATTTATTTATCGTCGCCACCGGTTTCCCATATGGGCGACGCCTCCAGAAGAATGTTAGTCATATTAGATTTTTGGAGGATAGCTTCTGGAACTGAGGCATCTTCTGTATCATGATACAGAAGATGCCTCAGTTCCAGAAGCACCCCTGGTTCTTTTACATGCTCGATGTAAAGCATCATACACAGGACCTCAGCTTGTCATGTGATCATGTTATGAAATTTATGCATCAAATAGATAAGTGTCACAATTATAATTTGTGTTTATAACAATCTGACCAATTTATTTAATTGTTTCAGATTCAGTAATTATGCTTCAATATATGAAATGATTTCAATATTCACGATTGTTTGTCTTTGCATTTGTTCCTTTTAGACCAGCTAGCTAGCTGAACATTTTTACAGTCAACTGGGTTTAATATTTTGTGCAGCAAATTAATCGCTATTGTTAGCTGGAGTTCGCTATCCATGTATTGTGTATATGACTATTATTGTGACATTTGAAAACTTATAAATGATTTGTCATAAGACCAGATGGTGACCGGTTTCAACCATATGTTGGTTTAAGTTTCCTGGATACATTCCCATGATCTGTGTGTGGGTTGAATTTGTTTACCCCCCCCAAGGGGATTTTGTCCACCTTGTTCAAAATGAGCGAAGGAAATTTTGTCCAGAGGGGATTTTGTCCTACACTCAATGCCCCAATTCAAAGCTTTGCCTAGCTTTATTTCTGTAGGGGTTTAGTTAATACCTTTAAGATTTCAGACTAGGGACTTCTATATAGGTTAAGTAAACTATGGTGTTTTCATATATGATTTGCCATACATTAGGCCCAAACAAAGATTTGACTCTTTCTATAGAGCACTATATCGAATGGCACATTCTGTGACCTAATATCAGCTGAAAATCAGGTCAAAAATCAAGTCAGCTTCTTTGGGGACATATTTTATGGGTACTTTCGACCTGAATGCTTTTTTCCTCAGATTTCATGCCCAAAGTACGGGTTGCTTTAATCCAATGATACATACAATATACACCATAATAATTATAGTAGTTATGTCTAAACATTCATTTTTATTTTTACATTTTAGAGAGGTGAGGTAAGATGTGATGATGTTGTGTGTCCACGGTGTTCTAATGGTCAACGAGAGGTCAGTGTACCCGGTCAGTGCTGTCCTAGATGTGAAAATCAGGAACAAAATACATGTATACATGATGGCGAATATATCCAGGTAAAAGAATATAAAACAGCAGTAGATGTTTTCCACTGTTTTAAGGATTTGTACTTATAGACAGATATCCTGAACAGACCTATTTGGAAGCTTCCTCTTATGGTTGTCAGTAGGCATATATCTAATGGGCCCACATGGATTACAAGTAAAGCATTTTGTCAAAGTTTAAAATGTAGGTCAAATACAAATGTTTATTTCAATACTTCTGAAGTGTTTCTTGTACAAACCAGTGACTGATCTTATACATATACATGTAGTTCACAGTATACAGTATCCTATCATGTAATGTATATACTTTGTTGTGTTACAGGGAGGACATACATGGAATGTAGATGAGTGTACAAGGTGTGTGTGTAGGGTTGGAGTGGTCACTTGTACTGGTCAGCAATGTCCGGCACTGGACTGTGAATCTAACAATGTGCCAATATCTATGCCTGGTTCATGTTGCCCTGTTTGTGTTCCAAGTATGTTATATTCTTGTATCAAACTTGATGGTCACTTTTCATAATGTCTGCTCTTAGACTACCTATTTGATTTGATTCACCATACTAGCTTGATTACCAATGGAGGTGTTATGGTACTGTTCTAAGCTAGGCAACTAAAGAAGGACAATGAGTGTGTTTTAACTATTTTATTAATATTACCAAGAACGAGCATACATATAAAAGACAGCTTTCCATCTTTATGCATGACAAGGGAAACAACTCTTACAAACTTAGGGGCTTGAGGTATCCTGTTACAGGAGGGAACTGCATTCTGCATGACAAGGGAAACAACTCTTACCAACTTAGGGGCTTAAGGTATCCTGTTACAGGAGGGAACTGCATTCTGCATGACAAGGGAAACAACTCTTACAAACTTAGGGGCTTGAGGTATCCTGTTACAGGAGGCATTCTGCATGACAAGGGAAACAACTCTTACAAACTTAGGGGCTTAAGGTATCCTGTTACAGGAGGGAACTGCATTCTGCATGACAAGGGAAACAACTCTTACCAACTTAGGGGCTTAAGGTATCCTGTTACAGGAGGGAACTGCATTCTGCATGACAAGGGAAACAACTCTTACAAACTTAGGGGCTTGAGGTATCCTGTTACAGGAGGCATTCTGCATGACAAGGGAAACAACTCTTACAAACTTAGGGGCTTAAGGTATCCTGTTACAGGAGGGAACTGCATTCTGCATGACAAGGGAAACAACTCTTACCAACTTAGGGGCTTAAGGTATCCTGTTACAGGAGGGAACTGCATTCTGCATGACAAGGGAAACAACTCTTACCAACTTAGGGGCTTACAGTATCCTATTACAGGAGGGAACTGCATTCTGCATATAATTTTATTAAGGCCACATATGAATAGTAATTAAAGGTAGATAATTAGATAATAAAACATGTAACATATAATTTTGTGAGGACTAGCCAGTCAGACAAACGGCTGAGCACATATATCCCCTACCATTGGGTGTGGACCACCTTCAATTGTTTGTAAATTATTTTTGCCATAATTGTATTGAAAATACTATGTTATTAGTTTGCTCTACACAGTATCTTATGGATTATGTTGCAATTATTAATGAAGCACAAATTAGTATCAAATGAAAAGGTAAATTGATCTTTGAGAGATAGAAGACTCAAGGGAAGTAATTCATATGTTCCTAAATAAAGGGAGGTAATATTTGTTATTTAAATGTGTAAAAACAATGGATTTGTCAACAACAACACATAAACTATATCTTCTGAAAATTGCTCATATCAACGTTTAGCATACGCCTTCATCAGGATTACAAATTGTACAAACAACTTCTGTTTTCAAAACATGTAAAGAAATACTTCACTCATGAGTAGAACATTTTGGAAGTATTTGTAAACATTATTTCAGAGCCAGCGACATGCATCGTGTATGGTGATCCCCACTATCGTACGTTCGATGGTACAACCATTCACTTTCAGGGAACATGTAAATATGTCATGTCTTCAGATTGCAAAAATAAGGATTTCATGTAAGCTTCTCAGTAATATTCATTTCATTGAAACTTTTATAAAATTGAGCCAAGACATTTATATAATGCATTAGTTTCATTACTCAATTATTGTCAGACCTCGTTTATTTGACAACCATCTATCTGAATATTTGATATCATCCAAAATAAATATCAGGTCACAATGTATTTTATGTACATCGATTGAAATGGGCTATTTGAAACCATGTATTATTCAAAATAAAATTTCACATCCTATGAATTTGATTGAACAAGGTCCGACTGTACATTGTATATCAGAATGTATAACTTCCTTTGCATTTACTGTTTAAGTACACATGTACTCATAAGATCACTTTGAGTAATTTACCAGGCTCTCTTGACTAAGGATATTTTGTCAAAAGTAAGATTATGTACCTTTAAACAAATGCCGAGGAGTTATGGATGAAATTGTGGTTCTGAGAAATCCAATGAGATGACAGCTTTCAAATTGTTTTAGGCTGCCAATTTGTCGAAATTTGCTGATAGCTCTTCACAAAGGAGATTCCTTCTTTTTTGTTATCGTCGATTTCATTGGATGAATATTCATGCATTACATAGTTCCACTAGCCAATTTGCCCAGGGTATTATATATGTATTATATTTCAGTGTTGAGGTACAACACGACAACAGAGGTTTAGAGGATGTATCCTGGGCACAAAACTTTACCATCAAGATTGGAGGCTTGCATGTGGATTTGTTACAGAATCTTGTTGTTCAGGTAACATCAGATGTCTCCACGTTATGACTTAATAAATTGGTACCCAGTATTTGTCACATGCACAAGAGATTGTCACGAATTCTCTCCCTTTATCCTTTCTAGAGTTCTCTCCCTTTATCCCTTCTGTAGTATATGTATATATAGTATGAGCTACATATAATATAGAACGGATAAAGGGAGATAACTCTAGAATGGATAAAAGGAGAGAACTGGTGGCAATATCATGTGGTCATGTGTGTCGTCCACGCATTGGCTGTAATTTAGAGACTTGTGACATATTTTACTATAGTCTGTAGACCCATGCTGTATAGTTAAATTGCTTTATAATTCATGATGTACTATTGTTGTTTTATGTCATACATGTATTTCAGATAAATGGACAGATAGTGAGGTTACCATACAACATTGGTACCAGACTCTCCATAGAGAAACATAACAACAATGTATTGGTGAATACTGGTATAGGATTACAGGTATGAAGATAATTATCAATAATTATAATAATCAATAACCATAAATGGAGGGAACTTATTGATTATTATAGTTCTCTAAAAACAATTAAAAATTTCATTTATGGTTGTTTTGATTGTTTTTAGAGAACTTGGCATGGTGCACTGAAGATTGTCATGAATTCTCTCCCTTTATCTTGTCTAGAGTTCTCTCCCTTTTTATCCTGTCTAGAGTGTTGCATATATGATACTAGATATACATGTACTGTAGAAGGAATAAAGGGAGAGAACTCTAGGTGGGATAAAGAGAGACAATTCTAGATGGGATAAAGAGAGATAACTCTAGATGGGATAAAGAGAAAGAACTATATATGGGATAAAGGGAGAGAACTCTAAATGGGATAAAGAGAAAGAACTCTAGATGGGATAAAGGGAGAGAACTTTAGATGGGATAAAGAGAGAGAACTCTAGATGGGATTAAGAGAGAGAACTCTAGATGGGATTAAGAGAGAGAACTCTAGATGGGATAAAGAGAGAGAACTCTAGATGGGATAAAGAGAGAGAACTCTAGATGGGATAAAGAGAGAGAGAACTCATGACAATCTTCTGTGGTATGGGGAACCTTAATTTTAATGGGTTGTTTCACAGAAGTCACCATTTGAATATCATGTAGATGCAAGTACTATGTGTATATAAACAGTATGCTTTGTTCTTCATTTCCATCAGTAGTGGCTAGCTATGCAATATATTATTGTTAACACTAGCAGGTCCAGGACGCCCCCTAAATTTCCCTAAATATGAACATATACAGAGATCTTTAATTATAAGATTTTCAAATATGATAGATAGACCTTTTGGGTTTTTGATGTAAGCGGCCATGCTAAGGCGGTGTCATTTACATTGAGTAGTAACCATTTTCAATAATTTTCAATTATTGGATAAAGTTATCGATTAATAAAAAGTATATACATCAAACGATAGTTGTGATCAACATATACAGAAAATCAATACTTGAAAAATGGACGAAATAAGTGAGAATTTAACCACGCGGGAAAATTTCTCAGTGGAAAACGAAGAAAATGGCGGCGAACATAACATTAGAGCGCCTATAGTGTTTATTCGAGAACGCAGTGTTTTCGGCGAAAGGAAAATTAACTACAAAGAATGGATTAAACACGAGGAACTTTATAAATCAATTGGACATGTAATCGACGTGTCACATATTACTGGTTTACAACGCGTAAACGGAATGTGGAGGATCTATCTAGACAACTTAGACGACAAGGCACAGTTAGTTACGGAAGGTATTTATCTTCGAGCATGTCATGTTCCAGTCCTCATCACAAATCCTCATCGACCGGATGGAGAACAAACTGTGCGTATAAGAGTACAAAACATTCCCCTGTCCGTAGACGACAATATTATCAAAAGAACTTTGATCATCAAAGGCATCGACATAATCGATCTCAAACGAGAAAAACTAAGAATTGATGGTAAACTGACCAACTGTAATACTGGTGATCGTTTAATCACAGTGAAACAACTTACATTTGTTAACCCTCTACCTAGATTCATGGAATTTGGACAATTCAAAGCCAAAGTGATTCACAAAGGACAAATTACAAAAACGGCTAAATGTAAGAAATGCTTACAAGAGGGTCATCGCACTGATGAATGTATTAATGATTGGAAATGCCTTAAGTGTAATGAATTTGGTCATAAACAAGGCGATTGTCCCATATATGAAGACTTCAACGAAACGTATACAGAAGTAATCGATCAAAACAACCAAATCAATTCAGATACTACACAAGAAATGGATAATTACACAGACGGTTCAACTCAACAAACGGACGATGGAAAACACACATCAAACAAAACAACTGACGAATCAACACCACGTAGAGAACTTCGTGCTAGATCACAAAAGAGAAAACAATCAAACTTGGACAAATTCATGAAAAGTGTAACAGCCAATACCCCATCAAAACAGAGAAGTCGATCAGTTGTTCGCTCACCACCGACTCCACTAGACAAACAACAAGAACCTACAAAGAAATCTCGTAACTCGAATCATAATACTAAACTATGATCTTGACTAAAAACAATCGATCAAAATCACCGACAACTATACCCGTTCAATGGACACTGATTCAGACAAATCGAATTCAAACACATGCAAATATGATGATAGCATCAAGCTATGCACCGATATTTAGCATAGTCATATATACAAATGTAGTAATGTTATGTCATGTCTAATTATCCTTTTAGAAGATGTTGTAACTTTACTTATTTTCATAAGATAATTATTAGTCTAAACATGTATAGTTTTCATAAGATAATTATTATTCTAAACATGTATAATGAAATCATTACCACCAAACTGTCACAGTATGTTTTGTTTAGAAAATGTTTAATTTTACGTGTTCCTACGACCGCTCTTTTTCATAAGGACAATTACTTTTCATACAATGCTGTCTATATACGTAATGTACGTATATTGACGTATCTACAATAGTGTGTGTCAACATAAAATATAGTATAACTCTTATTTAAACTATAATATATATATTTATATATTACCGTTACAAATTTTTGTGTAGAACAATGTTATACGAGTGTACATTTCTTCATACAACCGTTCTATTTTATTTTTTTAAAAGACTCAGTGATGTAATGTATCCAATCATATATAATGTTATCATTCATTACGATCAACAGACTGGTTTGTCTAAACAAAACATAGTACTCGTCTGTCGGCAAATTGTTTTTCTTACGGCTTTGTACCACTGCTGTAATATTCACATATACGAGAATTTATTCGTAATGTTTATAGACGTATCTATAATAGTGTATGTCAACATACAAATGTCAAAAGATATATATTTTACTGTCAAAGAATACTGGGTGGAAGAATGTTATGTGATGTAATGTACCCAAGCATGTACAATGTTAAAAATTTTCACGATCAACACACTGATTTACTTTTACAAATCTTAGTTTGTACCTGTTGGCAAATTGTTTTTCTTATGGATTTGGACCACTGTTGTAATATACAAATACTGTTATCTGAACTAGTATACATAGACTGTGTATACTGGTCGTATAGTATGTGTAGATAGCATGTGACGTTTTTTCATACATGTAAAGCTATGCATACATGTTATACAACTTGTATTATCTGTTTATAACAAACTTAATGTGACTGTTTTCATACCTCGATACACAGATGACAGCTACTAAAATACACTTTCTTTCACTTAACGCACAAGGATTAAGAAATATAAATAAACGGAATAGGCTAAAACAGTATATGAGTCAGCAGAAAGTAGACATTCTATTTCTGCAAGAAACACATTATACAGTTGAAATCACAAACCGTCTAAACATTGAATTTAATGAATGGGAATCTTATAATTCTTTCGGTACATCCTCTAGTGCTGGATGCACTATTCTTATTAACAAAAGGTTACAGTATGATCCTATAGACTTGAAAACATGTATAGACGGTAGATACGTTTTCGTGAATATTTCAATAGAAGATAACATATACACTTTAGTCAACTTATACGCATACAATGATAGAAATAAGAGGAGTACGTTCTTTGAAACAATTCATAATTTAATTAATGAACACTCTCAAGGCTCAGTAATTATCGGAGGTGATATCAATGAAACCCTCACTGAAGAAGATAGAATTTCTAAAAATGTACAAATTCAATCAAGCAAGTCATTAAGTAATCTAATAAAACGACTCAAATTATGCGATATATGGCGAATACTAAACACTAATAAACAACAATTCACATGGCGAAGAATCAATGGATATGAAAAAAGTAGAATTGATTTATGGTTAATCGATGAAAACTTAGTGCCGATTATATTGAGTTCTGATATAAGACCCGCTAAAATAACATTTACCGACCATCAAGCAATATCATTAAAAGTAAATATTCCTTCAAAGCGTGGTCCAGGTTACTGGAAATTTAACAACAGTTTGTTAGATGACCCTGAATATGTTGAATACATTACTAAAGTAATAGACAGCTATAACAAAACAAGACAACAATTATCGCAGCAAACTTTATGGGAACTCTGTAAGTTAGACATCCAAAACCATACTATAGCATTCGCGAAGAAAAAATCGAAGTATAAAAAAGATAGAGTCTTAAACCTAGAAAAACATCTCTCAGTATTATACGAACAAGAACCAAAAACAAACGACATAAGAGCAAACATAAGGAAAATTGAAATAGAATTACAAATATATTACAATGAAAAAGCAAAAGGGGCTCAAATAAGATCTAAAGTCCTCCAACTGAACTACTCAGAAAAAAATACCAAATATTTTCTAAATCTTGAAAACTCAAGACAATCAAGAAAAACGCTTAATGCATTAAAAGTTAACGATTGTATCATTACAAATACATCTGCAATATTGCATGAAGAGGTCACTTTCTATAAAAAGCTATATTCCTCTAAAAATAAAAACATAACAGAAATTGAGCAATATTTAAATAATACAAAACCAGATTATGTTTTAAATGACAGCGATGCTAATATTTGTGAAGGTCTCTTAGATATGAAAGAATGTGAAAATGCGGTTCACACCATGCTTAATAATAAAAGTCCAGGACTTGACGGGCTTACCTGCGAATTCTATAAATACTTCTGGAATAGTATAGGAAAACTTGTTACCGACTCCTTGAACGAAGGCTACATAAAAAATGAATTATCCGCATCTCAAAAAATAGGTGTGTTATCTCTATCTTATAAAAAAGGAGATCCATGCAGTTTAGAAAACTGGAGACCAATAACTTTATTAAATACTGATTACAAAATTGCAGCAAAAGTTCTATCCAACAGAATACAAAAAGTAATCCACAAAATAGTTAATACTGACCAACAAGGCTATATTAAAAATAGATTTATTGGAAATAACATTCGGCAAATACAAGACATCATAGATTACGCGGAAAAAATGCAAATTGAAGGTGCAATCCTATTTTTAGACTTTAGAAAAGCATTTGATACCGTTGAATGGAACTTCATGTTCAGCACACTGAAACATTTTGGCTTTAATGATATGTTCATAAAATGGATAAAAACAATGTATTCAAATATTAAAACATGTATTTTTAATAACGGCTGGAGATCGCAATGCTTTAATCCACACCGTGGAATACGTCAAGGATGTCCAATATCCGCATTAATTTTCATAATAATTGTTGAAACAATGGCAATTAACATACGAAATTCGGATGACATTAAAGGTATTCAAATAACTAATTCAGGCAGTATAAAACTTTCTCAGTTAGCTGACGACACGACATTATTTGTTCAATCAGAACAAGAAGTTAATTGTGTTTTGAACATGATTGAAAACTTCGGAAACTTATCAGGATTACAATTAAACAAAACCAAAACAGATGGTATCTGGATAGGATCTCTTAAAAACTGTCAACGTTCCCCTGGTGGCATACAATGGCTAAAAAAACCAATAAAGGCATTAGGAGTTTTCTTTGGAACAAACCAAACTGAATGTAACAAACTAAACTGGAATAATAAAATTGAATCTTGTACGACAGCAATTCATAACTGGAAAAAAAGAAATCTTACGTACTTCGGAAAAATTGAAGTCATAAAATCACTTCTACTACCAAAATTTACCTACCTTTTTCACTCCTTGTTAGTTCCAAAAAAGGTAATAAAACAAATTGAGACCATGTTCTACAACTTTCTATGGAACGGTAAAAGAGACAAAATTAAAAGAAAGACATTGATCGGCGATAAACGATTAGGCGGACTAGAAATGCTAGATATTGAGTCATATATAAAGTCGTTAAAAATAAAATGGGTACAAGCTATGTGTGATAATAACAATACGGCTAAGTGGAAAATGATACCCAATTTATACTTTAAACAATACGGTAAAAAATTCCTGTTATTTTACATGAATCTAAACAATAAAAAACTATTAGATCTAAAAATACCAACATTCTATGAAGACATTGTAAACATATGGTTACAGTTAAAAAGCACAAATTGTGCAGAAATTAAAAACTTCCGCGAAATACGCAAAGAAGTAATATGGGGAAACAAAAATATCAAGTACAACGGTAAATGTTTAATATTCCCAAACTGGATAAACTCTAAGATACTCTTTATTAATGACCTGCTAGACAAACACGGTGATCTAAGTTCACAAACAATTCGTAACAAACTTATTAGCACACACAACTGGATTTCTGAATACAGCATATTACTAAAATCAATCCCTAAATCATGGAAGCATACTTTAAAATCCACAGAGTCAAAACAAACATTAGTTAATACTCCTCTTGAGATAAAAATCAATAAACTAAGACTTGAAAATATTAACAGCAACTACATTTATAAGTATCTTATATCGTCAAAATTCACCAAACCGTACATGCATGGTCACTGGGAAGCTGTACTTAACTTACACATTGATTGGTCTGCACTATACTCCTTTATACATTCAATCCCAGATAACAGAATAAAACAATTCAAATACAGAATTATTCAGAATATAATTACAACAAATGAACTAAGATTCAAATGGAAAATATCCGAAACGAAAAACTGCCACATATGCAATGTTACCGAAACATATAATCATCTTTTCATCGATTGTCCACAAACGAATAAATTATGGACTGATGTTCAAACTGTATTCAATATATGTGGGATAAATAAAAATGTCCGGAAACTAAAACATATAGTTAATGGATATAAGATAAGTAATTGCGAATACCATTATATGAACCAAATACTATCATTAATAGGATTTTGCATTAGCAAAGCATACTTTGAAAGCGACAATTGGACTAAAACCAGCAACCTATACAATATATTTACTTACGAATATAAAACACTGGCTATGTACCTTAAACAGCGAAAGGTCAATGATCGTTTTTTAACCATCTTTAACAAACACCTGCCTTTAATCTAATCAAGAACTAAATATAACGTTATCAATGCTTATACTGTAAGCATTCCTCATTGATTTTTCAACAACACTTTCTTAACCACACATCGAAATGATCTAGTCTCTTTTCGTTTTTTCGTACTGTAATAGTATACTAGACTAGATTATATCAAAGGTGTGTCTGGTTTCTATCTTTTTTTTCCACATACAAACCTTTTTTGTCATATTGTCACATTTCATCTTTTTTTTACTGTGAATATATGAACTAGCAATATAATAGATATAGCAATACCTACAATGTAGTATATATTTAAACAACTGCCACGTTTATTATGCATTTATATAAACATGTATATGATAAGCTCTTATATGTTATGTATGTATGTTTAAAAAAAAAGAAGAAAAGAATTATTCAATAAAAAAAAAAAAAGATTTTCAAATATGCGATTCTGATTTATTGTAGCTTTATATTCTATAATGATGATGTTTATACATGTTTTATAAGGCTTGAGCAAAACCAAGAAGTGACCAAAAAGTTACACCCTCCCCCTTAAGCCCAAGTCCTAGATCCACCCCTGGTTATCAAACTTCTGTAACACAAGAGATTGCTTGATATATGAAGATGGTATATTGATGTTTACAGTTTGTCTGGGACGGATCAAGTAGAGCGGAGTTATCTGTACCTGGACAGTACAAACGTAGAACATGTGGACTTTGTGGTAACTTCAATGGTTATCCAAGTGATGATTTACGTACAGAATCAGGGGAGATAACAAGTTCCATGTCATTGTTCGGTAATAGTTGGAAGGTGAGTTTATTCAGAGCGACATGAATCACAATATTGTCGGAAAATAAAAAAACAGTTTCTGATCAGACTGTTGAATGTTTCAGCACTTTAGATGAGACTTAGTGGTATTAAGTCACAGGAGATTGTCATGACTTCTCTCCCTTTACCCCTTCTATGGTATATGTATTTTGGCTGCAGAAGGGAGAGAACTCTAGAAGGGATAAAGGGAGAGAACTCAAGACTATTGCCTGTGTATTTAGTGGTTTCAAGTTCTGGTATAAGTTAGTTTCGATGATAGATATTGGTGCTGTGTCCCATGATTATTTTCAATTATACAAGAATTGTCTGTATATGTATATTATTTACAAAATATTATGAACTGAAGGCGTACATGTATCACACAGATGATTGTCACAAGTTCTATATATACATATACTTTGAGAAGAGGTAAAGGGAGATAACTCTATAGGGGATAAAGGGAGAGAACTTGTGATATATTATTTATAAAGATTAAATATTAACTTGTATTGTAGACCAGTGACCAGGATGCCGATAGTTGTGTAGATGGACAGGATGTTGATCCGTGTGTTGTACGTGGATTCCGTGCACGTAGACAAGCTCAAACATTGTGCGAGATGATCAGGGTAAGATAAATGCTTTATGATCATGATCAGGGTAAAATAAACGCTGTATGATTCAACATCAGGGTTAGATAAATGCTGTATGATCTTGATCAGGGTAAAATAAACGCTGTATGATCATGAACAGGGTAAGATAAACGCTTTATGATCATGATCAGGGTAAGATAAACGCTTTATGATCATGATCAGGGTAAGATAAACGCTGTATAATCATGATCAGGGTAAGATAAACGCTTTATGATCATGATCAGGGTAAAATAAATGCTTTATGATCATGATCAGGGTAAGATAAACGCTTTATGATCATGATCAGGGTAAGATAAACGCTTTATGATCATGATCAGGGTAAAATAAAGTTAAGTAACAGAAATTTCTCGAACTCAACCTGTATATTCCTGAAATTTGCATTTGAAACAGATTAAGCTCATCTGTAAAACTGGTGCCAGGCTTACAGCAGTGTCAATAATTAACGTCAGTTTCAGACTGTGATACCTGAAATCTCATCATAAATCGATACTACATTTGTAATATAGTAAAACCTCAATTATGCGACCACCCTTTGGACCCTCGGAAGCTGGTCTAATTATTGAGGTGGTCTTAATACTGAGGTGGTCTTTATATTTCTGTTTTTCAGAGTCCATGGTTCTCAGCTTGTCATCGCGTTATATCATTTGAGCCATACTATGCATCCTGTGTCTATGATGTCTGTGCCTGTGTCAACCAGACGGCATGTTTATGTGATATTCTTGCCACATACGCCAGTGAATGTGCTAAATCAGGGGTCAGGTTACAATGGAGGTCACATTCCTTTTGTGGTAAGTTAGTAGTTGTATTAGTCACAAGTTCTCTCCCTTGCTCCATTTTTGAGTTCTCTCCCTTGATCCCTTCTAGAGTTATCTCCCTTGATCCCTTCTAGAGTTATCTCCCTTGATCCCTTCTGAAGTTCTCTCCCTTGATCCCTTCTAGAGCTCTCCCCCTTTATCTCTTCTAAAGTTCTCTCCCTTTATTTCATCTTGAGTTTTCTATCTTTATCTCTTCTAGAGTTATTTCCCTTTATCCCTTCTAGGGTTATTTCCCTTCTATTCCTTCTATGGTATATGTACAATATGACTTAAGAAATACATATACATGTATGTACTATATATGCATATAATATGGATGGGATAAAGGGAGAGAACTCGTTACAAACTCCTGTGGTATCAGACTATGTTGTGCTGGTGATTTACACTGTTTTCAACAGTATTTCAGTCCTGTATGGCAGTCAGTTGACCTAGCCATTGTTTTTGGGTCACCAACCAGTACTAACCTGTCCTTCCGCAAGCCAAAGGTGGACAAATGACTGGACGTATTATCTTCTGTCACATTGATACCAACATTACGTCTTACCCGAGGTTCGAACCTATGACACCCAGATAAACAGTCCAGTGTTCAACCTCAGTAGCACTAAACAAACCAGGCTGGATAGATCAGTCTAATGTGTATACTTGGCCATTCTAGTCTGTATAGCTTAATTAAAGGAGTAGTCTTCAATTGTTATGGTGTTTTTAATTGATGATTACTCCTATAGCTTTAAGGTTTATCATAGTACACTAAGCTAAAGGATTTTCCTAGACTAGTCTTAAGTAAACCAAGACTGTCATACAAATAGTTTTCTCATTTATGAAGTACAGTCCGACCTCGTAAGTCGTATAATTGACAACCATCTGTCTGTATCCTCAGTTTCATCCATGTGTCTTCTGATGCATGTCCAATTGAAATGGGTTATTCAAAACCATGTATTAATTGAAGTAAAATTTCGGATGCAATGAATTCCAATGAGCGAGGTCTGACTGTACGTTGTTTTGCTTGATTATCTTTCTTGATTTTTATATTTCAGCAATGGACTGTGACACAGATAAAGGATTTGTGTTTGACGATTGTGGACCAGTCTGTCACAGGTCATGTGACAACTGGCAGACACGGCTAGGTCACATGACAGAAAACTGCCACAAACCGTGTGTGGCTGGGTGCCAGTGTACGGCGGACAAAGTTGTTCATCAAGGGGAATGTATTCCTATAAATCAGTGTCCTAATTATAAAACATTGACTTAACAAAACAAGTGCTCTAACAATGAAACTTAGGAAATGACAACTCAAAATTGATAATCGCTCCATTTTCATTAGATAAATTTAAAATTAATTAAAACTGTGTCATTCAAGGGTTCCACTTGGGGCTGAATCTAAAGGGTCATTTTGATAATCTGTTCATGAATTTTACCATTTTATAGCCAAATCCTAAGGGTCAAAGTGTGGCCTTTTGGAAATTCCAGAATTCAAAGGGTTAACTCCAGGGTCAAATGGAACCCCTGCCATTACTAGATTGTCTTAAATTTCAGTTGTGAAGAAATAGAGTATGTTCATGTCTTTATTTATTTCTCCAAGTTTTTTAATAGAACGGATTCACAGTACGAGAGGAAATCAACATTTTATGACAGAATGCAGCAGATGAAAGACGTGGGTCTTGATTTTTGTAAGATTTGTGGTATTTGGTGTGGAATCAGAGATTATGTTGCTGGCATGTAGTAAAACAGGATTCCCTGTACCTTGATCGTAGGAATAGGCAATATACGGAAGTTACAGTAAAATATATTTGTGTACGATGCTGAATAGATGAGCATTCAGTTCAACCGACCGATGTATGCAACGTAATTTGACAGATAGGCGTGATTTAGTTGCCTTGCACTTGTTTAAGATTGTAAATACATGTACAGGATAAAAAATGTTCAAAGCATATTTAAATTTAGTAAGCTGGTAAATTTGCGCATCAACCAATGTAAAACGCTTTTTGTTAGGTTCTCCCCGTCCGGGAACCATTTCTGACATAGAGAGGTTGCAAAAATATATATCACTCAAAAATAACAAGACAGGGTTGAGAATGGTTCTGATTTGCAAAAATATATATCACTCAAAAATAACAGAAGACGGGGTTGCGAATGGTTCTGATTTGCAAAAATATATATCACTCAAAAATAACAGAAGACGGGGTTGTGAATGGTTCTGATTTGCAAAAATATATATCACTCACAAATAACAGAAGACGAGGTTGTGAATGGTTCTGATTTGCAAAAATATATATCACTCAAAAATAACAGAAGATAATGTTGATTTTAATCAAGTTTATTTATAGTTTTAGACCAAATTGGTCACATGACAAATCCAACTCTAACAAACTTAAAAACAGGTAAATGAAGACAATGTAGATAATACAATAGCTTGTAGAATAGGATAAGAAAAGAATAGTTATATACAGTCAGACTTCGATAATTCGACACCCATCTATCCCAATACTTGGTATCATCTGAAATAAACGTCAAGTCCTGATGTTGAAGTTGAATTAAAATGGACTATTTGAAACCATGAATTATTTGAAATAAAATTTCGAACCTGATGAAATCGAATTAACGAGGTCCGACTGTATACAATCAGGTGTAGTGATATAGATACTAAATGATTTGCCCAATATGAAGTGTAAGTATATTCATGAACTCCTTTAGTATGATACTGACATGTTGATTTGCTTTTATTTCACTTTTGCACTTTTATATTTTATTAAATTTATCACAAAAACAAGAAATTCTGCAATATTTGGTATGATTCAGTATACGAGTACATGTATGACTAAAATCGTCATAGCATGGTTTTACAAGACAAATAAATATTATCACTTACACGCACAGTGTTTGAAGTATATGACATTTTTCTGTATAGTCAGTTTATATTTACTCGAGAACGATAGTTAACAAGCCGAGTGGTGATCAGTCACTGAAAATGTTAACCAATAGTGTACACAGTATGAACAAATGTTCTATCGTCAGTACAGTATCGGGGAGAAAATCCAGAGCTATGTATCACAGTCGGCAAACTTACCAAAGATAGCAGATATCAAAACAAAATACAAATTTTATCAAATAATTTTTTTATATTAACAACTTAACTTTTATCAAGGGAGCATTGCTTTGTCATTAAGTCATATCCATAGTATGTCAGTTTTGCGATATTTTGATTAAAGCATTTCTTTACATAACAAAATATGGTATGAATGTTGTCTGTACACCTTTTCACAGCAACTTAACAAACAAAATGATAAATACATGCAAATCAACACAAAAATCCCAGTAAAATCCTGTCCGGATAAATACAAATATTTGAATATGAATTTCAAATAAAAAATAAAAAACACAAAAAAAGTATTTTTTGGTTTGATTTTGACCAAAGTTAATTTGTACATAATAAAATAAGATATACAATACATCTTATAAGGTATCACAATATTCTGTTGGGAAAGGAAAAAAAGCATCATACAAATGTTGCTTAGGAACAAAATAAATGTAAATAACTGAATGCCATATAGGAATAAATGCAAAATTAATTATGCAACATTTCTTATACCAACCATATAAACTATTATTTGGTATTTCAAAAAATACTAAAGTTGTAAAAAAAAATACAAATGTATTTTATTTAAAATATGGGTAAGTAAGGCCACAATTAAAAAAAAGGTTTGTTTGGCATAACCTTACCTACCCATGAAAATGGCCCCTACTCAAAAATGTTTTTAGGGGTCGGAGTGTGATTTTTTTGTTAGCAGCATATTATTAGTTAACACTAGTATGAACTTAAATGTAATAATAAATAAAAAATTAATTACCCACTGTCCTAAAATTTGCTGGGTAGGGTTATACCAAACAAACAATTTTTAAGGATGGCTTAAAAACATACTTTTCCAATATAATGAATAATAAACAAGTGGTTTAATATTAATTAAAAAATAAACATATTTCATTATCAACAAATTTACCAATCATAAAATATTTAAAAAATATTTATTGTAAAAACTGGTCTCATAAATATAATGGGCGTGTAAGAATCCGTCTTGGTAAGTAGAATTAAAC
This sequence comes from Mactromeris polynyma, assembly GCA_032209605.1. Classification (NCBI taxonomy): domain Eukaryota; kingdom Metazoa; phylum Mollusca; class Bivalvia; order Venerida; family Mactridae; genus Mactromeris; species Mactromeris polynyma. The sequence continues at coordinate 1,401,510 of JASFXZ010000005.1, forward strand.
AAGTAAGTACGGGTACTAAAGCAGTGAATTATCCTGATGTTAGTTGATTAAAATACAGCCGAACCTCGATAATAAGACCACCATTGGTTCCGAAGAAAGTTGGTATTAATTGTTAGATGGTCATGAATATCAAGTTAAGATACGGAAAAAAAACCAACACTGGTCCATGGAATACAATCAAGTTACTAGATGTGTCCATATGACACAGATGCCCGCTATGGTCTTAGGGTCGAAAAAGGACCATAACTCCTCCCCCAAAATTGGTCGATGTAATCAAAATCAAACTTGACCTGCATTTTATTATCCTATGCTTAAGTGCCCAAAATTATATCCATCCATTCTCAATATATTGAGTTATTCATAGGAAACCAATTTTTGGACAGACAGGTAACACTTTCATGCCCCTTCGCCATTCTTCAGTGGGGGCATAAAAAAGGTGGTCTTTAAGTGAAGTTCAACTGTATCTACAAAGAAGTTAATACTGGAGACATGCTAGGTTATATTGTGAATGTTACGTTATGTTCTGCCAGGCAAGATTTACATACGAACGATGTTCAAAGAACACAGAAAAATTATTTACAAATATCCATCATTAATACATGTTAGATTATACATACAATGTATATTTAAAGCTTATTAAAGCTTATACATCAACAGAGGTAAAAAAATAAAACCTAAATTTTTGGTATTGCACAAACATTGCAGTAGCTGAATGTAAATTTGTGAAATATGACACAGTCTCCTACATGGCATGTAGCGATATTGCAATCCAAGGTAAATCACTATGTTTCCTATATTTACAATCTGAGGCATACAGATACCACTGTGACTAAACAAACGATGCACAGGGGTTTCAATAGGTACAAGATCTCCGGAGTCATTTTGATAGTTTTTGACTGGATTTTATAGCCCAATTTTCCTAAAATTTTGAGAAAAATAGACCCCTCAGTCAGAATCCTGAGGGTCCAAATGTGGTGTTTTGGAAATTTCAGGGGTTGATAAGTTAACCCCTGATACATAGGATAAAATCATTGTTTACTTCACATAAAACCCTGACTTTGAACTTCAATACTGTAACATATTAGCCTTAAACAGTCACTTTGGTAAGATAACACTGTTATTATTCAGTAACAAATACTTAAATCAAGTATGGACGTATCCATTAACCGTATGCATAACAAACAGCAGCTCTAGGACAATATTATAGACAAATAAAAATGAACAAAAATAATATTTGTTGCAACATTACTCGGTATTAATACTGTAAAACAAGTTTTCTCTAAAATACACAGTAACAATATTCTCTTATCAAGATTTGTCATTTGACAACTTTTGTTGATAAAAATATCCTGAACAATTGTCTTAGAAGAATATATTGTCTCAGATAAAATCATAGGCGCTGTTCTACAACAAAACCTGTATTAGTGACCAAAACATCATTTTTTAGATTTTTACATTTACTAACAGATATATTTTTCTAGTTTCATTTTAATACAAAAAATATTAAAATTGAACAATTGCTTTCTTTTTATAGCAATTCAAATATTTCGAACAAAATGCAAAATAAACTACAAAATGACAATGCGTCACAAACCCTTTACTCAAAATGTACATTAATTTGTAAAAATCTTCTGTTTTGCCAATGGAAAGGAAAAAAAATCCTAAAACTTACCAGTATGTTCATTTAATCTTATTAATCAAAATTAAGCAACAAAGACACTTAAGAGAAACTGCTTAGTTACAGGCATCAAAATTGAATTGGCAAATTCTCAACATCATAACCGACGTCGCTAATACAGATTCACACATGTATACCAGATATAGTGCTGATAGAGATATAAACACTGAGATGTCATAATGCCATTTTCATAATGAGTTTATCATTCTAACATTGAATAATGGACGCAATCCAGAAGGAATGAACTGATTGGTAATTGAAATACAGTCGGACCTCGTTTATTCGACATCCTTCTATCCAAATACTTGATATCATCTGAAATAAATATCAGGTTCCGATGTATCTTCTTAGGCACATCGAATTGGGCTATTCGTAAGCATGTACTAGTCGAAATATATTTTCGGACCCGATGAATTCGAATGAACGAGGTCCGACTGTAAAATTTGGTATAGGCTAGCTAAATCTATTCATAAATATCAAATATTAAGTCCACGCACGAGAGACGATTCTAACACAATATCAAAGTCATTAAGTGTATCTAGAATATGAACGATGAATGTGATTAAATCTTTGTCACGCATAAATGATCTCTCCTCGTACATCTGGGCAGTAACGATATTTCGGGCAATCATTGGCAACCATTTCTGTAAGGTATGTTCTCTGTAATATACAAACATACACAAATATTACACTCAAAGCGACAAAAAAAGCAATCATTCAAAAATAACACAAACAATATTATCATGGTATTACAACAGAAAGCATTTTTGAGTAAAAATTTCATTTTGTATTTTTTCATAAATTCAATTGTTTAAACTCCCATTTTAAATAAAAAGTATGAATTTCAAAAAAATAATACAAACGCCTTGAACATTTTATAACTAAAATATACCATAATTCCTTAGTATGAAATGATTGTTATGGAAACATATTTTGTTATTCACAAAAATCTTCAAAAATATTGCCCAGCTTCATATCAAACATCCAATGGAATGTTGTTGACTCCTAAAAGTTGATATCCCCGTGTTGTACTAACCAATCCATGAAAGATTGTATCATAATACAAGAGACACATATATGTTAATATGAACAGCACCCAAGTGAAACATCCTTACTAAAACCACCATTAGTTCTGACGAAAGTCGGTCGTTGTTGTGTCTAATTATCATGTTACAATATGGAAACAAAAGTTACAAACTGGTACATGAAAATACAATCTTTATTGAAGAAGTCTTTATTTTGAGGTGGTATTTGAACGAGGTTTTACTGTAAATGCAATACTGTCTTACTAAATCTACATTACCTGATAGCAACACAAATAAACATCTGTAGTTTTCCATCTTTACCAATATTATCAGCAGCATTGTTGATCTTTGTTAACAGGTTACAGAACATCCAGAACCCGGCACGATCTAACTCCGTACCCGGCACTCGTACTTCTCCCTCCATCGACGATTCCAGGTGCGATTTTACCTTTTCTACAAATACACGGTATACATATTATACAATCAGAGTTTTAAACTTATAAATTATCAGTATTTTACCTTTTTTTTTTTTTTTTTTTTTTTCTACATTTCTTTAATATATAATTATCAGGTATAATTTATATAAAATATATATGGTAAAAATTAAATGCAAATATAGTCGGACCTTGTTCATTCGCAATCTTTGGGTCCGAAATTCTATTTTGGATAATACATAGTTTCGAATAGCCCATTTCAATTTGACTTGCCTAAGAAGATACATCAGGACCTGATATTTATTTTGGATGATTCCAAGTATTTGAATAAAGTATGTCAAATAAATGAGGTTCAACTGTATTTGAAGAAAAAACATTCCCTGAATGAGAAATGGTCCCCAGTTTTAGCTCAAATGTAAGTCATACCTATTTGTTTCTTGAGTATCAATACTTTCTTGGGGGCAGTAAGTTTCAGACATGGGCTGGCAGGGTTTAACATCTATATTCAGTCTGTTTTCTTAACTGGCCAAATATATACAGCATCAATGACTTTAAAATGACCTGAATAAAATCTGTTACAACTGAATACAAACCAAGCTTTATTACTTCCATGTTAAATACAAGTTACACATACCAAGGTAGTCCCAGATGTAAAATTTATTCCTGAATATTCTCGCTGACCGGAAACCAAACAGAAATATCTGTTCTATACAGGGAACCAGGCCTCTCTCGCCACATAACAGGTACGTCAAATTACCACGCTGAAATAATGAACAGATATAGGTGTTGGGTTGAATAGTGTTAGTCAATGCGTTGTGTATGGTTTGATCCTTTATTGCAAACTGAATATAAACAAAACAACGTCGGAAGTGACGTAAAACGATGTCATGCACCGTTCGGCGGCATGACGTTATGTAACGTTTCCCGACAATAGGTGACAATAGCACAAAGGGAGGCATCAAGGTCGAGGGGCAGAGCCTCTGTCTCCTGATCGGAAGGTTGTGAGTTCGAGCCCTGCTAGTTCACAGTATCAAATGTGCATTTAATGATGAATGTAATGATGTTATTTCTGTAACAGTATGTTGATAACTGTGAGCAGAAATTGAGTGGCATTCTAAACTAAGTAAATAAAATTAACAATCCAATATTGCAAGTCAAATCAAGTTTACAAAAACAAAATATACAAAACATACAACATAAGCGTAACATCAGAAAATCTCAATTCAGAAATTTTATACTATACACGATATTGATATATGAATAAATTACCTCTTTTTCAGGTTTATAGTAATGTTTGATGAGTCCATTCACAGCGTGTCCCAATCTTTCCTGTACATCTGGTATGGTCACACAACCTGTGGACAGAGATATTTACCATAGTAAAAGAGTTTATTTTCTTATAGTGTCACCCCTGTTTAAAGGGCCAGCCATTTTCGACTTATAAAACACCTTCTTCCTGAGCACATTTACTTTCCGATTCCTATCCTTTAATGCAAGGCACCAGGCAGACACACAGTAACCATTATTTAACTAGCTGCTAAATCGGAACAGATCCATACCGTGATTCAAACCTTCAACCCCACGATTTTTAAGTGATTTTATCAGCCTTTGTCACATGACTCACAGTCAAAGGTGTCAAGCAGATATTTTCTCAAAATAAATTCTGTTTTACTCCATTTAGATCAGAAACTTTTATTGTATCAATTACAATATCGTTCTTTAAGAACAATTTTACTAAATGAAGCAACTTTCAATATAAACGTAATACAAGCCTACTGATATGTATATTTTTTATCTTCAACAGAACGGCTTGTTCACATGTTACTATAGGTACTAAAAATATATCATCTAAAACACACGAGAAGGGTTAAATAAATACACTGCTACATACTTGGTTCCACCGGTCGTCGTGGTGACAGTGGAGATCTTGGAGGGGGCTCATTTATTATTTCTTCTGTAATTAAGAAATAACAATCAATCAGAAATGTATTTTCTACATACAGTCAAACCTTGATAATTAAAATTTATCGGGTCCAAAATTTTATTTCGAATAATGCATAGATCCCAACAGCCCCTTTCACATCAACATGCTTAAGAAGATACATCGGGAACTGATATTCATTTCGAATGATACCAAGTATTTGGATAGAAGGTTGAAGAATAAGTTTTATCTTGTAGAAATGAAGATAATATTATTATTATCAATTATAAATTTCAGAATCTGTCGTATACATGTTGTGGATCGTGTAAAGTAGCATCAATCAATCACTATCAACTGGTATATTATAACAACAATATAAATATGACTTCACTTACCTTCTGTTATAGCATTGCTAGACAACAACTCGGCAACAAGAAGTCTTTCTATACTACCATCATCAACACCACGTCCTAACCAACGACCACATGGAAATCTGTAATATTTATATACATAATATAAAATATGTTTTAATATATAGATTTCATATATACATTACATTATATATAACCATTACATTATATATAAACATTACATTACATATAATATAATGTACATATAAAATAGAAAATGTTTGGAGAGTGAAATACAGGTTTTAAAAAAAAAATATTCCGGAATAAATAACGGTTTGACAGAATTTTCCAAGCATTAAAGGTTATTACAGGTGTTAACAGTTTCACTAGGACCCAACCTTTGGTTATAATATAACACAACAGCAGTAGTAGATACACTAAAACCTCAATAATAAGACCATCTTTGGTACCCATTGAAAACTGGTCTTATTATTGAGGTGGTCTAAATGTTGAAGTTGATTAGAGAGTAAGACAGTTGAAATGGACTTGAAAATAGTGTTCTTAATTTTTAGGGGGTCTTATTATTGAGGTGGTCTTTAAGTGAGGTTGTACTGTATTGTCAATTAATATTCCTCATTCTAAGAATGAATCCAGCTCAGAATGGCTTAGTGAATGAAAGAACATGGTAATATTAAAACCAGAATTTCTCCTGATGTGTAAGTTATAATGCGAGTGAATGACAACACTTAGTCAGACATATGAAGTAGATATAGGAAACACTGTACTCACTTGTAAGTATGCCCGGATATTTCATTCCGTATAAGAATATATTCCACCAACCATTTAGGCGTCAAACCACTATTGTCATGACCAAGACGTACTGTTGTTAACACACCCAAGTTTTTGTGCTGAAAAAATAAAACATAAATTTATCATATACAGTAAAACCTTCAAAATAAGATCGGCTATGGGACCCTTGAAAACTGGTTTTCTTATGGAGGTGGTCTTAATATTGTATCTACCTAGAGATACACACCAAATGTAGCGGTGTCATTTCTTATATAGTGGTCACTTCAAGCTCAGTGAATGGGTGATCTCTATCGACTATAAGAATCTTTCACGGGCTTCGAGTAAGGATAGAAATATCAAGGGTTACTGTTTTGGCGGGAATAAGGCTCTGGTTCCCACGAAAACAGTTACCTGACAGTCGGACATTTCCAAAGAAATAAAGGACGAGATTAAATGAAGTGACTAACTTTATAAGGATTTTTACAAATTCATTAAAGTAATTATTCAATGTTACGTGACATCATTATGTGACGTCATCAGCATGGAATCATCCTACACGAGGGTACGTAAGATAGAGTTAACAGTACTGTTCAATGGTTCTCTGTATTCGATACTCTTTTTGTATTTATAGCTCAAGCCACAGACAATATTGCACAAATATAAATATCAAGAATTGTCTTACCTCTACAGAGAATTCTAGAACACCTTTCGGTATATCAATGATTCCAGTTTCTCCCATATGTCCAGCAAACGTGATCCAAGGGTTGGCGCTGGTAGTCGTACATCCAAACTTCAGACTGGGATAGAGCAGCACACGATATGGAACAACTGCAATAAATAAACATCTCTACAATCAAGTTCTCACGTTTCTAGACATACAGTCGGACCTTGTTTATCCGACAACCTTTGACCCAAATAATTGGTATCATCCAAAATAAATATCAGGTTCCGATTTAACTTCTTATGCACATCACACTGAAATGGGCTACTTGAAATAAAATTTCAGACCCGATGAATTCAAATGAACAAGGTCAGACTGTACATGTACGTGTATATGGACATTTATGTCAAAGATTGACAAAAACTTGTTGAGAGATAGCTCAACTATAAAACCAGATATTAGTGCAAGGTCAAATACTTCACAAATTAAAGTCATCAAGCTGTTTAGCAAGGCTAGTGTTTGCCAGTTTCCACATTTAGTTTTGTTGCAAACTAAACACAACATAGAAAGGTAAAATTTCAGCAAGCATTTAACATATCAAACAACTACTTCATAAAAGTGTAGCACAGGCAATTATATACAGAAAGTTTTCCACAAGGCAAGTGAAATGTCATTGTTCTATGTACAAGGGCAATACTTTGTGTTCAGCAAACTGTATCGGTCAAAATTATTTTAATATCTGCCATAGCAGAAAAAATACCAACCAACAACTACATTGTTACGGGGAACCATGTCAGTAGGTATATAACCTGAGCAACATACCATAGTATCTATGAAAACCATGTATACTTGTATCTTACCAGTATTAGTGTAAGCATTTGTAAAGCAGAAATAATCCATTGCATTTAGTGATAGTAGATGGTAGAGGAACTGTTCTCGTTCTTCCTCACATCGTAGAAAAGCGTACCGCTTGTAAAGACTCCTGTAAAATAAATAATATCGGTAAGCTAACAACAACGGCAGAGACAATACAATGTAGTGGCAGAAACTTCAGATTGCTATCAGAGGCAGATGTCTCTAAATATAGTCACATTACAACAATCAAAGGGCCATCACTCTGCTAAATATCATAAATCAGGAAAAGCAGACAATGTGCACGAATAGGCATCATCCTCATACCCTCCAACATGTTTGGTTAAAATCCAGCAGAATATAGCAAAACTTCAATGATTTAACAGTTTGAACGTTTACCTTAACAAATAAGAATCTGAGAGTAATTCTTTAAGGTGTGAGGACAACATTTTCTTCTCCAAGGACAATCTGACCCAGGCTCTGGCACATCCTACATCTGTCTTTATATCACTCATCTCTTGTACCTTCCTATAAAACAGTAATATGACCAGTAAAATATTTAATAGTAGAATCAAAATAATCCTCGTACAATAAAAAGAACAAAAAGTATTTACCAAGGTAATGGCAGTATGATCAACCAGAAACATTACATGGCAACCATAGCAACCTCAATTATAAGACCACCCTTGGGACATTTGAAAACTGGTCTTCTTATTGAGGTAACCATTGTATTGAGGCATTTTTTTTATTGAGGTGATCTTATTACTGAGGCAATCTTATTATTGAGCTGGCCTTATTATGGAGGTGACCTTAATATTGAGGCAATCTTATTATTGAGCTGGCCTTATCATGGAGGTGACCTTAATATTGAGGCAATATTATAATTGAGCTGGTCTTATTATGGAGGTGACCTTAATATTGAGACAATCTTATAATTGAGCTGGCCTTATTAAGGAGGTGACCTTAATATTGAGACAATCTTATAATTGAGCTGGCCTTATTAAGGAGGTGACCTTAATATTGAGACAACCTTATAATTGAGCTGGCCTTATTAAGGAGGTGACCTTAATATTGAGACAACCTTATAATTGAGCTGGTCTTATTATGGAGGTGACCTTAATATTGAGACAATCTTATTATTGAGATGATCTTATCATTGAGATGGCCTGATTACTTAGTCAGTCTTATAATTGAGATGGTGTTATTATTGAGGTGGATTTTACTGTATTTTTTATCTTTCCTATAATGTGAGTCAATGATTCAGAGAAATATTGTCCACATGTGTAAGTTCTGAGAGGAATTTTGTCAGCCTACGCAAAACTGAAATAAGGAACAAAACTTTGAGAATTTATTTCAATGTCAAATCTCTCCACTATCAGTAACAACATTTATAACAGGAATGTACAATAAACACTAAGCTGTCACAGTACCTCATATCACAGGCTAAAGTTTTCGGTAATGGCTTCAATACAGGAAGTTCTATGTTACCACGACTACCAGTACGACGATGACCACGCCTTACATTCTTATCACCTTCTGCAAGAGCCATTGTTGATAGATCTAAACGAAAAATATTACATATATTGATTAGTAAGTTAACTACAGCAAAAGCAACACCTTAAAAAGGGCATTTTATCATTCTAAGCTAATGACAACACACTCAATCATCATACAGGTCTAAAAGAGCTTGAACGTTTCAAATTCTTCAATTTATGAAAACGACCTATGACCTCAAAATGGAAGAAAAAATTCATGGATCATTCAATATAAAAGTCTCATCAAATACCTGCAATAATATAGTTGTTTCCTATTGACTGAACCAACAAACATTAATATTATATGTGAATAGTATTTATTATGCATGACACATACTTTTTTGTACATGTATATTGTGTATTTTAAGATTGTGTCTGAATTTTACAATACTTACATACGTATCCATAAGACAATTTGGAATATTTTAAAAATCAAGTTTTAGAAAAAAACAAACAATACATTTGATCACTAACTTCACAATCCCTAAATTTGGCACGAGTACTGGTTGTAGCCAGGAAGCAATCATCAAAAATGATGAGTATAAATTGTAAGAACTGGATTCACATTTGATGTAGATTAAATAAGTTTAAAAATAATTTTAACTCTGAAAAGCAATTAATAAAATAATTCAGGAAAGATTCTGTAGAAGAAATGAATGATTCAATACTCGGTTCAATAGCTCTATATACTTAACACTTTTAAACATGTGACTAAAAAGTGTGCATATTCTTAGAGTGACATTTATACAAAAATAAAACATACTGTATTTCAAACCTTATTTCCTTATGTTTTGAACAAGAAATAACTTGTACAGGGTGTTAAAAAAGTTTGTTCACAAAGTTTGAATTTTAGTTTTGTTTTTTTTAATTGCTCATCCCATCTATGTCGCTATATACCAATAGTTCACTTCTGTGTGAGAGTTCAATATAAAACAGACATTCATAAAAAATGCAGCAGTTTTCATTATACGAACGAAATCCAGTGTACACAGCATTATTTTCATTTTATCGAAATTCAAACTTTGTGAACACACTTTTTTTACACCCTGTAAGTAACATTATAATTCTTTAGACAGTTGGTACAAAATGATGCAGAATCAAATGTTGCATTTTTAATGGTGTTAAGCATATAAACAACAGCAAATTTGAAACGCATGCAATACCACCAAGACAGATATAAGTCGAAATATATATAAACCCATGCAGTGTTCTATCACTAGAAAAACTCAAATTCATTAAATAAAACTAATTAAGCATTCAACCAAAAGTCGTTACAGCTACATAAACATGCGAACAAAAAACTTGTTATTAACAACATCATGACCATGTATAATTGTCTCATTTTACACAATTTGTTTTCACTGGCAGTCAATCTGTGTGTCAACTTAATCAAATCATTTGTTGCCAAATAACGTCTTATGTGTTTAGGGATACGCCTCGAGTTCTCTCCCTTTATTCCTTCAATCGTATATATGTATGAGTTCCCTCCCTTTATTCCTTCAATAGTATATGTATGAGTTCCCTCCCTTTATTCCTTCAATAGTATATGTATGAGTTCCCTCCCTTTATTCCTCCATTTATTCCTTCAATAGTATATGTATGAGATCCCTCCCTTTATTCCTTCAATAGTGTATGTATGAGATCCCTCCCTTTATTCCTTCAATAGTATATGTATGAGTTCCCTCCCTTTATTCCTTCAATAGTATATGTATGAGATCCCTCCCTTTATTCCTTCAATAGTGTATGTATGAGATCCCTCCCTTTATTCCTTCAATAGTATATGTATGAGTTCCCTCCCTTTATTCCTTCAATAGTGTATGTATGAGTTCCCTCCCTTTATTCCTCCATTTATTCCTTCAATAGTATATATATATGTATCTGTATGGAGTCTTAACGCTTTTCACACCTGACCTCACGACGTGATAAAGGGAGAGAACTCGATACAATCTCCTGTTGTAAGAACATGACAGAAATTATGTAAATAGGCTAAACAAGAGTATAAAAGTATAAAAGCTGGACTTACAACAACATATACAACCTTAAACATAAACACTAACCAAACTAAAATAGTATTTGCAAAACGAAAAATAATAATTTTGGATACTTTAAAATTGCCGTGTGCCTTTAAGGGGCAGCATGTTGTGATGGCAAGAAAATAAACCGAAAAAGCGTTGGTACAAACAATGATTTTTTAACATAATGTACTATGTTTAAAACATCTAAACAAAAACCATTGAGCCACTGAACGGATGACAACTACATAAATGGTGTGTACAATATATGTATGATGATTACTACAACATATCCACCTACTTTGATATCTCTTACGTAGAATGCACCAGGCTAAGGCTGTTAAAGATTATATAATATTAGGTAAATTAAGTTGGACCTCGTTCACTCAAATTCATCGGGTACGAACTTTTTATTTAAATAATACATGTTTTCTAATAGCCAATTTCAATTCCATGTGCATAAGAAGATACATCGGGACCTGATATTTATTTCGGACAATACCAAGTACTCGGATAGAAGGTTGCAAATAAATGATGTTTGACTTTATTATAAAAAACAACCATCAGTCCACAGGAGATTGAAACAAGGTTGATAATTCCTTCTGCAGTACAGTATATTTAATATGTACATACATACATATAGTGTACAAAAGAAGGGGAGATAGCCTTGTAACAGTCTAATCTGCCTACTTGACCTATAACATCAATGTATCACTGATCGACAGAAAGATACATTTTATGAACGACATACAAACAGACAGATAGATGGACAGACGGACGGACGGACAAACAACCATGCTCTCAGTTCCCCATAGAAAACAGATTACACAGTGTGACAAACACAGTCCAGGTAGAAAAAATGGCATCATAATGTTGACAGAAAACAACAGAGACTGACAGAGAATTAACTGAAGAAAGTGTTAATGAGAGGGAACTATTTTGACTATTATGTACATATTCCAAGTCATAACTGGACGTCACTTTTTGTTAATGCCAATACAAATGTCTATAAAACACCAAAACCTCTAAAAACATTTTATTATATAAAATAAATGCACATTTAGTTCACTACATACACGCTTGAAGCATGCAAGTAGCAGGGGTTCCATTTGACCCTAAAGTTGACCCTTTGACCCCTGGAATTTCCAAAAAGCCACATTTTGACCCTCAGGATTCTGGCTGAAGGGTCAACTCTTCTCAAAATTATATGTAAATTGGCTATAAAATATCAAAATCCAGTCAAAATTTTTCAAAATGGCCCCCGAGATTCAGCCCCTAATGGAACCCATCAGTTGGTACTGTATGTAAAACAAGGGTTAATACAAATGTACACATTTTAATCTATTTACAGGAGTTAATGGAATACACAAATGTTAATTAATACACTTCATGTTAATTACCACACCCCAATCAATTAATGACAAACAGCAGTTGCTCATGTGTTATAAAATGTTAACAAGTAAATAGTTGTAACCAGAGATGCTAGCGTTCATACAGTAACTATTTAAAATAATAAACAGTCGGACCTCGTTCATTCGAATTACATCGGGTCCGAAATTTTATCTGGAATAATACATAGTTTCAAATAGCCCATTTCAATTTCACAGGCATAAGAAGATAATTATACATTTATATCAGGACCTGATATTTATTTCGGATGATACCAATTATTCGGATAGGTTGTCGAATAAACAAGGTCGGACTGTATTTAATTGAATCTTACAATACATCTAATATACAAGGTAATATCAATATTTGGACAAAAAAACTCAAATTACAGAAATTGTATATTTTTTCGCTATACATTTATTCTAAGCGCTAACACAAAATTACTTATACACAATATACTGACTACTATCACAAATGTAAATGATATGTAAATTAGAATTTACGCAAAATTAATATTCAGTATCAATATGCGACATACCACTACATTGTTAGGCTTTACATTAGGTAAGTTTTTCAGAGCACTAGCCCAACTGGGCAAGTTTTACTGAGTCAAACCAATGGACTGAAATCATTCTTACTAGCCCAAACTTATATAACACTTGTGACTAATTCATAAGAAGCAGAATGTCACAACTAAGTATCTGTACAAGTTTGGGGCAAGCACTCAATAATTTCTGCTGAACTGAAATCAAAGTTACTAGCCCCTGGCTTCAGGCTAGTGGGTAACCATGAAGATCGCATTTTCTTTTTATAAAGGCATTCACAACAGAACAACAAGACTTTGTGCAAAGTGATGTCACCAACACGTCCTGTGTTAGACAGTGCTAAGGTATTTGCTGACAGTACTAACAGTAAATGGTCAGTCTACTAAATAATCTCCAATACTCAAATTTACTGACTTTGAAATTGCAGACTGGAATTATGGTTAAGCAATATTTAAGCACTACTTAAGATTTGAACCTGTTACCAGACAAAACACAGACCGTCTAGAAGACGGGAAGTCTCACAGACAGCAATGCAACAGTCCACAGAGACTAGTTTATCGTTTAACATCTGGGACATTTGAAATAGATAACTAAAACGTATCATTTTTGAACTTATTGAGGAGCCTTATATAAGGAAATAAATAATTTGAAAGTAGCAAACTTTTACTTTCTTTCATAACTTGGAACTATGATGTTTACTACACATACATCTGCATGCAAGCAATTTGCTGAACAAATGTGTGATTTGAGTGCAACAAAACGAGCAACAAAATAATGTTTTCATGCAGAGTAAAACCTCAGAATCCGAAGCAAGACAAGAGCCATTCAACCGAAACAATTTAACCAAAAGTCACTGACCTTAACAGACATGAAATGACAAATTTATTTATCACTGACCCTAACAGCAGACAGAAGCTGGACAATTTGGTTATCACTGACCACAGAAACAGACATATAGCAGAAAATTTAGTGATCACTGACCCTAAGATCAGACAAAAAGTAGAGAATTTAGTCATCACTGACCCTAAGAACAGAAATATAGTGGAGAATTTAGTTACCACTGACCCTAACCGACATGACCTGAATAATTTAGTTATCACTGACCACAGCAACAGACATATAGTGGAGATATTCAATTCAGACTCGGAGCATTGAGAAGTTATAACTAACACCTGCAGATACTGATACACTCTCCCATATGTGTCTGATGAAAGCATAGCATATGTATTAGACACTAAAAGCATCATACCAGAAAACTAGCATCTCTGTGATTATACAGACAAAAGAGTTTGGTCACAAATCTTTTAAATGAATTCCTATCCGATTTTGAATCTAAAAATATGATAAAGATTTGAATGACCGAAAATGTTTAATACACATTGCACAAAAACTACATATAGTGTTTAAACATAAATTGTAGCATGAAACAAGTTCTATGAAATTGTGCTGTGTAATAACTTTGCAGATAAACAACAGATTGTGATGAGTTATCTCCCTGCATCCCTTCTAGAGTTCTCTCCCTTTATCGCTTCTTAAGTATATACATAAGGGATAAAGGGAGAGACTTCTAGAAAGGACAAGGGAGAGAACTCATGAAATCTCCAATGCATAAAACATATCAAAATGGTAATTTTTGTGACAAAACTGAGTTGTTTCCCTTTGATTGTTAATTGGTACAATATTGCACTAAATGAGCAAACTGCTAAAATACAGGGGTGTGTAACTTACTGCATAGCGACACGTATAGATCGGCGAATGAATTGATGTCTAGAGATCGACTTCGTCTCATCCCTTTTGGCACCAACACTAGCAGAGGTAATGATTGGTCAGTTATTTATAGCAGGCTAGCGTAAGTATTAACAGTAATACAAACTAGCATTTATAGTCATTTGCTTTTGTAACGCAATACTATCATAAGTTTATAGAAACATAACCTAGCACCATCTTGCAATTATAACTAGTCATATGTCCTAAGAACACAGGTGCCCCAACTTTACATACTAAAGGGGCATAACTCTGCTCTTAATAAATAATCCAATACAAACACAGGTGCACAATTTAATGTGATCACTTATATTCCTATGAAGTTTTGTTACCCTAGGTCAAATACTTGTGCAGATAAGAGCCCCACAAACTTCAGTTAAACAGACAGACGGACAAACGTAAATCTAAGCGCCCCCCCCATTTGGTGTGTGGGGGGGACAAAAGCTGGCATTAATTTTACTGATAGTGACATAAGCTGGCAGAGGCAGTCCAAGAATATTATACCAGCAGTAAGATAAAGTGACAGTATTAATTCATAAAACCATTGTTTAATTTTCTATGCACAATTTTACTAATATAGCAATTTTACACACAGCTGCCTGTGAAGCAAGCATGTAAATATTCTTCTTTATAGACATTATAGGATAAGCTGGAACTCATCTGTCAGTATATAACCTTATCAAATACAATATATTCCAGACAAACTATAAATCAATTCCATGAGTCAGAAATATTGACACGAAAGTAGTTCCTGTACGTATTGACACGAAAGTAGTTCCTGTACGTAATTATAAACTGAAGTACAAGATATTCATGTGCAGATCCAGTGGCGGGTGGGGGGGGGGGGTGCTGGGTTCTGAACAACATTTTGGCAAAATAGGGTTATCCATATTTAATCTTAGATTAAGAAGGGGTCCCAACCTGGAGTTGGCCCTCTGATGTAAATTTGCTGGATCGGCACATGATATTGGCAGGATTCCAAAAATAATGTAGACATACAATTTTGCTGTAATGAAGTTGAGTAATGAATATAACCACTCAGAAATGTATGTAGTAAATTACTGTGATATCAAACATAATTTCCTTTCCATTAAAATGAACTCCAGATAAAATAATAGTCAAGAACTTTAGAATATAAACAGAATTATCCGGCTTGTTCTTGTCACAGCTCATAGTTACACAGCAAATTGTACATGTTGGTTTTCAAAATGTTAAATTTTTTTGATTTTGTAAATTTCTGAGATATTGTTCATTTAGTTTGACCCTGACAACATTTATCCAAGTAAGGATAATACTCTCTTCTAATTATTCAGTTATCTGCCCTTTAATGAATGTTTCGGGCAATGCCCTTCATCAAATCATGGAAATATAACGATTTTGAAGACAGGCTTTGCCCGAAACTTTAATTTAACGAGCATATAACTGAAGAATAAAGTTTGATTTCACAGTAAAATGAATTTGATAATAGAACAACAACAGTATGAAATAATGTAACATAGATCAGGGGTGTGAATGTTTGTACATAGTAAAAGGTAACAGTAATATCGAGAAGATTCAACAATAAAACATTAATAATTATACAACAAAAAATATGACCGAGTATCATTTATAGACTGGAGAGGGTAAAATGATTCAGTCAAACTTAATAAACAAAAGAACGCCAATTACAGATTAGAAAACAATAAATTGGTTGTTCAAGGCCATTGTGTCTAATGCATACACGTATGTTCTTGTAAAAGTTTAAAAGAACAAATGAGCATCTCTACGTGAATTTCAACATATTCTAAAAATAGCATCATTCGGGAAAACCAGTTTTTGATGTCACACAATTTTTAATGTTCATCAATTTTCGAACAGTTTGCTGCATCATCAAAATGAGGACATAGCTCAAGTACAATCAGTATAAATGTTAGACAAAATAAAAGCTTCCCTGTTGAATTAGTGGTAATCATCATCATTTTTTTCTTGTAGAAATTAGAACATTCAGGTAAACTATATTTCACAATAAAAAGCCATTAAAATCAAAATAGACTAACCCCCCTCCCTCCAAAAAAGACAGAGGTGAAATGAAATGGAAGAATCACACCCTAAAAAGAATTAGAGAAGAAATGAAGGAAGAATAACACCCCTGACAGAAATGAGAGAAGAAATGAAGGAATAATCACACCCCTGACAGGAATGAGAGAAGAAATGAAGGAATAATCACACCCCTGACAGGAATGAGAGAAGAAATGAAGGAATAATCACATCCCTGACAGGAATGAGAGAAGAAATGAAGGAATAATCACACCCCTGACAGGAATGAGAGAAGAAATGAAGGAATAATCACACCCCTGACAGGAATGAGAGAAGAAATGAAGGAATAATCACACCCCTGACAGGAATGAGAGAAGAAATGAAGGAATAATCACACCCCTGACAGGAATGAGGGAAGAAATGAAGGAAGAATCACACCCCTGACATAAATGAGAGAAGAAATGAATGATGAAGATGCTAACCGTGGCAATCCGTTTTATTACCTGGAGACAGAAGGTTTGGATCAACCTGTCTCCCGTTGTCACTGTTTACGTCCTCTATCTCTACGTAGTTCAGTAAATGTGACCATAACGCAGACTTTCCCTGAAAAAGATTGAATAAATAAAATTAAATAACCAATCAATCAGAAGCCCTTAAATATGTCAGCTCCCTGGATCCCGAACAGACCCCAATATTTTACCCCGACGACAATTTTAATAAATAAAATCTGAGATAATTTCGGCTATTTTGGGAAGATGCCCTATACTCTTCAAATCGGGAGTTTTTGCACGTTAAACTTAGAAATAGAGAAAAAGTTTAGAATAAATAAGTTTTAGGAATAAAAGTAAAGGATTTAGTGATTAATTACTATCTATATAAACTGCCTGTGATTGAAAAACTTCTTACTTTTGTCAATTTTTGCTGACTTGAACCAAAACAGAGTTTTCGGATAGAAGGTTGTCGAATAAACAAGGTCTGACTGTAGTTCCCTTCAGTTTACACGTATAAGGAATGGTCTGCAATGGAAGCACAATGTCTTACCTTTTTAGTCTGTAAACCGTGACTCCAGATTCTCTCTAACAAATCACAAAGACTGGCAATCAGGGTGTTCTCCTCCACTCCGGTGATATTCACTTCACTATGACCCAACTCTACAGCTTCCTGACCCATCTTCTCTACCAACATACGTTTAGTCTGAAACAACCAGTAATATCATAAAACAACATGAAACTACAATAAAATCTCACTCAAAGTTAAGACAAACACCTCAATATGACCATGTTTTCAGTGACCAGCTTTCCATTTTTCTTTCACAGTTTAACTCAATAATAAGATTAGATACATCATGCCCCATGTTCACAAAGGATCAACTGATTTGGATCAAGTTGATCCATAAAAATATTTGCCATTTTCATGAAGATATAAAACACATTTTCTAGAACTTTTCATACACTTACACACAAATTCCTAAAAATCTTCTAATTAACGTTGAGAAAACGTACACAACTTCACTGTTTTGTTGAGAAATTAATTTATTATACTTATGACTGAAACTGATCTAGATCAAATCAGGATCAATTTTCAAAAATCATTTATTACTTATTAATTTCCATCTTTATTAATAAGCGTGACATTTGAATTTAATGTCTCAAAAAATTTGCAGGATGTTCATATTTGTCACAGTATGTAAAAAGATCTAGCTATGCATAACATTATTTTACAAAGTTTGAAAGATCTTATATTTGATCTTGATCCTGAAAACTGATTCTTTGTGAACACGGATCCTGTAGGACATGTTTGCCCCCGCTATGGGCTTTTCAGTAGAAAACAAACACTTTGTAAAGGCTAAATAATAAGCAATTTGAATTGAATCTATCCATCCTTTCAAGAGTTATTGATTGGAAACCAATTTTTTATGTAAAAAAAGGGGCCGTAACTCCTCCAAAATGGGAGAATTGTAACCAATATTGATATTGACCAGCAGTTTATTATCCTTTACATATGTGCTCAATATGAATTCAATCCACCCATCCTTTCAAGAGTTATAGTAAAATATCTTCTTAAAAACAGCTCACATAAAGACATACTTCTGTAAATATTGATTCTATCACAGGGGATAGACTCAAAATTTGAACCCGTAAACAATACCAAAGGAGATAATTTTGACTCCAGCCCCTGTGGTTTATGTACCGTGTATGCTCTAATTCCATACAGCAAATATCATACACTTACCTTTGTTTTACATTCCTTGAGCAAAGTTTCAACAAATTTCCAATTTGTTTCAGCAAGTTTTCCTGCGGCCATATCGGTCAATCGAGGTTGTACCAATTTACTGCGAGCTTCGGCCATGTATTTCTGCAACGTAAAAATTTGTACATGTACAAATACTTAATTGAAATACACAATTGCTATGCAGTCAGACCTCGTTTATTCGACAACCTGCCATCCGAATACTCGGTATCATCGAAAATAAATATCAGGTCCCGATGTATCTTAGGCATGTCAAATTGAAATGGGCTATTCGAAACCATGTATTATTCGAAATAAAATTTCAGACCCAATGAATTCGACTGCAGGAGGTCAGACTGCACTGCAATAAAATTTCACTTAAACACTGAACAATAAGTTAATTATTTCGTTTTTAGGACAAAATATGACCACAAAAAATAGCAATTTAAACCTTCGAAGCATTTTACGGTAACTCAGATTGTAAGACCGATGGTGATAACATCGTATCTGTGCATTGAAATAATGACATAACAATCAAAGATTAAACATCTGTAAACAAAATGCTATTTTTATGGCTTAAACAAACACAGAACTACAAGACCAGCGCCTAATGTTTAATTTATATTCTTTTTGTATAGCAAAAGGCCATAATTAAATGCAAACAGGCATGCAAAGAATATCACTTCTGTCAAATTTTATAACATTTTTGTCAATGCTTGTAAATTGCTGTCGATGTCTGTGAACCCCTGTCCAGGTTTGTGAACTGTGTAGGTCTTTTTAAACATACAGCATTCACTCATGCATCATTTTGCATGAAAGCAATAAAAGAAACAAAACTATAGAGAAACAAAGTAGCATCCAGTATCATGTATGTACAAATGATTATGCTAAATCATCATAACTGTAAACAGTTTCAACAGTTTCAACATAGAGAAATGCAACATGCAAACAGCTGTATCTCGGTACATCAGTGTCAACTAGTTGTATACATTTTAACCTTACTTAATGACCACCTCAATAATAAGACCACTTCAAAATTAAGCACATGATTTTCAAGCCAATTTTCACTGTTTTGCTCTTTATTCAACCTCAATATTAAGACCACCTCAACATTAAGACCAGCTCAAAATTAAGAACACAATTTTCAAGTCTATTTTTACTGTTTCATTTAACCTAAATATTAAGACCACCTCAATATTAAGACCAGTTTTCAATGGTGCCCAGGGTGGTCTTATTATCGAGGTTTTACAGTATTTTATTTGATAATTTTATGATAATAAATATAAATGAATACTATCAAATACTTATAGCAGGTAGATCAACAATATTCCTGGATCATTAAATGTGTTGCAATCACAGGGAATAATGTCTATAGTTCCCTTCCTTCTAGAGTTCTCTCCCTTTAGCCCTACACCCGTACTATATGGTACAAGTAGTGTAACGCTTTTCCAACCTGACCTCTTTCCGTGGCCCAAATCACAAGACCGAAATGTTAACATAATGCATTATGTATGACTTTCAAATATCATTCAATAAAAAGCATGATATGGATTTAAATTAGGGACAGCAACAAATATTTGAATATTCGTTTGCATGTCATTTCGATAAATATAATACTCTTGAATTCAGCTTTTAAATAGAAAATTTATATTTTTAACGCATATTTGAATGCCTAATCTGTATTTGAATATTTGAACATTCGACTATGTGCTGGTATGTTCTGTACTGATTAGGCATTCAAATATTTGGGTGGAAGTCGAATATTCAAATATTCGTTCGGAAGATAGACCAAAATTTCAAATACCAAAATATCCATTCGTTGACATGCCCAATTTATATTAATAAAATAATCAAGCATTTGAAGACACATAGCAGTAGATATAGTTCCCAGTATTAACAGTAACGAAATCTCAGCTCAATAAAATAAAGGTCTAGAAACAAAACATAAATAAATGGCATAGAGCCATGCACCTATTAACATATAGCACTGAATCATGGAAGAAACGTTGTCCCATGCAATATAATATGCTTCATACACAACTGATAAATGCCTATGATAACAGTCACGGAACAGTCAGAGTCAACCATATGTGTGACTGTTATCAATCCTAGACATTTCTAAGCAGTTCACTTCCTCAGCTTTTTCTACTGTTAAATTCACTGTGGCCACCGTCTACGCCGCATACAATGGCAAAGATGCCTACAAATATTATAATAATACAGTATAATGTACGCTCAATTTCTGGCAGATTTTCATAACAAATTATGGAGTGTTCATGCTAGGTGTATATGGCAAAGATGCCTTCAAATATAATAATACAGTATATTGTACACTCAAATTCTGGCAGATTTTCATAACAAATAATGGAGTGTTCATGCTAGGTGTATATGCTGTGTAGACAGTGGCCACGGTAAACTGCTTAACTGTTTCATTTGTTGTTTATCATCATCCCCAAAACTAGAAAGCACAGACTGGATGCTGGCTTACAACCCTAACTGCTCAATAAATTGTGCGTTTTTAACAAAAGTATTTAAGCTACATGTCAAGGCTAAATGACCAGGGGTTCCAATTGAACCTGGAGTTGACCCTTTGACCCCAGGAAGGTCACATTTTGACCTGCAAGATTCTGACTGAATGGTCATTTTATCTCTACATTATAGGATTTTTGGCTCTCAAACGGTAAAATTCAGTAAAAAATTCAGCCCCTAAAGGAACCCCTAAATGCTGTTATTTTTACCTGACCTAATTATTAGCAAAGCACTTTCGAGATTGAATAATGCAAATGATCCTTAACAGTTTCTCTAACTATGAATAATAACATATTGATGTATCAATCATTATTTGCTCCTATGCACTAAGTGTATGCAAAAACCATTACCTAACATAATCTAAATTGATGAAAAAATAGCATCAATCAAACTGGATGATCTACAGTGAGGTAAATAAATTAAACACTGGCAATGGATGAAATGAAGGAAATACAGACACATGGTACTGATCACAGGAGATTGTCGTGAGTTATCTTCCTTTCTTTAACCCTTCTATAGTATATATATATAATACAAGGAATCACGAGTTATCTCCCTTTCTATATCCCTTCTATAAGAAATATATAATACAAGGAATCACGAGTTATCTCCCTTTCTATATCCCTTCTATAATAAATATATAATACAAGGAATCACGAGTTATCTCCCTTTCTATAATCCTTCTATAGTATATTGCTTTTTAAAAGTTGACCTCTTTCCACCGCTGAAATCGCACTTCAAACCAATTGTATTAAATATATACAAAATGTAGTATGCTTTAGAAGGGATATATATAGGGAGACAACTCATGACAATCTCCTGCCGTATAGATGATGTGTAACCAGAGTATATAACCAATAATAATTAATAATGTTGATAACAATACATTTTTGCATGGGAATGATACAGTCAATGTACCAGGGTAAACGGGGTAGGGATGATGTATTACAGTCTAAGATAGCCTTGAACATATTCCTGAGTAGCTAATCACCTGAACAGACTAGCAAAGGACAAATACGGTATAATTGATGAATACCAGTAATAGAGAAAACCATAATGCATATTCAAGATGGCTAACATAAATGTTCATCCAAGCAGTTTACATTTTATTTACAAGTGACTAATGATAATAATATGAAAGACATTATTAATATTGAAGAGAACTGACCAGGGAACCAGCCTTCATTGCATTGGCTTCAGCGATAACCAATAATAAATCTGGAGTACAATTCAATGAGATAATGATAACGATATAACGATGGATGAATATGGTAAGTAAAATGCATTAGCGTGACATTGGATGTGGTACTCAGTCATGGCGAATGACTTTCAAGACTTGTCAGTCATTTGGTCTGACAACCTTCGAAAACTTGTCAGACCGAAATCACGTCGTTAAAAATAATACTTGGCAGATTATGTTTATAAACAGCAACAGCTGTTGTAAAACCCGCTCTAATCCGTACGATACGGACCATCGTACAGACCTTCTAAATCGGTCAGGTCCGACGGATATTCGCCATGACTGCAGTACATACACCTAGATGATTCTGATGGAAAGAAAATAATACTACATAACATAGGAATGATATTTGATGGAAATGCTGCATTCTGTGCTAGGATAGACTGATGGATAATGCACTGTTTGATGCGAAGGTAGAATAAAATGGTAATACTTCAAAATCCCACACAAATACAGTATCCTCAGATTGAATGCTAGGTTTTGTTTCTACGTCGAGATTGTCCGACGACATGTTAAAAGTTCCTCTCGTTCTCTTCAAGGATACAAAAAAGTTAGGTTTATATTCTGTTACAATGTTCATGAAAATTAATATCACGTTAAAGGCTGTGTAAGCATTTTTGCTGATCTGACAAATTCATGCAGTAAAGTCACAGCAGATTGATTATCTATTACAGAATTGATCTTTCAGACCTGTTTTTTGTCTGTATAGATTTACAAGCAGTAAAACAACTGGACACAACGATATCAATATCTCTAGTTTTAGATATTTCATCAAAACAGTAACATGATTTAGTAATGTATCTATAACCAATTCACGACACAAATTTCTTTGAAAGTCCGTCATTCACAGCAGCACAAACATACGTACATACAGTCTGACCTCGTTTATTTGACCTGCTCTCCGAATACTTGGTATCATCCGAAATAAACATCAGGTCCTGATTATCTTCTAACGCAAGTCAAATTGAAATGGGCTATTCGAAACCAAGTATTATTCTTAATAAATGTTTGGACCCATTGAATTCCAATGAACGAAGTCCGACTGTATATAGCAATATGCTACATTACACCACAGTAAACAGAAATGTCAAACAATTTACTTAAACAACTTCCGGGTGTATTTCGAACTAGACTGCGCATGCTGCCGATAGCTTTATCACGCTAAATATGATGTAACATCTACCCCTCGACCACTGCGCCTCCCTAAGTGTCTTATCATATAAACTAGAGAAGGAACAAAGATCAATCCTCAGCGTAACAGTCACTGGAACATTGCCATCCAGTGACGATTGAAGAGTGAAAAACAACAGTTTTAAGCAAATTTCAATTATTTTAACATGCCTACAGAAAACACCTGTAATATTTTAATCAAGCGTTGTGGAACAATCAAGAACAGACACATCAAAGCAAAATTATCGAGTTGAACCTACATCTTTTCACAATAGAAAGTAATTGCAGGATATTACCCAAGCTTCATACAAGTATCTTATAGCTCCTGTTTTATATATATTGATTCATTTATAAATTAGACAGAGACTGTCCATCAGATGCTCTTTAGTTTCAAACACAGGAGATTGTCACGAGTTCTTTCCCTTTATCATATTTTGAGTTCTCTCCCTTTGCCCCTTCTATACAATATGTATTAAATACTACATTGTATAGAAGGGAAAATGTACTGTAAGTACATATTTTACTGAAGGGATAAAGGGAGAGAACTATAGATAGGATAAAGGGAGAGAACTCATGACAATCTCCTTGGTTTCAAATGTCTTTACAAAACTAAATGATTGTGTACTGAAAGTTGAACAGTTATCAAATGTTCTAGAAACGAAGTGTTAGATGTTTTCACGATGCAGAAAAAGCTAAAATAACTTACTAGCCAGGTATGCTTAGCAACAGACCCTTCTAGTGACAACTTAAAAATAATAAACATTCCATAAAAGGTACATTCTCAAAATGGGAACAAACTGAAAACATTACTAGCATATACAGATACAAACTCAATATATCTATTATAAACACCACATGATACTACAGACAAATCTCGACGCTCGTACACAGAACATTGATAGAGAGGGTACATTCAACAAACAATGGAACAACTACCAAGACAGGATAAACTATATTACAGGCCAACATAATAATTACAGGCAAGTTTTTTTTTCCGTACTCTCCAGACCACAGGATATTTTCAGGAGTTTACTCCCTTTATGTCTACTAGAGTTCTCTCCCTTTATCCCTACTAGATTCTCCCCCTTTATCTCTTCTATAGTATATGTACCTGGTATATAAAGTACTACTATACAGAAGAAGGGATAAAGGGAGAGAACTCTAGAAGGGATAAAGGGAGAGAACTCGAGAAGTGGTAAGGGGAGGGAACTCCTGCTTTTCAGTCTACCTTGTACAGAAATCTTCCAAGCATAAGGGCTCCCAGACAGCACAGCAAAACATACTGATATATTTAAGATTTAATGTGCAGTGTCCATATGCCCATAGGAGAATACCCAGAGTGCAATTTATTAAAATTAGACTTCCAACAGATTGATGTTCAATAAAACACAAACATCTAAAGTATCACGGCGGTACCAATGCTTAGGACCCGAAGAGTACCTCCGTAAATTCCTTGCCTGTGATTTTTCTCTACCATGTAAAACATTAAAGCTATATAATAACAATATAAACACAATATCTACGCAACTCAGTCATAACATATGAAACGAAACCCTCAGACAAAGTGACACACAGACGGTAACACATAAGATATCGTGTCAGAAAAAAAACACTTTTAAGCCAATAAAATAGGGACAGGACATTCGGCTGAACCCTTAATTATACCATGAAATAAATCGAAATATACTATTATAATTATTTCATATCAATATTGACAATCAATAAAAACGCAAAAATTGTATATCGTTACTATGGAGATTTCCGCGGTTTTTCTAAGTTACATCCCTGAATTACAATCCAAATTAGTAAACTATGAAGAAATAAAGGTAATTCTATAATTATATAATATAATGACCGAGGAGGTTATCACCGTTTACAGGTTGATAACAAACTGACATTATGTCTGAGCAGCAAGAGGGATCATCATGCAATAGGCTACGTAACTAAAATATAAAAATATCGCAGATAATATCACTGGATCATATTTCTACATAAGCCCTGTCGTTCTCCATTTGGAGATACTTTTCTAGTAATCTCACATACTGTATAAAGTATTGTTCAAGGTGTTTTCTATCATGGTAACATTGTGGTCAGCATCCGAACACAAAGTTTAAATATGGCCATTGAATAAACACCATACTCTTTAAGAATATGGCAAAAAAATATCATTTAACACATTGCAAGGCATGAAAATGCAATTCGGCAAGGGGTCCAGGGGGCTTTTAAGCATCAAAGATTGATTAAATTGTCTCAAAAACGGCCCTTGCGAGCGTCAAATCCACAGATTTCCACGGAAAATTCTCATGCCTGCACTGTGCATGAATTTAAAACATAATTCTTAAGTAATCGAAAATAAAAAGAAATTTTACAATTCTGAATTTATAAGCCGATAGCAGATTTGCATGAATTTACTTAGCTCCTTAAATTCAATGTCAGTCACTTCACACAGAACCAAACCCATATTAATGTCATCATCATCTTACGTGTCACCCATATGAGAGAAATTTGTGTAAAGTTTGCAAATTTAGCCAAAATTCAACAGGACGTAACTTTTAATATAGACACATTCCACCACCTAAGCAACCAAGAAATTTATAATTAAAACATTCCATCGTCTATCATCCTTGAATACAAACCTTGACCTACATAAACATTGACCTTCATAATTCCTGGGATGCAAGGGGAGGTAACTGAGGATTATAAATTTATGCAGCTAATATTTACCTCTCTTTGTCGTGAGTTAAGTTTTAAATGTTCTGATTGTTGTAATAATCGATCCTTCCTTCTCCATTTGGCACTGTCTTTACACTTTGGTCTGCAAATATTACATTAAAGCTAGATAGTCTTATTTTATTGACAAAATATGCTTAGTCATCAATATGAAATAACCGCTGGTAATTGCCTTCATACAGATGTACATCTACATCACTGCATCATCACTTGTCTTACATGTTTCCCAAAACCACAAATACAAGTGTCCAATACCGGTATTTGCTATCTAGACCTATGCGCCGATTTAGTGCTAGGGCCAAAAAAAAAAATAGTTCCGTTTCCAGTCTCCCTACCTACCCTCTTGTTTACTCTCCGACCCTAAACTTTTTATTGGGGATAATTTTCCTCCTTTCCGTTTTAAAAAAAAAATATATTAGGGGCTTTAATGACAGCAACAACTTCAGTAACCAAAAAAAAAACGGAACATTTTTTTTTTGGCCTAGCATAGGAAATACCAGTATCAGACTGTAAGTTATACAGTATTACATAACTATGCATCATCTAGGCTGGGGCCAGTTTTCACATGTTTGTAGCCAGATTTGACACAAAAAAAGATAAAAGGCGTAGCTAGAATGACGTCTTCCGGTATGTTAAATGAAAAACTAAGATTTTTTTGCAACATGTTGAAAAAATAAATCCTTACAAAAAATGAACTCGGATCTATATATATTTTTTAACAGAAGGTCAGTGATCATGATCGTCTGCAAGCTTTCTCATTAGATTCGTGCCCCTGGGAAATCGTCATCGTTTTGTTTTGAGAACAATTTGATGACAAAAAAATGATGTGATGCAATTATGAATATCTAACTGATACTGATCGCAAATCTTACGAAAAACCCGTTTGGTGCCTCTTGGGTGAACGAAAACCATTTGGTGTCTCTTGGGTGAAAATATGACTGGTAAGATTTTAAAAAGTCTGCTTCGAGTACAACATTTTGTTGGTAAAAAATGTAGGTCAAAAATGTTGGTAAAAAATGTTGGTAAAAAATATAGGTCAAAATCAATGTATACAGCTACGCCGAAAAATTTGTCATTAGTTCGATATTATATCATCACAGCTCTTTTGAGACAAGTTGGCAATTCTAGCAGACAGATTATAGTATTCATAGATCCATTCAATTAAAACCTACCAGACCACTCGGACAGTTAATCAATTGTTCAGCACAAAATCATAAACAATATATGTATTCTGTTACATGAGAGCACACATACAAAGTTCATATAATTTGACACAAAGTACCATCCATTCACTAACTTTAGGTTTGATTCAGAGTTGAGAATTTCTTTGTTGAGTACAGGAAAGAATCCATGCTCAAGATGACCCGGCTCGGCATCGTCCGCAAGCTGTGGTTTCTTCGCTATGTGATCCAAATAGTTGGCACGTTTCTCCATAAAAATCTCTGAAAAATAAGTCAACATAGAGTTAAGTCATATCGCAATATATTTAAGTTTCATTGAGATTGTTTTATATGTTGATTTGAAGCACAGGAAATTGTCGCAAGTTCTCTCCCTTTATCCCTTCTAAAGTTCTCTCCCATTATCCCTTCCATAGTTTACGTATATATAATTATATAGTGCAAGGGGTCTAATGCGTTTGTACTATATATAAAATATAAGGGGTAATTTCATAAGGGGAGAGAACTCAAGAAGAGATGAAGAGAGAGAACTCATGACAATCTCCTGTGATTTGTAAAAGGCTAAAGTGAACTACTTGGCAAAGCATGCCAGGCATTTTATACAGCATGATTGTGACGTTTACTGAGCTTGAACCCATGACCTTATGTTTCTGCAACAGCCATCTAATCAACTATACTATGACCACCTTAAGTGTAGAAATAAATTAATCACAACTGGCTGTAAATGTCAGTCAGAACTGTAATACAAGAAATGCATTACAACTTCATGGTATATTTACAGCTGGTTGTTACATGGAAGTGGTAAGAAAACAGTAAGAAATTAACAGGTCTGGTATTGAAATAGAAAATATCACAATTAAAAGTGAATATATTTCAGTCTTAATACAATCATTCGCAACATCAATTTTGACAAAATACTGTTTGCTTGTATTTTTGCAGTACTAACGTAAAAAAACTTACTTCAATTTTCGTTTGTGTTCACTTTCTTCTTTCAAATATTTTACAGTTAATTAATGCTGGCAATATCATTTATTTTCTATACTTTTCTTATTAATATGACATATTGTTTCAAAGTAAGAGTCATTGTCAAAATACTGCAAAACCGTAAGTAATGTGAAAATAGCAACAAACACTATACATATGTAACAGAAGGGGTTCCATTTGACCCTTGAATTGACCCTTTGACAACTGGGTTTTCCAAAATACCACATTTTGACCCTTAGGATTTTGGCTGAAGGGTCAATTTTTCTCTATATAGGTATTTTGGCTATAAAATGATAAAATCCTTTTAAATTTTTTCAAAATGACCCTTGAGATTCAGCTCCTATTGGAACCCCTGTTAACAGTAATACCTTACCTGTATCTTGTATATTTGAGCAAGCAATGTACGTGTGAGATCTAGGGGCAGATATATCCAATCCTTCTCGCAGGTGTTTTACACGACTATCAAAAACTTTCAAGTTCAACTCCGCCTCCTCCCAATGCGACAAAATCTTATTGTCAATCAAAGTTGCGAAACTTTGCGTCTCTAAGAACGGACTCAGAAACTGAAGATAAGTCTCTGGCTGATCACTAAGATAAGAGGCTTTGTCGAAATTCTGCATAGTTTCTCGATTACTTAACCACGAGTCCATGTCTTGCGAGTTAAGTATCACAAACTCCTCGTAAAAACAAAACATTTGTACGAATCTATTGAGAAATATCTCCCTGACACAGTTATTAAATTTTAATTCTTCAAGTTCCCTCGACGGCATCTGAGTCAAATCCTGAAACTTTTCCGTAGTTGTCTCATCTTTGTCAATTTTAGTAGTTTGTTCCGAGTCGTACGTTCGGAAGTCTTTATTCCACACTCCTGTTTTCTTCGCTATAGCGGAGATTTTCGACCACGCTTCACTTTGTTGTAGAATCTCCATCTTTTCGAGACCGGGAGAACTTTGCGTCTTTTTTAACACCGGTTCCGACACAACCGACACAAGTTTACGACTAGATGGTTTACGTTTAGGACTAGATATAACACTATCAGTGAAAGATTCCTTCAACATTCGCTCCTTACTGCGTACAATAGCCTGATACAACTCTTCCTTCAAATCTTGTTCGAACGGGAAAGACGGCAAATCTTCGGGAACTTGTACATTGTTGTTATCTATGTCCACAAAACATAAATTAGCCTGAAAAGAAAACCATACTTATGAACAGGGGTTCTAACAGCTGAATTTTCTCAATCCTGAAGATTTGCCGGGGGTCAGGCATCAAAACAAACTCGTACTTTTGCAGGCGTCTGATGATCTAGACTATTGAAACGCATTCGTACACAAAATATTTCATACCAGTCGCGATTCCGCCCCAACCCCGCCCCCCAAAAATCATCAGATTTACATCAATCTGAAAGTGACCTTGGAGCTTCTAAATCCCGATTTCCGGATTAATCTGGAATTTTAGAACCCCTGTTATGAACCAAAAAGAAAAGTTTCAAACAAACAAAAGTTTGGCCAAATATCACAGTTAACTATTCAAATCTCATACATTTGGGCTTCATTGCGTAATAAACCTATTGTCACAGAAACTGCAAGAAGCAATCAGGCTTCCATTTCATAAAATTTCTCAAAATTCTAATTTTTCTTAAGTCAAATATTTCATTTCTTGCATATTGAAAATAATACAACTATCATCCTTGCCTTACAATGAGGCGGTAACAAGGGTCCCATATGACCCTGGAGTTGACCCTTTGACCCCTGAAATATCCAAAAAGCCACATACTGACCCTAAAGATTCAGACTGAAGGTTCAATTTTTTTTTCTAAATTATAGGTAATTGGGGTATAAATGATAAAATCTGGTCAAAAATTATCAAATTGACCCTTAAGATTCAGCACCTAGTGGAACCCTGATGAAAACAGACTTGTGTCAGGGGTTCCTGAATTTCGAGGGTCATTTGATACTTTTTGGCCAGGATTTCTTCATTTTATAGCCAAATTACCTATGATTTACAGAATAAAATTACACTTCAGTCTGAATCCTAAAGGTCAAAATGTGACCTTTTGGAAAATCCAGGGGTCAAAGGGTCATCTCAAGGGTCAAATGGAACCCCTATTGTTTATATAGACCATTTTATTCTTATCTACTTCCCGAGTGCATAATGAATGCTGACTTGTAACTTCAAGCATTTCACAATGGTATTTAATCAACACATTCCTTCAGGCCATTAAATATGTGACATGGAACTTAAAATACAACAAGTTGTCAAGTAGACACGACAAATATAATCCATAAATACTTGAGACAATTGTAATATTTCACACAGGCCTACATTGTATGCAAAATAGCGTGTTTCATCACATTTACAAGGTCTTGTCAACATGCGTAATAAAATTATTAATAAATTATCATTTAAAATGAAAACAAAACATACGCCAACTTATCAACAACTTGAAGTGGTAAATATTATAAAAGCTTTAAGTATATTTGAATACCTATATTATCTCCTTAAATTTTGACCTATTAACAGTAGCATAGCATTATCTCTGTGATATAACGTCAACTATTTGATATATCAATAACATAGTAAGTACATTTAATAGGAAGTTAAAAACATTTACACAAAGGTAAATATACCTGCTTGGCAATGAAAGCATTTTCACCTTCGGAAGCTTTCTCTATTTGCTACAGGTTGAACTCAAACAGGCCAACATAATCACACAATGTAGTACAGGATGTCAACTTGACTGACATTAAACCAATGTGAAGTAAAAAATGTACAGGCTTTCAGAAAAATGCTTCCCAGATCGTCCGACATTCGGTCAGTGGAACTTATAACTATTGTCTGGTATTTACTGCCGAGCATTCAGTTACGGCCAACGGAAGCCGCTCACAGTTCAGGTCGCTAACAAGTGTATTGACCGCCTCGTTTTCAGCTCACAAATTCGCTTGCTACCTCGGAGTTGCATTAGCAAGTGGGCGTACAGTGCGCGCACATTCTTTAGCAAACAGTGCGTTCAGTAGCAAAAGTGAGCGACTGTTAGCCTTTATTGAATGCAGGGCTGGTTTTGAATGCATGTTTCACTTGCTGGACATTTGGTCAGGGACCATGCATAAAGCTAAAGGACCTGTTTGAAATATGTCCGTTGGTCCTGCTACTTTCGCAAAGCCCGATTTAAAATTATAGGAAAATAAAAAGATAAGCCTATACCTCGTTAGGTAACGTAGGTTTGGATGTATCGTCCTCCGCATGGTGTAAACCCATGATATATGGCACTGGGGCATCCAGGAAATGCTGTAGTGAGGCGGGCAAGATCGGAACGTATACATGTTGCCATGCAAACGGAAACATCAATGTACTGATACTCTCGGCGACCAACATCAACCGATGATAATCTGTGAATATATACAACAAATGAAATAAATCGTGAAAATAAATTGTCCACTAAAAAAGCAATGAAGTAATTCTACAACATAATTATTGTACAATAGGAAATAAATCATCCATTATATATCAGGCATCACCATAAATTCAGCAGTTACAATCAGTGAACAGACGATATTTATCCACATACACATTCCACAGTCTGGAATATAAACTACATATTGACATGTCTCAATCATTCACAAATACTGATCTCATAAATTCTAGTTTTATTACAATTTACACAAGAAAGTAATAAACTGCAGTTTATGCTTACTGTCCTACATTGTCACAAGTCATTTACAGGGTTCCCACTCTACTCCCAGAAAAAAATTCAAGGACTTTTCAAGGGTATTTTCACAAAATTCAAGGACCAAAACAGCATTTGTACAGCTATTTTTTCATTCAACATGTCTTTCAAATTAACTTATTCCAAGATATATTTATTTACCACATAGATATCAAGTATTCAGCTGTCGAATAAATGAGGTTCATCTGTAAAAGTTTTATTCAAGTTCATATAAATGATGACAATACCTGATGAGTACAGTAGTATCTGATGTTCTAGAAGTAGACTGGTAAACAGTTGCATAAGATGATCCAGCCCTAACAAGCGTACGAGATCCCATAACGAGAAATCAAACAATGGCATTTCTCCAGTACCTGAAATATAAACCACTTGCTCTGTATGTTGTTACTTAATGACAGATCGTCTTCAAATAAATGATGCAAAGTCTCCAGTAACTAAACAGAATAATTCTGTAAATAGCAAAATCACCAGCTGCAGGACTTATACGGCTGTCTTTGAATCAGTTTGATAAGATCAATAGCAATATATCAACGATTTTTTTCTGTCGATCGATATTCCATACACACAAATATCGATATTACGGCAGGAAAAAAGGAATTGGCACAGTCTAAAAATGTGCCAAAGTAGCTTAATGTCGCTTTGTAGTCACAACTTTTGGTCCATAACAAGGAAATCTGTTGAAAAGGGGGAGATTCTTTCCCTGTAAACACTGAAACAGACAAATTTTACTTACTGGGTCTCTGGCAAAATACAGGGGAGGCAACTCCATAAAACTTCATACTTCTACCCGGGGGAGGTAATGGAACATCATACAAGATGTTGTAGACATACGCTTCAATTGGCTGCTGGGAAGCTATCGGCGTATTCACAGCTTCACACAGCTGTTTGAGAAATGTTCGTGGCGCCGAAACAAACTGTACTTGCGAAATCAGACATATACACTTGGAAACATAAAGTTTGTCTATCTTAATGTCGTAAATCACATTGGGATCAATACCACGATGTTCTAACTGTGGACTGTAGTCAGTAAGTGGTTCTAGTATAGATAAGGTACTATGTGAGTGCGTCCCGAATATCTCCGCTTCGTGCATATGCTGTAGCGTCTGCATGGCAGCGCAGATCTGGGTATTCGTAACCTCCTCGTACGACAAACATGCCGAACCGTAAATCCGGGAACCGTCCTCACGAGTTATAATGAAAGAATGAAACTTTGGTTTCCTTGACTGTCGTTCTGTCCTGAACGTTAAACCCTTTGGAAGACAGAGCTGAAGAAACAAACAGAAACTTTCTTCATTAACTGGATATTGTTTTTTATTGAACATTCAATAATGCACAAATTATGAAATACAGTAAAACCTCAATAATACGTCCACCCTTGGGACCCTTGAACACTGGTCTTAGTATTGAGGTTGAATAATGAGCAAAACAGTGAAAATAGACTAGAAAATTGTGTTCTTAATTTTGATGTGGTCTTATTATTGAGGTGGTCTTTAAATGAGGTTTTACTGTATGAACAAAGGATATTTCTATGTTAACTCTTATTTTAGAACATGTTTGGTCAACATTTGTACCTGAGTAAACAAAATCACACAGAAACTCACAGCTATATATATAGATGTTATTTTTAGTCATAGTCATTAACTCATTTACTGTACAAGAAATACTTTAGCGAGTCAGAAAGTTCGAGAATCAGTGATTTCATCGGTGACTTCAGACATTTTTACGTATTCTACCCACTGAAAGGAGTTAAGTGTTTTTAATATTCACACCAAGTTTGCAAACATACAACTGTGAGCAAGAAAATTGACACTGCTTGACATTTTCGAGATTTTTATAACTCGTGAAAATCACAAATATTTTCCTGTCACAAACTCTACCACTTATATAGTACTAAAACAGTACTCCTAACTAAATAGTTATATCATTTCAATCTTGCGATGTTTCAAGTATATCTTACATCACAGTGAAACACATACTTTACATGGCTTCCCCCATCTCCAGTTTTATGATGGTAATTTGTTTAAATAATTTTTAAAGAGGACACAACAAGTTTACAACAGCTGTGGCAATTAAACAATGTCAAGATAAAAGGTTTTACCGTAACCCAGTTTGAACAGTTGAAGGTTAACTAAATGTGTATAAATTTCTATCTGCTCTGTGGTAGCTATGCGTTTAATTAATAACAGATAATACAGACATAAATGGTCATTGTTTCAATTAGTAATACAGGACTTTTTTCATCCCATTTCTGGTGTGTTTGGGAAAATTAGTCCAGCGACAGCCTAAATTGGGCAAAAAATTTAAGTAAAAAATATCTTGACTTTTTCTCAAAACAACTTTACGTTAAAAGCATTCTCCATGATATCTTGATAATACTTGTTCATAGGTCTAGCCAAACTCTTCAAACCTTTCAAGCCCTTGGCGAGTTCAGGTATTTTTATGGTTTGGTATAGGGAAAAAACAGGCTATTTTTTTATTTGGAATGGGCCCCTTTACCAGACCCAACATGGGTCCCTTTACTGGACCCAACATGGGTCCCTTTTATCGAAACAATATAGGTCCAATACCGAACTCTGTTTACTGCACCCAACTTGAGTCCCTTTACCAGACCCAACATGGGTCCCTTTTATCAGACACAATATGGGTCCCTTAATCAGACCCAACATTGGTCCCTTTTATCAGACACAATATGGGTCCCTTAATCAGACCCAACATTGGTTCCTTTTATCAGACACAATATGGGTCCCTTAATCAGACCCAACATTGGTTCCTTTTATCAGACACAATATGGGTCCCTTTACCAGACCCAACATGGGTCCCTTTTATCGGACACAATATGGGTCCCTTTATCAGACCCAACTTTATAAGGAAAAAAGCCCTGTAATAAAACATTAACTGGTTTAAGTTTGAATCTCTTACTGCAAATATTTCGAGGTACTTCAAGTTTTACTATTGTCAAAATTTATGACATTGACACAATGTATTTATATATATAATTATTCAAAATACAGCTATCAAAATGTCTGAAGCATTTTAATACACACTTTGAAATTTATAACCAAAACAATTATAAATACTTAAACGATTTTAGATTTTTAGAACATTTTACATCATAAATGGCAGACAGAAAAAGTAATGGTCTTTGGTTTTGATAATTATTTTACCTTAAAAAGTACAGACAAAGTCAGAGCATAGATTTATGCAAAATTAAACGTTTCCTAACCCTTAATGTATTATCACTGGATATATGTCAAACTTATACTATAATAATATACCAAGTAAAGCAAACAGTATTGAATTGCGATACTTAGGGTTCCAATACTGTATCTATGTATAAGTCAAATGCCATTTCTGAAGTATTTACATAAATTTGTTTTGCCATGAATTCAAAATTACAAAGCAAGTTGGATTAAGTGTAGGCAACAGGGTTTGAGGGCTTTTTCAACACTGTAAGCAGGGGTTTTACTAGGAGCTGAAATGAATCTCAATGATCATTTTGATACTTTTTGTAGCCAAAATGCCTACACATTAGAGAAAATTGACCCTTCAGCCAGAATCCTTGGGTTTAAATTGTGGTCTTTTGATAAATCCAGAGGTCAAAGGGTCAACTCCAGGGTCAAATGGAACCACTTGTGTAAGCTATATAAATTGTACAATATATTTTAATTATTATATGTTTCTAAGGCTTACCATTCCAACAGCATCCTTGTCTATAGGATTCCATGGCAGAGAGTCCGGATAGTTAGCTAACACACGAGACTTGTACGGTCTCTGTAAAGGTTGACAGTGAAGATGTTCACCTGAAAGTACAATTACGTATTGAACATTGAAGTTGATTTACATCATCGCAAGAATTATTTCATGAATGGCTTTGCAAGGTTGTTAAATATGCCCATAATATATGTATTATATTCAGTCAGACCACATTCATTCGAATTCTCGGGTCAGAAATTTTATTTCAAATAATATATGGTTTTGAATAGCTCATTTCAATGTGACATACATATGACAATACATTGGGATAGGTGACTTTTTTTATTAGGTCTGCTATTTATTTCGGATGATACCAAGTATTCGGCTAGAAGGTTGTCGAATAAATAAGTATGCATATATTGTGAGATGAGACTTAAATGATAATAAATTTCAAAATAAATAGTTTGTAATGCTGCTCGAAATCAGAAATGGAGAGTGAAGGATTTTAGGCAAACAAATTACTTTATAAATATTCTAATTCAGATATATAACCATAAAGATCATTATTTTGGCTAGGTTTCAAGAAAGCTTGTGCTGACTGACATGACAGAACCGCTGTCATGCTATTTATATAACAGACCTATATCATATATTCATAATAATTACATGTAATGTCTGCCTATGGGGTTTTATCATGAAATGATTGCATTTATAAAATATCTAGGTTCAATGTGTTTACAAAAATATAAATACCAAAATTCCATACCAAAGTCATTATTAAAATATAGTGGATAGTAAAAAGTAAGGCCTAAGAAAAGACGTTTTGCTCATCATGGTAAGGCCGATATTATTATAAAATAATTGCCAGATATTCACCAGTAATGTAACCAATTACAGAAATTGCTTATTGGTCAGTTTCCATTTATAACTTAACAAGGTCAGTCACAGCTGCTTATGTTATATATGTATGGGACTAGTCCTACTCCTCTTCTTTATTAACCTGACCCTAATTTAAAATGGTGACAAAAAGATGAAAACTGGTACTAAAATGAAACTATCCACTATATATAAACTTCATTTAAAACAAAACAAAATTATTTATTTAGTTTAAATGTATTTATTTTACATTGATTGTGAAACAAGTACTTCAATATTTTTCTTACAACTTTAAACAGATCACATTTGATGACTGCTTCCTTGGTAACTAACCAGTACTTAGCACCTGATTCATCGATTGTGAAGTTTGTGATAAAAACACACAAAACAATTTTGAACATAAATCACTTACAAGTTACAACTGACAAACCTTAAAATGTTTGAAAATGAACTATATAGTTTACTTCAATATGCTTATTATGCATATAAATGTATTTGTTTTGCAGAAGTATAATTAAGTGGAAGCCTTTTATTTGCCTCTACCTTATAGGAAGAAAACCCCTACATGATGATTTTAGTACAACACTGAAATATTTTAAAGCAATTCTTATATGAACTTAATTTTATGTATCAGATATATTTGATACATTGTAGTCAATTCAAAGAAAATATAGCATGCCAGAAACCAGCCACTGCATGTGTAATTTCTTTTAAATAGAATGAATACTATGTATGACACTCAGTAATATATAAAATGTATATAAACTGTATTAGGGGAGTTTTCTTGGCTAATCCCCAATATATGACTATGAGGCCATTGACAAATAGAGAATATGCCATCAATTACCGTTACTGTATGTCTCGTGCAAGGATTGCACATCAAACGATTGGTATTACAGAGTAATTATGTATCATGAATTAAACTATGTGTAGTGGTCTAGGAAAACAATTTGGATGAAACGTCAAATGACAGAAACAAAGTGAATCTTATCCGAAATTAATGTCGTACCCGAAAGTAGGTCTGGTTCCAATCCAGATGTCACGTCTAAACCACAAATCACGAAATAATCCGCAAATCTTTGATCATACTTTGGGTTAGACATCATTAAAATGGTATCAAGAGTTTAGTCGTAGAATATACATGATCACAAATCGGTCAACATCACAAACAAAACACAGTTCACTTTATTGTTTTTTGCATCCACTAGGTGGCGACAAAATCACTCATTTCGGTACTCAAAATAATTCGTACCCACGGAATTGGATGCGCATTGCTGAGGTAATGAAACTCTCATTAGATTGTTATTGTCATAGTACACACATATCTAGTTCATGGTTTCGTCTCCTCCATATCATAATTTACATCTAAGTCGACATACATGAGCATGCCATTGCTTGGATATATCATTTTATGTGAGAAAATGGATCGTTCTCGAAACTGTTCGACCTTTGTTTAGAAAAAAGTCTCCATTTAATATTATGCAAAATTTATATCTGGTGAAGTTTTGTTTATAAATTGATGAGAGAACAATTAGAGATGATTATAAGCATTAATAAATTATATATATACAGCATAGAAATGGAAGACAGAGGAAATTTACATAAAAATCAATATGAAGGACAGTTCAGCTGTATCTGGTCTCTAAATCTACATGATAAACTAACTTCCTTATCATGACCATGGTATCTAGCCGTCCGGTAACCAGATGAGTAGCCTGTCATATGTGGGTTGGTTAGGCATCTTCCGATCAATATAGGTGCTTATGCCCTAGATATTCGCTGAAGCATTGAAACAGTATATTGAAATATTGTTTGTGTGGAAATAATTGTAATATTTGAGAGGCTGTGTGCCACTGACACACTTAGTTATTGTTGACCTTCAACATCCCAGCGCAGAACAATTAGAAAAATAAGAAGAAATAACACACACTTATTGTATTAATGTTATAACACAACGATTACCAAGCAGAAATGTATTAAAAAGTTAGTAACAACCTGTTGAAGTAATTCAAGGAAACAAATGTGCCCAATGTGGGGCTCGAACCCATGACCCCTAACACATTAGCACCACGCTCTACGATTGAGCTAACTGGGCAGCCATCTACCCACATACTTACTACAGTCCTTCCTCTTCTGGCATTTGAGGCTCAACAACTGTGGGCCGTCAAACAACCCTGCCGCCAATGAAGAATTTCAAGTGTAATATGTGTGCCCGATGTTGGGCTTGAACCCATGACCCCCTAAACACTAGGGCAGTCTACCCACTGAGCTAACCGAGTGCCCGTCTAACCCCACACCATTATTTTTGCATTGATGCTTCAAAATCCTTCTCCACATTTTAAATTGAGTTGAATTAACTATTTATTCATCTAGGTACAATGTTGAGCGTTGCAAATAGATTACGAGGTTATTCTGGAATTGTGAGAGTTTTGCTTGCTTCAAGATGTGGACAGGAAAGTTTTCAGTGCCGGCAGCTGGATACAGTAAAGGTGAGTTTACTCATTGATTTTTTCTTTGTTTTAATGCTTTTATACTTGCACATATTGCTTTTAGCTATGATAATAGTATTTAAGTAAAATAGTTTTAATGAATGTATAGGGTGTCCCAAAACATTGTGAATCGTATTTACGGTTGTTCATACTGCCGTGTGATCTAGGTGATGGAGTCTTAGGGAAAACTGATGTGTCTCAAAATACTTGTACCAGAAATTGGCTGCTTGTAAGTAAAAATAACATGTATGAGTTTTGTTGTTGTTTTTTTACATTTCAAATAACTTTAGCAACATAAAAGGCTGGGTCATGTTGTGAGTTTTCTAGCAATTAGTGTAGAGGAAGACCCCATGCAGACCTGGGTAGAACCATTCGTTGATACGGAACCAAACTGATAACTGTCAAGTGTTGAACCCAACACAGCCGAAATTTGTCTAAACCATAGAAACATATATTTTAGCTAATGTTTATGGGATTATAACTCTTGGAACTTGTTAATGCTTGTTTTAAACATTTTGATTTGAAGGAGTAGATGTTGAGTACAAGTTATTGTTTTTCAGTTTATGACCACATCTACTCATGATGAAGTTGCAAAAGCAAGAGCAGCCAGAAAAACTGCTGAGCCAACAATATTCTCCAAAATAATTGACAAATCGATTCCTGCTGATATATTGTATGAAGATGAACATGTATGAATTTTAGTGATCTTTTGCAAGTTCTAGAAACCAGATGAAGTCAGTTTTTGTCTTAGAATATTTCACTGGCTTCTGGTGGGGATAGAAATTCTCAACTTGAGGGTAACTGTTTAGGCATAACCACTGGAGACTGTCATGAGTTGTCTACTGTTATCCCATCTGTAGTTCTCTCCCTTTATCCTGTAGTGTATATGTATATACTTATAGCAATATACATATAAAGGGAAAGAACTCTAGAAGTGATTAAGGGAGAGAACTCATGACATTCTCCTTAGGGTGTTACAATGTTCTTTCCATTAGCATCCGAAGCCAAAAGCCAGTGATGGTTTCAATTTCCTGCCGACCTGTTGTCAGAACTAAGGGACAAGAGTTAATAAAACAACTAAGATTTTAGGATTTTGCTTTGTTACAGAAGTATATTTATTTACAAATTCATTGATGTCAATATTCACAACTATATGTGTCTCACACAAACAATAGCTTTAATTACCTGATTGTCAATTGTTTATTCTTCCACACTATTTGCTAGCTGGGAGTGATAACATCTTGTTCCATGTTGTATTAACCACAGGAGATTGTCTCGAGTTCTTTCCCTTTAATCTTCTATAGTATATGTACATGTATCTATATTATACTAAGAGACAGAACTCTAAAAGGTCTAAGAGGAGTGAACTCATGACAATCCCCAATGGTTGCAACTATTCAATTGTTTTTTTTTCTGTATTGTTGAATTGTTACATGTATATGTAATATTTGATATATTTTCAGTGTCTTGCATTTAGTGATGTGACACCTCAGGCACCTACACATTTCCTTGTCATCCCTAAGGAACCAATCGCTCAAATAAGTGATGCTGTATCCACAGATATCCCTGTAAGTGGGCTTGACTCAAATGTATATAAATTTATTTAAGAAGAGCAGAGTTATGCCCCTTGATTAAGGAGTAAATTGTGGAACCTATGTCTAGTTTTGGACTGAGATAAAACCTAGCATTATAGTATTGTGCATGCTGATGGTTCTTGTAGACATAGGATACATTCCTGTAGACATATGATAAATTCTTGTAGAGCTATGTTGATCCTTGTAAACATATTTCTTCTGCAGTTAATTGGTCATTTGTTGTATGTGGCAACCAAAGTGGCTAAGGACAAGAAGTTAGATGGTGGATATAGAGTTGGTAAGCAATGTTTTGAATTTATTTTGTGATGTTTCAGGTCGAGTCACAAGTTCTCTCCCTTTAATCATTCTAGAGTTCTCTCCCTTTAACCGTTCTATAGTATATAGTACTATATATTTTTACCAGAAACTTAAATGGATGGAATATACCTCCTTACTAACTTAAAACTGTCAAATGAATGACATTCTCAGAAACTTTAAACTGTAAAAACAAAAGAATCCTCATTTTAAATATACTCAAACGTATAAAACTCCCCTAATAATGAGGTAGGTTTGTAATTCTTTAATCTTATTAATGAATATTTATCTGTTGTTTGTAGTGATCAACAATGGACCAGATGGAAGTCAGTCAGTGTATCACCTACATGTCCATGTTCTAGGTGGACGACAGATGGAATGGCCGCCGGGATAATGTTTATAATTCAGATACATTTTTAATGAAATAATACGGCATTTTCATACAACTTCAGCTTTTAAGTGCCATATGTATGATGGATAGTGCACGTCATAGCTCTATTAGATATTTACAATAGTTCCTGTCTAACACACCCATTTACACATACTTTTGTATTATGATACTTGCCTATTATAGTCTGGACATTTATTAAGCAATAAAGTTAATATTTTTATGCAGGAGAGTTCATGTGTTTATGTGTTGTTGGTACTGTTTGTTGTTGTTGGTACATGTACTAATTGTATTTGTGGTTACGAAAATTTTAATGGAATGTAAGAGTTTGCAAAAAAAGAGCCATACTTCACCAAATCTAAATATCTTTCATTCTTCAGTTATTGTATAAATTCAAAATGTTTCATCATACTGTATGTATTTTGATGAAACATGTCTGGTGGCGAGGCACATTTAGCCATAGGAGATTGTCACGAGTTCTCATGTTTGTCACTTTTCAAGTGTTTGTATCCCCTTGCAGTGATCTTGTTTCTATGAATAAGCTTTAAACAGCTAAGGTAAACAGGGAACTTACCCTGTTCAGTGATATTTGTAAAAGATTACAATACATCGTACATTAACATACAATCTTCTACATCAAAGCTAATTTGCCAGTAGAAAAGATGAGGAACAAGATGGCCACATTTTGTTGGTGTTGTTGATCAATCATTACCCTCGTATTTTCATGGAGTTAATCAATCCTGACACCTTGTATTTTGTACAGTGTTGTTGATTGAAATTTCATGAAATTTGGCCTTGTGGTTCTAGAGAAGTTTTTTAAACAATTGTTGATTGACGTATCTACGTACGTGTGGACTAAGACCGATTAGAAAAGCTCTACTTGAGCACTTGAGCTCAGGTAAGCTAAAAACAAGAAGACGTATTATTTTCACAGCGTTTTACTACCCTGACAGACAGATACAGCAATTGTACGCAGGCTACATGTGAATAGTTAAACTACAATAATAGTTGATCTGCCAAAGAGTCATTGATTATACAAACCAAGGCGATATATACAACTTCTGTGTCAGTCTAGATTATTATATTAACAATATTTAACAAATTGCCAAGTAAAACGATCAGCAAAGATCATGTTAAGAACCAACGAGTGTCGACAGCCATTGAAGACTTACCGACACGTTCCTTTACTAGGTCACAACATGATTTTTAGTGTATTTCCCACTTTTCCTTAATAAAGTAAGCAGGAATTTATAATACATGAATACAAAAGAGAAGAGATATTACAAAAGGTAACATCACAGCACACTTTCTGATGAGACGGGACACATTTCTGGTATAACTACAGTCCATGCCACAATATGTGTGCCTCTCATTTCAACCACCAGGATTTCAACCAAAGTTCATTTCTTCATCAATTTACTTATACTGGTATTTAAAAAACAGTGACGGTCAATATTAAAAATATTTCACTTTTTCCAAAAAAAAATAAAAAAATCCTTGAAACACAATCAGGGGTCCCATTTGACCCTAGAGTAGACCCCGATTCAGCCCCTAGTGGAACCCCTGATAATTTCTACAATTCAACATATCCTGTTTCTGACAGACACAAATATTATGGAACTAACAATAGTAAATACACAAGAGAATGTCACATAAATATAAACATAGTCACTCTCACATCACCTGAACAACGGAATCACCTAACATAATGCAGAATTTACGTAGTTCAGTATGTCATCATAGTTATATCAAATCCTAGTCAATATTTGTGTAACTATTTCATCATTTTTCAGTATTCACGAAAAACAAAACCAACGTAATTGTCTTAATAGACCACTTATTTGGGCTAGACATCGTACATAACAGAAATTCAATAAACATTTTACATTAGATTAACATTTTACATAATTCAGAATCATTTAAGCTCTGTGAACCACAGGAGATTGTCATGAGTTATCACCCTTTATC
This sequence comes from Mactromeris polynyma, assembly GCA_032209605.1. Taxonomy (NCBI): domain Eukaryota; kingdom Metazoa; phylum Mollusca; class Bivalvia; order Venerida; family Mactridae; genus Mactromeris; species Mactromeris polynyma. The sequence goes on from JASFXZ010000005.1 coordinate 1,445,568, forward strand.
AATAGAGTTCACTCCCTTTATCCCTTCTAGTTCTATAGTATAGGTATTAATAGTACTTTGTATATAAAGGGAGAGAACTCTCGAATGGCTAAAGGGAGAGAACTCGTGATAATCTGCACTGTGAAAACACAAATACCACAGTGATAATATAAAATCTGAAGGGTTTACGACCGCAAGTTGTACAGACTCCCAGCCTACATACACACATACAAACAAACCATTCTATACATACATGATATCTATCTACAGTGAAAATCTTGAGTAGACTAGAATATATAAAAAAAAACTTGCTGAAAGTATTAATGGATTTCGGGTTCAAAAACTGATTTCTTCTGAAACTTTTGAAAAAAAGTCAACAAATGGAACACGTCTTTTTTTATAATAGCCTTACAAGACATGACTATGAAAGCAACCACAAATATGTCTACCATTCCATGTTCCGATTACATACAGCAATATTGTACAACATAGTACCTAGAATCTGGTCTTGTGAGACTTGATACAAGTATTGACATAATCACTAATATTATACCTTTAAGTAGAAATGAGAAAATAATTATCTAGTATTGAAATAAAATACATGTAAAAGCTTGTAGCATTATGTTTAATACATTCTTTGAGACAAAATTTGGATATGCTAAAAGATAAGATTTAGCAATGCATATATGTGTGGAATGTTAATGACAAAATGTCCATGTACTTGCTTAATATATACAGCAACTAAAGAATTTATCAATTGCCTTAAATTACTGCATTTAAAATTAATCAGTGAATCTTCTGTTAGGATTACGTCCAAACAACATCGATCTAAGTTCTGGTATCATCTGCAGGCTCATAAGATCAAGTCGACTTTCTAACGTGTTTTCTACGACGAATTTGTAATTCTGTGCTACCAACTCAACACCACCGGATCTGTAAGGATGCAAGACTTTATTTTACGTATGCATCATATAAAAGCTGCTTCCAGCTAGGGCTGTCAATGATTCATGAATTTTTTGCATATCAACGATACTGATACATTGAAAGACAAATATTGTTTTTTATTAGCCTATGCTTATGTGCCCAATATGAACTGAATCCATCCATCCTTTCAAGAGTAACTGATCAGAAACCTATTTTCGCAGGCAGGTGTAACCCTTTTTGCCCTATGGTCATTTTTCAAATGGTGTGCAGAAAATATAACATGATTATAATGTGATTTGTTATACAAAAGACAATTTATTTTCATTATAACTGACAGTAGTAAGATGAACCATTACCGATTTTAATTTGATTATTTCTGCATTTGACTTGACAAATCAGGCACTGAAATTAAATATGTCAGATTTAATACATCTATATAATACAAGAATAATACATACACATCAGGTGGAAGGAAGTTTTCAGTATCAACTGTAATCTTCACATCTTTCTTTCCTCCAGTAGCAGTTCTATAGGCTTCAACGGCATCTGGCCAGGCATCCTGAAATATACACCATCAAATATAAATGACACAGGACATTGTTACGAGGTCTTTCCCCTTCTATGGCATAAGGTTACATAAATGTACCGGTAGTTATATCATATACGTCACAGGAGATTGTCATGAGTTCTCTCCCTTCATCCCTTCTAGAGTACTCCCCCTTTATCCCTTCTATAGTATAAGTATACATATCTCACCCTTTATCCCTTCTAGAGTTCTCCCCCTTTTATAACTTATACAAGTACTAATGTGACAAAATGCATTACAAACACAAGGCAATGGCTTTAATTATTTTATAGAATTTATTGCATACAGGCCATCAATAAAAACACTTGACCTTGTATTTAAATGAAACTTAGATTGAAAATTAAGTCCTTAAAATAAAGCAATGAAATTATACATACTCTGACAAGATCGACATCTTGTTGTCTGCATTTTAAAGTAACTTCAGGTTCAAGTAGCATAAACAAACCCTGAAAGAGAATACATCATGTGAAAATAGTTAGGCCATGCCAAATTGGAATTTTGTTAAGCGTCAACCTAAGTTCGCGAAACCTAGCTACCTATTCAAAAAAAAACACAAACTCATAACGAAAAAACAAATATCCTCAGATAATAATTGATATTCTAATGAAAGAAACAAAAACAAAACAAAAAATTGTTTCAAAACTAGATCTATACACAAATTAATCTAATTTAAAACTGACTCGTTTTCACACAAATTTACTAGTTTTCACACAATAATCACATCGTTGTCGGATCTCAACTAAAATTGCCGTTGTCGAATGATGGATATCGAAAATATTTGAGAATTTATAGCTTAGAAAAAATGTTTTTTTGGCTCAAGGAGCGCAAAACCTAGGCGCACGCGGACACTTCATTAGAGATTTAAATCTTCTACTGCTAATAGCGCATTTTCCCCCGTAAATTAAACTTTAAAACAAAGCGTTGTGTTGTAAATATTTCTTTTAAAGCATTATATAACCATTTTCCTTTTTTATGAGTAAAAAATAAAAATATTTTGAATCCCTCGATTTGTCGCCAAAATTCAGAACTACATGCCCTATTAATGACTATAAATGAACCAATACACAACCTATCACATCAGAATCAATTACCTGAGCAATAAGTCCCTCCAGTGTCTTCCTGTATCTAGTTTTATCACTGGTAATCTGTCCAAGTTGTTTCCTGGCTTCCTCAATCAAAGTCTTAAATCAACATAAAATTATATATAATTTAAGAAGTAGCGTGTAGAAAATATTGTACCACAAAAATACTGTGACAAATGATTATGAGTTATATTGAATGTAGCGCACTCCTCAGCACCAGTGACAACCAAATCTATAGTTCTAAAATGACTGTTACATCCAAGTCAAAGTAACTGCACAATTTCTTTATTTAGGTGGCAGTTACTGCGGATAGTTATTGACATCATTGAAATGTTGAAATAAAACGTTTACAATTAATTTCACATACATGTAGTAATAATATCAATCAATAACATAAGATGTCACTATTAAATGACCAATATCCCCTAAGAGTAATGCCCTTGTGTGTGACCTTGACTTTGGAGGTACAGAACTGACTCTTGTGAGGGACCTGCTAGTTCATCATGCTAATATTCATGTGAAATATCATTTCAATTGTTTAAAAATTATATGACACAAAAAGTTTTCGTTTAATTAACGAATTAACTAACAAACAGTGTGATTCTTTATCCCTCCATTCAAGGGGTACATAAAAAATCTAACTGCTGATGAGGTACATAAAGTTCCACAAGAGAACTAATGAATTTGCGTAATTTAACAGACAAATTAGGAAACTGTAGACATAAGATAAATAACAAACACCAACCTTTAGATGATCTTCTCTCGCTTTTAATACCTGTAATCTTGCTTGATTCATCAAATTAGAATTCTGACTGAAATTCAAATAAAACATGAATAAGAGAACAATACAAATACGTTCATCAACATTTAAATCTTTTTTCATAAAACTTCTCCATACAGCTACAGATATAACTCCATCGTGAAGATTTAATAACAAAATGGGCACTGAATTTTCAAGATTATCAAGATACGAAAACGAAACAGTAATAAAATCATAAACATACATTTTCTTTTGAAGTTCAACTTGTTTTTCTTTACGTTCATAATATTCCATGATCTTCACACGCTGTTGTTGTACCAGACGACCTTTCTCAATGTTGAATTCTTCCTCGGCCTATAACAAGCACGTTATTTAAGTTATCAACTGCTACATAAGCTAATCCATTAATTAATCAAAAGGGAATAAATCGAGATTTCAAATTTCCATACATCGTAACACTTTCACAAAAATTTACCATTATCGCAAAAACAAGGAATATTTTTGCTATATTAAATTTGTACATTAACAAAATTACATTACACAATCATAAATTAATACAATAAAAATCAGACTGACCTTTGATTAATGAAAAAGACATTATTTTTGATGGGAGGCAGCATTTTCTCCCAAACATATGATAAGTGTTCCTTATGTTTAAAGTTTGCATTATTGACAATTGGCATATGCAGCTTTACCTTTGCATCAATTTCTTCGGCTTTTTCATTGGCTTCTTGTTCGATGAAAGCCATCATCTGTTTGATCTGAAACCAACAAATTTTTAAAACATTTTTTTTAAATGTCCGATTACAATTTTTTTGTTTAATCCTGTCATAAACTTACTGATTAGGTTACAGGGACTGCCTACTCCACTAATTTGAGTTTGGACATACAACACTATTAGGCTTAAACAAATACTTTGTGCAGGTTAATAATGCTATCATCATGACTGCATTACAATATCAGTCCTTTGTTGCAAGCCCAAATCTTACAAAGCAAAATTTAAGTCAGTTCACTGAAACTATTAGGTCTTAAGTTAATCTTACACTCGGACTGTTCAATAATCCTACTAACACTAGTCTTAAATTTCTCTGGAAATTAATGTTCAGCTAAAAAACAACAGGGTTTTTAATTCAAATTGAAGGTTGTTGCATACCATTTTCATGTACAGAGGGCAGCATATGTTTAATGTTTGGTCATTATCAATTAACTGCTTGATTCTGATAGCATCTATCATTTCTCAATAAATAAGTTGCTGTAACTTTTGCCATGATAACCTGTTTGAGATAACAGTGGTAGTAAAATTTATGCAAGATACTGCAATTGATACATTATTATAATTTATACAAGTGGTTATCCAATATAATTTATAAATAATTAATTACAGCATAAATACATTCAAATTAAAAAAAGGAATAAAACAACTGACCAGTCCACATGTGCAAAGGTATTCACCAAATCCACTTCATAAGAAGGGGCACATGGTCCCACATAGTGCACACAAATGCCATTGGCATTTAAAACATTTGGGTGCACTAAAATGACATTGGCATTTAAAACATTTGGGTGCACTAAAATTTCATTGGCATTTAAAACATTTGGGTGCACTAAAATGACATTGGCATTTAAAACATTTGGGTGCACTAAAATGACATTGGCATTTAAAACATTTGGGTGCACTAAAATGACATTGGCATTTAAAACATTTGTGTGCACTAAAATGACATTTAAAACATTTGGGTGCACTAAAATAACATTGGTATTTTAAACAGAGGGTCATGACTTATAATGTTTGTGTGCAGTCAGCCCATGGATTCTCCAGTAGTTGATGAAAAACTGCTTCCAGTATTGTGACCTTGAGGCTTGATCTCTACCCCGTAAAACACGATCATCTATTGATCAACAACCACAAACATAACTTTCAGTCTAGAGGTCACTGTTACCTTGAACTTTGGCTTACCAGTCAACTTACCAAGTCCCAACATAATTGGGGTAAAGAGCTGTCAACAAGGATAATACTAGGAAGTTAGGGACAGAGACTGTATCATGTATGCAGAAGACTCAAACTTTCTCAACCCCACGGGGCAGTACTATATGAAATCCACTGGTCTCAATACGACGAACCGACTGACATGCAAAACAATACGATAAATGCAAAATGAATGACATCCACATCAGTCTCAACATTTCGTTCCTTATTGTGCTACACAGGAATTGAGTGACAAGTCACAAGACGATGATCACATTATGACAAGTGTCAACATTGTTTTTTCGCGTCATTTTCACGCTCAATGGCTAAAAGTGAATAAAGAACGTAATATCTCACCTGGGCCTGGACTTCTTGGTCGTTTAGTGCCATGTTGTCTGTTTTATTTGGCGACACCGGTAGAAATTAAGATGTTTCGTTCAGTATTTTGACGTTCGGAAGTTTTCTTTTCTCGTGATGTTCAATTCCGCTTCCGGTGTAGAAAGCGTCAACTTCCGGTGTACCTAAAATGCGTAATGTAGCGAAATGAGGCAAAATGTGGCAAAATTTAGCAAAATGTTGCAATTAAATGGCAAAATGTAGTGACTTTTGGCAATTCTTCTTCTACTTCTTCTTCTTCCAAATAAACTTCATGCCTCAAATTTAGTAGTCTCGAAGTTGATGAACTATACATGTGTCGTTGAGGACAAAGTTGTGCAAGTAAAACTTTAAATTTACAGTTAAGAGTTAAAAGTTAAAATCCCTTCAACAGTCTTGGCACTGATCCCCTGCAGTCCGGACTTGAAGCCCTCGATGGTATTGGCTGCTACAACTGTATCTGGGTGTGAGTTCCACAGTCGTATGGTGCTAGGAAAGAATGAGGCTTGATGTATCAGGATCCTTGAGTGTGGGACCAGGAATTGCATGCTCTGACCTCTCAGTAAACAAATGTTAGCTTGGACCAAGTACGGTTCAACTGGAATAGCTATTAGCTGATGAACTATTCCATACATCGTAATAACCTTGGCCTTGTGTCGACGTTGTTGTAGTGATTCCCAATGTAATTGGTTGAGCATGGTTGTTACGCTACTTGTTCTACTAAATACATATCTAGCAGCTCTTCTTTGTACTTGTTCTATTTTGTTGATATTACATTGGGTGAAAGGATCCCAGACAGTGGACGAGTACTCTGTAATAGGACTGACTAGTGACTTGTAGCACATCTCCATAACCTTTGGTGGACAGTTAAATATCTTTCTTCCTAGAAAACTAAGCGTATTATTTGCTTTACGACAGGTAATGTTTATGTGTTTGTTCCAGGAAAGATCTGAAGATATATTAGCACCAAGGTACTTTGCTGTGTTGACAGTAGATAGAGGTTTTCCATGGATGTTATATGTTGTAATGATAGGAGAGCGCTTCTTGGTGACTCTAATGACCTCACACTTGTCTGGGTTGAATTGCATAAGCCAGCTATTTTCCCATTCTTGGAGTTTATCTAAATCTTCTTGAAGTTTGCGTGCATCTGATGTGGATTTGATAACCCGGTATAATAAACAGTCATCGGCGAAGAGGCGTGAAGTGGATGAGACACAGTCCGGCATATCGTTGATATAAGCAAGGAACAAAGTGGGCCCCGGACATTGTGCAATTGAATATCATATATGTTAGAATATTACATTTTGCGGTTGAAATGGGGCCCTAAATTGAACAAAATACGACTAATACGAACAAATTGTAAATCAAGTGAATTTCAGCAAGTGCCTCAAATGAGTAATGTAGAAAAATGTTGCGATTACAGGGCAAAATGTAGCAAAATGTTGCGATTACAGGGCAAAATGTAGCAAAATGTTGCGATTACAGGGCAAAATGTTGCGATTACAGGGCAAAATGTAGCAAAATGTTGCGATTACAGGGCAAAATGTTGCGATTACAGGGCAAAATGTAGCAAAATGTTGCGATTACAGGGCAAAATGTAGCAAAATGTTGCAATTACAGGGCAAAATGTAGCAAAATGTTGCGATTACAGGGCAAAATATGTAGCAAAATGTTGCAATTACAGGGCAAAATGTAGCAAAATGTTGCGATTACAGGGCAAAATGTAGCAAAATGTTGCGATTACAGGGCAAAATGTAGCAAAATGTTGCGATTACAGGGCAAAATGTAGCAAAATGTTGCGATTACAGGGCAAAATGTAGCAAAATGTTGCGATTACAGGGCAAAATGTTGCGATTACAGGGCAAAATGTAGCAAAATGTTGCGATTACAGGGCAAAATGTTTCGATTACAGGGCAAAATGTAGCAAAATGTTGCAATTACAGGGCAAAATGTAGCAAAATGTTGCGATTACAGGGCAAAATGTAGCAAAATGTTGCGATTACAGGGCAAAATGTTGCGATTACAGGGCAAAATGTAGCAAAATGTTGCAATTACAGGGCAAAATGTAGCAAAATGTTGCGATTACAGGGCAAAATGTTGCGATTACAGGGCAAAATGTAGCAAAATGTTGCAATTACAGGGCAAAATGTAGCAAAATGTTGCGATTACAGGGCAATATGTTTCGATACCTTGCACATTTCGACAACATTTAATATGATAAACGTTGAAATACTACCATTTTACCCGCTAAATGGGACTAAACATAGCAAAAAACGTTGATTAAGGGGTGCAAAATGTAGAGAAATTTATCATGTGCCTAAAATGCGTAATGTAGAATAATGTTGCGATTACAGGGCAAAATGTTGCGATTTTTGGCACATTTCAAAAAAATAATATGATAAACGTTGAAATACTATGATTTATGAGTACAAGTTATCTTGTTTCAGAAATATGACGTCATACATATGACTGGTATCATTATTTTTTTCGTCATTTTCGATACTGACCCTTTAAAGTTTATTAAGTATGCTTTAGCACAAAACGCTCGCCATAAAATGACTTTTATTTAACTATAGTTTGGATATATTGAATCTACCTATAAAATGTCATCAGCTTGAATAACGAACAAAAATACAATAACTCCAAATAGAACTGTTAGTAACTTTAATATATATTCAATCTTTCAATCATACTGTTTAACAAAGTGGCAATGGAAATAAAAAATATTCCTGGCTTCTTACACCGTGACAACCTTAAATATACACACAGTTGTGGACATCTAGGTTTAATAGAAGTGTAATAAAACAGTTTTCATATTGTCCCGTAAATGACAATATATATCTCGTAAATAATTAAAACATACCAAAACAAATGCAACATCTTCATTACGGTTTTTAAATTGTATTCAAGAGTGATTTGTTGTAATTGTATGTTTTGGGGCATTTTTCATTATAATTTATGTAAGAATATTGTTCACATGATCGACATTCATCAACGAAAACAACAAATGTAAAACATCAAGTGAGATCCCAATTCATTTGTGGGGTATACTATTCCCTCGGTCTCCTCTCGGTAAATGCCAGTCTCATTTGATTGTCTAATTGACGGTCCCAGATAATGGAAATCTAGGCAAAGTGTATGATAGTCTAAGTGACCTCTAGTTAACTTTTAATAGATATTTTAAGACACTGTGCCAATAAATTCATGATATTTTTTAACAAAACCCTTGATTTTAAGTATCATATGAATTTATACTGCGACATACAGAATATTAAAAGTGAACAAAAGGAAGAACAAAAGAACCATACAACTGTGAATCAGCATTACACCAGAGCTTAGAATTGTGCTAAAATTTGTTAAAAGAGCTATTCATTTACTTTAATGATTTAATAACATTGTTGCAATATGATGAAAGGGATCGAGTATTTTGAAAAAGAAATCCGTGAAAACTCTGATTTTCGACGGACAGCACGTGCAACAATGTAAAGGAAGGATTCTGTATAAAACATCCAAATTCAATAACCCCCAGATATATTCAAGCAAAAATTCAATGATAAATGTTGAACATCCTGGGGTTCAATAGCAGCTGAATGGACATAACTGTGGACTCTTTGTCATTGCCATTGTCAATAAGATTTATCTTATTTTATAGCTATGGAAAAAATGGATCATTTTCGAGCCCAATCCATCAATTACGGGACGACTTTTTAACCTAACATTGCGATTCCTGTGAAGGCTTATCCTGTTTGAATAATATACAAACAAAAAATACAACTATTTTCTAATACAATCGAAGTAAAACACTAACCTAATGTTAAAATGTCTTCCACTCCTCAATATCTGAAATCTTCATAAATGTTATTTTCTCGGATTATATTTTTCAAAAAATAACGGCGGAATGTTTGCTTAATATGGGTTATTCAACCTCAAAGTGCATAATGGCCCAAGAGATGAACAATAACACCAAAGAAAACAGGGATAACCCACACAAATAAAGGGTTTGTCTCGTAAATGATGGCTCGTAAATGATTGACAGTTTTGTTCTTAGCCCTGTCTGGACAAGAGAATAAGCGAACATATACCAAAACAGAGTGCATTCACATTGTTTAACATCTAATGAATGTATTTAGTCGAGCATAGAATTACAGACATAAAAAGATTTTATGCATTCCCATGTTTATTGAAAGACTCGTAAATGATTTAAAATTTACGCATGAAACTTAAAAATAATTTGTTTAAAATTTATTAGTGCCCTTCAATCACAGGAAAAAAGACTTGTTGTCATTGAAAAGCAGCATATATTGCTATAAAATATGCATTTAAAATACCCACTTTTGTCAAATCTGCCATTTCCGATGTTTTGCAAGCAGAAATATTCGCCAATCATCAACATGAGTACATGCATTGTTATATATATATTGAATAGTGAAGTAAAAATATACTTGTCTTCTGTGAACGCGAAAATTTAAACATTCGGATATTTTCACAACTTCGTTGAATTCACAGAATCTGCCAACATTCTCACATCATGAACTTCACCATATATACAGTACATTAATATATTTTAAATGAAACAATCAAGTAAAGTAATATATAATGGGAACTATACAAAATGCAAATTACTGTGTTAATGAGGTCACCGTCGCCGCACATTTTTTCTAATGCACTTGGTATTTTGGTCGACCCGGTATGTCCCCCGCACACCATAAACAGACTTTTTGAAACCAAAGGGGGAAATTTACCTGCCAGTAGAGCAGTATAGGTCAAACAGACAATTTTGAAGCCAAAGACGGTCACTGCGCAGTGCCAATGAGACCCATCGTACAGTTACCATTTTTCCTGGCATCTAACCAGTACTTTCCTGGAATCTACCCAGTACTTTCCTGGTTGCATGCCAGTACGTTAGGTGGGAAACACTGAAAAGCATTTCTGTTTTTATTCGGCTAGACGAGGGATCGAACCCACGACCTTCGGATTCGTAGTCAGCAGCGTTAACCACTGAGCCAACCAGGGAACTATACACTGCATATTAAATGGGATTTGTAAAAAAAGAAACATATCATGTGTACTATACTTAAAACATTAATACAAAAATATAGATATTTTTCAAATTATCTAATTTATGTAACACCACAAATATTTACACAAATCTTATCATTATTTAATTACATTCATTTAATTTTATTATCATCGATAGTATTACACATAAAATCTCAATCTCAATAATTTTATTACCTCCCTTTACTTTTACATTTTAGTTTATTCTATCTATACAACCATCAGAGAAGAGTACAAAACATGTAACATCCCTTCAAAAAAAGTACTTACATACTGTAAACAATAAACACATACAAGATATTATATACAAATGTAACAGTCATATTATCTTGAAGTTTGATAACATCTAAAAATAAAACAAAACACATGTACAGTTTTCAGTGTGTAGTTGTTAGAACTGAAAATTACACCTGTTAAGTTTTATGTAAGTTTTACTTATATTCTATCAATAATACATGTACACAGAATGGACAACTATGTTATCTCACAATATGTTTGATTACTCTAGTTCATACATTTTCACTACATCACTGTTCTCCATAGTAACAAACATTCTATTCAGTCCCTGATGAAAACACACTGAGAGTGGACGTTGTAATCCATCTCCTTGCTTCACAACCACACCAAGTTTCTTCCCATTCTCACTGAATTGTACCACATTATGTGATCTCAACCCAACTACAAACATGTTTCCTCTACCATCAACACATACACAAACTACATGGTTCAGGTCAGTGTCTGTAATAGTGGACAAATAATTTCCCATCCCATCAAAACATACAAGTCCATTGTCCCCACCTCCAACAAACATTCTGTCTCCACTTTCATTGAATGTAACATGTGTACTACGGTTGAACAGCTGATTCCCACCACTGTCTTGTGTAATTGTATTCAGCAGGGTACCAGTCATATCATAAACATAGAGTGAAGCACCAAGATCTGTCACATAAAGCTGACCATCCTTGAAAGCAATACCATAACAACGATGAGACATTTTAATTTGTCTTGTAGGTTTCATCTTGTTATGAATGGAAACAAACTGGATCTTGTTGTCACTCCGACATGCAACAGCAACTTCATGTTTACTGATACAACATACACCACAAGGTACAGAATCTAAAGTACAATAGTCAACAACTGACATCTTCTGTATATCAAAACGTTTTAGTTTCTTATTGTCTATATTTGTGACAAGTAGTTGGTTATCATGTGTCAGACAACATCCCCAGGAACGGCATGTCTGAGAATCATGAGAATGTTTTATGGTAATATCTCTACTTCCTTTGATTTTGTAGACGTCATGTTTCTGCTTTCTATGTTTCTGTACTTGACCAATACCTTGTAAAGCTTGGATATAGTCCATCAATGATTGGTCTGGAATGAATGATATCTGTGCGTCTGTATTATGTTGTAATTCTTGCTTCATCTTCTCACCGTCTGCTTCTTTTATTTTTTCTTGAGCAATTTTCGTACAAACAAAACGTTGGGCTCGGTTTCCTTCGGATTTATTTAACTTGTCGTGAGTCGTCTGCAAATCTTTACAGATGTTATCAACACTTTGCTTGTCTTGTAGAATTTCTGTTTCTATTTGTTTGTATACAACTTCTATTTCTTTGCGTGACGACTCGGCAATTTTACTCAAAATGGCTTCCAATGCTTTTTGGAATGTACTGACTTGACCTAAAGCTTCGTTTTTTGCTTTCTTCAAAGTCTGAAGTTGGAAATTTGTAGATTTACTTGCAGTTTCCATGGATACCATCATTTCTTTCAGAAGCGTGTGCGTCTGTTTGCAGTCAGACAACTTAAATATGGCGTCAATCATGTCTGGTATAGAATGGATGTGACTGTCTTGACAAGATCTGAAATGGAATGATTTATAATTACATTCTGCATAAATGTACAGAAAACACATTTAAAACATAGGACGTTGTGACAATGTTCATATGTAGCCTATTGATTTTATTTGTGTTAAACAATTTAAAATTGAGCACCGACATACTTAAAGTATGTAGAGCTATTGCTTGATTATTTAAGTTTTTGGTTCATTACACATCGTGAATGATAAAAACACAGATTCTGTCCGTTGAATAAATTTATAATTGTAAGATTTGAAAAAAGAAATGATTAAATAAATTTAATAAAATGAGAATGTACACATCTTATATTTTGAAGTAGGGCCATATCAGCATTTAAGGGATCGTGGGTTCGAGCGCAGTTTTTCTGTGTTGTAGAGGTATAGTGTAAGTGACTTCGGGTAATTCCGACACTTTAAGAGAAATAAATCTGTATTGATTACCTATCTGTTATGTTACACAGTAGATGTCGGAATTACCTGAACACACCATTTATTCATATTTCCGTATATAATTTTGTAGTGGTGCGGGGAGACGGCCGCCCGGTTAGCTAAGTAGGTAGAGCGCCGTTTAGTGTGAAGGGGGCTTTAGTTTTGGGTTCGAGTCCCAGATCGTGCATACTTTTTTTCCACTCCTTAACTTCGTGCTGGCAGCGGTGTTTGACGGCCCATGATGGTTGAGCCTCAAATGCGGGAAGAAGGAATGAGTGCAGTGGAGAGGTAATTATAATCCTAACATAAATTTAAGTTGATATTGATGTAAATAAAAGCATTACTTGTGGTGTTTAAAGAAACATGTAGAACAGCCAACAACATCGTGACCTTCACAGTACATATCAACAACTTTGCCTCTATGTATGCTACATTGTTCTGTTGGAATTTCCAACAAACATGATCGTTGACTACTCGATTGCTTTCCTTGACCGACATCCTGCAAATTGTGTTTCTTCAATATTGGCACGTTCTTATGGGCGTCAGTACATGACTTACAACAATATCCACTGCATTCTATACAATATTTCACAGCTTCTACTTTCTTGTTGTCTTCTGCACAAGCAGTACATACAAAGTCAAATGCCTCATCCGACATTTTCAGCTGAGAACGTCCTCCAAACGCCATTTTCTATGTGGTAAAAGCAAGCCAGCAATCAATAAGGAGCCGTCAATAGCAGCAAGCAATAATTACCTCCCTTACATTTGTCCTCCAGCAACCAAAACGAAATGAGGCCCGTATAGAGGTTCACTCAAGCAAGAAGCCAATGTCTGTAAATTTACCTCATGCAAGAGGCAATATAAAGCTATGTCAACCCAAAAGATCATGTACCTCGAGCACATGAGATATGTAAGGGTCCAACCTTTACAAGTAGAACCAACATAAAATCTTTGGGAGGCCTTAATTGAGGAGCGAACTTGTATCGGTCATTGAAAGAAAATATTCGATAATATGGTGATTTGGCCAGTGAATAGCTCCCTTATGAGGCAGTGTGACCCCATAATACCAGGTATACACACGTACATCAAACCATCAGGAAACAAGCGAGTGCAAGAAGCACCACCAGACTACCGTAGGGAGTCCAATATATAGAGGATCACACTTATACCTATAATTGAAAAAATGTAAATATCCAATAATAGGTCAATTTGCCCTCTCCTCTGCATAGCTCTCTTATGAGGCAATGTGATCCCATCAGATAGGGTATACACAAGTACATCAAACCATCAGGTGTCTAACGAGTGCAAGAAGCACCACCAGACTACCGTAGGGAGCCCAATATATAGAGGATCAAACTTATACCTATCGCTGACAAAATGTAAAAATCCAATAATAGGACGATTTACCCTCTGCATAACTCTTAAGAGGCAATGTGACCCAATAAGACCGGGTATACAGAAGTACCTGAGACCAGTTTTAAACATACAAATGATAAGCTTAAACTCGAAAGTTCTTTATCATCGGCTAGCGCTAGAGTTGCGTTTACTTCATGGTTCGCATTTTACGTGCATTTCGATGGTACGATAAATAATTCGTAATTTGAATGCAATCTGAATGATTCGTTTCCACTTCCGTTAATAATTTGAATTAACAACACTAAACTTTTTCATAACAAAGTCACAAGGCTTTTCTCGAAATCAAGCACAAACTACAAACTACTAGTATATATGAGTGCAAACAGAAATGCTGATGATAAACCAATATTTAGTGACGTTCGTAAAGGATGAAGTTTGAATATTCGAATAAAGAGCTAGAATGGATGACCATTTTTACGAGGGTAAAATATTTTCAAGCTGTCTTAATGTTTAAATGCATGAATGGTCTAGCACCTGATTATCTATCTAATGAATTCACTGCATGTACTGATCTTTATAATTATTCGCTCAGGTCGACAACATCAGTACATCTTCATGTACCAAGACCAAATTCTGATTTCTTTCAAAGAACATTTAAATATTCTGGTCTTATTACCTGGAATAATTTGCCAAATGATATTAAGGAAACAAATAATTTAGACACATTTAAGATCAAATATTCAAACTATTTTTTTAACTTTACTGAATGAAGATACCTGAATCAAATGTATTTTATTTCACATTGAATGCATAGTTGCTTATTCAATATATCTATAGTTTACTGTTTTATGTATTTTGTTTGTTTGTATTTTTCTCTTTATATGGATTGTTTTTTTGAAGGCCTCAGGGAAGATTAACATGCCATTATTAAATGAGTTCCCTTCGTTAAATAAATAATATATTCCGTTATTTTCATACAAAACCAACCTCTGTCCCGGTCTCCTTCAGGGGGCATCGTAGGTTTATTTAGTCTAGTTGGACTGATTGGTTTCAGGCAATCATGTATGTGGTCATATTCCCTCTGTCCATATGGAGGTGTGCTATCAGCATATTTCGATTTCCTGAGATTTTTCGTTGCCCGTGATTATGGACAATTTCGTTACCAATCGATTCTGGGAACTTGGTCCCAGCTCGTATAAATTGGATTGGCGGTAAAATGCACGTTTACACCGTGACAGTGTTCAGCACTCATGTATATCTACCCTAACAGTGGATTATCAGCCATTTAAAAGCACTATTACGAGAATTTTATCATTAAAGTTTGGTATCCTATCATATACAAAAAACCTGTGTCGGGCCTCCAGTCGTTAAAATGTTATTGACGGCGCTAGAAATTTCAAGGGAAGTTACTCTGTTTTATTGAGCGCTGAATATTATTGGCGGCTACTATTGATTGCTCTCTTGCTGTTAAATCGTCAACTTCCGGTCTCCAATGTAAACTAATATTTCTATCTATTTACAAATTAAATAAATACATTAGCTAAGTCAATGCCGGCATTATTGCAATGTCTCGAATGATGTTACTGATATTTTTTCATTGTACGTATCATTTAGTTACTATGTATATATTTATCGCGCGTTGTCAAACTCAGTGGAAAAAACGATCCATTCGTACTCGATTTAAAACGTAACTAAAATGTTGCAATTAAAATATATTAATTGAAAATGTATTTTTTGCTTGATTATTTATGGAACTGCATTGTTGAACAATGATTTTTTGTGTGCTAATTATCAAGGTCATATTTCCGCGAATTCACTACAGGCTGTCAAGTGGGCCCTACTTTCCCTTTCATTCTCTTCCCCACTGTTTTACTTGCTCCCTACTTTTTCTTGAAAGCCCCATACCAACACTATTTTTTTTCAAATCTGAGGTGTTAACTCAAAATATTGTTATCATCGCATGAAGCATGGAGGTCAAATCATGGAGAATGTACAGTGGTGAATTTTTACCATTGTTAATATTCCATAAGTAAGGAAGCATTCTAATTTGTAGCCCTACTTTTAGGCAATAAAATCCCTACCTTTACCCTATTAAAAAAATAGCCCTATTTTTGAAAGGAGGTGAGTTGACAGCCTGTCTGTACACTGGATTGAACATTCACACAAGGCTACTAGTTAGTAATGTCATCTACTACTTTCTTTGTGTGCAAATTGTGGTGCTTGGTCCAGTGTCCACCAATGCAGGTTTTCTGCATAGCTGATGTGTTGTTTGGATGTATGACTTGCATCAATGTGTGGGACCCTAATTAATTATCCCAAAATTGCTGAGTTGGGGTCATTTGAAAAGTTTGAGGAAAACCCTGCATACATTAGCTGAGCATTCAAGGTTATAGAATACAGTGGCCAGGAACACTTGCCTGATTCTTCTATACTAACAAATTATAGCAATCAGTCATGTGGCTGAATTAGGCTTGAATTTAACTAAAGGAAACAATACAATATCTGTTGATACCACTTTATAATATTTTCCTTGTCAATATACTGTGTATTGTATTCATGTATTTCAGATGATTGTGCTCCATCATTGAATTCATGATGGAAAGCAAGGAAGACAATGTGGGTAATCTGTCACCTGGAGATAAATCTGGTAAGATGAATACTGGAGATAATTCCCCTACAAAGATGTCTGCTGAAGGTGGAGATGCCACCAAATGCCTCTCAGACTGTCATGACTCGCCGCTGTCAAAGTCAATGGATTTTGTATTTGAGACAAAATATGTGATGTTGAACTTCATGAGTCTGGTTCCACCTGAAATGTACAGCGGACATATATCATCATCACTAGAATCAGCCAGTCCTGATCATGTTAGTCCTCATAGTCCACACATGCGTCACATTTATAAGAGTAAATCATTTGATATTGGTTTGCACACTCGTAGACCACGTCTTAAGCAAATTGGTCGGCTCAGATCACGGCATATAGACATTGATTCACCACCATCAGAAGATAATGTGACCAACAGATATCACTGGCATCGACTGGACAGTCCTGATGAACCAAGATTTGATTCAGACCCAGGATCTTGGGACTTACCATTTGACAATCCAAATGTACAAAATGTGTCCGCATCACAACTAAGTCCGCGTAAGTCAATGTACCTTCAACGTACTCAGTCAAGTATTGTTAGTAGCTCAGGTGACTTGAGTTATATGAGTGATGCAGATGATGAGGGTGATGATTTGTCTAATGCATCAAGTATTTTTAGCTCACAAAGTTTACATAATCGTGATGGATTCCTGGATTTACGTAGAAGTGTACACATAATGCCTCCACTACTAAGCCAGTCTGAAGAAGTTGATGGTGTGGATGGTGAACTAATAGAAGATGGAAAAGCTCAATCTGATACTCAAACAAGTCAAGATGGAAGTACAAATCAGGTTGTGGATGAATGTGATTCAGCTGTTGAACAAGAAGCAATGGCTACTGGAGGTGAAGAAGTTGCTCAATGTTGTCGACGTCCTCTAGCGGACAGGACCAAATTGAAACTTAACATTCCTTGTGAACCATTACAACTAGATGATATATTGCTGTCTCTGCAGACAGAACTCAGTAGTGAGATTGATGATCTGGAATCAGAATTTGAAGAAGGTTGGTATTGAAGGAAACACTACAGAATGTGGCTGTTAATTTTAGTTATTTATTTTACATCAATTGTGAGGCAAGTAGTTACCATCTATATTAACTCTTGATGGCATCTGCCTGAATATCTATCCAGTACTCGCACCTAATTCATGGTGTGATTGTGTGGAAACATTTGCCCATCAGGGGGACTCGAACCTACAACCTTCTGATACCTTGACCAACATGCCTATCATGCATTTGTTTAGTTTCTAAAAAAATAAAAACTGATATTTTTTTCTGTTTAAAGTATAAGTACATAATTTTTGTAAGAATTTCTATTTGTGTACAGTCAAACCTGTCTGTAAAGACCACCCATGGGAACAGCAAAATGTGGTCTTTGTTTACAGGTGGTCTTTATTAACAGATTAAATATCATTGAAAATGGTCTGATGGGAGATAAAATTGGTGGTCTTTGCAGACAGGTTTTGCAATAGTGGTCTTTGTTCGCAGGTGGTCTTTAACACAGGTTTGAGTGTATAGAGATTATTTTTGTTGCTAACATGCTTGCTTCGTATAAATATTGCGATACAAAAATTTCATGATGCAGACAGTAGCTGAAATTTATCATTGTAAAAAGGTGTTGGTCTGAAAAATGACACTGTCAGTCTGTGATAATCGGGAATGATTTTCAATAGAGCTAACCAAAACAAATGAATTAGCACTGGTAATAATTCCTGTCATAGAATTTAATTCTTGAAACTTGGTTATGATTTTGTTTTGTAGCATTGAAGAGTGCTCGAGGTAGTGTAACGCCTCTAACCCCTCAGAGTGAGGCAGCGCGAGTGCTCGCACGTATTGGCGACGAGGTTAAAGTTCAGTATGGATCTCAGCTCTCCGCAGCAGTAAGCATGCTGACATATGAACAAGTTAACAATTTAACGTATGACCAATTCAGAGATATTGCTCTAACCATGGTGGATAGAGAACTTCCAGGCTGGACTCAGGTACTGAATATGATAGTAGGGTTTTCCTTAGGATTTTCAGCTAGGGATCCTTGGACCCTCGTATCTGACAAATTGGGGGTCCTTAGTAGGGTCTTTGATATGCAGTTTATACTTGAATAAGGTTTATTTATAATATGTATATGAATAAGGGATGCACATTCAGTGGAAAATGGGAGTCCTTGGAACGAAATGGGAGTCAGGGACTCAAGAATCCTGCATCAGGGAAATAGGATGTCATATTCTACGAAAGATTTAATTATCGATACAATTTGATGCTTTCATTGCGAATTAAGTTTCAAAGCTCGCCAAGTTACTGCAAATGTTTTGTATTTGTAAGAAAATGTTTTTCTTTTCTATATACATTTGTATATGACATCTTTATTTGGCTTGATATTTGTATGCTTTGTAACTTTATGTCCACAATTAAGGCATGTAAGAGTCTTACTGTTCTATGTATGTTTGTAAGCTTCAAAATGCTTCAAGTGTCAGCCATAACCACCTCTCAATAGCAGCCAAAACTTTGCTTCTCTCTTTTGCTTTGGAAAGGTTGCTAAGTACAATGTAGTAGTGAAGAGTTTAACACATACAGTTAAATTTCAATAATAAGACCACCTTTGGAACCCTTGAAAACTGATCTTCTTATTGAGGTGGTCTTAATATTGAGGTTGAATAAAGGACACAACAGTGATAATGGATTTGAAAATTGTGTCCTTAATTTTGAGTTGGTCCTGTTATTTAGGTGGTCTTTAAGTGAGGTTTTACTGTAACATTTTATTTGTGTAAAGGACTGCTTATAAAAGTTGTTATTACCAATTTTGTGTGAGATCGTAAGAATCCTTGTACTATATGTACATTATACTCTAGAAAGGCTAAAGGGAGATAATTGTAGAAAGGATAAAGGGAGATAATTCTAGAAATGATAAAGGGAGATAATTCTAGAAAGGATAAAGGGAGATAATTCTAGAAAAGACTTAGGGAGATAATTCTAGAAAGGGTAAAGGGAGATAATTCTATAAAGGGAGAGAACTCGTGACAATCTCCTGAGTAAAAGTTATTGTTACCAATTTTGTTCTTACAGGTAGCTTTATTGATGGTGTTCGGACAGAAAGTTGTATGGAATGCAGTACAAAATGGACACAAACAGTTTGGCGGCATCATAGATTTCTGTTCTCAACTTGTCGCTGATGTTGCTGCGGATTTCATTATAAAACAAGGAGGCTGGGTATGTGTGTAATTGTAAACAGTGCTTATGATACAGTAAAACCTCAATAATGTGACCACTCTTGGGATCCTTGAAAGCTGGTCTTATTATTGAGGTGGTCTTAATATTGAGGTTGAATAAAGAGCAAAATAGGGAAAATGAACTTGAAAATTATGTTCTTTATTTTGAGGTGGTCTCAACATTGGGGTGGTCTTTAAGTGAGGTTTTACTATTCTGATTATCTTGATTATATACATAATGTACACTGTGGGTAATTAATTCTTGTATTTGGTAAATTTTATATCCATTGTAAAGGATTGAATTAAGTTTTCATGTTCATTCTTATTAACTTGAGAATGGCTGTAAACAAACTGTCTAGTTATCGGCCAATCAGAACATGTTCTTGAAAATATGGACCAATAGACATGGTGTATTTCTATTTCAGCGTTCAGTGATGAATTTTGATCCCAGCCAATCATCGGACACATTAAGTTCAGCTGAATTAGACACATCTAACGATATGCATGATTTCTTCTCAAGTCATAACGTAACTCAAGTTGATAGTCATGAAATTGCTGCTGGAGAAAGTGATGGTAAACAGACTTTAAAAGCTGCCAGACTTGATAAGAATGAAGAAACTAATGAAGCTGATCTTGTGAAAATGTCAGAAATAAAGAATGCCAAGGGCAAAGAAACAAACTCTGTACATAATGGCTCTCAGGCTACTGCTGACTGTGAAGAACATGACATTGAACATATGAAAAGTGATGTTGATGATGGAGATATTTTTTCTGCAGCAAAAGAGAGATTCAATGATGCAGAAGGAGGAAACGCTGGTATTACGAATAAGGCAACTGGAACAGTTAACAGACCAGTAAATAAGGCACGGTATGCTTCTAGTGTTGGATTTGAAATGGATGAGTCGGGTGAGAATATTGATATCAATGCTGATAGCGAAGGGGATACAAGTTTGGTATATTTACAATCACTACCTGATGATAATGATAGATCTGATGATGAAGTAGAAGACATGGATGCTGACAATGCTGCAGCTTCTAAAGACATATCAAATGGCAATCCTAATATTTTCAATCACGATGGATCTCAGAAAGATAATGTTGCTCAATCTGATGTAGCAAGTTTAAAACTTGATCTCAATGCAGGTATGGGAGATGTCATAGGGCACTATGATAGGGAGTCGGTGTACATTAAACAAGCAACGCCAATCATATCATCATGCTTCGATAGCGCTGTAGTGTCGGAACGGAACCACACCAATAATCCATGTAATAATACCAACGATACATCTAAAGTTCAAGCGGAGAACATGGACATTGATGATGTAATGGTAGAACAAGGAGAAGATCCTGATAATGAAGGAAGTAAAACTGTTGATGACAAATCTGGTGAATCTGGAGATGATATAAACTTTAATAATGTCAAAAATGAAAAATACTCCTACATTCCATCGGAATTACCATGTGTAGATACGATGCCGTTACCAATTACTGAGGAATATTCTGACAATGATTTAAATGTATCTGATGGAGACGAGTCACAGATTCCAGGAGACATGGCAGATGACAGCACTTCCACTTATCAAAGGGAGGGAACTCCTACTGATAACAGTGAAAGTATAAGGGAGACAACTCGGGGTGAACTATCCTCTAATCAAAGGGAGACAACTCAGGATGAACTAATAACATCAAATCAAAGGGAGACAACTTCTGAATATTCTTCAGATCAATCACAGGCAGCAAATAGCAGTTCAAATTATTTTCCTCACCATATAAGTAGTAGAGGTGTACAAGTCAGTGTTGTAACTTTAGCTGCTCTCGCCGTAGCAATTTGTGTAAAAATCGTCTCCAGGTAAATCGAGGTATCATTCTTTATCCAAAGCTGCTAAACCGACTTCCCATCGGTATTTTATTTTGTTCCCATTTAACATTCCAAGTTTAATTTTGAAAGGAAAATAGAATTATACCAATCGCTGTCTTAAATAATTTATTATACTATGTTACAACCTTTTAGATCTCGAAGCTATAGCTATATTTTTTTATTGAAACAGTGATTATTTGCTGAGCTTATTCTCATTAAAAGGTAGATTAGATTATAGATTAACGTGGGTTTAGATGATGAGAAAAACGAGTTGATTTGATTTTAAAGAGATTATGACCATACAATTCAATAGAATGTATTTTTATTCAGTGATAAGGTACAAAATGCAATATGACTTTACAACCATGCCGACAGTTTTGAATTGTTCTTGTTTGGTTTAAGTTTTCTGTTGTGTTGCATGGGTTGATTTTTGTTACAATGTTGATATATAAGTGCTAGTCTATTCATGTCATATATACTTGATGTATCATACACTACTATTTAATAGTATTAAATTATGTTTATTCTTCCATACATTAAAACTTTACTTGTATATATAGCAACATAATTGGATATCAGTCATTATTCAGAAAAGTTAAATGTTGATGTTAGTTTAATGTAATTGGTTGCTTGAACAAAATCAGCAATTTTGCATACTCACAGATCGTCTAGGTTATGAATTTTTTAGACTTACGTTTTTTACTTACTTAGAGTTTTTTGCTTTGTTAAGTATTTTCAACATTGTTATGCCCCCTGTCATTCAAAGAATGGTGAAGGGGCATATAGTATTACCCTTGTTTTGAATGTTGTGTCTTCATATCTGAATTGTATTCATTATGTAAACATGTATTGTATATTATTGGGTTGATTTTTCTCCCAGTCCTTAGACATGATATGTAAACAGGGGCTGTAAACTTAGATTTGATTTATAAGTTAACTAAAGATTTAACATAATTTTTTTTCTCTGAAGTTGATATTTAGACGATTTGGACAATTTCTTGCTGATACTGTTTATGTTAACCTTGTTGTTCAAGAATTTTTTCTTCAGGAGAGTTTACGATATTTGTTTGACAAACTTGGCAATATTATGTTTCTGTATGTAAACATTTATTGGATAGTGTGATTTTATGTATTACACTTTTTGTAAACTATTTAGGCCGTCCTTAAAAAATGTTTTGTTTCTCATAACCCTACCTAGCAAAATTTTGGTGGGTAGGTATTAATTTTTTAAAATTATTTTTCATGGTCATACTAGCGTTAACTATTGATAGGCTGCATAAATAAAATTCCCACTCAGACCCCTAAACTATTTTTGGAGTAGGGGCCATTTTCATAGGTAGGTAGGGTTATGCCAAACAAACAATTTTTTAAATATGGTCTTATGTTTTATTTGAAGTGGTAGTGTGTGTGAACATTAAACAGATATTCATGTTTTTATATCTGAATTATTTAGTGCACAAATCTGTTAAAGGCATATTATCATTTTATTGATCAAAATATGTATTATATCATACACATTTAACATTATCATGATTGACCATAGAACTGATTTTGTTCTGACAATATTGTTTGAGGGGGCTCTTAGATTTTCCCTTGTCTGTCTGTCTGTCTGTCCGTCCTTTGGTCCCGCAAAACTAGTATTGTTCATATCTCCAGAACCCTTGGATCTACAGTCTTTTAACTCTATAGCAATGTATATCAGCTTGTGAAGTTGTGCACCTGGGGTTCTGCATCCCACTCCTACAGAGTTATGGGCCTTTCTTAGAGAAATAATTATCATATTTGACTATTTTGCTCTTAACTAAAAAATGTTCGACTTAGTTTAACAAACTTCATAGAAATATTAGTCATCACTTGAAACTGCACACCTGTTTGTTTTTTTATTGTATTCACTTAGTTACACTATTAAATAAGTAAAGTGTGTACACATTTTTAGTTTTGAACTAAACATTAAAAACTACCTGCATTGAAATTTTACTTGAAATTAACTGATCATCTGTTATATACACATGTACCAAATTGTAAATGATTCTGTTGTCTAAGCTAATCACAATTCTTTACATGTCTACAATATTGCAAACTCATTAGATAAGGACAATATTATAACTGTGCGGGCTTATTGCAAATGTCAACTTATCAATACAATGTCCATGTTGTCTTGTTTCTTTACAGTAGTTTGTGCTGGAAGTCAGTAGAGTTATATATAATGCATCATTTATTACCCCAGCTGTATTTCTGTGATGTCAGCATTTCTCTCTAGAAAAGTCTTCCTTATAACATTTGTGTTGTGCAGCATTCTACATTGTCTGGGTACAATTCCTGTCACCTTCCCTAGGTACATGTTCCTTGACTGTGCTCCATGTATGGTATTTGTGTTGTGTTATGTCCACCGTATGTTTACTTACTGTGGAGTTTACATTTCTTCCAATATATGTGCCTTCTTTACTGCCTCATCAATGTTTTAAGTGTTCTTCCATATTGTTTGTTGTTGTTATTTGTATACACTTACAGGGTGTTAAAAAAGTTTGTTGACAAAGTTTGAATTTTAGTATTTTTTTAGATACTCTCCATCTATGTCACTATGGACCAATAGTTCACTTCTGTGTGAGAGTTCTAAATAAAACAGATATTCATGAAAAATCACAGTATCTTTCATTATGCGAAATAAAGCCATTGTACATATCGTTAGTTTCATTTTACCCAAATTCAAACATTGTGAACAAACTTTTTTAACACCCTGTAAATGTGTATAAGTTGCCTTTCAGGTGTGCAGGTGTTAGTTTCTTCTCTCTATCAGTAACTTATTACTAAAGCAATGTTCTATTCATACTAGTGTGCTATTTATGTAAAGTTTGACTCATTTTTTTAGCCATTGAGATGGCTAAATTTTCAAATCTCAGAATCTGTGGTTTATTATTGGCAAATAAATGCAATGAGTTTGAGTACATTATTACTCATGTACAGTGCTACTGATTGGCTAAACATCTTGGACAAACTGAGTCCACTTCTCATGTTGCTTTTGCCTTTCTTAATAAACACTTACCAATAGGAGATTGTCAGGAGTTTTCTCCCTTTATCATTTCTAGAGTTCTCTCCCTTTATCCCTTCAAGAGTTATCTCCCTTTATCCCTTCTAGAGTTATCTCGCTCACTTTATTCCTTCTAGAGTTCTCTCCCTTTATTATTTCTAATTTGTCTATACATGTACTTGTTTACTCTAGGTACTATTTATTCAGGTTCAGATTATATGTAGCATATCCATTTGTTTGATTGTCTTGTTATTTTATTTTTGTTTTGTTATGAATTGTTGATGTTCTATACCTATTCCAAAGTTAACAATCATGACATATTCTCATGACATAGCAGTTTCTAACTGTCCAAATCACAGGAGATTGTTACAAGTTCTCTCCCTTTATCCCTTCTGGAGTTCTCACCCTTTATCCCTTCTGGAGTTCTCTCCCTTTATCCCTTCTGGAGTTCTCTCCCTTTATATATGTCACTGACAATCCATTCCATCTAAAGAGACACATATCAAAATATCTTATGTTCATAGTCATGTTTTAACAATGCAGTGATATTATTTTTTGTTTTCTTGTATGGGTTAGATATTTCTATAAGATTGTAAATAATGTTGTATTTGAGTTTTGGACACCGTGAGCAAGTTTATGTCCAGATATTGGAGCTGTTCCTTGTCAAAACCTGAATATGAGACCAAAAAACTATTTTTTGTTTTTTTACATTTTCTAATAAACATGTTTTTTTGTAGTTTAATTTAATACCAAAAAACATAAAAACGGATTGCTACTTTTCTTTTTATGGCAATTCAAGTAATAGGACCAAAATGCATAAGTAAACTACAAAATGATGTCGGAAAGAATTTACTCAAATGTACATTAACTCATAAAAAATCTTCCGTTTTTCAAATGGAAAAAACAAATCATGTAATACATACCAATAGTGTCATGTTCATTTAATTTATATAAATCAAAATGAAGCGACCAAAGATACATCCAAGACAGTGCTTAGTTTGTGAAGTCTAATTTCATTGGACAATACTGAGTTTGTGAAGTCAAATTTCATTGGACAATACTGAGTTTGTGAAGTCAAATTTCATTGGACAATACTGAGTTTGTGAAGTCAAATTTCATTGGACAATACTGAGTTTGTGAAGTCAAATTTCATTGGACAATACTGAGTTTGTGAAGTCAAATTTCATTGGACAATACTTGACATCAATAACCACCGCCACTATTATACAGGTTTTGTCATAGAATTAATGAACTAACAGTTTTTTATTTGTTAATATTCCTTAAGGTTATTTGTTATCAAACTAAAACATTATCCTACAGCTACAGGAAACTGGCAGATTATAACGATCCATGTGTGAAGTTGTATTATTACAGAATGTTTTACACAAGTTTGTTTGAATGGCAGTTTAGAACTGGTCATAAGATGTTGTTTTACGGTGATGACTATTTATTTTTGTTTTTATTTGCCCTAGAATGGTTGTAAACAGTTTGTTATGTTGTCTGCCTATGTAATCATGTTTTGAAACATAATGGGCAATAGACAAACTGAAGACTTACCTTAAATGTTGCTGTTAACATTTAAGCTGTCTATGTTAATGTTCTACGATAGTTTGTTTATAAATGTTATTGTTAACTACACAAAGAAATATATTCATAAACAGGAGAAATAAAGTAATTCCAAAAAAGCTGATTCTTTGACTTTTCCTTCAGTTTATTGGTGCCATTATTTGTTATGAGCATACTTGTATATATATATTACAGTATACGAACACAAAGTGAAAGTGAAAGTAGAAATTGTGTTACAGACCCCTTTGACTGCATGTATTTATTTCTTTGGGAATTCGCAGTACAGTCCGACCTCGTTTATTCGACAACCTTCTAGCTGAATACTTGGTATCATCAGAAATAAATATCTGAGGGACGGTAGTATCTTTTTATGTGAATTTGAAATGGGCTATTCGAAACTATGTATTATTCGAAATAAAATTTCAGACCCGATGAATTCAAAAGAACAAGGTCCGATTGTATTATTGATAAAAATGAAGTTCAAACTATGATGGATAACAAATATGTTTGCTTCAGGTTTCATGCTCGATATAAATAGGGTAGGTAGGTTGAAAGGGTAGGTAGGTCGAAAAGAAATTTAGATTTTTTAATTTTTAAAAAAAGCTAATTAAACATGGATTTAAATGAATTTATGTTAAAAGACAAATACCCTTCCCTTACATAATGTTTAATCAAGGTGAATAGTGAATATAAAGCTCTATAGCTTAATACTTGTAAAGTGTCTAACAACTGGGCAGAAATATGAACCTATGCAGTTGATTTTGATCAAGATGTGATCCATAAACCAAAACTGCAAAAACGTGTTATAATAAAATCTGTGACACTGAATCGATAATGTCGTTTATAGAATATATTTTGACGGTATACAAAGAAAAATATGGTGATGCAATATTGTGAAATTAAAAAATAATAACTTATACACAGTGTAAGCAGTATAAAGATGAAAAAAACATTACTTTTGAACGACAAACAACTTCGAAGAAGAAGAATTGTACACACTGAGAGACAACAATAGATGATGATAAAACCACTTTTTCTTCAACTTTCTGATCCCTGTAAACTTTAAAGAAATTTGCCAACCAATATGGTTGACTATACGTACTTCCCACATCTACAATATTTACCTCCCTTGTTCTGAATTGTCGGCCATTTTGATAGGCAAATTTCCTTAAAGTTTATGGAGAATATAATGTAAACGATGATAAACTAATCCGATGTATAAAAAACAAATTATTAATTATGCTCTTGTGAGCATTTGGCTTTGTAAGTTGGAAGAAAAAGTGGTTTTCACGCGCAAATTCTCTTGGTATTTTCTCAATTATCACATATTTGGAAATTACTCCTGTCTGGAACACACACATATACGGTCCCTTTCCTATAAGGGCTTATCAGTTTTGCCTATCAAAATGACCGACAGTTAAGAACAAGGGAGGTGAATATTGTTGATGTGGGAACTATGTATTCAGACTAAGAGACGTAAATATTTTGAATGTAGCTTTATTGAATGACCCTGGGTTTATACGTGTATATGAACTACCAAGCGACCCTTCTGGTTAAAGGGGTTGTTCCATATTTTCTAATCTGGATAAATATTTATGATTCATTCATGTTTGTATCTTTAATCAATCCTCAAAAGTAGGTTAGTTGAGATAAACACACGTACGTCTTACTATCTGTGTGTAATATTGAAATATAACCGGAACATAACAGTAGACTAGAAAGTTGCAAATAGTTCATTTAAATCATTCGGTTGCGATTTTTTTCAGAAGTTGTATGTAACATAAATTATATACGTCGTTCTTCACCTGTAAGACAAAGGATTTTGTAACGTAAGTCTTTGAATTAGTACATGATTATCTTACTACGGTATGCAAACTATTAGACGTTTACATACCCATTAACATTCATTACTTTATTTTACTTTCACTTTGTAACATAACCGGAAAATGTCAAAAAGTTATGTAGGGTCTTATTTATAGGACTAGACGATATATGTACACATATTTTGCACAGGCAAAAATTCATTCCTAAGACCACGGACCTAAAAAATCATTCCCAAGACCACG
The DNA here is from genome assembly GCA_032209605.1 of Mactromeris polynyma. Classification (NCBI taxonomy): domain Eukaryota; kingdom Metazoa; phylum Mollusca; class Bivalvia; order Venerida; family Mactridae; genus Mactromeris; species Mactromeris polynyma. The sequence continues at coordinate 1,474,303 of JASFXZ010000005.1, forward strand.
GACCTATGTATATAGATCTGTTTATATGTCCGTGCTAAGAAATTACATAATATACAATGTATTGCAAACTGTCTTTGTCAATCATGCAAACAGGTCATACCTGTAGATCTGTGTAATTAAAGTAAGCTAGTCACGACTCTCATTAAATTTAACAGCACGAACGGAATTTGACCCTACGACGCATACATTTGTTTCAGTCTGTATTTGCCAATCATGAATGTTGAGATGTCCCAACCTGACCTTAACAAGATGGCTGCCTCCATAGGAAATCTGGCTGGTAAAGTTGCATTGATTACTGGTAAGTTTCGCTCTAAATTGTATAGATCTCTCAGTAAAAACGCGGAGAATTCGATTTTAATAAGTCTGCTACAAAAATGCTCTACTGACATTCGATAATGTAAATATACTGCTTGAGAATGGCTTGACAATAACTGAGATTAATTTGTACGTTGCAACTTGAGTTAGTTCCCTTAGACAAGAAATTGCGGGGATAATTTCAAAAGTATTATTTTCGTTGGGGTTAAAACCTAGCTCTTCCGTCCTTGAATGACGGTTTTAAGGTATGATTATTATTTATCTGCGAAACAATACTTGTATAAAATTATCCCTTTTCGCTAGCATTAGATACAGATCTACAATATTGTTATTACGATTTAGATCTACTCATATTTAATTGTAAAATGACATCGCATGTTTAGTCGCATTGAATATTCCCATTTATTAATATTTAAACAGTATATGTTTCGAAACCAAATAACATTTTAAAACTTTAATTTAAAATAATTTGTGAACTTTTTTCTTCCATTTTTTGTTTATTGTTATCAAACAAGTGCAACTAATCATCATAATGACTATGTTTAAGTGTTATGAATATTTATTGAAGTAATAAAAAAAACCCATTAAAAGTATAAAGCAAGGTATTTCACTGAAAATATAAAAAAATAGGCAATTTGAGCCAAAATAATAATGTTTGATAGTGTTTTACAATGTGGTTTAAAATGCAGGCGTTGATACATTTTAAAGACAAATGTAAAATAATAGTTAATTTGCAGCAAAATCATGCATTGATGTGAAAGTTTAAGGAAGCAGTTTTGTATCTATCATCCTGCTTGAAATTTATGATATGAATCATGTAGGAAGAACAAATTGTGTTTGAATCTCAATAGACAGTTCCCACATTTACAATATTTACCTCCCTTGTTCTGATTAGTCGGCCATTTTGATAGGCAAATATCCTTAAAGTTTGTAGGGAATATAATGTGAACGATGATAAAATCAAATCAGATATATAAAAAATAACTTATTCATTATGCTCAAGTGGGCAACTGACTGAGAAAGTTGAAGAAAAAGTGGTTGTTCATGTAAAGTATCTATAAGGGCTTATCAGTTTTGCCTATCAAAATGGCTGATAATTAAGAACAATGGAGGAAAATATTGTAGATGTGGGAAGGAACTATATATTAATTCATATATGATGAAATATTTTTTAAATGGATATTCTGACTGTATATTGGTAATTTGGTCTGGTTATTGAAATCACATGAGATTTTCAAGAGTTATATCCCTTTAATTATTCTAGAGTTTTCTCCCTTTATCCCTTCTGTATATATAGTACTCTATTGAAGGGATGAAGGGAGAGAACTCCAGAAATGGTGAAGGCAATCGTAACTACTCGGCGGTATCCGGCAGAGCTCGGAATACATACCTCGTAAGAAAGTGGATGGATACACCCAATGTGATGCGTCCCCGGCGAATAACGCCGAGTAGATAATCACGAGATTACCTTCTGAATGCATCAACATTTTCTTATTTTTCGCCAACAATTTCTACAAATTGATGTTATTTCATTATCAGGGAAATATTTATTTGTCGTTCCAAATTTATCTGATGTTGGTTTCCCAGAAATATCGTATATGTCTCGATTCCATAATAGACAGGTACAACATATCTCGGAGGCGGCCATCTTGCGGACTACTTTCTTACCATAATATATCCGAGGTTATTTATATCTCCGAGGTGTTCTGATTGTGGTGAAGGGAAGAACTAATGACAATCCAGGGTTTTTTTCAGCTGTTTTTATAGCCCTTATTCGACTATTTACCCAATGCCAAAAAGTATATATTTTTCCCAATTTTAATGTAAAAATTCCCAATAAATTCAATTTAACCAAAATTGACAAAGTTAGAGGCTTTTCTCTCACATACAGTTTATATAAATAGTCAATAAATCACTACATCGTTTACTTTTATTCCTAATATATTGCTGAAATTGCTAGTCTTTTTCCCAATTTCTAAGTTTAACGCACAACAATTCCCAATTAGAAGCAAAAATTCCCATTTTGATGGGTATGGGTCATCGTCCCAAAATAGCCAAAATAAATCCTGCAATCTCCTGTGATTGGACCTACATTCAGAAAGTAATTTGTGGCAATTTGTTTGTACTGATAATAGATTGCTATTGACCTCCATCCCAATGTTCCATAAAGTAGTTTTGTTGATTATATTACACAAACTGTGTCCTCAAATGAATTGGTTGGTAAATGCCCTGTGATTTAGGTGGTGTCCTAATGTATTCCCATAATTCTGCGGTTCTGCTTGTCTGTGACACTATTCTTGATGTAATCAAAACAAATATCTGTCCAAAAATGAAATAAAGTAATGGTCATTATCTAGACGGTTATGGTAATGGTGAACTCCAATACGATGGCTATTTGTCCATTTACTTGTGCCAAACAATTAACTCACAAATGGATGACAGGATATTGTGTGTGATTCCTATTTACAGAATGCATTAGCTAGATTGTGTATTAGTGAGTAGAATGGCAAAAAGTATATAATGCAATTTTCGTGGTCAAATATTGACTTTCCTTGATTAATCACTACGAATGAGATTGTAAATATAGTTTCCTATTTGAACTGAGATTAATCCAGACTTTGTTCTAGGACTTTTACTTTGTTTAGAAAAGTGATGTTGAAAAAATTATGTGGACTTGCATAATATGTCGGATAATATGTCTATGTTTGTCTGTGCATTTCCATTCAAATGAATGGATATACAGAAAGTGATTCTATTTACTTTGTCTGTGGTTTAATGGTCAGTGTCTGTTGTTTTATATTCATAGTATATGGTTGTATGATCATTTTCTATGGTTTAATGGTCATTGTCCATGGTTTTATGGTCATTTTCTATGGTTTTATGGTCATTTCTATGGTTTTATGGTCATTGCCTATAGTGTTATGTCTATAGTGTTATGGTCATTTCTATGGTTTTATGGTCATTGCCTATAGTGTTATGTCTATAGTGTTATGGTCATTGTCTATAGTGTTATGGTCATTGTCTGTTGTTTTATTTCCCTAGTCTATGGTCATTTTCTATGGTTTTATGGACATTTCTATGGTTTTATGGTCATTGTCAATGGTGTTATGATCATTGTCTATGGATTTATGGTCATTATCCATATTTTATGGACACTATCTGCTGTTGGTATTTTTTGTCTATGGTTATGTGGTCCTTGTTTATGATTTTAAGGTCCTTGTTTATGGTTCATGGTCGCTGCAAAACAGATGTTTTATTGGTGACATGACTTGCGCCATTATTTTGTTGTTAATCAGTTAGAATCAACGCAAGTCCAAGGGCTATAACTACTCAAAATGTGGCTCAAAATCTTATAAAACACATGTGTCTCTCTTATTGCTGACACAAGAGTAGGTAAAGTAGACATTGTGGGTGATGCTGAATGGTACTTGATGTGGACAATAACAATGGACAATTTCTAAAATTCTTAACTTGATAAGCATCAAAGTAGTGATTTGGTTATTAACTCAATTATTGTATAAACATGATCAGTATGTAACTTGAACCAGATGAGATCTTTCCTAAGGAGATTGTCATGAATTCTCTTCCTTTATCTCGAATATACAGTAAAATAGTTTTGTGCTAAACTCTCAATGTACAGTAAAACCTCACTTAAAGACCACCTCAATAATAAGACCACCTCAAAATTACAACCACAATTTTCAAGTCCATTTTGACTGTTCTGCTCTTTATTCAACCTCAATATTAAGACCACCTCAATATTAAGACCAGTTTTCAAGGGTCCTATGGGTGGTCTTATTATTGAGGTTTTACTGTCCTTAAATCATGTTAAAAAAAAAATATTTGTTTGGCATCACCATAACCCAGCAAATTTTAGGTGGGTGGGTCGATAGGTGATCAATTCTTTGTTCATTACTTTATATGGTTATTCATGCTCCTACTATCAGTACGTAGCCCCATTCAGACACCTTAATACAATTTTTGTGTAGGGACCACTTTCAGGAGTAGGAGTAGGGAGTTAACTCCCTTTAACTATTTACCGAGCATAACAAGATGTAATTATACATGTATTGCAGGGGCCAGTTCTGGTATTGGCGCAGCTACAGCTAAATTGTTTTCCAAATTAGGGGCTTCTGTAGCACTAACTGGTAGGAATTCTGAAAACCTGGAGAAAGTTGGAGCAGAGTGCACAAAGGTAAGCAGGCTACAATCACTGGAGATTGTCACAAGTTATCTCCCTTTATCCCTTCTAGAGTTATCTCCCTGTATCCCTTATAGAACTCTCCCTTTATTCCTTCTAAAGTTCTCTCCCGTTATCTCTTCTAAAGTTCTCTCCCTTTATCCAGAGTTATCTCCCTTTATACCTTATATAATTCTCTCCCTTTAACCCTTATAGAGTTCTCTCCCTTTATCCCTTCTAGAGTTCTCTTCCTTTATCCCTTCTAGAGTTCTCTCCCTTTATCCAGAGTTATCTCCCTTTAACCCTTTTATAATATAGGCATATCTCTCTATACATAGTGCCATAACTGTATAAACATACTATGAAGGCATAAAGGGAGAGAACTCTAGAATGCATAAAGGGAAAGAACTTATGACAGTCTCCTGTAGCTTCAATTAAGTTTAAATAAAATCTCAAAATTCCCTTCAGAAATGATTAATTAAAGAAGATAATGAATGGGAATCTGTATGATTTTGGTTTGTTTTATATTATAATTGTGTTCGGCATTTCCTCTGTAGTAAATCTGTCATGATATAATATTTCTGATTAACTCTGACGGAACTATTGGTTTTTCTCATCGATGAGTTTTCTTTTCTTACAGAAAATGAACCAAGTTTTTTAATCATATCTTGTTATCAGAACCAATGAATCACAATATTAAATGCCAGTTCATACTTTGTGAGACTTTATTCCGATTGATGAAAGCTGTAATTACTTTCTTGTGTTTTTTTTGTAGCCATTCATCGTCACAGGAGATCTGGTAAAGGAAGAGGATACAAGAAATGTATTGGAATCGACAATCAAACATTTCGGCAGTCTCGACGTGCTGGTTAGCGTGCTTATTTAAAATTCTGTTAAATGTATTTGTTTCATGAGGTGTGAATATAGTCAAACCTCAATAATAAGACCACCCTTGGGACTCTTGAAAACTGGTCTTCTTATTGAGGTGGTCCTAATATTGAGGTTAAAACAGAGCCAAACTGTGAAAATGGACTTGAAAATCGTGTTTTTAATTTTGAGGTTGTCCTATTACTGAGGCGGTCTTTACATGAGCTTTTACTGTACTTCAATATAAGCTGGGCTTTGTTTTATTATTCAAATTAAAAAAGGTCAAGGTCTTAGGTTGTACAACTTTATATGGAAACCAGTCTCGGAATAAAGCCATGTCATTGGTCAATTTTAAAAAAGGCTCAGAGAACTAACCAATCAAAAGCTTTGAGTTCATACTTCACTCATAATAATCTTTCCCTGCCACTGTCCTTGTAATATCCCCCAAATATCCTGGATCATTTAGACTGCTGCATAATGATGCAAGTTAGGTCCAAAACAATGTGTCAAAAATGTGGCACTCCAAAACTGTTTTAGACCTGATCAAGAAAAATATAGACAACTACCTTCAGAAATATAACTACCTAGCTACCACAGGAGATTGTCATCAGTTCTCTCCTTTCATCTCATCTGGAGTTATCTCCCTTTATATGTATACCATAGAAGGGATAAAGGGAGAGAACTCTTGAAGGGATAAAGGGAGAGAACTCTTGAAGGTATAAAGGGAGAGAACGTGTGACAATCTTCACGAAGTAATTACTTTTTTAGGTTTTATGCTGAATTTCCACATTTCTTCCTGACTAACCATATTTGTCATTTAGTGTTTCAGAAATATTCTGAATTTGTCTACATTTAAACAACAAACTTACTACAATTATAATCCAGATGTTGTATATTACAGGTGAACTGTGCTGGAATTATCGAGTTAGGCGGCATAGAAGCTACATCGTTGGAACAATACGATCGACTTTTTAATTGTAATGTCAGGTAAGTAATGTACATGCGGCGATCCACAAGAAATTAATGATTAATGTATTAATGACCGAAAATTCCATTCTGAGATTTTCACATTTTCTAACATATAATTTATAGTGTCAATTAATACCAAATGTATTAAAATCAGACGTCAACTGTTTTTTTGTAGTGATTCCAATATTAAGAACAAAATGCAAAAGTAAACTACAACATGATGACGTTGAGTCAGAAATGTTAATTCTATAAATCAAAATTAAGACACTATGACACTTCCGAGAAAGCACTTAGTTTGTTAGGAAAAAAGTCCATTCGGAAATATTCAACGTCATTAACAATGTCACTAATACAGGTTTTGTCATAGAACAGAAAATATATGATATATAACAAAAAACTACTGAATATCAGTTGATATTCTTTGTAACTTTTATTATATGTGAGCAATTTTGTTCAATACATACAGTGTCAGAATACATGTTTGTAGTTGAATTTCATTTGCGTAAAATCCTTTTAAATAATTATGACCTATGGCAACAAACTAACTGCTGAATTGCCGCCAAAGACACTTGTCCCGGACTAATGGAAATGTAAAATTTGACTTGTCCGACATAGGAAGATAGGTGGCCGAGAATATCCATGAATGTAGTAACAAATAAACATACACAATGATAGCTCCACATTCTTAAAGTAATAACCACATGTACGTGTTTGTGGGATTCTAAAGTTTAACTTACAACTTAACAATTGCTGATGTTGGTTAGCTTTAAAAACAGACTTGTCCGGGACTAACTTAAACTCGATTGGTGGTAACCCGAGTCGCATAAGGCTAGTCCGGCACGTCGGACTCGTACATTTCTAGAGCCCTTAATGTCATTTCAAGTTGACACATGTACAAAATCTAGCAAAAAAAAATTGCAGCTCATATAGTACAGGGCCCGTATTCACAAACGTTTTAAGACTGAATCTCAGACTTAGACTTTAAAATGGTAAATTTTCATTTTGTTCCTACGTTATTGTAACACAATATATTTTGATAAAACATGGCAAAAGTGTAGAGTGAGTAACAAGAAATATTCAGGCAAAGATTTATCCGTTTACATATAATAAAAACGAAATGCTTGTAAATTTAATTTTTGCAATTTTAAAGTCTAAGTCTGAGATTCAGTCTTAAAACGTTTGTGAATACGGGCCCTGATCTACAGCAGTTAATTGTTTTTCCACGGAACAAGTACTTAAAATGTTATTACCCTACTTCTCTAACATTTCTGCTCTGCGTGGCAAGAGGAAATGGAAGTATTTACTTTTCCAGGTAATTTTATTAATAGAGGACTTCCACTGAGATTTAATTCACTCTGTGAAACAATTCAAAATTATCCAGAAAGGTTTTCACAATTTATCAATTACCGTATTTGTGCTAACACTGCAGTCAAACTAATCAAAGTCAGATTATCACAGTTCCTTACGTAACAGCTATGTAAATTTGTTCTACAGGAAAATTGCAATTTCCGATCGTAAGTTCACTACCCTGAAATTTGACACTATAATTGCATCAGTACGATGTTAACATGACAATCGTGAAAGTAGCTTTATAATTAAGGAGATTTTACTATATGTAAATTGCATCTTCACAGGGGACTTACCAGGCTAAAAATAGAAATGAACCATTTTATGGTACAAACTACGGGAAGCTGCCAATTTGTACTTAAATATATACTGTAATAACATCGTAAGAGCAAAAAAGTTAACGTTTCAAAGGTCATCTACCTATTTTTATCGAAAAAATATCCTTACTAATAAACATGAGAAAATGTTTTGTAATTGCCTTCATACACATGTACTCTGCAACCGTTTATTATCACTTTTCTTACATGTTTCCCAAATTTGCTAATACAAGAGTCCGGTACCAGTATTTCCTATTCTGACCTACGTGCCGAGTTAGTGCTAGCGTAGTAAAAACCTGTATCAGACTCGCGTTTTGCAGTTCGAGGAAATTTTTAAGAAAAGTTACAACGCAATGTTTCAGAGTATGTCTGGAAAGGAAGGCGCTAACACGCCATGTTCTCAAAATTATTACTTGACATATTTCGATAGAGACGATGTACCTTTAAGCCTAAGCCTGAATGTCAAACTTAAAACGTTTTTGATTAAGGCCCCTGTTCAGCTGTTAATGACAATGTAACTTTATATAATAAGTGGTTTGTGTCTACTGGTCATAATTTTTGTTGTTTAAATGTAGTGTTTGTTCTGATATTGTTTATCAAACATCAGGAAAGGCATCCTCGGTACTCAGGCTATTCATTACATGATATATGATACCCTGGGCAAACTGACTGTAAAAATCTTGTACTCATGAATAATCAATTAGGTGAAATCCAGCCGCTTCACTGGCTGCCTGACTTGGAAATTGCAGATGAGTTACGGATGAAATCGCGGTTCTGAGCAATAGCTCTTCACAAAGGAGATTCTGACTTTTTTTGTTATTGTCCATTTCATTGGTCGAAAAATGCTCATGAATATTCATGCATTACAAATTATCTCTAGCCAATTTGCCCAGGGTATCGTATATGTCATGAATAGCCCGGGTACTGAGGATGAGAAAAGGAGGGAGCAATTACAATGTATGGTAATTTAATCTGATGTCATTAAAAAAGCACATACAGTATAACCTCAGTAATACGACCACCCTTGGGACCCTTGAAAAAAGGTCTTAATGTTGAGGTGGTCCTAATAATGAGGCTGAATAAAGAGGAGAACAGTGGACATGGACTTGAAAATTATGTTTTTAATTTTGAAGTGGTCTTATTATTGAGGTGGTCTTAAAGTGAGATTTTGCTATAGATTTTTATTTTCAGGTTTTTGTAACCAAGGGTTGAAAGTGAATCTAGTCTATCGGAATATAACTAAAGATGACGATAGACAATCTGTAAATTGATGCCTTTGTATTGAAATTTGACACTATAATGGCACAAGATCATACCAAAACAAATGCGAATGACTGTGTTTATGAGGTCACCGTCGCCGCTCACATTTTTCTTATGCACTTTATGGTATTTTGGTCGACCCGGTATGACCCCCGCACACCATAAATGGACTTTTTGAAACCGAAGAGGGAAATTAACTTGCCAGTAGAGCAGTATAGGTCAAACAGACAATTTTGAAGCCAAAGACGGTCACTGCACAGTGCCATTGAGACCCATCGTACAGTTACGACTTTCCTGGCATCTACCCAGTACTTTCCTGGTTACATGCCAGTACTATGTTAGGTTGGAAACACTGAAAAGCATTTCTGTTTTTAACCGGCTAGACTAGGGATCGAACCCACAACCTTCAAATTTGTAGTCAGCAGCGTTCACCACTGAGCCACATATGTACAATTATTATTGTATCTTATGTATAAGATAGATAGATAATTTATTGCAAATTCAGTCAGCCAAAGGCCCATGTTAACATAAATACATGTACATACAATTTCACATGACAGATGTAACAAGTGGGTACTTGTCAATATCAGGAAAACATATATATCTTAATGTAAGAAAACGTATATATCTTAATTTATGAAAACGTATATATCTTAATTTATGAAAACGTATATATCTTAATGTAAGAAAACGTATATATCTTAATTTATGAAAACGTATATATCTTAATTTATGAAAACGTATATATCTTAATGTAAGAAAACGTATATATCTTAATGTAAGAAAACGTATATATCTTAATTTATGAAAACGTATATATCTTAATTTACGAAAACGTATATATCTTAATTTACGAAAACGTATATATCTTAATGTAAGAAAACGTATATATCTTAATTTACGAAAACGTATATATCTTAATGTAAGAAAACTTATATATCTAAATGTAAGAAAACGTATATATCTTAATTTATGAAAACGTATATATCTTAATGTAAGAAAACGTATATATCTTAATGTAAGAAAACGTATATATCTTAATGTAAGAAAACGTATATATCTTAATGTAAGAAAACGAATATATCTTAATGTAAGAAAACGTATATATCTTAATGTAAGAAAACGAATATATCTTAATGTAAGAAAACGAATATATCTTAATGTAAGAAAACGTATATATCATAATGTAAGAAAACGTATATATCTTAATGTAAGAAAACGAATATATCTTAATGTAAGAAAACGTATATATCTTAATTTACGAAAACGTATATATCTAAATGTAAGAAAACGTATATATCTTAAAATAAGAAAACGTATAAATCTTAATTTATGAAAACGTATATATCTAAATGTAAGAAAACGTATATATCTTAAAATAAGAAAATGTATAAATCTTAATTTATGAAAACATATATATCTTAATTTATGAAAACGTATATATCTTAATTTACGAAAACGTATACATCTTAATTTACGAAAACGTATATATCTAAATGTAAGAAAACGTATATATCTTAATTTATGAAAACGTATATATCTTAATTTACGAAAACGTATATATCTAAATGTAAGAAAACGTATATATCTTAATGTAAGAAAACATATATATCTTATATTAGCCATGTAATTGTATATGAGACTTTGACTTTGGTTAGTTGAGCTAAAAATTCACTGTTTCGTTTACTCTAACGATTCTATAAATAGAATGTGAAAGGACAAACAATCAGCTTAATTATGATAATTTGTCGTACTAATGGAGCATAAAATGCGTAAAGATTATGCTTGTCTTTGGACTCCTGGGAAATCATGGATTGCCCAATAAATGGAATTATCTGTCTGGTGGTTAAATATTTGCATTGCAAAAGTACAATTGGTCCTCGTTTATTCGATAACCTTCTATCTGAATACTTAGTATCATCCGAAATAAATATCAGGTTGAATTGCAGTGGGCTATTCGAAACCATGTATTATTCAAATTAAATTTAGGACCCCATGAATTCTAATAAACGAGGTACGACTGTACATATAATTGTGAAATATTTAGTAAATAATTATATGCAAACAATATACATATTTCTGCTGTTAAATTCATGTTGTAAAAACATCTTCGGGAACCATTATAATTACCAGCATATCTGTGATTGCAGGAAATACCAAATTGTTGGTATGAAATTACTCAGTCTTACCATCATTCTGTCAATGTATCGGAAATGTTGATGCATTCTGGGTATAGTGTAGATGTACTACATTGCCTGTGATATTTGGCAGCAATACGATGTGCGTACACATTACCATTATACCGTATATAAATCTTTCAAGATATTCATATTACCAGTGAAGTTTCAAGTTTTTGCCAAGTTATTCAACATTTTCTGAATCAACTCCTAGTAATAAATGTACTTTACCAATTAATAAAATCACCAGTATCAATAGCATAACTCACACCAGTCACCTAGTATTATTTGATTGTCGCTGATCATTGGCCCATCACTAGTTCGTATGAATATAGAGATATATACATGTATAATGCAGATAATATATAGATATGTTACATATATTTACAGATCTGTCTACCATCTGACAATGTTGGCTGTACCGTACTTAGTTAAAACAAAAGGCAACATAGTTAACGTCTCCAGTGTCAATGGAATGAGATCAGTATGTATGTCTTAAATACTTCAAGTTTAGAGAAAAAACTAGGAGGCATCTATTAGAAAATTGATATACTATAGAAGGGAAGTAAAAAATTGAAATTTACCAAAAAGGTGCATCGCATCCATGTTGAATAAGGCATTCTGGGAGTAAGAGTTTGTGATTCCGCCCTCAAATTTGGTACAATATCACACAACTGGTAGAATGAATGATTTGTTGATAAACAAGGGCATTATATTAAGTTTATGCACTAGATGATTATCCCATAAAATGTATTAAATAAGCCACAACTTGAAGACATGTAAATTGTCATCACCACAGGATATTGTCACAAGTTCTCTCCAATTATCCCCTCTAGAGTTCTCTCCCTTTATCCCCTCTAGAGTTCTCTCCCTTTATCCCCTCTAGAGTTCTCTCCCTTTATCCCCTCTAGAGTTCTCTCCCTTTATCCCCTCTAGAGTTCTCTCCCTTTATCCCCTCTAGAGTTCTCTCCCTTTATTCCTTCTACAGTATATGTATGTAGCGTACTACATGTATATGTACATTTTCTATAGAAGGGAAATAAAAGGGGAGAGAACTCATGACAATCCCCTGTGGGACATTCAATGTTATAATAAAGAGACGGTTTATCAAAGTTACATTTCCTGCACAGATGCCTAAGACTTTGTCTGTCTTCTTACGCAATATGGAAAGATACTATAACCTTATGTTATGTAAAAAGCTTTTACGTATACATGTATGTCATTTTATAATTCATGTTAAATTTCTATGGTAACAATTAATAAAACTGTGACATTTACTTCTAATTGGATGAAGGTGGTGTAGTAATTGCCAGGAAGCCGCATAATGTTCCGAGAAAATATCTCGTACTGTATCAGACTTGACAGATGTAATTTACTACAGCACCACAAAGACTTCATTGTGACATTGGGCTTCAATAAAATATATGTTTGTACTGTATTTGGCATTTATGGTTTCCCTGAGTTTTAATCTTCCTGCGAATCTTTTTTCAAGGTTGAGTTGTTAATGACATTTTACGTCGAAGCAATGTTTGTTTGTTTCATCGGGTTTAACGCCGTTTCTCAACGATATTTCAGTTATATATGGCGGCCGGTTCACCTAACCAGTTTTTCCTGGACTGAATTCTTACCAGTACTAACTTACCCTTCCACAAGGAGCCGGCAACTTCTCCACATGTGGAGGAAAATCGACATTTTTGTCAAATTTTCATGGAAGGGTATGACCTGCCGTGCCTGGGAATCGAACCCGGATCGCCGGGTTACAAGTCCAGCGCACTAACCACTGGACCACGGCCGCGGCTCCAAGTCGAAGCAAAATACTGTATAAGTGGTAAAATTTGTTAGGTGGTTAAGTTTGCGAATTTCACGTATGCACAAAATTCGCCGACAATTGCCACATTGTAAATTTCCACTTCCATCGAAGTAAATTTAATTTATGCGCCATGTAGCCATTACTTGGAGTCCAGTACTCCATGGAATCACATCTGAAGCACTGCATGGCCGAAAATCATAACTTTTTGGGATTTAAATAAAATTAAAAAAATTATATTACAATGTGTATATATTATAAAGAAACTGATTTCGGCGATTTGCAAACATGTCAGCACGCGAAACATCTGAATCGGCATTTTGCAAACTTTTCAACACGCGATATTATCAACTTATACAATAAGTTAGTCTGCCAGTTCAGTTATAACCTAACAGTTTTGGTGTCATAGCTGATTTGTATTTGTTTGAATTAGTGGTTCTGTTTTCATTTACCCCCGAATGTTGCATAATGTATTGCCATGCTTAATAGATAATTATATTATATGTTTATAGGGTAGGAAAATGTTTTTTTCTGTTTCAGGCTCATAATGCTAAACGAGCTTGCTAGATTTTAAGGGTTGATGCTGTATCAGCCTCCCCCTATACCCGCCTATGTACACCAAACCCAAGATGTATGTGTTCTTTCACCATACATATATAATAAATGAGTATTTACTACTTTCAGTTTCCTAATGTGTTGGCATATTGTATGTCTAAAAGTGCTCTTGATCAGTTCACTAGATGTGTTGCTTTGGGTGAGTCAGTGTTTGTTATATACCAGCCGTGTGTTCAGTTACGGCTAACGGAAGCCACTCACAGTTCACGTTGCTAACATGTGTAATGACCGCCTCGTTTTTAATTTTGGTTCCCTGTCTCAATATTGAAATAGTATTTACTTATAAAACACGACAGGGAACCAGAATAAGGTATTGCTGCTCACCTTTCGTAACGTCTTGCAATTTGGTTGCAGTCAATGTGATACAGTGGGCCTGAGGGATACGAAACCAAACGTGAGCGACCATTAGCTGTAACTGAACGCAGTTTTTGGCTCACAAATTCGCTTGCTACCTCGAAGAAGCATTAGCCAGTTGGCGTACAGTAGCAAAGGGTGTGCACAGTTTTGTAAACTGATAAATGGACATTAAATGTTGCAGATTCTCTTCTTTCCTGAACTACAATTTAGATATCAATGGAATTTTAGTGTCTTTTAAACAATCTGTATTTTATCAAATTCATTATTGTTTGTTTTGTAGATTTGGCTCCAAAGCAAGTTCGTGTAAATGCTGTCAAGTAAGTATATTGTAACAATATCTTGCTACCTTAGCTTGATTATAAAATGATCAGCATTTGAGTATGTACAGTAAAACTTCAATAATACGACCACCCTTAGGACCCATGAAAACTGGTCTTTATATTGAGGTGGCCTTTATATTGAGGTTGAATAAAGAGCAATACACTGAAAATGGACTTAAAATTTGTGTTCTTAATTTGTAGGTCTTATTATTGAGTTGGTCTTTAAGTGAGGTTTTAGTATTAAATAAGTGAGATTAGTATATTATTTATATATTGTCCATATTTCAGTATTTTTGATATAAAATTGAATAAAGAAACTAGCCGTATATGGGAGACGCAATAACTAAAATGTTATGTAGTAATTAGATGAAGATAATCATTTTTGTGATGATATTTGTAGCCCTGGTGTGACTATAACGGAACTACAGAAGCGGGGAGGTTTGTCAGATGAAGCATATGCAAAGGTAATTTTACTGACAGTTACAGGGCTGTTTATCGCTGTGTGGTTATTATTTCTATTTATGTTTTTAGATTTAGGTTAAGTTCTCCTTTCCCCATATGCAGTTCCTCACTTGATATATTATTCATGTTCTCTTCTCCCCCTTTCGGCTTATTATTACTGACTTTCTTGATTTGTTCCATGATGTATTCCATCCTTTAAGCATTCCCCCTTGTTGTCTCCATAGCTTGTCTTTGGTAGTATTTATGGTCGGCCAGACCATTCCTTGCACCCCTATTCCCAAACATTTTTACCCTTGCACCTCCTCATTGCCTAATGCACATCCACAGATACATTTTTCAGCTGTCATTTAATACCAAAGGTATTAAACTGGGACGTCGACTTCTTTTTATAGCAATATTAAGAACAAGATGCAAAAGTTAGCTACAACATGATGACGTCGCGTCAGAATGTACATAATTCTTAAAAAATCTTGCTCCTCAGATGAAAATTTTTTTTATGCAATATTAATAAATATTTCCTCCTTCGTTTCATCCTATAAATCAGAATTAAGCCTTCAAGACATCTTCAGACAAAGTGCTTAGTTTGTGAAGCGAAACTTTTGATTGGGAAATACTCGACGCTATTACAAACGTCACTAAAACAGGTTTTTGTAATGGCCGCACTCATATGTTGCCTGATGTTATACTTTGTCTTTTCAAGATCATCTTTAATTAAGTCACAATTGGTCGCATTGTTAGGTTTCTTGTGTATTTGTAATCTTTGTAGAACATAGTTACAGTCAGACCTCGTTTATTCGACAACCTTTTCTCCATACACTTGGTATCATCCGAAATAAATATCAGGTCCCAAAGTTTATTCTTAGTCACGTTGAATTGAAATGGCCTATTCCAAACTATACATTCTTCGAAATATAATTTCGAATGAATGAGGTTATAAATTAGAAATACATTTTTTTTTTCAGACAGTTAAATTATATCTATCTTCAATTTCATGTATTTCAGTTTTTAGAACGTTCAAAGGAGACGCATGCATTGGGTCGTCCCGGAGATCCTGAAGAAGTTGCTGCCTCTATAGCATTCCTGGCATCCGATAGTGCGTCCTTCATCACCGGGGCAACATTACCTGTAGATGGTGGACGTCATGCAATGTGTCCAAGATAGAGACATAGTGTGTCAACAGTTTTTTTATGTACTTAAATATATTCTTCGTTTGTTTGCCATTGTAGATTTTAGTGAAAAGAAGAATAAATAATTAAACAGATGTAGGCCTTATTTTCATAATTTTAACCAACAGAGGAGACGCATGATTGTGTTTGCAACTGGAACTTGTTCGATGTTGAACTTTCTATAATGTCACGGTCTCAATCTTTGTTTCACATATTTAAAGTGAATAAACCTAAATGTTTTATGTTGAACGGACATGAACATCGTAATTCGAAAATTAACATATTTAAAAAAGCATTCATGAAAGAAATACCAATGGATGGAGAAGTTTGGCTTTGTCAGGTTCATACAAGACGACAGTAATAAAAATAGTAATCATCTTTCTACAGACCATATAAACTGAACAGGGTTACTAACATCCACTAACATTTTAAGACTAAAATTCGGACTTGGACTTTAATTTGGCAAAAATTGTATTTACCATTCTTTCGTTTTCATTAAATCTAAATGAACGAATTCTTTTCTGAATACTTTTTATCACCCTGGCACTTCACACTTAAACCAGCTCTTATTGAAATCTATACTGTACTAGCAACCTGGGACCAAAACGAACATTTAATATGTTAAAGTCTTAAGTCTCAATTTTAGGCTTAGGAATGTTAGTGAATACGGGCCAATAAACAAACAACTTAAGATGTAAACGAAGTGAATAATTCGTGCCCATGTAAGAACGAACAAGGAAAGATTCTCTCCACAAAGATCTCTGGGGAAATGACGAGGAAGTATCTTTATATTACATTTACCTATTTCATTTCACATACGGAAACCTTTCATGTTCTGCGCCAATATATTCAATTTTCATTATTTCCATACGACAGCTCTCGCGTAATAAAATAGCATTTGCATCATAAAACATGACATAAAAACAAGCACTTATGGGATGCAGTTCTCGTTTTCGCCTTTGGAACCCAACATATAGTTAGAATGCCATAAATTTAAAGATATACCAGACACATAGATCTTTGTTTAAGGATTTCTCTATTTGTTTTGTATATTCCCTGTTCTTTTTATTGCTTTGACATTTAAATGTCGCCATTTGTCTCCATCTAGATTATGGCAAGTTCCATTTAACAACTAATGGAGTTTTGCTATTTTTTCATTTTTGTTTTGTAAAAGTGTTAAATTTCATTTTGGTGTTAACATTTCAGTTTCAAGTTTTCTCTGTTCAAATTGATGATCCCCGCATTGAATGTTGACTCGACAAAATCTACATTACGTTAACCGAGCATTTGTAGGTTTAGAAGATTTACTGTTGAAATATCCATTAGTAAATTTATACAGGAATATAGATGTGTTTTGTAAGCACTTTATTCTCTATATCAGCAAATACATGGCTTTGGTAATAAAAGAGAGATACATTTGTTACATGGAACACCACATACATAAAACAATGCTTCCCCACACAGACTTCAGGGAAACAACGGTCTACTAAACATTGGTGACCTAGGAGGAGTTAGGATAAACATGTATTGTAATAGGGGTGCAAGGAATGGTCTGGCCGACCATCAAAAACAACCAAAGACAAGTTATGGAGACAACAATGGGGGATATGTTTAAAGGATGGAATACACCATGAAACAAGTCAAGAAATTCAGTAATACTAGGCAGAAAGAGGTAGAAGAGAACATGAATATTATATCAAGTGAGGGACAGCATGTGCGGAAAGGGGAATTAAACATAAATCCAAAAACATAAATGGAAATAATAACCACACAGCGATAAACAGCCTGTCAGTAAAATTATTTTTGCATATGCTTCATCTGACAAACCTCCCCGCTTCTGTAGTTCTGTTATAGTCACACCAGGGCTACAAATATCATTACAAAAATGATTATCTTCATCTCATTACTACATAACATTTAGGTCAATGCGTCTCCCATATACGGCTAGTTTCTTTGGTCATAATGGTCTGTCGTAAGTTCAATTTTGAAATCAATTTTATTAAGCTTTGATATTATGCTTGTACGTATATAAAGAAGTATACACACCATTTATAACATTAGAAAATGAATATAATATTATAGTTATATGGAGTTGATGTATAAACGTGAATAAACGAGATGCACGACAGTCAGACGTTGAATAGATCCCCGGGGAATTATTGATTAATCTCGACACCATATCCCTGTAATTGCAATTTCTAACATTATTAATGTTTTGTAATGTTCAAAGTATGATTTCAATTGTTAACTGTGTTTTTCTATTGTTTACGTGACATTGGGTAATTGTTTTCGTTTTGTTGTAGTCAATATTCTACATATCTCTGGAGGCATACTTTCTACTGTGATGTGTGAAGCTTTTTCTGCCTTTTTCATTAATGTCAGACAATATCACGTGACGGGCAATACTCATAAACGCATTATGCGCCGAGAAATTGTTAGTCAAATATTGTATATTCTTGGAAAGTATTACAATCAAGGCATGATTAACTTTTGTGATTGTCTTTGAGTCTGGTTCCAAGGGAGTGATGACTTCTGATTAAGTCCATACATCACAACACCTTCCTTATTTGTATTAGAATTTTATCATTCTTCTTGTTAAATTTGTATTTGATTACGAATAAAAGTAATTAAAAATACGCCTTAAAAATGTCCTTGATGATGGAAACTGTCATGAGAAGTACTCAACGTATGGCGTTAGTAAATTACTATCGAAACAAGAAAGATTTTGAAAAAATATGGTCGGCGCAATTTGAAGGTTAAGCTTTGTTGTGCAGCATAAAAAAATGCCGAGATGTTACGATTGCTGGTCACTCCAGATCCAATATGGTTTTCGGTAAATTCATCGAAATGCAGTGGATTTCGGTGAGGTAACGTACCCTTTATTGAAACGTTAACCAATCCGCGTCAATGTTACAAACGTTGTTCGGTTGAAGAGAAATTGTCTTGGTGGTTAACGTATGATTTGATTGGTGAACACAATATTGATATGCAAATAGCAAAACCATGTTAGTACGGCCGCACCGAAAAAAGTCCAGAAATATATAGTACTTCATCGATAAGTGTGGGACGCATGGATTCATTTAATGGCAACTGGCAAAACAATTCTTAACACGTGCTTCATTTGACAAGTATATGCAGTTCCTTTACTTGTTTTAATAATCATTTTCTCTTATCCACCATACCGGCCTATGCTTACTGACTTTCTTGGCTGGTTTTCTGATGTACTCCATATGTTCATCTCTTTTCCCGCTTGGTGCCCCCTAAAATCTCCATAGTTGTTTTTGATTGTCGGCCAGATCATTCCTTGCTCTCCTATTCCCTATGAAGCTCTTACAGTGAAAGCCACATGTATAAGACAATGCCTCCCAACACATACTTCAGGGACACAACAGTCAACAATACATTAGGGACCGAGGAAGTGCAAGGGTAAACATGCATGGATGTAGGGGAGAAAATAATAGTCTGGCCGACCATAAAACAACCATGGAGATCTTAGTGGGACAACAAGGAGAAACAAGAACTGAATGAATGGAATAAATCAAGGAAGGAGCCAAGAAGGTCAGTAAACATAGGATGAAATGTGGGAGAAAAGAACAAGAACACCATATCAGGTAAAGGAACTGCACATGTGGAACTTAACACACATGTAAAACATAAATAGAAGTAATAACCACACAGCGCTTGGAACTGACAGTAAAACTACTGGGATTTTTAATCGATTTAACAGCTAACTAACCTTACACTTAACCGCTTTTTAAGCGAACTTATACATACAGAAACTGGCAGACTGATTTCACTTTCATCCCCCAATATTGGCCACTTAGTGTTTACTGGCGTCTTACTGTTAAGGAGATTGATAAAAAAGGAATATCACTTGAGACAGGAAACCCTTTGATAAATGAAGATATTATACTCGAGGGACAAATTGTTGAATATCTGGGAAATCATTAATGGAGAGAGATGCGTAAATTAATAAACATGTCTCGGTAATTAATAACTTGCTTATGGGAATGGAACTAGGATGTTGTGGAAGATGTGTTTGGTGTCTGTTCGATATGAATATTCAATATAGTTTATCATTTCACATATTCTCTGAACTTGACTGTTGATGGACATTATGTCTTTAACTGATATATGTATGTAATGCTCCTAGGAATATGATGCAAAGTATTTGTCTCTGGTTATCAGAGGTGTGCAGAAGATGAACAACAATTACGAGAGACATGGTTACATTCGTCATGACTGATATATAATGAATTGTATAATGAAGACTGATTTGGTCGTCAATGTGTTCAACTTTATTCTACTTTACAAAGAGAAATTAAAGGGAGCTTAAGTTGTTCAAGGGAACGACACATACACACGACAATTCATCTCCACTCATACACCGGGGAAACAATAGCCTACAAAACACTAGGCACTGAGGAGGTGCAAAAACGTGCAAAGGAATTGGGGTGTAAGGAATGGTCTGGGCGACCATAAAAACGACTAAGGCGAATTTAGGCGGACAACAAGGGGGAAAGGATGGAATACACCAAGAACCATCTTAATACATTCTACTTGATCCCTGCCCTGCGTTCAGTTACGGCTATCAGTGGCTAACGTTTTGTGTTTTATCCCTTGCCCACCGTAGCACATTGGCTGCACACGGGAACCAAATTGCAAAACGTTTCGAAACGATAGGGCTGATAGCTGTAATTGAACGCAGGGCTGGTTTCTTGTCACTCACGGGATCAGTGTACTCGCTTGGGTAAAATAAACTGGCACTTAAACGATGCGGTTTCTGCGTATGTAAACAGCATTTTGTTGAACAAATATCGAGAAAATCGTTGGCATTGCCGTCTCTTTTATCATTTAAACTTGATTAGATTAAATCGCCATCATTACTTATTACCAGAAAACACACAAAAGTAACATTAGAAAATTGATACATCGTAATATGGAGTTGATTTAATTGATGGATAAACGTGAATAATCGACATTCATAACAATCAGAGGATGATTAGATCTCCCAGATATTGTTGATAAAACTCTACACACTATCTCGGTAATTACAATTTCTAAACATTATTAATGTTTCGTGATGTGTATAAAGTGAGATGTCAATTGTTGACATGATGCATGGGAACGATTCGATTCAGCCATATGTCTGATACATTATTAATTAATAAAATTTAAAGCGAAAGTGAAAATATAACAATCACGAGACAACGCCATCAAACTGTTCGCAAACATTTGACAGATGGTTGCACTATATACACATGTAAAGTCTAACAAATTAATGAAAAGTAAATTACAGTAAAACCTCAATAATAAGACCACCCTTGATAACCTTAAAACTGGACATCTTACTAAGGTGGTCTTAATATTTAATTTGAACAGAGAGCCAAACAGTAAAAATGGACTAGAAAATTGTGGTCTTAATTTTGAGGAGGTCTTATAATTGTGGTGGTCTTTATGTGAGGATTTACTGTATATGTTTTTTTTATTTTGTTTGCACTGATATCTACTATAATACAAACTGACTGTCTTATTGGTCACTTGGATTGTTTTGATTTTTTTACAACAGTAAATGAAATGCAATTAGCATCGTATTAACAATGTCTCCATCAAACTTCTGTGAGAAAATTAATCCACTTTGACACTAAATTAAAAAGAGATTAACAACAACAATTCTAAGATCATAACTTATAAAACAGTTATATCTGGTATGGACTCTCCAATTGAACCAAGTGGCCAATCAGACATATTGCTCAATGTTTACTCAGCAGAAATAAACACACCATCTTGATGTAGGAAGGACACATCAGACTTTGATGACATCATACACGTTTGTCCCGAATTGGCCTCCATTTGTATAAGAGAGATATAGAGATAACGTTGTTACAGGGAACGCCACATATATATTACAATGCCTCCCTTAACAGACCCCAGGAAAACAACAGCCTACAACATATAAGGGACTGGGGTGGCCCAATGGTAACCATGTATGGGAATAGAGGAGCAATGAATGGTCTGGCCGACCTTCAAAATACACCACGGAAATCTCGATATTCATATTTCTACTATCAGCTCTTTTGAGGTCAAGCCCCATATTGTGTTACCCCCAAATATGGACAACATGGAGACACAAAACAGTTGTTTATCATCAAAATTTTACCGAACCACATGTTTCTATTATAAATTTTAACCATATTGTACCCAAGACCAATATAGTATCTGTTAGGGATCAATAAAGGGGCCAATATTCCGGGCATTTAAATATAATTAATAATACATTTTCTTTTGAGTTAAAACGTTGTACTCGTATTAATATTTGTGTTTCCCTGTCAATGCAATTCATTTATGTCACAGTAAAGTCACAAACAAATGTGTGGATTGGAAATGAATGTCAGACGATTCATTAAATATATGAGTAGTCAACAAACTATAAATGTGTCGTATTTACTCGTATTGACGTGTTTACAACGCAGCCCGAGTACTCCAAGAATTTGTGAGTCCATACGTCCTCACTGCTTTTACTTACATGGCATACTACACGACAATTTGTTCAAGCAAGGTCAGTATGGTTGTATATCTCACCAGACATATCCTCTGTTCACCCAAGTCAGCTTTCCTCTGTATATTTCATTAACGTCTGTCAATCTGTCGGTGTTTCCGTGCCGGACAATATTTACACAAGCTGAACGTGCCAATATATTGTCAATTAAATATCGTATACGTCTAGAACCATACCTCCATACAGAAACCTTGATTAATTTTAGAAGAAATTGTATGTATTGCAAACACGATTGGCTTCAGATTAAGTTCTTGCACCATTTTATCATTCTGAGCAACTGAACGTACGATTTATAATCCAATATCTGAAACAATAGCGAGGAAACAAGTTACAACACAACACATACAAGCATGAAAACAATGTTTTACATTTATTAAATATTTGATAATACATATGCATCGCGCATACGAACCCCTTTTTATCAGGACTTTTCAGCAGACAAGAATCCAAACAGAACCATTTCACCAGTTAATAATGTATGCTTCAAGGTTGGCGGTATTTCGAACATTTTTAAAATATGTTCGAGATGTCCACTCAATTTCTTCACACAAACCTTATATTTATTATCAATTATAAAGTTTCTAGATGAAAGTTATCTGGCATGTAAAGTTTCGTCCATAGAATAATCACATTTATTACAATAGAGATTAAAATGTTACAGGGAACGCCACATTCACAAGACAATGACTCCAAACACAGTGCATAATGCCAAATTTGTGCTTGCAAATATTCGTTATTGCTACGTTGATGTAACTATGAACCAGTATCAGTGCAATTTCGTTAAAAGTTTATTTCCAACACCAAATTATCGCGTTGATAACAAATATAGACAACTTTCATTTATTAGTGAACCCACGACCCCTACGACGTCAGCAATAAAATCGAATTTCAGATTATATTCTTTACAATTTCAATGCCAAAACCGATAGAAATCATTAAGTAAACTACTGATGAGTTTTAAACACATTGTGGCAGTTAGTTAGTCTATTAGATTTACTAGATTTTATTAGACTGGAGTGTTTCAATAATACTTTGTCATGTGTACTGTTAAGTACCCGTATTCTGACGATGTTCAGTTGTCGGCAATATGTTCTCTGTCAGATGCCTTAAATGTCTCACCAGCAATGATTGTCAGAATGAGACTAACACATTGCAATCCACTGTCAAATTATGTCCTAGACAAATGATTACATATCTGCATATTGGTTACTTAATGTTATACTGGCGTCTCGCTTGTTTCTGGAAAGTCCAATAGGAGTACCGCCAGAAACGGGATACCAAATGACGATATTATACACTGACAAAATCAGTTGAATATTTAAGAAACTGTTGAAGATATTGACACTGTAAAATGCTGAAATATAGAAGAAGAACTTTATTCAACAAAGAAAATGTTATATTAATGTGTGAAAAGATCAGACATGACCCATGTTCAACAGTGCATGCAGTATATACTGGTCATACGATGATCAAACGTTAATACAGATTACTAATTACATACGTTTATGTACAAACTGTGCATTTTCATATATATTAAGTTATCAATATTTGTATGCCATCATTGTGTCCAGATTCTTCTTATATAACAGGTTTAAATGTTCGATAATAGCTATACAAAACATATATGTTAAAATCATATATAAGATGGAAAAACGTATGCTACACAGTATCGCGAACGCTCACTTGTATGCAGATAAAATTGGATCCCTTTCCGTTGTGGACATGGGTGTATAAATTAAGTATGTGTCATACATCAATTTCCTGTATTTTCAATATAATAACTCCTTAGCAAATATTTTATTTCTGTAACGCATACATATAAACTTAAGATAACCACAGTTTGAACATTAGGTACAAATCGAAACAGTATTCAACAGAGAGGTGTTTCTGATACTTTTCGGTATCACGGAGAAAAAATGCATCGCGCTACCACTGACAGAACGAACAGTATCGGATCAAACTAGCCAATATCAGGGTAGATTTGGAGTTAAATTACCAGCCAATACTAACTTGCTCTTCCGCAAGCAACTGACCGATTCTCCACATATAGAGGACATGACTGTAGCCAATGTCACGCAAGAACACAACCAGCCCGGGTATAGCGCTATACCAACTGAGCTAGCTGGGCGGTAAGGAGAGAGCTGTTAGTCATCCTAGGAATGTATTAATGTTGCATCAGATACATAATTGTTGTCATTTCTTGTATGCAAGTGATCCATCAAGTGATTTTATTGCATGTGTGGAGTCCTATTAACGGCTTGAAATATTGGCATATGTGGACAGTTCATTGTATTGTCTTCGATTACCAGAATAACAAAACATGATACAATCACGCGAAAAGTATTTATTGATAACACAGAAATAAATTTTAGAAATATTGATTTCGTGTTACAGCATTGCAACACATTGCTGAAGTGCACGTTTTCTGGAAATATTTTTTATGGGGGGCACAGCCGTACTAACACGGTTTTGCTATTTGCATATCAGTGTTGTGTAAACCAATCAAATCTTACCTTAACCACCAAGGCAATGTTTCTGCGACCGAACAACATTTGTAACCTTGACGCGGATTGGTTAACCTTTCGATAAAGGGTACGTTACTTTACCGAAATCCATTGAATTTCGGTAAATTTATCGAAATCCATTTTCGATCTGGAGTGACCAGCAATCGTAACATCTCGGCATTTTTTATGTTGCACAACAAATCTTAACCTTCAAATTGCGCCGACCATCTTCTTTCAAGATATTTCTTGTTCTTGCTAGTTTTGATTAGAACTATACACATACGTAGTTATTACGAAATATGATTATACGCACAAAGAACTGAAATGAAAAACGCACAGACTATCGTGTTACACCTGAAATTGTTATCGCAGACGTCGTTCTTATTCACTCCAATCACCAAATTGTTTCCGGGAGACATTTTACAGCCGGTTTATTCTAGAAAGTCTGTCTAAATGTTATCATAACGATACTGAGTAGGACTAATTGTCAATTTAAACAAGCAGCAGACATATTTAGATACTTGACCTAGTCAAGATTTGACAACAATAAAGTCATTTCGAGGACATCAACTATTACAATTATGAAACAGTTTTTGAGTAATTAAGTTGCTTGAGACCAATCGGAACAAATATTCCAGACTGCCCTTTACTGTAATACCCTGGAATTACGCATCTATTATACTTAGAAAGTCTCGCCAAAGACCAATTAATGTTCGTTAATGAGAGTATTCCAAAGGGCATGGAATATGTGTAACTAACTTGCAAAATATATCCCTTGTAAGCTAACCTTGTCAGACTTTGAAAACGGCGTTTTTTGTATTTTCCTCTGACGCATGTTATCCATTCTCACTATACAGTCTGCCATTTACCATCTTAAAACATCTACAGACAGTTTCACTTTGAAATTATGATTCATATCCATTGTACACTTTAAAGGGATTTCAGAAGTACTTGTGCAAGTATTACATCCATATTGTCTACAGTGGTGGAACAAACTGTACACTTCGAACCATTTGAATGAACGAAATATTAAGATGTTATGCACAGGGAACGCCACATTCACCAGACAATGCCTCTTCACACAGATCACAGGGGAACACCAGTCAAAGAAGCATTAGGGGTAGAGGAGGTGTAATGTCAACTATCTAGGGGAATGGGGAAGTAAGGAATTATCTGATTGACATGTCATTGTGTTATCCCAGCCAAACAGTAAATTATAAACGATAAATTGACGGCAATATTACTCCGTATTGTGTACACTGTTCTAAGACAGACATTGTTGAGATGTAAACTGGTCCTCCTGGTATCTTTTCGGTCTACCTTTTGTATCCCCCAGCGTGTGCCAACCTTCTATCCATTAAACTTGTCCCCATTGTTGTCCCCCTAAAATGACCTTTGTTGTTTTATGGTCGGTCAGACCATTGCTTACACCCCTATTACCATACATGTTCACCATTGGATCTCATCAGTGCCTAATGATTTGTTTAGTAGACTGTTGTTTTCTCGGAGGTCTGTTTGGAGGAGGCATAGTCTTATGTATGTGGCGTTCCCTGTAACTACTTGATCTGTCTTTTACTTTATGCCAGTGTGCCATAATACACTGAGACGCTGAAGAAACGACGTACACTTAATTTAAAAAAACCTCACTAACACTGTTATCATTTTATCGATTATGGTTTCTTCCCCTACCCTTATACGACCAACAGCTTGTCAGGGTATATATATTAAGCTATTAACATCACCGCTACATCTTTTTTCAGCGATCTAATATCTTTTCTCGTTTCAATTTCCGTTCACGAAGATATCAGTCTTGTCAGAATCATTTAATCAATTTTCTTAAAAAAATAATCGTTCTTGCTGTTTGATGATAGACATACCGGTGTCTATTTACGATGTTGGCGTGTCAGTTCTGTGCCCTTGAAAGACCAAAGTGTCTGCATACATTGTGTATTCATTCAACTATATAGGTTGTGCATAAATGAAGGTGGATCCTGGGGCATTGTCACAAACAGTTTAAGACTAAAACTCATACTAAGACAATAAGTTTAAAAAAAAGTTAAAATTACCAGCTTTTTATTTTAATTATATCTATAGTGATGGATTTTTGTCAGAATAATTCTTGTTAAACACCCTATATTTTGTCTGGCTTTATCAAAATTTATACTGTTATAAAAACGTAGGAGCAAAGTGAACAAATAACATTTTAATGTCTAAGTTTGAATTTCAGTCTTAAAATGTCTATGCATAAGGAACCCTAAAATCAATCGTGGGTAAATTTTGAATGTTTAGAACATTAGAAGCTGCTTCGAGCTGCTCTTGCAGTAGAAGATGCTGACTTGAGCGAGCATCTGAGGTGTTGATACAGAAACCATTATTGTTGTTTTATGCGTTTGTTGTTTATGATGTAAAAGTCGATCGAAAGTTAAGCTCGATGAACCATGTTGTTACATGACATGCCAATCGCTTTATTGCACTCTTTTAATCTCCATTTAGGCATCATAGTTATGTTTTATATGCGTTTTTCATTGTTTAGAGAAGAATTACGCACGCTATGAACTAATTTAGTCCCAGATTTATGGACAAATATTGGAGGAAACATGCAAAATGAGAAATTCGACGCGGCATAAGGAGTAAGTTTAAATATTTATTAGATGTTATGGAATTGTTTTATTTTCACCTGAATGAATAAAATAAAGACCATTAAAATGTGTAACGTTTTTATTAGCATCTCGGGGTATTTCGCAAGTTATTGACCTCACAGCTACATCTTTTTTCAGCGTTCAAATACTTTGTCTCGTTTCTATTTCCGTTCACGCAGATATCAGTTTCGACAGAATCATTTAATCAATTTTCATCAAAATTAATTGTTGCTGCTGTTTGATGATAGATTGAAGATTAGTCGTGTTTCAATACAACAGATCGTTTTCCCGGATATTCACAGGAAGTTTTGTCTGTCCCTAATTTACTTAAATCCTATCAGTATAAACGATTTTATAACGTAATAAACAATTTAATCAAAATAAAGCATTTTGCAAAACAGTGCACTTTAGTGAAATTAATACATTGTTCAATAAATTTCGATGCTACAATTTTCATAACGAATTATACGACTATAACACACGTGTATGAAAATGAGTGCGAAACAGTAATTAGCATATCAGTGTTGTGTACACCAATCAAATCTTACGTTAACCACTAAACCAACTTCTCTTCAACCGAACAACGTTTGTAACCTTGATGCTGATTGGTTAAAGATGGCGTTCGATGAGGCCTACAGTATTGCTTACTGTCAGTACATGGTGACGTCACAAGTGACGTTTTCTGGAAATGACGTCACTCATTGAAGAGGTTGGAAATCGTACAGCGGGGCTCATTTATGTGTTTGCACAACACATCTTAACATTCAGATTGCAACTAGTTCGCTTACTTTAGATTGCGCCGCCCATCTTTTTTCTAGATATTTCTTGTTTATGAATGATAGTGACTATGATGCGAAATGCATTAAGGCATACTACAATGAAAAACAACAACAATGTGTCATTGTTTAGGTCTGGTAAGGCGAGGCGCAATGTCCGCAGGGTGCCAATAACGCCAACAAGTTACGCAAATGATGGCAGTTCAGTCCACGTGATGTTTACAGAAACATTTTGACTCTTGGGTAGACGGGTGTATATCATATCATGACACTCACTTTAAGAAAAGTTGACTACGCCATTAATAGCAAATCATGCTACTAAACTAATGGCCATAACCGCGTCATGTGCCATCATACATTATATCTGCACAAGGAAATCTTGTAGTGAACCAATATTTTATCGGCAAATCACGATTTATCTTAAGTCGTGTGCAATGTGCTATTTAAAGCAAGACGTACCAAACCGCTGCAGACACAATTAAGTATCTTGTCATCTTAAGCTCAGACAACGCAGAGAAAGTAAACATAATCCCACGGAACGATGACGGCCATTTGCATGCAATGCTTAGATTAATGAGACAATACGTAGCTTATAATTGTTGGAGAATGTGCACCTAGTATGTCTACGCTCCCAAAGCTTGTCGATACGTTTCTCCCGGTGTTTGATTGTGCAGCAAAGCGTTCTCCCTCTTCTTTAAGTTTGAATTTACGAGTTCTATCCCTCTGTCCCTTCTAGAGTTCTCTCCCTTTATCCCTCCTAGAGTTATCACCCTTTATTCATTTTATAATATTGTATGATTGTACAGGGATAAAGAGAGAAAACTCTAGAAGGAATAAAGGGAAAAAACACGTGTTAATCTTCTGTTAATACATGTCCACTTGTGAGATGAATTTTTAAGTCATATGTATCATGATTGTATCACCAAGAAATAAATGTATGTAGCATCTGTAAATACATGTATGACAATAACAGCAACATGTCAACTTCTCACGATTCAGAAACAAGCGTTATACGTCCGTGGTTATACTCAAGACAAATGTAATATATATATAATAAATTAGGGGCGGATCCAGGATTTTGGCTTAGAATGGGCGTAACCTTTCGGTCAGTGTTTGGTTTTGCTCAAGACTTTTAAAACGGCAATGGTAGTGTTTTATTCTTTGTTTATAAACACCATCATTATACAATACAATGGCTCGATAAATCAGAATCGCATATTTGAAACTCGAGTGTCGTATTCATACTCAGACATACATGTAAGGTTTGGTAATAAACTTTGGAACTACTTTTCGCGAAGTAATTAGGTCGATGTGTACGTTTTTGACATATTACCGGCTTTCAGTCTGTTTTGCGTTTTGAAAACGGGAAGCAATTGTTGTATGCCTCTCAAAATTGAGCGGTACCGTCCAATTATATAGAAGGCGCAGGGTGCGCTAGTGCTAATAATGATTAAATGTGTGCTTTTCTGTCGCATTCTTCGGACAAATTAAGTAATTTCCAGTGTTGCAGTTTAAAGCTTACAATCCGACAATTTAAAACATAGGTAAAACCTGTCAATTTGTTATAAATCGGATAAAATTCTTAGCAAGTTGGTTTCCAGAATGACATTCCAAAACTGTCTGAGAATTTGTCTGGAAGCTTTTTCATTATCTTAGTTTTTTTACTAAGGTCCGTGAGGAAATATTCTTAGTTTTCGTCCTAGATTTCTTGTGGGAAACGAAAACAGACTTTTACAGAAGAAAAAACTAAACCTGTTAACATCACCATAACCTTCATTGCTTTAAACAAGAATTAACATCTTGAGAATATATTAACATCACCGTAACCTTCATAGCTCATTAGTTCAAACAATAATTGATAACCTAAGACTACGCACCGAACAAAAACTATTCCTCAATTTACAAGGAGAAGCACTTTCAGTGCTGTTTACAATTATGTCCCGTAGGAATATATTTTCCATCGTAAAATAATACACGCAGGAAGTAATAGTCCAGATTTATTTTATCTCTCCAGATATATTGCGATGTTTCATTAGTTCAGAAAGTGTGCGTGCATGAATCGAAAGGGAAACGCATTTGTTCGGTCAATAGTAAGCACGTGTTTGGACCATTCTTCACGCAATCCAAACTTCAGTCAATGATCAAGGCCTTGATGACCAGACGGTATACTCCACTAAATCTCAATATAACTGAATATTAACAGTTTGACGGATTACTGATGCGCCACTTCGTGTTGCTTTTGCATTTTGTGCAGGTCTTTTTTTACGATAACGAAGCGGATTTTGACAGTCAGCGCATGCGCAATGAAACTTATGTACATCATTAAGATAAAAAAACATAATTTAATTTCGCCCGTATGATCAATAACAAGCTGTGCACAACGTTCAACACGGCGTCCGCTTACAGATACTTGGCTTGGCTCAAATATCTCATGGTGCTTAACCAGACGCCCAGAAAGCCTGCATCACACATTATTTTTATCTTTAAATTTTGTTTGCATATGCAGTTTTACATATGAAGTCTTATGAAAGAGAGATTGAGTTGTTACAGGGAACGCAACATACCGTGGAATTTTGCCGTAAATACATCGTAATACATCGTAATAATCAGTAATAAACCGTAAATAGCTCGGAATAACTCGTAACAACTCTTAAATCGGTCGTAAAAGTGGCCAAATCGTAAGGATCCGTGAATTTGTGCGATCCGTAAGGACTCGTAAGAAAAATCCGTGTATGTGAAGGGGGTATAAAGCAGAGGTCAACAATTCTGTGACTGCCATTGATTTAATTAATTTTCATAGAAAGGTCAGTACGCTTTCTGCTCATGTCAGATTTTGTAGCAATTTGTAATCAACTAGGTAGATCTAGAAATCTCATTCAAATATAATTAACTATTCTGACCCCAGGGTATCACAAAATGCCAAATTGTAAAATATTTACCTGATGATGTGTTTATACCGCCCGGAGGGATTAAAGTGTCATCACTTTTCGTAAGTTTTTTACACATCCGCCTGTTTCGGGACGGTACGTGGTCGTATTTTCGAGTTGAAAATGTTCTTTTATTATTGATCGGGACCTGAATAAGCGGTCGCATTACGCAATATCGAGTTGCCCGCAATATCGAGCTGTGCGACCATTGAATTATATAGAGAAAAATTCGGGTCCGGAAAAAAGCGGTCTTAAAATCGAGTTGGTCGTATCATTTACTGTATATAACACAGAAATATGTCGTGGTGTTGTTTTAGTGATAAACAATGGAAGGCGGAGTTGGGAAAATTTTACACCTTTTATTACTGAATTCATTAAAATGATTGTATTCAATCAATAGTTTATAGAAAGGATTTTAATTTAGGCCTATAGTTTTGAAAAAAATAAAAGCATCTTGTTTTTTTCCAGATACAGCCTACCATTTTTTCAAAATTTCCCTTAAATGTGTTTAAAACATAATGTTTATATTAAAAGTACAACAAAAAAATGTGATCCATCCCAATTAGTAAACGATTACCTTATGACTAACCAGCTCTTAACTCTATTCCCAAAACGTATGTTTAACCACTAGGACTGCAATTTCCTACCAGTTTTATTTATCATTTTAAACAACCGCTGTCTATTTATATGAAATTCATATGAAACTTATGTATACCACCATAACTGATTCAATATATAATCATAAACTTGTAAAATAAGGCATTACAATACTAATTGGGACATTTAATTTTCAATTATCATTATTTTAGTTTTGCTTATATTTTACACTGATTCCGAATTTTCTGCATTAAACAACTACAACGCATGTATTGCATAATATATTTGCTTAGTAAAGGGCAATAAAATGATAAAACACCAGAACATATAACATTAGTCCGGACGCTAACGAACATTCGAAACATCGTTATTTGGTGATATAGCCATAAATTGTTATTTAGTTCCAAATGATATATTGCAGTTTTTAAAAGAAAGGATTTTGTGGGATAGTATATTTTTGCATGCATACTTCACTTCAAAACTTGAAATAATGCTTCTGCTATAGACGTCTTAGAAAGCTGGAAACTAAACCAAAATAACGATTCCTTTTTGAACAGTAACAAAGAGTAGATAACTCAATTTATCATAAAAAATGTGTGTTAATTCACTTTGGCATCAGACCTCCCATTTAGAAGTCGTGACACGGGAATTATTCTCCAGGATGACTTAACTGATGATAGTTCTTCACAATCATTCTTTCTGAAGCTCCAAATCATCTGGGAGTATTTGTAATTTGTGTGACGAACAACACGTTAGGACTAACTGAAGACCTAGACCTTCTGGTTTGGTGTACTGATTATGAAAAGCTGTAATATTGACATTAATCAGATACCGCGGCAGTCAGTGACTTGTCGTGTGTATGTTGTAATGTAAATAATGTAGAGGATGAATTTCATTTTTTGTGCATTTGTCCTTGTCTTACTTTTACGTAGGAAACAACTTTGCACGACGTAGATTGAAGCAAAAGCACCTCATCATTCATAAATATCTTCTAAAAGCAGTATATATCTGACATTTAATGCTGGATTGTTACAGGAATCTCACAGATCGCACTAAATATTGGACAGCTTCTGTGAGAGGCTGACATATTGCAGGTAGAAAAGCTAGAGAGAAAATGTCAAGTTGTCCTGTCAATAGTCTGTAATACAAGAAAATTATTTAACTGTAGCTTCATGGATGTGTACTCTCTAGAAACCAAAGCTGCTAATGCATGCTTCCCTGAATAATTAATCTCGTTTTTACATTATTATATTAGTTACACATTAAAGGTGTGTGTGACAAATGCAGGTTTCCTAAGGGACCAATGCTTTTCTGTTATTGCGATGTCACATATTCAATGAGACAATTCAAATTCACCTGGGTTGTTGATTAATGGCGGCTATGATGAAATGAGTTTGAATGACTAATGTCGAATATCCATTGTGGCTTTCAGCTGGAATGAATAAATTGATATTGCATGGTCGTACAAAAAGAAGACCGTTAAATCATGCTTTGAATCTCATAACTTCATCATTGTAAAATGTGTAATGTCTGTTTCGTCGTTAGCTTTTTAAGGAAATTTTACAAAGCACAAGAAGAGGCATGTATTGCAGGCAGAGTCAATCCCTTTGCTATTAGCGAATCTCTCTTTCTTTTATCTTTAAACTTGATATGGTGATATACGACAAGACATTTGATGTCTGAAATAAAACATTGACATCGTTTTTACAGTATTTAAGTTCATTTACAATTACAATATTACAGTTCATTGAAGTGGACATCAAATCGTACGTCATGTAAACATCCTACTATCTTCGTGCAAAAATAATGTTTGAAGGATACAGGCAAAACTCGCAATACGTATAGGTTCCCTCCTTATAATTGATGTTATTTATAGACAAGAAGCGTAAAGACACGCTTACCTACCCTGATCCATTTACATGTTCAATACAGCTCTTGTATTTTAGTTCCACTGCAAACGCACCATACCTCTTACTGCAACGTCACACATAACTGGTCAGATTTTGAACCCTGCTACTATAAGGACAACGTATGTGGAGGATACTAAGAACTAGAATACCATTGCGCTTAGGAACGTCAAAGTTTCCAAAGCTTTTGTCAATACTTTTGTGCATTATAATCTCGTTAAATCCGATTTAAAGTGTTTTGTTGGACTACATGGGGCAACGACCTTCCGAATGAATGATTGACAAAACACAAGATTTTAATGATAAAATAATACCTTAATGTTGTTCTTGTGAAGTTAAGACTTTAGATATGACGTTTTTGTTGGCAATACATTCTCTTGTCTCAAGTGATTTCCGCTTTGATGAGATGTGGATTGCATTTAACGATAAATTCAATTATCTCGCGTAAATGTTTGTTATCAATATGCGCTTAGAAACAAGTATG
Organism: Mactromeris polynyma; assembly: GCA_032209605.1. Classification (NCBI taxonomy): domain Eukaryota; kingdom Metazoa; phylum Mollusca; class Bivalvia; order Venerida; family Mactridae; genus Mactromeris; species Mactromeris polynyma. The sequence continues at coordinate 1,508,855 of JASFXZ010000005.1, forward strand.
GTACACGTACTTATTGAGTGTGCGAAGTTTGTCCAAAATAAACACGTGTTTTGGACAACTGGGTGATTGGCAAGATACGGAAAGGCGGCGCACATTGTTTCTATTTGAAGTGGAAAAGAACAAAATAATGTTCACACTTCCTTATTTCCTAATGTTTTGTAGAATGTTGTTTCCCTTGGGTTTGTGTGGAGAGGCATTATCTAATGTATGCGGTGTTTCCTGTAACAATTTAATCTCTCTTTGATGTACACGAGTAAATCGCAGGTCAAGAGTTTTGATCACGTGATATTTTAAGAGAGGATCTTGTGTTATCCAGATAATTTGTCGACACATATAAAGCAATAGTCGATGATTTGTTGATTTGGCACGATATTATATTGAGATGGAGGCTCCCTGACCAATCGTCGTATTTTACTGACTGAGTGTAACAATACGACCGGACGATATATTGGGAATTACCACACCTCGCTGACAGTAATGAATATACACATCTGTCAGCTTGACGAACTTGCCTATTTGCCAAACGTGCATTATGTCACGTATCGTAATATATACAAACAACTTGTTGTCATTATCAAGGAAAGATTAAATTGTTACAGGGAACACTGCGTACATAAGACAATGCCTCCATACACAGACCTCGGGCAAACAGCACACTCCGAAACATGAAACAGTAAGGAAATGCAAGGGCAAACATGTATGGTAATAGGGGAGCAAGGAATGCTCTGACCGATAATCAGAAACAACGATGGAGAACTAAGGGGGACAACAAGCGGTGTTGAATGGATCAATCAAACCACTTTATTCATCTGGTGGCAAGTATTTCGAGTACTGTGAAAATATATGTAACACGAGGGATACAATACTGAAAGACAGAGAATACATATGTACAGGGAACGCTACATACATAAGACAGTGCCTCTCCATACAGACCCCCGATAAACAACAATCCATAAAATACAAGACATTTGAGGAAGCTCAAGGGTACATACATAAAGGGAACAGGGGCGCAATGAATAGCCAGGCCGACCATAAGGGATAACTAGGAGAATCAAAGAGTACAAACAGTGGGGGATTTAATGAGCCATTACACTTGTAGTTTTAAATCATGATTGAGTAAGTCTAAAGTTTAATATGGACATAACACGATACATATGCCTGATATACACATTTCTGTTCGAAATTCTATCCATCTTTCGTGACTTTAGAAAATCATGTAATCATAGGTTGCCAATAATTCGCCAATTATAATTATATTGTAGCTTTCTGTATATACGTGCAATGTTACAAAGCAGAGAAACAATAGCCGAGACATATCTGAAAGTAAACGATTTTTATTGTGGAACTATCTATTTAAATACATTTTAATAATACTGGTCTTAAATATACTGTTTTCTGACAAATACATTGTTTTTTGCACGGTACCGATTTCGTTATAAATACACATGCTTTATATTACAATTGTTGAAAGTAAGACTACAATTGAGATTAAGGAGTGCACTGCAGCGAAGAAATCCACCAATCCGCAAGACGACACATTTAAAGTAATACTATGCTCATTCTTTGTGCATTTGTTACCTTTACAAACATGAAAACATTCTGTGTGATTAAATAATGTAAGAAAAGAGAGAGAGAATAAATAGCTACATGGAACGCATCATACATAAGACATGTAAAATGTAACATGGACACATATATGTTACAGATGGTCAGTTTTGTAGACTGTTGTTTTCCCGGGGTTCTGTGTGGGGAGGCATTGTCTTGTGAATGTGGCGTTCCCTGTAACAACTTAATATCTCTTTCACAAGACTTCATAAGTACAAATGTTTTTAAATTTAAAAAAAAATAAAATACTATAAGATACAGGCTTTCTGGGCGTCTGGTTATGCATTGCAATATAAGAAAGGAGCGGAAATTTTCAGCCATGGTTGAGACATACATTTTGTCTTGCCTTGTAGCAGACACGTTCTTAATATACTACGACGCCGTACAGTAAACACTCATCATTGTTCCGCCCGTAAACCAACATTAAATTTTCCTACCCAAATTCATAACATTAAATAATTCATCAATTTGCATTAAAACCATATAATTTAGGGTAAACTGTCTATCGCTTGAAGTTATTCTCAAATAACTGACGTTCAAGTTTCTTTATGTGTTACATCTGCATAAGAAAACGATAACTATGTACAACAGTACATTGAATCATATATTTTTTATAAACATTGCTTATATTATCATTTATAATCAAATTGACAAAATACCAAACATAACATGGTTCTTTCCTTCCATGCACAATACTTTATTTAATCAGTATTAGGTCGAGCTTGGTTCTGATTGGTTATATCGTGATCTAGGACAATGAAACAAGCACTCGAATCGGATATGGCAATAATTCGGATACAAAGACATGTTTTGGGGTTCCGAATTTTCGTACTTAAAACCGGATATTTGTGACACCTTACAGATTAACACCATAAAGTAAATACGACAATGGACGCCAATTTACATGAATCTTCCTTTCAAAATGTGTGATGAAAATGAATCAATCTGCAGTGAAAGTTGGTTAAACGCTGAAATACTTCCGGTTTGAAATGAAAGTAAGAACACACATTTTCAATTCAACTTGTGAAGTTATTTCAGGTCAGTTTGTATAAATGTTTCGTGTTTGTTGTTATAAACTATCCGTCGATAAAACAGCCTCCATTGAATCCGTATTTATCATTGGGATACCTCACAATGGATAATATACATGTGTGTTACCTGAATGACTGTGTACGAGGGTAAATGTCAATTAAAAAAAAGTTTCGTGTAGCGCTCTGTGTATTAAAATGTGAATGTTTTGGACATGACGTTTATCAACAGAGTCTCTTTTGCATCATATACTTGTCTCCTATTCGGTCATTTCCATATAGATCCGTTAAACTCGCTCTATGCGTACATGCGCGATACTACTCTATCTAAACAGCTTTACATGACAACCATCAACTATTTGGAACTGATTTCTCCCTAAAATAGGCACAAAGCTCGATTGGAAGTGCTCATCCAATGTCATATTGATTCTTAGTGTTGATTATATTCACTAGCAACAGAGTAACAAAATGTAATTTAAACACTTCTCCACACTGTAAACCAAATAACCATGTTGATGTTTCCCGTGCTTTATCGCCCATTATACAAATATCAATCCAACTATTTGGATTACGTGGAATGAATAACATTTAATGAGAAAAACAGAACGTGACATTTACGCAGACGATCTAGTACAAGTTGAAAGTATGAGTCAAATATCGACGACTTATCGGTAAAAAGGAAACTTCACAAAACTCAACACATTAATTATGAACGAAACGATATCATACTATAAAGAAGCAGATTCGTGATTCAGTGGTAACGCGCTGGTATAGTAATCCAAGGGACGCAGGTTCTATCCCCGCTCCACCTCTAACAGTTCTATACAGTCTTCCAGAACTGAGGTCACATGAACGATGCTTTACATGTGTCACGTAAAAGAACCAGGGGAGTTTCTTGGACTGAGGCATCTTCTGTATAATGCACTATCCTAAAAAATATAAAAAGGACTAACACTCTACCGGAGGCGTCGCCCATATGGGAAACCAGAACAACGATAAATAGACACAAACAAGCACATATATATCATACCATATACGTATAGTTAACATTGTCAAGACATACATAAGCGATTCCTTATGTTGTAAAAGCATACAGCTATCTTCCCAGAATGGTACATGTGAGAAGGTAGATAATTATCAGCATACTAACACAAATAACTGACAGCATGCATGTTTGAAATTGTAATTTATGCATACAGCCAAATTCTTTTGCAAGACGATGAATCTGTGTATCAATGGTATCCTCGAACACTGTAAATTAGAGGCATAATGTAAGCCAGGTTGCAAGAGAGATTAAGTTGTTATAGGGAACGCTACAAACATACCTCCCAAGAAAGAACCCCGGGAAAACAACAAATTTCAAACCAATAGGCACTAACGAGATGCAAGGGTAAACTTGTATAAGAATATGGATGCAAGGAATGGTCTGGCCGACCATGAAACGACTAAGGAGAATTTGGAGGAAAACAAGGGGCGAAGTTTAATGGATGTGATTTACAGCCTTGGAACTGTCAGTAAAATACTGGGGGTTTAAATCGATTTAGCAGCTTGCTAACTTCACACTTAACCGCTATATGGTCATTGATTTTGCAAGTTATGTGATTGCGTCGGCGTTGAAACGGTTGTCATGTCTAGGTACCTTACCATGAGTAAATTGTAATGCGTATCAAAATTGAGTTTAAGCACGTGACTGAATCTAACAACCACAGCATATCTCTAGGACACAAATGTTTACGCTATTACCAAAAGCGTCATCGTATTATAAGAAACATCCCAGGACGAACAACATCTGATTAAGCAATTTTCCTTCACAGATTATCGTATTATGTTTAAGTCACACGTGAAGCGAATGTGACAAACGCAGGCTATCTCGGGAATTGAGGATTCCCTGTGTACCGGGGCGACGCCACGCACTCGGTATGCGTAGAATTACTTCCGTTGGCAGCTATAATGAATTGTCACTTGAGAATGATATCCATAAGAATTCGTCGCTTGATTGTAATAGACAAGTGATATATTTCCCTTTTTAGCTTTTCGTGAAGTAGGTGAAGAGTATTTTGCTGTTTAATTCTGTCGACTCTGAAATAAAAAATAAATAAAGAAACACACAATATTTGCAGATTTTCATAGATGTGTTCATTCATTGCGGTGAATCTAGGGTTTTTCTTTATTAATCTTTTATTCTACTGTAATTGGCATGTTTGTGACAGAACTGTTTCGAATATCAGGAGATATTCTACATTTCTCGCGTGACTCAAGTTTGGACAGTTTTAGATAAACATTTAATGCAATGGAGTTCACAGGACAATCAAATACATCGTAACTATACTTGTGTCATACACGAAATGTTTTCTGAGCGAAGTTTATAGAGATTGCGGAAATTAAACATCAGTTGTCAGATAGAAATATTACAAGTATCCGGTATCGTTTGTTAATTAATAGGTTCGACCATTCATCAAAGTTTATATTATTGCTAGACAGGACCAACGATACCAGATTGTTCCGGTCAACTCTCTGACATGTCCGAACACATTTGACTGATTATAGTCCAGTACTGTCAAACGTTGATTGTGCGGGGTGTTTCACTATACACACCGCTGTCAGAGACACAAAGGCAGAGGTCATTAAGATCATAATGAGTTCGTAAATGAAGCATCGCCATGAAAATGGACTACACTAAATGTCCTGTCATGAACCAATCATGTCGTACTATTGAAATAAAAGCGGACTGATAATACGAAACATGGCAACTCATGTTTTACTACAACATAATTACTACAATCGTTCATTCGAATTCACCAGGTCCAAAATTTCATTTCGAAATATACGTGCTTTCGAATAGCCCATTTCAATTTGACGTGCCATAGAAGTTACATAGGGATCTGAAATGTAATTCGGATGATACCGAATATTCGGATAGAAGTTTGTGGAATAAACGAGGTCCGACTGTATTTCATGACGTTATAACTGAAGTACTAGAGTACAGAATAGTATTGAACTTTTTACTGAGTCGTTATCTCTATCCATGCACTGAGTGAGTGTACTACTATTTTTTTTATTTTTTTGCAATTTCAGACCAAAATTAAGATTACTTTTAGTATAACATCTGCATTATCTTGCATAGGTACACTGAATGTTAGATAATATTTGTCATAGGAAAATGATTTTTTGCGCTATGTTTTCATGTGCAAAATCTCGCAATTTCCAAAAGCACGTTTCCCGCTTTCGGCCTATTGTTGCCAGCTTTCTTGAATTGTCTTGTGATGTATTCCATCAATTAAATCCCCCCCTGTTTGTCCTCTTTAATTCTTCTAGTTATCCCTTATGGTTAGCACGGCCATTCCTTGCGCCCCTGTTCCCTTACGTATGTACCATTGAGCCTCCTCACATGCCTTATGTTATATGGATTGTTGTTTTCCCGGAGGTCTATGTGGGGAGGCACTGTCTTACGTATGTGGCGTTCTCTGTTGCAACTTATTCTTTCTCTTCCAATTGTTTCTTAATTTTTGATATTTCGAATGAATTGATTTTGAAAACAAGTGTGTCCATTTGACTTACCCACCGGATCCCGCTCAGTCCACTTGGCTTGGTTCACATGTCATATTGGAGGTCATGTCTAACATAATTAAATCAATTATTTAACATAAAAGTTCTTCAAGTTTACCTTTATGTAAGTCTGTAAGTAACAGCGATGGTAATGTAGGGGCTTCCAGCTAATTTGGATTGAGAAATGCCCCGGGCAAACACTGGGTAGAGCCATCGACCTCCCGTAAGCCAGCTGTATGGCTTCCTCACTTACAAAATCTATATCCAGGGTGTGATTCGAACCTGCAGCGGTGATGGGCAAGTGATTTGGGTCAGCGACCATAACCACTCCGCAACAGAGGCCCCTCTCTTCAATAAAGAGTATACAGTAATATCTCAATAATAAGATTACCTTTTGGACTATTGTAAACTGGTCTTCTTATTCATGTGGTCTTAATCTTGAGACTGAATAAAGAGCAAAACAGTGAAAATAGACTTGAACATCGTGTTCTTAGTTTTAGGGTTGTCTTATTATTGAGGTGGTCTTTAGGTGCTGTACTTCAGTGTTTAAGTGTACTAAAGATAATTGAAAAAAATTCCAGACGATGCCACATGTTATCATGACGACTTGCACCAGACTGACCTAGTACCCTTGCACTATACTTCTGACCTCAGACAAGCCTTGTTGATAACACTGGTCTATCAGGTAACAAAATCATCGTCTTTTTGCGTAATCTCACACTCTAACACGGCTTTCAAGTCAGCAAGGGACCGCAAAGCCTTTTCGTTTCATTCATCATTGTTGCGCCGTTTGCATCAAACTACTTTATGGAGATGGCAGCCAAAATTCTTTGTGTTGTTTTATATAGTTCGTTATTCTTTGGAGCTGTGCTGGCACTAGATGAAGGTAACTTTTTGAAGCATGCATTGGTGTCATTGTATTTACTGAAATAAAATTATTTAAAAATGCACCTAATGTCTTAGTTACCTTACGTATAAAGACAGGAGACGGAAGCGATTTGCAATTTTAAATTTACAAAATTTAAAGCGTTTCGTATATCGCTGTTTTCAAACATTAGATTTTTGTTTATTTTTTTCTGAATCCTGCAAAAAGTCAGAACTTGCCATTTTGTTTAAAACCTGAAATCGGTATGCAGATTTTTCTTGATACTTCAAACATTGGTTGCAAATGAAAGAGAAAAAAATCGACCACTTATGCTAATAACAGATTAGACGATATTTTGCTGGGCCTCAATAATGTTTACGAGGATCCGACGCTATAGTCAATTGAATTACTTACGATTGTGGTTGGTTTTTAGTAAATACATTTATCATAAGAGTGAAACATAATTTTCAATAAAGAAGTAGACAACTTGTATGGAAATTACATTAAAACACTGAATTGGTCCTAATTAGGGAATAATTAGATAAAACTATTCAAAGCTTCACAAAACCTCAATATGGTTCATACTATAAAAATTAGCAAGGCCATTTACGCCTATATCCTAATGACAATTGGACAAAACTCTCCAGTTGTATGTGAATTAGCGTGAACCATGAGCCCTACCAGCTTGTACCATCTCCCAAGTGTGCGGGAATAAAAAGTCTAACAAAGATACAACAGCAACATCAGATACAAAAACATCAGATACAAAACCACCAACAAACCCATCGACATCACATACAACATGATGTACAACATCCCTAGATACAACAACAGCAGCAACAACAACACTAGCAACAACACTTTCATCATCATCAATAAAAAAAAAACAGCAACAACACTAGATATGTCTATGGTACAAAAACAGCACTAGATAAAACAACGTCAGATATAACGACATCTGTTTAGAAGCGTTGTATAAATGGACAATCATATCTCGATCACGTGGAAAGCCATGACATGAAGAACGGGCGACATTACTGGAAGGACTTTGCAAACAAATGGATTAGATTGCTAACCCCAATTTCGTTATCTTCTCTGCTCAGGACAGGCATCGTGTCAGCCGGTTTTATAATCCATGTAATAAAAGTGTGTTTCTTTTATTTCAGAGAAACGGAGTCATAATCACGAACCAATGTGGATAGAACATTGCTGGGATGTATCTAATACACACAATTTGGACCCCTTTTGTCAAACTTTATTCGACGGTAAATATGTCATTGTAAACTTATACTTTGAAACAATTAAAATATCAAAAAATCCAAGCGCTAGAGACATTAAGTCTCCTCACACAGAACGCGGGGAAAACAACAGTACAGAGCATTAGGCACTGAGGTGGTGCAATGGTAAGCAAGGGTAAACAAGTACGGGAATAGGGGTGCAAGGAATGGTCAGGCCGACCATAAAGAATAACTTAGAGAATTTAGATGGACAACAAGGGGGAAATATTTAAATAGAATGTTCGATTCCTGTTTTTGTTTGATTTTTATGAAGTCTCCTCACAGCACTTCAGATACAACAATCAGTTGACTTAACCAGTGCTAAACTATTTCTCTGCAAGCAAAGACAACTTCGCAAATGAATCAGAGGTAGAGGATTAGTGACATTGTATGTATTTCTAGTCGAATTGTCACGAGTAACGTACACCCCGTCCAGGTTTTGAACCTACGACTCTCAGAATGGCAATCAACTGCTCTTTTACCGCTGCGTTTAACCCTGGTTTGTGGTATTTTTGTAGAGAAGACTATGCTTCATGCTTCCAGTGCACCATTAACGTGTTACTTTGGTGGTAGACTGTTCGCCTCCGCTGCGGATTATTACGGGTATGGTCCATGGCAGCGATGTGCCAAACTCATCAAAATTGACGCTATCAGCGCTGTAGGGGTACTTTTTAGACTGGTTGTCCCTAGGTAAATATGACTGGGTGTGGTAGTGTGTCCACGGCGAGGTACCACATTGTCACGGTAACAAACTGTTGGTAGTCGTAAACAAAACACACCAACACAAACTCCTAGCACAAAGCTTGTTTATTTATGTTTTATTTTTGGTTGACGATGCCATAAAAATACATGTAATGTTATGTTTACAGTTGGCTGCGACAACCCGCCACATGTTGAGAATGGATATATTATAGGTCCGTACGACTCTCAATTGGGTTCTCAGGTAAATTATTTATGTAATGATGGATACAAGATGGTGGGACCAGAATTTGTACAGTGTGGAAAAGGGGACAGATCTTTGCAATGGTCACAACCGCCTACGTGCATTCAAATAGGTAATCGTTTTATTTGAACTCAGTCCCTTTTCTGATATCATGTTTTGTCTGAACCTTATCATGTTGTTCACCATACTGGATAAACCTAGCATTTAAGTAAACACACACATAAATGCTTATACAGTCAGACCTCGTTCATTCGAATTCATCGGTTCCGAAATTTTATTTCGAACGATACATGGTTTCGAATAGCCAATTTCAATTCGACGTGCCTAAGACGATACACCGGGATCTGATATCTATTTCGGATGATACAAAGTATTCGGTAAGAAGGTTTTCAAATAAACGAGGTCCGACTATATAGGTCACTTATGATAAGGTATCTTTTGTTTGATTGACATTTATTTGACTGTATCCACCTACATTGCAGTTTGTTCGGAAGTACAAAACGTATCAAACGCATCATTTGTAAAGCCAACCAATACACAGATAGGTGTTGTGGTGTCTTACACGTGTAATACAGGGTTCGAGATTGTTGATGGCAATACGATAGAATGCTTACCTGGCCCAGTATGGAGCAAACCATCTCCAGCGTGCCGAGTAGGTATGTGCAGATAATTTTTAAGTGATCAAAATATAGACTCAAGTTGCTACAGGGAACGCCACATGCATAAGACAATGCCTCTCCAGACAGACCCCAGGGACCATTTGAAGAGGCCCAAGGGAACGTAAGGGAACAGGTGCGCAAGGAATGGCATGGCCAAGCATATACAAGAACAACAACGACATCTGCAACAAGATTCACAGCAGTGTTAATATTAGTCTGATTTTGTCATGTCTACGGAACATATGGCTAACGTATTGTAAAATAAAAAAAACCTAAGCTTGCTATTGATATTACTACGACAAGGGACATTCGTAAAAGTTTGGGTTGAATTTTGATAGACGCAAATGGAAACGAAACATATGTCATGTTAGAAAATATATTGGGTGGTAATGGCATGTCTCTAGGGCCTATGAATATTGCTGGCGCAGATGGTTTTCTGATAGTGCATTCACTCTATCCATATCTATAAGAACAGAAATACCGTTGGACGTCGGATACGTTTTATTCGATAAGACACAATTCCCTTCAGTCTGTTCGAGACATTGCACTAGGGATCTATCAGAACATGAAATATTGACTGATTATTTAAATTGAGAACATATTTGTATATGCTTTCATTTAATTAACTCTATTTAAAATAGTATTGACTTTGAAAAGGAGTAAATGTTTATGTGTCAATATGACCACAGGAGAATGTCACGAGTTCTCTTCCTTTATCCCTTCTAGTGTTGTCCCTATTTACCCCTTCGATAGTACTATATACACATACTATAGAAGGGATAAAGGGAGAGAAATCAAGAAGGGATAAAGGGAAACAATCACCTGTGCATATGACCATAGTTTGTCAGGCATGTTATGGTGTGTTGAATACTCCATGATGTAACAGCGAAACATACAGAAAAAAACAATATACCCAGTGTAAATAAGTCGATTGATTATAATTGTTGTCTATATTTCAGTATGTGCGCCTGTGCCGGTAATTGCCAATGGTTACACCAATAGTATGGCATCAACATCTATTGGAACAACGATTGAATACGAATGCAACGAAGGCTATGAACTAGTCGAGGACAACTCAACTGTTTGTGTTTACAACAACGAGACGAATATTGCTTCATGGAGGCAACCTCTCCCGGAATGCACCGGTAACTAAATACGTCTTTTAATGCAAAATACATATGCCAATAGAAATGTTTAATTTTCATCGGCACATACTCATGTACATGTTCAAAATAACTACCAATACCAAAACACCATTTGATACATATGAGCCTTTTTCATATTATTGTGTTTAGATCAGTCTATATCCACATGCTATTTGGTAAACATTTGCCAACGGAGCCCATAGGCTTATACCCATTTTGGAAGGAACCCATAATACATTCAAAACCGTCTTGTCTATACCAGCGTAACATTCAGACGAACAGTGGAACATATACCATTTCATATTCTGAGCACACTGTCTGATACTAAGCAATAAACTAACGCACTTATATTATTATAATCTACTCAGTTTCCTTTTTTGTGTCGGTACAATGCATCAACATCAAACTTGTCAGAAGGTTATCAAAACTACCATGCTGGTTTTGTTTATTGTCTACACGCATAGTATTGGATTTTACTGACATATATAGCCAATATGTTGAACAAAAACCAATCAACATTCAAATTGTACAAGTAAAATGTGATTGGGTATAACATAAGGCAACAGAGATACAAGATGGATTCGAAAGCAGTCTCCTTATATTGTGAACCTATCTTTACAGAAATCACTTGTGAACCACCGACACTAAGTATCAATAGGGAATTTGTGCTTAACGACACCAGTCTGATGAATGAAACCCATTTCCACATCAATGACACCATGCAGTACCAATGTCAAGACGGTTATTTCTTCATTGACCAAGCACCTGGCCACAGAATGAACCAAACATTCGACACGGACGATGTACAAAGTATGGAACCTAGCGATTTTGCAAATGATGAAAATGTTACAGCTACATTCAACTTTACAACAACAACAACAGCCCCTTATGTTGACCTTGACAACGAGACCTTAAGCGAAAATGAGACTACTTCTGGATACTTTGAACAGACATCACCTGGAATTACAGTTACAGATGAACCACCGACAACAACTACAGAACCACTTCCGATAACAACGGAGGTATCTGGACCTATTCAGAGCATCACGTGTCAATTAGTCGCTAATAAAGGAGTTTGGACGAAAATGCAAAGCTGCCTAATCGGTGAGTAACATGTTGAAATTACATAGGTCTTAACTACTTAAGCCGTTTGCTTGCACTGTCTACGTGGCTGCTTTGTGTACTTCTTGCACTGTCTACGTGGCTGCTTTGTGTACCTCTTGCACTGTCTACGTGGCTGCTTTGTGTACCTCTTGCACTGTCTACGTGGCTGCTTTGTGTACCTCTTGCACTGTCTACGTGGCTGCTTTGTGTACCTCTTGCACTGTCTACGTGGCTGCTTTGTGTACCTCTTGCACTGTCTACGTGGCTGCTTTGTGTACCTCTTGCACTGCTTCCCTTTTATACGAAACTGATATATATTTGTCTTAACAATGGCGGCCATAAAGCGGGAGCGAAAGAAAGGGAAAAGTTAAAGAATCTGAACTGAAATTAATGGTCAAATTTGAAATGATTTGTTGGAAAATGATCACTGGCTGTCCCTCAAGGTTTAGTAAAATAATGCTGATGTGTCACAAAAGCTTCATATCAGTATCATTCAAAGTAGCAATATAGGACCAACAACTCATCTGTTTACTTCGTAAAATAATCCTTACATTTCCTATTTAACAAATGCTAAAATTCTTATACACCCTTTTCATGTTTTTCTTCCGTTTGTCTTTTCGTTTTTCTTTTCTAATATTATGTTCACAGGCGTTTCCCTTCTTAATAATTGTACAATTTAAATACGTTCTGTGTTTGGAGATATTTATCCAATATATCAGAAACTGTTGCAGCTATTTTATGACTTAAATGCTGGTAAACAATTTAGAAGAAAAAATATTATCGAACGAATTCATTATTTTAGAAGACACATCCTTTTAAGAGTTTTGATTTTATTTGAAAGTACACTCGGACCTCGTTCATTCGTTTTCATCAAGTCTGAAATTTAGTTTGGATAATACATGGTTTCGAAGAGCCTCTTTCAATTCGAAATGCATAAAAAGATATGTCGGGACCTGATATTTATTTCGGATGATACTAGGTATTCGGATAGAAGGTTGTCGAATAAACGAGGTCCGACTGTGTATTATTACCGTAAGTTGTGTGAACAGATTAACATTTACTTTTTCAGATTGCTGGCCTATTCCCAATGTTGATAACGCCATCAAATCTATTCCACAAAACACCTTGTTTGGAAGTGTTGTGGGATACACATGTATAACGGGTTATACACGGATCGGTCCAAAGAATATTACATGTTTGCAGGATGGTCTATGGTCAGACTTACCTTATTGCCAACTAGGTATTTAGTTTGAAATCTCATTTTGATAAATCTATGAATAATGAATACAAGTGAGATTAAGTTGTTACATGGAACGCCACATACACAACACAATGCCTCCCCATACAGACCCATGGCGGTAAACAACAGTCCACAAAACATCAGACACAGAGGAGGTGCAAGGGTAAACATGTATGGGAATAGGGGTGTAAGGGATGGTCTGGACGACCATCAAAAACAAATCAGAGAATTTAGGGGGACAACCAGGGGGGAATCCAATGGATGGAATACATCAAGGAACAAGTCAAGAAAGGGGAGGGGGAAAGGACATGAATATCATATCAAGTGAAGGAATTGCACATGGGGAAGGGGAAATTCATCCATCTAAAACATAAACAGAAATAAGAACCATACAGCGATTTACAGCCTTAGAACTGTCAGTAAAAGTACTGGTTGTTTAAATCGATTTAACAGCTAACTAACCTCACACTTAATCGCTATATGGTCATTGATTTCCAACACATACACATAAGTGGACTAAGTAGGCATTAAATCATGAAAAGCAATTAACTATTTAAATGGATTTAACAAAAGATACATTATACAACATCACAAATAAGTTTTCCCGGTTGACCGATTTTTCGTGTTCCTCAAAACATGATTTTATTTATATACAATGTTACCGTCCCTGTATAACGTGTGTGTTATCATTAGCAACATAATGAAAGAAACTTTAAAATTTAGTGCATTTCTATCATCACCAAAATTGGTTGTAACTTATACATGTGACCCTAACTAAAGGGTCCAGTCATCATGCTATGCCCCAGAAGGTGACTGAAACTGCTGAATGTTCCCTGTACGTCTTTGTTAAAGGTACTTAGTAAGAATTATACATTGCGAATAATAATGTAAATAAAATGGATTATGTTCAAAATATTATAACTGTTACGGTACATACAACAATATGTGTCATTATTATGAACGGTACGAAATTAAGAAAAAAAGAATATATAAATAAATGAAGTACTTTTAATGCAAATGTTTGCTGCGTCATAAGTTGCGTCTAATCGTTTTTTGCATCGATTGGATTGTATTAAATCCGTTGTGTAAAATAACATTAGACATTCTCATCAATCTAGAAAACATTTCATCCCAAAAGTGATACAGAATTTAGAATAAGCAGTTGCATGTTTTACTTCCGAACACGCTAGGAGTAAAACAACGCATTTAATAACCATGGTATCCCGTAAATGGCTTCCAGATGATTAAGAAATAGATAATGAAAACACGAGGGTATCTCATTTAGTCGAAGGGGGGTGTAGACCCATGACTAAATTATATATCAAGGCGTTTTTGTTTCTTTATCTGTTTTTTTTACCATAGTCCAATCACAAAATGCGTGTGTACAAACAGGCGTTTCTGTTTATCTGTGAATTAGACATGGCATGCATCGTGATTATGAAAATATAAAGATTACTAAAACCCCACAAATCTAACCAATCAAGTAAACGTAGCATACACCGTAAATGTGAACTACGTGATGTTGAACCAACCTTGGCAAGTAATGTTATGTGCTGTCGCTTTTTACAACAGTCGAATCTAACAGTGCGGGTATCTCTAAATTAAGTACTGTAAGTTAATGCATCCTGTCCTTTGATAAATTAATCCATACCGAATTTAGCTCCACGTCTCAACACCACTACAAAGTTCAAACAAAACTTACGAAACTATGACACAGTTGAACCATGAGACTTTCTTTTCATATAGATATATTTTAGTTATATGTAACTTTTATTTTTAGAACGATATGTCAATTTCATCATACAGGGGTATTCATTATTTTAGTATATGACCTTTGGTGTTCGGTCGTCTATCTTATCTCTTACTCATTTTCAGTATGTCCAGAAATAGATACTGTTCCCCATGCCACGGCAGTGCACACATACTCTCCTGGAGAGGAAACAGTTACCTTTACATGCGACGATGGTTATCAACCACGTAATGGTAGTACTATGACATGTTACAGTGGAACTTGGTCTTTTCCCTATCCTGTATGTGGTACGTAGCATGCTTTTTGTAGGGGTTTGTATCTTTGTTTTGAGTGCAAATATACAACGCCACAAATCGAGGCTGGACATGTACATGGTCAATCAGACAGATTCGGTAAATTCACCGAAATGCAGTGGATTTCGGTATGTTAACGTATCCCTAATAGAAAAGTTAACCAATCCGCGTCAAGGTTACACAATGCTTCAGTTGAAGAGAAATTGCCTTGGTGGTTAAAGTAAGATTTGATTGGTTTACAAAACACAAATATGCAAAGAGCAAAGCCATGTTACCTACTTCCTCAAATGAAGGAAACAAGCAACGATATGCCTCTGTTTTTGTTGAAATAATATAGTTTGCATATGATTTCTTACAATGAAACGTTCATTGTGTAGACGAAGCAAGAAAAACAAATAACCAGCATGTTATTTTATTCAATTTATTTCTTCTGTGTATGAACAATATTCATTGCCAATAACGGATCCTTAATGAACATGCCAATGGAAATGTAATAAATTTGTTCACATTTTAGAAAAAACTAAATTTAGAATTTGTTCGCACTTTGCTAAAACAAATCATGACAAATGGCTTACAATAGCTTCAGTAGTGAATTCATTTACCAAATTTCATTTATCAATTACGTTCAATTATATTTTTCTCAACACATTTATGAAATACATAAGCCAATGACATGAAAACAAGTCTCAGAACACTAGCAACTGTTTGGTACATGTGTCACTGCCAAATCAAGAGTCCGATGACAAAAGTCGCTATATTTCTTTGCAAGCATTGCACTAATAAAATATATTAATTTAGCTGAACGCGAAACGCCAACATTATCTTAACATTTTTGAAAAATAGGATAACATTTCTACTTTAATTTGCAATAATACTAAAATAATGAGTTCATGCTTTCCTTAATTTTTGAAGAATGCCTTGTGAAACCAGCTGATATTGTGTTTATTGTTGATGGCTCCGGAAGTATAGGGGATAACTACAAGAAGGAACTTGATTTTGTAACCGACATGGTTAACAGGTGATATTTATTGATATATTTTACTCCATAAGCATGCAAACAATAAACTATTAAGGTGTTCCAGGGAACGCCACATACACAAGACAATGCTTCAGCACAAAGATGATTGCATTCATCCATTCACTATATGAGCGCTGCTATGGTATTTACAACCTCTTCTGTAAGTGACGTCTTTTCAAGAAAACGATGTCACTATTTGCAAGCAGGAAATAATATTTACCCCATGTGGTCACTTCGTTTTCATATTGCTACATGGGGCAAAAATTGCTTACTGTCAGTACGTGGTGATAACACATGTGACATTTTCTTGAAATGATGTCACATAAAGAAGAGGTTGGAAATCGAATAGCGGAGCTCATATTGGTCTTACTAGATTTCAATACAGACACACGTTTAAATACAGATGACGTTGTTGTATTAATAATTATAGTCAATATGATGTGGTGAAGAACACATTTTGAGAAATTACTTAGTACTTAAAATCTCAGAAAGTAAAAGCAGAGATAGATGTTGATAAGTTTAGATAACCTTAGATAACCAATTTGTCATTGCGTTGGAGTGTTATGCAATGTTTGACAGTCAGTAGACCTTAACAGTGTGTCCAATATTGCCATCCAGTTATTTTCTGCACATATAGGATTCGAGCCTCCAATCATCAGAATGACAATCAAACGATCTACCGACTGACAGGCTACACTAAAACTAACGTCACCGTTGCATTATTTACGCATAGATAACGTTCTGTTGTTTTCTAGATACCCGTATGCAACAACAAATTTTGGAATGATAGTGTTTGGCACTAATATAGAGGTACAATTTTACCTCAATGAATTCAGCAACAACAAGACAGCATTGATTGACAAAATAACAAATGCGACGTAAGCAGATACTCATATTTTTATTTGTTTATTTTTGAATAAGTACTGATCGATTTATACCTTTCACAACATGAAATGGCCCACGTGACAAATGTGTCGAAACGACGAAAATGTAACTGGTAGAAATATTAACAATACTTAAAGACTCGAATTTTAAATGAATATAAAGTTCCTTTTCATACAGATGTATGGACATTTATACAATGTGGCCATAATACATACATGTACGTTGAAAAGACTAAGTTGTTACTAGGAACGCCGCATACACAGGACAATTCCTTTCCACACAGATCACGGGGAAACAGCAACAAAAGAAATGGAATCAAATGCACCACAGGGCAAGGGCAACTTGTTACAGGCCGGGGGAGGGTAGAACACAAATGTTAAATCAAGTCAATGAACGGTACATGGGGAATGAGGAACATTATCCAAAGCCATAGATATAAATAATGAGCATGTAACTACTTACAGCATTGGAACTGTCAGTAAAAATAAGGGGGTTTAAATCGATTTAACAGCTAGCTTCATCATGCTTAACCGCTACATGGTCATTGATTTCCAATATATAAACATAAGTCGACTAATTAGGCTGTAAGAAATCCATAAACATCATTCCATACTCGATAAAATTTAAATTGTTTATATATTAGAATATCAAATGTGCAGGCTGCTCAACATTTTAGTGTCTTTAAAACAAGAACATCAACAAACATTAAAACATACATGTAGAAACTCGTGACAATACGAGACATGTAATATATGTATATTTTGTTCATGATTGTAAAGATTGCAAGATAATTTCCTTCTACTGACCTCAGGTTATTGCTGTCACTATTGGCAAAATGCGATCTGTCAATTTTATTCTTCGGACATGACCAGAATACATTACTTCAAAATTGGCTGAAGTACGAACCCAACTCATTTACCAAACAGAATTGTCAATATCGTGTCCGATTACACTGCTTCACATAATGTTAAACAATTTGTAACATTTCAGAGTCCCCGGTGGTGGTACTAACACTGCTGACGCTCTTATGACTGCCCGAACTGATCTGTTTACGGAGGGGCGTGGAATGAGACCGAATGTGTCGCATATAGCTATAGTTATCACTGACGGTAAATAATTTCTTTCGGACGCAGAACATACCCCTTAACTTGTCCTTAAATAAGTCCAGGTCTTTTTACAATGGTCATTTATTTGCAGATTGCCTATGCTATCGAAACAGGAAATGCCATACACAAAGCGGGCGGCCACCTAAAACACGACGCTTAGCTTTAACAATTACAATGGCGAATTGCACACAAGGCACACAAACGCGAGTAACGGATACCAATCTGTAGATAGAGTCTGAACTATACGTCTGTACAAATATTCAGTCGTCGTTTTATACTGTACACGTGGTAGTTGTACTGATGCGATTGTCTTTTTCCTATTTATCTAATCTAAATCTGTTAAATGGAGATATTTGGTGGTTGTTTAGAGTTAACATTAGTTAACACCTCTCGAAAGCGGCATTAGCTCTCTACATACATCACATACATGTCTAAAACTTTACTTAAAAGTGTTTAAGAAAAATGAAGCTTGTATGAAAACTGTATTATAACAATTTAATTTATGGACAAATAATCTAACTATCACGATTATCCCTTGTATTTCAGGAGAGAGTTCAGACAATAACGCGACTATAAATCAAGCTGAACTGTTACGTAATGAAGGAGTAACCATCTATTCTGTTGGTGTTGGAGTCGCAGACAAGACAGAGTTAAAAACTATAGCATCCAATGAGAGTTATGTCTACCAAGTTGACAACTTCAACGCTCTCACAGCAATTGAAGGTCCTCTTGCTGAAATAACATGTGAAGGTAAGAGATATTAAAGGTGTTACAGGAAACGCCACATACCAAAGACAAAGTCTCTCCTCACAAAAAGGTGGAAAGTGTATGTTTTTGTATCACTATGTTGAAAACATCTTGGATGACGAGAAACATCCACAAACAGAACGTAAATGCAGTTATTTTTAGCAAACAGTAAATTCACAGGACAACCATATATCTTTGCTATAGTAAAAGTATACAAGCCTTGTATTTGTAGACAAGACTAAGCTTTCTATGATTTTTTGGTATTTGTAGGTCAATCTGATGAAGAATTCTGGACTGAAAATGGTGGCGAAGATCTGTGGGTATAGTGACTGAGCCTGCTTATAACATGTAGGATATAATCAATAAACAGTCTGACATATTATGTTATCATAAAATATGAAATATAGATTTTTATTGAATCGGATCAACTTGGCTTTATTTTTAAAATTAGTCATCGGAAGTAACGAGAGGCGGAGAGAAGTAGTTCAAAAAATGGCTGCAGACATATAGTCTGTGTGGAAAGTATTTAAGCGATCTTTTCGATATTAGGAATACGAGGCACACAAAACATTTAGATAATGTTGAGTTGTGACTCCCTTGTCAGATATTTGATAGTTATCAGTGCAGGAAAAACACAAAAGTACCGAGAGTTTAGATTTGTTCTTACACGTACCTTCGATGTCTATTTCTGAACTGTTATGGAAATTGCCGAGAAGTTGCGATTGCAATTGTTTATCATATTACGTTCGGTGTTATAATGAAGCTTTTTAAAATATACAGTCACACTCAAAGATAGCCACTTAACATGATGTTGCCGCATGTAATCGGTATACATTTCAGTAAATTCTCCGTAATTCAGTGGATATCGAAAGGTTAACCAATCCGCGTCAAGGTTGCAAACGTTGTTCGGTTGAAGAGAAATTGCCTTAATGGTTAACGTAAATCTTGATTGGTTTTCACAACACTGATATTCTAATAGTAAAACCATGTTAGTACGGCTGCACCGAAAATTGTATTGTCATGTTTACATGCCAGGGACATGTAATAGAATATATGATGTGTAATTTAATGGACGAAATTCAAGGAAAATTTTCTGTGTTTGATTGTCAATGCCTTAAAATAACAAAGCTGTGTGCGCGTATTTAGATTATCTAATTTGCAGAACTTGTCCGTATTAATATTTGGCTGAATACCTTCGTGTATTACGAATCAATTAAACCAGATAATATTAGGGGAATCAACAATCATCTATCCAACAGTTTTAGCTATTTTAATTGTCAATTTGAATTCCGATGGGTTTTACAGACATGTCCAATGGCACTTTCATTAATCAGGTATTTTTGCGGACAAAACACGTGGGGTAATTGACAGTTTCTAGCGGAACAAAATGTCAGCTAATGTAAAAACACAGAGGAGCTGGATGATGGTCGCATTTATTTGAACTGTTGAAAGACAAAGTGGAAATTTAAGCAATAATGCAAGTCAACTTGCAATTTCTTCCTAAATAATACAATAGTGATGATAGCCAACTTATTGTCAATGCAGTTCTCAAATTCCATGTAGGTTCGTCAAGTTGATCATTTGTGCTTGTCAACTGTTGGTGTTAGTAATACGCTATCCCTTAAATTTCCTCATCGCATTAAAAGTTAATTTCAGTTCAGGATGACGCATTATTTCATCTGTGGTGATAATTGAATTATCCAGAAATCCTTTCAGATCTATCTTTGTGTAAGATGCACATAATCCTGTTAACAGCCATAGTGAAGTTTGACTGGTAATTGAGTAATTACCATTTTTATAAATACGATTATCACGTGCACACGCATCGAGAGGGCTTCTTTCAAATTGAAATTCATACCACGTTGCAATCTGTTCATGTATATATTTCACAATCTGCTGTTTTAAGTGAAAACAATGTAACTACGACCATGCGATGCTTCTCCGGTGTTAAAAGGAGTCATTTCACTTCTGTCGCGAGGGCAGCGACAATAACAGGTTGCTATGCAGCTTGTTATTTATTTCAACAACAAAACGTCTGGTTAGTGTTACAGGGACGGTTGCTAATTGACCGCCATCCCCAGGTATCGTCACGACCAGGACAGAGCCATGGGCCTCCAAA
Source organism: Mactromeris polynyma (assembly GCA_032209605.1). NCBI lineage: Eukaryota > Metazoa > Mollusca > Bivalvia > Venerida > Mactridae > Mactromeris > Mactromeris polynyma. The sequence goes on from JASFXZ010000005.1 coordinate 1,530,185, forward strand.
ATATGCGAAATAGGCAGACAACGAACCGCCGTAGAAACGGTACATAGTACATTAGGCCCACACAATCACCAAATTCACCCAAGACCTCGATAAATCGTTTGAAGGATGTTGTTTTACGATCGCGTCATCCCGATTTTGGTTTCCCACTTACAGCACAACGCCAAGCACGTCGGATGAATTGTTTGATAGCACATTCTCCATCAGACAGTTGACCAAACCAAACAACTTACATTGCGTCATTTATCTACGTGCATACTAAAATCAATCCGACGATAATCTAATAATATAGATTGGCAGTTCACCCGGCGTTGCTTTATCCTTTCGTTATATATAATTATATCCTTTAAATTGAACACATCGTGAATACATTTATATATAAGTGGAGAGACAGTAATGTAATTCGAAGCAGGTCAAACAACTCATAGCCGGTAACATTGAAATGTCTGTTATATAAATTGCTTCACTGATGATTAATTGTCCATATATCGGCTTACACTTAATTGTCAATAAAATTATTAGCACATGCTGAAAGAGAAGGAATAAGTTGCTACAGGGAACACCACATACATAAGACAATGCCTCTCCACACATACCTCCGGGTAAACAACAGCTAAACACCAGAAAATACGGGAATACATATCCAATATTAATCATTACAGACCTGGTATCCTCAGCACGCAGGGCTGAGCGTGACTTAACAAACAAAACAAAGTAGCGGATCCGTGGTCCAGGGGTTGAAGATTCAGTCCCCCGCTCCACCACTAACAGTACTTACAAGTCTTTCGGATAGAGACAAAAAACCGAGGTCCCGTGTACGATGATTTATATCGTACACGTAAAGTCACCAGGGGTGTTTCTTGAACTGGGGCATCATCTGTATCACGCACTATCATCCATAAAATCTAAAAATGACTAACATTCTTCCAGAGATGTCTCCCATATGGGAAACCGACGGCGACAATAAATAAACGCAAAAACACAAAACAACACTCTTCACATAAATCTAAAACTTTGTCTACTTCACGATGACAAGTACATTGTGGTATCGTCATTAGTATAACAATCGCAAACATTGCCCTTTACTCGGTGCGAGACTTAATCATATATCATTTAATGTTCCTAGAATGTAAACATTGTAACTTAATTGCATCTCATTGCTCAAACAGTTTAAACACTCTAGTCGTCTTGTACGAACACCAATATTGGATTAGCAATATAACTGGTTATTTTCTATCATTTTACCAGAAAACAACATATCGAGTTAAAGTTAATGTTGCAATTTCTAATTTTTTTGCTCATATTTCTCATGCAACAATGTATCAGTTGTCTTGATGTGTAATGTTTATATATTGAAGAAAAACGCGTTATGAATGCATTTGAAATGAGATCCACAAAAAATGAGATATCTTTTTTATTGTTTGATATTTGTTTGGAATGAAATCATGATGATAAATTTGTTCACTGCAAGGAAATTGTGTTTGTTTTATATTTTGTAAAATCTTCAACAGGAAGAATGTTGGCGAAAGAAGTAATATTCTTAAATACCGCTAGACCAGTAATATCACACTAGAAGGAAGTTCACACTTATGCCTCATAAAATGAAGCAGAAGTTGATTAAGGCTGGCATTGATTCGGCAAAATTCACATCGTCGATATATATATATCGGATGAGAAATATCAACGATGCATTGATATATCGAGTATCGTTTACTAAAATGCCATTTACATGCTTGCAGTTCATGAGTTCAAATAGTTTCACTTCTAATTATGTCTTTTACATGCTTATGTATAACTTTGTATATATTGTTTCCTCACTATTATGAAGTATGTGTGTTTCTTTACAAAATAAATAAGAAAAATACGTATAATCATTAGTAAGTTATTTTTCCTAGAACACATTGGATAAGTACTGAGAAAATTTAGACAGCGCAACAGCTTCCATTTTTGTTTGAGTGAATTTTCGTCGTGTTAAGGCATGTATCTACTATTCATCAGTATCGATTTTTAAAAATATGTATCGATAATCGATCGACGGAAAATATCAACGGTACATCGATATCGTTTCAATCGATGACATCTTTAATTTTGATGATTATGACTTCGTCCGTCATTTCTGCAATCCTTCAGAAGCTTCCGCTACGCCTACGTAGTAAACATGTAATATGTGATACTAGCCAGTGTATATGGTGTGTCTCTAATGGACGACAGATTCAATGAGTATTTTACATTTTTCAAACCAGCCTTCTTTTTCAAGAACATGGGCGCGCAATCCACTTCATGTATTCCGCATCCCAATCCAACTTCTAAACGTCACGAACTGCACAAGAATATTCTCGATAACATGAGGCTGCTTTGCAAAATCAAGCAATTACAAAACAAGTCCTCCTACATTGCAAAAACTATGGGTGTAATTAAACAAAAGGAGAATTTGTGACACCATCACAAAACAAGGCCTTCTACCCAGATTCCTTGGGAACGTGATAAGGGTGGAAATGTGCAAAAAATAAAACTAAAAGCAGAATGGTTTTGGAGACTAACACTGGGCAGCATAACAATTCGCATGAGCTGCTCCTCGGCCTCATAAAGACCTCACATATTTGGAGCTGTCAGTATTGAGACTGATAAAACTTCAAATTATTCCATTAATGATATTTATGCAACACCACGAGAGAAACAAATGCCAAAAACAGAAACTGTCAGATCATTTGTCACATTTTGCCGTCATCAGAGGAGCATTAAAACCAATATGCACAGTTGACATTTTATTCATTGTGGTATAAAACGATTAATGTGAAATACAATAATGTCAGAGTAACATTTATAGCACTAATTGATTCCAATCCACTTCACTATTCGTATATACACGCTTGGAAACGTGTTTACGTGTTAACATGCGTAAGATTAGTTATAAATCAGTAATGTATATATCAATGGTAACCAAACGAAGCAATACGCCTGTTTTAATATATCATAGCGCTGTTATTAGCTTTTAATTGATGTCCAAAAACTCGGTCGCAACACACAGTCCAATACTTAGACACCATCCAAGCGCTGCGAACCTTTAAAGGCAAAATATCGATACACAACAGTCTTGGTACTAATTGTGAACCTAATCATCGGTTAATTTCGTCATTGTATTGCTTCTAATCAGGCTCAATGTCACGGCTCGTCAGCGGGTACGCCGTCCTTATGTTTGACTGCCCCTTATTCACGAACACCACACGTGCTGGAATGGTGAGTGGCGGCACATGCAGATTTAAAATGAGGCAGTGGAGACTGTGAGTCCCGGTTCACTCCTTTACGCCCAGACGGCCGACGTCTTTGGGAACGCGTCGCCGACGCTTGCATCCTCCACTCGGGAATGGGAGACGCGTATTTAAATAATACTGTTCAAATTGAAGTCTGTACAATCATGTGCCGTTTTTCTCACACGACTCTCCTATCCCATGTGACACATATTGGGAATGCATTCCATAAATCAACATTACTCTTTGTTCTTTTCTAGACGTTTGATAGCATTAAATGCTCTCGACGGAGATCCATAAAAACACCATAAAAAATGTTTCATGTAAAACAAAAAGCACTCGTCCATAATCCTGTCAGAGCCACGTCATTTTATTAGATACATTGACAAAGATTATGGGAATTTAACATCATTAGTGCAATAGGAATAGTTCATTTACTCAACATGATATATTGTCAGCTAGGTTGAATCTCTAATATCATAACAGTTATTCAAGTGAAAGAAAGTAATGCGATCGAGCGGTGGTTTAAAGTCTAGATATCACACGTTCACTGTATTAAAACAATCTTTTATTCCCTGGGATCATTGTGAGGAGGCATTTGCCCATATTTAGAAACGCTATTGCACTTAAACTCACTAAGATAATCCGGTTTTAATTATCTTCGTTCTTTTGAGTGTGAGTTCGCCCAAACTAGAAATTGTTGGGCCAAGCGGCACATTACGACATACTAGGCACTAAATGTTTCATCATTAATACAAATGTATTAGTTCTGTAGATAGTAAGGTTTGTCTATTGTAGTAGGTCACTGTTCTTACTTTTTCAATGACCTTGATAGATAATGCTACACCCTAATTGATTCGATGATTATGTTCTTGACACGTATACACTTATTGAAATCGCTTTGTTTAATACTGGTTGGCAATAAATGAATTGGCTCTTCACTTCAATTAGGTCACTTTATAGACAAACTACTACATCCAATTATTCAATTGTGCCTATTTAGCAATCACAAGTACGCTGGTCAATGAGAAGAGTCGTAATAAGATTGTATTTTCTTCAAGAAAAGCAGCATAGCTCGCAAATAAACTTGATTGAGATACAAGTCAATACTGTTGCATAAGAGATGTTTTCAACGCTCAAAATTAGTTCATCGTTCTCACAAGTAGGTCATTGTTCTCAAAAATATGTCATTGTTGTCACAAGTAGGTCATTGTTGTCACAAGTAGGTCATTATTGTCACAAGAAGGTAATTGTTCTCACAAGTAGGTCATTGTTCTCACAAGTAGGTCATTATTCTCACAAGTAGGTCATTGTCCCTTCGATAGTACATATACAATATAAGGATTACAAACATCAAAATGTTCCCAAGAATTGCATTTTCTGCAAAGAATCTGTAACTTCAACAAGACACCTGATGAATGTGAGTCCGTATATAAATGTTCTAAATCCCAGATAAATTCATTAAAATGTGCACCTGTCAAATACCGCGTCGATCTAGTACAACACAAGACACTGATTTGGCTGATTAATCTAAGAATGCTGGTTGCAAATGCATATACTAATTAAGTAAGCCGTTAGATGTAGTATATACTACTAGTATATGTGTATGCTGTATGTTCTTATGTTTTGCTTAATGATTGTTTTTCTTCGAAGTGTCAGTCTATGTATTAACTAGGCACTGAAATGCAAAGGTATTTGAAGAATAAGCAATTACAGACCGTGATGTATAGCATGCAATGTACAATATTATTCGTGCATTCACTCGCTCTCTATGAAAGTGGATGCTCTTGTTTCATACAGATACTCCAGTCACACCCGACTTCAAAGATTCCGAATTATTTATGACGATTATTTATGATGGCGTGTACATTACGTTAACGCCCTATTGAAACTACTTGTCAGGTGTTTTTTTTAAATGATCATGTCAATCAATGATGCATGCTTTAAAGTATCAGAAATAACAATACAGTAAAACTTCGAAGGCACCTAGTGTGTACGAACTGGCTGTTCCCCGTACGAGTGTAGTATGCTTTATCAAAATGATTAGGATAATAAAGGAGTAGGTGCACTCAGGCCTTAAATCGGCCCTGTGTCAGAATACGATTTTGATATGATGAATAAGTGTCTATGTAACATTCAACTATACCAATTTTGACATGTAGACGGAATTTACTCAATAAAGTTTACAATTTTGTTTAAAACAATTATGAAATGGTAGATAGGGACTGCAAGTCATGTTCGGGTGTTCGAACTATCTATGTTCGAGTGATCTACTGTAAGATAATATGAAATAAGAAGGAACTTCACGTGGACTTAAGAACCTGTTCAAGGTATCTACTGTGTTCGAGTCAAAACTGTTCGAGGTTTCGAAGTTCTACTGTATATGTTAGTTGGTAGCTATTGTTATACTGTCTGTGAAATATTAACAATACGCACTCTAGTTAACTTATAATTTACGCTTTTGTCCACTTATGGACAAATGGTTATGAGGGTGTCTTGAAATGTGCATCTTGCGATAACGTCAACATTACATCAACTTCTATACTCAGTCTTGACATATGAGAGACTAATAAACAGTTCGAAATAACATTCAATCAGTCAGACTTAAGCTCTATGTCATTCTCTCAAGTTCATATGTCTACCCCCTCCCCCCCAAAAAAATGAAGTGAAAACAATGATGAACATGGAGCGCCATATTCACAGATCAGTTATTTCCTACGCAGAAACCAACGGGAGGAGGCACACGCAGGGAAGGACATAAAAACAACAAACGGACCAGAGGAGGCACACGCAGGGAAGGACATAAAAACAACAAACGGACCAGAGGAGGCACACACATGGAAGGACACAAAAACAACAAACGGACCAGAGGAGGCACACACAGGGAAGGACACAAAAACAACAAACGGACCAGAGGAGGCACACACAGGGAAGGACACAAAAACAACAAGCGGACCAGAGGAGGCACACACAGGGAAGGACACAAAAACAACAAGCGGACCAGAGGAGGCACACACAGGGAAGGACACAAAAACAACAAGCGGACCAGAGGAGGCACACACATGGAAGGACACAAAAACAACAAACGGACCAGAGAGGACACATACAGAGAGAGGGGGGGGGAAGTAACGAAATAAACAAACAACACAGCATCCTCAATGAATTGAAATCAAACTCAAAAAAGGTATCAACAAATTTGATGTCTGTACATTTTGGTATTAATAATATATGGACTGATTTTAAATCGAGATACAGTAAAACCTGTCTAAACCGAACCTCTTCCGGACCGGATCGAACGTTCGGTTTTCACAGGTGTTCTGTTTTACCAGGACTTTTAAATTATGTTCGTGTATCGACTCTTGGTTACGTATTACCAATGTCTTGATGTGTATTTTGCAATGATTGTTATAGTTCAGGCGAGATAGCTTGTATGTGGGTGTATGTGGGTGTATGTGGGTGTATGTGGGTGTATGTGGTATCGAACAAAAACTTGATTATTTTAGTTTGTGCAACAATGATTATTGCAATCATTGTTGCACAAACTAAAATATTCAAGTTTTCGTTGCTTTTCTATAAATGCAGCTTAAAATAAATTTGGCACTTCTATTTTCAGGAAGTGCACTTAAATTGCTATGCATATTTGATTGAAGATTGTTATCGAGTCGTGATGAAGAAAAGACAGTTGCCAAAATATGCAACTTAGGTAGAACGAAATTACAGTGTCAAGGCGAAAATACGCTGTTCAAAAAGGAAGCTATCGCAATATTTGAACTCACGTAAGAAATACGCAAATACTGTTCAATTATGTGTTTACACATCACAATTGTATTTTTAGAATACAATCACGCCTATCTGTAAACATGTGTGGCATCAACAAAATTATACCTTCCTGTCAGAATTTGTAGCATGAACATAACCACACCTCTCTGTCAACATTTGTAGAATGAACACAATCACGCCTTTCTGTCAACATGTGTGGCATCAACAACCTTATACATTTCTGTCAGAATTTGTAGCATGAACACAACCACACCTCTCTGTCAACATTTGTAGAATGAACACACTCATACATTTCTGTCAACATTTGTTGCATGAACACAATCGCGCCTTTCTGTCAACATGCGTGGCATGAGCACAATCACACCTTAACATGCAAAATGACCAATTTAAAGGGAATAGGTCATCTTCCCAAAAATAGTCAAAATAAACTCTGTCTAAACATGTGCCTGCTTTCTACTTCCACATTTGCCTTCAACTTAAGAAGACCGTCCAATGTTCACCTAGATTCGCTGCTAGTTAAAGTTCAAATATTTCGTTAAGTTGTGCGAGAAATTTCAACTACATTAATTTTGTAAAAAATATCTTGCTGACTGAACTAATCAATTTTAGCAATGGAACAAGTGGAATATTTTTAAAATTACACAAAATTAGAAAATTAAAATTGATTTGCACACGATCTCATACGCCGCTGCTTTCGCTCAGGATATAAAAAAAGATCGCAAAATTGAGTATTCATAGTTTTTAAAAGAAAATCGGTTCAAATACAGATGTCTTTGTAACGCAATATGTTAACTTGCGGTAATTTTTTATAACGTTTGCATTTCGAGAATAAATTGCAGGTTTTCATTCAAAGCACAGGTACTTGAAGTAAATAGTTTTTAGTTTTCTGTACCGACTGTTTACTATAATATTATAGTAAAATAGAAAATACAAACTAAAAAAAATATTGCTTCAAGTACCTGTGATTCAAAGAGAGGCAAAATGTTACAGGGAACGCCACATACACAAGACAATGCCTCCCTCACAGATCCCCGGGAAAACAACAGTCTATAAAACATTAGGCACTGAGGTCAGGTGGTGCAAGGGTAAACATGCATGAGAATAGGCATGCAAGTAATGGTCTGGCCTACCTAAAAAACAACAGTAACTACGGAGAATTAATGAGGACAACCAGGGGTAAAACCATTGGATAGAACACATGGATGGAAAACCAACAACAATATGCCGAAAGGGGGAAAAAATAACATGAACATTAAAATGAATTTTTCATATCACAACAAATGCGATGCAAATTATGCAAACTAGTTAGACTGCGTATCCCAGAAAGTGTACAAATATTTACAGTGGATTGCGTACACAAAAATACCCATATGTCTGTACTAGAGACAATTATTTTAATAATACAATTTCTTTCTATAATCAGACACAGTCTTGGTGTAATTGATAATCAGAAACTGTATTCTAGCACTAAGGGAAATTTATTTCACTCATGCGGGTATGTGAATCTACGCTTTAGCATGTTTACTGTGGGTTGGTGCGGTTTTATTTGACATAATCAGGATACTTCCAGTCAACCGACGTGATATAAAGCTACATTACCGAGTTATACTGACATAACAAGAAACATTTGCGAGCTCTATATTATCATTCCATATCTTGAGTCACTCATCATTCATCTAGGATTCGCTTTGTGGAAGTTTTATGTTTGCGATAGAACTTAATTCGATTTAGCAACCATAACAAGGGCGCCGATCGTAAAAGTAGTGCATGGTTTTATATGTATTCGTAGACAGTATTTGTCTATTCAAATCCGTTATACTTTTTATTCTAATCATGCAACGTAATAGCGCTGGTTTTCTCATTTTATCAGCATTCAGCAAAATTATTAAAGGCGCACATGACAAGTTAAGAATTCCAATTTGTATTCCTGTAACTTGATTTGGGGAACTGTCAAAGCCAAGAACAAGAAATGTTACTTCATATTGGAGAACAGATGGAATTCAACTACCATCTTGTGCAAATTCAGAAAAGAACGCAGCAACATGCAGTATTCAAATAAGGTAAGCTGGCATTTTATTTGCCAATAGATGGTGACGCAAACTTAAAAAAATAAACGTCGAGTTTCGGAAAGAAGATACGTAAGGAAATATAATAAATTGCTCTTGAGACACACTACCGATACAGATGTCTCAAATTAAAGTTGTTGTTGACATTACAGACAGTGAAATAAACTTGGATTGTTCACGATCGTCTAGTTCGTGTTACAATTGAACAAGACATATCTTGACAAAAGATAGTCGGCGCAAAGTAAGATTTGTTGTGCAACATAAAAAAATGCCGAGATGTTACGATTGCTAGTCATCCCAGACCCAAAATAGATTTCGGTAACTTTATGTGCTTCTAATTCTATGCACTTGTCTATTACATGCACTTTATTATCTTGTCATTTACTGTATATTACAAATGTTTTTGATGGTCGGCCAGACAATTCATTGCTCCTCTGCTTCCATTCAGGTTTAGCATCGCACCTCCGCAGTCCCTAATAATTTGTAGGCTGTAGTTTCCCAGGGATCTGTGTAGGAAGGCATTGAATTATGCATGTGATATTCCCCGTAAGTAAGGGAATTATTATATCGTACTGTATTCAAAATGGCAAACAAAATGTAATTTATCGTGTTTTACAAGCGCCTTTTGCTCAACAATACAACATTTATACAACGAAATACTTAATTCATTGTAAATATCGCATTTGTGCAAGTTCAACATTGTTATTCAATCAAACTTTAATTCAAATAATTCCTCGATTTCTTCGTGCACGTGTTACAATTTACATTAACTTTGATTAGACTAATCTAGTTCACTATTCGCACATTTTCTTTGTCATGAAATGTGCGACATTCTTCAGAAATTAAACATTTGTGTCATTTACTGCGCATATCAAATGAACAAATCTACCAATTTAGATTTTATTCTTAAAAACTAAATATTTCAAATTAAATGTTTCAAACACCTGATGCGTGCTCGTAATGATAGTCATATGAAAATTATTCACCTTGCACACAATTAAAACCTCTCCTTAATGAAATTATACTGAATATAAAATCAAATCTCGACCACATAAACAACTTTAATTTGCAATCGAATGTGCAATTTCAATGAACATTACGGCGATATCTGACAGTGCACTTAATGACTGAACATGATCTAATTATGACTATAACAATACAGAAGCAGTATATCTGGGGTATGTGTGGGGAGGCATTGTCTTATGCTTATGTCTTATATATATAGTCCTGCTTTTACACTAGGCCTACCAACCACCTGCGAGTATCAGTAACCGAGAGAGAATAAGTTGCTACAAGGAACGCCACATACATAAGACAGTGCCTCCCCACACAGACCTCCGGGAAAACAACAATCCTTAAAACAAAAGGCACTTGAGGAGGTTCAAAGGTACATACGTAAGGAATCAGAGGCGCAAGGAATGGCCTGGCCGACCATAAGATATAACTAGGAGAAACAAAGAGAACCAACAGTTGAGGGTGGATTTAATTGATGGAAAAGATCACAGGACAAGTCACAACAGCTGGCAACAATAGGCCGAAACTGGGGATAACATAACATGAACACTACATAAAGTGACAGAATTGCACAGAGGGAAGGGAAATATGACATAGATTTAAAACACGAAACGAAATAATAACCATACAGCGAATAACAGACATGGAACTGTCAGTAAGACACATCAGTGGTTCAAGGCTTTTGATCAGCACGATTTTAATGTACGTCATGCAAACAGTATATACTCCGGGCGTATTACCTTTACTCAACATATCAAGGAACCTCGTATCAAATCACTGCTTCAGCGAAAAACCATGTGACCCATGAGAGTCACGTGGTGAGTTAAGACGGTGAAAAAGAATTGCCTTGAACTATTGATATTTGATTTACGTTTCAAGCTTGTTATCACATTTTGTCAAGACGCACTATCTCTTAACACTCGATTCGATTTAAAACTCTGAAAGTTTGCAACAACAACATCACAGATCAAAGACGTGATACCGTGAGGTCACATCTGACGGAAGAGACTAATTCATCATTTCACCTCAATAATTTCATAATTAAACTTGCTCTGATTCATATCTGTTCACAGAAGACTGGCGCCTTATAAGCGTTTGATAAAATTAATCAAGAAAATAAAATCCTTCCAAATGTTGTAAATTTCGGTTGGAGGCAGTGGTTATATTTAACTGATCACCGCACGCACAATTGGTGATGAGGACAATATATCTCTTGAAACTAGCTAGCAATCATTACCTAACAGTGTTCTTTTATGTTTCATATACCAACAAGGAACCACAACTTTCTAATAGAAGTTAGTAGATGTACTCGAAGAGAAGGAATAAGTTGCTACAGGGAACGCCACATACATAAGACAGTGCCTCCTCACACAGACCTCCGGGAAAACAACAATCCATAAAACATAAGACACTTGATGAGGTTAAAGAGTACACACTTTATGGAACAGAGTCTCAATGAATGGCCTTGCATACTATAACAATTACAAGGATAATCAAAGAGGACAAACAGTGAAGTGGGGTGGGGAAATAATGTACGGAAAATATCACAGGACAAGTCATGACCACCTTATTCCAATAAAGTAACATTTTTTACGAGATGCATTACCTCCTCTAATGTCCATTCCTTATTACAAAAATGAAAGTTCGATCGAAAGAAATACTTGCAAAGAACATGTGTAATTACATTCAAAGACATTGTGTACACTACGCCATGCTATGGTGTATACATTTCTCCACTTATCATTTTTGCTTGTGTAAATGTTTCTTCTCATGTCAATATATATTATACATAATTTGCCTCGACGTTTCAGAAATACCAAATTCCATAGAAATATTGTTTATAGTGAATGCATGCTGTGTGGGGTTTTATGTATTGGTTACTTTTTTTGAAGCAACTAATCATTTATGTCAGATTCACTTTAGTGTTAGTAATATTGTTGTTTTTGCTATACGATAATGCATAAACTCTTGTCGGCTGTTTGGGTCTTCAGTTTTACATTAAATACGCAGCTCAAAGATGATTGTATGCAGAACATAATATAAAACGTGATAACATGATAAAAATGACATGACCCTTAATAATCCAGTATGTCTATTTAGTTCAAACAGTGAATCGGTCGATAAAAGAGAAATTTTGTAATAAGCAACGCTTTAACTTTGATAAACTGCTTTGTTATCTCAGATCCAGATAAAATAAATAGCATTTCATAAACATTTACGTAAGCAAAAGTAGTGACATAGAAAATATGACAACAACCATTGCGTGCAGAAGTGTTTGGAATAGGTACGCACGTACAACTTACTTTCAACCTTCATGAAGGCAAAACAATTCAATGTAAAATAAATGAAAGAGTCGAACAGAAAAGGCCACTTACACAGAGTGCAGTCAAGGAGAGAATAAGTTGTTACGGGGAACGCTACATACATAAGACGATGCCTCCCCACACATACTCCATGGAAACAACATTCTACAAAACATTAGGGACTGATGGGTTGCAAGGGTAAACAAATATGCAGTGCAAGGAATTGTCTAGCCGTCCGTCCTATACAACTATGGAGAATTTAGGTAGTAAACTAATTAAAGCATACATTATATATAATTTCGATGAGTACATTTGTTTTAGGGCAATCGTTCTTTTCACCGATCCTAGTCTAACATAGCTTCCGTGTTTTATTGTTTTGATGTTTGTTTATAATACATCTTAGTTAAGATTCTAATATATACATAATAAAAGTGTACACTTGTACGTTGCTATAAATGACACGTTTAAATATGCCATTATATAACACACAAGTTTTTTATATCAATTGCTCAAAGTTACCGAAGAAACAATACTTTGTGTGTTGACACAACTACACCGTTTCAAGTTCAAACACAACAGGGCTCGATCTCTCAAAACATCTCAAATAGAAATCTCAGCTCAATATGAGTTTTGCTCGAATCAGAGCCTAAGTTTGAGACAATCTTAATTTTTTTTTAGAAACAAACTAATTTCATCTTTTTTGTTTTTAATATTTTGAGTCTGGTCTGAAAAATGGAAAAAATCTCAACAATTTGAGACAATATTAGAGCTGAGATTTAACTCAGATTGAGATGTTGCGGAAGATATGCGCCTGTGCTAAAAGCATCACAGGGATATGCATATTATCAATACTGGTTCTCCTAACTCACATTCCGAGGGTACACATAATAAAATAACGCGTACGGAATGGTGTGAAATCTAAAAAGATGAAAAACCAATCAGGAAAGATACAGATACAAAAAAAGAGACCAGAGCATCAGACATTAACTTAACAATCAGCGGACTCGATAATGTTTATCTCTTATTTGATATACTAGGTGTCAGTGGAATATCAGACATTACATCCGCATCAATGAAATCGATCTACGCGGAGATAACCATAATAATGAAGGTGATAAATAAATAATTGCATTGATGCATAATAACTGCACAAACATACCGCGCCGTATTTCAGTAGAAACGTCAAATTTGTCATTCCCTTCGCACGTAATTTGAGCGCAATGTCATTACCTTAGCACACTACCGGAATATTGTATCATATCGTATGTCACTCATGACATCAGTTACATGAAAAACGATATAAAATCATCGCCCACCAAACATCTTCGCTGGTTTGTGTTGTAGCAATGCCTATTTTACTATACGTCTGCATGTTGCCTGTCAATGCTACATTGACAATAAATAGACTGCAACTGCAGTAATTTGGGTGATTTTAAAGTATCGTCCGTGTGACTAAACGAACTAAAAGCATCGACAATTTGAAGACATGTTTCAAGAGCTGCTGGAAACAACGTATTAATTTTGTTTTACATCTGAGACAAACATGTAAATATTCGCGTGTCGTGTTATCCATTTCAGCTTTTTATACATATACAATTTTAAGTGTAGCTATAGTGTATTCACAACATTGGTACGTATATTTTTATGCCATTGGCTGGAGAAAATATTCACTGAGAGATTATATGATACGTAAATGTTATTCAACAAATTTATTCACAAACCTCGATGTAAACTAACACAACCTCATTATAGGGAGGTCTGGGGGCGATTATCACCAGTGAGGTTATACGTTTGCCAATGATAGCGTCCGCGTTTTGTACACATATTAAGCTATGAGTCTGATTTATGGATTGATATTGATCAGTGTATTGTATAGTTGCCAGGTCAGGACAAAGGCAATGACTTCAAGTCACATGAACAGCCACTGTGGAACAGTCACATGTAGTGACTTCTCCAGCAAATAGGGCGACTGAAGAACCTATGTATCCTGTCTCGCGTTATTGTAGGCATAGCAAGGCACCTTGGTAAAAACACCGACATTCCGCAAGCCAGCTGGATAGCTTTTACGCATACACATTTTATATCCCGACTGGGATACGAACCAGGAACTAGTTCCACAATGCAATATTTTCCTCTTCGCGCATTTTATGACAACGATGACACATAGTCATTTATTAGCGAATGGCTACAGAAACTCCCTTTAGGCATGATGTTTCTCGTCTATTTAAATTACCCAAAAACTTAACACCACTGCTAAGAGACTTGAAGAAACGTTTCAGTCGATACGTTTCTATTTTTATGAGTTTCTAAACTTCACTGCGTTATACATTTCAAGTAAAAGAACTTCGAAGTCTGATTGACACAGTGTCTGACCTCTTTAACTTTCAATTATCTTATTTTTCCGTGAGTTACAAAAACAATTTCCGATTACTACCCCCTTGACTACTATATTTAAATGTTGCGAGAAGCGACTTACGTAAATGTATAGAGAAAAGTATGTATGTTAATTCAAGACTAAAATGAGTATTTAAGTACAATTTATGAAGTATAATACCAATGGATGGAACAGCTTACCTCTATCAGGTTCATCAACATTTGTAAACAAATTAGACGATAGTAATAAAAGAGAGAGAGAATACGTAACTACAGGGAAAGCCACATACATGAGACAGTGCCTCCCCACGCAGATCTCCGGAAAAAAACAACAATCCACAAAACATAAGGCACTAAAGGAGGTCAAACGGTACACATATTAAGGAACTGAGGCACAAGGAATAGCCCGGCAGACCACAAGGAATAACTAGGAGAATCAAAGTGGACAGTAAAGGGAGGGGGAAAGGGGAAATTAATGGATGGAAAATATCACAGGACAAGTCAAGACAACGATAGTAAAAGAATTAGTCACTCCAAGGACCATACAGAAGGGTTTCTGGTGCGCGAAGCATAAGCTCACAACTTGTTTGATGTTTACAAACTGAATATTCCGTGCCCATGTAAACAATGAACCGAGTATGTTAGGTCAATATGAACAATTCATACACCTTATACAATATGTTATTATTTTGTTCTGTTTTTTCCTTAGAAGTTATTTAATGCAAAAATATATTCTGAAATTACGGTTAAATTCTGAAATAACGGCTTAATATAATCATGCACATTTTGCTTTGAAGCCTATCTTCTATTAGTTTTGTTTGTATTCAGTATATCTGAACTATTACCATCCACGTTTCAAAACGAAATTTTGTCTAAATAGTTGTTACCACCCACTAAAAACTATTGTCAATTTAATTAAAATATATACTGTACAAATACACAAAGCAATTAAAGTAAAGCACCTCCGCAAACAAACCCCTAGGGTAAACCTTTAATAAAAATACAACAAGAAAACAGGACTGCCGAGCATTTAAACACGAAGAAGTAAACGAAGACAAACTAAATGCTAATTTAGTCTTACTGTGAGAATAATTGTCTAAACAATTACGGACCAGTTTCAGCACTCACACCGTCTATACTCAATGTGATTCCTCAGGAGAATTTAACAGCTGGCAGGATTGTTAGACAATAACAGATATCTCTAAATAAGTTTTTATTTCCAATTATTATACTGTCATACATTGAAGAAGACAATTTGATACTTCCCAATATTTAAGGAAGTTGTTAATCAAACTATTATAAACTGTCATTTACTGACGCCCGGGAAGACTACTTTGACAAACTAGTTACGATAATAACATATATTTGTCAATCAAGATCGAACTTTTAACAAATATAGTATGTCTTCAAATTGAGGTAACTGACATCAGAACTCGAAGGTGGCTTTTAGCAGAAGTTTAAATAATATCGGATAATAATCTACACGTAAAGATATCTAAATTAACAAGAAACGCGGCAAATTTATGTTTTTAAAATAAATACATATTAAGTTTACGTCATTTTCGAAATTATTTATAATACAAATTGCAGTGATATACGAGTCAATCTGCCTACTAAAGTACACAAATAATAACAAAAATATTATACAATGATAATACCTAAATACCATAACTACAATTTAATAAAACTTACTTTCACATTTTCAGTCTTAGCGATCTTGCATCCAATGGTCAATTTACAGTCAAAACTTTCATGCAAGTTTGCTATACACCAACTGTGGTGAAAATATCAATGTATAACATTAGGTATCCATGTACGATACCAGCATCCTTGTCTTATTTCAAAAAACTATATTGGTCCTAAATTCAGTTATTTATAAAGGAAATATATTTTACGAAAATATGACATTGACCTTTAACCCATTGGTCCCACATTTAATCAAACGCAAGGTCTTTTCTACAGCTAATTACGTACAACGTTTCATACTAATAGTTCACCCTAACTCGAGTAAAGCAGGACATGTGTCTGTTTCTGCAAAAGTAACCTTCACCTTGATTTCAGAGACTCCACATGCAGGCATCGGCATAAGCTATCTACAAATGGATTTGCATCACGATATCTCTTTCCTAATTCAAGTTATTGAGCAAAACCCATTTCCTTTTTCCGGCAACAGCGCCATTGATTCCTCATCTCAGCAGCCCTAAATGGAATTGCAAGCCAGGTTTCCACATAAGCTTTCAAAACTCAACTGAGATAACAATGTTTCTATTCTCACAACAAAGTGATTGGGCGAAAGCGGTTTTCCCGTCTACAGTTACATTGACCTTGAACTTGATAATTGTGAAACCGCAAATCAACATCAGCCAGGTCATTGTAAGCTATCTATTCCCCAGTTTGGTGCCACCAATATGTGACAATCAGAATGATCATTGGTATCGAACGGATGTTATTGTCTTCCTTATCAGCAATAGTGACATTGCCATTAATTACGGCCGCCCTTGACAATATCCCAAGCGATGGTCTGTGTAAGTTTGCTATACACCAAGTTTTATAAGAATATAAAAATAGTATGCAAATTAGAACTAAAGCAATTTAACCGAATCCACACATTTAATGGATTTTGAGACCTTGGGCATAATTCACAACACTTCTTTGCAAGACTTAAATTTACAAGTAGATCTATATTATTTTCTTAAACTCTTAAGAAACGAAATTTTGTCTAAATAGTTGTTACTACCCACTGAAAACTATTATCAATTTCATTAAAAATAAGAACATTGGAGCGAAAAGTACATTTACATTTTAAAGACAAAGTCTGATATTTAAACTTATAATATTTACGAATAAGTCCACATACTCCTAGTAAATGTGTTCAAGAAATGAAATGAACGTTTTAATCTCCATACCTTCATTTAACCCCACACCATACAGCCACATGTATGCACATACATATCGTTATCTAATTCTCACGGTTTTATTTCCATTTTATCGTTCTCAGATAACTTAACACTAGGATCTGCAGAGGATACGAGTTTATGTGCTTAAGATATCGGCATGATTGACTTGTATGAAGGCGTCGGATCACGTAGAAGGTTAAAAAGTCGCTTGTACCTTGGATATTTTATAGCATTTGTGGTTACTTGTTACTTATACTACCGACGAAGTAACATAGAGACAGAGCTTTCGCCTCTGGTGCGTAAAGCTTCGGGTTTGTTCCCTGGTCGCGACATACTAACATGGCATGAACAGCCCCCTTGTCTGCTCTCAGTATAATAAAGTACTGGAACTTTTAAGTCAAGTATCAGTGACTGGGTGCTGTATAATGTTACGCGTGGCAGAACTGTCTCTACAAAATGTAGACATCGTTTCCGCCTGCGTACGTACTTGGAAGGACGTAAAACAGTAAAACACAACTCACGCACTATTGACCTATTTGGTTGTATATTAACATGTAATATCATAGAAATACTGTTATCTAAATCTATCTATATGTAGGTATGGTTTGGATAACATTTGGAATTATGTTAACATTAGTTGAATCTTTGATAACAAATACCCTTTTCAGATATCCATCCTAACAGAAAACATACATATTTTATTTCCCACCGTTGGAATCCCTGTACGGAGGCCATCATTGTGAAATTGACATTCCCGGTGCAAATCTTTCTTACCGTCAGTATGATTTGAACGTGTAGTTTGACAATTAATCAATAAGAGAACTTAATGGTGTTGCAGAATTTAAGTTTAAACAGTGCTTCAGGAAATACTTCTTATTCTAGTCACCAAATGCTAAATTTGGCATTTAATCAGATACTTTGTCACAAAGGAATCACACTATTGCACGCAAATCTGGCATTATCAAGAATTAATTGGAAAACAATTCGTATACAAATCCACAGAGTGATGTAAATGAGACATCTTATTTAAATAATAGAATTCACTTCTAGAAACATGACGTATTTAAAATGATATCATGGACGTGACAAATGTGAGAAGACTTTGAACGCTAAGTCGAGAGTATCCTACGTATGAAGATAATTCATTATTAAACTTGTCTCATACATAAGATTTATCTTTCGAAATTAAGTTTATTTCGACACTTCGACTGCATTACTGTAACTTATTTATCCACATTGTCACCAGTAGATGTGCGACATATCAGTCGATGTGCGACATACCAGTCGTGACATATCAATCGATGCGTGACATACCAATCGTTGCGCGACATACCAATCGTTATGTGACATATCGATCGATACGTGACATACCAATCGATGCGCGACGTACCAATCGCTACGTGATATTTCATTCGATGCGCGACGTACCGGCAATCGATACTTGAAATATCAATCGATACGCGACATATCAATCGATGCGCGACGTACCAATCGATACGTGACATACCAATCGATACGGGACATATTAATCGATATGCAATGTACTAATCGATACGTGACATATTAATCGATAGACAATTTTCCTCTTTTTTCTCTCTCCAAAAGTAAGCTACAAAACGATGACGTGGCGTCTGAATGTACATGGTTCTTTATAAAGTTTTCTGCCCTTCATATAGAATGAAGTGAATACTACGATACTAACAAACATTTTTGGTTCGTTTCTATAATTCACAATTAAACCTCCAAACATCTTCGGACATAGCGCTTAGTTTGTGACGTCCAAACTTTGATTTGGAAATACTCCACGTCATAACCAATGTCACTAACACATGTTGTCGTGACGTCATAACCAATGTCACTAACACAGGTTGTCGTGACGTCATAAACAATGTCACTAACACAGGTTGTCGTGACATCATAACCAATGTCACTAACACATGTTGTCGTGACGTCATAACCAATGTCACTAACACAGGTTGTCATGACGTCATAACCTATGTCACTAACACAGGTTATCGTGACGTCATAACCAATGTCACTAACACAGGTTGTCGTGACGCCATAACCAATGTCACTAACACAGGTTGTCGTGACGTCATAACCAATGTCACTAACACAGGTTGTCGTGACGCCATTACCAATGTCACTAACACAGGTTGTCGTGACGCCATAACCAATGTCACTAACACAGGTTGTCGTGACGTCATAACCAATGTCACTAATACAGGTTGTCGTGACAGCGCTCAAATATTGTATAACTATGAACCGACAGACGATAGATATTTGGTTAAATTTGCATCGTGGGAATAATTATTCCTCTGCTGTAAAAACCACACATCAACATTGTCCATGTCATGACAGACCAGACACTTCAAATTGATTGACATGCTTACGAGAATATAATTCATTTTAGTTGAAGTAACACATTCCATCAATACTCTAAGAACGAATTAATACTACACTTGTCTAGTTAAGAATTCCCATTTGTGTACCAAAAAAAACTTGATTGTTTCAACTGACAGACAAGAACAAGCATTCAAATCTCGCGAGATATTTCATACTAGAGAAAATTTATCATTGTCTGAGACAAACTTATGCACATTTCGTCGAAATTGTACAATATGCAAAGTATATGATTAACAATAGTATACACAGGTGTTTGAATTATATGGCAAGCGTTGTTTTTAGTAAAAAAAATTTTGTTAAAGATCAATGCTTTGTGATATTCTTTATTTTTTATTTTTTAGGGGAGATATTTTTATTTTCCTCGTACATAAATATGTGTGGGTCGAGGACATTCCACTCCATACTTTACAAAATAGCAGTTATATATAGCTTTGGGATATTCTTAGTTTTAGATTTATTATGTATGTAATGTTTTGAGCAGGTTAAAAATTGTCGTACTGGCATCACGAACGCCACACGAATATGCCGAATAGATACGACCCAGTACGAAGTTAGTACGAATCACTACGAATAACCACGAATTTAACTTCGTACTACATTCATACTCAAAATTCGGTGAAACTAGGTTCTACCCTGGGCAAACTGACTGTAAAAATCTCGTACGTACTCATGAATAATTAATGAAGTGAAATCCAGCCGATTGATTGGCCGCATGACACAAACCTCGTGCGATACGGAAATTGCCGAGGAGTTACGGCTGAAATCGCTGGTCTGTGCGATCCTTTGAGATCGCGGCTTTCAAATCGTGTAATGCTGCCATTTTGTCGAATTTGCTGATAGCTCTTCACAAAGGAGATTCCTTCTTTTTTGTTATCGTCCATTTCATTGGTCGAGAAATGCTAAAGAATATTCATGCATTACGAGGTTTCGCTAGCCAGTTTGCCCAGGGTATTATAAATGTTATGAATAGCCTGGGTACCGAGGATGCAATTTCTCGCGGTGTGAAATAATTTCCTCTACAATTCTGTAGAAGAAAATAGATCCATCGTAACACGAACGCTTGTTATGTTGGGATTAAACGATGCTATCAATGTAATATTTCATGCGCTCGAAATCCCGACTGATAAAACTGAATTAACAAATGCCATGTTGTAGTTAAGTTGCATAATTTTATAGAATTACCGAAGTCCTGTTGAAACAATAATTAGTTTCCGATTTAGATCAAGTCGCAGTGATAAAGTTGGTATGCGAATCTACGTTATGTGCATGCAAGCAAAATGATAAATTCCTGTACCGCCAAAGTGTTAAAGTCTATACCATCCCGTATTCTCAAGACATCGAGATTCGTTTAAAAATAAGTTATATTCACAGTCAAGTAAGTATATAAGATTTTCATCAGTATAATTATTATCTATTCTAAATTTGATTACAATGCAATAAAGAAAGTGCCTTCACAATTGCCTGAACACAGGGTGTTTCAGTTTTCTTAAAATATGAATTCGTTTGCTTGATTAAATTCAGTAGAGAATAAAATAAGATTATTTTTCAAATTGATGCGTTTAAAGTGTGAGCCCGTAATAACGTAAACGTTTACTTTATATCAGGCGCCTTATTCACAAAACCTTTTTGAGACAGAAACCCAGACTTGGACATTAATATTGCAATAGTAACATTTAGCAGCATTTCGTTTTCTTTGAATTTAACGAATGGAATTTTGTCTGAATAATTGCTGTTATTCCCTCTACATTTTTGAAAAGTTTTTATTAAAATGTGTACATTTTGAATTGTTATAGCATTTAACATTTTAAAGTCTAAGTCTTAGTTTCAGTCTTAACATGTTTGTGAATATGGCCACAGACTGTACACTTTATATTTGTTTGCATTAAGGTATGACATCGTGCGGCAGTGTTTGTTACAGTGAGAAATGATCATGTTATATGTCCGTGGGAACATGCCAGATTTCTGTTCGGAAGTTCGATTGAACAGTTTTTACACGGGGATTAAATGTTATTAAACAATTTAGTACATGCACTGAATCGATTGAAGAGAAATCTAGCAACACGCACCACTTGGATGTTATCAAATTGCTCTGCTATGAAAACTGAATATAAATTAATTTCATTTCGTAAGTTCAAGTATTTACACGACGTATCGAGTTCTAGAAAGATGTAAACATATATGAGGTAAAGCGGTTGAACGAACGATCGAATCTCATGGCGCATCGTATTGAATGTCCCTCGACACATTTTGAGACATTTAAAGTAATACTATACTCATTTTCGCGGTCATTTGTCTACCTACCCAAACAGGAAAAATGTATTTCATACAGTTAAAATATCAATAAATATGCATTATCAAATAATGAACTCATTATGTAATCATCTGTATAAAAAAAAAAAATTGTGGAAAAAAAAGTTTTTATTATCACACATTAAAAAACTTCCACAAGCTGGTAATGGTTTTAGTTTTGTCTATTAGTATTAGGATGGATTGAGATATTTTCAAAAAACAAAAATGGGGAAAAAAAGTTTTTATTATCACAAATTAAAAAAACTTCCACAATCTGGTAATGGTTTTAGTATTGTCTATTAGTATTAGGATGGATTGTGATATTTTCAATTGGTATTGCAATGGTTCTTATTAATGATGCTTAAGCCGATGTAACAACAATACTGGATCAAACACCTTCAACATTTTACCTTTAGATGAGCCAGATACATCTTTAATCAAGGTATAGCCATATACCTATTCTATTTTATTTTGAACGATAATGGATGACATGAAGAAGAATGTCATGCGTTTCGAATGTCGGCGTTTACAATGCTCGGAAATTTTACTACAGTCACTCCAAGCCTTAAACTAACAATGCAATACGATACAATACAATGCAATACGATACAATACAATTCAATACGATACGATACAATACAATGCAATACGATACAATACAATGCAATACGATACAAAACAATGCAATACAATACAATACAAAATACAATAAAAAAACAATGTGGCTCACATTCGATATGCCGAGAACAAGCATAACTTAAAACAATTTTTTTTAACACTTCAACAAAATTTATTATTTAAGAGTTTCTGGCTAATCACTTCGACTATAATTTTTTTTATAATATCTGATAGCTATAATTTGCCCTAGACAGTATTACTAGAAACTTGTTAGGAGTTATAACATAGTTTACCGGGGAAACTTTGTCTAGTTTTATCATTTTTCGGCCCACGCATGGGTTTATCTTGTTTGATGGTATCCAGACGTACACACGTGGGCGTGGCATTGTTTAGAGTATCAATGCGTTTGATGTACGTTATTCACACATGTTCAGTCTTTCCTGCGTTCAGTTATGCCTAACAATTACGAACGTTACGAAACTGTTTGTTTTGTATCCCTGACAAACCGTGTCACATTCACTGCACACGGGAAATCAAGCCACGTTACGAAACTTTAGTCTTAAACACCTTTACTGAACGCAGGACTTGTTTTTGGAAGGCACTGCTTCGTAAATTCGGCATTTCATGAGCAACCCATTCCCACTTTGAGCATTGCAAGTTCAGTTAAGCCATGTAGATTAAATTAAGAACATATTTTCCGATAAAAAACTGACTGTTGTGAAATGTAAGGTATTATTTACCTTTAAATTGATTGAGTGGGATTCAGAACTATAGCAGTATCTTTGAACTGAAATTCAAACTGTTTTTCAGGTTGCAGTAACATAAGCAAGATGTTTATTTATAGTATTTTTAGTGGCGCGTCAAAGTTATTTTTATCACGTACTCCTCCATTATGAGGAGAAATCGTAAATTAAGCGGCGTTCCCACAAACTGACATTGTATCGGGAAATTGGACGATTTGTTGCTTGGCTTCAAATCCATACTGATGATCGAGTGGATGTTTTGTTCAGTTATCTTTGTGAGGTTTCGCATTAAGCATCAAAGTTTTCATCCGCTTAACGCTTCATGCTCGTGTCAAATAAATGTGCTGCGCCACGACAAAACCTGCATAGGTGACATTGGTTATGGCGTTGGGTATTTCCCAATCAGAAGTTTTGACGTCACGAACTAAGCGCTTTGTCTGAAGATGTTGTGAGTGATAGAGGAAATATTTATAAGTATTGCATTTTTGTTTTCATTTGAAGAACGGAATATTTTTTTAAAGAATTAAAATTGATAATTCTGAGGCGTCGTCATCGTCATACTTTTGCATCTTGTTCTCAATATTGCAATTGCTATACAAAGAATAGAAGACATCTGATTGTAGTAACTTTGGTATTCAATAAAAATTCAGAGATTTCTCTGTTAGAAAACGTAAAACCAGAAAATGGACTTTTTGGTCACCTATACAGGTTTTGTCTTGGCGCAGCTTAAATGCATTCTTTATCAATTTTAAATCGGCAAACAGAAATACTACATACATTTATTTTTCTCGCATTGTGTGTTAACATGATTGTTTAGAATTTGAAGCACAAATGCTTTAAGTGGAATGACATTTTTTATGAAATTAATGTATTACATATGATAAAAGGAATATAACATTCTTACCGACAAAAATATTATTAATTGGGTGAATTTGACATAATTTTCATATAATTTAAATAAAAGAGAGAGAATAAGTTGCTACAGGGAACGGCACATACATAAGACAGTGCCTCCCCACACAGACCTCCGGGAAAACAACAGTCCATAAAAAACAGGCGTTTGAGGAGGCTCAAGGGTACATACGTAAGGGAACAGGGGCGCAATGAATGGCCTGGTCGACTATAAGAGATAACCAGGAGAATCAAACAGGACATTTAACTCCTAACTTTCTTCAGAGAAATGTTGCAGTCACCGAAAAGCTAAAGGCACAAACTGCTGATTATGACGATTTCTCCCATGGATCACTGATATGAAATAAAAAAGTAATGGCATAAATACACATAATGTAATTCCATGTTGTCAAAATCCCTGCTTTTCGTTTAAATGTCTGAAATCAGCTAATTTCGGTTTAGGAGCACGTCAGTATAAAGCTACCAGAAATTATTCATGTAAAATGATATGACTAATGGGTTGTTTATAATTACCATACAGCTATCATAGAACAGTCAAAAAGGTCACGCGGCTTTACAATTTGATTTTCTATCATGGGATAATAGCCTTCCCAGTTTTCACCATCCATCCGAGATAGTGTGGTCTACGTAATGTATTTACGCTAGTAACCAATATGCACTTTGCCCGTAACAAAAATACATACCTCTGTGTTATGTTAACAATAAGCAACACGTCGGAGCACATTAATGTGATTGGTGTCTATGTAGGCAGTTTGTGTGACAACGGAAATTGTCATTTATAAGCTAATGACGAAATAAAACATACTGTCATTTTCCACATGACGACTTTCGTCTGTTTCTCGATGCTAAGAGACTATAACCGTATTCCATTTCCGGGCAGAAATTGCCATGAACCAGCAGCATTTCTCGTTATGATATAATTAGTTTTGTGCTTCTGTCTCTCTTTTTTTATTATGTTTTCTCTTCGCAATTATTGTGCAAAATGAATTTGAACTCTAGTGGGAAAAAATATTTGACATATATCACTTGATATTCATGTCCTTTTCCTTCCCCATCTCGTCCTTTTATTACTGACTTTCTTGGTTTGTTCAGTGATGTAATCTTTCCATTAATTTCACCCCTTGTTGACAATCTAAACCCTCTAAACTTAGTTGTTCTGTATGGTCGGCCTGACATTCATTGCACCCCTTGTTGTCCATCTAAACCCTCTAAACTTAGTTGTTCTGTATGGTCGTCCTGATATTCATTGTACCCCTTGTTGACCATCTAAACCCTCTAAACTTAGTTGTTCTGTATGGTCGGCCTGACATTCATTGTACCCCTTGTTGACCATCTAAACCCTCTAAACTTAGTTGTTCTGTATGGTCGTCCTGACATTCATTGTACCCCTTGTTGACCATCTAAACCCTCTAAACTTAGTTGTTCTGTATGGTCGTCCTGACATTCATTGTACCCCTTGTTGACCATCTAAACCCTCTAAACTTAGTTGTTCTGTATGGTCGTCCTGATATTCATTGTACCCCTTGTTGTCCATCTAAACCCTCTAAACTTAGTTGTTCTGTATGGTCGTCCTGACATTCATTGTACCCCTTGTTGACCATCTAAACCCTCTAAACTTAGTTGTTCTGTATGGTCGTCCTGATATTCATTGTACCCCTTGTTGACCATCTAAACCCTCTAAACTTAGTTGTTCTGTATGGTCGTCCTGATATTCATTGTACCCCTTGTTGTCCATCTAAACCCTCTAAACTTAGTTGTTCTGTATGGTCGGCCTGACATTCATTGTACTCCTTGTTGACCATCTAAACCCTCTAAACTTAGTTGTTCTGTATGGTCGTCCTGACATTCATTGCACCCCTTGTTGTCCATCTAAACCCTCTAAACTTAGTTGTTCTGTATGGTCGTCCTGACATTCATTGCACCCCTTGTTGTCCATCTAAACCCTCTAAACTTAGTTGTTCTGTATGGTCGTCCTGACATTCATTGTACCCCTTGTTGACCATCTAAACCCTCTAAACTTAGTTGTTCTGTATAGTCGACCTGACATTTGGTACCCCTTTTCCCATACATGTTTACCCTTGCACCTCGTACCTAGTGTTTTGTAGATTGTTGTTTGCAGGAATTGTCTTGTGTATGCGTTCCCTGTAATAATTCATCCCACTTACTTTCTACTTTGGAAATAAAATGAAGACAAATTTCTACGTTTTGACCATTCTTGGAAACAAAACACAACATGAATAATATAATTTATTGAGAAAATATACAGATATCAATTATATAAGAAGTAACTGTCTAAACATCTCTTACACTGCCTCACATACACCAATTTATATAACAACTAAAACTAACAGATTAACACTGGAAATAAGACATAAGTGGCATTACATTGTTTACGTAATTAAAGTATGTAAAAACTTCTTCGGTGCAGCCGTACTAACATGGTTTTGCTATTTGTACATCAGTGTTGTGTAAACCAATCAAATCTAAGGTTAACCACTAAGGCAATTTCTCTTCAACCGAACAACATGTGTTACCTTGACGCGGATTGGTTAACCTGTCGATAAAGGGTACGTTACCTTACCGAAATCCACTGAATTTCGGTGAATTTGCCGAAAACCATTTTGGATCTGGAGTGACCAGCAATAATCACATCTCGGCATTTTTTTATGTTGCACAACAAATATTAACCTTCAAATTGCGCCGACCATCTTTTTTCAAGATATTTCTTGTTACATGGTTGGTAAGAAAAGAGATATAAAGTTGTTACAGGGAACGCCATATACATAAGACAATGCCTCCCCACACAGACCCCAGGGAAACAACAGTACCCAAAACAGGGACTGAGGGGGTGTAAGGGTAAACATGTATGGAAATTTGAGTGCAACGAATGGTCTGGCCGACCATCATAATAACTATGGAGAATCTAGGGGAACAACTTAGGGGAAAGGTTTGATGGATGGAATACATCACGGAACAAGCCAATAACAAGAAATAAATGACATTTTATCGACGAAATATTGCTTCCTTCGTTAAATCTGACAGGTTTTTCTTTACAATAAATAAGACATATACATCTTTCTGAAGAGCTTGAGACATTAACAGTTGAATTGTTGACATGAACATAAGTATGAAAAAAAGTGTTTCACGTCATGAAACCTAATGTCGTTACATAATCATTATCAGAACGATTAATACTCATCTTCGTTCTGTCAAATTCCTTACTTTCGTTTTGTTAAATGAAATGGAATATGGGTGGTTTGAATCTACGATACAAAAGAGAAACTAATGTAATGCCACTGTAAGTAAAATGTATGATATTATACCGGTATAACTGTAACAATCTAATGTAAATATTGTTTCTTAGACAAACCTTGCTTGAAAGCCATATTGTGCAAATTGACCTACACGTTCCAATATATAACATCAACTTAAATATTTATCTGGCTATTCTGAACATAAATGTTTTAATGCTTCATCCAGAATTGTTGTTACACAAGTCTAAAATTATTAAGAAACATAGCGGCCATGTATATCCGTCTAAAACAATATTGTGTAATCATAACTAGTAAAAAAACACCCATCTGTTTAAATACTAGAAGTTTTATTTTATGATAATGCAAACGTCTATTTTTGACAAATACATTATAATTCTATTCTGTGATAATGCGTTTTTATTGCAATTTTAACTAGATAACGTATATTTTCTATGTTTGTTTAGGTAAACAAATGAACAAAAAAATGAGCATAATGTATCTTTAATAATCAACCACTACTTTTTTTGTCAGATAATACATACATTTATTTTCAGAAGCAAAATTGATAGCAAGAGATAATAATGGCGTTGTGACTAAAATAGTCCCAGATATTCTGATACTAAAACGTGTAATTGGTAAATGTATTGTAGTTTTTTGCCTTGTACTGCGCCTATCAAATAAATACCGTACACTTAGAACATCCGTTTTTTATGAAATTTGAATATAAAGTGCAAGTTGATTCGGGTTGATAACACACTTATCAAAACATATACTAGTCCATCCGTTACCCTGCAAAAGTTAGGTGGGTTGATTGGTATATATTGTTTTATTTGCTACTTTTTATGTTCCTTTAAGCTAAAACGTTTAATATGCAGCCCCCCTCGAAAACAATTTTCCCAATGCCTCAACCATAGTTTCAGCAGCAGCAATTTTCAAGGGTACGTAGGTAGGGTCATGTTAAACGAACAGTGTTCAAACGGAAAGCCTCAGTACAAGTTTGCAAAATTGTATTTCACGTATAGTTTAAACAGTTCCTTCAGTAGAATTTACAAATGTTTCGTCACCATCAGTTAACACATGTCTTGTGTGGAGCTCGTTAGAGTCAGATCGTCTCCAAAGCTTACGAACAGCACAAAACACCAATCCAAGTTCTCGCGCGAAGGAAATTGATGCTAATATATAAACGAACACTTTTATTGCACTGTTTAAAACAGCAAAAAAATGAAACAGTCCCATAACAAGAACATCAGTCTCTGACGGAGGCTTAGCATCAAACGGATCACCTAGATCTCTTAGTCTTAAAGCACTACTTGGTGTGCACAAAATCAACGTGCTGCAAGATAGTAAAATTATCAATGGTGTTGTTTTGAATTCTTTATCTTCACTAGTCGTCCCTCGTCGACGACGTAAACACCTTTCACTCGGGGTCATTGATCTTTTGTGGTACAGCCATGTGCGCCAAGCAATGGGTATTATGAGAACAAATATAATTACATACGGTAAAGCGAAATTAAAAATGATATCCATTTTTGTTAGAATCGTCCATGTTTCTACGACTGACATATCATCAGTGAACAGTCCACAACGAGGAGGATTGTCAGATACCCCAACAAACCAGGTCACATACAGGTAGCACACGATACCGAGTATAGCTATACATATGATCACACACTTTGCTCGGAACACTGTACACATTTCAGATTTCTTCCGAGGCCACATTACGCCGATATACTTCTCCACAATG
This sequence comes from Mactromeris polynyma, assembly GCA_032209605.1. Taxonomy (NCBI): domain Eukaryota; kingdom Metazoa; phylum Mollusca; class Bivalvia; order Venerida; family Mactridae; genus Mactromeris; species Mactromeris polynyma. Next base: position 1,559,829 of record JASFXZ010000005.1, read on the forward strand.
ACCGCGGTCAGGTACCATCTCGATAGGAAAGAGAATGCGTGTTCACTAAATGTTATAATCTGACATGGTCCAACAAGCTGATGAAAACGTAACTTGTAAAATTGTCCAAGCTTGACAAACATCACAGCCAACAGATAACCGCTATCAGCAACAGCAGCAGCGGCTAGGTAACGTGAAGTCGATGGCTTTTTCAGTTTTGTTCTAGTAAATACAATGTAGATAAGAATATTACCCAAAATTCCAATTACACACGTTATCACATATGCGTATTTATTAAACTCCTGTAAAACGTCGTTTGGCATTGGAGGTCTTGGAGGAAATGTCATTCGACCGTTGTCAATATTTGTAAAATTAAGATTGGTCGTATTGAAGACTTGATACGCCATTGTGTTGCAAGAAAAGTTTCAACACCAGGAACAAAAAAACTAATGATGAATGATAATACGCCGCGTACTTTTAGGCTTTATTCCAATAGATGTATAACAAATACGTCATTGTAAGTCGGGGACCTCATCAGACACCGCCTTATTGTCGGCTTGTAATCACTGGTTTGTTTTCTATGGCGTTTGTTTCCATATAAGTATTCGTTTTCTTGTATTAATGACGTAAGCCTGCAATAACGTATTTCTATAATTCTAATATAATTAGACGCAGTGTCTGTCACACAAGCGGGATACGGGAATTGCCGCCGATGATCTTTGCACTCCACGGGGTAACAGAGAAAATAACCACTTCAAATCACAGGAAAGTAGACAGTCTGCATCATAGATCAAACACAGAACACCAGAATGCAATAACTCGATTGTTTCAACTCGTTCCTGTCTACATATTATATCAAATTTTCTTATGTTTATATGATATGAGAATGTCCTCCCTCCAAATTATATTTCACTGATTGTAGAAAATACGTAAGCTTTGTCTTTCAAATTCTTTTAATTATTTTTACATCTCAATATACGTAAATCCGAATTCTACTCACGCAATGTATATGGTCCGCCGATATTCATACAAAATTCACAAACTGAAAAATGAAATCAATCCGAAATAATAAATACGCCTAGCAATATTGCTTGCGATTCAAATACTCACTCAACAAATGGAAAACAATTCGAGACAAAATTCCTACCGATATATGATTCACTTTTTGTTTAATTCACATGTAGTCGACAAGCTCAGATCCAATTTTCAGACACATATTCTGGTACACAAGCTTAAATACTTCTCATATAACTTTGATTTCACGCAGGTACATCCAGTGTGCTGTTGGCACGCGATATAATAACGTTAAGTTCGTAAAAATAATCTCATTCCTGACTTATCACAAATACATCATTCCTCTCTGATAATATTTCAACGATTGGAGCTTGAAAAGAAAACAAATACGAATCGCTTGCCAAATTTAATTGACTCCAAATCTCTGGGCGGGAAATTTGGGATAATTTATCTGATTATTCTCCTCCCAATGTGTTTTATATCGGCATTAAATCTCAAACGTCTGGACACGGGTAGGAATACAATGCCAAGATATATATACTAATCTAATTAATTCAGCACATCGCAGGCACTTCACAACATAAATACAATTGCCTGGAATCGCTTAATTGCTTCACTTGTCAATTTACAGTCTTCATAAATAATCAAATTCGCTCTCTATCATTTTGCGAACTATTTACTTCCGGGGTATAGATGGTAATAAATCTCATTAGTATTAATTATCCTCACGTGCGTCTATACAAAATCAAATTCGTTTGTAATCATTTTGCACTTAACCGTCCTGAATAATTTCCATATCCGCATTTCGTTCAAACATCGGTACGTCCTTTATGTATTTTACACTCGTAAACTTCTGGTATTAAGTTTCCATCCAAAGCCCTACTAATATTACGCCGCGGTAATATTTACACTTGAAGTGTTCACCTTCAGCTTGTTCCGCTATGGTTCATTCCGTCTCATTCGTCAGAGTTTTATCTTGTTGATCTTCCGATTTGTCACGAGCTATTAAATACCAATTTGGGGCATTTATGCCTCTGCTTGTCGTCCGTCATATAATTGTAGGATAGCAGCAGTCTGTAAAGAGATAATATGAAATCCAGCGATGAAATCAATTAACTAACATCCAATTCCTTTCAATACCATGCAGAGAAGCCGACAAGAGTTTTTAAATAAGAGATACGAAGGGTATCTAGCACCGACATTTAATTACACATTGTTTCAGAAACAACAATGTTCTCAACATCTCTGAGGAGATTGAGCCATGTAATAATCATACAATCAAATCATTGATAAAATGATAGCAAATGATATCGGAGGAAGAGAGATAGGAGAGAGAAATATACGATTGGAATTGGAATTTTGTTCTCTTAGCTGACTTGAATATCCGTTTACGTAACAGCGAGGTATCAGTATCTATGAAACGGTTTTGAAATAAAACATCCCTTGTATTTGCCAGGTTTTTTGTGTATCAATCTGCAGATTTTGTAAGAATGATACGGGAATAATTTATACAAACATTTTTTTTTATGTAACATTGACACTATCATGTAAAAACATTAAATCTGAATAACAAAAGCGAGAGAATAAGTTGTTCCCTGTGAACGCCACACGTCTATGTTACTCGCAATGTATCACAAGTTTAAAAAAGATATAGGCAATGGTTTTGCGCATCATAAAAATCTGATATACCTGAATACAGTGTTTGTCATTTAATGTGGATTATCTTTTTACAGCAAATCCAATTGAATAAAACCTAAGAATATTGAATATATTGTACAAGCATTTTAATTGCGCGTTCATTAAGGATATATACTGGTAGTTATATAACAAAAATATTGAATAGAAATGACCGAGTATGCCAGTGTTGTAATAGAGGATAATATTGAAGATGAATATCATTTTATTATAATTTGTCCATGTTTTATTGATTTGAGAAAAATGAATGTTAAACAATAGTATTACATTAGATCAAACATTTTTTAAATTCTTGAAATTATTACAATTGAGAAATAAAATACAGTAATGCAAATTAGCGACATACGTATAACAAGAAATATTTAGCTGAAACGGGATACTCATGTACAGATGTATTAAAGTCAGTCATAGAACCAAGCTGTACTAAACACGCAGACAAACTGGAGTTATGTGCTTGTTTTTCTTCATTTAGTACTTTCGGCGGTAAAATGCATCCGTAAATACCGTTTAGTGAAGTCTTTCCAGAGAAACAGTCTGGGAGTGCAAAGTGTGGCTTTTTTAGAGAGGTTGTTGCTCTAAACTGATTTGGCGCTTTAAATATTACACAATCGTGCTAAGTAGATGTTGTTTGCTCACCAGAGGTCCACGCTAGAAAGGTGATACCGTAATTGTTTTCATAGCGTTAGCTTTTTTATCAACTGACAGCGTCTTTTATGAAATTTTACGGGTTTATACTGCCGCAATCCCCATACATGTTTGCCCTTGCACCTCCTCAGCCCCTAATCTATTTTATAGGATGTTGTTTTCCTTGGGTCTGTGTATGGAGGCATTGTCTTGTGTATGTGGCGTTCACTGTTATAGCTTATTCTATCTTGACCAACTGCCAATAAATATTGCACTTCCACCATCGTATAATAGCTAAATTACTTTAATGTTTATTTGCATCGCGCGAGAAAATTTAGGCTAGGTATTAATAATACAAGTTCATATATTTACCACCGACGTTCAATTAATCAAATTATTAATGTGTTGATCACGTAGAATAGACGTTTTGTGAGAGATATACAGTTTCTGTTTAACAATGTGGTATAAATACGAGCCAGATCTGATAACACCTAACTTTTCGAAAACATAAAACAGCCAGATCGTAGATAAAATCGTCATTCTTTGAAAACAGGTTCTTTTTCATCAATATTAAAAGATAACAGATATGAAGCCGGTTTATCTTCCATTTACGCTATACCAATGTATTATACCATCAATAAAGTGTACAGTAAACGATTACATAAATGCCTTTATAATTGTCTTAATATTAGGGGGGTTTAGTGTATTTAAGTAACGTTCAATTTTGTTCGGTTCCGTGCGCTGTTTTATCATTATTCAAATTAATGCAGATTGGTCTTTATTAAATGCCAATGCCCATGTCTTGTCAATTTATTACACACAATTTGCGATGAATACATGAATAAGTAGAAACGTTTTTATGAAATTTCCATCTCTTTTATGAATAATGTATACCCAAAACACCACATTCCCATATAAAGCAGGGAAATGACACGCTAAAATTCCCTGTAATGGTTTGTAGAATGAACGCCAAGTTTACACATGGTCACGCTGCTGAGGAGAATAAAGCAAACAACGTCAGATTTTAACTCGGGTAAAAACATGAATCGGACACTATACTAACAGTCGCGAGGGTAATTTCACAAATACAGTAAGAATGCGAAACAGATACAACGTTACAGTGATTATATATGATATTTAAGTTTATGGTATCGTTAAAGTGAGATTAAGTTGTTACTGGGATCGCCGCATGTATAAGACTATGCCTCCCCACACAGACCCCAAGGAAAACAGCAGTCGACAAAACATTAGACAATGAGGAGATGCAAGGGTTGTTCGCACCTGTAGAGATGCGAGAGTACTGTAAGTATATTATAAACAAAATTAATGGATTTTGTCTTATCATTAGTCCAATCGTGAGAACCTGGCTTAGTATCTTAGAAATCATATACATGTTAATATTGACACTATTAAGTGGTCAGTCAATTAGTCAATGTAGCAAGTAGGAAGTTCCTTGTTCTCAGGCACTCTCGGTCAGAACTCCGTCGAATAAGCACGTTAAAATTAAAGAAACTGTTTAAATAGCAAAATCGGGAAAAAACCAACGTTCAGTGAGTAGTTTTACTTATTATTGCGTGTTAAAATCAATATTTGATTTGAATTATTTTGTATAAAGCAATCAGTTAGTTTTGACATTTTTGATAGATTTGAACACATAGAATTAAGCATTTATTCGTATTAATTGTTACGTAAATACTGTAAGTAGTATCTGTTGTGTGAGAGAATTTTGTGTGTGAGATTAATGAGATTTCTTACAATAAGTTTAGATTCATGTATTGTTTTTAGCTGTTAAATTGAATGTAATTTTCTGGATAATATGATATGTTTATTGACTTCTGTTTGGTTTGTAAACTGTTTATGTGAGCTGTTTATTGATAATATGAAATTGTTTTAATTTCAGATAACCACTTGTTTGCACTTGTTTGCACTCGTTTGCACTCGTTTGCACTCGTTTGCACTTCCACTACACTTCGTTTGTAACGTTTCTCTTCACTTGTTTATAACTGTGCACACGCATGTGCGTGTATTGTGAATCTTGAATAAAGTGTGTATGAATAACGATCCTGATTTTGTTGGGTACTGGTTCCCGCGCCCACTGTTAACCGGGTCCAGTCTGTCGGTGACAGAACAGTTATTGAACGCTATACTAGTTATTGAACGGTATACCAGTTATTGAACGGTATACTAGTTAATGAACGATAAACTAGTCATTGTAGTTATAGTTACTTAACGTTTGTGAAACATGGATATTAAACCCGACGCTGATGTCTCCGGAATTGCTGGTCAGCCTGGAGCAGCTGCGGGCAGTATTACTGATGTGAGTCGCGAAAAATCCCACAAGGCCGCGTGTTTGGCAAGACTGTGTAAGGCCATGGAACTTGCCATGATAAGCAGTGCCAATTATGACAATGTTGTAAGACTGCAACACGAAATCGAGGAATTGTGGGAAAGTTTAGTAAAAACACATAATGACTGCCTCCAAGAAATTGTGAACACGGAGGAAAAGCTGGAAATGCAGCAGTCATTTAAGAGAATGACAGTAAACCATCATGAAATGAGAGGAAGGGTCCAAGAATGGATATGTAAGTGCAAAGCAGAATCCAAAGTGGACGATGTTTGCAGTAATGCGTCATCTTCGTCAAGAGAAGCTACGTTACGGCGAAAAGTAGCGGAGCTGAAACTGTCTCAGTTAAGGAAACGACGAAGTATTGAGCTGCAACAGCGTCAGTTGCAATTACAACTGGAGGAAGAAGAGCTTTGTGCGGATATTGACAGGGCAGCACTCGAAGAAACGTTTTATAATGATGAAATTAAACGAGAAATAAACTACGATACTAGCCACAACATCGAGCAGACGGCAGCACAATCGACTGCTGATCGTGATAACAGAGTGGCTGATCCAGGTCTGAGCTACTTAAACCATGAAGCCACACCCTGGCCGAATCAACAACAAGACACATTGTTACGCGGTATTCAAGTAATTTCGAATACGATTCAGGAGAGTTTTAATCTGCCGAAACCGGAAATTCTAACATTTAGTAGCAATCCTGCAGACTATTGCAAATTTATTAGGAACTTTGAGACAAATGTCGAAAGTAAAATTGCTGATGACAGAATTAAATTGTGTTATCTTATACAATATTGTTCCGGTGATGCTAAACGTTCGATTGAAGACTGTGTTGTACTTACTCCAGAAGAGGGATATAAACGTGCAAAACAGATTTTGCAGACACGTTATGGAAAGCCGCATTTAGTTGCAAGATCCCATGTTGAACGTTTGATAAACGGACAGCCAATTAAAGCCAATGACGTGCAAGGACTCATGGAACTATCGCTCGAAATGGAGAAGTGCGAGATTACTCTTTCGCAAATTGGATTTATTTCAGACATTAACAATACCGAAAATCTTAGGAAAATTGTTAAGAGATTACCAATGCACATTCGATCAAAGTGGGTTGAAAAAGCCAGTTATTTAATTGAGACTGGGCAAGAACCAAATTTCAAACATCTTCTTAATTTTGTACAGAGTAGAGCACTTGTAGCTAATACTATGTATGGTCAGGATCTTGCGAGAGAACCAAAGAGCGAGAGTCGTGCGAAAGATAGTAAGAAAGGCTTTGGGAGAGAGAAAGTGACAACGTTATCTGTTCAGTCTGAGAGTAAGGTTGGTGAGAATGTACAACGTATTTTGTCTTGTGTGTATTGTCATGAAAAGCATAGGTTAAAGGATTGTGATAAGTTTAAGTTAGTAGATCTTGTTACAAAGAAAAGCGTAATTCGTAAGCATAGGATGTGCGATAACTGCCTTAATTTCAAGCATTTTGCTAAGTTTTGTAGAATACCGAGTGCATGTGAAATCCCTGGGTGCACAGAAAAGCACCATACTATGTTACATCCGCGAAGTGAGGATGTGACTGGGAGCTGTGCTGCCACAAAGGCAGAAACTACCGGAAACAAGGTAAGTTTACGTATTTTACCTGTTATTGTTCAAAATGGTAGTAAGGAAGTACGGACCTACGCACTGTTAGACGCAGGCTCCGATGTAACGTTGTGTAGCAGCAAGTTAGTCAAAAAATTGAGAGCGAAAGGTAAGTCTATTTGTTTCAATATAACTACTGTGAACCAAACTAGTGAACAAATTAAAGGTCTTGAGGTCAAACTTAATGTAAGTTCACTTGATGGGCTCGGACCCCTAACGCTGAATCGTGTATTGTCGGTTGAACGATTACCTATATCTGCTACATCAGTTCCAGATAGCACAGATTTACGAAAATGGGAACATTTAGCAGATGTAAGCCTGCCTAGATTAAATCAAGACGAGGTTGAATTACTGATCGGCAGTGACATACCAGAAGCATTCTGGGTAGAAGAGGAAAGGCGAGGTAAGCGTGGTGAGCCGTATGCCATTAGGACAATGCTTGGCTGGACCGTCATTGGTCCAACCGGGAAAGCTTCAGCGTCATCGAATGTAAATGTTAACTTCCAGCAGGCTGACATAAATCAACATATACACAAATTGTGGACTACTGACTTCCCTGACTACGCTGACGAAATGAAGACTGGGATGTCGCAAGACGACCGACGAGCGCTAGCAACTATGGAGCGTACATTGTGTAAAGTGGATGGACACTACATGATAGGCATGCCGTGGCGAGATGAACAGATCTGTTTGCCAAACAATAGATCGCTAGCCGTCGCACGGTTGAATTATTTAAAAAGAAAACTGCAGAAGAACGCAGATTTGCATCGTAAGTATACTGATACAGTACAGAGCTATATTGATAATGGATATTCTAAGCGTCTTAGTGACTCAGAGCTTGAACGTAACAGGCATGGGAAAGTTTGGTATCTCCCACATCATCCTGTTATAAATTCACGTAAACCTGGTAAAGTGAGAGTTGTCTTCGACTGCGCAGCTAAGTATCAAGGCATGTCATTGAATGACAACCTGCATCAAGGGCCTGACTTAATGAATAATATTGCAGGTGTACTGATGCGATTTCGTGAAGAAGAAGTGGCTATTGTTGCAGATATCGAAGCAATGTTTCACCAGGTTAAAGTCAATGACACGGACCGTGATGCATTGAGGTTCTTATGGTGGCCCAATGGGGATTTGAATAACACACCGGAAGAACATTGCATGACAGTACATCTGTTTGGTGCAACATCGTCACCAAGCTGTGTAGCATACAGCTTGAAATGTGCTGTGCGAGAGAATGCTAATGACTATGATGAAGAGACCGTTAAATCAGTACAACGTAATATGTACGTCGATGATCTTCTTAAATCGGTAAGTAACGTACATGTAGCTGTTAAAATTGTAGGTGAGCTTAGAGACATGTTGTCCAGAGGTGGCTTTAAACTGACCAAATGGATAACAAATAGCAAGCAGGTAACCGACGCGATACCGGAGTCGGAGAGAGCTAAACCGGCAGAAATTGTCGATCTTGAGAATAGCTCGTGCTTGGAACGCACACTCGGTCTGCAATGGAACATAATCGACGACTGCTTCGTGTTTGATGTGAAAATGAAAGAGAAACCAGAGACTCGGCGAGGTATTTTGTCAGTAGCTAGTTCGCTGTATGATCCTCTGGGTCTAGTGGCACCTGTGACTTTAGTTCCTAAATTGATCATTCAGAATGCATGTCGACAAGGACTACAATGGGATGAACCCGTGTGTGAGTCAGACGTAGTAAAATGGCGAAACTGGTTGGTAAATCTTGACCAACTAGCATGTATTCACATAAAAAGATGTATGAAACCACAGGGACTTGATCCATCTTCTACGAGTATTGAATTGCATGTATTTAGTGACGCGTCTGAAATAGCGTATGGTGCAGCTGCTTATCTCAGAGTATATGACAGAACAGGCAATAGTAAATGTTCTCTGGTTATGGGAAAATCGAGGCTAGCACCGATAAAGTCGATATCGATACCTAGACTGGAGTTAGCTGCAGCTGTAGTTGCAGTAAGATTATTTCGGTTTATTAAGACTGAACTGGATCTTAAAATTGACAAATGTTATTTCTGGACAGACTCCATGATCGTTCTAGGCTATATCAGAAATACAAGTAAGAGGTTCAAGACATTTGTCGCCAACAGATTGTCAATTATCCATGAAGGAACGACGCCATCAGATTGGAGATATGTGCCGACGGATATAAACCCAGCTGATTTAGCATCTCGAGGTGTACATCCGTCTGATACATCAAAACTTACAGTGTGGCTCAGTGGACCAGACTTCTTGCTTGAAGATGAAAACAAATGGCCTTCAGACATTAGCTATGCATCTGTTGCTGATAATGATGAAGAAGTGAAGATACAACACTTCATAAATACTGTGCAGACTCGAACTCAAGGTTCACTTGAAGAACTGATAACCAGATATTCTGACTGGCACAAGCTTCAAAGATCAGTTGCTTGGTTATTAAGATTTAAAACTTATATGCTGCACAAATATTTAAAGAACAAAGAAATTACGATGGTTGGAGACTTGACTGCGAGTGAGATTGAGAATGCTACCCATGTTATTATTCAGGCAGTGCAGCGGACGGCTTTCGAACGCGATATATTTAGTCTCGAGACAACTGGTCAAGTTCCGAGGTCGAGTTCGTTAGTCAAGCTATGTCCTGTGTATAATAATGGTATTTTGCGAGTTGGTGGTAGACTTCAGTACTCCGAGTCTTCAGAAGATTTCAAACATCCGATCATTCTGCCAAGTAAACATCATGTAACGGATCTCATTGTGAGAAAATGTCACCAAGAGTATGCGCACATGGGTGCTCATCATATTCTGTCGCAAACAAGGCTTAAATATTGGATTATTCAAGGCCTGAAAACTGTGAAGACGTTAATCAGAAAATGCATTGACTGTAGACGACGTTATCAACGACCTGAAGTTCAGCAAATGGCACCACTTCCGGGTGAAAGATTAACACCTGACAAGCCGCCATTTACGTATGTTGGTGTTGATTATTTCGGACCTTTGTATGTTAAAGTAGGTCGAAGTCAACAGAAGCGATATGGTTGCTTGTTTACCTGCTTGACAACGAGAGCTGTACATATTGAAATTGCTTATAGAATTGACACAGATTCGTTTTTGTGCGCTTTACAGCGATTTATAAGTCGCAGAGGTAAGCCGACAAAGTTATTTAGTGACAACGGGAGCAATTTGACGTCTGGAGAAAAAGAACTCCGTGAATCTATAGCTGAGTGGAATCAAAGCCATATTTCACGACAGCTTCAGCAAAAGGAAATTGAATGGCATTTTAACCCTCCGTACGCAAGTCATATGGGCGGGGTGTGGGAACGACTTATTCGAATAGTTAAAAATGCAATGAAATCAGTTGTAAAACAACAGCTGCTTAGCGACGAGGCATTACAAACGCTTGCCTGTGAGACTGAAAAGGTAGTAAATGATCGACCAATTACTCAGGTAAGTGATGATTGTAGGGACCCAGAACCACTTTCGCCAAACAAACTTTTGCTTTTACGTCCGAATACGTGTGTTCCACTTGGTATTTTTGATAAAGATGACAATTATGGCAAAAGATGGTGGCGACAAGTTCAGTACCTGGCAAATTTGTTCTGGAGACGTTGGACAAGAGAATATATCCCAGCTCTTCAGATAAGACAGAAGTGGCAAGGTAAGAGAAGAAATTTAGCTGTCAATGATTTAGTTTTAGTCTGTGATGAAATGTTGCCTCGTGGGAAATGGCCATTAGCGCTAGTGATTGAGGTAAACACAGGTCGAGATGGCTTAGTTCGTTCTTGCAGAGTTAGAATGAATGGTTCTATTAAAGTTAGACCAGTAACAAAGTTATGTATCTTAGAGCAAGAAACATTGTAAACATGTATGCAATATTATTGATGTTTGCTGATAAGAGGTGAGTACTGTAGCCTGTATGATTTTTCAAGTGTACATATTTCAAGACGTAGTACCGTATAACCTGATTTTTAGCAAGTGTTTTATTTGTTTTTCTTTATAAACATAGTATATAGATTTGCTGCTGATTATAGAGTATTATTACAATACTTAGTGACGTTTTAGAGTTGTCTAAATGAGGTAAGTATTCCGTAAGCTAATGAATTTCTTAGGAAGATTCATTGAGGGCCGGTGTTCGCACCTGTAGAGATGCGAGAGTACTGTAAGTATATTATAAACAAAATTAATGGATTTTGTCTTATCATTAGTCCAATCGTGAGAACCTGGCTTAGTATCTTAGAAATCATATACATGTTAATATTGACACTATTAAGTGGTCAGTCAATTAGTCAATGTAGCAAGTAGGAAGTTCCTTGTTCTCAGGCACTCTCGGTCAGAACTCCGTCGAATAAGCACGTTAAAATTAAAGAAACTGTTTAAATAGCAAAATCGGGAAAAAACCAACGTTCAGTGAGTAGTTTTACTTATTATTGCGTGTTAAAATCAATATTTGATTTGAATTATTTTGTATAAAGCAATCAGTTAGTTTTGACATTTTTGATAGATTTGAACACATAGAATTAAGCATTTATTCGTATTAATTGTTACGTAAATACTGTAAGTAGTATCTGTTGTGTGAGAGAATTTTGTGTGTGAGATTAATGAGATTTCTTACAATAAGTTTAGATTCATGTATTGTTTTTAGCTGTTAAATTGAATGTAATTTTCTGGATAATATGATATGTTTATTGACTTCTGTTTGGTTTGTAAACTGTTTATGTGAGCTGTTTATTGATAATATGAAATTGTTTTAATTTCAGATAACCACTTGTTTGCACTTGTTTGCACTCGTTTGCACTCGTTTGCACTCGTTTGCACTTCCACTACACTTCGTTTGTAACGTTTCTCTTCACTTGTTTATAACTGTGCACACGCATGTGCGTGTATTGTGAATCTTGAATAAAGTGTGTATGAATAACGATCCTGATTTTGTTGGGTACTGGTTCCCGCGCCCACTGTTAACCGGGTCCAGTCTGTCGGTGACAGAACAAGGGTAAACATGTGTTGGAATAGGGGTGGCAGAATGGTCTAGCCGACCATAATAAACAACTAAGGAGAATTTAGGGGGACAACAAAGGGGGAAAGTTTAAAGGACTAGTAAAAAAGGGAGAATACAAGAACAGGAATATTATATGAAGTAAAATAACTGCACATGGGGAAATGGGAACTTATTATACATCTAAAAATATAAATAGGAATAATATTCAAACAGCGATTTACAACCTATGAACTCAAAGCAGACGTTGATATTAATATTGTATTAAAAATAAAAATATACTATGTAAATTGCAACTGCACTGTTCAAGGGGGATTTTAGAACATGTCCAATACGAAATGCGTTCCACACAAAGATAAGGAAGGATCAAGTTGTTACAAGACGGTGCGTCCCAAAGTCGCACGCACACAGTGTATACATTCCAGAATTTATCGGATTTTGTACACAATAAGTGCCCCAGAGAAATAAAAGAGACAACGAAGCAGTTATAGATCATTACACAGACAAAATCTAGCATGGGATTCATTTATACGTGTTTATAACAGAATACTTGCATTAATAGTCAATTTGAAGTAACGAGAACTTGTATGTTTTATGACGCTCAGAGAAGTGTACATAGCTATAAATTGTATTACCGTTAATGAAACATAAATATTTAAAGTACTTTATAAGTGGCAAAAACTTAAAATCCTTTAGTATTGCAAGTAATGAAATGGATTTAATCTATTTTATATCATGATTGTGAGTGTTATTACAATACGAGGATAAAAGCACTAACTCGGAAAATTGCTTCTCAGTTGTTCAGGATTATTGTATAGAATTTAAAATCTATAGCGCTTTCATATTAATCTAATACCTACTTTGATTAATTCAATCGTGTACAAATTATGGTTACTTAACTGCAATATTAAGGACAAATATTCGAATCATCGTTCGTGACCATGTGTATACGATTTAAACTCCGAGTATCTTTACTGACAGTTCCAAGGCTGTAAATCGCTGTGTGGTTATTATTTCCATTTATGTATGCTAAGTTCCCTTTCCCAATGTGCATTTCTTCACTTGATATTTTGCTCATGTTCTTTTCCCTCCCCTTTCGGGATATTATTACTGACTTGCTCGGCTTATTCCATGATGTATTCCCGGGGGTCTGTGTGGGGAGGCACTGTCTTGTGTATGTGGTCTTCTCTATAACAACTTAATATCTCTTACACGACGGAAACAGGAAGTGAATACAGAAGGTAAAATGTTGTTAGCAAAACATAGCGTATAATTATCCCCTTATAGGTTTAAGGTAGCTTTGCATTTAGTATATGAGATTTCCCGCTCGACTTAAGTTTAATTCCAAAATACATAAATGACATTACAGTTGCATGTCAATGCGTCGAGCATATTGTTAAATCCATCTAAGTCTAACTAGAATTAGTAAAGTTAAAGCAAAATCTAAATATCTAAATTACGATGAATAAACCATGTGACTTTATAGAGAAATCTAAGGCATTTAAGCATGTTTTATACGTATAATGGCAATAAGATAATAGTGAAGATATCAGCAATAAGAAAGTTTTATTTCGATAATTCTCTACAAAGCGGAAACAGGAAGTTAACAATAAAATAATTTCGGTGTAAGCTAAAGTAGGATATGGTAGCTCTTAAGGTTGCTTAAGAACCTAAGCACGTATAATTGCGTGATGTCTACAAACATATTGACAATTAACTAGTTTAGTATATACCTTTGTTAGCATCACCTCCGGGGAATATGACTGATTAGAAATAATTGAATTGATAATCCGGACAGACAAATTGAATTTATACACAGACAGAGATTCATGTCGAGTTAACACTCAGCAAAAATGTATGAAGAGTCGAAGTACGCAGTCCACCAGAAAATACATGGAGATATGAAATATATATATAATGTACATATAAGTAAGCAATGTCATAGATTGTCCCGAATTTAAAACATTGGAAATCGGTGTCTTAGTTTTGGATCCGTCTGTTTTTATGGATACTACAAAAATAAATGAACGTATTGTACTCTGGGCTAATTCTATGTCAATTAGATAATGTTCAATCCTGTGATAAATATGTTGAATATTTGTGGTTTACAACATAACCGTGATATAAATGCTGCTACTCTTACTTAACATATACATAATAACACCATTGCACCTGCTTTACATTCAACATATTGTGTAGATTGCGTAGTAAGGCAATTATGTCACAAGATTGTCTAACCGAGGAGCAAACAAATAACGTACGTATGGTTTATCTAAAACTGATATTGGAGTCGTAAATAATTGTAAACACATTATGCCCCAGTTCCACAGGACGACAACATTCGGCTTTATCGTATTCGCGTTGCTCCTGTAGTGGTGTGGGCCGCCCGGTTAGCTCAGTCGGTAGAGCGCCGTAGTGTAGTGTTTAGGGGTCGTGGGTTAGAGCCCCACATCGGGCACACTTTTCCCCCTTGATTTACTTATGATGCTAGTACATTGTATATGACCGAAAATGTCCATTGTGTGACACATTGAGGACGAGAGTCACGTATAGTTATAATGTAATTTTTCTACGGTTTTATGTATAAGTTTGTATGCTATGGTGATTACCATTGAAGATAATTATAAAATGATAAGTTAATCGTCATTTTTTAACAATTCAGATAAGCCAAGGATATGTGCCAAAACATGTCATAATATTTTACAGCCCCGTACGTTTCATCTTTGTAAATATTGCACGTACTATTATGCATAGTGGTATGTCATATATTTTTATGCATCTGAAATGTAATTGTTAATTATATTAGGACCATCTTATTAGTCCTAAAGTGATTTCACACATATTTAAATAAACATAATAGTAGTCGTGTTATTCTCACATATCTTACTGTTTTTTCAGTTTTATATGCATACATTGTATATGTAAATATATTATAACATAATATTGTGTAATGTTTAATGACTTAACGTATGATATGATATTTTCATAATTTATTGCACAGATGAATAGTTGAGACGACGAAATATAGATTAGCACATAATTGTGTTCAGAAAGTTTTCGTTTGATTATCGTTTTATCCGGTTATAGAAAAGTTTACAAGCGTTATATGGACAAACAGGATTCAAATATGTTTATGCAAATCGAATCTAGACAATATATTATTCCAATAATTGGTGTGCACTAAAATATCTCTGTAACATCCTCTATAAATAGAATTCACTCAGACAATTCTGTCGAACAGATAACAATCTGGAATTGATGTAAGGCAATTAGGCTGATGGTTTGGTGTCGGATTAAAAGTTATGTTGCTCATTATTACAATTACTTTGTCTGGACGTCGTTAACTGTCTATTAATTGAAGTGATGTCCGAAATGCACTGAACATTTTATTATACAGTTTTCACAAGGAGGTCAAACATAAATCGGACAACAGGGATGGGTTCTTAATAAATACAAACGATAAATTGCGCTCTTGATATTATTTTATCCACAACCCACATAGAGTGCATTTTATCTTTAACAATAACATGTCGGATTCATCCAGGCATTGCTAGTGTATAGCCGAGCAATCATATTCATGTTTGATTGTTAGCAGTTTATATAAAGTATTTCGCAGTACATTTAAAATATTCCGCAGTTCCACCCTTGCACAAAGTGTTACTTTTGGAAAAAAGCTACAACAAATCTAAGACACAAGATGTGTTATGGTTGGCCATCAAGCCAGCTGGCATAAAGGTGAGAGATATTAAGTTGTTACAGAGAACACCACATATACGCAAGACAATGCATCCACACACAGACCCAAGGGAAACAACCTTATTCGTATTATAAGAGACCGAGTAAGTGCAAGGGTGGACATAAAACATTGCGTAATGTTAAATAAATATCTGATAACCGATAATGATGTCAAACCACTTGATGTGATGCCGAAGAATGCCTTGCTGTCATGAATTAACAAGACTAACTGAACTATTTCACATTAATAAATTAATGTAAGTTTCTGACTTTGGTTACAAATGCATGGACACTTTCATGTAGTTTCCATTTATATTAAACATAATGGCAATGTGATTTCATACAACCACATATGGCAATATTGATGTATTCAGGAAATTAACAAGAAAATTACATCTGCTGTTCAACAGGGTAATAAATCGAGTTTCCATTAATAAAATACATATCAACAATTACAATGGTGTAAGAAATGAATGTGAAAATAAGCAATATATGGAGCGTGACTAAATGGTTGGCGAAAAACCGAGAGTATATAAGGAATTGGATCTGCTTCATACAAATACAGACGCGCCACGTGGCCTATTTTTGGGTATAATAAATTAATTGTAGAGGGTGGTCAAATTGTAAGAACAAGACAGATATGTTTGAGGTTTAAAGTTGTAACAGAAACAAATAACGTAACAAATGCATCGAGAAAACTTTTCTAGTTTGAAAACAAAATATATTAAATTTTAATTTTCACTAGTAAAACAAGTTGAGCACACGTTTATGCATTTATATCAATTCATCATTGTGTAATATTGTGTTCATATATACAATGTACATGCTTTACATCATGGTATGACATAAACATAAAGGCGGAAACAAAACCATTTAATATTTACGGCTTGACTCAGTCAAATCTCCTTTTCCCCCAGAATTTACTGAATTGTTGACACTTATGGCATACACATCATATTGTATAGCGGTAATAAATCTGTCAAGCTGTTTATCGTCGAATTTATGAAACATTTTGAAGAGAATTTAGCGGTCGAATGATATTGAATAAGTTCTACTTCTTGTTCAAACGGATTAGAACGGGATTCGGATATAAAGTGCGTACTGAACTATTTTTCTTAATACTGACCCTGTAAAACCACAGCCTAAGACCCTTACATCATGGGGACATATGGAGAGAATACACAACGAATGCACTTGTTAGATGATGGAATAACTTGCTACAGGGAACACCACATACATAAGACAAAGCCTCTCCACACAGACCCCCGGGAAAACAACAATTCATAAAACATCGGGCAGTTGAGGAGGTGCAAGGGTAAATATGCAAGGGAACAGGGGCTTAGACTAGTAGGTATACATACTCCTATAAAAACTCAGACAGTAGACAGCAGAACGATTAATATAAGGTGTACCTTTTATTTTCAATGGATCTTTAAACGGAACGAAAATTAACTAAGACGTTTCCTGAATTTGACTGTAACATTAAATAACTGTGGTTGTTGCATAAAACTGTCTTAGGATCGCCAAGGGACATATAAGGAAACATAATTCCTATAATGGGAGACTATCATCATGTAATAGATTACATATCTTAGCAAAGAGGAATAAAATAATATAATTTTAAAAGAGAGGTTGCTACAGGGAGCGTCACTTACATAAGACAATGCCTCTCCACACAGACCTCCAGGAAAACAGTGACAGAGGTGAGTGGGGAGGGGAAATTATTATGAATGTTGAAGTACTATCCCTGATAGATGATATGATAACAGCATTTAATGCAAGTGCGGGGCGACTTTTACGGCTAACACTATGCATAGGCAATACAACTGCAATACTAAAAGAGAGAGAATAAGTTGCTACAGGGAGCGCCACAGTCTACAGAGTATGACATTTTAAATTAAAAAAACTTACCAGCAGGAAAGAAAACAATGTTTTTATACGGCAGAACTTGGGAACGTCTACAAATCCGAGAAATAAAACTCCATAAATCTCACCACACAGGAACGGGAAGCATGTGCGGCAACAAAACAAATGTCAAAGTTAACAAGAACGTGTGTTCATACATGTGCGACTGTCTGAACATTTCTGTGTACCTCGCATCTGTGATATACACTATTACATACAGAACTGGAAATTGAGATGGATAATGTGCGAGTTGTCTTACATACAATGTGTGTCAAAAGGGTGAAAACGTGATACAATGTGTCAACGTGCCTCCTCAGTTAAGGTATTACTAACACTATATTCGTTGCAATTGAGACATAGCTTTCCTTTTAACTAGCAATAATATGTTCTTTTTGTATGTTAATGACTATTGTCTATGGTTATTATATAAAACATCAAAAGAACATGACACATTATGTGCAATTACAATGCTATAAATAGTTAAACAACATCATCATTAGCAAGATATATGATTGTAGAAGTAAAAAGCACCATTCCTCCGCAAAACAGCATCATTAATGAAGATGACAACTAGAATTTTCCTTAAATTTAAATAATATTTACTGAAAACGTTCAAGGACTAATGAACTTATACATAATATTAGGTAATATCGTAACATAGGCTTCACCACATGCCCATCGGCTTAAGACAATAAAACAGTATCCAGACGATTCAAGAATCTATGTAACCTAGTTCCAATGGCTTAGAGCGTTTTATTGTAATAAGTATATACAAAAGGTTTTAATAATATCATTTTACATGGACCAAAGTGGAGTTATACCATATAATCAACGCAATTGGATGCCCTACTGAAAAAATAAAATGTTCTACGCACGGAAAAATATTTATAACATATAGTTGATAAAATCGCTCACATATCATGCAAATCAACCATTAAGTTAGAAAAGTCAGAAGTAATCCGGTTCGTATAACTTGATATTGTCCCGTGTGAGCATTATGATACCTGCCTAGAATGTATCTGGTTTTATGTGTGATACCATTAGCTGGATATGTGAATAGCTGTATGTTATACTGCGGCGCTTGTGTATGATCGCTGTGTGGTTATTATTTCTATTTATGGTTTTAGATGTATGTAAGGTTCCCCTTTCTCCATGTGCTGTTACTTTACTTGGTGTAATATTCGTGTCCTCCCCCACCCTTTCGGTCTATAGTAATTGATTTTCTTTGGCTTTTTCCGTGATGCATTTTTCCTTAAAACGTCCCCCTTGTTTTTCTCCTAAATTCTCCATAGTTGTTTCGATGGTCGGCAATATCATTATTTGCA
Organism: Mactromeris polynyma; assembly: GCA_032209605.1. Taxonomy (NCBI): domain Eukaryota; kingdom Metazoa; phylum Mollusca; class Bivalvia; order Venerida; family Mactridae; genus Mactromeris; species Mactromeris polynyma. The sequence continues at coordinate 1,579,087 of JASFXZ010000005.1, forward strand.
CCACTATTCCCATACGTTTTTCCCATTGCATTTCAAAGTCCCTGATGTTTCATGGCGGTCTGTATATGGAGGCATTGTTTAATGTATGTAGTCTTCCCTGTAACAACTGAATCTCTCTTCTAGTAGTAGTTTATATATTTCTAATCAATGGAAATATGATTGTCATTTAAACAAGACTGTTGTTCCCTTTTCAGAATGTTCTGTCTGGGACTCATCTGCTGTTTGAATCATTCTTGCATGAATACATTTCACTATCAACAATTGTCTTGTGGCATCCCAGATTTTCTACAGCGTAATGAATCATAACACGTTGGCAAACAATCTTGATTGATTATTGAGCAAATAAAAACTAAAAATGCATAGAAACTCGTCTAAACCAAGTATATTTTACCTAATTTTATGTCCTATTGTTACAAGGAGTTGTAGATTAAACATTGATGAATAAATTACACACCATACAATATTCAGAAATTTAAAATATGGACAGAAGTCTTACACCAATACAGATATTATTGTGAAACGACAACAATAAATAAAACAAGCTTTGAGTTATGTCGCCACAAACAATGTCTTGCGTGACAATGTTTCAACAATTTACGATAATTTATTATGAACAGTTAACGTATCTATCTCGGGAGAGAATTAATATGGATTGCACACTATAAAAATACACTGTGTAGGAAAAATAAATATTACATTTCGTTTGGCATTAACTTGATAGAAGACAAACCAACCCTCTTCTTCTTATCAATCTCATACATTACTCTGAAACTGAGAGCGATGTTGTTGACTCAATGTATGTGAATATCAGGTTTGAATTCAAGATACTGCTAGGAAGTTTAATGTACTTATTTATGTAATACTTACCCCGAAGATAAAATCCAATGACAATATAACTTTATAGTGGCGCGCGTTTTAGGAAATATTTTAAATTCAATTATGGGGGAGAATAAAAACACAAAAGTGTGCTGAGGTGAACGTCAGTTCGGTTGAACATGTAATGAGGAATATACATATTTATGTAAACTAATTAGTTTATAAATATGTAATGATATGTTTAAATTCACCGATACTTACAAACAATGCTCATATTAAAACTTAATATACCTTTAATGATAAGAAACATTATAAGTTTCCCCCATTGTTGTCCCACTAAATTGTCGTAAGTAATTTTGATGGTTGGCCAGACCATTCCTTGCAGCAATAGTCCCATACATTTTTATCATTGCCCCTCCTCAGTGTCTACTGTTTTGCAGGATGTTGTTTTCCCGGGGTCTGTGTTGGAAGGCATTCTATTGTGTATGTGACGTTCCCAGTAACAACTTAATCTCTCTTTCATATAAAGTTTTCATATACATGTAACTGTGTATTATGATTCATGAACTACACAATTATGAACATGTTTTATGTAATATATCAAATGGCATAAAACATGTAATGCATACTGTTAATTTTATGAAACAACCAATCTCTATAACGAATTATGACCATATCAAATAAGCCAAAGAAGGGATGGAATAGATTGTTTTGGTCAATAGTTCGACCACCTCAAAATTAAGAACACAATGTTCAAGTCCATTTTCACGGTTTTTCTCCTCAATATTAAGACCCCCCTCAAAAAGTAGAACAGTTTTCAAAGGTCCCAAATGTTTATTCAGATTTTACTGTATTAATACTCGAGGTACTAAGTGGACGAATTCGTACTTTTAGAAATTGAAATTCTTTCTCGTAAGTAAAATTTAGAAATATATATATGAATGTGAATAGAAAAACACAAATTTAAGACGTGGTTTAATGAAGAGGAGACATAATGTGTCATGGCAGCGGATCTATAGACGCCTTGGGAGCGCTGGGAGACGTTAAATGATGACATTGTGTCATCAATCCATTCACTAGAGATAAAATATAATTATATAACAATAATATAAGTCAGTAGTTAACATTCACATACATCACTGGTTCCGCTGAGTAGGTTTGGTGTACTTATATGTGGACCGGATCAACGTGATAATGTTGACGAATTAATGAAGTCCCGCTTGGGTAATAAAAGCTGTCTATATCGACGTGATATGCCATTAACACAGAGAATTCAGAAATAAGACACCAAAACCAAACAAAATAACCACATTTGTTCTCAAGGGTATTCTAAACCACATTTATCGTATGTTCATTCAATGGCTGATTTAGTTCATCGTGGACGAGTACCGAAATACAGACTTTAGCAACAAGCATCTCTTAAATAGCAGAGAGAAAAACATGACACGGTTTAAAAGCCTAACATGGTTTTTTTTCATTTAAACAATTATACGCCCATTGCTTGATGGTAATTAGTAAAACAAACTTATATCATATTATGGTTGTTATCAAAATACGTCATATAAAACCTTGTCGTAAATTGCCGATTTGGCTCGTGACTTGCCGTATGCGATATTCATCGCAGCGCGAGCATTGATAACTTCAAACGCAACTACACTAACCATTTTAAAAACTGCCATCACGTGATAAACATCATCGATTTATGTGCACATTTCGGATGCAATCAGAAACACCAGCGAATGTAAACAAAAATACGAAACTGTAGGAAATCAAAGTCACTGCAAGTGGTACATACAGTCGTATGATAAAACACAAACCTTCAAATCATTTATTATAAACACGTACGTGGTAAGTTTTGCTTCTTAAATGAAGTTACAGCGATAGGAAAGACATTAATAGCGTACCTGAACATTGTACCTACTGTTTGATCAACTGAAACATACAAAAACGCAAATCATTTTAATCTCCTAGCGTTGTACATAAACTAAGGCAACACATCTAGACAGATATATATACACTGCCAATCAAATATAATAAAGGTATCATTAACGATTGTAGTTTGTCGTCGGTTAATTCCTATTCAAGACGTTAACAGGAAACGAAATAAAGGCATTATGTCGTGAGCTAAATACAGCATTACACCATGATTAGTAACCTAAGCACGTATAATTGCACGCTGTCTACAAACAGATTGCCTGATAACTAGTTCTGTATAAGTCTTTATTATATCCATCTCCAGGGTCTCTGGCTGATTATGTAATAATCATACTGATTATTAACACAGGCAAATCAAATTGCTACTTAGACAATATTCCATGCAGAATGAACTTTAATCAAAACAGAGTTGATGGTTGCTATAAGTAGTGGAATGGTTAAAAATAAGTTGGTAATTTTACGTTTCAATTATTCCTGACATTTTCTGCGATGTATTCCTCCATTGAACATTTTGTATGTTGTATATGTGGTTTTTGATGATCGACCAGGCCAATCCTTGCTCCCATTTAACTATACATGTTCTCCTCGGTCGTTAATCATTTGTAGACTGTTGTTACCCTGTGGTTTGTTTGGGGAGGCATTGTCTTATGCATGTGTTTTTGTAGTAAACAGAAGCAAGTCCCCTTGTGGTAGTGTGTGGCTGTGCTATTGCCTGTGCGACTTCTTTATTCATTTTGGTAAAGATGTATAAGTGTACAAGATGCAAATGTGAACGAAAGTTGTTCATTAAAACAATTTGGATTACAAAAAGTAATATTTTCATATTAAGTATGCGGTAATGTACAAATTATATCGCTCTTCGTACCAACTAGACGATTGTTTTACCGCAATTAGGAGCAGAATGAACACTGGATTTCAGCATGGCATCAAACAAATAACAAACACAACATATTGCAACTTCAATAATGCATGTATATATGTAAAGATGTTACTGCGAGATGAAATTTAAATTGATATTTATGTAATTGGCGAAATGCGGAAATAGACGTAGAGAATTGAGTAATACTGCAATGGCATTTATATCGCTTGTAACATGTCTAACTTCGTTACCAATCTGTCTGTCTAAGAAAATAATGTCGAAAATTGAACATTTAATGATAGTTTTCTACTTTACATGAAGTCAAACAATCTGTCACTTGCGGATAACTTAATTCATGTACACCAGGAAATGCTTCTCAAAGAAATTTGTATATCAATATATCGTGACATATTGTCTTAAGACCCACATTAGTTCCTAAATCGTAAATACAACATCGGATGTATCGGAACTACATGAGTATACTCAATCAGTTCTGTTTCTGCTTGTTCCCGGTGTTTTTGCAGATATTTACCGTCTCTTTAGCGAGTATATATTAATCCAGCACTAAGTCTATTGTCAAAACTTAAAAGCTTTTCAACAAACAAAATACACGTTCTCCAGATGCAAAACATTGCCTTCTACTAATTCGCAAATATGTTTTCCAAGACGATATTAATTTCTCTAATAAAAAAACGCGTTTTCTATCTCAGTAATTTCATTTTTATACGCTCGATATGTTCCCAATGAATGCGTTGCAACCATTGACAAGATTAAATGAACGTAGTCACATGAATAAGTACAGCAAAACCTCGATAATAAGACCACCCGTGGGACCCTTGAAAACTGGTCTAAATATAGAGGTGGTCTTAATATTGAGGTTGAATAAAGAGCACAACGGTAAAATGGACTTAGAAATTGTGATAATGATATTGGTGGTCTTATTATTGAGGTGGTCTTTAAGTGAAGTTTTCCTGTATCTTTTATTTACGCCACGGTTATAGATATATGTATGCTTTTAATTTTTCCATTATATATTTTGACTTCGTGCTCTCTTACAACTTTGTATCTCAAATGTATTCAGGAAATTAACTTGGCAGTAACATTTGTGTTTTAAAGATTAACATATCGAATTTCTGATAATAAACCATATGTTACTTGCGATGAATATGACGCGCTCTGTTCAATGGAACTTGAGTAAATAGTTCGAATCACGTCGTTAATTAGAAAACTTGATAGTTTCACCGCATAGGTGACATTTAGAGTGTATTCCGGAGTGATAAAGGTGTAACACAACACAACTTTTTTCGAGGAATCATATTGTGTCAGACAACAGTTATTTAATATTGACAACGAGAAAGAAAGAGCAAAAGAAGCATCGTTTAAAAACGACTGAGCTTCACGCCAGTGTAAACTTTCACTAGAATTTCTTTGATCGAGTTAAACCTCCAATATTTTACTGACAGTTCCAATGCTGTATTCGTTGTTTTGTTATTATTTCTTTTTGTGTTTTGAATGTACGTGTATGTTAAATTACCCTTTCCCATGTGCAATTATTTCACTTTATATAGTGTTCATGTTATTTTCTGCCCAGTTTCGGCCTATTGTTGCCAGCTGTCTTGACTTGTTCTGTGATATTTTCTATCCATTAATTTCCCCCCTTCACAGTTTGTCCTCTTTGATTTTCCTAGCTATTCGTTATGGCCTATCAGGCCATTCCTTGCGCCTCTGTTCCCTAACGTGTGTACCCTTTAACCTTCTCAAGTGCCGTATGTTTTATGTATTGTTGTTTTCCCGGAGGTCTGTGAGGGGACGCACTGTCTTATGTATGTGGGGTTCCCTGTAGCAGCTTATTCTCTCTCTTTGACAATGAATCATCATCCCGACCAATATCTAGCGCAGTGCACCCTGCTAAGAGACACAGTTATTTACCTAGATAAGCAACCTTTAAAATACATTTTATACCGATAAATTGCGTACACAAAACGTAGTAGATATGATCTCTATAAACAATCAATCAGACAGTTCCAGACTGATACACCAGATATCCTATAAATGTTGACATATATCACTTGCGTAACCGCCAAACAAAGACATTACAAACAGGAGCAAGAGAAAGAGGCATTTAAAACTTTATTGTTTTAGACACACACTGTTGTCTAAGAAACATCCCAATTGCTGTCAATCATGTCATAAACAGTATTCAGTACAGCAGTAATAAACATGCCAAGCGACTTATCTTTGAATTTATGACAAACATATCTTGAAGGGAGCAAGTGCTGTGAATTGATTAAAATCACACAGTAAACAATATAAATGTAATTCAGAGATGGTATATTTATTAATCTACCTCGTAAAATAACAGAACTATCAATCAAATAACAGCGTCTCAAAGCATATAGCACACACGAATTGAGACACGTAATAAACATGAACGGAAACAACAAGTAGGTTACGCAAGACAAGTTGACAAAGACTATTGTCATCTGGTACAGAAAGGGATTTGTCACAAACAAAGTAAATAATCGTTAGGGAAACATAACGATCAGGAAGGAATACAAACACAGATAACAATGTAAATACATTCGAGACAGATTTGATAATAATTTTAACATTCATGTGGTTACTAGAAAATATTACAAGAAGGTAAGGGAATTTTATATTGGAAATCTATACAAATGATCGTAGTACACTTCGGTTATATGTCTAAAATAAAATAACTATGTCGCAGTATGCAAATGCTAACGAAATATTGAGGTGACCTAGACGTATCGAATATTACCATACGTAATAACCACGTGTATAAAATATACAATACAGCTAAGTACGATGGTTCTATCAACAAATGTCCTAAATACAGCTGTATAATAAATATAGATCTACAACTGTTTATGTCACATAAACCTGACTAGAAGCGACTGCAGACAAATTAGGAAACAAACGCCACATAATTTGTGATATTTCAGTAAGGTATTGTGGTAAACGGATATAAGAGACGTTAAGTTGCTACAGGGAACGCCACATACACAAAACAATACCTCCTATACAGGTCCCCGGGAAAACAACATTCTACTAAACATTAAGCAGAACTACTGGATAGTACATTGCATAAACTAAAACAAACAGTGAGGAGTTGGTGAGAAGGGGTTGGATTTTCACATAACAAGACCACGCAGATACATAAGGGTACAAAATAAAACAAATGCATCTGTATTAAACCATGCATACGTTTGAAAGCTAATTAAAACACGAGTTAGTTAATGGAAATACTTTGAGAAAAAGAACACCGTTCGTCGTTTATCTTTAATATATAGTACATATTTCTTTAGCATGAACAAGAGTTAAATAACCATTCACTGAATACTAGTACATAAAATAACGATTAATGCTAAATACAAAAAGTGTTCTTAACAAAACTTTAGTATTTACAAAAAATTGCCGTAATTGTAACACAGATAATTTAATTACCAAACTTTAAGAAAACAAGTTCTTTTTCAAAACTGATATATCAAGTAGGACGTAAAAACGTCAAGATAACTACCCCAGACACCATGGTTGAAATATAGACCAAACTCGCGTGCCAATATCAAATTACGAACTAGATATCTTAGTACTCTATGTAAGCCTGATCAGACAAGGAATGGTAAAATGTGTCACCAATCAACCATAAGAGAGACAATATCATAAGTTATTACCTTCCTGACATAACCATCACTCACAAATCTCTCTGAGTATATATGGAGTGCAATTCTTTATGATAATGTAACACGGAGACGTTATAATGCAACATATTAGAGCATTACGGTTGACGGATTTTATACCTAAATGCCTGGTAGGGTCAAACGTACTTAGCCTCACAAAAGCACATTAATACATGAATAAAACACGCAAGTACACAAATACAGGGGCAAGGTGGAGACGACAAAAAGATAAATGATGGATGAAAATACGAATACCGCCTTGGAACGGGCAGTGGCAAAACACCACTGTATCATTTTAATGCATCATTAAAATGACTTAAAAGTGCTTGATAGTTTACGTCTTATCTTCAAACTGAGAAAAATAGTTACTTTGAACTGGTAACATTTGATTGCTTGGTACGAACCGTTTATTCTAATATTGTTTTATTTAATTCGCATTAAATGTAATCAAGAGGTGCGTATGAGTCCAGGAAGACTGCAGATTCACTAGTGTTTTACACGAACTATTACAGCGAGTTCATTCTTATGACGTACATAAGAGCGGAACTAAATATAGATTCCATCATTGTCTGTTTACATTATGGTCGTCAACATAGCAAAATATCCCTAACTGCGTATTTAGTAGTTTATCTCAATGACCCAAATACAATTTCATGTGTCCAAATAAGATTATTTTAAACCAACTTAAGTCAGTATTGCTATTTCAAACTTAATTCATCCGTCGGAAATTGTTTTTCCAATTGTAAGTAGCAGTAACCTTTGCTCCTCGATGCCCTAAACGATCGTTGCATGTGTTATTTCCTTATACGTACCAGCATACCTTAAACAAATTTGATTTGTCAGTTTAACAGCAACATTGGCGTTATTTTCAGAACTCCAAAAATACAATTATACCCGTATAATCTTGCTTCACACCAAGTTTGGTTGCAAAACATAAATCTAAATTACATTTACCACGCGGGAATCAATATCCTATTTCGAACTTTCGGGTTTTTCAGCGAAAATTACCTCCTATTTTAAGTAACTGTTAAATTAACTTTTGCCCATCGTCGCAACAACTGGCAAGTTAATGAAACAATCATATGGTGCATCGAAAGCTTGCTTCAATAATGTTTGCTTCTATTCCTGTATTTTTACTTGATACAAACTTCTTATTGCAATAAAAACGCTGCCACCGTCTACGGAAAAATACGGTGTTTATGGCACTTCATGCAGAGTTTTTGAACACGTACGACGGAGTGTGTTCAGAAAACTTGTTTATTTGTAATGCAGTTCTACTTATATAATACCGATGTAGTAAGTTCGAACGTCAGATGATAGAAGTTTCTTGTTGTATAAAGAGTGTGCCACGTAACACTACACTTTCTCCAATCATTCGAGCAAATGTTTACTTTTTGAATTTTTATATGACCAATCCGTCGATTTTCTTGAATGTTTGAATAAAATGTAGAATTACAGGCCACAATCGCATGACTATGGAAACCTCAATGCTCTGGCTCTCGTACTGGACCAATCATTTATTTCAATGCATAAAGGTTCCATAAAGTAAACGGATGTTCTTACCACAGTCCGTCGTGCGTCAACAAATATCTTTACTAAATACCGTACTTTTCCGTAGACGGTGGTCACGGTTTATACGGTTTTTTGTCATTTCCCAAGGGAATTGTCTGACTCAGGAGCTGTTCGTCAATTTAACCTTTCACTTGGCTCTATGTTTCCGTTTTGACGATAACTTATGATACAAGACAAGTTATATGCTTCTTGAAAGTAAGTTAATTAATTTACATAATTAAATCTGTGAAAGAGAAAGAATTAGAGAGAGAAAGTATTTCCCTTCAATTTCGTCGAATTATTTCCAAGAACCCCATAAATTGTTTTTCGTCTTTCTGAGAAAAAGTTTTACCCTCTTGAGATAATTGTTACATATGGGGTTATGGAATTACATTTTATTTAAGTTATGTGCCTTCCAGAAGAATATAGGTAGTACAGATAGAACGAGCTTGGAAAGACGGTTTCAACGATACAACATAATATTCAAACCGCCAACAATTGAGTTACGGGGTTCTGGAAATCTGACGGTTTGCCAATTTAACTTTCCAAGTGGTTCAATGTTCCATTTTTACGCTATTATATGGTAAAAGACAAGTAAATATGCTTAGTTAATTATATAATTAAACCAGTAAAAGAATTACCCTTTGTCATAACTATTAATCTTTGTAACATGTCGAAACACGAAGGAAAACGCCATATTAAATAAGATTTCAAAGACAGTTTGGTTAACTTATGGGAACAAGCATTAATACACAGGAAATTGACATTTCAAACATAATCGAGTATTTGCGGGACACGTTATTACGCGCTCGAAATTAGGCTGCTGAAAATCATTATGAGCTCGTCATCCAGTTTGTAATCAGAAAACAATGCGGGAACAATTAGAACCAAAGCAATGTTGTTTAATTTACTTTGAAAATCATGGATGATTATATTTTACGCTAGGTATAAAAAATATTCAACGGGAAAATGTTTCAGAAACTGCAAATGCATATGCTTGTGGACTAGATGGATGTGCTATTTTAAAAAAAGTATCCAATTTGATTGAAATAGCTTAGTTGCAAGAAATACACATATGACTGAAGGTATAATGACAAGAGAATAATAAAGTACAATCGGACCAAGCTCTATCCGAATACAAAATGTACGTGGTATTATCCGAAATAAATACCAGGGCTCGATGTATCTTCTTATGCACGTTAAATTGAAATGGGCTATTCGACCTATGTATTATTCTAAGCAAAAGTTCGGACCCGATGATTTCGAATGAACGAGGTTCGAGTGTATGTAAAACATGTCAACAGCTCATGCTGTCAATTTGTAAAATGGTTATATAATACGTTATCCACTATAAAGCTGTTGTTTCACATCGAACGCTTCCTATAGAATTGTTCCTCTAAAATTGTAAATGTAATTATAAGAACATTTTTCCCATGTACACGTACTGAATACACCGTTGTAAGCCAGTAATTATTGTAGAGAACGCGACTACAAAATCCTTTCCAGACATTTTAATCATCTTACCATTATTTGTTCACTCTTCGTGGTATACATGCAACACACGTTTTGTATATTTCGGTGACTATAAAACCCAAAACCCATTCATTATTCATGTGTGTGCTTTGTGTTACATGTGCCTTTCTGCATGGTGGTTTTTGATTGTCGGCAAGACCATTCATTGCTCCCATAGTCCCATACATGTTTACCATTTCACCTCCTTAGTCCCTAATGTTTCTAGGCTTGTGTCTCGTTGTGCTTTGAAGTGGCTGAGCGCGACTTGTTCGTGTCGTTTCGTGATATACGCGTGGTCAGCTCAATATAAAATAAACAGGCAATGAATGATATAGATATTTAAATGTTTAATTGTTTATTTGATATATTTCAACCTTGTAGTCAACTTCAATACATTTATTTCCATACGATAGATATTCATGAGCCGTGTTGATTTTGTTTTGTATGTATAGACATATTAAGTTGTTTCAGGAAACGCCACATACACATATAAAACTATGCCTCACCCCACACAGATACCCGGGGAAAGAAGAGTCTACAAAACATTAGCCACTGAGGAGATGCAAAGGTAAACATGTATGGTAATAAGGAATGGTCTAACCAAAACAACTGAGAGTAATTTAGGGGGACAACAATGGGGAACGTTAAATGGAGGGAATTCATCACAGAACATGTCAATAAAGCCAGTTATAATAGGCAGAAGGGAGGGGAGAAATGGACGTGAACAATGATCCAAAATATGCACACAATTTCAAACAGGACATTATTCACACACGAACACACATTTCAAATATAGATCTGTACTTCAGGTAACATTGTAGTATCAAGACAGAAATAATTACTGAAGCTTAAAAGTTGAAATAGACTTCCATACAATTAACCGAAGTGAAGAAAGATGCCAAACGTTGAAGTGAGATCACTGTAAAGTTTAATTACTTGACTGTGAGCCTATTATTGAATCACAGACATTTCGTGGTATGTCCAACTAAACCGAAATATTTTAAGTAATATGTTATATGTATATGCATTTGTCTGTACAAAATAATGACTACAATGCTTTGGGACATTTAGACTCATAGTTAAATATATTCAATAAGATATTGAGTTTTACTGAATTGTCCTGTGAGCTTTTCCATCCATTAATTCCCCCCTCCCCCTCCTTTTACTGTCCACGTTGATTCTCCTAATTATTCCTTATGGTCTGTTGGACCGTTCCTTGTGCCTCTGTTCCTTAATATGTGTACTGTACCTCCTTAAGTGCATTATGTTTTGTGAATTGTTATTTTTCCTGAGGTCTGCGTGGGGAGGTATTGTCTTGTGTATGTGGCGTTCCCTGTAGTTACGTATTCTCTCTGTTGTAAATTATTCAATGGACTTAAAGTAAAGTGAGGGATTAAGCACTATTTAGTAAATTGAGTGATCTGTATTTACTTTAACATTACTCAGCAACCTTACATTAATGATAAAATAAGGATATGGGATACGTAGCATGTTCAAAATAGTTTCCTTGTGTGACATGACATATCCAAAAGTGTGTAAATGAAGAAATGCAACGAGATTGTGTTAATGCATTGATTCACATTCAACGAGACAGTAGAGTAATCGACATTATTCGAGTTTATATTCATCTTTTGAATTCGCACTAATCAAATTTGAAAATAAACTCGCGAAATTCTGAATTGTTTGATATATTGTTTCTATTTTGATTCAAACTATTCGTTAATTAAAAGTTCGTATGTGTGCATTTAATTGACATTTTGTAATGACTGTGAAAGTTATGACATTTAAAAATAATACTATTATTTACTGAAAGCGTCATGAAATCGAAATGCAACTAAATTGAACAGTTTCGATTAATATTTAAAGCACAATTTGTCTCAAACTTGTCAAAATAATAATGTCATCAAAGTTCATTTAATAATTACAATGGTATTCATAGCTAATACCGTAAAGAACTTCTACTCGAGTTCTCCATTTATATTTTTCTACATCAATTATCTGATTTAAGTTGTGAAATAACCAATTTTCGGCCTATGCTTACTAACTTTCTTGGTTTGTTATGTGATGTATTTCATTCATTCAACAATTCCCTCCCTTGTTGTCCCCCACAGTCTGGGGCCACAGCCCCCACCATATGCTGCTCCCCTATTCCAATACATGTTTACCATTGTACCTTTACAGTCCTTGGTTTCCCTGGGGTGTGTGTGGGTAGGCATTTTGCTACATATGTGGCGTTCCCTGTAACAACTTAATCTCTCCTCCAATAACCAAGTTATAATTGGTCAACAAAGTACCACACATATAATAGCAAGAAACTGACTACACATTACAGAAGTAATCACATTTATTATCTAATATTATCGACATGACCTATTCTTATTCATTATCGCACATCACTACTGTATTATCCGATAATTATATAACGCCAATACCTTAATGTATTTAAAGCATACGGTGAACATCTGTAAAATAGTTTGCAATACATATGAAGACTATCGTTATTTCTATCGGGGAATACGAGAATGTCATTGCCCTATGTATGTACTTGGACATTTGCATAAAGAAAATAATCAGATGCTTTTATACGCGGATATGAGTTATTTCGATAACAGACGGAAAAAGAATTAATTATAAAAGAACGAATGTCATACAATTTTCAGATGTTATTTTGCTTAAGTCGATCTGTGTAATTAAAGGAAATGCCTAAACTAACCTGGAGCGTTTGGCTGAGTATTTTCATCAATAAAAATACGAAATTAATTATGTTATCTAAAAGCGTTTTATACACGACTTAAAATGATTTTTCCGACCAATAATCTTCTTTCAATATACCGTATAACATGTTTTAAAATGCTATTGAATATAAAAGTAGGCCAACTAAGTAAGGACTTCTTTGTCTTAATGGCATAATATCCAAAAGTACATCAAGATAACAAGGTTTGAAATTTAACTTCAACTTTTTACTAATGTTAATGACATCTTTTAACTTATGTTATAAATCGAACGATCATTTTACCATAAAAGAGAGATTGATAATTTTGAACTTTACAATTGTTTTATCTGCTCTAAATCAGTATAATTTTAATGCATCGTTAAAATTAGTAACCGGTTGAAACAAATAATTGACTATGTTTTTGTGGCGGAATTATTACAAATGGTGTGTGTCTAAGAGAACTTCTAAACATTCTGGCATAAAAAAATATTTATACAAGACGTATTTCAAAATATAACATACCAACAGCATTACCTTTAAATTGATGATGGCGGTTCCAATAATTTACCCGAATCAACATTAAACAGACGGCGTACTTAGCCTGAGAGTTTTTTGCGTTTTGAAGCAGTACTCCTTCACATACATATGTATTTACAACATGGTTTACAAACGAAAAGTCCAGGTATGCGATTTTCCAGAAATCAAATATCAATTGAATTGTATTTTTAAATACAGTAAATATCGAATAAGTGTTTGGTTCAAGACGTTGCATTATACATTATACTGAATATTCCTGAGATGTGAAGTATATACAAACATATTAGTATCATCAGTAAACAGATGGTGACACTTCATCAAGCTATTCAGAGTAAGTCGCTCCTTAACCAACACAATGTATATTGATATTAATATCAATAACCACGTGTCCTTAAATTACTGAAAGAGATTAAGTCATTAAGCACTCAAATCGTTGCTTCACTAAAAACATAAGTTTCATAACGAACTTGTAAGTCGAGCGCTCGAATAATTTGAAAGAGAGATTAAGTTTTGCCCACACAGACCAAACGACAAATAAACAACTAACCAACGATCCGTTTATATCGTTTCACACGAATTAGTTTTATAATATGCAATTTGCGTCCATAATATCCACCATTATTGTAATTGCTTCAGGTGCATATTAAATTATAAACACTTTTCAATTTAACAAATGCGAGAGAATAAGTTGTCACAGGGAACGCCACATACATAAGCCAATGCCTCCCCACACAGACATCCATTAAAAACAATTAACCATTACGTACATAACAACCGACACACAGTGTAAAACAAGCAGCCTTTTACTGACCTTGCTCTCTGTCTTGGCAGGCTATTTTAAAACTTAAATTACATTAAAACCTCACTTAAAGACCACCTCAATATTGACACCATCCAAAAATTAAGACCACATATTTCAAGTCCATTTTTATGGTTTTGCTCGTTATTCATTCTCAATATTAAGACCACTTCAATAAAAAGACCAGTTTTCAATCGTCCAAATGATTGTCGTTTTATTTAGGTTTTACTGTATACATGTAGTTTATTTGTCTATAACATGAGTAGGATGCCTTGATCATCTGTATATATGAAGTAGTGTCTGCATGTTATGTTGGGGTTTGTCCAGCGAGATTTTCTTATTGTATGACCAGTATGAGGTTGGGTGCATCCGTTCACTAGGTTTAACCTATCTGTGGCTTTTTATCACTGGGTACAGGCGATACTCCTGTTTCCATCCAGTATATTTATGTTTTGTCCAACTTGATTTTTCAAATCCACCAGCCCGACGTCCCGGACAAGTCTTATTGCCAATTCGGGCTACCAACAGTTGAGTGGGATTTAGTCCGGGAGAAGTTTGTTATACAAGTCTACTTAACACACCATATTCTATAAGTTATAGGTATACATGTCGTCTTGGGTTTTCGGGATGGCTGTGTAATTTGAATGCGGCATTTCCTGTTCCGCTTTTTCATTCATCTACAATCTCGGAATTAATCACTGTCAGTGTATAATTTCAATTTGTCTGTTTTGTCTTTCGTGCCTCTGTATGTCTCCTTGTGGTTTTAGGACGGATGAGTACTTTGTTTATTACATTTCCTAATGGATTTCTTCATTCATTTCCACGCGCAAAAAATGTTTAATTTCTTGTACTCGATAACCGACGCCGTCTATGACAAAATATACTAAGTGCATTTTCCTCCTTCGGGTGTCTTAGCGAGTATGTATCAACACGTTTAAACATGTTGACCGAATAATATAGGGTTTCTCTATTTTACTCGCGTGATCGTCATAACAAATATTGGTATTAAAGTTGTTACAGGGAACGCCACATTCATAAGACATTGCCTCCCCACACAGGCCCCATGGAAACATTAGGGACTAAGTAGGTGCAACGTCAAACATGTATGGGTATAAGGAAGCAAGGAATGGTCAAGCCGGCCATATAAACAAGGGAAAAGGGTTGAACGGATGGAAAACATGCGCGAGTATAACGGATTCCACTACGTAAACACGATCGTCAACATTCAATGAACATTTCTCCTTGACTTATGATGTAAATAGTACTTCAGCATAGCATCATTTCAAACACGAACGTTTTACATTGCCAAGTTTGTTACATGAACATGTAACATTTGATGTTCTCAGTATCAATTTTGAATAATTAGAACTGATACTGCACCAGTGCACTATGCGCGAAGCATTTCAAGTACAGCCCGACGCCAATTTTTGGCAAGATAGCATCGTCTTAGGAATTTGTTAAATGTTTTATTAAGTTAACCTTCATATTACCTGGAATACGATGAAGCGATGTCGTTGTACAGTTCCATGAAAATTTATGGAAATTCTGTACTTGTTCACAAAATTGTACATTTCAGTTGTTGGTATTAGAATCAACTCACCAATAGGACCTACAAGAGCTATATTCGTGAACTAGGCATCAAAACAGACGCATGTCGTATAATAAATACTCATTTAGACGATATTTGAAATGCATTTAACATTTCATTCAAGCAAATGTTTCATACAATTTGATTGGATTATTTCTATGTTGTGTAACTCAAAATATAACTTCTTCTAATTTGATTTTAGATGTAGGATGGATTAAATCCTTACAGGAAACGCAACATACATAAGACAATGCCTCCCCACACAGACCTCAGAGAAACAACAGTCTACAAAACATTAGGGACCGAGGAGGTACAATAGTAAACAAGGCATAGGGATAGGGGAGCCAGGAATGATCTGGCCGCCAATCGAAAACAACCATGGATAGTTTAGGGGGTCAACAAGGAAGGAAACTTTAAATGGATGGAATGAACATTAGGTAAAGTAGTTGCACACAGGGGAAAGGGAAACTTAACACCCTTATAAAACATAAATATAAATAATAACCACACAGTGACTTACAGCATCAATCTATTTGAAACCCGTTGCGAAATTATACCCTCGACATGTTTGCATACATTTTAGTAGACTTGCCAGCGAATTAGATGTATGTTAGTTAATAAACCGGAATAACCGTCATTATATTTCTACCTGGAGTCTTGCAATCTTTATTGACAATCAAAAGAATTGCTTAACAACATAATTCTATTAAACAAATAAAGACGCCGAGGAGGAAAATGTCAGTTACAAAGTTAACATTTATAAACACTATTATACTCAAGAGGTTTTGAAAAAAGCTCTTTTTAACACAATAAATTAAAGCACAATACAGCATGTAAGTTTGCTAAAACATTCTGATTGAACGATTGCTTAATTGAACAATTAGTACATTCCTTGGCATCTATACGACACAATGAAAATAGATCACGCAAACATCACTGATATCGTCTTAGTCGCTGGAAACATTGCATATATACAGTACTGTTCTTTTTCATTTTGAATCGACCCCCAATACATAATTTTGTGTAAGAATATTGTGCAATAATCCAGCTAAAACATTTTAGAGAAAATAAAGTCAATTAGTTGTTCTTTTTTTAGGATTTATTATACTGCGTACTGCACATAAGTTTCATGAACAGTGGACAAGAATGGAGTCATAAGACTTTGTAAATATCCATTAAATTCAGTCTTGCGTACATTTTATAACATAGACTGATTCTGTTCTACAGAACACAAACTGAACATTATATAATTAAAAAAGAACGAATTTGCATCCGTTTAGAAATGTACCTATTCTCGTGTGTAAGAAATCCGATAAATATCTAACTACATGTATGTCGATTCATACGACAATTTGAGCTATACCACACACACATATTCTGTTAGCAGGTCTGCATGAGAAAACATATTTACAAAACAGTTCAAGCAAATCTAGTAATGAAGAAATAAAAACAAGAACATTCCATCAAAACATTTTGTTACGAAAACAATCTATATTACCAATATAAACTATGCCAGCAAATCCTGATAGTCCAGGTTCAATGATACACTAGTACGCCATCTGAACTGTATCAACACCGTATTAAAATTGTTTTATAATCGCACTTACCAAATGTTTTACAACTGATTAAATGATCACTTTCCAATTTTATCCGCCGATGTGCTAACAGGTATTCGTCCTTGTCACTGAACCTGGAAGTAGATAAATCAATCAAGAATCAACAACATTGATTGTAAAGGAAGTGTGAAATGTTATTAATGCTTCACGTGATGTCCTAATTGGAAAACATGTCCATGAAAGTGTCCAATACTGCTGATGTGAACTACAAATACAAAAACACAACCCAATAGCTGTTACCTTACTGTGATAGGTTTATCAGATAATCTTACTTTCTGCTTTCAGAGATTTTCTGTATACTGTTCCGCAGATGAATATAGTTCTAGTAGTAGCGTGTATCCAAGTTCGCATTTCCCCATATGCAGTTCCTTTACCTGATATGATATTTGTGTTCTTTTCTCTCCCTTTGGCCTATGACTACTGACTGTCTTGACTTGTTCTGTGATATATTCCATACACTCAACCCTTTCCCCCTTTTGCCCCCTTAATTATCCATGGTTTTTGATTGTCGGCAAGATAATTCATTGCTCCCCTATTTCCAAACATGTATTACCCTTGCACCTACTCAGTACCTAATGTTTTACAGATCGTTGTTTCCCTGGGGTCTGCATGGAGAGGCATTGTCTTATGTATGTTGCGTTCCATGTAACAACTTAATCCTACATTTAATATCCTCGTAGTAAATACAAACGATGTAATGCAAAGGGAAATGTAGAAATGCAATTGAAAGCTAATACGTTATTGATTGGCGAAACGTATCATTCATCATATCATGGTTGTGAAATATGAGTGAATGTGTTTTCTTGAAATATCTTCACAACGATGGTATGTAAATATTGACCATTATTAATTATATATCCTGCACTGAGAAGGTCTTCTTCACTTTTACATGTATAACCCCCAGTATGTTTACTGACAGTTCCAAGGTTGTAAATCACTGTGTAGTTTTTATTTCTGTTTATGTTTTAGGTGTATTCTAAGGTCCCCTGTACCCATGTACAGTTGCTTTACTTGATATAATATAATGTTCTGCCCCCCCCCCCCCTCCCCTTTCGGCTTATGATTACTGACTGTCTTGGGCTATTCCGCGATGTATCCCGTTTTATTAACTTTTCCCCCTTGTTTTCCCCTAAATTCTCCAAAGTTGTTTTTGTTGATCCATTCCTTGCCCCCCTATTCCCACACATGTTACATTTGCACCTCCTCAGTGCCTAATATACTGAAGAATGTTGTTTTCCCTAGGGCCTGTGTGAGGGGAGGCATTGTCTTAAATATGTATGAGATCTTTCAAATTATTTGTGTATGCCAAATATATATAGTGCGCATTTAAGACTGCATAGTTGTATTTATTTTTATTTGTTCATATCCCTTTTTGCTTTAGTGGTTGATGAACGCATTGTATGCAGCATTTTCTGTTAATGTTTTATAACTATTACATAGTTGGAAAGAGAACTATCGTATCTAATGGACTTAAAACAGAAACATGTGACTCACCCCTTTTCCCACACATGTTTACCCTTGCACTTCATCAGTCCCTAATGAGATACATTGTATATTCTTGTCTTATGTTTGAGACTTTCCCTGTAACAATTTACTCTCTTTCAGCAGAGATGGCATTTCAAGCTCGACTCCTAGTTATTCCTTGTGGTCTGCTGAGCCATTCCTTGCGCCTCAGTTCCTTAATATGTGTACCGTTTGACCTTCTTTAGTACCTTATGTTTTGTGGATTGTTGTTTTTTTCCGGAGATCTGCGTAGGGAGGCATTGTCTTATGTATGTGGCTTTCCCTGTATTTACGTATTCTCTCTCTTTCATAATCAGTTTATTTACAGATCCTTTATTCACACTTATAAAACTCCTACATTGCAGCATTTTCTCTGAATACGATACTTGTGTCAAGCGATGCTCTACTTTGACCGATCATACGAGCAATATCAACGTAATTAACGTCCTAAGAAAAAACAATACGGAAAACAAAACTTACAACCCTGATATTGTACACATGTCGATGTATATCAAGTAAATAATAGACGGACATAAACCTTGTACGAATATATAAGCTGTGGAGAAATATAGTGCAACATTATAGCATTCGCCTTGGGAGCGGGAGGTTGAAGATGGGGTCCGTTCTAATATAGCAGGTGAGCTAGTTAAATATAAGATAATTATCACCATACTTCCAACATACTTAAACCATCAATCCAGAATACAAAGAATCTCATTAGCCGAGTGGTTACAGAATCTGCTTTGGGAGCGAGAGGTCAATGATTCGAATCCCAGTAGGGGTCCTTTCTTATATTGCCGGTTGGTCAGCCGCCAGCTAGTTAAGTAATGGTTACCAAGCACCTACCTGCCTCGTGTCTGGCATTATAGGATGGGAATCGGGAAGTAAATATACTCAGAAAGGAGGTGTCTTAAAAGTCAGCAATGGTGACCTGCCCATTCAATTGGGGTGACATTATAATAAATAAACACTTTACTTAACAACAGCAAGAGAAAGATCCTGTGATAGTATGTTGTTCCAGACAGAACAAGCCGATTTTACTGTCTCACAAATATCCGACATGTCAGTTATGGCGTACCCATTGTCTTGCAAAGCATTACTAAACATGTCAACTGATTTGTCAAAGGCTTTATAACACAACCTTCAGGGAAATGTGTGGTGAATTAATTAATTCTACAATAGTTTTGCAAAATTCATACCGAAATGAATATAGTTTCGTGATAGAATAATTCTTTCGGAGGTTTTGTGTATTATGTAGGCAGTTTGTAGTACACGATCAGTAGACAAAACGTTGCATGTAGTACGAACAAATTGAGACATGACAATACAGCATAAAAAGCTGATGACCAACATAACACCATGGACAAACCAAGTCATGACTAAAATTGATATACGAAAGTCACAAACCATGTCTAGTAGGACATTTTATCACTGTTAGATATGATAAGTTATGACTAAAATTGATATACGAAAGTCACAAACCAAGTCTAGTAGGACATTTTATCAATGTTAGATATGATTAGTAATGACTAAAATCGATATACGAAAGTCACAAACCAAGTCTAGTAGGACATTTTATCAATGTTAGATATGATTAGTTATGACTAAAATTGATATAAGAAAGTCACAAACCAAAGCCTCGCGTTCAGTCTTTTTTACCTACTCGTTTCATAAATTAAATAAAACATGAACACTCATATTACATCCCCTACGTATTATATCACAAATAGATATGTAAGGGTAATGGTAATATAGTTGAATTTACGTTTATGAAGCGTAATGGATAAGCAACAGTTTTGTGACTGAGGTGACCAGAGTTAACACTTCACACAGTAATTTGAACCAATTGAAAAAAACTTGAGTTTAACTAAGAAGGAAATATTTACTATCAAAACGACAAAACATAGAGATTAAAAAGATGGTTAACACGTATCTGCAGTAAGAAAGGACGAATAAACTGCTTTGCTACGGAGCCATTAATTCTTTATTTAGTTTTAGTTTTACATACGTATTGTAACAGTTTAAATTTTCTGAAATACGATTGCAATATATGAAATATGAGCTCGCGTGTGACGCAGATTAAACCAGATAACCGCTTTTTATGGGAAGTATAAACTCTGCTTTGTAGCACAGATGAGAAAATATGTCATTAGAGGTTGGAACCACTATATAACGATTTAACTGAAATACGACATTGCGGAACATATCAGTTGACGGATTAATGCATTACTAAGATAATAAAACTTGCCCATGGAATGGAGATCGACTGATTTAGTTTAATGGAGATAATAAGTTGATACAGGGAACACCACATACATAATACAATGTATCTTTACCAAACCTCCGGGAATACAACAGTTCATAAAACATCAGGCATTTGGGGAGGCGCACGGGTAAACACGTAAGGGAACAAGAGCGCAAGAAATTGTCTGGCCGGCCATAAGGGACAACCAAAGAAAACCAATAAGGACAAACGAGGGAGGACTTCAGTCTGTATTTCACACCAAAATTTGCATCAACATTATTGTCTGAAGCTGCATATTTGAACAGGCTTTAGCCACACTACGTTATGGAATGACAGAAACCGTGTTCTCATTTGCTTAGTAAAAGATATGTAGCTAATATTTAAAACTTCGTCGTCACATTGTGTCTTGACAAATTTATTCATATCTTAAAAGCGCAAATATTCAATATATATTTTAAAACTTATCCAATGTGTATGTCTACATGTTACAGTGATAGATAACACACATTATATAGATAAGGACATAACTATCCATGCAGTATTGATAATGAGATATACATTGGCATTTGTGTTTCATAACAAGCATTATAAATTTTCATAGAAGCATGACACACACGAAGTTTGATGCCAATCTCAACGGAAGTTATTGCACCGCACCTCCCCTAGTCGTTTGACTTCGCCCACCCACTCATAAAAACGCCTGTCCGACTGAACAACGTCATGTACCAAACTAAACGTTCAAAGCAGTGACATACCTCTAGAAATTATCTTTATTTCAAACACTTTTATCCTCGAAATGTAGAAATATCTTTACGCAACAATATTTACACATACATAGGAGAATGCTCGTATATTGCTCCTGGCTATTTCAAATGCAATTTATAACATGTTCGTCGAAGTATCTATATTAAGATTTTAACGAAAATGGGAAATAAATACATGTAAAAATAAACTGGACAGTGACAGCTCAAACGTAAGCGAATGATTTACGTTAAAACTAATTGTATCATGGTTTAGATAGTTTTCATTTAAGTTTGTAGTACTACATCTGGAGAGATGAAACTAAATGACTTAAGGGGATGGTCTTAATTGTCTAAGGAGTGCAGTGACGAACAGTTTGCTAATGAGATATCCACATTGTTGGTTACACCACTGTTGACAAAAGCGACATTTCATATCAATGCATTACCAGAATTGGTTGAACATCATATTGCATACTACGATATTAACTTTCACAATCACGATGCATGTTATGTCTGCTTATTTGCATTGACGTTGCACGATTAAGAGAAACACCTACTTGTACACACATATTTTTGGATAAGACTATAATATAATCAGACAGAGTAAAACGATCGGATATGTAATCAGATAACCAGGTACTCTGCCTATAACTTACACCATTGATAATTGGCCGCTGACGATGTGAAACTCATTATCTTTTTTTCAGTTCGAACAAAATTGATACAAACTATCAGAAACAAGTCAATAAAATAATCAATGTAATTCTTTATGAACTGCATAAGTTTTGAACTGTTTTGTTTCTGGACTTAGTTCTGGACAATATCAATTTAATTAAAAAATATCGAAAGTTGTTACATATCCTAGTACCATCCAAGGAACAGAATACTGCCACAGGGTGAATGCGTATGTAGCTTTAAGTTTATACGGTACGAATATAATGTAGCTAAAATATGTCAGTTGTGTTAATTTACAATTAGTGAAAGAGTATTTTATATAGTCCACCGAACGCCGAGACTGAGGATTCAAATCGAATACTTTCTATATATGGAATTGTTCCTAATGTGTAAAATGTAACTATAAAGCCGTCAGATTGTCTCATATACATTATATATACACCGCTTTCAGCCAGTATCTATAACAGAAACGCGGCGACATTATCATCTCCAAACATTTTGCTCATCTTGATAATACTTCTTTCATTAAAAATATAAACGCTGTATGTGATACAGTCATAACAGGTGTGTGCCATATTTAACCCCCCCCCCAAAAAAAAAACATGACCCCGCATACGACTGTTTTCGAATCATACCGAAGAATCTTCATCATCAGATAAGCCGATAATTATCGATGCGAGTGTCGCAAATCAGTGGTCACCGTGTCGGAAACACTCGGAAACACTCGTGATTTACCGATTTATGATATGATTTCATGATCATTATCGTTCGCGACTTAATTAGCCACCAATCTGTGTTTAGCCAGCATAATGAAATTGCCCCGGGCAGTACTAATTTATCAGTATGTTTTCTACATTCATGATACTTATTGTAGCCTGTTTCGAAAGCAATATATTGAATTATGAACAGAACCGAACATAAAGTTTGTTATCGACTTGAGCGATTTAACAGCTCATCGTTAGAATATGTACACAAATACATCATCATGTGATATGAAAAAATAAATACATCATATATTAATGAATAACATCAATAGCATTGTAATATTTGTTCTTAAATTACCTATTTCATACATAAAGATGAATATTACAAGTGATTGTATAAACAGACAATAACAAAATGACAGTGGTATCACTTAACGTCGCTGGTTCAAGTTCGCGCAAACGAGGCCTAAATTCGAGTTTTTTTCAATTTTGTCATGCACTAAAAGTGTTGGTTTTAATTACTGTATGAAGTTTGCAGTGCGTGTACTCCGGAATTAAACATTAGGTAAGTTACAAGTGGACTATTTGTATTTGAGAGACATCAATTGGTAACAGTGTCTAGTTAAATTTGGTACACTTCTTAATAATACATATGTTAGTGATTGGATTATGATTTAAACGTACACTAGCATTTTAGGTGATATATCATAACAGTACAAGACACGGGGTAAGTTTTTGTATATTTATACTGATTTTTGACCATTGATTTATTTATTGATTTGTTACCCCTGCGTTATGTAAACATTAAATTTTTGTAAGCATTTACCTATTTTAATGGGAACTTCAAAAGTTCAGCATTTTTGGTTAATGATAAGTTAAATTTTGTTGAACTTTTCTAAAGTAACTGAAAAATAAAATGTCACTATTTTCCTGATGTCATGTGCTAACTTAATTTACGCTGTCTACAATTTCCAATTACCATAAGCCTTACATGCAATCAATTGATTTAATAAATAGATTAGTATACATGCTGACTTTCTTATATTTAGTGGTTACAATATTATTTATTACTAATTTCAAGATTTGTAGCAGAAAATACAATGTTTTTGACGTTTTTGTCATTTCTGAGTGGTTGCCATTTACAAATTGTATAAAATAAACATTTTCGAAATACATGAGGAAGTACTATAAGTAAATTAAACATTAAATGTATTTATCTACATGACCTCTCTTCGTAGTAACTGGTTTGCCTTTGAATTGATGATTTTGTTCTTTAAAGAAATGCGATAGTGAAATAATGGAAAGAAAAAGTAACAAGACACCTGATGATAAGAAAGAAGGAAAACCAAATTTACCAAGTGAAGAAATACTTGGGAGACAGAGCCGGCACAATGAACCAATTCCACCACCACGGCAGGAATGTAACCTGCCAACATTTCTTGAAGAAGCTACACTGAAGCTTCCTGAACCGAATCTTCCCACAATCCAAAAAAAGTAATAAAGACCAAGTGTTCGTATTGATAAATATATATATACAGACATCTATGTAATGTGTATGTACATTGTATATGTGGAGTTCATGGAGTTGTATTGTTTTTTCAAGATTGATCTATGCACTTAGACTATTTTTGGGGGTAATGATTTAGACACATAACATTTATTAATTATTTCTGACACTTTTATTTTTTGCAAAGAATATTCTTGAAAACATGTAGTTTCAGCATCAATTCAAGACTTTACGTAAATAATACTGGAAAAAGTTTGTATTTAGACGATTAATATATTTCTTAGGAGCATTTATATTTGGGTTAACGTGCTAGAGATTTCTGAAAATGTGGCCTTTTTTCTTATAACTTCAGTATAGCTTAATCAGAGATTTCAACTTTTGTTAACAATATTCACTGACATTTTGGAAAGATTTAATGTCTCATTCACGATACGTAATGGTGGGTAACCAAGGCACCCCATGAATCGCTACACAAGGCAGGTTGAACACATCTGTTTAAATACTAGGGACGTTATAATAACGTCATTCCATCATTCTGATTAAAGCGGATATCACTGATGGATTTACAGTTAATAAACAAGATTCATACAGAAATCTTTGAAGAAAAATTACGTCAACAAGTGACTTTGAGATAATTTGCTGTATCAAGTTCCGCATAGGCTAAGGGAAGAAACGTACATACATACACAAGTTGATCAACGAGTGTCTGAAGAGAAAATGCAGACACACAACACACGGTACGATAATGGAGATCAGTATTGGGGTTTTGGACTTCTTCCATGACTACACTATAGCGCTGTCTTTGCACGAACGACTACTTTGTCATTCCAGAGCTCAAGGGACAACATCACGGACCTAAGTTTGAATCAGTGAAAGGGTCGAATACGGTAACAGAGAAGAGCATCTTATCATTTTGTGAACAGTCGTTTGTTTACACTTTTAATCAGTTGGTACAACAACATGAGAAAACTGAGCGGGTGAAAAAGAAATATGACCTTTGACCTTACCATAGTCAAACTCACGTTGACGTGCCCCAGACAGCCAGAGATTGCCTTGTTTGTGTACATGTATTTATTTTGTATGTTAATTGTGTATTGGTATATATCACTAGAATACCGATATTTTATACTTTGAGGAAATGTATTTTTATACCATATTAAAGTAATAAGGAAAGTACACAAACTTCCTGATCACCCCTCGTACGGTTACTCTTCTCAAGGGACTTGTTGCTGCAGAGTCGTATTCAGAATACAACTGCTCAACTCGAATTGGCTTATAGGACAAACAGTTTGAATACTTGTTTTTCTATTTTGATACATTTAATATTTATCTTATTTTTCCGTTTGTCTCGTGACACAAAAGTACTCATTACCACCAATTAGAAAATCTTAGGCAAGCACTGACATATAGTAAATGGCCAATGCTAAAAAAGTTCTCAAGATATTGACATTCTCCCGGTAGTAAATTTCAATAAAATTGATAAACTGTCTTATCAAGTGTATGATAAAATCCTCATTAAGTTTAACAGATGATAAACAAGAGACAGTTGATACAAGGCAACAAAGTCGCCCCGAAAATGTTTAGCACAATAATTAATATGAAATGTTTGAAGGGAATATGTAGAAAAAAATAAAACAAAAGTGAAGTAATAACACTAAATTCCGTGTTACAGAAGGAGACGAGCGAACAAAATATACCCTCTTAGATTCACGTTTTCCATCCGGTATTGTTGTCAGTTTATGTATGCCTTTGATATTTTGATAGTGCGAATTGCATCCCACGAATGCAGAATATGACAAAAGAATACTTGATTTTCTTTATTTCTTTATTTCTATTTTTCTATGTTATTTGTTCTTCCATTTTACGTCACTACTGATTAATGCTTTAGATTATTTTTTACTAATATTCATGAAACTTTGGCAAATTAAACTAAGTTTAGTCTGTTTTGGTGTTTCTCGTTTATTTTGTTTAATTGTCTTCCCGATTCCTATCAATTAATTAATGCTAGACACAAGGCAGTTAGGCACACAGTAACGATTATTTAACTAGCAGGCGGCTCACCATATCAAACCGTCGACCTCCCACTCTCAAGGCGGATGCCTTAATCATTATATTAGATTATATGAAGTAGGAAAAAGAAGTATAACTCGACTGGGAACTGAGAAAGATAAGAAATGGTGACACCGTGACATCAAAACATTCATGAGAGACAACACATGGCATTACCATGAAGTCGGCTTTGCCAGTAACATCTATTCACAGATCTCACTGAGTTTCTTAGGTGTGCGTGCTTTGTACGTTTGTTCTTTATTATGGAGTCCAGATCTGAACACGCGACAACGGTTGACAAAATTACACTGGTTGGATCTTTCAACAGGAGGTTGTCACCCAGTCTAGAGTTCTGTCCCTTTGTCCCTCCTACAGACTATGTATAAAGACAAAGGCAAATAACTCAAGAATGAATAAAGGGAAAGAACTCAAATTGTATGCAATTATCTAACACTGACCATGATCATTTAGACTTTTCGTAACTTTTCACAAATAGATATGTAAGTGCAAAGGTAACATACTTTATTATAGGACGAATTTACGTTTATATAGCGTAATGGAACGCAACGGATTTGTGAGAGTGGTGATCAGAGTTCACATCCCTGCAGTAATGTTAGTTGTATTGCTCCAGGCTATAACAAACACATTTTATAACATATCGAGTTCCTCGAAATTTCCATATTAAGATTTGAACGACAGTCGGATTACTCTTATGGGAAATAAATACATGTAATTTCAACAGGACAGTGACATCTGAAACGTAAGCGAGAGATTTACGTTAACACTAATGGTATCATGGTTTAGATAGTTTTCTTTGAAGTTTGTAGCGCTGATGAAGCTAAATACAGTGTTAACTTAATGTGTCTAAGGACAGAATACAGTAACGAACAGCGTGGTAATGAGATACCCACATTGTTGGTTACACCACTGTTGACAAAAGCGACATTTCATATCAATGCATTACCAGGATTGGTTCAACATCATATTAGCATACTACGCTTACTTGATTGCTTAAAATACTGTTTTTTGATATTCTGATGTCAAAGGGTAAGTGCAAAGTAAAAGTAGAAAGCGTAGGTATCAACTGTGGTATCAATCAATTATCTAAGCATAATACAGTCCCTATTAACAGATAACAATAATTGATAAAGTCATGAATTTGAAGATTGTTTAGACAATGTTTAATACTTTTATTATGGTACTATGACAGTCATTGAGATTAGCCCTCTAATACCCTTGACCTTGCAAAACAAATGAATGAATATTTAACAAATGATATATGGAAGATCTCCTTCTGATAAAATATGTCATTGCCATAAACTAACAAATGCGCAAATTGGATCACAAATTTAATTATTCGTTATGATAGTTTATTCAGAAATGTTAGGCATACTGCCCATAATTTCACATAAACAATGCAAATATATATACAAAAATAACGGTCAATGGTCATTTGACATGCAATAGTATGATTGATATAGTACTTATTACATTTTCATTGATACAATGTGAAAAATGATTGAATAATCGAACAGTGAGGAGAAAATACAATTGAATAACTTATTACTAATACAACTGATTTCTTAGGTTAAAAGCTTTATGGATTAACAATGACAGATTTTTAACAACATTCTTACTTTCTGAGCTTAATAATTTAACAAATGTTGGTATATTGTATTTTTTTCTGTAATAATGATTTATATATTGTTTACGAGTTTCATGGTAATTGGACATTCAAACAAAAAATGGAATATGGTGGATATGATATATCGTGGGTGTTTATAATATAGCGTGATTAGAAACTGTCGCGTAACATTATTTCTTTTGGGGGCAATAATTATGTCCTATTTTGCGGAAATTACGAGAAAAATATTACTAAAGTACTTTGTGATAAGAAACTATCGCGTGACATTATATTAAAAGCAATTCGTTCACTAACTTGGTTTCAAGTGAAATAAGTCATAACAATATCTTTTTACATTTTGGGACAGGAATTAATCAAACATCCTAATATTACATATATTAATGGTTTGATTATGATTTGAATGTACACTAGCATTATAGCAGTACAAGACACAAGGTAAGTTTTCTATAGTATATTTGGATTGATTATGACAATTCATGGACAGGCAATGATTTATTTATTGATTTGTGATACTGCAAACATTAAATGGTCGCATTATATAAACTAGTCCACTTGTATTCTGTTTGGAAGCATGTACTTATTTCCGCGATAACATCAAAATTTCAGCATTTGTGGTTGACAATATATCAAATTTTGTTGAAATTTTCTAAAGTACCAGAAAAATAAAATGTCTCTTTTTCCTTGATGCCATGTGCTAGTTTGAATAACGATGTCTAATGTTTCCATTCACCATAAGCCATACATGTAATCAATTGATATAATATACACGAAAATCATTGATGCAAAGCATCAAAGGTCGCCGCTAAAGAATTGAATGATATTTTGTTATTTACATTCTTTTGTACAAAACACTTGTAACTACAGCATTACACTCTATTTGAGTAGTATCAAACACGTAAACAAAAAATATTAATCTGTTTACAGACCCAGTTCCAACTTCTCTGTATATAGCAAGGTCTTTGTTCACAAAAGTAATAATATTTAAAATTACATTCTTTGAATCTTTTACATAAATTCTCATTAAGTTTCTAAATAATTATCTCAGACTATCATGACACTCAAAATTTATCACAGGAACACATTTTCTATAAACAGATAAACTACTGTAACTGAATTTTACTTGATTGGTCCACTAAAGTGTCATGGTCACTAAACATGCAACCTAGTCAATAATCAAATAACAACCTCTAGGTACATGGTGACTAGAGTTCAACTGTTTATGTGTGTTCATTTAGTAATGTTAATATCGCTAGTTCTGTCATGTGATTGAAGAAATCCAACCAGTGTGCTGGATTTCCGCGGGATTTTATTGTTTACATCACGTGAGAACTATTTTCAACTTTCTAAAAATAAACTTTCCGTAGACTGGTTTCAAATATTTTATCAGTCAAAATAGACCTTGACCATTTGAAATCGTGCACCACATGAGGGAATCTAAAAATAAACTTTCCGTTGACTGGTTTCAAATATTTTATCAGTCAAAATAGACCTTGACCAATTGAAATCGTGCACAACATGAGGGAATAAATTAAAAGATTTAAAAAAAATAAAACAATAACAAAATATTACAAATACTTTTTCTGTAAAACTTTATTGTCAGTGGGTAAAATTATCTTGAATCGAATAATCTTGGAAAACAATTATGTCACGTGCCCCTCCAGGCTCCACGTACAAAAAAATATCACATTCCAGACAGTACGCCGCACTTCAGTGCGGCGACAATTAATTAATGTACATGCTTACTCTCTTATTTTTAGTGGTTACAATAGTATTACTTAATTTGTTCTATTTCAAGATTTGTCGAAGAAAATGCAATGTTTTTGACAGTTGTTTTCATTTCTAAGTGGTTGCCATGACAACCATTTTTTATAAATTGTATAAAATAAGTATTTTCTCAAAACATTTTGCTCATGTTTTTATGTATATAATTACATATATTGAAATTGACGGATTTAAACTCAGTTTTTTCTGCAATAAATTCTAAAAGTGCTATAAAATGAATTTGCGACCGAAATGGAATATAATGACTTTGTAAGCCACAATTGGTCTGCAGATAACAGCCTTGCGCTCAGTAAGGGCGAGCAGTCGCAAACGTTACGAAACAGCGCGCGAGTTTTGCTACTTGGTGTAGTGAAAAACGTTCGCGACCGTTCGCTATCGCAACTCGGAGGTAGCACACAGATAGTCCGAACACTGCGTTCAGTAACTGCTAACATCGCTCACGTTCTGCTTTGTATCCCTGGCGCAACGTATCCCATTGACTGCACATGGGGAACCAAATTGCGAAATGAACACAGGACTAGTTGCCTGCCTTTATAGTCTTTGAGGCAGGGAACCTGCACAAAAAACGAGGCGGTCAATACACTTGTTGGGTCGCGAACTTTGAGTGGGCTCCCGTTCGCCTTAACTGAGCGCAAGGCAGGTTTAGTGTGTTATCCGGTGAATAAATCATATGTCAGTAGAAGTAGAAGTCGGTCATCGAGCATGCGCAAAAAGGCACGCACTGTGTTGTCTGCTTCAAATGCGCTATTGACTATTATTAATCATCACCCAGGGTACAGGGCGGAGCTACACCTTTGAGCTAGGGACAGTAAGCGGTGTGACACCGACACTACAATTAATTCACACACTATAAACATTAGATCTGCACTTTTAAATGTGAATGGTTTCATTACTAAATATATGAATAAATTAACATCTCGAGAAATGATTAATATTTTCGACAACCATGATATCATTTGCCTTACTGAAATCAGGGGTGGAGTGCAGTTTGATTACGATGTGTAAACATTTGTTTTAAACCATTGCAGTAAACTGGTACACAATTCGCAATTCTGGTGGGTTGTTGATTTATATACGTAAGTCATTGCCTATCGATGGAGATTAAACTAGACACACGATTGTTTAATTTTGATTATATATCTGCATGAAGTTAGACACTGTATCAATTGATATAGTGCACTTTTCGTCAATGAACATACAAAGATTACTTCAATTTCGAATGAACCAACACTTGCAACACACTTCCAGTGGAAGGATCGGTAAACAATCTCATTTTAAAACCACTTAAATACTACATTTTGATATACAACATGTTCTTCAAGCTAACGTTAATAAATTTTGAGTCTCTTTATATTGTATGAAATAAAATATGTGAAGGTTTAAGCAATGAATTCGGTGAGTGCTATATTGCAATAACTTTTGTAAGACCCCGCATACGACTGTTTTCGAATACTGTTCGTTGGGGTTAAATTTTGCGCAAACGGCAAAAAAGACAACAACAATGGCGAGTGCGAATAATTCCTTCACACAATGTCCTAATTATTAAAGTTCTGTAACTTCCTATCATTCTTGTCTTTTCAACGAAGACGTTCACATATTTAATTTAATACAATATAAAGTGACAATCTAATAGTTATGCCTATAACAGTGTTCACTTGGTTTTAATTACTCTAATATAATATATTTCAAGAATTAATGTATAAAGAAAACAGTTTGCATCGCGTGTTCTCCGGATGACAACAGCTTTATGGAGCCGTATGTTCTTTATATAAATAACGTAATCAAAGTAAAATCAATTTATGTTCATTTAAACCACTCTTGTACTACGGATCAAAGTGTGACAAAAAATTGTTGATGTAAAATGGTAGATCACGTGTATTCGGTATTCAAAGGAAACGTAGAAAAATGTAGCTAGCTCTAAGAGGTTATAAATTATGTTGACGATTGTTATATAAAATTCGTGAAGGTAAAACAGTAAAGTATAAATTGATATGCAGTTTCAAGTGGTTAAAATGTTTACAACTGGCAAACTTGACAACAAATTATGTGATCTTTTGATACAATGTCGAGTACACAATGTGAATTTGCATTCGAGAGACATCAACGGTAACAGTGTCTGCTTAAATTTGGTACACTTCTTAATAATACATATGTTAGTGATTGGATTATGATTTAAATGTACACTAGCATTTTAGGTTATACAGCATAACAGTACAAGACACGGGGTAAGTTTTTGTATTTTATACTGATTTTTAGATGATTTTGTTCTTTAAAGAAATGAGAACAATTGAACATGTCAGTTCTGACCCCTTTTAAGAATATTGGTCATTACAATTATTCGATAAAAAAGTTAAAAAATCACAACTATACATTTATCTTTTTTCAATTACTTGATAGTGAAAATATGGAAAGAAAAAGTAACAAGCCACCTGAGGATAAGAAAGAAGAAAAACCAAATTTACCAAGTGAAGAAATACTTGGGAGATTGAGACGGCTCAATGTACAAATTCGAACACGACGGCAGGGATGTAACCGGCCAATATTTCTGAAAGAAGCGACAATGAAGCTTCCTGAACCAAATCTTCCCACAATCCATAAACCCTGAGTATTAAAGACGAAGTGTTCGTAATGACAAATATGAATAAACAGAAATCTATGTAATGTGTATGTACATTGTATATGTGAAGTTCCTGGAGTTTTAGTTTTTAACCAGAGTTTCTAAGGAACTTAGACTATTTTTGGTGGTAATGATTTAAACACTTTAGATAAGACACTTTTATTTTTGCAAAGAATATTCTTGAATAGTTTCAGCATCAATTCAAGACTTTAAGTTAATAATAATGGAACACAAATGATTATTTTTTACCAGATTTATGCACTTAAGACTATTTTTTGGGGTAATGATATAGAATTCTAACAGAAATTTTGCTCACACTTTTTTTTTATTCTTAAATAATTTCAGCATCAATTAAAGACTTTAAGTTAATAATACTGGAAAAAGTTTGTACTTAGACGATTAATATGTTTCATAGGTGCACTTAATTTATCTTTGGGTTAACGTGTTAGAGATTTCTGAAAGTGTGGCCTTTTTTCTTATAACTTTAGTATAGCTTAATCAAAGATTTCAACTCTTTGTAATCAATATCCACTGACATGTAAGAAAGATTTAATGTCTTCATTCATGATACATAATGGCGAATAACCAAGGCAACACATGAATCGCTTCCTGAGGCAGATTAAAAACATCTGTTTGAATTACTAGGTACGCTATAATAACGTCATGACATCATTCTGATTAATTTTCAAGCGTATATCACTAATGGAATTAACGTTAATAAGCAAGATTCATATAGAAATGCGTGAAATCTTTGAAGAAAAATGACGGAAAATAGGTGACGTTGAGATAAGATGTGCTATAAAGTTCTGCATAGGCTTATGAAAGAAACGTACACACACACACACACAAGTTTATCAACTAGTGTCTGAAGAGAAACTGCAGGCACACGCCAAACTCTACGATGTTTCAGATCAGTTTTCGGCTCTGAACTTCTTCAACGCGCACACTATAGTCCTGTCTTTGCACCAATGTACTACTGTGTCTTTCCATAGCTTAAGGGACAACTAAGTTTGAATCAGTGCAAGCGTTGTATACGGTAGCGGCGAGGAGCATATCATCATTAATTTGTTGACACTTTTGATAATTGGGTACAAAGATTTGAGAAAACTGAGCGTGTGAATGGAGACAATTCAGAATAAAGTGACTTTTGACGTTATCATAGTCAAAATGACTTTGACGTGCCCCAGAGAGCCAGTGGTAACATTGTATGTGTATATGTATTTATTTTGTTTGTTAATTAATTGTGTATTAGTATATATCACTAGGATAGCGAAATTATATACTTTTAGGAAATGTATTTTTATACTAGTTATCGTTAAGTTAGGCTATATTAAAGATATAGGAAAGGTCCATGAGCTTCCTAGTCACTTCTCGTACGGTTACTTTTCGCAAGGTACTTTTTTCTGCAGAAATGTATGCAGATTATAACTGTTTAATTCGCCTTGGCTTATAGAACAAAAGTTGTGTTTTGAATACTTGTTTTTCTTTATTTTTAATTTCTCTGTTATTTGTATTTCTGTTTTGTAGTCTGTACTGATTTATGCATCTGATTATTAACTTTGGCAAATTAAATTTTGTGAAGTCTTTTTTGGTGTTTCTTGTTTTTGTCATTTGTCTTAAAATATAGGGTTCTGGCTAACCCAAAATAGCCAGTGGTGTCGGCCCCTGACTTGCATATCTGGTCCGAGTGAATGAACCCCTACAAGGTTGCGGACTCGAACGCAGGTTTACCTCTAATGTCACTTTGGACATGAATTCCAATATGGGACCATACCAGGAGGAAACTAGTGACCAATGGCAGTTATAATGAGCTGTACTATAATTCATGGTAAAGGAGGCTTCCATTGTACTACACTGTGATTATATAACAGCATACCTAGCAATAATTTGAAACACTTCTTCAGGTAGCTAGAAAAGGTTGCCTAAACTTAGTATTTCTTTATGCAAGACTTTAGCTTACACACATGTTCATACTGTATATTTCATACATGCAGTTCCTTTACTTGATATAATGCTCATGTTCTATTCTCCCTCCTTTCGGCCCATGGTTACTAGCTTTCGTGTCGTGTTTTGTGATGTATTCAATCCATTCAATTATTTTCCCCGTTGTTGACCTCCAAAATTATCCATGGTTATTTTTGGTGGTCGGCCAGACCATTCCTTGCGCTCCAAATCCCTTACATATTTACAACTGTATCTCCCAAATCCCTAATGTTTCGTAGGCTGTTGTTTCCCTGGGGTCTGTGTGGGGAGGCATTGACTTGTGTAAGTTGCAGTTCCAAGTAACAATTAAATGTCTCTTTTAGAAATAATAGAAATTATCCAGTTCGTTATGTTATTCAATCTAGGCGTGAACTGCTTTTACTTTTCAAACATTGAAACTCTCCAACACCGCTTTATCTGTCACTCTATCAGCATCAATTACTTACTCCGTACGGCAGATAATTATGGAAAAAATAGCCTTACAATAGATGACCTATCGCGATTTCTTATGAAACAACCGTACTGGAAAAGTAACATGTCACTGCCTTGCGTTTAGATGGACATAGTCATTTGTCAAACGAAAGTTACCAGATTTATTTTCGATTCAGTTACGAGAAATTTCGATAACAAGCGGAAACAGAATAAATGACATTAGAACTAATACCATTGAATATGAACGTCATTTTTGCCAAAGCCGATACGTAATTATGAATAAGTATAATTAAATGTTAGGTTAATTTGGTTTATTCAGAGCAATCTTGTGCGTATGGATGGCGTTATTTCATTAGCAAAAATAGGCAAGTAATTACTTGACCTAAATCCATTTTCTAGACGACTCCCATTGATTTATTTGACCGGTACATTTGAATTTGAGCATAAATTTAGGTCAATGCCGACGCTGGGAACATGTATGAGTTATGGCGAGTTACAGACATGGTCAACGGACTATGTACAAGTACATGTGAGTGTTTCCTATGTTTAGTTGAATTCTTAGGAAAAGCAAAGTTTGATATTGATAACAAGTAATATGATAGTGTAATGTGCTATAAGTCCAACCGACAAATATCAGCTTATACATGGAAATATATAATAATAATGGTTTGTATTTTAGAATAATTGTACG
Organism: Mactromeris polynyma; assembly: GCA_032209605.1. NCBI lineage: Eukaryota > Metazoa > Mollusca > Bivalvia > Venerida > Mactridae > Mactromeris > Mactromeris polynyma. The sequence goes on from JASFXZ010000005.1 coordinate 1,615,287, forward strand.
TTGTAAAACATAAATCCGGTTTAATGTGATTTTTTTATTAAATTCTGATAAAACACTAATGTACTGACTACATGTCGTATACATGCATAAAGTTAACATCGCTTCAGAACAGTATTTAAGTTATATAACGTCCATCGGTAAACTCATCCTGCACTCTGTACAGACAAGATTTTTCTTATTATCGCTATTTTGCAACCGTCATGTCACCGGATACTATGAAGTCGTTTCTACAGCTTCTGAATCTATGCTTCTGACAGTTGCACATACTTTGTATGAACGGTACCGGTTATTACATGTCACCATAAGTGTGAACTGAGTCTTTGTTTTTGACATTAACGTCTATAATGTGCACTAAAAAGTAATGCGTGCTTATCCCCTTTTTCAGCACAGCCGTACTAGCATGGCTTTGCTATTTGCATACCAGTGTAGTTTAAACCATTCAAATCTTACGTTAACCACCAAGGCAATTTATCTCTTCAACCGAACAACGTTTGTAACATTGACGCGGATTGGTTAATCTTTCGATAAAGGGCATGTTACCTTACGTGAATTTACCGAAATCAATTTTGGATCTGGAGTGACCAGCAATCGTTACATCTCGGCATTGTTTTATGTTGCACAACAAATCGTAACCTTCAAACAGCGCACACCATCATTTTCAAGATATTTCTTGTTTAAGAATGGTTGTCTATTTACATACAATGATTTAATGTGTATGCGCAGGACAACTTGTGTTGCAACTGGACCTAACATTCGAAAAGTGTAAGGCAAGCCCTATTATTTCATCAGCCAGATAATATATTTTGGTTGTAAATCTAGAACTTCTTACTTTAGGAATCTCAGGTAACGACAATCAAGATAGCTAGTTTGAAATTCAAATCTATAACGATATACGAATATTTGCGATATACTGCAAGTTATCCAATAACATAAACAATGATTTAACCAGACATTAGGGAGAAGTGATACTTTTGGAAACTCATTATTCTACTTTAGTCCTTTATCAGTTCTCAATCAGTATATGTGATTGTATCATTATGATGAATTTGTCTGCAAGTCGATGAAATGTCGGTGAAAGTCTATCTTCAGATTATCTAACCAATCACAATGTTTGTGTTAAACAAAATTTATGTTTTGTGTTAATTATTCGGCATTCCTCAACGAACGAATAAAATATTGTTTTGATATTTTTGTATTTCACAGAATTTGATACCGGTACAGTTACCTTCCTTGTCTGTCGTAATTACAGTATAGCCAATAGTATTCAATGTATTTATGTCGCCGATGCCCGCGTCACCGCTAGTGGGTGGGGTAAATTGAATTAACCCTACGACATTTCCAATTTATTGGGATGATTGTCATCACATCAATAGTACTTTCGATAGTGTTGTTACATGAGACAATGCCTCTCCACACAGACAAAACGGAAGTGTCTTTTCAAATAATTTCCATCGAAAGTAATGATAAATTGTAAACCAATTTATCCAAAATACTATAGTGTACAGTAACATTTTACGTGCATGTACATTAAAAAGATATATAAAGTTGTTACAGGGAACCATAGAAAACAACACTCTAAAAAACATTAGGGACTGCACAGGTAAACTATGGGAATAGGGGTGCAAAGAATCGTTTTTCCGACATTCAAAACGTATGATACAACTTTACAATGTTTTCAAATAGCACTATTTTTAAAGAGGTTCCTGATATTCGATATGTGCGTAGCAAGCATCGTTAATCTGAGTTTGATTAGATGTCAAACACAGTCACGGTGATGCCTATTATAAGGCTACATGTGATTTTGCAAGCGTCAGCACTAAAGACGTCAATTTCGAAGCTATACATTTGCCAATTAATGGTCAAATATTGTATAAGCGTGGGTTACCACATTCATCGAGGTGCAATTTTATCTACACACCGTGTAGTCGATACTTGGATTCCGGTTCCCCATGGAGTCATATCCAAAACACTCCGAGCCCTTACATCGATTATATAATAGTGATTTTTATACGAGGTGTAGATATTATGATAAAAGTAATTTCGGCAATTTGCGTTTCCGCACGCGATATTTCCAGTTATACAGCACCCATTTATCATTTAATGTAGGCATTTCAAACTTATTCATATGGCAAACTAGATAATATATAATTGTAACATATTGCGAATGCATAATACCATATATGTGTCATAATAATGTAGTGAAATTGAACACTGTTTGTATGGTTCGTCAAGGATTGTCAGAGTATCACTGTTTGTCCTCTTTGGTTCTACTAGTTACTCCTTATGATCTACCAGACCATCCCCTGCGCCTCTGTTCCCTAATGTATGTACCCTTTAGCCTCCTCAAGTGCCTTAAATGTTTTATGGATTGTTGTTTTCGCGAAGGTCTGTGTGGGGAGGCACTGTCTTTTGTATGTGGCGTTAACCCTTTAACAACTTATTCTGTATTTCGTATTTGTTGGCAACATAATTTTTTATAACAGTTGGAGAACAGTAAAATACAAATCACATTTCTCGACAGCAACCAATCAGCATAGCGATATTTTCGTACCAATATGTTCACGGATTATGTAATTTACTGCTCAGAAATAATATTGGCGTCTTATGAATGTATTAAATGTGTTCACCTTCCAAAGCTTTCTCACGGAACCGTTAACTGGGGTATGATAAAGCGATTTCGTCGATCTTTTCCTCCAAATGTTTCTAAATCCAATAACCTTACTCATAAATGTGCAGTTTATTGTCTGTTTTACTTGCCCTTGGGAATTTCAAAAGATGTATTCGCTATATACGTATTGATATAGATGCACAATATTTTGATTCAGGCAGTAACACCACTATAGGTTAGCCCAGGAAGAGCTACGTGAACAGCTATGTTCACACAGGCGTACGATAATTCAACAATAGGATAGACCAGGAAGAGCTACGTTAACAGCTATGTTCACCCAGGCGTACGATAAATCAACAATAAGTGACACCAGTAATTTTATCAGTTGATATAAGACATTATTGGAGATGCAGCATAAACGTTTTCGAAATGAAACTTTTACGTTTATCAACGCTACTCGCACTTCAAGATCGACGACCAAGTATTAAATAACAGAGCTTATTGTCGGATTTTGGTGAATTAGTAGTACATGATCCAAATTACAAGAATCTCTCTCCCTTAAATACATTATAAGAGGACAAATATAGTAAAACATAGCGAGGAATAAAAAAGAAAAAAGTACACAGCCACCACCCAAAGCACAAATTCAGATGACAATTTGGAACAGAAAAAGTACAATGCATATACAAATTAAAGGAAGGGGGGGGGGGTGAAAAGCATCACATGAGTGACGTGTGGCACAGGATATAATAGAGAATAAGTTGTTACAGGGAATGTCACATACACACGACAATGCCTGGTCACACAGAACTCCTGGAAAACAACAAACTACAAAACTGAGGAGGTGCAAGGGGAAACATACATGGGAACAGGGGCACGAGGAATAGTCCGGAAAGTAACTAAGAACAATTTGGGGGAAAAACACCGGGGAAATGATCACAAATATTTAAAAAAGGATATAGTGAGCAGCAAAGAGAATAAGCATCACCAAAACATACAGAGAAACTAGGCAACATTATGCAAGACGCGAGGTTTGCGTCACTAGTTTTATATAGCGATTGGCTAATTTATGTAAGTATGTCGTCGTCCTGACAAACTTGACATTTAAACTGAAACAGCTACTTCCTACATCCTCAATATGACTTTTATTGAGTGTCTGTGTTTAGAATAAAATGGGAAACGAAGTCTCTTATAGTCGATTTGAAACTCCGTCTGAATTAATTTACCGCCGGATTTAGAATCGTGTTGTGTTTGGAACCGACATCGGTTCATTAAATATGTACGTGACCGAAGGAAGCAAAATGTAGGGCAGAATTTGTAGAAATGGCTCGTAAAGTCAAATATACGTTTGTTTAGGCGCTTAAGCGTCTCATTGCTATCATCGTCAAACGGATGGTCTACTCGAAGTGCAGCTATTATCATAGTCTGAAGAAAAGAGTCCATGTAAAAATATTGTAGATTTGATGAGGATAATGGCTGATTTGTCAAGGATATATCAATTGTGAAAAAACGGGAGTCTTGATATTAATTTACGGCTTTTCTGGAATATTTGTGTCATTTTTGGATAAAGGAATGAGTTTATCCGAACAGTATTCATTTTTAATACGATAATGTGGAAAACACGCAGTCTTGCCGTGAATGCGCCTCCGAGGTCCTTAAGTCTTTTGATGTTATGTTTGTGTCCGCTGTCCATAACCTAGCAAAAAGATTGCCACTACTCAACATAAATCAATCTATTACAATTGGGTAAACGTGCTTCTAATTAAAACAGAATCCCAACAGTTCAGGATTGTCACTTCCAAATCAACCAGATGACAATGCCATCGTAATGCAATGGTGATTATGTCGGAGAAACTGGAGTTACCATTGTAAATGCAAAGAAGGCATCGACTGATTGTTACACTTTATATTATAAATGATGTTAAATTGAAGATGTATGTACTGAGTTTATGAAAGAAATACCTGCCTACCATTAATGAAATGTATTGCGGGAGAGAAATATTTCTAAGCTTGGCCTCACAAGTATAAAATATACATTAAGTTTTTACTCGGAAAGCAACATATACAAAACAAAGCATCCCCACACAGACATAAGGGAAACAACATCCAACGATACATTATGAACTTACAAGGGGTAAACATGCTTGTGAATAGGGGGCAATAACTATAGCAACAACCATGGATAATTTAGGTGGAAAACAAGGGAGTGATTGAATGGATAGAATACATCACAGGACAAGGCAAGAAATACAGTAGTCCCGGATGCCCTCTCCGCGATTACAGATATATGCAATGTTCATCACAATATATTTCTTTATTCCAGAACTCATGTATAATATGTATATGTACATGAATGAGATGCCGTAGTTCTACTGGTCAAATAAAAACTTCTTTAATACGAACGTGTTTGATCATTGATTAAATACAATGTTGTTTAGCAAAATTGAATCATACGCGCCACATTCACTTAAATCATTTACGAACAAGATGTAATACTTGTGCAACAACAAGTTAGGGAAACCCATACATACAAGCCATTTTACAGATAAATAAGAACAGTGTACATCTCCCCATGATTGTCAAACATACAACTATATACGACCGACACTCAGTGAATGTAAGTTAAATATTAGGTGCATTATATAAAAAAGCAAAACTGATCGCGATGCAGTCAAACTTCCTGATAAAGAACACATTAATTAAGAACAATCGGGTATAACCTAACACATCTGAAATCCGTAAATACTAATTTTGCATTCAAACGATAATGAATATAGCGAACAACGAATATACAGAACATGTATTCAAGGTCCGATTGGTGGTCCTCATAAATACGTTTTAGAGGACATAATTATAGTTTTTGTGTACGGATTCACAAGGACTAATCAATATTGCATAACCGTTCAAAAACTGTATGCTTACTCATGCAAACGGTGCAGGCATAAACATAACAGTCATGTACGAATTGAATATTTTGATTATAGAAACTTGTTTACATATCAAAACTATGTTAATTCATAAGACAACAAAACTACGAATATAATACAAACACAGACACAATACGCATGTACGGTCCTGAGAAGAATAAAAGCTTGGAGAAAATATGGTTATAAGAGCCGATAACGTTAATACCATATTAAGACATATTGATGGAGAAAATATGCACAACATTTGCGGTAAACACCTAAAATATACCCAATAATATGCATACAGAAAATTATACCTGCATATAGAAATTAATCTTTCAGTTAGTACCAAATATGTCCATGTATAGCCTCTATGGTATCGAAAAATGTCCGTATTATTTCATGCGCACTTTCGTTTTTGACTCAACATATTATGTAACTTAAATATGTACTCACCAAACTGTAATCAAATAACTTAAAAGCTATTTATCATCCGGCGGTTTAATTACAATAACACTTTTACATTCCGTAGTGTCGCATTACCTGGAAGTAAATCGAACACTGACTTAGAACTACGACTTGCAACTGACAGACATATCATTGCGAAATATTATCAATGCTTCGCGTATGTTCCTGATTGGAAAAATGTTCGTTACAAGTAGAACTCTGGGAGGCGTTGTGTCCAATACCGATGAAGCGCACTACAAGAACAAAAACACAGAATGCCCATTAACAACCCTCAAACTAAGGAATGTATCAATAATTGTACTTCCAGCTTTAAGAGTTTTTTCATGTACATTCTTTCTGTGCTGAATTGAGTTTATGTGTTACCAAATCACTACTAAGGTGTAACAAACGAATACATGAAACATAAGTGTCAATGACTCAAGTCAAGTAATAATTTATTTATTGTCGAATTATTAAATTAATATAACATGAATCAAGACTTTAATAACATACTAAAACTAGGCAACATTGTGTGCTCATTAAATAACTCATTTGAAAAATAAATAAATGCCAGACTTGAAATATACGAAAATAACATATTTTTCTGTATACATCTTTTAAACAAAAATAGTATAAACATACGTTCTCCAGCAATATCTGTTTATCATTTAATGTTGTAATTTTTACATGAACTGAGACATGTAAATAAACTGTAAACTGTGAGTGAGTGCAGTTATATTAGTAGAGTACCGATACTCACTGACATGTTCGATTTTATATTCAGTAGGTATATGAGCGCAATTCTAATTCCGAATACGGTACTTTGTCTGTATTGGATACCGCACACAATCGCATTTATTTCATCCTAGGGCTATACATCCAAAAAGAGAGAATAATTTGCTACAGGGAACGCCACATACATAAGACAATGCCTCTCTGCACAGACCTCCGGGGAAAACAACACTCCATAAAACATAAGGCATTTGAGGAGGCTCAAGGGTACATACGCAAGAAAACAAGGGAGCAAGGAATGGCCTGGTCGACCATATGGGATAACTAGGAGAATCAAAGGCGATAAAATGATACATGTGTAATATGCGTACCGTGTGATATATTTTAACCACGATTTTGTAGTGTAATAACTCTGACATGTACCTTTGACAAAATCTAAACATATTGAACTAATGTTGTCTTCTTAAATGTCATTTTAAATCCAATATATGTCACTTTGTCACATAGCTTGACGTATAGTATTATGCCTATTTATATAATTACGTTATGTTTTTATGGTGCACACACATTGTTATTCTTGTGAACTGGAAAAAAATCACCCCTAGCTTAGCATGGTTTCTTTCATATTTACTGCGCATTGCTTTGTCAGTTTGTTTTCAAAGTAATGATCATGTTAAAAACAAAAAGATCTATAAGTTTATACGATATACGCTTGCTAACGATGTTATTAAATGTATAAAGGAAGAAAAAACGGAGCAACTTTTCAAATTTTTTATAAACCGATTGAACCAAACTATAAACACAAACAATGATAGAAAAAAGGAATATAACAAATATGTACGTGCATGTATATAAATCCAACACTCGAAAGACGTTTGAAAGTAGTAAATTCATATTCATAGACCAGTGAAATTATATAAGACAAACAACATACACCGTATGTGCTATTCGAATACGTACTAAGTTAACATTCCGTCCATTACAATATGACTCTCGTGAGTTAAATCTCCACCTGTTTGTCCTCATTAATGCTTGGCCAAGCCATTCATTTGCGACCCTGTTCCCTTGCATATTTACCCTCGCACCTCTTCAAATGCCTAATGTTTTGTGGTATGTAGTTTTCCGGGAAATCTGTGTGGTGAGGCATTGTCTGATGTATGCGGCGTTCCATGTAGCAAGATATGGATAATGTGAGAAGGATTCCCATTCCCATTTACTTAGCAAGGCTTTATGGTTATAAGTATGAAATTGTTTACTTTATAAAACTTGTAAACATGCATAATAAGATAACTTTAATTCAGCAGCTTAAAACAGCTTTATATATTATATAATTAATTACTAATCCACACATTAAACAGTAACATTGCATTTCATCTCAGTGTCTCTATTGATGCGGTTTTTCGATAATACTTCATCTGGCAGGCTTGGAAATAAATCCCTTCAGACATTGAGCGTGAACAACTGGTTTGTGGAAAGCCTATCAGTGATTTTAATAGCATTCTTATTGAGGAATAGGGAGTAACAAAGATCAGAGTTTAGTTCGTATTGTTGAACCTCTCTATGGATTCGCCTTGTTAAAAATAATTACAACGTATTTACGAGGGAACGGTCTAAAATGGAAATATCAGGGAGTACTGGTGACTCCGAATATTGTAATTACTATATGAACGTGTTCTATGAACGTTAATGTTGACTTTAAGAAAAAAATTGATTGACACGATTGAAAGCATCAGTATCACTCGCCATTATATTTCCAAATTCTATTGAACTATGGTGATTATTTCAGTTACATCCAATCTTATTTTATTCACAGCTGATTCTCACGAGTGCCCTCCCTTTATCCCCTCCAGAGTTACCTCCCATTACATGTATAAAGTACTATATATACAGTACTATTTGATACTAAAAGAGAAAGAGAATAAGTCGCTACAGGGAACGCAACACACATAAGACAATGCCTCTCCAAACAGACAATCCATAAAACGTAAGGCATTTGAGGAGGCTCAATGGTACAGGTAAGGGAACAGGGGCGCAAGAAATGGTCTGGTCGACCATAAGGGATAACTAGGAGAATCAAATTGGACAAACAGGGGGGAATTTTACGGATGAAAAACATCACAGGACAATTCAATAAAGCTGGCAACAATAGGGCGAAAGTCAGAGAAAACAATATGAACACTATTCTAGAATTGGAGGAAGTTGTCATTAAATGCGCTGAATAATCCGATATTGACCTTGCAAGTAATTAAAGGTCGAAAATCAGAGCTTTTAATGTCGTTATTGCATGGACAGCGAGATTGGACTGTGAACTGAATCATTTCGATAATTTGTCAGTTCAAATAGGTTATATACGATTTGATGCCGGTCTTAATCCAAACATGTTAGAATTGTGTCTGGTCTCAAATGAATTGCACGACCGTAAAACACCGATGCATTCCTTCAGACAGCGTACTGAAGATTGCACGCATTTAATGACATGACGTTTAATTTCGGATTGGGTTATATTCATAACGATAGTTCAAAACACTGTATATCATTCATCATTTGGCATACCGTTTGACAATAAACGTTACTGTATGTTATTCACAACATATGTAATAGTATCGAAAAGATTTCTTCAAGTTAAAATATATTTTTTAATTCCACCCTGTCCCAAAAATAATTCTTAAAAAATGAGAAAATACAAACTCGTCGGTTACCGACTTATTTCAGCACCAGTAAAAACGAGTTGACGAACTTATATTCATGCAATTTCTTCCTCAGAGTAACTATTATCACTTTACAAATGAACCAAAAGGAATACATGCCCTTCGTAGGTGTTTATTGTTTTATTATGAAGGTTAACATTTTTTATGATATACGATAATTTGATGAGACTATTCGTGTTCTAAATTGTATACAACCTTTTATAATACAGTGTCTGTGAGGTGTATCAGTTTGTGGTAGAGCTATGAAATTTTAACACAACTCACGCCTTGGACATTTATTTCCCGTGCTTCAAATAACTCATATCGGAATAATCAGAGGTTTTGACTCCCCAGCGAAGATGTTGAAATGTTTAGGCCATTTTCTATGCTGTATTCTTATTCGACTGTCATAAATAAGGAAAAAGAGGTTTGCTGTAGTTGTCTCGACAAGAGAAATGTCAAGGAATGTTAAGAATAAAATGAAACCAATACCAAAAAGCAAAGATTGGTCATGCAGTCATTTTTCTGTTAACAAGTGAATGAAGCATTGTCGTGCAATACAAATTCCCATACCGGTTATTTAACCAATCGGTGAGCAAGGCAATCTGAAGAGCAGCTATATCCCCCACCGGACAATGGTATCAAATTAGGTTCGACTGATCCAAAACATTATTTTTATTATTTGGCTCGGTGATGGCTGATTGGGGATTTTGCTGCTTTTGAATCATATATTCCAGACTAGTGATCCTACGAGGACAATGAAATCCACAACATCACTTTACCGAATTAAGTAACAGTGTTAACAACGACTTTAACATATTGCATCAATTTTAAGATTAGTGGCCAGTTTCAGTGCGTAAGGGTTGGAAGAGTATCAATACTGGTGTGCATATGTATTATCCGTACAAATTAGTTTCACGTTACAAGCCAAAAATGATTATTGAAGATTAAATAAATATCATTGTATGATACATGGGATTTACTTCATTGGCACAGTCTGGATCTCATAGACCTCACATTGAAGTTTATGGAAGAGGATGGGTATGCTTACAAAGAAGAAATGCACTTGGAAACCCCATCATACATTATTACAGTATACGCATATGGTACGTCCATTGTAACAGTACTCAATATAGGTTGCGAAGAAAGATATTTGTTTGGGATTGTAGCGGCTGTAAGTTGACCAAGCGACGTGTACTGTTTTTTTGTCACACCAGGGACTACGTTCGTCGTCTTCTGTACAATTTTACATACTGATTGGAATATAGAAGACTATTGTATGATATTAAAAGTGGAAAATGATTGGCAGGTAATGCAACATTCGCAAAATCAGATTTGTTTTTGTGCCAAGTTTGTTTTCTTTATGGTTATGGGTTCGTGTGCATGCGAGGGGGTGCGTGTTTTAATAAATGACCATATATCGCTCTCCGGTGTTACTATCTTTTCCTGGAATTCCCTTTTTTTAAACGCTCCTAATTTTGTTTCGATGTAATAAGTACATTTTTCCATTGGAGTCTACTTTATAAAGCTATTGAATGAAAATGTTGTGTTAACTTTGCATTGTGATGTTAATAATTTAGCTAATCAAATACAAAATAAAATGGAGAAACAAAAACAGAGAGAGACACAAAACATTACACAACATACCAGGAGACACACACAGTGACGGGAGCTGCAGGTAGAGACACAAAACCTAGATCGAAACAAGTAGAAGCAAACCAAACTATATAGCATTTTCACTTAACATTCACGGAGAACGACGCTGGACTGCAAGACAAAACAACTGGGGAATTAAGGCATTGCAAAGGCCTACAGACTTTGAGCTGTCAGTGAACAAACTTTGGGTTTAACCAGTTTCTCGACATACCAACTACGCACGTATTGATTAAACAAGCATCCCAAACTACAGATTCACTGCGTATTTTGCGAGCTAAGCTGGCGAACCGGGCATTGAATGATATATCTGTCAATATTAAAGAAGACAACGTAATTATCTGTTACATCTTCATTCAATAGTATGTAGTTTAATTACAAATATACATATATATTGAAAATTTCATAATATTAATATAAAGACGTACGCACTCTGCATATCTCCATACGACATGAATATTAAACCTGTCTACTACAAGTGTGAAATGAACAATAACAGCACCAGCCAGCCTGTGTAATACTCTGACACAAACAAGGAAACACATCATTATTGTCTATAAAAGCTGTTTTTCTTCACAGCCGTTAGAATAATATATTGGAGAAAATCTCCAAGCTCCAAGGGGATGAAGTGTATGTCTAGAGATAATGATACGACGCAAAGATTTAGATGACATTCCTTAAGGATAGTTTTAATTAAATATATGTATATCATCTCATTTTCTCACAACAAGTTCTTCTCATCTTACCACGGACTGACAGAAGTGGAATCTGAACACGACGTAATTCCCATAAGGTAAAACAGAGCATGTTGCATGTAAAGTGCGTATTTGTTTCCTTAGATTTGTTCTGTACCATCATCCTTGTCAATCACAGTATTGGTACAGTGGAGACGCTTATTTACGACATGTTGGCATAATATATACACTGAACAAAATTTCTAAACGTCCACTTGGTATTTCGTCGAAATATAAGAACAGAAACTAATGTACACATTTGCCACTATTGAACAGACGGTCATCAAGAAATATTAATAAAAAGTGGTCAATAGTACAAAAATTATATATTTTTATAATTATTTTTTCAAATTTGAATTGATTAATTAATTGATTAAGTTAGTCATATCTGTCGAATCGGAGTACCAGCATCAAACATACCGACGGCCCTGCCGCGTTCTTCGGTGCTCATTCTCCGCTTTTCGTGTTGGACATACAACATGGATTGAATTAAAATGGCATTCACTGCTTACTACATAGCACCTTCAAAATTGGTATATTGTAAACGATATCTAATTTGACCTGTATTTTATTATCCTATACATATGTGCCCAAAATAGATTGAATCCATCCATACTTTATAGATTTGAAACCATTTTTGCACGGACGAACGGAAAGGGGCATCACTTAATGCCCCTTCTCCATTCTTCGTATGGCGGGGGCATAAAAGTCAATTGTTCATTACTTAATTATTCACATGCAATCAGTTGCACTTGCTAAGTGATAGATATACAATCAATTCCATATTTTGTGATCATTTATGTTTGTGTTCCTTTTGCTTCGTTGTTGTCCACATTTATAAACATGTTTCCAATATCAATTGTTTATAACGTACGAGGTGTCAACTATCCATTTCTCCATATGTGACCAGGTTTGTAAGTTTGAAGAACTAAACTTTACTCTGATAATTAAACAAGCACAGGTTTGCCGTACGGTGATTGAAATAATGCAAACATGTTTTATTACTACCTAGGACGATTGGATACACGATTGTTTTGTGTAATAAATTTAAATATAGTAATGCAAATGCAATCTGGTAAGGAATATGCTTTAGTTTGTGTTCAGATGTTTCCAACGAATCGAGAAGTACGTCAGCAGTTACATCTTATTCAAACGTAGTATTTAACCATATCGTAATGTCTTCTTTCCGCCGCCAGACCTGCCTAATAGTTATATGCTAGACATAACGAGCAGTTGAGCGAACGACAAATACTGTCATGATCTATAATCGATGAATTGTCTAGACTGGTCCAGTGCGTTGTCCTTGGACTTTTTACGTCTTTGACGTCCCTGTCATACGACCGACATTGTTATTATTCATGTATGTTATAGATTGTCGTACTTAAATGAAGTTCTTTTGAAACACAGCGTAAACATCCTCGGTACCCAGGCTTTTCATACACATATATGTTACCCTGGGTAAATTGGCTGGCAAACCTTAGTAATGCATAAATATTCATTGGCATTTCTCGACCAATGAAATGGACGATAACAAAAACGAAAGGAATCTCCTTTGTGAAGAGCTATCGCAACCGCGATTTCGTCCGTAACTCTTCGGCAATTTCCGTATCGCTTGAGGTGTGTGTCATTCGGCCAATCAAGCGGCTGTATTTCACTTCATTAATTATTTATGAGTACAAGACTTTTACAGCTAGTTTGCCCAGGGTATCATATATGTTATGAATAGCCTGGGTACCGAAGATGAGTGTAAAGGATTAAAACACAACGAGCATGTTGGAACAAAGTTAACAAAAAGTGCTAGCTATATGGTGTGGTGGTTTGTGTCTATTAGACGTATTCTTTGTGTCAGAATCCATTTGGAGATTACAATTTGTAAAAAATTGCTTTTAGGATCAGGACTATGCCTCTACACCCACATCATCTACTGTACCTCCTGTCACTTTTATGGAAAGAAACTAATATATGATTAACGCTCCGACAGACACATCAGATGCTACAATGTCGGCTACAAATGTCACACCAAAGAATGCTGTAGAACGTCTAATAAAATGCTCTGACATTTATGTACTCGACATATATCATTGCACTGACGACTAAATTTGGTCGTTGACATTTTGAACAACTTGATGAAAATCTCTTTGGAATGGTATGTCTTCCATGATAATCATTTTGATAAAAGTACGCGTAAGTATACAGATTACGATACGAGGCAAAGGTTTGGCGGAGACACTGACTGAGGTTACTTTAAAGTAATGATCTGAAGATGGCACCACGGAGACAATTTCGGCAACACCAATGTTCTTGTAACACGTTATTTGTGCTGAAGACAGTACACAATAAGAACCTCTTCAAAAATTTAGATAAGATGCAGCAGCTTGACCACCTTACAAAGACAAAAAACATATTTCGGACTTTAAAACAGCATCACATAATTTTCTTTACTTTTCTGAATTTGTCAGTTTTTTACAATTAAATTGTTAAATATGACTTTATCTAAGATATTTCAATGTCGCCAAAGAGTTAAGGCATACGCTAATTATTTAGACACTTTCCGATGACACGCATGAAAAATGTTTTTTTGTGTTTATGTACTAGTGAAATGTAGTGTAATTCCTTATTCGTTATCAAAACGATAAATTAAAAATAGAGATGTCAACGAAAAGCACATCAGGTTATCGAATATTCGATCAGCCTTTCGAACGAATATTTGACCATCTCATTTTAGAAAAAAGGGATTAAAAAACTCCATATTTCTATATCCAAATTACCCTTGTGTTGTGTGTATTCTACGTTTGTTTGACCTGAAGTTAAAGACTCAGGCGAAATAAATGATTGAATACAAAGACATCATCATCAGAATGTTTTCATTCGTGTTTATAAATATCTTGAGGAGAACTTAAAAGACGCTTCAATAATACATAGTGTTATAAAAATCACTCGACTTTACTTACAAAATAAGTACTTAAGTGTACGCAACTGAAGGCATGGAATGGCATTTAAGCTTTATTGTTATCTAATTGTACTGAATAATATAAACAATAAGTTAGATGAAGCTATAAATTTTGCTTCAGATTTTGTATGATTATAGAAGCGTTTCTCAAGTTCTCGATTAGGCGTAGACATATAAATATGTATTTGTTGTAAATTGTATAAAGTTTCTGTTCAGTTATCGTCAAATGTTCAACATTATGTAAAAATAAAATATGTTAATAATAATCAATGCTGTTGTTTTTAAAACGTAGTAACTGCCCATCTTTTTTTTCAATTTAAAAAAAAACCGAATGTCATTCATGCATTCATAAATGTACGAGATAAAGAACAGGAAAAAGCATACATGAATGTAACAAATCTCTACATATATAATACGATCTGTTAAAATACCATACATTCGCTTCGATGACTAAGATACTGTTGACGTACTTTAACGAAGTACGAGTAGACATCAGTAATTGTTTACTTTAATAAATTATTGTAAATATCGATTGAATTAAACACTACATTGATGTGGACGATGTATTGATCAACAACAGTAGTTATTGACAGTGGTACCAAATGGGAATATGGATTTTTTTTATCATACATGTATTGTACAATTGTCTCTTGTGCATGATGCATTGTTTTTCTAATTGTAATTGCATGTTTATCATGGTATAATTATTTTGTATTTTATGTTATTATATGTGTGCGGGTAATGTAAACGTCCTTCTGTAGGTAATTCACGGTCTTGAAGTATTGTGAATGTGGTATAAAATGAAAGGTTATCCATTTGGTGTCTATGTGTGTGGGTAATATTAGCATCTTTCTGTAGGTAATTCATGCTCTTGAAGTATTATGAATGTGGTTAACAATGCAAGGTTATCCATTTGCTAGTAAACAAATATAATAATGTGATTAACGCCATACACATGCGATCTCTGTGGTATATGTCCGTAACGATGGTAATTTTCTGGTACTATAGTTTGTTAGACAAAGGCTTAATACATCTTGGTAATGTAATGTTACACACAAATATAGAACGAGACATAAAGTTACAGTTTGGCTTCATTACAATGTTCTCACATAGGTCAAATGTCATCAGACCGAACGTGGTAGCAAAGATAGGTACATTTATTATATTATCATATTTTTGTATATTGTTCATTCTATCGCTGAAATTTCTAGAAAGAATTTAAAACGCTTTTATTTGTCATTATGGAAATTGAAGACACTTAACCAAGTGTATATGCCATGAGTGAAACGCTAGTTTTTGTTCAAACAAGCAACTTTAACATGTCAAGGGCAACAACGCCTGCTGATGTATACTTCGTGATCAACGCCTCATATGCGCAACTTATTATTCCTATTAAATATTGCTACTTTATGTTGAATACTTTATATGTATATGTGACATAGTTGTCGGCGTACATATGATTATGTATACCAATTGCCTAAACTTTAAAACGGAGTAAAAGGAGAACTACGCATGACTGTGTGACAATTCATTTACAGAAAACAAGATTTAGGAGAACGATACATTCACAAGACAATGCCTGCCCACGCAGAACTTCGAGAAAACAACAGTATACAAAACATTAGGCTCTGAGGAGCTGCAAGAGTGCACATGTATTGGAATAGTGGTGCAATGAATGATCTAGACGACCATAAAGAACATATAAGGATAATTTAGGGGGAGGCGACAAGGGGAAACTTTTAATGAATGGAATACATGACGGAAAAAGTCACGGTAGTCAGGTAAAATAGGCCGAAAGGGGGGGGGGGAAGAACACGAATATTATACCAACTGCACGAACTGCCCAAAAAGGAACATAAAATATATCTTAAACAAAAATAAAAACCACACAGAAACCAGAACAGCAAGCAACAAAACTGTCGAACAACCTCCGTATTCCAAAGGGTCCACATTCAATGTTGGCACCAGCGTATCCAACATACACTCAACCCTACAATAGTGCACACGACAATGAACATGTGCAAACAATACAAATACAAAGAATCAGCAAGGAAAAGAACATTCCATGATAAAATGAAATGGAAAGCAAAAGGCATAAAATATGCCCGATAGGTTAACATACGGCGGATATTGCGGAATAACGAGCGATAGATAGTTGTTTATTTTTGAAAGGAATGTTCGTTATACTTACAAATTGATTTTACAAGTGTTCGATTCTGATTGTTTTGGCTCGCCGTTATTACCGTTACATATTCTTATTATGCGGTAATTATTATCATAACCGTCAGTTGTAAATGAGTTCAGCCTTCTAGTATCTTTTCCTAAGAATGAAAATAATTAAGTTACAAAAATAAAATAAGAATAATTGGATATTTTATACAGATATCAAGATGGCAAACTTGCGTAAATAATAATATTAAATAATGGTATAATTACAGGTAACGAGATTGTTAAACTTGGAATAGTTGAAGGCAGTTGTAGCTGATAAACGGACTTACCACAGTGCACGGAGAGATGCTTTGATTGAGAGACTATATCTAGACATTGGTTTGCCTCAATGGTTCCGATCCTTTTGTTACAAGATCGTAGTAGTCGACAACACTTTTTTACCACATCTGATTAAACGTTTTAGTTGGAAATATTGCCAGATGTATTATTCCCCGGTATTATGAAAGTCATATGTCTCGTGAGATAGGTAAAAGAGAGAATAAGTTGCTACAGTGAACGCCACATACTTAAGACAGTGCAAGACCTCCGGGAAAACAACAGTCCATAAAACGTACGATTTAAGGAAGTCTGGTAACAATGAAGTCAGAACTTGAGTTGGAGAATGGCACATACTATGCACAGCCAATCTAAACGTACAAAGAAACATACAAGTCAAACGTACACATAAATAATTACAAAAGCACATAAGACACAAGGCAAATAACTAGGAGTACCGCATTGGAGCGGTTAGTGGCAAAACAACACAAGTAGTTGAATCAATCATAAGCAGCTTAATCAATTGCTCTTTCATGGCTTTGTTTAACTTTGTATCGGCCTTTAAAACACTGATCTGCTTCAGTGCATGACATTATCTGAAATAACAGCTAACTTATTTTTGTGTTTTTGTCACTGTTAAAGGCGTTCGTATTGCTTAGACTAAAGATCAGTAGCCCGGAAACTGATTTCAAGTCTGACACTGTAGATTTAATTGACCAAATTATCGTGGATATAAAACTAGAGAGACAGCGGAAGACAATAAAATATAGTATAATATATCATAAGTATTGTCTGACATTCTGAACTAGCGTCAATTTTGACGATTCCATTCTCGTAGTCGTAATTATAGTTTCAGAGCATTGACATTTTCAACTCTAGTACAAGCAAAGGTGCAACATGTACACACCACACTTAAAGATTAACAATACGTACAAGGACTAATTAACCAATTCGAATCAGGTTCTTATTCACGTGTTTATTGTACAGATGCCTACACTGAACAAAGAAAGTATGTTGGGGATTAACTAGTGTCCTCAATATATGCACAGACAATCCTTCCATGACCTCAGTTAATATGAAACCATAGACTTTGCCAATACAAATCGAAAGCAATTTAAATCTAAGCCAATACAATGTTTCTTCACTTCGTATGTAGAACAGTTTTTGACGTTGAAAATTCGTTAAAATACTGTTATTGCAATATCAACGGTATTTGTTTGTTTCAGGGGGGATGATGTAACAATATTCTACCAATGTGATAAGCTGTTGCGTGCATGACATGTCCAGCGGGAACGTGCAACATTATCAACAACGTAACATGGACCAGTTGACAAGGTATGGAGCCTTAGGTACCATGAGTCACAATTTCACGGTTTGCAAGCAATAGACCGATAGGAAGTTGACCTACTCATTTACACACTACAGTCATTGGGCATTGCACCCTTCAAACGCATTTATCAAGTCTGTTAGGTGCCTTTTAAAAATCAACTATCATATCTTGAAAATGTTGCTACAACCTTTCTCACTGCTTGGCATTATTTGATTTATACACGCCGCCCGGGTCGGAGTTTATTGGCTCATTTATCGCAGTTCTAAAAATATACCCATTTCTTAAATGCAACATCTTGGACATATTGTATTGTATGAGAGGTATTCGAGTTTCATCATTACAATAAAGTGTGATTGAAACTTACAATGACTATGGTAACATGGATTCGCGATGAGCACTACAAAGACATGATCCCAAAATATCGTCGTAAAAATAGTACCAAGCATCGTCGTAAAAATAGTCCCAAGCATCGTCGTGAACATAGTCCCAAGCATTGTCGTAAAAAAGTTCCAAACATCGTCGTAAAAATAGTCCATAAATAATTCCATGCATTGACACGTAAGGAAAAAATATGTTTTGTATCAAATAACAACATAAACGCATGATTAATAGGTTTACCTTTCTTCCTTAAAATGTATTTGAGTTATGAAAGTATATTATCTGTATTTTCGAATATTGTCCTTGTCCTTTGTCGAGTTACTTGTTGTAAGACAATGTGCAGGACTGATCTCATTAGAAAAGACAGAACTCTCGTCTTCAGTATTTCCATATATGATTGATTGTGATTGATTCAATCATGTGAGACGTTTATATGAGTGATATATACAAATTTATCTTAGAAGTTATAGACACTCGTATGTTTGTCAAGATTGTTTTGGACGCATGGATGTGTGGTAGGTGTAATGGTAACAAAATACTCAAAGCACTCACCAAACAGGAATTAACATGTTCCATTACAGGAATCTAGTTGATATTGGTGTGTTCCTGTGTCTGATATTACCAGTTGCAACAGCATATTTTGATTTACTTGTTTTGCTCAGGTTTGTTTCATATGTATATGTACTTTGAGTATTTGTCCAAAGTAAATATATTCCTTATTCCTCTGAAATTGTGTTAACCTATTTATTAGAGTGAATAGATTTAACACTTGGGCCAAATATACATGTGTTAAAACCAGTGCTACCAGTTCACAGGAAATGCGAACAAACTATTTTCCTGTACGGAAATAGAGCATATTTGAACATTTTAGCCGAATTTGTTTTCACGCCTAGTATTCATTTTGACTTGATAGGTTACGTTTTACTGTGTGTTTTTGTTGAGTTTCATTCGGGGTTTACGCCGTTTTCAACAGTGGTTAAGTTATATAAGGCGGTAGCTAACCTAACCAGTTTTCTTGGAATGAAAGACCAACCAGTACTACTTTACCATTACACAAGCAGCTAGCAACGTCCCTACATGAATCAGAAATGGAGGACAAATGGACGTAGCCAACTGTCACGGAAGGACATTACCTGCCCAGTCCCAGTATCGGACCCACACTTCCCAGGTAACAATCTGGCACCTTATCTACTGAGCTAACCTTGGTGGGATTGGGTGTTAAAATATGCTCCTTATTTACAATACAGGACACGCAAAGGTGGTAAGTTCAGCACACACGATTGTATGAAACCCAGATAAGTTGTGAAGTTAAAGCATGGAGTAGAGATCCACCAGATGCTCATTACAGACCAGCCAATTACACCCCGTGAAATGGATAACTTCCAAACCGTCATAGACAGAAAGATCACAATATAAATGTCTGCCGTGTTGAAAATACAATATGTTCAATGTTCTTTATTTCATACCTACCAATTGCCCAGGGGTGTTCAGAGTGAGAACCACTATCAAAGCTTGCAGGAGAGTTGTACTGCATCGGCTGCTTGACCAAAACAGTACTCCCTGCCGTTATTTCACTGCTGTTCATATTAGATGATTTAACTGTTAAAGAGTTCAAGCTTTAAAAGAAAGTAAACACTGCGAATGATTTTCATGTATATCTATAAGTTGATTTGAAAAAATATTAAAACCAACTTTTAGCATTATATATGTATACTCTAAGGACACAGTGAATAACATTTGACATGATGTGGACATGACCAACATTTTCTGTGTAGTCTGGAATGTTCGTTCAAAGAAAATTTGACATACGTTTTTATAAATGTGGGAGTCATAATTGAAATGCTCTTGAGACAATATCCATTCTAAAACTAAAACTGTTGAACATTATCGCCAATTTCGCAGCGCTTAAACCAGACATTGGAACAATTAAAGCACACAAAGCCGATAAAGCTATACAAATAACAAAATTGGACTAGACTTATAGAAAGTATTTAATACATTTTCATCACAATGGTATTTGGTCAAATATATTTCCATAAAGCTCTGTCTAGACTATGTTTAAGAGAAGCTTTTATTCAAATCCATGGTATAAATTTCGTATATTGTCGTCTCTTACAGTGTAAAAAATATAAAAGATATATGACTTACATTGTCGGTGAATCTTTACTGACTTTCTTGACTTGTTCCGTGATGCATTCCATCCATTAAACTTCCCCACCTTGTTGCCCCCTTTATTCTTCATAATTGTTTTGATGGTTTGGCCAGACCATTCATTGCACTCCTATTTCCATACATGTTTACCCCTGCACCTCCTCGGTAACTTTTGTTGTTTAGACTGTTGTTTCCTAGAGGTCTGTGTGGCGGGGCATTGGTCTATGTATGAGACGGTCTATGTAATAAAGTAATCTCTCTTACAAATTGATACAAAGCAAAGAAGCCCACTTAATCAGATCTACTTATTTCATTACAAAACATGTTTATGACGATATGATTAAGCAGCAACTATTGTGTTTCAGCGTTGTAGATTTCCATCGCATAACTTGATAACAAGCCATCAAGTAACGTATTCCATGGAAGTTGCATGGTTCTGAACTACGGTGACCGAGACCGTTGTAGTGCAAACTGTCATATGTCGAGTACATTTATCCTGATATTAAGTGCCCTCTGTCGACAATTTGATCGGTCATTGTCGTTCTAAAAAGAAGTAAATAACCCTGAGAAAGAGTTTATATCTGATAAAATGATAGTAATCGTCAATATGGGAATAAAGAAGATAAAATTGCACCTAAAGATCAGTTCGGTACGGTGATTCTGTTTTCAAGTAATGTGTAACATTCCATACAGAACATTACACACTACAATACCAAACGCACATGCTTGTACTTACACAAATTCTAGCAATTAAGCATATTACGTGATGGAATAGGACAATGCATGTAGTTACATATGTATATATTCTATTACTGTTCAATATAATATTATTTTATATAGTTGTGCCTCATGAGATAATGCCTTAAAGTATAAATGAAATAAATAATCTGTGTGCAGATACATTCCGAAACATAGTAAAGTTCAAGGTCATCAGAGCAAGAGCATTAAACTTATGGAAACAAACGTAAATATTAGCCGCTCTAGTGTTGTTGCTCTAAACAGTCAAATTTGATAGTCCTGAAATTCTTACAACATGAAAATACTATTGTTGTTGAAGAGATGTTGTTGCGTAAGAGAAGATTACTCAGCAGTGCTCACTGTTTAGTGCACTTAACGCGCGAGTCAATTTTGTTATGTCAAGATCACTTCCAACACGATGTTCGACCACTGTTCCCATCGTTTCTTATATATGTTTGTTATTTTCGTCACGTTTGTCTTTATTAATCTCCCAGCATTGTCCTTTAGACGTTAGAATTTATTCATGAAATCGCCTATTACCACAATCTCCAATCAGCCCAGAAAGCTTAAACATAACTTTGATTCGATGATGAAGGTTGGTGAAGAAGTTCCTTCTATATAAACAGTCACTTGTGCTTATTAACACGAAATTCCTGAAATAAACTGGAAGTAAATACAAATGAGACAAATCTGAAAAAGAAACACTTCATAAACAATAAAATATTGACAAATATAAATGTATTAACTTGACAAATTCCTTAAGTATCTCCTACAGTTAGTTCATGTTCGTTGAAAAGTGTTTTGTAAGCCCTCTAACTAACGACTGAAAAATAATATCAATTCGTTGTATTAATATACAATAACAGAATAGGGAGAGCCAGACATGCATTTTCTCCCTTTGGTCCATATAGAGAAACAGCAATATCTGTCTCTCAACAAAACTCAAGTTATTCAATTCCAGTGTGCTCATTGTCCTAATTTATGGTTCTGAGACACGGAGACACTACAAAGCAATGAAGGAAAAGCTACAAGTCTTTCTAAACACCTGCCGCAGACAGATTCTCCGAGTACGCTATCCAGAAGTCGTACCAAACATGGAGTTATAGAGGAGAACAAACTAGCCACCAATTACTAACGTCATCAGACGACGGAAATGGTGATAGACTGGGCATACCCTGCGGAAGGACCATTTAAACATCGTCAGACAGTCCATTGACTGGAATCAACAGACGAAGAGAAAGAGAGGAAGATAACATATTACATGGAGAAGAACTGTGGAGACTGAGATAAGAGCCATCTTCAATCATAGAGCGAGGCAAAGATGATAGCAATTGACCGAAGAAGATAATGAGCCATACTGGGAGCCCTTTGTCCCTCCTAGGGGCAAAGAGAAATAAGTAAGTAATATAAAACAATATGATAGTCAATGATTTAGGTACTTTGAAGTTAATATTACATTTGGTAATAGTCATAGAGTGTCTGCATTATTGTATTATTCTAGAAGCGTTGTTTTTGTTATATGATAGAAAATGACACCTGAAATAAACTGTATTCAAAATGTAATTACCTTTGAGAAATTATATGGTACCATCATAGGAGATATCATGTTCTAAAAGCCAATCAATGGACCGTTTTAAATGCAACATACTTTGAAACAGGAAATATCTTGAAACAAGATCGTCCGCGCAATTTGAAGGTTAAGATTTGTTGTGCTACATAAAAACAATGCCGAGATGTTACGATTGCTGTTCACTCCAGATCCAAAATATATTTCGGTGAATTCGCCGAAATTCAGGTAACGAACCCTTTATCGAAAGGTTAACCAATCGGCGTCACTGTTACAAACGTTGTTCAGGTGAAGAGAAATTGCCTTGGTGGTTAACGTAAGGTTTGATTGGTTTACACAACACTGATATGCAAATAGCATAACCATATTAGTATGTCTGCGACCTCCAGTTTCATCCGTTTATATCGTAAGTCTGTTCAACAGTCTCGCTCATGTTCGTGTATATATCGTATAGACAATACCACAAGTTGTCTATCCTTTACAATGCAAAGTTACAAGATACCAAATGAACAGAACATTTAATCACTATCTCAATACCCCGCGCTAGTACTGAAGAAGAATTTGGAATGTAGGTCACGTAATTAATACGATATCATGTCTCCTATATACTTGTAATGCCATGCTGGTATCCCATTGCGAATTGAGAGGAAACGAATACATATCCGCACCCTTCAGGCAAGGAACGGTTTATGGATGTTTTGGTATTTTTTTATAATTTCTGTAATCATATTTAAGCGAATGGAAACTAGAACTATCACTTATTTTAGTTGCCTAAATAGAACATCTCTCCGTTACTTTGACAACATTTTCAATACCCATAAGCACATTGACAGACAATGTAAATTGAAATGGTCGTATTGCATTAGTTTAAACATAGTTGTCATGTGCTATACAGTAAATGACAAGATAACAAAGTGCATGTAATAGACAAATGGATAGAATTGGAGTAGAAGATTATTGAATTCTCTCCACTGCATACTAACTATCCATACAAGCTATGACGACTTTACAAAGGAGTTTGCCAAAATAGGACTGTATTATATGTAGTATAAATGTGTACGTTTGTCATCATAGTAAGATCATAAAAAAGAAAGAAAACAAAATAAATATTTCAACGAAAGGAAGAAAAGATAGAGGGAGTAGGAACATGAGTCAAAACAAGAAAATATTTGTTTTGCTTAATGGTGTGATCATTATTACATTATTATGCAATATTTAATTTTCGTATTAAGTTACTTTATATATGTAATAGTATGAGCGTATACATTGAAGCCAGAGTAATTCTGAACATCGAACACCGTGTTCTATACTTTACAGTAAATAATGTTATCGTCGTGAATAAATTTCCCAGAGGTGTTTTAACTTTTATAT
Source organism: Mactromeris polynyma (assembly GCA_032209605.1). Taxonomy (NCBI): domain Eukaryota; kingdom Metazoa; phylum Mollusca; class Bivalvia; order Venerida; family Mactridae; genus Mactromeris; species Mactromeris polynyma. The sequence goes on from JASFXZ010000005.1 coordinate 1,640,023, forward strand.
AAAGACAGAACTTCATCTACGAATACGAACAGAAATGAACGACCTATTTACCAAACTATCCATAAATCTGGCGTATAAAACTTGATAGTATTTGCCTTAAGCTATGTATGACAAATGCAATACAGAGACGAACACATCATTTCCATGTTAATATTACACATGTGGCAACTAGGTCATCATATTCAATGTTTGTCACCGTGACTATATCAGGCTTTAGAAATTCGAACCATTTTCTGGACATTTCTGTCTAGTTTGAACTTGAATAACACAAGCAATCATAGGAATATTTTAACTGAGTATTCAATCTTTATGATGGAATCAGAATTTCATGCGGAATTGAATAAGCTGTACATATGAATTAAGAGACTTTCGTTCGATCGCCCGTATCCATTGTAGAACTTTACTCTAAACGGGTGCTATGTTTGTGTGTAAAACACTATTGTAACTTGGCAACTATGTGACACATTTTAATCTCGATTTCTAAATTGTGTCTCGGTTAATTCGCATTAAGGTAAAAAAAACTGTATTTTAGATGTCAAAGTGAAATGATCATTGAGCATTGAAATTTGAAATAAACATTAAAACACCATTCATGAACGAATTACCGATACAATGGATGTTTAGTTAGGCTTTGTCAGGTTCATCAACAATAAAGCACCGCTAAACGATTACGTCACCATGTACTTACAGTAAGCAATATTTATCCCATATGGCAAATTGAAAACAAATGGATCATATGGGTTAGATATTGTTTCCTGCATGCAAGTAGTGACATCACATGTTGCGTTTTCTAGAAATGGCATCACTAACAGAAGAGGTTGTTAATCCCATAGCAGCACTCATATGTACTTTTAATAGTTTTTTTCTATTAGCAATTTACATGGGCTGAGTACTGTCTATTGCAAACAAGTGAAATTGTTTATGTGTACAGGTTCTTATAATGACGGCTGACCAAGAGTACTTTGAGACATTGTATTACGTAACACTTTGTTGTGAATGAAAACGGATGAAAATATATAGATCAGCTTATTTTTCAGTAGCTGTAGACCGGAGGTCTGTGAGATAGAAACATATCAAAACACAGCATATAAGTAGCAAAACGTGACAACAGCAAAGTATATCAATACAATGTTATGTATATACATATATACTCAGCACATTTAATAACGCACGGTATGGGATTTCCATTGACTATTTTTTATGATACAAGAAAAGAATTTGACACGATATTGCATGTGTACGCAACATGTAAGCTAAATTTCATGACAATCGACACGTATTTTCATAAAAAATGTGTTTCAAAAGTAATAAAATGAAATCTAAAAAAATCTGGTTGGTAAAAAATGTGTGTTTTTAAATGTACTGAGTAAATATCATTAAGCGGACAATACATCTCAAATTATCAGAATATGATCGAATACTTTGTTTCATTTTTGTATATATTTGTAAATATGTGGGGAGGGAAATAGTCTTAAACTGGGGCGAAGACGGTTGGGGTGGAATTAGTTTCAACGGAGAAGGGTTAACGATTTAATATGTAATTATTTTCAGGGCTATGATCAAACGTAATATTTCAAGAATCTCTATAACAAGCTACAATAGACTTATACCAAGCACCCTTATCTCTTATTCTCCAATCTTAAATCAGAAACTGCTTGGAGAAATTTTCTATCTGATTACCAACATGTTGTCATCTAGCTAATTCATTTTCGATTAATTAACGTCTTTTGTGTCCAGACATAGTCACCAGACTAAATACAGTGGAAGTTCATTCTGCAATGATTGACTTGAGGCAATTTCGTGCAATATGCATTAGTGGACGCTTTGAATTGCTAGCCGATTTATTACACTTTACGATTGTCTGCGAATAAACTTAAGTCGATACTCCATCTTGCTTTTCTTTGCAGTAATTTCATTAAAGTTATTAGTCGATGTCCGTTTATTGCCCTTTTCTTTGGAACAACACAACTACAGTAAAACCTGTATATAACGACCACCCTTGAGACCCATGAAAACTAGTCTTCTTTGTCAGGTGGTCTTATTATTGAGGTTAAATAAAGAGCGAAAACAGTAAAAATAGACTTTAAAATTGTGTTCTTAATTTACAGGTGGTCTTATTATTGAGGTTAAATAAAGAGCAAAACAGTAAAATTGGACTTGAAATTTGAGTTTTTAATTTACAGGTGGTCTTATTATTGAGGTTAAATAAAGAGCAAAACAGTAAAAATGGACTTGAAGTTTGTGTTTTTAATTTACAGGTGGTCTTATTATTGAGGTTAAATAAAGAGCAAACAGTAAAATTGGACTTGAAATTTGTGTTCTTAATGTTCAGGTGGTCTTATTATTGAGGTTAAATAAAGGACAAAATAGTGAAAATGGACTTTAAATTGTGTTCTTAATTTTGAGTTGATCTTGAGGTGAGGTTTACTGTCACGACTGATACACATTGGAAGTCACGATTTACTCAGAGAATCGTTTCCCATTTTCATGTTTTTTCTGAAAATTGCCACCAGATACTAAAGTTCATAAACAACTTCAATAGTTTTACATCATTATTGTGGCTAATTCGTCACGATTCGGCGCTTCATACTGTTCGGACGTGATCAAGTTAGCTTTGAAATATTCTCCAATGCACCCTATTAGAACGTAACGTCGTTATATCGACATAATCCCGTTCCCAAAGACGGAAACTGTGAAGTTGTTACACTGTTTAACGACGGTAAGAGCAAGAGAGGCATGGAATAAAGTTTAAATTAATACAATTATTGCCATGTTTTATATAAAGGAAGGCTCGATGCTTCCATTTTGGTAAACAGAAGCATACTTGAGACGTCTCAATGAGCCTCCGTTAATTATAGTTTATATACAAGTGCACTTTACTGTGTGCACATATTTCCATAATGTACTTGCATAAAGTCTGCATTTAAAATACCGAATAGGATAATGGCATAATGATGTTCGATAGCCATTGTGCACTTCTTTATTAATTGAAAATGTTCCTTAAACCACGTGTCGTTTGTATTGGCCACATGGCACACACCTTATGCGATACAGTAATTGCCGAGGAGTTACGGATGAAATCGCGGTTCTGAGTGGTTCAATGAGATCACGGCTTTCAAATCGTGTTAGGCGGAACTTCAATAGCTCTTCACAAAGTAGATTCCTTCTTTTTTGTAATCGTCCATTTCATTGGTCGAGAAATGTTTATGATTATTCATTTATCATGCGTTTGTATTGGTACTTGAAACACCGATTGCGAATATTGGTCATCGGGGTATAAATAGCTTAACCCAGTTAGTATTCCGATGTCAATACTTGGTGTTTTTATATTTTTTATTCCGCTGAAAATCCCAATTTTCCCCATTATCAACTATCAACTTTCTTCTGTTTTTTTTGTTATTTTTTAACCTACCAATTTACTTAGTAGTTATTACAGTTTAAAGAGTAAATATACGCGCATGTTATACATGTATGTACGTAATTATGTTTGTAAACTTTACTCTTAGAAATTAGAACACTATGTATTGTAAATCACCATTGACATGTTGTATTTTGTATTTATTATTGTGGAATGATAGGCTCATTGCCTTTTGCTAATAGACACCCATCTCGAATGTGCACTGAAGACCTAGGCGGTTGATGCGCCATGATACTACATTCATTATATTAAGTATGATATTTCAAAAGATAATAGTTTCAGCAATGATTCATCGACGTTTGTTAATATTTGTCAAACAATTTATAATCATAAAATGCAGATTATCTCAATTGGACAAAATACGTTAACGATAAGCAGTATTATTTGAACATAACACTTTTTATCAAAGTTTTATATTTGTACTCCCAGTACTTTGATTCTACTCAAGCTTTGGTTTAGGATCAATTGGTAGATATCGAATTCGGGCAATCCCGACATTGTTCGGGTTTGGCTTCGTGCGTTTCCGGGAATTTCCGTTGACCAAAAATAAACAAACAGTATTTCCTTTTAAAATATTAGTATACGTGTAACTTCACCCACCACCTCCCTTGCTTGTATTTAATATATAAATTTCCTTAATTAATTTAAACAGGTTTTAAAATTTGCATATATTAAAGGGAGGTAATTCACCAAACTGGTGCAGTCCGGGTGTTTATTAAAATTGCAACATTTCCGTTCTGATAGTTTGAAAATAACAGTTTGGTATTAGCTTTTTATTCTGATAACAGTATGATACTAAATGGAATACATATCATGATACGCTCCCTGTCTGGTTTCTTCTTAATAAAACGTACGTACTAGAAAACACATACAACATAATCTTGTATTTCACAAAACTATGTAATAGTTAGTAGATATTAAGTAAAATCTTATTGATTAAGAAGGGGCGGAGCGAGCGGCAAGCCCGCTTCTTAACCAATAAGATTTTACTTAATATCTACTAACTGATTTAGAATGTAACCTAAATTTTGTTTGGCCGATACGCATGCCAATTTAACTAGAGTTTAAAAATTATGGTACGAACCTATTTCCCGTACCAAGTTTGGTGAGTTTAAGTAATATCAATTACGATGATTTAATCATTCAAAGAACTTATTTCATTAATGCTACGATACTAGGAAAAGCAGACAAAGAGCGTATCACGACCGTGCGACCATATACACGCATCATGCAATGTGTTCGTCTCCAAAAAGAGTCAAACAGAAAAAATGCGTAAAGACGACTCTACAGAACCCCTGACAAGATCAACGGCTACCCCTTCTTATCTAGGAGGGAAGAAGGGATATAGGGAAAAAACCGTCAACCAAGCCAAGTGCTAAGCAGTATGCGCCTTACGCTGTACTATACAGTCATTTCCTGATACATAACTGTCACCTTATATACAATTGCTAAATAACTTGTGAACGACTTTAAATGAACTGAATTGTGAATACATCAGTGAATATTAAGTTCAGAAAATTCAGTTTAGGACTGTATGCGATGTACTTCTATGGAACGCTAACCTATGGATTTAACAACATATCTTCAAAGTTTCGTGACAAATGGCCGTACACGTAAATAGATGTAAGCAAATATTATATATAAGTTTGTATTTTTACCTCCCCTTCGTGAATATTAGTACCCCCGGGGCGTATTACGCAAACGATTCGTAGCTATGTATTAGCGCAATCCTTTTCACACCTTGATATAACAAACATTCTTTATGAATGTCTAGTTACCTGCGATATCGTCATGATATAAGAATGACGAGGAAAAAACAAAACTACAAGCAGACTATGAAGAATATAAAGACCACGGTGTTGAAAGTTCCATTATGATTTGATAAATGCCAAATTGACAAAAATGACCATTTAAAACGTGGGGAAAACTTGACGTCATCAGTGTAAATTCAACCCTATATGGCTTGTCGTTCGGTCTATATTCCTCAGGTTTATTGTGAGTTATTTTATCAACATTTATTATTTTTCAATTCACACGATGCCATGCGGGTTGTATACATGTACGAATATGCATCAGGACTTGATATTTATTTCGGACTATACCTAGTGTTCGGATAGATGGTTGTCGAATAAACGAAGTCCGATTGTATGTGTTCGAAGAAAAAAAGATAGATGTACTGTATGCACCTAAGACACTTAAACCGAAAGATAATGTTTTGAAACACTTTATGGTTACACTTGCGTATTTGAATGTCTTACAATTATCTAGGGTAGATAGTCGACGAGTTATTTCCGGAACCCCACATAACGTCATTTTTAGAAAACAAAACTTTAAAGTGCTACCCTCTTGAGATAATTGTTACATACAGGGTAATGTAATTGTATTTTATTTAAGTTATGTACATTCCAGAACAATGTAGGTTGAACAGATAAAAAAAACTTGGAAATGACGGTTTCAACAAAACCTTTGAGTGCTGTTATGGCAGACAACCTCTTCTGTAAGTGACGTCTTTTCAAGAAAACGTCACATTTGCAAACAGGAAACAATATTTACTCCATATTGTCACTTTGTTTTCATATTGCCATATGGGGCAAATATTGCTTACTGTCAGTACATGGTGACGTCACATGTGACGTTTTCTGGAAATGACGTGACTTTAAGAAGAGGTTGGAAATCGTATGGCGGCCGCTCAAATACTCAAAAACGCCAAACAATTGAGTGACGGGACTCTGGAAATAAGACGACGTATTGTTAATCAAGTTTTAGCGAGGAGTCATTGTACCTAGCAGATGCAGTCAGATATAATGACAACCTTCAACCCAATAATCACTCATGTCGTCTCCAACGGAGGCAGGCAATAGTTTCGGTGGTCAATTCTTGCTATCACGTTTCATCTAATTGCCTCTCAGCAGAAGTGCATACTTTATCTTGTCGACTTGAAGTCAAAACATTGTCTGAACATTTGTATTGAAAAAATCTCTGCTTTAACATTGTGCAGTTTACACTATGCATCAATTCTATTGACCAATCACATAAAGTGTACACCTAATTTATTACTTTAATTTTAATTTTCATTAGACACGAAGTCTACCGCTCCGATGCTGATAAATGTGTTTACTTCCATATCTTTACAGATCATTCACGGTGAGTCTTTTTAACAATAGTTAATACGGGTGAAGTGCTAGATTAGCATGTTGTCATCACCCTGGTGTATGTATGCCCGTGTTTGTAAGTTTATACTGTAGGTCCCAAGGTTGTGAAATCGTTGTGTTACTAAGGTTATTTGGCGCATGGCTTTGCTATTTGCATATCAGTGTTGAATAAACGAATCAAATCTTACATTAACCTGTAAACCAACTTCTCTTCAACCGAAACAACGATTGTAACCTTATCGCGGATTGGTTAACCTTTCGATAAGGGGTACATTATTTTACCGAAATCCACTGAATGTTGGTGAATTTACCGAAATCCATTTTGGATCTGGAGTGACCAGCAATCGTAACATATCGTCATTTTTTATGTTGTATGATAAATATTAACCTTTAAATTGCGCCGACCATCTTATTTCAATATATACTGAGCCAAACAAGTTACGATACATGAAATCAATTGGATACAATTTTATCGTGGGTCAGTAATATAAATATGTTTTTAAGCATTTTGAAAATATGGTCTTTGATACATAATTTAAATTGATTATTATGCTTCAATGTCATTTAAACTTTTTGAAAATCAATAAGAAAATGGACTGATGAAAATGTTAAGTTCTGGAATTTGTTAATACCGGGTGTGACCTCCCTGTGCATTCATTACAGCAGTGCATCGTCTACGCATAGAATTGAAAAGTGTTTGAATATCTCGCTGTGGAATGGCATTCCATTCTTAAATAAAAAAAACTCCAACTGCGCTAATGTTTGGGGATTGCGACGTCTAATCCGACGGTCCATTGCATCCCAAAGACAGTAAACAATATTTGCCCCATATGGCAATATGAAAACGAATTGACCTTATGGAATAAATATTGTTTCTAGTTAGCATCACTATGTTGCGTTTTCTTGAAATGACGTCACTTACAAATGGTTGTAAACCCCATAACAGCGCTTATTTGTGAACACATAGTGCCTGCAATTAAATGTTTGAAAGCAACTAGATTCAGGCAATTTGAAGCAATATCTCTGAATTAATGTGTGACGAGAGAATGCGATTACCACGTTTGGAAATAAGACCACCTTTGGGACCATTGAAATCTGTTCTTATTATTGATCAGGTCTTCATATTTCTGTTGAATAAAGCGCAAAAACAGTGAAAATGGACTTGGCCAGTGTGTTCTTAATGTGTGGGTTGTTCTCGTTATTAATGTGGTATTTAAGTGAGGCTTTACTGTACATTTTCTCTATGACCTAGATAAACAGAATTCTTGGGTGAAAATATTTCTTCAAATATTTGAATTAGGAATAGCCTTTTTAAAAAGAAGCCATATTCAAAATAAATATGTGTGCTTCTATTGCACTGCCATACCAAAAGTATGCCACATTCTTCTATTTCCGCAACATACTGATTGCTAAGTACAACGCACATTTTCTCGGATGTTGAATTATTTGCGCCGTCATGTTTCATTTGCAAAGTATTCAATGAAAACGTTTCTGCTATGAATTCTTCCCCAGTATTTGCCCACAATGCTGATTTTGTATTTCTTTAATTTAGTGATCTACGAGAATATATTTCATTTTATTTGATATCATGTGCTCGACAAAACTCATCAGAGTAGACAAAGCCATTGGTTGGAGCCATTATGTATATGATTGAGTGTGATTGATCAAACAATCTGATTAACAAGTGATTGATCGATATTTATATAATAAGTAACTCTCGCCATAGATGTGCGAATATTTTCGTATATCACGCCGTATTGTAGTCGCCAATTCATATAAGTGCTACGCAAACATGTTTTGAATTAACAAAATAAATGCATTTTCGCTGATTGAGCCCAAAACTAATAATGTGTTTTCTCTATACACAATGCCATTGAGGTTGGTCGGTTATTATTTTCGCCCATACTTTCACAACGAAGCGAAACAAAAAAGGAAATATATCAGTGGTAAAAAAATGACGTCCTGCCTTCCACAATTGTAAGTTAATAATCTGTGTAACCCACAGAAGATTGTCAGAGTTCTTTCCATTTAGAATATGTACCATATTGACTGGACAAAGGGAGAGAACTCTAGAGATGAAATAAGGGAAGTAACTCGTGACAATCTCCTTAGGTGTAATCTATAACCGAAACATAGACAATTCCAACATTTTCAGTATATCATAGTACGTTCATTGACATTATAAGGCAATTAATGCCCGAAATATTACGAAACCGTAAAAGCTTAACTCTAGCATGACGGAAAGGCAGACAAACAAAGAAGTGCAACATGAGCCGAAACATCAAGATATATCTTGAAAAAAGATGGTCGGCGCAATTTAAAGGTTAAGATTTATTATGCAATATAAATAAATGCCGATATGTTACGATTGCTGGTTACTCCAGATCCAAAATGGATTTCGGTAAATTCACCAACATCCAGTGGATTTCGATAAAATAACGTACCCCTTATCGAAAGGTTAACCAATCCGCGATAAGGTTACAGTCGTTGTTCGGTTGAATAGAAGTTGTTTAACAGGTTAATGTAAGATTTGATTGGTTTATTCAACACTGATATGCAAATAGCAAAGCCATGTAAGTACGACTGTGCCAAATAACCTTAGTAACACAACGATTTCACAACACTGGGACCTTCAGTATAAACTTACAAACACGGGGATACATAAACCAGGGTGATGACAACATGCTAATCTAGCACTTCACCCGTATTAACTATTGTTAAAAAGACTCACCGTGAATGATCTGTAAAGATATGGAAGTAAACACATTTATCAGCATCGGAGCGGTAGACTTTGTGTCTAATGAAAATTAAAATTAAAGTAATAAATTAGGTGTACACTTTATGTGATTGGTCAATAGAATTGACGCATAGTGTAAACTGCACACTGTTAAAACAGAGATTTTTTCAATACAAATGTTCAGACACTGTTTTGACTTCAAGTCGACAAGATAAAGTATGCACTTCTGCTGAGAGGCAATTAGATGAAACGTGATAGCAAGAATTGACCACCGAAACTATTGCCTGCCTCCGTTCGAAACGACATGAGTGATTATTGGTATGAATGTTGTCATTATATCTGACTGCATCTGCTAGGTACAATGACTCCTCGCTAAAACTTGATTAACAATACGTCGTCTTATTTCCAGAGTCCCGTCACTCAATTGTTTGGCGTTTTTGAGTATTTGAGCGGCCGCCATACGATTTCCAACCTCTTCTTAAAGTCACGTCATTTCCAGAAAACGTCACATGTGACGTCACCATGTACTGACAGTAAGCAATATTTGCCCCATATGGCAATATGAAATCAAAGTGACAATATGGAGTAAATATTGTTTCCTGTTTGCAAATGTGACGTTTTCTTGAAAAGACGTCACTTACAGAAGAGGTTGTAAATCCAATTGCAGCGTTTTGTTGAAACCGTCATTTTCAAGTTCTTTTTATCTGTTCAACCTATATTGTTCTGGAATGTACACAACTTAAATAAAATACAATTGCATTACCCTGTATGTAACAATTATCTCAAGAGGGTAGCACTTTAAAGTAGTTTTTAAAAAAAATACGAAAAACAAGTTTGAGGGTTCCGGAAATAATCCGTCGACTATCCCTAGATAAATGTAAGACATACATCCCCTTTTTTTGTTCGAACACATAAAGTTGGACTTCGTTTATTCGACAACCATCTATCCGAAAACTAGGTATTATCCGAAATAAATATCAAGTCCTGATGCATATCGCATGACATCGTGTGCAATGAAAACAATACATGTTGATAAAATAACTCACAATAAACCTGAGGAATATAGACCGAACGACAAGCCATATGGGGTTAAATTTACACTGATGACATCAACTTTTCCCCACGTTATAAATGGTCATTTTTGTCAATTTCGTATTTATCAAAACATAATGGAACTTTCAACACCGTGGTCTTTATATTCTTCATAGTCTGCTTGTAGTTTTGTTTTTTCCTCGTCATTCTTATATCATGACGATATCGCAGGTAACGTGACATTCATTAAGAATGTTTGTTATATCAAGGTGTGAAAAGGATTGCGCTAATACATAGCTACGAATCGTTTGCGTAATACGCCCCGGGGGTACTAATATTCACGAAGGGGAGGTAAAAATACAAACTTATATATAATATTTGCTTACATCTATTTACGTGTACGGCCATTTGTCACGAAACTTTGAAGATATGTTGTTAAATCCATAGGTTAGCGTTCCATAGAAGTACATCGCATACGGTGCTAAACTGAATTTTCTGAACTTAATATTCACTGATGTATTCACAATTCAGTTCATTTAAAGTCGTTCACAAGTTATTTAGCAATTGTATATAAGGTGACAGTTATGTATCAGGAACTGACTGTATAGTACAGCGTAAGGCGCATACTGCTTAGCACTTGGCTTGGTTGACGGTTTATTCCCTATATCCATTCTTCCCTCCTAGATAAGAATGGGTAGCCGTTGACCTTGTCAGGGGTTTTGTAGAGTCGTCTTTACGCATTTTTTCTGTTTGACTCTTTTTGGAGACGAACACATTGCATGATGCGTGTATGTGGTCGCACGGTCGTGATACGCTCTTTGTCTGCTTTTCCTAGTATAGTAGCATTAATGAAATATGTTTTTTGAATGATTAAATCATCGTAATTAATATTACTTAAACTCACCAAATTTGGTACTGGAAATAGGTTCGTACCATAATTTTTGTTACAACCTGTATTTTCAGCCAATGAAATGACAGAACGCCTCCCGTTTAGTACTACGCTTATTCATTAATAATTTCGACGTCTTTTTAAGCTCCGCCTACTGCGAATCTGTGTGAGCGCTACACACATGTTTCAGATTGCGCGTTGAAATTTGCATGCGTATTAAGTAAAATCTTATTGGTTAAGAAGAGCGCTCGCTCCGCCCCTTCTTAATCAATAGGAATTTACTTAAAATCTACTAACTATTACATAGTTTTGTGAAATACAAAATTATGTTGTATGTGTTTTCTAGTACGTACGTTTTATTAAGAAGAAGAAATCAGACAGGGAGCGTATCATGATGTGTATTACATTTAGTATCATACTGTTATCAGAATAAAAAGCTAATACCAATCTGTTATTTTCAAACTATCACGACGGAAATGTTGCAATTTTAATAAACACCCGGACTGCACCAGTTTGGTGAATTACCTCCCTTTAATATATGCAAATTTTAAAACCTGTTTAAATTTATTAAGGAAATTTATATATTAAATGCAAGCTAGGGAGGTGGTGGGTGAAGTTACACGTATACTAATATTTTAAAAGGAAATACTGTTTGTTTATTTTCGGTCAACGGAAATTCACGGAAACGCACGATGCCAAACCCGAACAATGTCGGGATTGCCCGAATTCGATATCTACCAATTGATCCTAAACCAAAGCTTGAGTAGAATCAAAGTACTGGGAGTACAACTATAAAGCGTTGATAAAAATTGTTATAATACTGCTTATCGTTAATTGTACATGACATGACATTAAACAACAACAACACTAAACAAAGAGAACATGACATACATGTAAACATATATACAATGCGATACAGCGAAGAAAACAAACTAGGAAAAAGAACATCGGGGGAAAATGAGTATGTTTATACATATACATTACTCAACTGAAAATACAACATGTCAATGGTGATTTACAATACATAGTGTTCTAAGTTCTAAGAGTAAAGTTTACAAACATAATTACGTACATACATGTATAACATGCGCGTATATTTACTCTTTAAACTGTAATTACTACTAAGTAAATTGGTAGGTTAAAAAATAAATAAATAAATAACAGAAGAAAGTTGTTAGTTGATAATGGGGAAAATTGGGATTTTCAGCGGAATAAAAAATATAAAAACACCAAGTATTGACATCGGAATACTAACTGGGTTAAGCTATTTATACCCCGATGACCAATATTCGCAATCGGTGTTTGAAGTACCAATACCAACGCATGATGCATGAATAATCATAAACATTTCTCGACCAATGAAATGGACGATTACAAAAAAGAAGGAATCTCCTTTGTGAAGAGCTATTGATGGTCCGCCTAACACGATTTGAAAGCCGTGATCTCATTGAACCACTCAGAACCGCGATTTCATCCGTAACTCCTCGGCAATTACTGTATCACATGAGGTGTGTGCCATGTGGCCAATACAAACGACACATGGTGGAATATTTTCAATTAATAAAGAAGTGCACAATGGCTATCGAACATCATTATGCCATTATCCTATTCGGTATTTTAAATGCAGACTTTATGCAAGTACATTATGGAAATATGTGCACACAGTCAAGTGCACTTGTATATAAACTATAATTAACGGAGGCTCATTGAGACGTCTCAAGTATGCTTCTGTTTACCAAAATGGAAGCATCGAGCCTTCCTTTATATAGAACATGGCGATAATTGTATTAATCTAAACTTTATTCCATGCCTCTCTTGCTCTTACCGTCGTTAAACAGTGAAACAACTTCACAGTTTCCGTCTTTGGGAACGGTATTATGTCGATATAACGACGTTACGTTCTCATAGGGTGCATTGGAGAATATTTCAAAGCTAACTTGATCACGTCCGAACAGTATGAAGCGCCGAATCGTGACGAATTAGCCAAATTAATGATGTAAAACTATTGAAGTTGTTTATGAACCTTAGTATCTGGTGGCAATTTTCAGAAAAAACATGAAAATAGGAAACGATTTTCTAAGTAAATCGTGACTTCCAAAGTGCATCAGTCGTGACAGTAAACCTCACCTCAAGATCAACTCAAAATTAAGAACACAAATTTCAAGTCCATTTTTACTGTTTTGCTCTTTATTTTACCTCAATAACAAGACCACCTGAACATTAAGAACACAAATTTCAAGTCCAATTTTACTGCTTTTTTTATTATTTAGCCTCAATAATAAGACCACCTGTAAATTAAAAACACAATTTTAAAGTCCATTTTTACTGTTTTCGCTCTTTATTTAACCTCAATAATAAGACCACCTGACAAAGAAGACTAGTTTTCATGGGTCCCGAGGATGGTCGTTATATTCAGGTTTTACTGTAGTTGTGTTGTTCCAAAGAAAAGGGCAATAAACGGACATCGACTAATAACTTTAATGAAATTACTGCAAAGAAAAGCAAGATGGAGTATCGACTTAAGTTTAGTCGCAGACAATCGTAAAGTGTAATAAATCGGCTAGCAATTCAAAGCGTCAACTAATGCAAATTGCACGAAATTGCCTCAAGTCAATCATTGCAGAATGAACTTCCACTGTATTTAGTCTGGTGACTATGTCTGGACACAAAAGACGTTAATTAATCGAAAATGAATTAGCTAGATGACAACATGTTGGTAATCAAATTTCTCCAACAGTTTCTGATTTAAGGTTAGGGAATAAGAGATAAGGGTGCTTGGTATAAGTCTGTTGTAGCTTGTTACAGAGGTTCTTGAAATATTACGTTTGATCATAGCCCTGAAAATAATTACATATTAAATCGTTATGTATTGATTGAAACGTAAACCAAAAAGCAGTTAGAGTTTACTCACCGTAGAGGATTTATTTATCTAAATAGGCTTTGATCGGTCCTGAAAGTTCATGCACCTGTCCGCTGTCAATCTAACAGCACTTTAGTATACATTTTTTGTGATTTAAATGGATATAACGACACTTGTCGAACCATTAGATATTCGGTGAATACGTATGTTCAATAATTATTTAAATGTATGTGTACATCTTTATCGGATATTGTTTATTCGACTACCTTCCATCCGAATACTCAGTATTATCCGAAATAAAAATCAGGTCCCGATGTATCTTCTTAAGCACGTCGAGTTGAGATGGGCTATTCGAAACTATGCATTATTCGAAATAAAATTTCGGACCCGATCAATTCGAAATGAACGAGGTCCGACTGTACTTCATATCTGACAAAATAAACAAGAGAAAATCAGCTCAGCAACTGGCAACAACTCACGGAATCGTATCCTATTAACTTTGAAAACAAACACTTTTATATTTATATTCAAGTCCTGCTATCGTGTATATATTCCAGTACCATTAATTATAATCTAAAAGTGGATGTTGTTGTCTTCTAGAGAACGTAATATTATGCTTTATTATTCCCAGAACCAAACTGTGAGTAAGATCAACATTATCTATAGTAGAAAGGCAAACAACTAAACGTGACTTATTATTAGAGAAAGTATTTTGGTTTCATGGCTACAAAAACTGACGTATAAATAATTATGTTATAATTAATGATAGAATTTCTATTTGATATTTATATTGGGAACGCTACCAGAATATTGCCTGGAGCACGTGTGAGATATCTGATTAATATGACTGCTGAAAGTCAATAAAGTTTACAGAATTGCAAATATACAGTAAACCCTCACTAAAAGACCACCTCAATATTAAAAACACAATGTTCAAGACCATTTTCACTGTTTTGGTCTTTATTCAACCTCAATATTAAGACCACCTCAATATTAAGACCACCTCAATATTAAGACCAACTCAATATAAAGACCACCTCAATATCAATACTACCTCAATATCAAGACCACCTCAATATCAAGACCAACTCAATATCAAGACCACCTAAATATTAAGACCACCTCAATATTATGACCACCTCAATATCAAGACCATCTCAGTATAAAGACCACCTCAATATCAAGACCATCTCAGTATAAAGACCACCTCAATATCAAGACCATCTCAGTATAAAGACCACCTCAATATCAAGACCATCTCAGTATAAAGACCACCTCAATATCAAAACCATCTCAATATAAATACCACCTCAATATTTAGACCACCTCAATATCAAGACCACCTCAATATCAAGACCACCTCAATATTAAGACCACCTCAATATTAAGACCAGTTTTCACGGATCATAATGAGTAAATCATTGTTCAAAAAGTAGTCAAACTAGAGCCCAACTGTTCTTATTGATTAAGTTCAGCAACATTATGTGTTTATAATAATATTATTATTTCTTTATAATATCACCGCACAACAGGAAATTGCTGCAA
This sequence comes from Mactromeris polynyma, assembly GCA_032209605.1. Lineage (NCBI taxonomy): Eukaryota > Metazoa > Mollusca > Bivalvia > Venerida > Mactridae > Mactromeris > Mactromeris polynyma. The sequence continues at coordinate 1,655,656 of JASFXZ010000005.1, forward strand.
GTTCTCTCCCTTTATACCTTCTAGTGTATAATGTATATATATTTACAAAAGGTTTTCACACTTGACCACGTGACTGAGGTACGCATTTAAGTTGCGTTTTTAATGGCCTTAAGTGTATTTTTACGCTTCGTTCAATTGTTTCAATATATACTAGCGGAAAAAAGAAACTGTGCATGTGTATAATATGCTATTACTTAGGAGGTATGTAAGGAATCGCAATAAAAATTTCAACAGGGTTTTATCTTACCTTTATTTAACACCAGCTCAATTGATATGGTTATTGAATCAGCTGCGTCTTAGATAGAAATCAGTTTTCAGAGACGTTCTCTAAACAAAGTTCAGCTCATCAATACCGTGTATGTCCACCATTGGAATCGATGCATGCTTGACAACGACGCCGCATTGATGTGACAAGTGTTCTGAAAAATGCCTGGGGAATACCATTCCAGATTCTGACAAGCGCACGTGATAGGTCAGGTAACGTCAACGGCTGATTTCGGAGGTCACGTAACCGTCGCTGCATCTCATCCCACACGTGTTCTATAGGCGACAAATCCGGTGATATTGCAGGCCAGGGCCGCACATTCACATTGTTCTGGGTCAAAAAGTCGGTGACGACCCGCGCGACGTGCGGGAGAGCGTTATCCTGTTGCAGCGTGGCGTTACGTTGCTGCACAAATGGAAGGACATGAGGCCGTATGATTTCGTCACTATATCTGATGCCTGTAAGTGTGCCGTCTACAACCACAAGTGCTGTTCTACCACGGGATGAGATGCCACCCACACCATGACACTACCTCCGCCGAATGGACGTAGTTCCATCACACGACTGTCATGGAAACGTTCACCAACACGACGGTACACTCTAGAACGGCCGTCGCTGCTGTCGAGATGGAAACTGGACTCATCCGTGAAAAGAATACGTGCCCAGTCCTGTTGCGTGAAGTGTATGTGTCTTCTACACCAGGCAAAACGTGCTACACGATGACGTTGCTGCAGAACAGGACGTATGGCAGGACGTCGTGGACGTATGCCTCGTTCACGCAATCGATTACGTACCGTTCGGGGACTGATTCTTCTAAGGCCAGGAATACTTCTAGCCGTCAAAGAAGCAGTTCTGAATCGGTCACGGAGATGAACCACCCGGATGTACGTATCCTAGCGAATAGACGTTACGCGTGGACGTCCTGATCGAGGCCGGTCTCTGGTTGCCCCAAACTGTTGGTACCGTCTCCACAAGGCGTCTACAGTATTTCGGTGAACGCCAAATTGTCTGGCAACGTCAGTATGACGTACACCAGCTTCAATCATGCCTACGGCGCGGCATCTGTCAGTTTCATTCAACCTTGGCATGGCGTATCAACGACGTTTTTCAAAATTATCCTGGTTTTGTGTCTTACATGTAACAACACTATGTTTTAACACAGGTTTAGGCGACAAACGTGTTTGCAATTGACTGCTGCACGAAAAAAACGTGAAAAAGAAGACGTTAGCCTGACAGGCAAACTACCCGTGCAACTCATGCACTGGCCAGTGTAAATGACCGAGAGGGATACACAACTTACCTGTGTAAAGTTTCAAGCTTTAATTTTTAAAATTGAAGGATATATGAACATTTTACACATGCACAGTTTCTTTTTTCCGCTAGTATATGAACGGTTTGGAAGTTAACTAGTACTATATATTATACAAGTATGTAAAGGAATGCACCGATATAATATTATCGGGCTTATATCGATAAATTTAGGTGTCAATACCAAGATTCAAAATTTATATAATTAATAAAATTCTGACTCTGATTTCTTAGTGTTTATAACGGTAATGTATACTCTCGTGCTACAATGGAACGTAAAATCCATTTATTTCAATATAACTATTCCTTTAATATTGTCAGCAATTCACTGATATTAAATGATATCTGTCTTTTGAAATACGAGAGAAAATACAGACTATGGTAACAATCACTCTCATTGCAGACGTACGATGAACAAAATCTTCATTGAATGTTTGAACAACGGCGTAGAATACAAGAGCCGTATATTGTCAGTTCCAAAATAAAAAAACGTTTTAAAGCGCAATAGGAGCCACAGACACGTAATCTATTATGAATTTAAGCATTGAGTTATTCTTTAAAAAACTATCTTATACAATTCTCATACTTCGTTGTATCCAATTACAGTCTAAGCTCTTACTTATGCTTAACTTTGCTATAATATAAAGAAATTACAACAACAACCGGAAATGACGTACATAAAACATCGAATTCACTCACGATTTCCGTATTTGAGTCATCACTATACTTCCGGTAAATATGATTTCTACGATGAAATATTTAACTATTATCATAGAATATACCGCAGACGGACATAACCGGATGTAGAAGGCCATTAATTCTTGATTGATTAATGATTAAAGATATAAACGATTCCTTTATGTCAATATTGTGAAAATAATAGGATTTGAGACATGTTTTCTTATATTTATATCATAGTTTCGTAAGTTTTCTTTTAAAGTGTTGGGAGGCGGAAGTTCATGCGATGTCAGCTAAAAGAGAGGGGCTTGATTTATCAATGAGTGCATTAACTTGATAATGCAGGTATTAATCAGATACCCGCAATGTTAGACACCAAATTGTTGACAAAACCCGACATTTCATATCAGTACTTTCCAGGATTGGTTCAACATACTGCTGTTTAAAATCACGTTGCGTGCTATGTTGATTTGATTGGTTAAATTTATGGGGTTTTAAATTTGACAATCACGGTGCATGCCATGGATGCATATTTGCATACGTCACATGATAAAGATACTCTATGTATTACTTATTTTCCTTAATCGTCGTAATTCTTGACAGGATTTGAATAAAGTAGATGTCATTTGAAATATATAAGTTATTCTTGCGTAGAATGTGGTGCGTGTCATGGATATATGTTGATGTTTGAAGCGCAATTTCGGCCGCAGAATGAGGACATGAGTGACAAGCGTTATACTCTGTGTAGTATATATTCATATTCTATGCAAAGGGAGATAAATCTAGATGGGATAAAGGGAAATAACTCTTGATAATCTCCTATACTATAAGTATCCAGCCATATAGACTCACGGGATTAATGTAGCGGATCCGTGGTCCAGTGGTAAAACGCTGGACTTGTAATCCAGGGATCGCTGGTTCGATTCCCCGCTCCATCACTGACCGTACTAACGTCTTTCGGACGAGACTTTAAAAACCGAGGTCCCGTCTATGATGCTTTACATCGAGTACGTAAAATAACCCGGGGTGCTTCTGGAACTGGGGCATCTTCTGTAGCATGATACTATCCTCCAAAAATCTAATATGACTAACATTCTTAGGGAGGCGTCGCCCATGTGGGAAACCGGTGGCGACGATAAATAAACGCAAATACAAATACACACGGGCCTAAAGACTCGACACTATTGCAAAGAGAATTTTCTAATAGAATACAATTTAGTAAAACCTCAATAATACGACCATCATTTGGACCCTTGAAAACTGGTCTTATTATTGAGGTGGTCTTAATTTTGGGATTGAATAAGGAGCAAAGTTGGGAAAAATGGACTTGAAAACTGTGTTCTTACTTTGAGGTGGTCTTTTTAATTAGGTGGTCATTCAGTGAGGTTTTACTGTAGAGTAAATAACGGTTTGTGAAACGTAACCTTGAAACCTGAGGAATACTTTGAAACAAGGAATGTTGATATATTATGATTGATATACCTAAATAAGCAATTTGAAAATTTGCCCAATATAAACTACAATAGTAACACTGAATTTATAACAATTGCATAAGATTGTGTCGTTTCTGTAATCTTGGAAGAGAGATCAGATGCTTCTAATCTGTCGAGAACGCGTGCAGACACTAAAACGCAAAATAATCGAAATAAATGAGAAACAAAAAAACATGCTGGGAATTGAGGAAAATCTAGAGCCCGATTTGAATAAGCTTTGGGTAATCTTCGGCGATGTTTTCTTCCAGGAAATAGCTGAGGCTTTGGGTTTTTTTTGCCGGATAATGCATTAAGCACTTAATTGCAAATGTATTAAAACTTTATTAACAGAGATAAATATGGTAATGAGCAAAAATTGTTCCGATAGCATTCGACATTGAATGCTACCATCAGGATTTGCCTGTCGACGTGAATGAGAATTAACGACATACTTTTAGTATCAGTGTATCGGTACACTTCAGTATTTATTGGAGGGCCCAATTCTTCCAGTTCACTTGGTTAAACATATAACGGCATGTGGATATATGCACCATTGTGAAGTAACCTAGATAACTGCACACATAAGAGGATACAAATCCGAAATGTCTTCCAATTAATTAAACCTCAATATTGATACCCGAGTGCTGGGACGAGTACCCGGGTATCGGGTTGGGGCAATGGCATTACTCGGGTACAAAATCACTACCTGGTAATACGTGTAGAACTATATACGCAGCTTTGGCTTAACTTGAAAAATGAATATACAGTAGCTACATAAACATTTTGGACGTAGAAACTTTTTAATAACGAATTCCAACCTAAATTATCAGACAGAACATGTATAACAGCACTATAATTATACACCCAAATAATGCAATTGATTCTTTGACTCCGTTCCTGGCATTTATATGATAAACCATCGTGCAGGAGATTGTCGCTAATTCTTTCCCTTTATCCCATCTATAGTTGTCTCTCTTTTTATCCCTTCTATAGTATATGTATATGTGTAGTACTTTGCATACGTCTTTGTACCATAGAAGGGATAAAGGATGAGAACTCTAGAAGGGGAAAAGAGAGATAACTGTAGAAGGGATAAAGGGAGATAACTGTAGCAGGGATAAAGGGAGATAACTGTAGCAGGGATAAAGGGAGATAACTGTAGAAGGGATAAAGAGAGATAACTGTAGAAGGGATAAAGATAGATAACTGTAGAAGGGATAAAGGGAGATAACTGTAGAAGGTATAAAGGGAGATAACTGTAGAATGGATAAAGGGAGATAACTATAGAATGGATAAAGGGATACAGTAAGATAAATGTAGAAGGGATAAAGGGAGATAACTGTAGAATGGATAAAGGGATACAGTAAGATAAATGTAGAAGGGATAAAGGGATACAGTAAGATAACTGTAGAAGGGATAAAGGGAGATAACTGTAGAAGGGATAAAGGGAGATAACTGTAGAAGGGATAAAGGGAGATAACTGTAGAAGGGATAAAGGGAGATAACTGTAGAAGGGATAAAGGGAGATAACTATAGAAGGGATAAAGGGAGATAACTATAGAAGGGATAAAGGGATACAGTAAGATAAATGTAGAAGGGATAAAGAGAGATAACTGTAGAAGGGATAAAGGGAGATATCTGTAGAAGGGATAAAGGGAGATAACTGTAGAAGGGATAAAGGGAGATAACTGTAGAAGGGATAAAGGGAGATAACTATAGAAGGGATAAAGGGAGATAACTATAGAAGGGATAAAGGGATACAGTAAGATAAATGTAGAAGGGATAAAGAGAGATAACTGTAGAAGGGATAAAGGGAGATATCTGTAGAAGGGATAAAGGGAGATAACTGTAGAAGGGATAAAGGGAGATAACTATAGAAGGGATAAAGGGATACAGTAAGATAACTGTAGAAGGGATAAAGGGAGATAACTGTAGAATGGATAAAGGGATACAGTAAGATAAATGTAGAAGGGATTAAGGGATACAGTAAGATAAATGTAGAAGGGATAAATGGAGATAACTGTAAAAGGGATAAAGGGAGATAACTGTAGAATTGATAAAGGGATACAGTAAGATAAATGTAGAAGGGATAAAGGGATAAAGGGAGATAACTGTAAAAGGGATAAAGGGAGATAACTATAGAAGGGATAATGGAAGATAACTGTAGAAGGGATAAACGGAGACAACAGTAGAAGAGATAAAGGGAGATAACTGTAGAAGAGATAAAGGGAGATAACTGTAGAAGGGATAAAGGGAGACAACAGTAGAAGAGATAAAGGGAGATAACTGTAGAAGGGATAAAGGGAGATAACTGTAGAAGAGATACAGGGAGATAACTGTAGAAGGGATAAAGGGAGATAACTGTAGAAGGGATAAAGGGAGATGACTGTAGAAGGGATAAAGGGAAATAACTCATGACAACCTTCTGTGTGTTCAAGTATAATGTCATATAATCTTTACGTGTTTTACACCAGCTATACGCTTACACTATTATATAAAATGAATAAGTTCTAATTATTACATTACCGTATATCACTGGATTTCATTAACTAGTTTGAAAGAGATTTTGCCATTCCATTATGAACATATTACGAATTGAATTAAGGTTTTTTGTCTAACTGTACAGACTCTGTCGCCAAATAATTGGATTTCAATTAAGTCATGCTCAGTAAACTTAATTAAATGTAAATTGAGTTTGGTTTTATCCAAAGCTATTAATTATACGCAGTATTACGGGAAGTACATAACTAGGACTAAGCTTTCTCTCAGATAATAAGCCTAGAAAAAAATCTTTGGAAACTTGAAAATTAGATATACTGCAAACAGTAACAGCGATCGAATCCTTAACTTAAGGCATTTCTGGATGTCAAGTCAAATTTGATGGTTATCTTTCCTGAATGCAAAAAGAACTGGGAATGCAAAAGATGAAGACGTTCTTAGCTAACCACCTCAAAAATAATAACACATTTTACAAGTCAATTTTCACTGTTTCGCTCTTTATTCAAACTCAAAATTAAGGCCTACTTATGAGAAGACTATTTACTCAGGTTCCAGAGTGTGGTTTTATAACTGAGGTTTTTCTGTATAATTATGTTTAAAGCGGCTTTACATATTTTAAGGAACGACATCCATGCGACTGTAGTTCTATACAGTGAAACCTCAACAATACGACCACCCTTGGGACTCTTAAAAACTGGTCTTGATACTGAGGTGGTCTTAATATTGAGGTTGAATAAAAAGCAAAACAGTGAAAATGAACTTAAAATTGTGATGTTTATTTTAAGGTGGTCTTTTTATTGAGGTGGTCTTTAGGTGAAGTTTTACTGTATGCAGATTAAACTGAGCCAGGTTTACTCAAGATAAATAATTGAAAATAAAGGAATAATAAGATCAAACAATATGGGGAGATAAGGACGAGTTTTTCTATTGATGTTATCCTTGCAGACGGAAATAACCGTAAATTTTCTAAACAGACATTAAGCTGGGGAAGTTGGCTTGATTTTTACTTTACTGCTTCGACGATGATAACAAAGCACGTCTGGTTTGTTTGGCTTGTCAAACTTTACAGATATAAAACGATAATTCGGTTAACATGGTAACCACAAAACGTTGTGTTCACTTTACTGTCTGGAAATGACATCATAGTACAGTTAACCCTCACTCAAAGACAACTTTTTGTATGATCAATCCGAAACTAAGAACACAATTTTCAAGTCTATTGTCACTGTTTCGCTCTTAATTTAGACTCAATATTTAGACCACATCAATAATAAGACCACCCCGAACTTAAGAACACAATGTTCAAGTCCATTTTCACCGTTTCGCTCTTTATTCACTATTCAGACCACCTCAATAAGAAGACCAGTTTTCAAGGTTCCCAACGATGGTCTTATTATTTAGGTTTAACCGTATTTGCGTCAATGATTCAATAATTATAAATGTACTTTTTGAAAACCAGCAGTTATATGCGCCACACATTAACAGTATTAAGTACTAGTATCAGTATTCAAGATTCCAGGGAAACTACAGATGATCGATGTACCCGCTGAAAAGATTTAAACATATTTCGCTAATTTAACTTACAATTAAAATTATTCACTGTGATTTACTTTTTGTACTCAGCTTCAGTGTGTTCTCCTTGTTTGTTTTGATGGTTGGGCAGTCCATTCCTTGCATCCTTACCATTGTACCTCATCGGTGTCTAATATTTTATAAACCGTGGTTTACTCAGTGGTCTTCGTGGGGAGGCATTGTCTAGTGTTGCGTTCCCTGTAACAACTTATTCTCCTTCACAAGCTTGTAGAAACACAATTACAAAATATATCCTACGGTGCAACGTATGTGCTATGATTCCTATTATTCGTATGAGGATAGTCTTAATGCTACAGTCGGACCTCGTTTATTCGAAAACCTTGTATCCGAATATTTGGTATCATCCGAAAACAATATTTGGACCCGAAGTATTTTTTTAAGCACGAATTGAAACTGTATACTCGAAACAATGTATTATTCGAAATGAAATTTCGGACCCATTGAATTCGAATGAACGAGGTCCGACTGTATTTTATAAAGCATTGCTAAGTACACAAGAATTAGGGTTGACAATGATATTTATTTGGATAACTATTGAATATCGTTTGACAGTAAATTGGTAGCACAGGATATGAATGCCACATAAACTGTCTGGGCCATTTGGTCTAGCCGCAATATTTTGACATTTCATACCTATTTGGGAGATAAATATTTAATGGAATGTGAACGATATGATGTATGTAACCAGTAGTTCGGAAAGTTTCCGCAATATCTTCAACTTTTCACACTTGGGGAAGTGCATCACAGTAAGACAAGCGAGTAGTATCATCGGATTGAAGACAATTTACATTGTCCGGTTCCGATTAAAAAAAAATACCCGCGAGGAACATCATTCGTATCGAGAAGTTGTTTGAGTTCATCGGATTTTACGCCGTCTTTCGTCAATTTTTCAGTCAGACACGGCGTCCAGTTGACCAAACCAGTTTTCCTGAAATTAATTAGTTACCAGTACTAACGAGGACATGACTGAAGCCAATGTTACGAAAGAACACAACCTGCCGAACCTGGGAATCGAACCTGGATCGGCCGAGTGACAGTCTATCGCTCTACCAACTGAGCTAGCCGGTTTAGCTAAGTAAATCAAGATACGAATATAGTAAAACCTCAATAATACGACCAACATTAGGACTCTTGAAAACTGATCTTAATATTGAGGTGGTCTTAATATTAAGGTTGAATAAAGAGCAAAATAGTGGAAATAGACATGAAAATTGTGTTCCTATTCTTGTGGCCTTCTTATTATTGAGGTTTTACTGTAGATCCATTTTAGAACAGCATGCCAAAGTTTTTTAATAACGTATAACAAATGCGTTTCAGTGAGTTCAAACGCATTCATTGATTACAAAACCGTAGATAAAACATAATGTATAGCGTGCTTATTATGAAACAATTTCAACAAGTAAATATTTGTTCTAGAACAAAATTAGATAGTGCAAAACAAAGCAGCATTGAAAGGTTAAAACAATATCAGAAGTGATTACCATTAACGTTGTGATTAACCATTTAATATCCGTTCAATGACACTTCTATATATCAAGAGAAATAAATACGCTGGTTTACCAGTCATAGGAAGAGACATGGCTAATATATTTTCTCGGAGATTTCCGCTACAAGGAAGTAACTATAAATGAGCACTGCCATAGCAACACATGTATTCGTGACGTTGTTCGTGACGTCAAGTATTTCCCAATCAAAATGTTGACGTCACAAATTGAGCGCTCTGTCCGAAGATATTTTTGAGGCTTAATTGTTATTTATAGCATTAAACGAGGACATAGTTATCAGTCTTCCATAATGCGTTTTTATCCACTTGATAGGCAGACGGTTTTTCAAGCATTATGTAAATTATGACGCGACGTCAATATCTTACTACCTTACTTGTTTATCTTCTCCTAATATTGGAAATGCTATAAAAAGTAGACGTCCCATTGTAATTATTTTGGTATTAAAAGAAAGTTGAAACAGATAGCTGTTAGAAAATGTAAAACACTCATATTATACAGTTTTTTTCGTGGCTCAATTACATTTAGAACAATTGTTAAAAGAGGTGCTCGATTCATAATACCACAAATGCTTAGTTGTGTTTTGATTGCAAAGATACTCGACTTAATTGTCGCAAAAATTGACACATAATTAGCCGAAAATTGCCAATTAACACTAATTAAATTTTGGTACAAAATTGCCACAGTAATTCACCGTGACCCGGCATTCATAGTCACCACAACATGCGCCTAATGTGTAAACATGTCCCAATACGACTTCAGTTGTGGTGCCAATCGTCAAAGAAATGGATGATGAAAGTTAGTATGATATTCTGTTTTTGTTTACTAGAGACCTGTAAGCAAGGACTTAAAAAATCGGAGAATGTTTTGGAACATTTTGAACACATCAAGTGATTGTCATGATGACAATGATTACAGGGACAGTATACTCGGCATTGGACCGCTGTGCTGCTTGCATACCGGGTCCTGTTGCAGTTTGAACTACCCTGACATGTATCAGAAGTCTTGTAGTAGTGCATATACGGCGAAACACCTATCTACTTATCTGAGGGGAAGACATGTTCAAGGTGTATCATTTTGTAAAAAACATATTTGTTTCCAGTTTATGCCTTTAAGCTACTGTTCAACTATCCTATTTTTATTTTACTAGAGTGAACAAATATATTTAGCTCCTATATCACAAACGGTAAATGAAGCTACATAATCATGTGTGAACAATTATCTATTCATATTACCGATAGTCAACCTGAAGTTAAACAATGCAGCAAATTTGAAATTGCTCTTTGCGTAATCGGATTGGATGATGGCGAGTATAGTATTACGTAAAAACGCAATACAATAAGACAAAAGTCTGGGATGGCACTAAAGGAACTCCGCAGCAATCACGGGTAGAAGTTGTGACTTCCTAGTAATTGTATTTCCGTAAGGTATTGTGTGGCAATTCATGCCATGGCGACACTGGTACGATACAATTTACAAAATCTGCAATGTAATGACTTTGCAGTCTGATACAGCGATATAGCATTTGCAGACTCATGCGCCTAATGAGGCTATCATGTAAAGGTTGTTTTGCAGTTGATATGACATTAGCAGAAATATACAGGATTTAAAGTTTAGACTAATAGTGGCGAGTCACGCAAAAGTTTCATATAAATAAATGTAACAAGGCATGCGTGTATTGAATTTCAGCAGTTATTGGACACTAGGGAAGCCTACCACGATATGTTTAATCGTTTCCATATCGTTACATTTGTGAATCAATGCATTATTTTCTAGCTGATCAGAAAACAACAAAGCGTTTTTGATTCTATGTTGTTTATGAAACGATAGAAAGAGTTATTTTTTTTGCGATTTACAGTTAATGATGCATTAAAACATTGGACTGTTTGTTTGTCAACTGATCAAGTTAATGGGAAATCGCGTGCACTGTTTGGTAGTGAGATCAGAAAACGCATTTCCATGATTAAAACTATTTCAGTTTTTTTTGTATTGAAGCTAGATCGCTGACATTGCCGCAAACATATTTGCTGCTACAATGAAGTCTGCATAACAGAAGACAGGCACAGCTAACATGTACCTAAATCTACTTTTGGCGCAAGTTCAGGTTAGGAACCAAGGAGCAGCCATCGAGTGTGATACGAATATGTTGTAGTAAATTGTTTCGCAATTGATGACAAAGAAATAAGTGTTACACTAGCTTTTACATACCTTGTTAGTCATCAACGCAGGAGATTGTCACGAGTGTTCTCCCTTTATCTCTTCTAGAGTTTTATCATTTTGTAGCTTACTTTTTCATCTTGTTCTTAACATCGGAATCGCTATAAAAAGAAAAGTAGACGCCCGGTTTTAATATATTTGGTAATAAATGAAGGTTAAAAAATATATCTGTTAGGAAATGTAAACATTTGAGCGCTGCAATGGGATTTACAACCTCTTCTGTAAGTGACGTCATTTTGAGAAACGCAACATGTGATGTCACTATTTGCAGCAGCAAACAATATATATTCCATATGGTCACTTCCATATAGTCACTGCCATATAGGGCAAATATTGCTAACTGTCATTGCATAGTGATGTCACATTTGACGTTTACTGGAGCTCATTCGCCAAAAATGGCAAATAATCCAGAAAAGTCATTTATATCAAGACTCCCGCCATTCTTCACCATCCCTGATATATCAGCCAGCCATGATACTCATCAAATCTATAATAAAATCAGAGGACTTTACATGCACTATTTCTTGAAACGATTAATATGGCGGTACTTCGAGTAGGCCACCCGATTGACGATGAAAGCAATGAGACGCTAAAGTGTCTCAAAAACAGTATAGGCTTAGGTGAATTGATAATACGCTGCTGTTTATAGACAATATATAGTGAACAAAGCGTTTTCCTATACATTTATTAGGTGTCTGGGTGATTTAATTATTGAACGTAAAGCAGTACCAATTGAACATAATTTGCCTTCTTAATCAAAAAGTGCTGAACTGATTGAAGATACAATTTATTTATCAAATATTCTCAAAAAGGAAACACATAACGTGGAATAAATATGTCTTACAATTCCCAAAATAATCTGTGAAGAGATGAAATATTTATGCCGTACGTAAGCTGTAGGACAATTTAAAACAGTATCTATATATAGCTATGAATAATCTGTAAAAGTTACGTAACCAGCGGCGCTAAAGTCTTTCAAATGAAATTTTCAAAGCTATCAGACTGAATCTCGGCAAACCAGTATAATATTGTGGATGCATGATGAATACCAGTTCTGGCAAATGATATAAATCTTTAAAGTTTGACAGACTCACAGAGAAATGCCGAATTGAAGAGTTAAATAAAAACGAAATTAGATTTTTTATTATTTTATTATGTAAATAAATTAAGCACTACAGAATGAATAAATGTCAACAGCGGTCAATCGTGGATAAACACAGTATGAATCGACAGTGGAAATATCTAGGGAATGTGTTGATAAAGGACGCACACATACCCTTGCACCCATATTCCCATACATGTTTACCCTTGCACCTATATTCCCATACATGTTTACCCATGCACCTATATCCCCATACATGTTTACCCTCTCACCTATATTCCCATACATGTTTACCCTTGCACCTACATTCCCATACATGTTTACCCTTGCACCTATATCCCCATAAATGTTTACCCTTGCACCCATATTCCCATACATTTTACCCTTGCACCCATATTCCCATACATGTTTACCCTTGTACCTATATCCCCATACATGTTTACCCTTGCACCTATATCCCCATACAGTTTACCCTTGCACCCATATTCCCATACATGTTTACCCTTGCACCTATATCCCCATACATGTTTACCCTTGTACCTATATCCCCATACATGTTTACCCTTGCACCTATATTCCCATACATGTTTACCCTTGCATCCATATTCCCATACAGTTTACCCTTGCACCCATATTCCCATACATGTTTACCCTTGTACCTATATTCCCGTACATGTTTACCCTTGCACCTATATTCCCTTACAAGTTTACCTTGCATCTATATTCCCTAACAAGTTTACCATTGTTTCCTCTTTTTTCATTCTTTTGCTTTCTTGTCTAGTCTGTGTATTCTGCATGCTGCCTTCCCTGGAACAATTTGATCTCTCTTTTATACGAAACTGAATGTTTCTGATTATGATATTCGAGAGAAATAACCCTCTCTCCAAAAATATCCAGGGTCACACAGGTACAGCATAACTGTAAATGTTTATCACATGTAGTAATTATATGTTTATACCATACACTCGAAGTAATCTTGTTACTTTAACAATAAAGTCTGGCAAACAATTAGGACTGAAATGTTATCAGGAAAATTACGAAAGTTGCTGAAGGTAAAATACGAGAGACGTGTCAACAACAATGTATCATAATGACTGTCGACATCCGTCTCAGACGTAATAAAGAACCGCAGTACATCAAAGTCAGTCGCTATTTCAGACTGCTTGAAGATGTTTGAGGCTGTTTTTTAATAGACATGACAACATGAGTACATAATATACATAAAACAGGTGTTAAAAACGTTCGTTCACAAAGATTGTTTTTTAGTATTTTTTAATTGCTCGTCTCATCTATGTCTCTATATACCAATAGTTCACTTCTGCGTGACAGTTCAATACAAAACAGATATTCTTGAAAAAGCAGCAGAGTTCATTATACGAACGAAAGTCAGTGTACACAGCATTATTTTCATTTGATCGAAATTCAAACTTTTGTGACCAAACTTTTTAACACCCTGTACTAATACAATTGTAAAAAGGCAAATACAATTAGAAAATCAATGCATCATGCACAAGAAACACAACTTGATAAAAGAGAGAGAATAAGTTGCTACAGGGAACGCAACATACATAAGTCAGTGCCACTCCACACATACCTCCAGGAAAACAACAATCCATGTAACATCAGGCATTTGAGGAGAACAAATACATTTTCGTTTAATTAAAAAAAAATTGTTTTATAAAAATGCTTAGAACATGAGAGAATAAGTCGCTACAAGGAACGCTACACACATAAGACAGTGCCTCTCCACACACACCCCCGAGAAATCAACAGTCCATTAAGCATCAGACATTCGAGGAGAGGTACAGAGGCGCAAGGAATGCCCTGGCCGAACATAAGGGCCTGATGTGGTTATATTTGGTTAGATATGTATAGTAGGGTATTGGTACGGTAACATACTTTAGAAATCAAATCCGTATTTATTTCCTAACCCAATATAGCAAAGCTTCCCAATCCTGTATTGGTCTCCTGGTGTCAATGTTATGCAGTGTTGAGAGACAAATGATTTAGATTGCTTGTAAACACTCCTAAATTGATTGCGGAATTCAATGATTGAATTATTCGTTATTGATGGGACTTCAGTAAATTTAATGAACATTTGACACGCATGACAACATTAATGAAGTACTGGGCTGACCGTAATAACTTACAACCGAAAATCAATGTACAGTAAACATAATAAGACCACCCCTAGGACCATTGAAACTGGTATTAATTTGTAATAACTTTGAACTGGTATTAATACTGATGTTGAACAAAGAGCAAAACAGTGAAAATGGACTGAATCGTGTTTTTAATTATTTGCTTGCTATCGGTATGGCTTTTGAGCAAATCGGGGAAATTATTTTATTAATCAAATACACTCGAAAATACATTTGCTATCGATCAATGCTATCAGGTAAATCCCATTGCATATGGTCCAAACCGTATAATATGTAAGCTCAGCCTTGTAACAAAGTACAGGATGTAAAAGGCATCACGACGATTCATAAATCGCTGCTCCATTATTCGCTTTGTTGTAACATGAAGGACAGAAATGATGCAGAACAACATAAACAACAATAAATTGACGTAACATTGAAAGCATTGAGATTAAATGTGGTAATATGTGTATGCACTAAATTCTATTTAATTGGAAAGAAACCAAACTGATGTCAAACGCAGGTGTAATGTATCGCTTAAATGCCTCATAAATATTCACACTACTGTTACAGAATGCCAATAAAATTACATTAAAAAGTAACTTCCATGCATTAATTTTAAATATACGCACTTAGCCTCACTAAACAAAGCTAGCACGACACTATATTTTCTTCGTATCCGTAAACAAAATAACGAGATAGATGTAAATGTCCGATGTTAACTTTACTGTACTACAATATGACCATCAATACGCCCAAATACATCAATGTCATTTCGGACTTGACCGTCTGAATGAAGAACTGAAGAGGATAAATTAATTGTCTCGCAAAATGTCGCATGGTGGTTTGACCTTTTTACAATTGATTTGCAACACGAATATCTGTACGACAGACTTGTTTGAGAGAGGAATGGTTGTGCAATTTCAATCCCAATTCATTTGCTGTCGACAAATTGTCGTATTTACGTAGCATGGTGTTTGTATGACATTTGAAGGAGGCTAGCCCCCACTTTTATGCCATAAATTGAGTTTGTCGGCAACATTTTGAGCGTCTGTTAATTTAGCTTGTATTCAGTTTCTTGCGTTTTTCGTTTAATTAAAATCCACGAACTGACATTTCAAATTGCAATGTGCTTTAAATAATTTTATGTAGGATGTTTCGTCACATTAACAACAATGTGCGAAGTATCGGCTTTAGGTGTTACGTGTGTGAGTGTTTCCCGTATTGAACAAAATATGTGTTGAAATAATTCCATGGTTGGTGTAGGAAATGGTGAGGTTGTGTAAGGAATCATTATACACAGCAGTTTATACATACTGGTACGGAATGTGTCTTTTGCATTCAAATCGGAATAATTGCCAGTTTGGTAGTAAAATATGAAATGATGAATGCTTCATGTACATTGTCCCTACCCTTTGTAGGTTTCTTTGGCTTGACATAATGTTCCAAACTCCACGCAGCGGTTATCTTCCCTTGCAGTACAGCATTAACCACTGCCATCACAAAAGTCACGTGATGATGGTTGGTTGGACAAAATGGCGGATCCGAAGAAGAAACTCACGTGAAGATGGTTGGTTATTTTTAAATATGTTTTAAATATTGTTTTTTTTAACTTTTCATACCACCAAACATGTTATATGTTTGAAATTAAGATATATAGATATAAAATTGTCAACAAAAATTAAACAAATGAAAAATATATTTCGTCAAAAATCCTGACGAAAAGTTTGTGATGGCAGAGATCTCCGATAACTATAAGGGGAGATCACTGCGTAGGAGATTGATAATGTTCATGTTCATTTCCCTCTTTCGGTCTGTTGTCAACCTGTTTTATATGCTTGTCCTGTAAGTATTTCAGAGAATACAGCCAATGTAATGTTAATCGAGGGGAGACAAGCAGCATATACAGTCGAACAATATCAGGGCTGTGTTCATGTCCTTTCCAGGTCATTTCTGTAATACTGTAACCGGAAGATCACTATCGTCATGTATGGACTGCTGATGTCCAGCAAGTGTCATGAATACAAAGCACTTAATACTTATGTCAATCAGCGTCCATATCATAATGTAAATACTTACACGACACACTTTCCGAAAGATATATTAAATTGTTCGAGGGAACGCCACATGCCTTAGACAATGCCTCCCCACACAGGATCCAAAAAAAGGAGTCTACAATACATTAGGCACTGAGGAGGTGTAAGGGTAAAATGTATGGTAATAGGGGTGTCATGAATGGTCTGGCCGATCATAAAGAATACCGGAACATTTAGAGGAACAACAGGGGGGGGGGTTATTTAATGAATGGAATACATCAAGGATTAAGTCAAGGAAGTCAGCAATAATAGGACAAAAGGGGGGTTGGGAGAACATGACTTTTATATTGAGGAAAGAAATGCACACGGGGATAGGGGAACATACATTTACTTAGACTAGTAATAATAACCATACAGCGACTTACAGCCTTGGAACTGTCAGTAAAAGTACTGGGGGTTGTGTAATCGATTTAACAGCTAGATGACCTCACACTTAAACGCTATGTAGTCATTGAATTCCAACATATAAACATACACTGAATACGATGGCAGTATCTTATCATTTAAAGCAATTTACCTTTAATACATATGCAATGACATAATATGTTATACTCTGTATATTATCCAGTACGAAGACACACGCAGCGTTGTACTGAACTTGCTCTCAGTAACTATATTATCAATCGATTGTCAAAACTAACTTGAGACATGATCACTCATATATCGATGGCAAGGTTCTAGGTTAATAGAAGATCAGGTAACTCTGTTAATACTGAATCATAATCTTAGAACGAATTGTCTCCCTTTGATAAAAGCGTTTGGTTTGAAATTCTTAAATAATTACATAATGGCGAGTTTTAAATCTTATACCGCATTATATATACAAGAGTAAGCTTTTTATTAAATAATACTGGATCATGTTTTGTGAACGTTCGTAAACTTGCAATTTTATTACCAATAGCCGCCTTCCAAACAGTGGATGATAGCATGTGTCATGTGATGCCACTTTTCATATGACCTTACTTGTTTTTGCACATTGGAGATATCATGGCTTCAATCATTGATATGTAAATATGACTGGGTTAAAATATTCATAACAGAGAACATAACATAGTATAAATATATTTATTATTTAACGGGGGCAACATGGTATTAACACTTAACATTTATTGTGAGTGACAATAAAAATAAAATACAAACGTTATACATACAACATAAATACACAAAACGAGCAGAATATTTTGATATCAATGCTGAACAGATACAAAATTGATTGTTATAATATTGTTTGATATAAAAATAAAATGCAAACAATGTACACAATTTGTTTCTTCTGCCACTAAGAGGTGTCGATGGTACGATTTAAACAGTAAATAAATCTCAACCTGACGCAGGCAACTGTTCTATAATTTTCCAGCAGTTTACAAAATGATCAAATTTTCCAACAGTTTTTATTAATATAACCTTTAACAACTTCATTTCTTTTAATATTGACTCTAGAATGTAGAAACATTGGTGGGATTTGTCATAACGACAAGTAAATCTACAGTCGGACCTTGTTTATTTGACAACCTTCTAATCGAATACTTTTTATCATTCGACATAAATATCAGATCCTGATGTATCTAGGTACGTTGAATTTCAATGGGCTATTCGAAACCATGTATAATTTGAAATTAATTTCGGACCCAATTAATGAATTCAAATGAACGAGGTCCGACTGTATAGGTACCAATACTAGCTGGAGAATTTATGGATTTATTTAAATAGTTTGTCTGTTAGTCTAACAGACGAATCAAATCACACAACGTATCACATCAATTACTTTGGCATAACCTGCTAATATAATTAAGCGCCGCTGTACGATTCTTTAACTGACGTCATATCCAGTTTACGTCACATGTGACTTCACCATGTAGTGGGGCTCACAGTCAGCAATATTTTCCCCATAAGGAAATGTGAAAACGAAGTGACCGTATGGAGTAAATATTGTTCACTGCTTGCAAAAAGTGACATCACATATTACGTTTTCTTGAAATGACGTCACTTACAGTCTAAGAGGTTGTAAATCCCATAGCAGCGCTCATAAAATTATTTTGACCGAGCTTATCAAGGCAGAATGGGAAATCACGTGCACCTTTATCTATTTTTTGTTTATTAGATATACAAACCAGTTTACACAATAAACATGACACGTTTTACTTTGTTCTGCGACATCAAGCGACTACTGACTTAAAACAGTTCGTTTCAAATTATATACACATTAAATGGCAGAAGTTTGCAACGCGAGACAACTTGGGATGATATATTTTAAAATATAATACACAACAGATGAAATAAATATCTTAATTGCGAGAAAATATAAGGAAAAAACACAGACACTCACATTTACACATATACATATAAGAGCACATATGGTTTACACATTCATGTGACATAAATAAAGGGAATATTGTTCAAATAAAGTATTTACATCGACAAAGTCCGACAATAATGGCGAAAAAAACTGATTGAAATAAGAAGTCTCTCCACCGAAACAGAACAAACCGTATACCCCACTTCGTCTAACCTTACATTATAGTAGAGCCGGTATACAGAAAGAAATGTACGAATGTATAAAATCGTTTGGTGAAGTAATTGTTGTTAATTGTAAAATGCGTAGCACTTAAGATACATCGATGCTCCTCCGAGTAGTGTAATCGGTAAATATGACTTTACCAGACACCCCCAGGATTTATCCTGACACGAACAGCTTTTCGGGGTTATCAGAAATGTGTTGGTGTAAGGATTCTCTTACTACACTACGCTATCATCGCGGTACTTAAAGGTACTTAGTCTTACTGTTTTGACAAAATATCCTAAGTGATAAATATGAGAAAACTGGTGGTAACTAACTTCATACAAATGTACTCTACAACACTGCATTGTCAGTTTTCGTACATGTTTACCAAAACCATAAAGACAAGTGCCCGATACTGGTATTTTCTCTATCTTGACCTATGCTCCAAGTTAGCGCCTGTATTGGACTTGTGTTTGTAGTTCCAGGAAACTTTTAAGAAAAGTTACAATGCATTGATTTGGAGTATGTCTGTGAGCAGGCATTAACATTCCATTTCTCAACATTATTACGTAGCATATGTTAAGGACAGTCAGGCTATCTACCCTTTAAGGGCAATAGTCCTCGGAAGAAAAAATCCATCGAGTGAGAGACAATTATCAGAAATCCTTAATTTAACATTTTGGCCTTGTACTTTCACACACGGTTTATACTAGTATAAACAAAGCAAATCAAATGTACATTGTTTAAATAAAACCAATACTAGTAATAAAAACATTATGTGTATGAAATTACAACATAAACATTCACAATCCATTGACTTTATCTTAAAGTAAAGAATTCGAAAGACACACAGAAGTATGGTTTATAATTAATTGACAAACCAAAGAATACTGATAAATAAATAATCTAAACTACATAAGAGTTGAACATATTTAGAATATACAGTAAAACCTCAATAATAAGACCACCCGTGGTCTTCTTATTGAGTTGGTCTTTATATTGAGGTTGAATAAAGAGCAAAACAGTGAAAATGGACTTGATAATAATGTTCTAACTACAAGGTGATCTTATTATTGAGGTGGACTTAAAGTGTTGTTTGTCTGTATTTTAAGATATACCGTTAGTGAATCACGGACTCATCAAACAGTTGATTAAACAGTAGTGTCATTTTTCATTTTAAAATTCCAATCTATCTTATACTTAAGTGTGAATTGAGTTAAACTGAAACAATAAAGATGAGATGTTGATAATACGATGTATGTTTATGTATGCCGAGTCAACAAAGAAAGTGTGCATGGGGTAATATGGACATGTTGCGATACCACGAGGGCTAAAAGCATGGACATATTTGGTACCTACTGATAGATATCTTTAATTTCAATCTGGTAGTATATTTTTTATTTTCTGTATTGCATCTTGATGGGTATATTGATGGTTAATTTAATTGGTTACAACGAAACAGCGAAACACGCCATGCACACTTTCTTCTTTGACTCAGTATATATCATCTAAATTCTTGGTATTGACAGCTAAGTCTTCATTGTTTCCCAATACATTCACTGTGTATCCTCACTACATGTTGAGTCTGTGGTCGCTTGGCGATATCTAAAGCATCCTTTACCACCACTGCTCTTGTATTCTGTGTACGGCACGTGCTCCTGTAACGAGTACCATTGTGCCACTGGTTTCCTGGCGTTCTCCAACATTTCGTACCAATGATCTTTTCCAGTGCCAACATAACGGGGTCCGACAGCACAACAACCCATTATTTCATTCCTACCAATTCTGTGAAAAAAAGAAATGAATAATTCATATATACACATCTGTCTCTCCTTTATAACTTTTCAGGACTATTCATATTATTATTTCGGGGTTTATTTTTATATTTATGTTTATGCAATATGTTAAATTTAACCTTTAGCCATGTGCAGTTCCTTTAATTGATATAAACTTCATACCCTCACTCTTTCGGTATATGCATACCGACTTTCTTGGCTTGTTCCATGATGTATTCTATTCCATTAAACCTTTTCCCCTTTTTGTCCCCCTAAATTGTCCATAGTTGTTTTTCATGGTCCCCTATTCCCATACATGTTTACCCTGGCACCTCATCAGTCCCTAATGTTTTGAAGACTGTTGTTTCTCTGGGTCTGTGTGAAGGAGGCAATGTCTTACGTTTGTGGTGTTCCCTGTAACAACTTAATCTGTCTTGCATGTAGGAAACATTATATTTATCAGTATATAATATAAACGTCATCTTGGCTGGCTTTAGACTTTGCGAAACATACATTTATTAGAATTTTCCCAATGTCTTTGCTTTAAATAGTTTTCATTCAGATTAGTTATACAAAATGCAATGTTGAGTACGAAAACCCCGCATACACAGTTGCATAAAACGTAGTGTTTTGTTCAATTATGCATTTATTTTCAACAAGCAAGCAATTCAACTGAAAACCAAACTGGAATAAAGATTTATTCGATGTTTTGCAATAAATATAACGCATTAAGATTCTCAGCTTGATCCAATTTCCTGTAAAGACAGAAACGACAGAGCTATAAACACATGCAGAAATGAGATTGCATATAATGCAATACCGTTTGTTACTGATGTTGATCTGGATGTCGTTATAAAAGTTATAGTCCAGCTACTTAAAGCGATGTTAACATCATCATCAAGATGTCGTTAGACATCAATTAAATATTCTTTCTCCTTGTTGTCCCTCTATATGTTCCTTAGTTGTTCTTTATGGTCGGCCAGACCGTTCCTTGCTCCCCTATTCCCATACATGTTTACCCTTGCACCCATATTCCCATACATGTTTACCCTTGCACATCCTAAATGCCTGATGTTTTGTAGACTGTTGTTTTCTGGATGATCAGTGTGGGGAGGCACTGGCTTTTGCATGTGGTGTTCCCTGGGACAATTTAATTACCTTACAGACCGCCAGGCGGGCGAAACAAGACGTTACAGACAGACAGACAGACGGACGGTCGGGCTGGACAAGACGGTAAAGACAGACCGACGAGAAGGACGAACAAGCAAATTACGATTTACAATCGTGTTATTAAAATATATAATATTTTATCAAGCGAACATACTGTATACTGCATGATTCAATACACACTAAATCCTTACATACTAAAAAAGAAGCGTTGAAGAAGAATTCTGTAACACATTGTTACACGGGGCCGTGTCTTGATTAAAGACTTGAAGTGCTTAATTGTTAATTATGCTAAGAAGTAATACACTGTCACTGTGACATTTGCACTTAGCATTTCCTGTTCGACTTCATCATTCATTTGTATTAGAAAGAGTTGTCAGTTTTAGCCGGAGTAGCGTAGTTATAGAGAGATTAAGTTGTTACATGGAACGCCCCTTACAGAAGACAATGTCTCTCCACACATATCCCCGGGAAAACTACAGTCTACAAAGCATTAGGGACAGAGGCGCAAGGGAACAGGGACAATAAATGGTCTGGCGTAAACATTTATGAAAGTGGACATCTTTGGTTCCTCGCATTATGCAACTACAAGGCATGACAGAAAAACACTGATGAACTACGAAACAAATTGTGCATGAAATGATCAAGGGAAACTCTC
Source organism: Mactromeris polynyma (assembly GCA_032209605.1). NCBI lineage: Eukaryota > Metazoa > Mollusca > Bivalvia > Venerida > Mactridae > Mactromeris > Mactromeris polynyma. The sequence goes on from JASFXZ010000005.1 coordinate 1,678,629, forward strand.
TGAAGCAATAACATGCTCCAGTGTTCCTTGTTAATTAATTGCAGATAATAGCTAGACGAGGTCAGTTCACCCGAGACTCATTAGATGTGTCGCCACATTGGCAATCAATACGCAATGGCAATCATTTAAGCGTCTGTCTAATACCGGTAATCATTCAAACGGCTCTCTGATACACAAACACGATATTGAAGCGATCATCTGAGGCAAGCGGACTATCATTCACGAGGGTACACACATTACCAGATGACCAATTAAATTGTAACGGCTTAAAATTACACGTACCAAACATACTTATTTTAAATTGTTTTCGCCTGTAGCTCAGAAGAACCAATTGTTGAACGTACTTTAAACAATACCGATGCATAACTACGTGTGAGGTTAGCTAGCTGTTAAACCGATTTGAACTTCCATTAATATTTGCTGACAGTTCAAAGGCTGTAAATCGCTGTATGGTTAATGTTTGTTAAGTTCCCCTTACCCCATGTGCAGTTCTTGATATAATATTCATGTTATTTTCTCCCCCTTTTGGCGTTTCTTGGATTGTTCCGTGGTGTATTCCATCCATAAATATTCACCCTTGTTGTCCCCCAATACTATCCTTAGTTGTTCTTTATGGTCGACCAGACCATTCCTTGCGCCCATGTTCCCAAACATGTTTGCCATTGCACCTCCCCAGTGCCTAATGTTTTGTATATTGTTGTTTTCCTGGGGGTCTTTGTGGGGAGGCATTGTCTTGTGGCGTAAGTGAAACATAATTGAACACCCAATGTAAGAGTTTGATTTGTTCAGTCCCTTGTCCCATATCACTCATTTATAGCTTTATATTTTGTTGCACACTATAAATTTGTCTAATAACCAAACTGAATCGAATATTCTCTTCGTGTCATGTGACCATGATAACCAATCGAAATATTCTCTTCGTGTCATGTGACCAAAATAACTAATCGAAATATTCTCTTTGTGTCATGTAACCAAAATATCCAATTCAATTCGTCTACATAAAAACCAACGGCTATTGAAAAGCAATTTCTTTAATTCTTTTTTATGAAGGGGTAATCTCATTTATAACGAGTTTCAAATAAATATGACATATTTCCCACACTTACCTATCGTAGTCAATGATTTTTATGATAAGTTCTATATCGTCTACGCTTTCCTGTGGGACGTCAAATACCATCGCTTCATTATAAACAGGATTTAATGTGCTTTTCTTCACTGACGTTTTCTTCTTCTTTATCCGTTTGTTTTGACACACCAATGTAACCTTGACAAACGGATCTGAAATGAGGCGGAATATGTTAGACAAAAAATCAGAACACAAGTAATCAGACGAATCTCCTCAATATTATTTTATGTGCCAATGTGACTTTTATGTACTTGAAATCATGGGGGAAAATCAAAAATACAGAAAGTATAACTTATCTAACTATCGCAAGGAATGCGATTTCCCAATCGCTAGCGGTCATAAACATTCCAATATAATTTGTGTATTATTCTTGTTTTGACCACAATGGATATTAGAGGAACACTTTTCCAACTTTTTGTGTTGCCTCATTGGTTTGGATTTCTATGTCACCTACGTTACGTTTTAATATACATGTTCGTATACAAATATTTGACATTAATGTGTAAGTTGTTTTATGACATGTTGTCTTATACAGATACAGACATAAATCACATTATAACCATGTGTTCATGCTAACACAACGATTGGTGGTCATGGACATACATTATAAGTATATTTTAAATAATCATCGGATATGTAATGTTCGTGTTGAACGTATTTGTGATATGGCATCAACGACAAGCAGTGATAAACAGTGTGGTGGCGTGGTCATTTGCTTACTTTTAAACCTGCATTATACTTTAATACGTTTGAAATTTTAGGACCGAAAATTTGACAATCTATTGAGTATGAATACGAGCACACTTGCATAAGTGTTTGGTAGAATTTCAAGAACTTCTGTCACCGTCGTGATATATTGGTCTCATTTCTCAGCAATATAGCGTTAAGAATACGAATAATCAACACATCGATATAAGATCTAGCGTTCATGATTCATACAAGATGTGTTCGTGTATAGAAACACGATATCACACTATCTGTATTATGTACAACGTTGTATCATCTTTATTCAAGTATAATATCATAGCTTAGAAATTCGGAATGATTAGATAGTTCAAATCAATGGAATTTATTCAGTAAAGAGTAATAAAAGAAACATTAACTAATTGGTGTCAGACCCGGCTGTCATATCCGCATTAATCGTCTTTCTACAGATAAATTGTGACTGCTTTTATGATACCATAGCTACAATCTGGAGACAGGTACTGAGAATGCTTATTACCGTCATGGGAAACAGCAGTAGTCCAAGAACACAAGGGACAACCGACTGAGATGATAAAAATATGCTGACACAGCGATAATAATGAAGCAGAAAGATAATGCGAAAGTGAACACAAAGGCTTTTGTGAAATCGTATTTGTGTAAGATATAGTGATACGTTCAGCGTGATCAAATAGACGGTAATGAAATCAGCAGCAGTTATAGTGTCTTTTCTTGATTGGTCTGAAGAAGCACGTATTGTAAGTAATAACCTGTTGGAAAGACTCGACATAGCAGAATAAATGATGAAATTCGGCGCTTAAATGTTTTTATTACGGTAACAAACAGATACAGTGTCGTGTGTCGCTTCACTTGTCGTGTCGTTTGTCGCTTCGTATGTCGTGTGTCGCTTCACTTGTCGTGTCGTGTGTCGCTTCGTATGTCGTGTCGTGTGTCGCTTCGTATGTCGTGTCGTGTGTCGCTTCACTTGTCGTGTCGTGTGTCGCTTCGTATGTCGTGTCGTGTGTCGCTTCACTTGTCGTGTCGTGTGTCGCTTCGTATGTCGTGTGTTGCGGTCCAATCGGGACATGCATTGTGGCACTAATCGGATTCCGTAAACAGAGGTTTATTTTGGATATACTGCAGTCCAGTCATACATTTAGTCCAGTGATTGGTTCTATTGCAATTCAAACACAGTTTTAATTTTATGTGTTTGTACCAGATGATGAGATTCGAAATTGCACTGATAAAGGTACACGTATTCAGAAATCCAGAAAACCAGGGAAGTATACTGCATAATCAAACGTAATATGTATACAGTTAGACCTCAATAATAAGACCACCATTGGAACCCTTGAAAAATGGTCTTCTTATGTATGTGGTTTTAATACTGAGGTTGAAGAAAGAGCAAAATAGTGAAAAAGACCTTGAAAAAAAATGTGTTCTTAGTTTCGAGGTAGTGATGTTTTACTGTAAAGTATTTTGCTTAAATGCGCACTTTACCTGATGATCCAGTTATGTCCATTGCTTTTAAGTTTCTCGCTTTTACAATAGTGATTGTGAGACGCCCTGCAGTCGGTAAATAACATAGTGTAATCATTAGCTCACCAAGATCAAATTTCTCCTGAAACAAAAAACGAAAACAATCCTTCACAATATTAAAAATGTCACGACTATTCCAATTTGTCCGCAATTATTGTGCGAAAGGACCATTAACTTATTGTTTCAACTGTCATATCGAATCAAAACTTGTTGCATGCCCACAACGGGAGCTTCTGTATTACATTAATTCTCGTGCAGAGCGACAAATTACATTTGAACTGCAACAAAACGCACTCAAGGATAACCCTGGATGTAATTTATTTGACAGCTGCATCACGGGCGATGAAGTACTGCTTGGCTTGTGTAAAGGACCACGTGGCATTTTAAAAGAAAATAAACATGAAGGACAAAGTAATTTAATAATGGACTAAACATTCGTGTTTGTATGGGTGTTCTTGTAAGTAATACTAACAAAAGAAAAAGAGATTAAGTTGTTAGTGAGAACCCCGCATACATAAGACAAGTCCTTCTTACACAAACCCCGGGAAAACATCTGTCTACAAAAGGTTAGGCAATGAGGAGGTGCAAGGGTAAACATGTATGGAAATAAGTGTTCAAGGAGTGGTCTGGCCGAACGACAAAATATGGTGCATTTAGGGGAACACAATGGGGGAGGGTTGATGGAATACAACGCGAAACAAGGCAAGAAAGTCAGTGATGAAAACCATTGGGTACTGAGGATGTGCAAGGGTAAATATGTATGGGAATATTGGTGCAAGGACTGGTCTGGCCGACTGAAAAGCATCCAAGGATAATTAAGGAGGACAACAAGTAGGGAAAAGTTTAATGGATGGAATATATCACGGAACAAGTGAAGAAAGTCAGTTATAATAAGCCGAAAACATAAGTAAAATATTCTATATTATATTATAGGATTCTTCATCACCGTGTATTTTAACTGCCCACAGCCATTGACACGAAAGTTATTTAAGTTATTCATCTGCTGAATTACAACATACTATCATCAGAAATGTTTATAAATAGTTCCTTACATTCATTAATATAATCATCTATGTCGTTCTTACCTGATTTGAGGAAAGGATATCTCGTACGAAGAATGTTTCCGTAGTTAATCGGCAACCATCTGGTACTATGTCCGGCACACTGACAGTGCCAATTAGGTCATGGCGTGAAAATCTGTCAAAATCATAAATATTAAACTGCAAAAATCTCTCCCCTAGTTCCGCGAATGGAACGCTGAATAAATATTTTTCGTGGAACTTGGGGTTTAATGTTTTTCTGTGAACTTTGGACTGAAACTTTTGTCGTCGATCTGGTAGAAGGTAAGTCTTGATGTATGGATCTGACGTCCCAGAAAAATCCTTCGGCGGGAGATTGTCTGCTTGAATAATGCCTACTGTGATTTGTTCCAGTTCGTAGTCATATTGAAGACTGTACGTTAATTGTCCACATACAGCATGCTCAGACCTCACACTTTCAATAGATTCTTGTTTATATAATTCAGGTTTTATTACACCGAGACTTGGCTGCTCAGTATGCTTCGCACTTTGTACGGAAAATTCAATTTTCGAGAGATCAATTTGATGTGAAAGCTGCCGATGAAATATCTGATGTCTCTGAGAAACTGTAGGCATGGTTGATTGCCGAAGAGACTTGAAGAATGACTTTGCCTTACAATATCTGGAGTTATCTGCGTCACCTGCGTCAGTTTCCATCGCTAAATCCGGGGTGCTTCTACTTATTTTTAGATTATGGTCTAACACAGATTCTGGCGAGCTGTCTTCTAGTCTGTAAGCTTTCTTCCACGCAACAGTTCTTTTTTGTCGGCTTCGACATAACATATGAGTTATATAGCCAATCACAGCACTGACCAATGTCACTGATATACAAGCTGCCAGAATCACGTACACCGTTGGAATGTCTGAAAGTAGAATTATCAGACATGAGCAAGGCTTCATCTTCTATACAAACTAAACTGACATTAAACGTTTAAATTATACAGTGAGCTTCAACAAGCTAGGCTGAATAGCGTTACACAATACATCCCAAATGCAGTGGTGCTTTTGGCACCAACCATTGCAATGTGATATTCTTATTTACACATCGTTTATGTTTAAGTTACTTCCGCCTTTGGGATTATTTTATATCTCTCCAAGAGGAGATTGTCACGAGTTCTTTACCTTCATCCCATTTAGAGTTATCTCTCTTTATCCCTTCTAGAGATATCGCCTTTTATCCTTCCTATTGACTTGTATAATTGTACTATATATACATATACTATAGAAGGGATAAAGAGAGAGAACTCTACGAGTATATGTGATAAAAAGAAATAACTCGCGACAATCTGCTGTGGTCTCTCCGTGCTTTTGAGTCGGTTGCGCGCTTTGTATGCGACTATTCCAGCTTGAGGTTTTTATTTATTTGAATGTGTTTCACACGTAGTAGTTAAAACAAATCCCAACCTGTTTTTGAATGTGCTGCAGTGTTTATTGCTTCTGATATCATTTCCAGTAACGTAATTACAAATAAATATTTGAATACTACCAGCACAATCTAATCTCCATACTGTTTCTGTCTCTTAAGTTTGCCAGATTAGACGCTGTTTAAATTGGATTTTGAAATATGGAAGTATAAATAGATTGTGAAATACTGTTGAGATCCATGAATCGTCGTTTAAGATTCCCATAACGCCGTATCTTAATTTTGTCAAATCGGAGATTTTTTTATACAATGTTTACACCTCAACAACCTCTATCTTCATGTTATTGCTCTTGCATTGCCAAGCCTATTTAACAAGCGAAAATTGCAATCATACAAAGCCTTAAGCCATTGACAGTAATGGATGCTCACGTATTCCCCAATATTACAGAGATTACACTTTGTGGAAATAATGCTAGGAAATGTTAAAGTAGTATACAGAATTATTGTATTTTAAGTAAAAGCTCATTTAGTCTTATTATCATCTAACTCCATTAAGTGTTCAGACTGGAGATATGTGCATCTTATAATACGTTGACTCATTTATATTGATAACTAAAACCTTTTGTGGTGTTTGGATATTAGTTATATATAATATGATATTTATTCTGAAATAAAGGCATATATATACGCAGTAGAAATCTAGAACATTCCATCATATATAACATAGACAGTAAGCGTTACTTATATTAATGAACACAGAACATTCGTGTGTAACATCATCATGGTAAATCAATTGGTGTAATTATGTTTCCAAAAGTAGGAGCATTGAAAGAATGCGGTGATACGTAAAAGGACATAATATATAGCCGTGATTTATTTTGGACAACAAATCGGGAAAAACATAAGATAGAAAAAGTGAGAGAATAAGAGCTACAGGGAACGCAACATACACAAGACAGTGCCTCTCCACAAAGTCCTCCGGGAAAACTACAGTCCATAAATCGTAAGGCATTTGAGGAGGCGCAAGGGTAAATACGCAAGGGAACAGGGGCGCGAGGAATGACATGGCTAAACCATAAAAGATAACTAAGAAGAATCAAAGATGACAAACAATGTGGATTTAATGGATGGAATCCATCACAGGATAAGTCAAGACAGCTGGCAACAATATGCAAAAAGTTGGGAGGAAAAAATAAGATGAACACTATATAAAGTAAAAGAACCGAACAGGGGGAGGGAACCCCAATATACATCCAAACACAAACTAGAAATCCTAACCATACAGCGATATACAGACTTGAAACTGTCAGAAATAGTACTGGGTGTATAAATCAATTTAACAACTAGCTTACTTCACACTTAATCGCTATATAGTCATTGCTTTCCAACACATACATTGACCATCTAGGCAGTAAAGAAGCAAAGGGAAGACCAAAGTCCAAAAACAGGACTTCCTCACATGTGTCATTTATGTTTCAGAATCAAATAAAGAGGGGAGAAACCACAAACATGTAAATGTGGGTGAGGAAAAACAACAAAACCAATTTATTACATTTTCAATCATGTTTTCGTTAAACAAAGCATTACATCTATACGCAGACGCCTAATGCAGTTAATCCGGACATTAATCCCTAAAGCTAATGCAGTGTGATGCAATGAAATCGAATATAATCTACAGACAATCTTAAATTGAATAGCAATGATCAGAGTCGGTCAACTGGTGAGATAGTTCATTGACGTACGTATCTCATCAGATTACTGTACGTATTTGATTAATACAATACAAAATTAGCAAGTTTCAGGTAGGCGACAATTAGAAGCCAATCAACTAATAATTTGAATACATCAAGGTACAATCGAACACACCCCTGAGACAAACGATGCTAGTTACGCATTTAGTCAGGAACATGTGCTTAACAGTGACACTTTTGAAATATGATCGTAATAGCCACTTTTAGCAAGCTAAAACTAATATATCCTAGCACAATGACTTAATGCCTTGCTATGCATGTACTTTAATGCCAGTTACCCGTAAATGATGTAGAAATTGTAGTAGAAGATGATAGTTTAGATGCACGCCGTGGGTTTCGCAAAAAAGACACATTGCTGTATTGGCGTTACCACTAGACATTGGTTTGAAGCTTTTAGGGTGACTGCCTTGTGTATTTGGAATTCCCTGTAACAACTAATTCTCTCTTTGTGTACTATGTATGTGACATTTCTTGTACGACTTCATCTGGAGAACTTGTCCTATGATATTTTCCATCCATTAACCCCCCACTGTTTGTCCTCTTTAATTCTCATAGTAATCCCTTATGGTTGGTCAGGCTATTCCTTGCTCCCCTGTTCCCTTACGTATGTACGCTTAACCCTCCTCAAATGCCTTTTGTTTTATGGAGTTCCGGAGGTCTGTGTGGAGAGGCACTGTGTTATGTACGTGGCGTTCCCTGTAGCAACTTATTCTCTCTCTTTTATAAATTAAATCAGAGATACGAAATTCCTATTAACACATATTCATACCAGTCGGATTATTCAAAATGCTATACACTCAACACCATTAAAAAGATAGCTAGGTAGATAGGTATCAAGGCCTACCAACTGTCTAAAATGTTTACTCTAAATTATGTACTAAGTCTTGTTCATAACGTAATTAAACTGAAGACCAATTCTTTCCTAAAATTATCATTGAATAATTTATGAAGTTAACTTGACGTAGAATAAGTGTATATTACTTCCGTGTAATGCTACTTACCTATGTGCGCAATTTTACGAGCGCTTTTCATGGCGTTAAGTATATCTGTATGTGTACGTAAATACACGTTATCAGCTGCATACATCGTTTTTTATTCATGCTAAAAACTACATGATTTACAAGTTATCGCATCAAGAATGAACAATTGATCAATAATACTTGATAAAGGCGCTCAACAATTTAAATATTTCGATTTCCATAGTAATATTGTTAGGAGAAGAATAATAATTGTCAAATTCAGTTATGAATCGACTGCACTTTTCCGGTCAAAATTCACTTTACAACTTCAGCATGGTACTCGTTTAGCTTACAGCCTATATCGTAAGACTTCTGACCAACACATGTTCGACATACAATCGAACCTCATTCATTCGAATAATATATGGTTTCAAATAACCCATTTCAGTATTACATGCATAAGAAGATACATTGGGACCTGATATGTATTTCGAATTTGCGAAGTATGTTGTCGAATAAACGAGTTCCCACTGTACTTACTTGTGTATGTCAAGAGACTTTCAGAAATTGCATCTTTAGAAGTTGACGTCTGTTGAAGAAATGTCATATTTAAATAAGCATTGTTAGCAGTGCCCTAGTATCCTCTTAAAGAACATTTTCATTAACAACATGAATGAGCGATTCTATAATTCCAGTCAGCTTATATCAAGCCTACGCTTTCTGAATGCTCATACACCTTATCGGAACTTAATATGCGTTTCTGTAAATCCTCGGAAGAAACGACAATGGCAGACGTCATTTTATAACCTTTCGAAATATCGCACAGTATACAGATACAGTAATTGGCTGTCTCTTGGATAAAACGCTATACTAATGAAGTCAGCTAATGACGTATACTGTGATAATAAGCATCAATAGTTTTTTACTGTACTCAAAGGGCTATGTCAAGTTAGAAATAGAATAGTTAACAAGTATGCACGATTTGTGAAGGTGAATTCACGCAAAGCATAAAACGACATTCGCAAAGCCGACAGTAACGAGGACAACGTAAATGAGATATTATAGAAGAGCCTTTCAACGTTAACAATGTGAGAATGATGACCAGTTCTGACCGCTCGCCCACACATTGGCTCTGTATGATACTCAATGTTACCGGATACAATTTATAATTCGCCGCCTTACATACAATTAGTTTAAACGCAATTAAAACACACAATGAAACTGATAAGAACTAATAACAAACCAACTTTCAATGATCATGATGTAAGGGTTAACTTTTCTACCAGTAATCCAAATCTAGCCATTTCTTGAGGCGCATAAGCGTCTCATTGCTATCATCGTCAACTAGATGGTCTACTTGAAGTAGCAACATATTCATGGTACCAAGAATATAGAACATGTAAAGTCCTCTGATTTTATCAAATATTTGATGAGTATAATGGCTGATTTGTCAGGGATATATCAGTTGTGGAATAGCGGGAGCCACCATAACGATAACCACTCGACCATGGAGGCCCCGGTACAAGAATAAATAGTAAGCTTATGAAGCTTTACATACAGACAGATACATAGGCATATAATTTCATAGGCTCCCATGTTTTATTGTATTATACATGTATCAAAAAGAAGCATACCACTGATATATGCGTATAATACAAAACATCGATGATTTTTTTTTAAAGCCAAATAATTTAACTTCATATTATAACTGATAGGTCTGAGTATTAGTCAGTAGCCGATGTAAATATATTACAATCATCATGTTATCAATGATTTGATTGTTGCTTGCATCCACCATGTTTGTATATTGATCATATTCTATAGTTTCGTATCATGCATTCATGCGTTTTATCCTCGCATGTGTCATTAACATGTAATGTATGGCTCACTCCATGAACACGACAAATTATGAATTCACACTTCAATTAACAAATATGCTTTTGATCATAATCTCTGACGATACGCAAAAACATTAAAACAGTTATATATTGACATAGTTTTCACCATCTACGTCGTACGTATGGGAAAGAGAGATTAAGTTTTTACAGGGAACGCCACATGCATAAGATAATGGCTCCCCACACAGACCCTAGGAAAACAACAGTCTACTAAACATTAGGGCCACAGGAGTTGCAAGGGTAAACCAATATGGGAATATGGGAGCAAGTAATAATGTGGTCGACTATAAAAGCAACCAATGAAGAATTCAGGGGAATAACAAAGGGGAAAAGGTACACATGGACGGAAAATTCACGGAACAAGCAAAGAAAGTCGGTAACCACAGGCCGAACGGGGTTTGGGGGGATAACATGAACATCTAAATCACGATTGTATTATGCATTTCTTTAGGTTCATTAATCCTTCATCAACAACCGACTTGTGAAAAAAGTTAATATTTAATAAAATTCAAACAAGTTCAAAGTCACAATATATCAAGGGTACCATATAATCTGTGTCTTCAGAAAAATGAAACCATCTACGCCATATTTGGATTTATAAACAAAACTGATCACACTTACCAACATGCCCTTTAAACAGTCTACTTGAGGTGCTATATAAACTGATCGTCTAGTTTCCGAAGTGTCAAATATGGCACATGTATTTGGTTCTGACGGGGATGCTGTCTGTTCATTATTCGACCTTTTGTCATTTTAAACGAAATTAACTACGCCTTGTCACCATTTCCTATGCCTTTTATGTTGGACAGTGACCTCACACTTTCGTGTAATCGAATAACTGTTGAAACTTCAGGATGATTTTTTATCACAATCACACTGATGAGAAACCTTACTTATATGTCACTCCTTCTAGAAAATTGGCTTCTTATACGTTTAATATCGAGGACAGATGAATATTTAAAGTTGTGAATTAAACAAATAATTTTGTATGTGTTTACATTAATTATTTTGCGTTCATGTATTATATTGATCAAGGTAATTGTCAGTTTGTTACATCTTAGTATGTATTATGGCGTGTCTGTCATGTAAAAATAAACGAAGAAGTCGAGAAGAAAATGCGACATGCAAAGTGCACACCCACCTCAATAGCACAAAGAGATGTTAACACACGAGTATATACGTATAGCAGAAGTAAAGAAGTAGGTGGGGTGACCAGATGTAAATGTGCCTATCAGGAAATGCAACATACAAGCTTCACAGTCATCCCAGAAGCAGAAAGAGATATATAAACATATATACATATAGCACAAGCAAGGAGGTAAGTGTGGTGACTAACTGTAAAGGGGTCGACTACCAAACATTCAGTGATTTCCAAAATGACTGAATCATAACCTCTCTTAACAAACTGTTTCTACCATCGTTATCAATTGCTTAAACATGCGTGCTGCTATGTCGTTGCGTTGTAAAATTATGTCATGTTTAAATTTTGGACAGTCCTGTTCCTCAACCGCCTCAGATCTACTTACAACATTTTGATTTATGATCCCCTCATTTTCCCCTAATTATCTACGTGGCGAGATCCTGTTTCAAACTGTAGCTGTCCCTATGTTACCTTATTCACATTTCTTACTGTGTTGCATTGGATGTTGCCAATATCAAAAGAATATGCATGTTACGCTTGTCATAGTAATATTGCATTGACACAATTGATTCGACATTTTGATAAATAATGATTGCAAACACCACTGCATGATAATCAATTATACGAGATATGTCAATAACAATCGCTTTGAAGTCATACAGTTTAGTGCTTCCAGTTCTGTCAACATTGTTATCAACAGAAAATCACTCTGTATCTGGGGATTTATTATTAATATTTAATAGAGAGCCGAGTACTTTATCATTTGTCATGTCTTGAAAGCCCAACAATGAATTTACACGTTTTCAATATAACCATTTTTAACATCCGTTTATGTACGAAATAAAGGACTGCACAGATGAACTGTCACACATAAAGTACTCATCCAGGAGTAAAAGTAACTAAATTGATGCCATGAAGGCACGACAAGATAGACAAAATACATGTACAAACATCGCATGCTTCTCTTCCATGCCCCATGTTCACAAAGAATCAGTTTTCAGGACCAGGATCAAATACAGTTTCCTTAAAACTTCAAAACAAATTGTAATGTAACGCTAAATGTGTTTTACGTAAAGTGATAGATATGAACATATTGCAATACATTCTAGACTTTGAAGTTAGGATTCATGTTTATTTAGAATTAGATAGTGATTACTTAATTAACACCGATTTTGGAAAATTGGTCCTTCTTTGATTAGACCAATTTAAATCAAAGAAATAATTACATAATGTCTTTATAAAAATGTTAAGATTGGAAGGTTTAATTAAGAAGATTTTAAGCTATTCTTGCATTCGTTTATGACTAGTACTTTATAAAGTAATCAATTGGTTAGAAAAGGGGAACTATTTTTCAGGATCAAATTGATCCAGATCAGTTGATCCCATGTTAACATGGAGCCTGTGCTTCTAAGGGATCGACATTTTGTTTTCGACCACCAAACAAGTCGTGCGCTGCAGTGTTCCGGAATATTAACCTCGGTTACTTAACGTTTTCACGAGATTTCTAAACAAAAACCGAAACAAGTTGTAATCCAGGGTATTGCGAATCATATCGCCGTCATGTTTTGGAGTCAAAAGATTTTTATGAAAATGCGTCTCTTTAAATTGAACTTTACTTGACGTATTTTACTCTGCAATAATCTTATAGGATGCCGTAATACCTAAACTCATCTCAATTTATTTTCATTATTATTACATTATATGATTCTCAGCTTATCAAAGCACTCACTTGTGCAACTAAGGTGGGCATGCGTAAATTCATAAAGTTCTAATCGACGTTAATGAAATTTATGGTGTAAACGAAACTGTTAAGTTTCATGAAGTATGTTTTATAGGTTTACAATTCTGGGAAATGATTTACACGAGAACATGAGAAATTTAAGTTTGTACTTAAGCAAAGTAGAATGCAGATCAAACATATTTACAGGGTATTTCATCGTATCGTGAAAGAGATATCAATATGGTACAGGGAACGTCACACACATAAGGCAACGCCTCCCCACATATACCCCAGGTAAACAAAAGTCAACAAAACATTAGGGACTGAGGAGGGGCTAGGGTAAACATGTATGGAATATGGTTTCAAGTAATGGTCTGGCGGACAATGAAAACAACTGTTTGAGAATTTAGTTGGACAACAAGGGGGTAAAGTTTAATGCAAGAAATACATCACGGAACAAGTCATAACGTCAGTAATTAAATGCCGAAGGGGGAGAGAAACGAACATAGATACTGTGTCAAGGAGTGGAACTGTACATTGGGAAAGATGTACTTTACAAACATCTATAAAAATAAATACAAATAATAACCACACAGCGATTTACAGCTTTGTAACTAACAGCTAGCTTACCTCACACTCAACCGCTATATGGTCACTAATTTCCAACATAATAAAATAATCCTATATCGACACATAGTTTGCAAGAAACAGAGCAAACGTCACACCAATGATGAAAGGCACTGCAATGTATATTATCAGCAACAATGCAGCTAACAGTTTAAAGTTAGAACTATTAGTGAGTGTGCAGGTTCTTCCGTGAATTCTTGATTGTACTGTGACTCATGTAAATGTTTTACACGCGATTACTTTCTCATTATATTAATCTATCAAAGTTAGTGTTGACAATTCGTCACCTTATTTCCAGAACCATGTAACTCATGTTTTTAATATTTGGTATCGTTGAAACCATCTTTCCAAGCTCTTTCTATCTGTACTACTTATATTGTTCTGGAATGGACATAACCTAAATAAAATGCAATTCCATAAGCTTGTATGAAACTGTTCTCTACAGGAGGGTAACACTTTAAAGTTGTTTATCTCAAAAAGACGAAAAACAATTTATGGGATTCTGGAAAAAATGCAACGAAATCTATGTGATAGAAGCAACCTTGGGTTTTTGCGATTAATTGTTTGAACACTTAATGTCGTCTAACATTCACCAGACATTATGCTTGAAGAATATGCATTGGCTAATCACTCGTTCTGGTAAAGAGAACATTGCATGGTAGACAAATTGCTAACGATATAAAGTGAACATTATCAGTTTCCACACGTTTGTCAGCTCTAGTGTGTTTATAGAAGACAGAATTGTTCGTACACACAGTAAAACCTTAATAATATGACCACCATTGGAACACTAGTAAAATGATCTTTATACTGAGTTGTCTTAATAGTGAAAATGGACTTCAGATTTTGTTCCTAATAGTGAGGTGATCTTAATATTGAGTTGATCTTTAGCTGAGTGCCTACTGATTTTGAAACGAAGGAGCTTAGAGAATTCTGAACACTGCGAGTATTGGCACAACACGCCATGTTTTCATTTTCGTCAGGATGCAACAAATACAGACAGTTCGCCGAAACGCGATCATTCAAATCATGTTTTTATTCATGACGTTGATCCCCAGGTTCTTTTAACCCAATTATGACTCCCTTTGCCTTATAATCACACTAAAATCTGAGAGAAAATGGACGAAAAAGAATATTCAGCTCTTTTTTACATTTCTGTACATTTCCCACACTCAAATTTACACTATCAGACTAAAAGTAGTAAATTGTGTAATTTGAGATTTGAGTGTAAATATCCACTATAATCCTGGGCCCAGGTAGTAGAATACATAACGTTATTGTTAAATTTCCAATATACTGAACAGAAAACACATTTAGATTACTAACAACGACTTGCAATTTCCTTAGTCGATTCATTTCATTTTAAAATTTAATTTACTTTTCATCCAGACATGAATAATTGACTGAAGAAGTGTCCAATGATTATAAAGTGACAGAAATTTGAAGTTATATTAACTTACTGACTAATAAGATAACACACCTGGGAATTATTATGGATATGCAACTGCTCTCTTGAGTCATCAAACCGCAATACAATTCTACCACAAAAATAATTCATTTTGCCAAATCCTCTGGGTACAAGGAAAACATTGAATTAAATAATCTGTCCACAATAAGATTGCGTCTCGCTATTGATAATATCATTATGGATATTAAATCCTATCATATCTGAGTGTTCAATTCCATTTTTGCTACCCCAATTTGAATGACGTTTTCTGTTAGAAACATTAAAATGATTTACTACGCATGATCAAGCCTCATCGCATTGCTTGGTGAATTATTGACATCGTGATTGCCTCCACATTCGCAAGTTCGTAACGCCTCTGCCATGACTAAACCGACTTTTACTGAAACTATCTAAACTTACATTAAAAAGCCGAAAATATACAACGTTTTGCTAAGAAATGCAATTCTGTTGTTTTCGTGTTACACAGAAATTAGAAGCGTCTTGCTCTGGAAATTGTGCAATTACATTTGATTGAAGCAAAAATGTTGTAATTAATACACGCAGATATTCTATGCTTCGATATTTGTAATTAGAGCCAAAAACATTGTGCAATTATACCATTTGTAAAGTTATGTCTGATTTAATCCCATAGTGTTAACGTATAAAGTAATTTAATAATTTAGAGCTAATTGTATCAAGAATTGTATATGTACATACATATTCATCAATGTTTATTTTAAACAAAATATGAAGACAGACAGTATGACGGAGTTATGAGAATACTTCCTGTCTTTTACGACCGTTCTGAATTCCCCACGGGAGTTAAATCGTTCCATTAATCACTTGTCAAACGCCACTACGACTTTAAATTTTTACACACAGCGTCGTTGCTAAGCGACAACTTAAGGAGAAAATATATATTTTTTATCGATTTTTATAGATTGTTTTACATACATGTACATTTAAATAGTTTTCCAGATTTTAACTTATCTTTAATAAAACATCTAAAGAGCCTTTAGAAAGTATTTTTAAAATATTAATTTATATTTTGTCAGCTTTACTTTATCCTGTCTTAAAATACCACTTCTCCCTGCTCCTTGTGTGGTCTCTTAAGACACGTTCGACAGTAAATTATTAACATATCCGCTTTGGTCTCATTTAGCGCAAATCGTTTCAACAAATTCAATAATGCATGCTCATATATATATTGCCTACTACATTCCCATTATATTCAGGTCAATATCACCCAAGGTCTCACATTGAGTCGCCAAGGGAAATACAGTAATCGTGTACTTATACATTATCTAGGTTACTTACAAAACCCGCAACATACATACATTCGAACAAAGAGCTAAAGTACATCAACCAGCTAAGAATAAATTCACAATTTACATCACATTACAAGCACAATTCCTACGGGTATGTTATCGTTCCTTTCTTGTAAATAATGTGATCATGTCGGAAAAGCTTGAACCTGGGGACACTACGTATATTATCACGTTGGACATACAGCACAATTGTAAGCTCAAACACATTCATCGATAAGTTCCCTTTGTTTGTATACATCAATGATGTAGCATATTCATTCTCTGCGTTGATACCATGTTGGGTTCTTGACAAACAGTTAACAGAGAGAGAAACGCATATATAACAATGATTCCCCCGATTTGTTTTCATCCAGCTATGTTCAAGCAAACTTAGCGGAAGTTTCTTATTTTGTTTAGTATATATAAGAGAGAAAATGAGTTGCTACAGGGAACGCCACATACATGAGACATTGCTTCCCCACACAGACCTCCGGTAAAACAACAATCCATAAAACATAAGGCACTTGAGGAGGTTAAAGGGTACACACGTTAGGGAACAGAGGCGCATGTATCAACATTACTCCTTATATTTAGTATCGCTTAAATGTACTACATGGGTGATACGTGTGTATAGCTACACATTTGAATACGTCAAGACAATTCGACACGTTTCGTAAGTTTGGTAGTTTGGATAAGCATTTTGCGGAACAATTTCACCATCAGCACCAACTGCAAGGAATAACCTGGCCGACCATAATTGATAAGTTAAACTGTTATATCAACCAATAGCAACCTGAACATCACAAAAACAAAGCCAATAAAGTTTCCACAATACGCATTAACTTACCGTGGGTTCATAGTATGCGTGTGGTAATAACGTGTTGAGAGTCTAACATCCTTTGGTAGTACAATGTATCGACATAATCTTATATGATGGGTACGTACGACATGTAGGGACTTCATATCAAATTTGATTATGAAAGAGATATTAATTGTTACAGGGAACGCCACATCCACAGGACAAAGCCTCCCCACACAAAACTCCGGAAAAACAACAGTCTACAAAACGTAAGGCACTTAGGTGGTACAAGTGTTAACTGTTAACACGTATGGAAATAAGGGTGCATGGAATAATCTGGCCGACCATAACATCAATTATGGAGAATTAGGGAGGATTCGGGGGAATCATGAAATCATGAACGTAACCTGCCAGGGGTCACCATTTCACGTTGTATTAAATTATTTGACATTGTGCAGTTCATGATTCCACATGATATTGACTTCATAACAATATAAACAATATAATGGAAGCATTATGCTGTAACAGGGAACACCACATTCACAAGACAATGCCTCCCCACATAGATATCCCAGGGAACACCCCATTCACAAGACAATGCCTCCCCACATATATATCCCAGGGAAACACCCCACATAGAAAACACTAGTAGTTAAGGAGGTACAAAGGCATACAGGATTTGTCTGACTCATTGTCAAAAACAATTACGCCCAATCAACAGTTACCAATAACCTCGGAACGTGCATGCATAACATGTTTGCAAACATGTGCCATTTTTCAAGATCTTAATAAAAAAGTAAAGAAGTGAATTGAACTACAAGAATCCTTTATATTTATTTCATCGTTACTCTTTAAAATGAGCGCGTTTCTAACATTAGGTTTGTATAAATCTGAAATGAATTTGTGAGATCGAATCAAAACAAGAATATGACTTGTTTGAAGTGCGAAGTGACTGTCTGATGAAATATATGTTCAATAACTTTTAGTAACAGCAAGCATGCGCATAATGTTTAAGTCAAATTGTCGTCAAACCTATACCAGACGTTTGATTATAAGGTAGCTGCTAATGACACCATGTTGTTGATGCTATTACATTATACAGGGTAATTTGAACCAGGAAGCATTCCATCCCTATCGTAAAGAAATCTCCCGTTCAAAGATATATATTTAAATCGACAATATAAGTATCAGCCAAGGGTTGACAACCTATCAGAGTTAGTGATAGGGTGGGCGACTGCAGTCTACCGATTCGCTCTGTGTGTAATTGCGTCAAATACACTGAACATGTAAATGTCTTGCAAGATTACTATCAATCTTACCCAACAGCCTAACTACAAATCCTACTGGCAGGAATATCGACTGCCAAACGTAAGCAGTAAATAAATTGTAATGTCAAGTAAAAAAAGTCAAGTAGATTAAATGATTTCATGGAAATATACGCTGTTAACGGTGAATCTCCTGTATTTGAATAATTAATGATCGGTTAAGGGGAGAATAAGGGAGTGTTACTTGATGAACTGAAATCAACCTGATGAACTGCTTCTAGTTTTATTGAACTAAACAGTGATGTACAACAGTGCTTCTAGCAATGTTTCCTTTTTTTTGGAGTTACTTTACAAGGTGTTCTGAAGACGTCGTTCCTTTATGTATTGCCCAGTTGGTCTTACTAGTTATACATATTTAAATGCAAATTAACACTTAAAGCCGTACATATTGCTTCATTGAATACTAAACGTTTCTATCATGCAAACATCTGAAATATGAAAAGAACATTATCACACCATCGGGTAAGCAACCTATCCGATTATAGGTAAACAACAATATGGTCCATTCAGATGTTTTTTCCGGAGCAGCCGGACTAACATGGTTTTGCTATTTGCATATCAGTGTTGTGTAATCCAATCAAATCTTACGTTAACCACCAAGGCAATTTCTCTTCAACCGAACAACGTTTGTAACCTTGACGCGGTTTGGTTAATCTTAAAAGGTTCGTTAGCTTACCAAAATTCACTGAATTTCGGTGAATTTATCGAAATCCATTTTGGATCTGGAATTACCAGCAATCGTAACATATGGGCATTTCTTTATGTTGCACAACAAATCTTAACCTTCAAATTGCGCCGATCATCTTTTTTCAAGATATTTATTGTTTCTTATGGTGTTGTTCACTTGATAATTTTATGTAGTCTGCCACATGACTATGTAGTGTCCGGAAGCTTGTCAATCAGACGCATGATGTAGCATCAGTATCGTTATTACAGAGCCACTTCGTTTAACAGACAAGTTTCCCCAGTCATCTAGTTCTGCTTACCAGACTTAATACCTATCGAACAACTTTCAACTGTTTTATTATGTGGTACTACGTTTGAACTCCCAACGGAGTCTGGCCAGTCTCATTGCAATGGTAATCTACATTAATTATACAAGTGTTCCAATGACTATAACGAAATATACGACGTATAGCAAGTTGCGAGAGCGACTTTTCCTACCACAATGAAATGAAACTCATTACTTGCAAACGATACCAAACATTGCTTAGGCAGCGATCTTTTCTATGATTTGTGATATTTGCAGTTTTGTGTTGTGAACATTTAGAAGACTCATGGGAAATTCAGAATATATCTGTTTCCAATTAAGCTGACAGTTGAACATCGGATTCCTAATGAATATATAACAGAACGCTTTGAAATCTCCTGGCACAGAACAGTGAAAACATTTATACAAGTCACATGTGACTTTAGTTACGGTAAATAAAAGACACGTCATATACTATGAGAACATTAAGAACATAGAATTCTATGAATATTCTGGTAGGGCAGGAGGGAACATGCCTTCTGGCCGGTCCTTCTGTAATATTTTGTTTGTATTGAATGTATATCTGCCAACATTTTTGATAAGAATAAACTTGCAACTAATAAACTTCAGTTAATGCTACGCGGATTAATGCACATGTATTTTGCAATTCGAAATGTCTTCCATAATTTGAGTTTACGAGATGGTACCATTTAAAGAAGTTGGTGTTTGACTGAAATCTCAATCCGCCCGTCTAGCTTAGTTGGAACGAGGTATTAAGTAGAAATTAAATTGAACGCGTTAAACTTAAATCGACTGAAATGCATTGACAAAAGCAATAGAACAACTCAATATGCATTACATATACATATAAATAAACGCTTTCAGTTGCAAATATTGGATTGTTATGCGCTTGAACTAATAACGTCACTTTCTTTACAAGATATCACAATCAGGGTTAAAGATAAGCAATGTATCAACTCCACTTGATAAATATGTCATAATTTGTATATGTCTATTTTTCGACATGATAAAATGACAGATAATGAACGCACTTTGCCCGGAAATCTTTACTTTATGAATGATGTATGACACTCAATTAGTTCCTGGATATACTTGTAGATATGTCATTTAAGGACTGTGGACACAACCACATATATCCTTACGTGTATGTTCGATCAAAACTCACATCAGTAGGTTTTATCTCATGATCAAGAAAACATTCAAGTTACAAATTATTCAACACTTCAAATCGACCGTAAAATCACTAAGTAGACCAAATACAAACGTTCCTTTTTCTAGACAGATCTAGTCAACAGCAGAGGGACGAGGCACATGCAGGGAGGGGACATCAAGTGAAAGTACTGACTAAATGTTCCGTCTTTTAATATCGTCGTCAAAGAACTAGGCAGATGCTACACATTGTTCCTCATACGATTAATCTAAACAATTGATGAATCAGCTGTTTAGGGAATCCAATCTATTTAGCACCATTTGATCAATGAGTGTACAAATACTATTCAGAATATGGAGAAATATGGTTTGTTTATCCTCAGAAGAATATCCACCAAGGTAAAATGTATCGCTGCTATACGCCATGTAATGATGAATGTTTATACAAATACTATTTTGAAGATGTAGAGGTTTGTTTATCCTCGGAAGTATAGTTTCCAAGGCCAATTATATGGCTGCTATAAGCAAAATTACGACTTTAGAAATTAAACTGTGTAATTGGTTTGTTTCTGGTATAAAACATTTACTAATGAAGTCGATTTATGATTTACGGTATTGGTATTCAATTGTTATCAGGGGTCATACACAATTTAAAATAGAACAATGAATAATTGTGTATCTATCTGCGAGTAGGAAAATACGAATACATAATTCAATCGCACAATACAAATTTAACGAGACCATGGCAATGTTGCAGTGTGAGACAAGTGGTCAAGGAGCGTGCTTACCAGTGCTGTACTTAACCTTACCACATTGTATCGTCTAGTTTAATAGGACAACATTCTTCATCTTCTAATGCATTCATTGCATTATTTTTAATAATAGGAGTAAAAGATGCTAAGCATGGAATGCCTTATTCACAACTACGAACTCCTCTAATAGATCTAGACAAATGACAAGGTTAAAGGCACACACACACTCATACACAGTACCAAAGGTCTAGGAGGCACACAAAGGGGCGACTCATCCTCGATTGGACACGAACAAGTCGCATTGTGGCTTTTCGACAAATACATGGTGATACACTTGCCAGTAAATTCGTTTGTATAACGACAAACAGTGGTTGCTTAAAGTCAAGTTGGTTATCTGCAAGGAAATGGAAACGATGTATAACTATACGAAATTACATTAAAAGCACTATCACAAAATCTTGTCGTAGTAAGTAAATTATATGATTCTCTGCATTCCATAACAATCCCTTGATACTTTCTTGCTTGAATCATAGAAGGTAGAAATCGACGATAATTTAATTGTTAAGAAAACGAAATAATATGGTTTCGTAAGTTATTTAGCGCCCACGAGAGGACATCAAATCCTGGGAAACCGCAAGACGAAATTATGGTTAGTTTTCTCACTTTGGCAGACCGCAAATTACGTGACGTTCTTCTTCCGTAAAAAAGATTGAACAATTACACACAGTGCTGTCATTCGTTGTATTTAGTAAGGTCAATCCGTATGGAGAGAGAGAATATTCCCGGTCCCCTGTGCAATTATGTCACTTAAAATAGTGTTCAGGTTGTTTCCTGTCCAGTTTTGGCCTATGCGGCCAGTTGTCTTGACTTGTCCTGTGATATTTTCCATCCATTAATCCCCCTCCCCTTTCCTTCACTGTCCGCTTGATTCTCCTAGTCATTCCTTGTGGTCTGCCGGGCCATTCCTTGTGCCTCTATTCCTTAACAAGTTTGCCCTTTGACCTCCTAAGTGCTTTTTTATGTTTTGTGGATTGTTGTTTTGCCGGAGGTCTGCGTGGGGAGGCACTGTCTTGTGTATGTGGCGTTCCCTGTAGTTACGTATTCTCTCTCTTTTATAGTGATAGTGCATTTCGCGCGTGGAACCTTTTAAACGTGCATGTGAACATGTTTTTTAAATACATCCAGAAGACTCTTAAATCGATTTATCTTTCCTAGCTATGTAAACATCTTGATTAATGATATGTCTTTTCCAATGTCATTAAAATCATATTTCCTTTGATTTAAGTGCGATCGTAAAATATGTTAGACAAATCCTCTTGCATTTAATAGTTATTTCTGAAAGTTAATTTGAATATCCAATTCTACGAAATGTCTTCATAACCGTTCCGTAAATGAAAACGAAATTGCCTGAAATTCGTATAATCCGCATGCTAAGCGATACAGTTGACGAACATAAGCATGTGGTAATACTTAAGCCTCCTTAAATGCCTTAAGTTTGATGGACTGTTGTTTTCCCGGAGATCTGTGTTGGGAGGCACTGTCTTATATATGTGGCGTTCCCTGTAGCAACTCATTTTCTCTCTTATATATATCAATCGACAACGGGATGTGTTAAAGCGCGAGATTTGGTATGAGAAAGATATTATCTCCTGAATCGATGTATCTGCGAACGTTTGACGTTGACCATTGACAATAGTCTCTCGTCGTTATAAAAGCATAAATTATATGCATCTTATTACTACAATGTTTCTTTTCTAATCGAACTTTTAAGCGTTTTATACTGGAGGCATTTTGATAATAAGTGAAAGAAGTGGTAATTAGCACTACAGAAGTGTGAATTATCGTAGTCTTCGATTTTATTAAATACGCAACGCATTTAAATCACATTGGGATTAAAGAAAGATTAAGTTGTTACAGGGAACGCCACATACACAATACAATGCTTGCCCACTCTGACTCACCGGAAAACTCTACAAAACATTAGACACTGTGAAGGTGCAAGGGTAAACATGTATGAGATATGTGTGCAAGGAATGGCCTGGCCGACCATAAAGAACAACCAAGGATAATGTAGGTGGACAGCAAGGGAAAAAAGGTTTAATTGATGTTTAATACATCATGATACAAGTCAAGAACGTCAGTAATGATAAGCCCATAGGAGACAAAGAACATGAATAACATGTTAACGAACTGCAAATTGCGAAAGTGGAACTTCAAAAACATCTAAAGAAAAAAAAGAAACAAAAGGAAAAATAACCACACAGCGACTTTAATTACGTGTAGGGTGGTCTTGTCAACTAGTGGTGATATATTGTTCATAGTTCTCTATTTATTTGATTGAATTAAATGATAATTTTCAGTGACACCATACCATGTAGTCTCTTCAAATGCTATTATATAACATATGCTCATGTATAGATTAACATTGGTACATTGTATGTTGCTGGTGAAATTGTTCCAGTGCACATCGCATTACGGTTAACAAAACTATCAAACTAACGAAACGTGACATTTTCGAACTGTATTGACGTTCGAGTGTGTAGCGATACACACATATCACCCATGGTACACATAAGTGATAATACATTAAAGGAATGTTGATAAATCAAGTACGTATTTATACGGATTTACATAAATTGCATTATAAGTTTGACGCCCGCCAGGTAAGCTCAGTATGTAGAGCACTTGGTCTGGTAATCTAGAGGTCGTGGGTTCGACACCCGGGGGAGGAGCATGCTCTACCATGACAATTGGACTGAAGTTAATACATCCAAAGTCATGTGTCTTCCACATCTGATTTATGTGGGAAATTGTCAGTTGCTTGCGGTGGAACAGGTTGGTGCTGGTTGGTAACCAAGGAGCAGAGCTTAGGTCAACTGAACATCGTATACGACTGAACTACTGTTGAAAAGCGGCAAAATAAACCAAAACCGACAAGCAAATTAAATGTTGACATTTATAAAAGGTTCAAGTGCATGTCGTATGTGTCTGTTTCCTGCTCTCGACTTTTGGATTCTTATGTTAACAATGAAGTTACTTGCTTCGTGTAAGGAGGTATATCATTGTTTGTTTTATCAAAGGTGCGGATACATGTGTGCGAAACACATTTGCTGAATCATGTTTAATTCTAGAATTAAGTCGATTATGCTTACTACAGTTATAGAAATGACAGATCCTATTATCCGCTAACGACCATTTGTAATGAGTTATAAATATATTAAGCGCTTATAAGCTTAATTAGTTGCAGTTACTAATCGCATTAACTATCTGACTATCTGGTTAACGTGGGGGTTTGACGCGTACATTTTCATTTGGAAACTAATAAAAATGAGAAAAATATAATAAGTACACTAACCATCATACATACTACAAAGACACTGTCATATGCATTAATCTAAATGCGTTAACACATTTAAATATTTTATAGAAGCAACTTATTGTTCTTAAATAAAGTGTAAATGTATATTTATGGAACGCCGATATTGTCTTTGGTTGTCATGACAATCTACAGCTTGGTATTTAATGTAATAAAATAGATTTTCATTACTACAAAAGACAGTACCGGCGTTCCATACCTATTACTCAATGCTCTGCTTTCTGTTCTCTGAATTGTTATGAATTATATACTTCAACAAATGTAATTAACTGTTGGCAAATTAACACACACGAAGAAATCGCTCATACACTTTTAAACCACACAACATCTTGGTTGCTGGCCTAGAAATAAATCCAGAATTAATTGCCATTTTTCCAGGACAATTCTTGTGGGAATGTTAAGCTTAAAGAATCGGAAATCAGCAAATACGTTTTGTGGTAGTGTGGACAGTTTGTAATGGAACTGACGAAGTTTTGAATGACAACCGTAATATCGCAGGAACAGATTCAATAACAATTCCATTATGTTCATTAACGTTTCTTATGAAACTAATTTTGTTAACGGCATTTGTATGTCACACTAGTTCTTACGAGTCTGGCTTATAGTTGAAAACTTGCGACGATCTCGAATAGGAGTGGCAGATAACTGTAAACATATACTGGTATTTATGGTCGGTCAGTTGTATATGTTAAGAATGGTTGTTCACTGTGTACGTGACATTGCCTGATTGAATTCCTTCATCATCTATTATATTCCTAGTTTCTAGGACGAAGCAACTTGTAACACAATGGTTTTATGAAAAGAGAGAATAAGTTGCTACAGGGATCGCCACATACATAAGACATGTCTCACCAAACAGACCTCCGATAAATGAACAGTCCATAAAACATCAGCCATTTTAGGAGGTTCAAGGGTAAATACGCAAAGAAACAAGGGCGCAAGGAATGTCATGGCCGACCATAAATGACATTTAAGGAGAATTAATGAGGACAAACAACCCAAATTTCAAATGGTAGATTGTTGTTGAACGCGTGTACACCCATTGACATCTGAATGTGCTATTGCCATAATACCTCTACATAATTAATGCATAATATCGGGGCTATAACAATTGAACTTTAGCAGAGAACTTTGAGAGAAAATCACCATGCTACATTTTTCTTGCAAAGGATATATACATTACTCACAATTTCCGAGGAAAGGAATGCGTTCTCTTCTGTTTAATGACCATTTTGATTACTCGGGAGACGTAAGGAATACATTTGTTATAGAAATAGCCGGCTGCAGAAAATCGCTTCTAAATAAATTTATAACAGCATACTAGGACGGTCAAGAGATTATATCTCGCGTCATACAAGTTTTAGATCGATTTCTTGTTACTAAACTTTGTGACTCATGATTATAGATACAGCATATATAGCATGTTTATCAAGTCTACATATAAGGTAGAGATAGACGACACTTCGTCCCGGGAGTCGGATTATAACGAATACTTACACTCAGCAATCAAATTATGTTTACTGTTATTGGACTGATATTGAACATGTGAGTTAGGAAAATGCATGAAAACGTCAAATTAGTACTAAATATTCTTTTTGGTCCATCTTTCCAGATACAAGTGTAATCATGAGGTATGGGAGTATTTATTGATGTTTACTGCAACACGTCACACTCAGACTAAATTATTACTCCCAGATCTTACATTACTCTCAAATCTCTTAGAAAATAGGTCAAGAAGAATATCCAGCACTTCTTTAACATTTTCTGACTTTTTCACATTCAAATATCCACTCGTAACAATAGCTTTTGTGATTTTAGTGTCAAGTGTATCCACTAAATGTATAATCCTGGGCCCAGGTGTTTATGGATAATTACATTACGTAGTGTGGTTTTCATAAACGATATATTTATGTTCTTTTCTCAATACCCCTTCCGGTCTATGTTACCGACTTTCTTTGCTTGTTCAGTAATTTATCCATCAATTCAATCATTTTTCCCTTGTTGTTCCCCTTTAGTTTTAGGATTATTACGAATACTTATACTCAGCACTCAAACTCCAAATCACAAAATGTTCCATTATTAGTCAGACAGAGGGGGGTTTCACTGTGGAAAATGCATGGAACTGTCAAAAGAATTGCTGAATATTCGAGATATGGGAGTAGTTATTGGATTATAGTGCCATACTCAACACTCCCGCAGCTCATAGTACACGCAAATCTCTTAGAAAATGAGCCACAAAGAATATTCATCACACATCTAACATGATTATACATTTTCAAACTAAATTTGAATCCCTATCGGCCTCATATGAGTACAATTTGTGATTTTATTTTTAGTATTCGTTATATTCCCGGGCCCTGTACTCGAATGTAGTTTCCATAATAGTTGACAGTAACGAGGAGTTGTATCATTCTTTCAGTTTGTCTTGTATTTTTACTGACAGTTCCAAGGCTGTAATTCGCTGTATGGTTATTATTTCTGTTTGTGTTTTGAATGTGTTTTATATTTCCCTTTCCCCTGTGCAATTATGTCAATTTATATGGTGTTCAGGTTATTTCCTGCCAAGTTTCGGCCTATTGCTGCCAGCTGTCCTGTGATATTTTCCATCCATTCATCGCCCCCCCCCCCCTCCTTCACTGTCCACTTTGATTCTCCTAGTTATTCCTTATGGTCTACCAGGCCATTCCTTGTGCCTCTGTTCCTTAACATATGTACCCCTTAACCTCCTTAAGTGCCTAATGTTTTGTGGATTGTTGTTTTCCAGGAGCTCTGCGTGGGGAGGCACTGCCTTACGTATGTGGCGTTTCCTGTAGCTACGTTTTCTCTCTCTTGCATTTGATTGTTATCAGCGCTCTATTAGTTCTCAGACAAATAACTTATCAATCTATAAGAAAATGGTGCACGCATGATAAACAATCGATTGAAACCGGTATTTTACAGATAAAAGATCAAACAAAGTCCTTTATCAAACTAGCAAGACAAACATTAATTTCCATTATCAAATAAGATAAACCATGAAGATATATTTGAACAGCAAATTATTCAATCAGCGATACTAGTAACGGTATGCGTAAAACATACTCAGTGGCGAATTTCAAATAGTTTGTATTTTATTTCATGTAAATTTGTCTTCTTTTCTGTGTTGGAAGGCATGTATCAGTTCGCTACAACTTAAGTCATCCATCATTGGTTATTCCAAGTATTCCATCCATGACGCTATTATGAATCATTTGTTGTTTCCACTTGTTGTTGCCCTAAATTGTCCTAAGTTATTTTCGTGGTCGACCAGACCATTCCTTGCACCCCTATTCCCATGCAAGATTACACTTGCACCACCACAGCGCATAATGCTTTGTAGACGGTTGTTTTCCTGGGGATCTGTGTGGGAGGTATTGTCTTATGTAAATGGCGTCCCATATAACAACTTAATCGCTCTTTTAAGTACTTATTGATATTGTTCTTTCCTTTAGTTTATTCGTGTATTTAGGTGTATCATTAATCTATACATGACTTTGTTCTCTATCACATGTATGTTTGTTACAGAAACATTTCAGTTCATCAACTGTAGCCTTATATGTATGTTTATATGTATATCTAAATATATGTGCTATAGTGCTCCGTCTCTAAATCATAGATGTATATGTGTATATATGTAAATATTTGTTTGCCTCATTGGCCACATTCACATGGCTTACTGGACTGGAAATGAAATAAACTCTATAAATACATTAATATTTTCCTGCGACATTCCTGATATATGAGGAAATGCTTTGTATGTGTTATAATACATCATTGCTTGTTCAAACCATTATAAAATACACGTTTTACAAAATGATCCAATATTAATTCATATGTCTCAAGCATAATACCACACAATGGCAACACAAAAAGCATAACCCGAACTAGTCGAGCGTTCATTTAATAACTTATTCAATGCATTAAGCCTACTTTAAAATTTGACATTTATAACATTGGAATCCAACGACTGCAACAGTATACACATAATAAAACACGACAGATCGCCTAACATGTTCAGAGATATATGACGCCTAGAACAGTCAATGACTTTGGCGCATCTGCGAAATATAACACTAAAGTTAATAACCTTAGAGCGCAAAGAATGGCATTGCTAAAGACTGCTTCCATTAAGCCACATGTATCAATGTCTCTTACTTTTCAGGGACATCATGGGTGCGAAGATTTATGAGCTGAGAGTTTAGAAGAAATGACACAGAAAATGAAATTAGACACGAAGGATAGTTGACTGTTGTTGTGTTATGTTAGCGTGTTGTAATATTAATAAACTGAATGAAATTATGGTAAAATGCAGGGCAATGTAACTGTGTACATGTACGATGTTAAGGCAGTGTTACACGTATGGAAGACCAATACTTGCAACTGTGCATTTTTAAAATATATGTATATATGTATATTCACATTCGAGTCTCGTTTATTCGAATTCATCGGGTCCGAATTTTATTTCGGATAATACATGGCTTCGAATAGCCTATTTCACTTCGATGTGCCTACGCATATACATCTGGACCTGATATATATGTATTTCGGATGATACCATACATTCGGATACAAGGTGTCGAATAAACGAGGCCCGACTGTATTAACGATTTCTATTTTTCAATATGTTGGTGAGATTATGTAGTGTATAAGTTAAATTCGCAAATGACACCATGAGGATATGTCACCATACAACATGTCGTCAATGAATGGTGGACACCGAATGTTCTATTTTTGTGCAATGAAAAAAATGTAGTTGATATTCCATAAACAACGCAAATACAGTAAAATCGACCAGAAACATCACATTGACACCAACGCTCAAGTATTGACGTATATATGATATCAGATTACTGCCAATGATATGTTAAGCATCGCAACTAAATAGGAGCATGACGCGAGCTTTTAACAAATGTAATAAGCGTAACAATGATATGTTTCATAATATGTACAAGACTAGACGTTATTGCATCGACTGTAATAGGTAGCGATTACAAAAACGATTGTCACTTTTATACAAGGATTATCGAAGACAACATACAAAATTAGAACAGGGGCTATATTTACTACCGCCACTCAGACTTGGGCTAACACTTTGCAAAAGTTTTAAGTAGCAACCTTTCACATTCACTGAATGTAAACAAACGATTTTTTTTACACGTAATTGCTGTTACTCACATTCCACTTATGCCGAGTTTTATTAAAATCTATATTGTTAGCAGAAAGAACATTTAATAATTTAAAGTATAAGTCTAAGTTTCCAGACTTATAACGTTTATGAATAATGCTCCTGTGTCAACCACTATTCTTGCATTAATTAATATGTACCAGTATTTCCATTGTTTGACTCCTTTGAAACTAACAACAATGCTTAAATTACAACACCAATCCAAAGTACGCATCTTTACATTCTGTAACGTTTGAAGCTCATGTGTCTTCATTGAAACCCCACATACAGACCTCCTCAATTATAAGACCACCTCATAAAATCTAAACCTTTCTAACTCTTGGAAAGTAAACAGCAGGTTAGTTGGTCACTGGGATTTAGGTTCGGGTTTGATGGAAATATAGTTTCATGGTGTTCCCGTATTTAATTCTTTTATATATAAACTGCAAGTTTCCTTGGAATTCCTTCAGATTTCCTCAAATTGACACAAAGCAAGACTTAGTTACCGTTTTTGAAATAGTGCAAAGATGAGATAATTATTAATGCAGTTAGGACAAATTACATAGTTGTTGCACTCTGCACTTCCTCACATTGCCAACGCATCTTTGAATCCACACAGTACCTCACTATCAGACATGCTGCTGCCTTTACTACATTTCTTGAATATAGTTCGAAGGTGACGTATTTAATGGCAATAATCAAAATAGAGAAACGCCAGGGAAAAATATTTATTTAACCAAAGCTCTGTTGAGAAATCAAGTTACCTTTATGTCACATTTAATTTTCAGTTGAGGTACAATGAATTGCTAAGCAGTGGTTTCTTATTCCTCTGTGGCTTTTGAAGAAAAAACTTAATCGGGATGTCGCTCTGATGGATATATCGCGTTGATATAGGAATTCGTGAATACAAGACTGGTAACAATATATTAGTGTCATTCAACGCCTGTAATCTGAATTGCATGCACAATTCACTTCCAGTTTGTGTTACCTTTTGTTCCGTATCTAAAATAACCTGCATACAAGTATCTTCAATGCACATTTGCAAGCTCTGGTTTATTTATTTAAGGTTATGATTATACTGTTATTCACTCACTCGTAAATCAAAGAAATAAACATCTCCAGCTGATTCAATATTATACCATACTCTTAGAATGCTATGTATTTTGTACGTTACAATTCAGATTGTTCATAGCTGTGGCATCGTGTTTCGAATTGTCAGTAGGTAGACAGAAGGGTAAATACTGAATACTGTATGATGAATGAAACAATAACTGTGTAATGTGCAACCGGTCCGGTTTCAAAGACACTCATACGAATGTGATGCAGGTCTATCTATGAGGAAATTGAGCAGAGGTGTCTGTGAATTATGAGATAATGACGTTAAGTTTGCAAACATACTGTCTACTGCAAATAATGTCGAAACGCAGACGAAAGAGCCTCTGATTTGCAATAACGCAACGACTACAGAAACAAGAAAAATCTTTAAAAAAGATGGTCGGCGCAACTTGAAGTATGCAAATTTGTTGCAATCTGAAGGTTAAAAATGTGTTGTACAACATAAAAAATGCCTAAATGTTACGACTGCCGGTCATTCAATTACGCTATACTACAGAAACTCGAAGACCTGTAAGGGGAGATCACTGCGTAGTGTGATTAGTCATAGACACATTATAGTTTGTTTCAAAATAGTTCATCAATATTATTTATTGTATAAGTCGTGAACTCACACATTCATGTTAATACACTTGTTATATAGCGATGCATCTGATTAAAACGATATAAATGATCGCAACTGGTTCATAACACCAAGAAAGTCTTCTTAATTCCAACATCGGACAATTCCCCGTGGTGATGACTAATTAGTCTGGTACTCAGCGTACTCTGCACACCGATAATGTAATGGTAAGGGCAGGTAATCCAGGCTAATGACTAACAACAATACTTACTGGATAAATCATGAAATACACTATACACAATGTCAACCAATCTGCGTCAAGGTTACAAATATGTTTTAGTTGAAGAGAAATTGCCTTGGTGGTTAACGTAAGATTTGATTGGTTTACAAAAACTGATATGCAAATAGCAAAACCATGTTAGTACGGCTGTGCCGAAACAGATGGTCGGCGCAATTTGAAGGTTAAGATGTGTTGTGCAAAATAAAAAATGCCGAGATGTTACGCTTGCTCGTCACTCCATATCCAAAATGGATTTCGGTAAATTCACCGAACTTGAGTGTACCTTGGTAATTAACGTACCCTTTATTGAGAGGTTAACCAATCCGCGTCAAGGTTACACACGTTGTTCGGTTGCAGAGAAATTGCCTAGCAAAACCATGTAAGTACGGCTGCGCCAAAAAACAGGCATCAGAGAATGGTTTATGGTCTAATAGAAGTTTTAAAGATAAAATGTGAAGCTTGGTACGGGAAAGGCAACATTCCCAGAATAGGGTATTCTGCTAGAGTTCCAACCAATTAACCGACTTAAGCCAAAGGACGAATTCTTTTTTCGTCATTACCTTTAGGCTTTGTCGTTTTCTGAAACCATCCCAAATTAAATGACATTTTATACTCATTCAATGAAATGTTCACAATGGGTGATTTACAGAATTGTCATTCAAATCACAAACCTTTCCGTCTGTCTGAAATTTACTGAAGGTTTGTTTGAAACTTGTCAGTTGTGTTTCCATGACGACATCGAATTGTATGTTTGCCTTGTGCAAACAGTTTCTGCTTTATTTGCAATATTGATTCTAATTTATAAAACTTATTACTCCACAGATACACATTTTGATTATAGTCATGGCGTTCCAAGCATTAATAAACGAGAAGTAGCAGTTTGTAAGATTGTATATCAATCGGTTTGTCGGAAATTACACTTTGACAGTTATTCAATACCCGTCACCAAAGCAATGGAATATTTTATACGCTATTCAACTCCTGTAATAAAAAAAATGCACATATATGTATATGCACGATGTGTTGTATATATGTAATTAAAGTGTGGCCCAGATGTGTTTCGGTTTTCTTGCAAGGGTCATTGGAATATTCAGGATTGAGTCACATGAGCACATTCGAAAAGTATGTTTGCGGCAGGTTGTCTCTTACGACAATTCCAGACTAGGGCCTGGCGACGAATAGGGCAACAAACATGCACACATATCTATTTATATACAACCTTCCAGTGCGACGTTTAATGTGCGACTGAGGAAGCGTGAAAATCGGTTTGTTACGGCGGGAAACTACGTCCGTGTATCTTGAATGTAAAGTGTTGAACGTACCGAAATTATGTAATACATTGTTATAGTGTAACATGATTGTCATAAAGCACATTGTGTTAACATGTAAATATTGTTATACCTATATTTTAAAAAAAGTAAAACATTACTGCTTCTTGTAGCAACACGTTTGTCTTCAGAAGAGAGAATAAGTTGCTACAGGGAACGCTACATATATAAGACAGTGCCTTCCAACACATACCTCCGGGAAAACAACAATTCATAAAACATCAGGCACTTGATGAGGTTAAAGGGTACATACGTTAGCGAACAGAGGCGCAAGGAATGGCCTGGCATACCATAAGAAATAACTAGGAGAAACAAAGAGGACAAACAGTGAAAGGGGAGATTAATGGATGGAAAAGATCACAGGACAAGTCAAGACAGCTGGCATCAATATGCCGAAACTGGGCAGAAAATAACCTGAACACTATGTCAAGTGAAAGAATTGCACAGGCTAACCGAAAACGTACATTTACGTTCAACTCGGAAGACCGAATTGAGCTTGTAAAAAACTGTTACTACATTTAGTTCTTCTTTACATGAAGACCTATTTTTATGAGAAAGGAGGCGATTTAACACGATGATAATCAATATATAATATATATATGTAAGTAATTTCAAAGTGTAAATAATTGGCAACGTATTCCAAATCGTGATATTTCCGAGCCGTTTTTCTCCATATTGAACTCTGTAAAAGGTTTTAATTCGTTCTGCACAACATATCGATATATTTATTAGTTATCTTGATTGTATACATACATATACACCATGTATTGTAAAAAATCAAAAGAAAGGTTTCAACTTATTATTTCTAAATAAAAACAGATACTGTTTCAATGGTTTGTGTGTGGCGTTCCATTACTTTGTTCAAAGTTAATCAACATACGTTGTGGATAAATACAAAAAATAAACGTATGCAAATCAGAAAATACATCAGTTCAATGACATTTATAATGAAATTCTCGCGTCAGAACGTCTCACTAAAATAAAAAGAACGATGCGGTTAATGTTAGGTACTTAACATTTGAATTAACGAGAAATTTCTATTTCCAATACTCCTCTTTCCATTTTACTTGGCAAACTTCAAAATGATCCTGTTTTGTATTGGACAAAACATCTAAAGCGATTTCAGTTATGCATTGATAAAACACTTGATCAATTGGTTCGTTGACTTTATGGATGCGTTGAAAAAAATTCATACTAAATAAATCCGATCTTCAGACACTTGCTGCGTTGGCATACAAACTCATACATCATGTGAGCTTTGTTCTGGATGTTTGAGCACATTACAAAATGTTAAACGCCCTCGGTAATAAAACACCGACAAGACTTGCTTAAACGTAGTTAGCATTATATCCGTACCAGCAACTGAGCTTGTCTGATCAAGGACTATAAAACCATGTCTTGGTCATATTTTAATTATCTCACGCCAGACACACTGACCACATACACACACATCTGGCAATATTTCCCTAAGGATTGATAAAAGATACACTTAGTTAACGGTTCCGTAAGAGCTTGCATCAAGTAATCAACCTCTGCAGAACACCAATGAGGATATCCAAACTGTTTCAATACCGTCCTCAATAATCCCATATCTTGGTCAATTTTGTGTGTTCACTAATCCCATATCAGTCCTATTTCTGACTTTCCGGGCTATTTCCATCTTTTTAACCCTTTACCCATGTCGCTCCCTAAATTCTCTAAAGTTATTTTTTGATGGTCGTCCAGACTATTCCTTCGCCCCTATTCCCGTACATGTTTACTCTTGCACCTCCTCAGTGCCTTATGCTGTGTATATTGTTGTTTCCTTGCATTCTGTGTGGTGAGTTATGGCGTTCCGTGTAACAACTTTATCTCTATCTGAATTCACTACAAATGACTCGCTAATTGGAGGGGGGAGGCACTGTCTTATTGTTTTACTGTTTATGTTTTATTTTTCTTAATATACATATTTCTTTTAGTTTTACAGTCCATTTCCATATCACTAATATCTAAAAGAGAGAGAATACGAAACTACAGGGAAAGCCACATACATAAGACAGTGCCGTTAAATGTGACGATTTATGACATGAAAACGCGTATGAAAAACGTAGTCAATAATGTCATTATCTGCTCTTTAGCACAACGATCGATTAGAACATTCCCTACCAATGTTCACAATGCGGATCTTCGTTCGAAAACATGTCAACATCAAACTAACAGACGGTCCTTATAATTAACAGCAACGTGAAAAACAAAATGGTGTTTTCAAACTATTATAAAGCCATCTGAGAAGAGAGAAATAGATATATTGACACTTTAACCCTTGACACAGAATACATCACTCAAAACATAAATAGAGACATCAGACATATATAGTATACAGACAGTGACAAAATGTTAAGCTAGCTGGCATGTCCTCCTTCAAATTATAGGATTATAGCCCAAGAACCACGTTACGAATATCACCTGTCTAGCCTATTTGAGGTTTCATTGAATATAAATACATACAAAAGCAATTTCCTTCGGAATTGGATGCATGCAGAGAATAAAATCGCTAGAAGCTGATTGAAATACAATTTCAAAATAAGGTAAGGCAACTAGTATAAATCGATATTAAACCAAATCAAGCAACAATAGCAAGACAGATTAAGTTGTGCCAATGAAAGCCATATAAACAAGACATTGCCTCCCCATGCAGACCCCCGAAAAAACAATGTTCTACGAAACATATGGCACAAAGGAGGTGCAAGGGTAAACATGAATGGGAGTAATGGTGCAAGGAACGGTCTGGCCGACCATAACACGACTAAGGACAATTGCAAAAAAACCTGAAAGTTTGTTTCTGTCTAAAACTAGGTTAGTTGGTCCCGCACGTAATAACTAGCAATATATCATCTCATTAAAATACTGTATCGTTTCTTTACATATGAGTTATTTACAATGGTACTTTATTGTCTAATTGATCGACAATTCAATAATCTAAGTTTGTATTTTGTATGTTTTATTGTATTGTATTTATATATGTATATAATATGTATTTTCCGATACATTGCACTGTTTACAAACATAAACAAAAAATATGTCTACATTAATTACAACTAATATTCCCGGCTACTTTAAAGCTAGAAGCAACAATATATATTCGTACAAGTAGGCTTGACGATATTTGTTGCATTATAAATCTACTGCAAAATGTCATTATCATACAGTTCCCCGAGAAACTCGCCATACAAACATGTTTTACGAAAGCCTTTTAAACGTGCATCTCTGTTCTCACATACGAAAATATCTAACTTTGACAACTGTTCTTCGTATTCAAAATGGTTCAATAGTGATATATATTTCATTTTTATGTGCATGGGGTATTCTTATCTATATTTTTATTCTGAAGGATCGCTAGACATACAGAGAACGTATCGAGGTTATCGGTATAACTACGACTAACTGTAAAATAACTACTTATATACAATTGTTATATATTTATACAATTGTTTTATTGATCGAATCGTTTAATTGGTTAGCTCAGAACCTAATTATGCTTACCGCCTGTGCAAATGGTCGGCAGTTTTCCGGAACCACAATGCCTGCCGCATGTAGCACTTTCAGGGGTTTGATTACACATTGTCATGCAATCTAATTACTGAATATTCACATTTCCGTCAGACGGATACACAGTAGAGATAGACGGGATACGTTAATAATGACGTGCACTTAGATCCTGCAACTCCAATAAAATGTCTTCGTTCTACATTTAAACGAATTATAAAGCTATTATTGTCTCAGATTTGAGGAAAGCCTCCCATAACGCCAACATGTCCTTGCCTTACTGGCGTAACATTGCATTATCATACCATCCTTAACTTAAAGTTCCTCTTTCATATAACACACGTATTCATGGGCGATGATTTTTTGTGTCCGTTTTACCTTTGTGAGTTCTGCTAGTGTTTCTGGAGTGGCTGTGCACTTTGTACGTGACATTTCCAAGCCAACGTTTTATTTACTGTTCTGAGACATTCCCATACGTGTTTTCCCCATGCACCCCCTTATAGTTTGTTAGCTGTTGTTTCCCAGGGGTCTTTATGGGGAGGCATTGTCTTATGTATGTGACGTTCCCTGTATCAACCTAATCTCTCTTACCTAAATTTAAATGCTACATAAGGTATATATCCCAAGGATGACATTACTTTAATGCTTACCATTTCTTCAGTGGATTATATGGAACACTTACATATACAGTACACAAAGAGTTCGGTGTACATTTATAACGAGTTTTAAATGGTTCATAACCACAAAATGTTCACAAATATATCATCAAATTTACTCTGAAATAAATCCAAAGCAAATAGGATTCATTCCAGAGGTTATTCACTTGTCAACAGTTCAAGAGATGTTTTAGTCTCTCAAAATTAGTTCCTATCTCATTCCTGTTCTTTGTTATCCCCTCTTTCGGCAATGATTATTTCCGTGATGTATTAAATCAACTCAAACTTTCCCCCTTATTGTCCCCCAAAATTCTTTACAATTGTTTTCATTGTCGGCCAAACCATCATTGCACCCATATTATCTCCTTAGTCCCATATGTTTTGTAGGCTGTGGTTTTCCATGAAGTCTGTGTGGGGAGGCATTGTCTTATGTATGTGGCGTTCCCTGTTACAACATAATCACTCTTTTATAATCTAATTTACATGAAATATCTCTACTGGTCGTACGTACCTATCATGTAAGATTCTGTCGATACGTTGTACTATCAAAGGACTGTAAACTCTCAACAATAATTACCACTCAGAAACCGTGAACATAGTTAGTAAGTTAATGCGTATAATGGAAACTATATTGGCATTGTTTGAGGGATGTTCAGGTTGCTATTGGGGATATAACAGTTCATTAACAGATTGTCCTGATTCTATTTTTTCTCGTATTTAGCTGAAGTGTATACGTTCCTCTGTTACATTACATACCATAATAGCTTCATATAACAACACTACATTCGCACGCAATATCGTATTCATTCAATGTATGTGTTAACGATCAGAGTACATTGTCCTATAATCATTTGCCAAGGAGAACAAAGGATTACCGAGAGATTTCCTTACATTATAGACGTATCCAACTGTCTTGGCCATTACATCCTATGCAGATATTGTATTCTGACATTGGATTTTCATTTCTTGGACGCCTGAGACCATGCCACATACTAACTTGTATTCTAAAGATTTTTTCAAGACAACTAGGACTTTCAGACAGGTCTACTCCTACTGACAATGCCAAATCGTGCATTATAACCTTAGGTATTCAGATCTTTTTAATTAGGCTCAAATAACTCAGTAAGGATTGACATTGAATTCCCGTTTCATGCTGTTATAAAAATGTGACACTATAGAAATACAGTTTACTCATGCAGGTAAATCTTATTAAAACACCACATAATTCATCAAACGAACACATCGAATGAATCGATTATGAATAAGCTTATTGTTGCAAATTCAGTACTATACGAATCCACATTATAAATGCATGCCTTTGTCCTTTTAGTATAATGAAACATTCATTTTCAAATCATGCATTATGTTTCCATCATTAAGGCATTTAGAATACATTCGTTGTTTTAACATACCATTACGATGCAATATCTAATTTACAAGCAAGTCAATACTGTTTCTTTATGGCTAAGCCATTTGATTAGTTTCACTTCCGGTATATGAGTAAACGATTTGTCAGCTTTGCTAGCGACTGAATAAACATGATAAACGACAACCATATCCATAAGATCAATTGATAGCACAAAAATATATTATTTTCTTAACAATTCAAAACAGTGCAAAGGGTGTAACGCTGGACCTAAAAAAGAACATAGACGAAATGGCATAAAGTCTGCTGCTCACATATTGCTGTCGCTTTCCAGCTTCTTAAACAGTACATTTGAATACTGACTTCGTACTTCTTTAACCCCGACGATACAATTAACTTATGAAGTATGATGTCGATCCATAAAGAGCTGTTTTCTGCTAACTCAAGAGCCACATACACAAGACAACGCCTCTCCACACGGACCCCAGGGACACAACAGTCTACGAAACATTAGGTACACTGCTAGAGAAAGAGAGATTAAGTTGTTACAAGGAACGCCACACAAATAAGACAATACCTCCCCACACAGACGCCCTGGAAAACAATAATCTACAAAACATTTGGCACTGATGAGATGCATGGGTAAACATGTATGGAAACAATGGAGCAATGAATGGTCTGGCCTACCTCAAAAACAACTATGGATAATTTAGTTGGACAACATGGAAGGAAACTTTGAGTGGATGGATTACGTCACGGAACAAGTCAAGAAAGCCAGTATTAATAGGCCGTAAGGGGAGAGAGAAAAGAACATGACTATTGTATCAAGTTAAGAACTGCACATGGGGAAATATTACCATTTAACCCCCCCCCCCCCCCCTCCTTGTGGTATGTATTCTTATTATGCTGTCTTAATTGTACAAAACATATTGATATTCAAGTTGGTTGAATTTTATGTTTACCAGTGCATAAATCGATGTGTAAAGGATTTCACATGTAACGACGTGCATTGCCCGTTACTGAACACGCCCCTTATAATCATGAGAGAAAATGTGTGTGTGTTGAAAAATACCGTAGCTTATACAACTTTCGCCCGATATTTCTAGACAAAATGCTTCTGATCACTGACTAGTCGGTAAAATGTTACTGCCGTGAAAAACGCACGTATAACAAACATTTTGAAATCGTCGGAATATTTTATAGCGTACGCTCTAATCTGAATTCAGTCCAATGCAATGCTTTTTTTTAATGAATATCCGCGTGTTACTTGATCAGTTTCCAAGGACTACTAAAATGAATTTAAAGAGGTCGTAATTGTATTAGTGACTGACAAGATAACACGCGGGGGAAACAGGCTAAAATTAGTTCTTCTTAGTCATCAAATTGTCTGTGCGGCACAGTGCAAAACGGTCATATAACATTGAACCAGTGAAGAGCATTCCTCTAATAAAATACTTGGAATTGCATTTTGAATACAAGAGTATCTCTTCGGGTGCCAGACTCACGGCACAAATAGGAGACGTGTAGGAAATTGAAAATAGAACTATAGATTTGGGATATGAAAAGTATAGCATTATAAAGGCATATAAAGGCAATATTACAAGTTGAAAATATCTTACAACATAAAGCACTTAAATATGTAGTAATGTGTTTTCGAACTTGTTCAATGTATATTGGGATATATTTACCAAGAATTATTTCATGCAATAAACTACTTATTTCATAGTAATGACTCAACGATGATTGTATAGAGGATATGAGTATTAATGTATCATTGATAAAAGATGTGAAGTCTAGTTGTATCAATAATTGAATTCCTAATTTAATTGAAGAAATAATAAATAAAAATAATAAATATACTTGTACATGTATGTAAGTAAAATGATAATGAAATTCCCTGTATATATAAATTTATCAGTAAACAAAATCAACTGCTTTCACCGCTATGTAATACGTGTGTATAGTAAATGAATTATACAAAACACATTTTAAACAAAAAAATCTTAAATCTTAATCTTAAAATGTTAATATCCGTGTACCGCCATGGGTCACCAGTAGTGTACGCAACGTCATTGTGGTTTGGTTCACCAGTCATGTTTATGTGCGCAACGTCATTGTGGTTTGGTTCACCAGTCATGTTTATGTGCGCAACGTCATTGTGGTTTGGTTCACCAGTCATGTTTGTGTGCGCAACGTCATTGTGGTTTGGCTCACCAGTCATGTTTGTGTGCGCAACGTCATTGTGGTTTGGCTCACCAGTCATGTTTGTGTACGCAACGTCATTGTGGTTTGGCTCACCAGTCATGTTTGTGTGCGCAACGTCATTGTGGTTTGACTCGCCAGTTTGTGTGCGCAACGTCATTGTGGTTTGGCTCACCAGTTTGTATGCGCAACGTCATTGTGGTTTGCTTCACCAGTCATGTTTGTGTGCGCAACGTCATTGTGGTTTGACTCACCAGTTTGTGTGCGCAACGTCATTGTGGTTTGACTCACCAGTCATGTTTGTGTGCGCAACGTCATTGTGGTTTGACTCGCCAGTTTGTGTGCGCAACGTCATTGTGGTTTGGCTCACCAGTTTGTATGCGCAACGTCATTGTGGTTTGCTTCACCAGTCATGTTTGTGTGCGCAACGTCATTGTGGTTTGGCTCACCAGTCATGTTTGTGTGCGCAACGTCATTGTGGTTTGGCTCACCAGTTTGTGTGGCATATTCTGCTTTTCTTCTCCTTTCATCTTGACCTAACAAAAATTCATTTACTGGACGAATTCAACGACAAATGTGTCGTGCACCAAATCATGTCGTCGCGTACATACGAATTAGCTGATATAGTAATATTCCGAATGGTTGCATTCCAGTAAATCGAAACAAACTGTTCTGTCTCAGAGACAGACTATGTCTATGTTCTTGTTCTGCTTTTGCTCAGGATAATGCTAGAAGCGTCTGATGTAATGAGGTTGCAACCTGTGTAATCCAGACCATAAAACCTAAACAAGCATGAGAAAATTACGAGTACGTGAACTCAACACAGCAGGCAATAACTGCCGAGAATAGAAGCTGCATTAAATTCTATTCCCATGCTGTCCTTTTGTTCACATACCAGTAACGCATACAATAACAAATAAATGAAGGAACATTTAAACGCTAATGGAAGTCACTACACTATCAGGTGAACATCGTGTACATCTAGATGGGTATTGAGACAAGGAATGTATTGAAAGCGTATACCTAACTGTAATAGTACAACATCTGTAGCACATGCAATTTTATATGTTTTGAGCTGTAATATCAGAAAGTGTAACCCATATCCCGATGGGAATAATTTACAAAACAATAAAACGCACGATATAATCTTCGACAATTCTCCTTAATCATAGTATCTATCAGTGTATCTGAATTCGCTTGTAATATTTCTAAATTCAGAGAAAGACTCGAGTCGGCAAAAAAACATTTCTCTCTCGACTGACTTTTCCTAGTGCCATCAAGATTGCACAACTTAAATATATTAACAGCATAAATAATCAAAGGACTGAATGTCATGAGAGGCGATTTTAAGAGTGCACGTTTTCCATATTATCGCATGAGAAATTAATACGCGACTGTTCGGGTAAACTCATTTGCCATAAGAGACACAAAGAATCCAGGACAGCCATTTATATCAAGACTTCCACCATACCACAACTGATATATCCCTGAAAATAAGCCATAATACTCATTCAAATCTATAATAAAAATAGAGGACTTTACATGTACTATTATCTTAAGACGATGAATATGGCGGTACTTTGAGTAGACTATCCGGTCGACGATGATTGCAATGTGACGCTTAAGCGCCTCAAAAACTCGAGTTATAAAGCATGATAATTACAAAACATAAACATTGCTTGCAACATGACGTTCCATTTTCGAACCAATATATCGTTGTAGGATAATCATGATTGTTCTGGAAAAATGATTTTTGAAGCATATATACCTTCGTAAGGTTCGGATATCGAAATATGATTGACATTAAGTACACCTACTCAGTTTTCAAGAAACATGAGTCAGTAGGTAAGCTTATTCAGGAAAATATATATCATATTTTCATATACATATTTTATATACATATATACACTTATCAGAGATACAGGCTTCGTTGGCAGACCTAATTTACCCAGATGTGTCGTTTAAAGTGCATTGATTATTTATAATGGCTCGATTTTCCTAGCAGTTATAACAGACTGTATTAAGATATCAAATATGTTTGCGGCATATGTTCATGACATGTAAAGCCTTCTACGTTGAGTGGAAATACAATAAGCCGTTTTGTAACTTCTATTTGCACTTGAAGACAACAATTAACAACAGTGTTAGAAGCTCTTATTGGAGATGCCGTGATATTCTGCGATCCCGCATAATATTAAAGACGAAACAAAACTGAAATAAAATACCACATGTTGTATAATTTATTGTTCTAATAATGAACTATGAAAATATACGATATTTTTTCTACACGACCTAATTCATCGGTATAAGTACACATATACTATTAAAGCCCCACAGCTTTAAAATTAGTTCCTAAAACAATCACAGTCTCTTATACCTGATTGCTAACATTGCTCTGTCCTGTTGTCATCAACGATATATTTAGAATGATTGCATTGTGTATAGCATTTGGCGTAGATTTAGGTCTCATGCCATGTCAACGAAGCACTGGCATTGTAGAAAAAGCTTTCTAAGACAGGTAGATCTATGCGCGTGTTCAGATAGTGAAAGTGAGATGAAGTTGTTACAGGGAACGCCGCATACAAAAGGCAATGGCTCCCCACACGTACCCTTGTGATTAGATCATTTATCCATATGGCGTCTATGTGTGTTTGTGAATGTGACTTTCCTTGTACTACACGTGCTCACTTTGATTCTTTGTTCAGTGATCGTGTTCTCTTGTTCTTATATTTCCATACCCATGAGTCCGTTAGAAAGACCGTGTGCTTCTCAATTTTCAAGTTTATGTCTCTTCTAAGTAGAATAAAATCTCATTTAAAGACCATCTCAATAAGAGGACCACCTCAAATTTAGAAGACAATTTCAAGTCCATTTTCACTGTTTTGTTCTTGATTCAATCTCATTATTAGGACCAGGGTCACATGGGTGGTCATATGTTTGAGATGTCACTGTAGTTTAATGTTTTCTCTCAAATTTTGCCATCCCATCTCCAAACGTCCTTTTTTTATCACCTCCCAAACCTTTATGCACCTTTATTTATGGAGACGCTGAGGATGTGACTTTCCTTGTAGTACTCTTTCTCACTTGTGTTACATGTTCCAGAATTTGTAATCATAAAAACCGTTTGACTCCCGTATAATTAATTACAATTGCTGCTGTAAATGAATACTATGCATATTTTTTTCTAAAGTCATTTTTCCTATGCCATCGGTTACATTATTTCGTAATTACTCCTTTCGTAAGATGTCTCAACAGGATCGTAGTTAATTGCTCGAGTATTTGCACATTAATTATACATATCCCCAGGTCTATTGCAGTATGTGATATGC
This sequence comes from Mactromeris polynyma, assembly GCA_032209605.1. NCBI lineage: Eukaryota > Metazoa > Mollusca > Bivalvia > Venerida > Mactridae > Mactromeris > Mactromeris polynyma. Next base: position 1,723,223 of record JASFXZ010000005.1, read on the forward strand.
AGAGAAAACTGCGTTTTCAACACAGCAACTAAATGTAATACGTAACATGTATGATACCAAAACATTGCTTACGTCGCAATCTTTGCCATGGAATGTGTTATTTGCCTTGTCGCTTTGTGAACATTTATATCCCTCATGGGGCACAAGGGATATATTTGTTTCGAATTAGTTGGCAGCAGAACATAGAAAATGTATCGAAATGCTTTGACATCATTAATCGCAAAAGTGTCATCTCGTAGATGCTTAAAGTGTATTTTTGGTTAATACGATATTACGTTTTGTGTCACACAAAACGGCTACAGTTCAAATCCACGCGCATGTCATGTGGGACGAAATACAATGTGAACTTTACATATTTATACATTAAAACATACAGTACAATATTGCTTCTACACAAGTCATGCTGTGGAATATGTATTAAAGGCATTTCCAGTAGTTCCAGTATTTGTTTATTAACAATGTTAAATAAGAGAGTTTATAGTCCTGTTATACTGCAAAAGCTACACCTTCCAGTTGGTCATCAGTTGGTGTTGTAGGTTGTTGTTACCGCGGGGTATGTATGGGGAGGCAGTGTCTTATGTATGTGGCGTTCCCTGTAACAACTTAATCACTATTTAAACACTTCAATTTGAGGTCATAATCCAAGACTGACTTACTACATGAAAATTGTATCTAGTTATTTCGCAATCACATACTGTATGATGCAGAGTTACGACAGTACAGAAGTGTAATTAAATGCCAAATCGTAATTTAATCGTAGACTGTGTACACTACATCAAATTAGTGTGTCATTTTTGGCAATATTTGACGTTCGAGTACAAATCCAGATAGCTGAACAAATCCGACGTTATACATTATCTAGATTCTGAACTAGTATGAAATACATCCATAGTCCGGTTAAGTAGACTATCGGGCTTATATAAATGTATAGAAGGACAATAAGCGTTAATTTTGTATTTCAAACCGAATGCTACGGTCCCAATAAGCTCATTCCTTTGTTGCTCTGATTGTCACATACGTCATCAACTCATTGTACACGTATATGTAACAAGACTCTATAGGCGCGCAATATTGCTATCACTTTATTCATTGTACTCGTATGTCCACCATAAAGATGTTACGAACTGGCTGCGTTCAGACTTTTATTTACTAACAATTTTATTCCTTACATATACACAGTATGTTTGATATCTCCTCCTCTGACTGCACTCCGTGTGCATTGTTACCTGTAAAGCTATATACTCAGTTATCAATCCAAATCAGAATACGACATAGGAAATACATTTGAAAAACAAAAATTCGGAAACATAATAGAACTGTTATATTATTATGATTGGAGGCTTAAAGTAAAACAGTGCAAGTTTTTATTCTGTTTTACTTAATCAAACATGTACAAATATATTGTTTCGGCACAGCCGTACTAACATCACTTTGCTATTTGCATATCAGTGTTGTGTAAACTAATCAAATATTACGTTAACAACAAACGAACTTCTCTTCAACTGAACATCGCGTGTTACCTTGACGCGGATTGGTTAACCTTTCGATAAGGGATACCTTACCTCACCGAAATCCATTGAATTTCGGTAAATTTACCGAAATCCATTTTCCATTACTGAAGTCCATTTCTTCTTAAACGTCAGATTGCAACTAATTTGTTTGCTTCAAATGGCGCCGACCATCTTTGTTCAAGATATTTCTTGTTTATGATTGAATCATCAATAAATAATATATGTACGCATTAATCAAGGAATACAATAAATTTATAATGATGACTTCATTTGTATTTGTCGACAAAAGAAGTTTGTAATACATTTATATTATGTACACGTGACAACTTACATAAATGGGTGATGTTTCTTTTAAGTTCTCGAGCATACAAGATATTAGGGACATATTATTTATCTGCAATTGTATTAACTTTCATTTTCAATGTCGTTTTCCAATTAAATATGCATTACTTTCTTGATTTATTCACTGAGTTATCTTAAAATGAAGCGTTTCCTTTAACACTTTTGATGTAATGATTGTCTTTATTAGTATGACATAGGGTTATTTGGATTATACTTTATGATTTCCATCTTAATACAAAAATAAGAAATATGTATGAAAAGGTGTTAGTTTGCATCCTGATTTCAAAAAAGACTTGAAACTTTAATCAACTTATTATATAAATAATACAAACATCTTGCTAATAAGTATAATTTATCTCGTCTGCCACTTCAGAGCAGACAGTGTATAGATAGCATTTTACCATAAGTCATTTCAGAGGAAATATATACATAAAACATAGATAACTGTGTGTATTTCTCCTTATTTTGTAACTTATTTTGTTAAACTCTGCGACAAACTTAGTGGAACATAGTAATTTACTTAGTGAAACCTATGAATCTTTTAAATTGATGTTAGGACTAAAATACTTTGTCCATTCGTAGCCTAATATAAAAGTCTACGTACTTTTTGATTTATATTCAATTTACCTACCCTGTGTACTTGATAAGCGCAGACTAAATATTACAGCTGTCCTGTTTCACATACACTAGAATTATGGGAAATGTTACCGCACCAAGATCTTGGGAACATTTTAATAAGCGACGAACCACTATCAGGAATAAATTGATGTATAAGGAAGAATATCTGAATCGCTAGAGGCTAATGATACTTTCTCGAATACACACGAGAACGTTGACAACAATGAAAGAGAATCATTTATTGTTTGGTAATTGGTAGTCACCGGAAAATTCAGATGTACACTCGTAGTGTCTCATGTGGTGGTGATAATTAACACTCGGTCAAATGAAGCTTCCGGGCTATTTACGGACATCGTAAGAGCACAAATCATGAGAACATGTTTCGAAGATGTTGTATTTTACATATTCATGTTTTGTACGAATCACGGGCCCGGAACCATCTTACAGTCCCATCAGACCGATGCCTATGTGATGTTTCATTTGGTCATGTATGGCTCACTAATCCGGAAGTGATAGACATTATATTTCGAAAACAAACATAAGGAAGAGCAGAAAAAAAGAAATGTCACATACACAAAACACGACATCCTTACAAAGATCGCTAGCTTACAGACTAAATCCAGCGATGACATTAAAAGTCGGCGTTTCGCTGTTTCTTTATAACCAATTAAATTATATTGGTCAATGCACCCATCACGATGCAATACAGATAACAAAAAAATACAACCAGACAGAAATTAAAATTATCGTTCAGTTGGTACCAATCTTTCAATGTTTAGCTCCCGTGGTATCGAAACAAAATGTCCATAATATCCCATGAACACTTTCTTTTCTGACTCAGCATAACTCAATGTAATATCTTTCCCTCTTTAATCGCATAGTGGAATTACCAAACCCAATACATAAAAATCAACGTATCAATGTACTTCATTACCAGCTCTATTGCAATTCAACGTATCTTGATACAATAATACAACTCCAGCATCGCCAGACATCATGGACAGAATGCGTAATATCGAGTACTTGAAATTGCCACATCATGCAACGCTGATCCAATTTATAAGAAAATAGACGTTTAAGATCGGCTCAATGTCAGTAACATATCGTCTGTAGATCACTCGATGTCGAAAAAGTATCGTGTACTCGTTTGGTCGACTGAACCCGTTGCTAAGTATTCAAATGTACAGAGGAAATTGAAAACACTTCATGAAACTGTAGCACTTAGCATAATAATGTCAACCGATGGATGAACAACGGTTTTTTGCCGCTATCTAGTTAATCACCGGACCATAGCCAATCATCCAATGCATTATGCCCAACCGTTCTTCATTAATTAATTGGAAATCATTTTCAGAGTACATAATACCCTCACGTTTGACCTACTAAGTCCCAATTACAATACTGGACATCATTATTATACACAGCATGACCACCATAGCTCCAAGCACTGTTCCTTAATTGTTTGGAAACCGTTTTAGTCCAATTTGCCATTCGCTGTATAGACCGCGTCACAATACCCTTTGAAGTTTGAAGCAAATAGTTGATCGACCGAAGTTTGAAGCAAATAGTTTATCGACCGACAGACATTAAAGAGTACATAGATAAACCAATTTATCTTCTAAAGGGGACATGAATATACACACCTTAACTTCAATTCTCTATGGGTTGACACATTACCAATACATAGCAAACAAGAAATATCTTGAAAAAAGATGGTCGGCGCATTTTGAAAGTTAAGATTTGTTGTGCAATATACAAAATGCTGAGGTGATACAATTCACCAAAAGTCAGTGGATTTCGGTAAAATAACGTACCCTTTATCGAAAGGTTCACTAATCCGCGTCAAGGTTACACACGTTATTCGGTTAAAAAGAATTTGGTTTAGTGGTTAACGTAAAATATGATTGGTTCATAAAACACTGATATGCAAATAGCAAAGTAATGTTAGAAAGGCTGCACCGACAAAATGATATCACTCACAAACTGGTGAAGTACATACAATAAACGTCCCGATATATCTACAACATTATTTATACCATGTGACCCATATCCATTAAGTCGATATAAACATGTCCTACGAGGCAATAACAATCCATCGCCATGTGATCCAATCAATTGCTTTCACTGCGTAGCTGACTAATAAGAATAAATGTTTTGATAATTTCCAGATAATAAATGCAATGGAGAGAGGTCTCTATAGTGCGTAGCAGTATCTCGGGAATGGTAAAATAAAAGTACAGTGTCGAACACAAGTAACGGTGTTTTTAACAAGAATGTTCTTTTACTTGAAACGGTGTCTGAACTGAAGCGTATGATGAAACACATATAGCTTCAAATAATAAGGATAAACATATTAAAGAATCTCTATGTAATCATGTTTGTGATCAGGGTCAAGGATAATAACAGTTATGTACGCTCGGCACTCTAATCACAGAAAGTGCACAGGATGTCAAATGAGTGCTGAATATTGTTTTTAATCCATTTTGGTGTTTTTGTTCCACACACAGACATAATAAATATCCAAGGTCCCAAATCAAATGTCTAAGAAACTTGGCAACAAAGAATATACCGCACCCATCTAACATTATCATACCTTTTAACACTTAATATGAGACACCATCAGACTCATGACATTAAATTTTGTGATTTTGACTGCTGATTGTAACTATAATCCACAGCCCTGTTCTAAGAAATGGTTTCCATTTATTGCACGTGTTCAGCATAAAACGTCCATATATGTTATACAGGTACTACCTATATATTTTTATAATGTTTACGACTAATGAGGCATTTATCAGCCTATCTGTGGTTTCGCGCGTTGAACTCGTTATTTCATTTTATGTTGTGAAGTTCCCACTCGTTATATCTAGATATGCACAGATTTATCCAAAACTAGATCTGGCGTAGAACAAAATACATTATACAGCTTACCAAACGGCATTGACCGATCTGACAGAAATAATGATTAATGTATACCGACATGTGTCTACTCTGCAAATATTACTCAACTGGCTTACCAAATGTCGGCAAAAAAGGGATTTCGACGAACTGCGTTTAAAAATAATCTATTAATCTACATAAAGGAAATTGATGTAAAAGCAGCTTTATTATCGATTTGTATTACACACTGCTTGCTGTATAATTATCAGTCATAAAATGCTTGCAATAATAAATAGAAATTCCATAAACCTCCCAAGCATTGTCAACACCATGACATTTATGTACGCAACAACAGCTACATAGTAGATTTAAATCAATGTTTGTTAACGCTATGACGCATGGTGTCTTTTTGCATGCGAACGGTCAATTATATATGGCTGCATAAGCTACTAGTAACTGTTTTGATCTTCACAACATTAATACTGGGAGACCAATTTAGAAACCATTTCAGTGTAGCTTTGATTGAACAGAAAATACTTCCTTTTGCTGCTTTGATGATTTTTCATTTCTTATTAAGATGTCTTCATGGTAATCGCTTACACCTATTTGCTTCTCAAAAAAAGACACGGTGTTCTTGATACGATGTCATTCCGGTATATAGATGTCATTAACTTGGTTATTAAAAAACACTATGCTTTCATTTGAAGGCAGTTGATAATCAAGAAAATGACAACATTGCCGGTTATATTACATTACCTTACCAGAACTATTGTCTTTGGATAGGTTTACTGTCGCTCAGACGTGCGGTTCTCCGTTTGTGCTCCCAGTGGAGTCTGGATAGCTTCATTGTAGTTGTGTTTCAATAGTAATTATACAAGGTCCCTGGGCAATAACAAACGGCGAGATTATCAGCAAACACTCAGAAAAAAATCCCAATACCATTATCGAATACAATTCATTTCTTGCAAACGACACCAAATTGTTGCTCAGTTTGATGTGCTGTGCTTCGTGGAAGGCAACCTTTGCTATTTCTGTTTGTATATGCTCCAGGGACGACGTGGTACATATTTATTTTTGGGAATTCAGCATTTACATGCACATCGGGTTAAATATAGACATAAAACAGAATATTTGAAATTAAAAGCGTTCGCAATATTATTGTATATTCCCTACATTTGTTTATCATGGTCAGCCAGACCATTCCTTGCTCCCCTGTTCCCATACATGTTTAACCTTTCACTTTCTCAGTCCCTTATGGTTTGTAGACTGTTGCTTCCCTGTTTTTGAAGCATTGCCTTATGTATGTGGCGTTCCATGTAACAACTTAATATCTCTAACATATGCGGTTTGTCTAATTTCTTCCATATGTTATTGCTTTGTGGTGCAATTTGAAGCACGCTATATATACTATGATAGCATCTAAACATACAGTGCCGATCATCTGTCCGCTGAAGATTACAACTTGATATAACTAGTATCATGAATAATGCAATATAATGCGTGTATAAACGGTTCAGACATTATGTCTATGCTGTCTATTAAGAAGGCAGTATTTGTTTTAGATAATTTCAAATGCTATTGTTTTGTTAATAATTCATTGAAATCAAACATTAATCCCCATCATTTAAATATCAACTATTCAAACATATCAAAATATAACTATGAAAATATAAAAATAAATAAAAAATATTGATATGTTTGCTCAAATTGATATACACTTCTGTTGAGTGGGTGTTAACATATTTGCGTTCATGCTCGAAACTGCTTTAAATATGAACAAACGTGTGAACAATAATCGAAGCACAAGGAATATAAGACATGAATGATGGATGGGTATAGGAGTACCACATGGAAGGACATGTGACAAGAACGCCACATGGAGTTAAACTTGTTAAAAACTGCACCCAACCTCACACATATCTTAATATTATCCTAATATAGGAAACCGTGTAAGTCATTTGAGATTTCAATACATCAAGTACAACTGAATGGAAACCAAGTTCATGAGGTGTGTCGAAAATGTCGAAAGTTTAACCTTAAAATCCTTTAAAACTGAACATTGACATTAACCAGTCACACGCATTATACATGCACGGCGTTTGTTCGCTTTCGCCAATACAAAAAGCATATCAACTCAATTGTCAATACAAACTCTCATGTAAAATTCAACGAGGCAGACCTATTGAAGATTTCAATAATATAAGAGTAGATTCAAAGCTAAATGGAACACTACACAGTATATTAATGTCATTGCACTGTCATTCTGTACTTATAAGGTGGAGATATAAACCTTCATTAGTGGTCCCTTGGGGAACAGACAAGAGAACGAATGTACGAAATGAAAACATAATTCAATTTGGATTCAGAAATAACTTCAGAATTCAGAACATTTCGAATTGGGTAATCGCAGTTCTCAATATTTGAGAAATAAGGTGTTTTTCTCCATCTAAATAAGGTCAAGTTCGTGACAAGTTGCTGGAAACTGCATCGCAAGAAATTTTGTTCGCAATGCGTGGACGACAATATCTTAAACTTCATTTAAAATCAAATAAAACATCTATTATGTTTATAAACGCAATTGAATTGCTAACAGAATATTGATAACCGAATTCAATTAAAACAAGGTAATCACCCAACTATTTCTGATGATTTCTAATTGATAACCTACGAGAATGACACGAAAAAGATCATATTGCAAAGCATTTGTGTTGACGCTGGAGGAAATAACCAAAATGGATTATAAAATAGTCGATCGATTATAGAGATAAAATCGATAGAACAATGACATATTCAAAGTTCATGTAGCTCTAAGCTTTGTTTTACATGGTTAGATGGTATAAACAACGACATTTAAAGACTGAATAAATCTGAACTGCTTATTTTATGAAGTAATCCGCAATACTTTGTAGGACAATGTTACTTTAAGAACATATTTTTATTAATATATCTATACACTTATGAAACATACTAAACATAACATAACGTGAGTTAATGCAAACTGGAATGAAAAATACATGCATTGCTTAACACGTGCTGACTATTCGGCAGTTGGCTATCTATTTCTGGAATTTAAATTCGTTAAACATGCATCGTTATACCATACAGTACATTATAACGACGAAATAGAGAAATGTCAGTACGACGACGCAGTCCGTATCAGCTACCGAAATCACTCATCTAATGTCAGTTTCAGCAAGTGACGGTAACTGCATTAGGAATCATATCTTACACATTCACAACATCATGTATCTAACCGGTGACATTTTTATTGACAGCGACACGCCAGACGTAGTGATATAGTTCTACGACGCAGACACGGTTTTCGAAGTGTAGCAGATATGGTTGTCCTTTATAAACTATCATATAAGAAAATTTGGAGCGAGGCGCGGCAGACGTGGTACCTTAGTCATGCAGAAATGTCTTTATAAGCTAAATCTTACTTATTGTCTGACCTTTATAGCAAATACATATCATTGCGCATGTGTACCAACAATTTCTATAATGAACAAATCGACGAACATGTATGGCGCATTTCTTTTCTAAAAAACAACTGGAAGATTGACATCTGATTGGCTTCAGGTAATGGACAACCACTTAATGCGCCTAACGTACTGCGTGTGCAATTGAGAACAAGGTTATCAAAAAGGCAGTATGGAACAGTCCTCAGGCATCCGGTCTGAATTCAATTTTCCATATTGATATTGCCACGTATCGTTGTACGTGTATGCTATTTGTTTTTGTGTAAGTTAGCACAAAGGTTTGTAATCACTAAAATAGTTTAACAAAACAGTTGATTATAAAAAATGAATGATGTTGTATGATTCAAAAAATGATATTTATGTGTCGACAGCCGAAATATGACATTGGATCTATATTCATGAATATTATATGTCTAAACTACACCGGCACATCCTTTGTAATGTAGTTATTTATCATACACACAGCGATACATTTATCAACAGTGATCCAGATTTTAATAATGTATTAGACATTCGATCGTACGGTACGATTATAAGTTTGTTGCGAGCATATTTCACATTATATAATGTCAGTGTGTCACGTTCTACCAATAATATATTCATACGCAATAACTTGTTCATTCAACATAACACTGTAGGAACCAGGAACGCCACATACATACGACAATGCCTCCTTACACATACCCCAGGGAAACAATAGTATACAAAACATTAGGCACTGAGGGGTGCAAGGGAAAACATGTATGGGAATATGGGAGCAAGGAATGGTCTGGCCGACAATCAGAAACAACCATGGGGAATTTGTGGAAACAACAAAGGGGAAATAAATACAAGGGGCAAGTTTTACAACACAAAGTGTTTGTATTGGTTGCAAACACAGCTGAAACCATGAATGGCTCGATGACTGGGTTGGTAGTATACAAGAGAGAGAATAAGTTGCTATAGGGGACGCCACATACGTGAGACAATGCCACTACATGGACCTCCGGGAAAACAACAATCCATAAAACATATGGCATTTGAGGGGACAGGGGTGCAAGGAATGGCCTGGCCGACCATACGGGAAATTTAAGGAGAAGCAAAGAGGACAAATACAACGTTGAATTATTATTCCTGCATATTTCAATAAATTTAAAAAAGTTCCGTTCCAGGAAGAAATAGAGTTGTCGACAGCTCCATTACTCTCATTGAATAATATCTAGTAGTTCCATGAACCGACGAAAGTCTTTCCCTATACCTTTCTTAAAAATATCATCGTTCATTCCTGCATTGCAATTTGAAACACGATTTATTCTTTCTTAATTGAATGAGGTTTAATGGATTCTTGTACCAGTCGTGGCAAATTGATTTAAAAAGCATGCAGTTTGCACATTTGAATCGATACATTTTAAAAGCAATGTCTGATTGAATTTCCATAACAATCATGTAGATGATTCACATCAACACCTTGACATTTGACGCCTTCACACACTTCAGAAATGCATCAAAATGCTCACATGTAAACAAACCGTAAATTTACTTCAATACCTGAAGACCGCAATACACAAGTTCGGATTTTTCGATGCGCGATTACTGCCCCGGATAGAGGTCATAAGAAAGAAATCGTTAGTCGCCTTGTAAATAAATAAATATTATATAGTAGGAATAGAGAAGGGGATATGACATTGTTACAAATTCCTGTCCTCCCAACTCGGACCTCCAGGGTACTGATTATAAAAACTAGAAATATGTCACAGACACGGATGCCCCCGCTTTGTTATATGTGACACAGAAATGAGTGTTTATTTCTTTTATAATATATAAATATATAGTATAGACATAGACAATATACTTTATTAACAGTGAACTTTACGTTGGACCTAAGAGGCTGGGGTTCGCGCGTGACACAGTATCTTGTTATGGTCATGACATGCTATTTTGAAATCCCTCCATCCATAATGAGATTATAGCCTGGACAAGAAGCCGTCCACACACAAACACGGACAGGACAAAATGTTAATGCCTCCCGCCATATATGTGGTGGGGGCATATATGGCAGGGCATAAAAAGAGAAGGACTACATGCTAATTAAACGTAAGAGGTGTCTTAACGTCCATGAAAATGTAAGAATAAGTTCGATGGACACGCAGCAGTTAAACAGCATCCGTGTACCACTATGATTCCTTTGCAAATGTTTTTTCTATTGCCATCTCGCATGAAGTTCTGTACAGTAGGGAAGCTGTTATCTAGACAACTTTTACAACTGTGCAACTGTCAGTACACATAACACTCTCTTCTTGCAGCAACTATTGCTTGTTAGATTATTCACAATTGTACAACTCTCTGATCATCAGAATAATGATTCGTTACAATAGAAGCAGTGGCGTACACACGATAACTGTGCTTAGAACCGTGTATATGTCATGGTCTATCAATCATGTGCAATAATTACATTAACTTTCATTAGTTATTGAAAGCATAACCTGAACATGTGGCAATGATTTTATATCCACTCCAAGTTATTTATTAATAATGGTTGATTTGAAAATTAAAATACATTGTTTCCAATCTGATATAAAATTTATAACGAATATAAAATCAATAATACTGTTACGATAAAAGTGATGATTATGCTGTACGATGCGTGCATGATAGCAATTGCTATTTCAATAATAAACATATTGGAACGATTATGTCGTTTATATCATTTACCAGTTGCATCGCCAGAGGGAATTTATGAGGTTTTAACATGCATCAACAAATGCTCAAGACGTCTCGGGATCACGACTGTCAATTAAAAGTATAGACCGCCAATTTATGTTAAAAAGTGCATAAGATGTATATGAATAGCATCTGTTATCGTCCCTGTTATGTGCACGTTATTGCATGCAGCTATAAAATATCATTTATCTCAAGTCCTCTTATGAATACAAATATCAAATAAGTACCAGCATACCAACACTAACACGTATGAAAACAATACCGATCCTTAAAAACATAAATGAAGATATATCTTGAATCAGAACCATTTCCGTAAAAAAGTAATTATGTACAATTTCTTGTAGAATTAATATTTTAAAAAGCATTACTTATCTGAAAACGTGTCATGTATCACATGCTTTAACATTTTCATACATTACTGCATTTGGTGGACACGTTTGTTCATGTATTTTTACATTCGTGTTGTTCACACATGGATAATATGGTAACAGACGACTAACGCTGTCCCCGGAACTCAAATGATCTACATTCTTGATTTCTCAAGTAAGTAGTCCCGCCTCCACCCGTTTCGGCCTATGATTACTGACTTTCATGGCTTGTTCCCTGATGTATTCCCTCCATTCAACCTTTTCCCCTTGTTACCCCCTAAATTATCCAGGGTTGTTTCTGATAGTTCCTTTCTTCCACATTCCATGCATGTTTACCTGTTCACCTCCTGAGATGTGTTGTAGGCAGTTGTTTCCCTCGGGCCTGTGTGGGGAGGCATTGTGCCATATGCGTGGCTTTCCCTGTCAAAGCTTAATCTCCTTTTTTTGTCAAAGTGAACCATATTCCTCTTGAGCCCTATAACTTCAGCCAGATTTCATTTTTAATATTACAGACTTGAAATCTGTTTCACGTACGCTTGCGTAATGGAAAATGTTACTGTCGCATTAAACGCATTGAAACATTACAGAAAGCGATGCGCTACTATCAGGTATAAATTGATGGATTAGGAACCAAAGCTGAAACGCTAATGGCTAATGATACACTTTTCAAATACACTAGAGATCAGTGACAACAATAATAGAGAAAGATTTATTGGTTCGCCACAAAGAGCTGATGATGTGAAACACAGTCGTAAAATTTTGCTTTATTAGCAGTTGTTTGTGTTGATTGTTGTGTTTGAACGTTGCCGAAGCCTTGCTTGTGTACGTGGCACCCGTGCGTTCTTCTGAATATGCATTTATTACAGTTTAATGATTTTTATCTGACATGTTATTTTCCTTTAATATTTTTTTACATCATCCAATGCCGGATGAAAGCCAGTGTCACATGCTGTCCTATGAATAGGTTGGTCTTTGTAAACTCGTTTGCCGTATAATTGTTCTGTTCATTACCACCATGTAATACATGGTAATATCACCGTAAAAACTTATCAAAATCTGAAATACGATAACAACATTCTTAATGATGAATTACAGGCAACAAATCGTATAACAGCGAGTTAAATGTAAAGCAATTGATGAGTGGCTAATGGGTCATTTTTAAAATGCCCGACACTTTCAGCTATAACAGTTACATTGTTCTTGGTGATATGGAACAGACATTTTCTTCTTTACTTGAAAATATTTTATGAAAAGAATTTACTTGAAAATGGTCAAATATTTCATTTTGTAAATTAACAATATTCATCAAAATATAACTTTGATATTTACATTGATGGTTTTATATGTCCTATGTAAGTGCTAGTAACAATATGTGTATAACACATAACATATATGAATCAATGTTAAAACAATGTGTTTTCATACATAGTTCTAAGTATGTCTTTTTCAAAATCACTTCTAATCTCTTTCTTGCTTCCATATGTCTCTGATTATATTGTCATGTGATTTTTATGTTCAGACAAAAATCATATATTTCAAGCTGGTGAGTGGAAATTTTGTTATTTTTTTTATATTTTTCATATTTGCAACAATGCCACGTTGACGGTCATGGATTACTTGTATGTGTTAAAAATCAAAATGTTTAATATTTTCCGAAATAGTTGACAGAATTGTCGTCTTTCATATCATGCGTATCAAGTATGGACGAAACTACATGAACTACAAGTATTTATACCTCAATTTTGATACGTATTTCATTTGGCTTTAACTCCACACCAAACCAAGCACCTCTTAAACATTTTCATACAAGCGATTTTCTTGATAGCCGTTTAAGTATAATAAAAGAGAAATAATATTATATTTTGTAGCTCGAATAAAACGAAATCAAACCTTATACTGCACAGAGCTCTGAATGAGTTGTTAATGGACCGAATAATGGGTATATCACACGAACGTTTTACGTTTTTGGTTATGTTGTAAAACAAGAATATATTCAACCCTCAAAATGGACATGCTCGTGATAGAAAGAATGCTTCAACGGTTAAAGGTATATAGTCTATTTGCTATCAAAATATGCTAAATAAATTTTTTGAGAAACTGTCATATGCTAATGCGTTTGTGCAAACGTACTCTAAATATTGCATTGGAACTCTTCTTAAATGTTTGCTAGAACTGCAAAACACGAGTCCGATACAGGCATTTCCTTTACAGACGCTAACTCGGCGCATAGTTCAGGATAGAAGATACTTGTACCGACCACTTGTATTTCTGGTTTTGGGAAACATGTAAGCAAAGTGACAATGCAGTGTTGTATTTTTTATGTATGAAGGCAATGATCACAGACTTTCTAATATTTATGACAACGGACATTTTGTCGAAGACTAAGACAATGTACCTTTATAAGGTACCAGGAATATAGGTGACTAGAACAAAACGAAAGAGAGAGAGTGGCCAAGGACAAGATTAATTAAGTTTCTGTTATAATGTTCCTGCAAAACGTTTTCCCCAACATTAAGCGAGATGAAGTAAACGTCCGCATAGGAAAAAAAAAACAAATTAAACTAATTAAAAACGACAATCATAAAAAATGTAAATATTACTCACCACGATATGCATGCATCTCGTAGATTGCTTTAAGAACTCCTGGAAACTATCTTTGCTTTCAACGCTCCTTAAATGCGAATGTCGTTCATTTATTTAAATCAAATTTGGTTCGTGAAAATTTTGTTTAATCCGTTGCTACGCGTGCCTAGATCTAATTCAATGATGACGTTTAATTTACGGCACCGTTCATTATAATCTACGGAACTATTCGCATAATCACACTGTCACCGATAGGTGCATTTTATCTTATCCAGAAGTTCCATCATTATATTCCACGCAACAAACTGCAATGAACTATAAAACAGTTTGATAAGGACTTTATTGTACAATCATGGACAATTGTATAAACTGAACATAGGAATCGATCGCCAGTGAGTGTCGCTCTACAAAAGCAGACGACAAGTTGGTTTAACGAATTCTGTCGCGCGGAACTGCCGCAGTGTAGATCATGGAGACAAAATCAATGACTTATCCCGACATTTATTTTCTGTTGACCTTAGTAGTCCTTCTGATATATATACATTATACAATATAAGCTGAATTAAGGTGGATATTGAACGTCGAATTTAAGAAAATCTCATCCCAGAGCTACCATAAAAATAAACTGTAATAGTGTTTTACGAGGCTTGAATTGTAACAGTTTATTGGTGAATTCTTGTGAAATACGCTCCAATTAGTTCCACTCTGTATCTCTTTATTTCTTTTCCAAAGCAACCTTGGCCCATACTTGTCATTTTGTCTATATATAAGAAAATATAAAAGTGTTACAGGAAACGCCTCATACACAAGACAATGTCTCCCCACACAGATCCCAGGGAAACAGCAACCTACGAAACATCAGGGATACAGGTGGTGTAAGAGCAAATATCTATGGAAATTGGAAAAATAGAATTGGCTAAAATTTACTAACAATAAAAAAACACGGATAATTTAAGGGGACAACAATTGGAAAGTCTCATACAAGTCTCAAATCCATATTCACACTCAAATTAATTATTGTATTTATATTATATTGGTATTACCCTCAAATATTGTATTTGAAGTAATTTTACGAAAATGCCTACTCAAATTATGATGTTGTACACAAATATTTTAGGTGTGAAGTATGCTACATACTTGATTCTGTCTTAGGAATGCAGTTTGACATGCCTACCCACACAGATCCCTGGAAAACAACGGTCTACAAAACATAAGGGATGTAGAGGGTGCAAGGGTAAACATGTATGGAAATAGGGGTGCAAGGTATGGTCTGACCACAAAGAACAACCAAGGAGACTTTATGGCGACAACAAGAGGAAGTTTGATGGATTGAATACATTATGAAACAAGTCGAGAAATTCAGTAATAATAAGGCCGAATGAGGTTGGATAAAAACATGAGCTTTACGTATGAATTTCTTGTCCAAAGAGGTATCATTTTCTGTTGAGTATTTGTATACGTTCATGCTAATATCATATGTTACTAAGTATGTCATTACTGGAGTTATCAGGTAATACAAGACTTGATACGGTGCAGTTATTATATTACCGAGAGACTACATCATAGGCATAAAATTGCAATCATCAGATAACATCATGTGATTGATTTCGCACTTTCTCCTCATCTCTGGTGACATTTCACTACAGTACTTTGGGTGCAGCAATTGTGTATAGGCGTGATTAGGTCACCCTATATATTCGTTAAAATCTTTAATGACAATAGCACGCAAATAATCGTATGACGGATTTCGCCTTATTAAAGGTCATTAAACACACATTATTGGTTCGCGTCTTTCTTGTGCAGTTTTATTAGAAGTCGAGTGATCTATTCTTCAATAATTTGCAAGTGATAAATAACGCACCTAGTGATGTTTTTTTCAATAAAACAAAACGTCAGAAGTTGACAAACAAATAATAACAAAGAGCGACACCAAGTCATAATTGAACTCCATTATATTTATTTGATCATCAAAGTTGTGACAAAGTGCTAAAACATAAACCAGAATAATTTATGAAAGGAATTCAGTTTTTTAATGAAATTACTGGTTGGACGGAGACGTTCGTACATAGTCCTTATTGTAGAACATTGCACCATTGAATAGATATATACAAACAAAAGGTATCAGAACAAATAGAATATAATGACATTCAATTCTGACTTTATGCCATCTATTGGATTTCTGGAATCCCTCCGATGTAAAATTAGACTTGTTTTATTCCATGGAAAGAACAGTCAATTAGCTAGCCCTGGATTAAGGTCGATATTTTGTCTACATTTGCGAGAATTTCGTGACAAAGCGGATAAATCTGTCATCACATGGGATTTTATAATAATCAGACGATAATGTATTTCTCATGCAATATTAACTATTATTACTTCCACCGCTCTTCGTCATCGGTCTATGGGAATAGTAATAGACAGAATTCCACAATAAAGAAGTGATCAAGGACTATCAAGCCAACATTAATATTCCAAACAATACACTTGTAACATATTTGGTGTTTGCACATAAGTCAGCTAATATAGTTCATGGAAGGTTTACTGTTAGTATCAAGTAGATGCTGTGTACATTTGTAGTCAGAGTTTTATACTGGATCGGTGATGGGTTAAAAAGTTACTTGCAAATAATTTGGAATCTAAAACCTATTTGTACTAAAAGTTATCAATTTAATATTTTTTATTTAGTTCTCAAGCGGCAGGATTCCAAGTATTATCGACCATGCAGTGTTTTAGATGTGACTCTATGGAGTACCGTACTCCAAGTATCGGCTATACAGTGTAGGGGTAAACATATCCTTCGGTGAAAATGGACATTTACGCTGGGGAAAACGTTTGCAAAGTTTGTGCAGTCGCACCACCCAAACTTTACCACTTATACAGTAGTTTTGCAACATTATGTGTATGTATATCTTTATTTCAATCTCATCACATCACATATACAATAAAAACAACGAATACATAACTAATAAAAGTACGCTGCCACTCATACAATGAGTAATAGGAGATTCTATATACACATATAACTAATACATCAAAGTATCTAGTACATACATTTACATATACTAAACATTGATATCACATAATATAATAATACTCGTCTTTGTATTTTATTGCAGGTTTTTGCACATATTCGTATCGTATCTGGGTAAGAAAATAATAACTTGTGTGTGTGTTCTTTAAAGAACTATGCATTTATACAGATAGTTTTATCAATTCTATTGTCATCATATTATAAGTTTGCGAATGTAAGTTGCTTCACTGTGACCATGGCTGATGTCCGTTTGCTATTTTGTTCTTGATTTGAGTGAATATTTGTGAAATTTGGTTTACTTTAATCAGCTTTCATGTTGGTTGCTGTTGCACCACAGGGCGTGATTTCCAATTGTGTATGAGCAAAAAGCTTTCATTAAATCATTCAGCTATTTCAGTTATCACTTAAGGCTGTTTGAAGTGTTCCACATATTATATCAATAAACAAACTTGTGCCATTAGCGATTGTGTTGCGTGCATCATAATATTTGTTACATAACGATAAAGGAATATAACCTCCAAGGTTCTTTCAAAGTTCATGCTATGTGTGATCGTAAACAGAATGTACATTTTCCAGTACGCGCAAATTACACTGTTTTGCCTCATTATATAAAATGACCGGCTACTTATCACGGATATGTATCCCGTTAAACACTGTTCAATCCGGTAATAATTGTTCCCTACAGCATAATTACCTTCATTAGTAGCCGTACGTTGATTGTTAGTCATGTGTACATGTTTACCTTATTAATAATATCAGGCAAGGTGAGATATCACTTTAAAGTTCATTGAACAAGCCTACGTTGTGGTGTCGTTCCATTGCCATGTTGAGGTCTTTGTTGTCCAAACGTATACTTACATTGCCAAGCTTTACAACGATGACACTACAATTCAATACTATTCATACAATTTGTAACTTCTGTTTGACTAACGATTGTTTTCATTTTTCATCCGTTTTAATTCGTTTTGACATCGTTTTTTGTATTTTAAGTGACACTTAATTTATCACCGGTTGAACATTTGGGACAACACGTGACAAATGTTTACAACCTAACAAAACACGTTGGACGAGAAACTTGTGTTTTAAGGGGTTAGCACCTTGTACTTTGTTGATGTAATTAAGCGCTGAGACACGTGCACAAATAGTAGAATATTTCAAACCTATAGAGTGGCAATATGCAATGAATACTGTCAGTTTCTTGTTTGAAATTGTCCCTGCCGGGTAGGCACCATAATGGTTTAAATGAAAAGAGCTGTATGATGTAAAAGCAGTTTGATAAGCCTGACGTGTGCTGCTGGCTAACGAGTTGTCTAGTAAAGTATGCACGACCTGCATCAGAGAGGTTCTAGTAACGCATCTGGAATCTGGGTCGGTTCTGGGTCTGCTTGAGGGGCGTTCAGTCTGAATTCTGATATCTGTAAACGAGAAAGATTATCTGCTAGATTGTTTAGCTTACCAAGCACATGTTGTGAACGCACCAAGATATTATGTTTCATACACGTTAAAACTAAGCGTCTGACTAGGTGCATGATTTGAACATCTTTACATGACTGCTTGTTTATAATGTGTACTACTGCCATATTGTCCGAATGAAGAATAATGCATTTGTTTGTCAATAGATAACCCCATACCTCTAGTGCAACAGTGATTGGAAATAGTTCCTTGAATGTAATATTATACCCTTCATATGCTGCAGACCATGTTCCATAAAACCAGTGAGTGTTCAATATTGCACCATAGCCGATAGAACCGGAAGCATCTGTGAAAAGGTGCAACGTTTTATCAGACAACCATTTCTGGTCTAGTAATATGTGTTTACCATTGAAATGTTCGACAAACAGACACCATGCTGCTAAATCTCTCCTTCCCTCTCTATTGAGTGTAATTCTGTGGTAAGCGTGAGTTACCCCTTTAGTAAGATCAATTAACCTACGAAGGAAAGCTCTGCCCGGAAGTACAACATTGCAACAAAAATTTAATAAACCAATAATAGATTGTAATTTGTGAAGCCTTATTTTCCTGTGTTTTTTGAAAAGGGCTAACAATTCATGAACTTTGTTTAGTTTGTCTGATGGTAGTCTAGCTTCCATTGTGTCCGAGTCAAGTTCTAAACCCATAAAAGTAATGACCTTAGTAGCTGAAACAGTCTTTTCATGCTTTATTGGAACTCCCACTGCCTTACATAGATCTAGGAAAACTTTAAGGTCAAGTTCACACCGATTTGAGCCCTTTGGTCCCATTATCAGAAAATCGTCTAAGATATGCAAAATGTGTGGAATTCCTAGTTTTGTTTGGGCTATCCATTTAAGACCTGAACTGAACCTATCAAAAATTGCACATGATGAGCTAGCTCCCATGGGAAGAGCTCTGTCATAATAAAATGCATTGTCAAATTTGAAACCCAACAGAGGATGGTCTGATGGATGAATTGGTATAATTCTGTATGCCGAGTCAATATCTGTTTTAGCCATTAAACAGCCCTGACCCATATTTCTAACCATGGCAACAGCTTCATCAAATGTTGAGTAATGGACTGTAGCTAACTCGGGATCAATAAAATCGTTAACTGAATTACCATGAGGAAAGCTTAAGTGATGTATCAAACGGTATGAGTTAACTTCCTTTTTTGGCACTACCCCTATAGGACTAACACGGAAAAAAGGAAAAGGGGGACTCTCAAATGGACCTGATATTCTGTGTAGAGCCAACTCTTTCTGAAGCTTCTCTCGAACTACATCCGGAAATTCTGAACATGATTTTAGGTTTCTGGTGCTATAAGAGCATCTGGTCCCTGTGAAACCAATTTTAAACCCATGCTTAAAACCCTCGAGCAAGTATTCGCCATAAGTGTAACCTTCGATCCAATAAGATAAAGGACCAAGTTTAATCGGGGTACTGGTACTGGTGGTATTAAGCACGTTTGGGCTGAATTGTTGGTTTGGCCTGGACAGTAGTTGCATGGGGTGGGTTGTTAAATTCAACTCTATTTGAGTTCTGTCTGGACTTGGTTGGGCATGACTTTGCAGAGTGCTGTCCTCGACAGAAACCACAGACGTGGGGGAAACACTGGACTGATGGGCATGTCCCTCGTCTGTTAAACGTCCAGCAGGTATTGGGGAGAAATTCACCGTTCGGATTGAACTGTTTCTTGTTGTTAAAGGAAGGTCTTGGAAAACCTGTGTTTGAGCCGTCATTGCGGCGGTAGGGCCGAAAGGGCTGGGGCTGGGGCTGATAGGAAGATGTAGTGGCCCTTATCCAAAATTCTGAGTGAAGTGTATCCCAGGGCACTTGTGTATGTTCCCTGAGTTTTCTAAACTGGGTATCGTAAACTGACCAGGCGGTGCCGGCATGTTTAGCAGCAAGATCCCGTACCAGTTCCCCATATTTCATGAGGGCTGGTGTTTGCTTGCGATGCCTTAAACTGTAAATGGCAACATAACGCATAAACGCTGATGTCCACTGGTCAATGTTATGTATTTTTCTGGCCTTAGAGGAAGGGACAATGCTCAGATTTGGGTTGTTGCTTTTGCGATTGAAATGTAATTGAAATGATGAATTATCCTGATCAAAACTGAACGTGGATGGTAGTAATAGACCAAATTCAATAAACTTATGTTTCCATATTCTTTTTTGAATTTTGCTTGAGATTTGCGATTGAATTGGGGAATCTAACGGGAAAAACGACCGTCCTTTTTTACCTGTTATCTTTTTTTTTTGTTTTCGTAACACACTATCCAAATTGTCATCAGAGTCCGATTCAGACAAATCAGACGCAGACTCCTCACTCATTGATTCACTGGAATCTTCCGAGTCTGTTTCTGAGCTATTGGAGCCAGAACTTGGCGAATGGTGCCTTCTGTGACGTTTGCTGCTCTTTCTTATGGATTTCTTGGCGGACGGTTTACGCCGTAATATGCCACTTCCTTTTGCCGCCACAGTTCTAGGGGCACCACCACCTTTTTTCTTTGCTTTTGTCCTTTTATGGGCACTTTTGGTAGGTGGTGTCACAGAAGCGTCAACGCTACTCTCACTATCATCATCCTCATGATGACGCGAGGATGATGGCTGAGGATGTCCAGTGTTCTTACTTTTTTGCGCGGGTTTGTTCTTTTGATGGTGGGTCATCACTGGCGTTTCCATACCACTGTCACTATGAGTATCATCATCCTCATGATGGTGCGAGGATGATGGTTTTGGGGATTTCCCAGTGTTCTTACTTTTTCCAACTGTCTTGTTCTTACGTTGGTGTGGCACTGGCCGTTCAATGCTACTTTCACTGTCATCATCCTCTTGATGGTGCGAGGATCGTTTAGGGGATTTCCCAGTGTTTTTATCAATCAACTTTCGCTTTTTATGGTGCTGTGCACTAACGGCTGTTTCTTGTGGGCAACATGGGCCAGTGCACTTCGCCAGGGTGGCAGAAGCTGCCTTACGTTTTCCCCTCATCCTAAAATGGAAATACAATAATAATTAATGTTAATTATCAATGCAATTATAAATTGAACCTGACTGTACTGCTATAACCAGACCATCAAAAAACTGTACAAGCCAGGCTCAACATCGGGTACTAAGCCCGGATAATTCATCGGGTACAAAGCCCGGATAATACATCGGGTACAAAGCCCGGATAATACATCGGGTACAAAGCCCGGATAATACATCGGGTTCTAAGCCCGGATAAACATCGGGTACTAAGCCCGGATAAAACATCTGGTACTAATCTAAGATAAAACATCGGGTACTAAGCCCGGATAAAACATCGGGTACTAAGCCCGGATAAAACATTGGGTAGTAAGCCCGGATAAAACATTGGGTACTAAGCCCACTTTATACATTGGGTACGAGTCTGGCTTATACATCAGCTACCATGACTGGATAATACATTGGGTATCAAGCCCGGAGAATACAATGGGTAACTAGCCCGGATAAACCTTGGGTTCAACAAATACACCAACCTCAGGTACTAGCCTGGATAAAGAAATGAGTACTAGGCGGCCCTCACAAACGTGGGCTAAAATCTGGACAAAAGGTATTAAGCACAGATAAGTACTGAATAACCCAGTGCCGACTAATCAGGTACTATTCCTGTATATACATCAGGTACCGAGCCTGGATTAATGTCCATTACTAAGACTGGTTACCTTTGGGTACCAAACCCGTAAAACAAAAAATAAATAGTACTTAGTTATAATAACCAATGAGAACAACATGGCCCAGCTAAATATCCAGACAAAAAACAGTACAATTTCTCTTATTAGATGGTTATTTCATAAATTGCCTTTAATATTACAAAAGGAAACCTTTTTTAATACGGTACCTCAATTATGATGAATTTAAATAACATATGTAATAAGATCTTGTTACAAACTGCATACGCAGTGCACCTTCAGCCTTTGGGCTCGAGACTCAAAATTTAAGCCTGTAGTTCGGTTATATCCAGTAGGATCAAATATCAAATTGACATAAATAGTGAATAATGCCTCTAAAAATGTGGCATTGTAAATAAACATAACAGAGATACTCAACTACTAGCGTTGTCTTTTATTCCTGAATGAAACAACAATTGCCCTCAGGTTAAAGAACAATTTCCGGTTCCCTGCTGCCGACAAATGTACTCCGTCTGGAGCGAATGCTGTTGACAGAGCGTTCTCCGCCCAAAACCCTTTCAGCCTCCACAGGCAAGAAGAAATTGTTGGTAAATCAATGTTCAATTGTCTATTCAGTAAGTCGACCTTTGTTGAATATATATTGAAATCCACAGGGTATCTAGATATTCTAGTTGACTTAACCCTATATAACGTTTGTAGCGCTACCACTTCACTAATGTTTAATATGTACTTGATAGAATCAACAAGATCCGTTATTCTAGCAGCTGTAGCTAATGGCTCGCAGTCAAATAGATCGTTGGTCCCTATACACAATATAACCAAATCCGGGTTCAAATCTTTAATAATGTCTAAACGGGCCCTTAAATCGTGTACCTTGGCACCCGGAAACCCACGATAGTGAATCGATACTGCACCTGGCGTTAAATTCAGTAAAAATGTCAAGTCCGACGATTCCCTGATAAATGATTCGAAACGTTTGACGAAAGAATGTCCGAAAATTAACACACTGAAAACCATGACGCCATCTTGTCGATCCGAGACAAAGGAATTGAACAGAAACGTAACACAAAATGTAAATATCACAAAAAATCCAATTTACTATGGAATGACACTTCGCCGTACGTTAGAATATAGTACTATGAAACGATGAACACAAATATATACACAATAAAATTAACGTAAACAGTAATAAAGTTCAAAATAAGCGAGTAAAATTAACAGCGTTGAATCCTTTGTCTAAAAATTATTTAATTGCGCATGCGTACAGAGCCGAATGCGTTTTGGATTACTGCCGTTCCGTTCCGTACATCCAAATAAAACCGGGACGAAACCATCTCGTCCATAAAACATTTTATGTACATAAAATACATATATGTCCTTTTTCAAACTATCCATGTCATTGCCATCAGTTTCAATTGAAAATATTTTCAAGTTCTAGTATCAACACCCAAATTATTTTGCATTTCGGTGAATGACATTAAATGTAATCTTCTCAAGACTGCTATTAACCTCACAGGTCAGATACACAGATTATATGGGCTTAATATCTGCCTAAGCAGGAAACACCAGATTAATAATTTTACAGCTAACTCTCCAGTCATTATTTACAGAACTGACAGTGTCGAAGAGCATTCCTATACATTTGGTATCTTCCTCGCTCGACCTAATGTGTCCAGGCAGCAGACTTGATTTGATTTCCGACACTTATGACACCTTTTCAGAAAGCCGAGCATTTTATAGGATCATTGTATGAACCGCATTCGTGACATTCCATCAGCATCATATCATTTTTCATCGTTCTATTGTTACATTGGGCCTTGTTTGTTGCGTTTGATTTTAACTAAATTTAAAAGAAACAGTAAGATGTTATAGGGAAAGACAACTCTGTCGGTTCTTCAGGAATCGTTTTTACAGGTTTCTCAGATGCTTCGGATGCGCTACACATGTCCTTCGAATTATGTAAAGTCATATATGGTTCCCTGAGCAGCCGTCAACGTACATTATCGCTTAGTATTTCACACCCGATATCCTGATCACGGAATCACACAAGTCTCCAAACTCAGACGACGCAGCAAGTACACGTAACTCAATCACGCATGTGTCAGTGACTTTAGATTTTCCCTGAACTCTAGTATTAAACACATGTCTGTCAAATGTCACATTTTGCTCTTGGATGACAATTTGTTTCAATTTATTATAGAATTATCAAGCGCCTCTGGTCGAATAATTGCCAATAAGCTAGATGATTTCATACTATCATTATCAGTCAATCTTGTGGCAGTCATATAAAGTGAGTTTTCTTAAAAGATTCCCTTGAGTGACAATATTGCAGTGGACGTAGATCAGATAGGGAGACAGACAATGAGACAAGAAAAAAGAGCACAAAAGGGGCATCCTAAAACATCGAATATATAAAACGAAACTTCACCATCGGTAACAGCCTTTGAACTGTCGGTGTAATTACCAGGCTCCGTGTTCACAAAGAATTAGTTTTTTAGGATCAGGATCGAGAAAAAAAAACTTCCTTGCAAACTTTGAAAACTGTTGTATGCAAAGCTATATATTATTACATAATGTGATCGATATGAGTGTTTGCAAAACCTGTAAGACATTAAAGTTAGGAATGATAAGTTTAGACTGATTCTTCAAATGATCTGCATAAAATTCAGTGATAAGTGTAATTTTTTTTCAACAAAACAATGGAATTTTGAGGGTTTTCACAATGTTAATTAGAAGATTTAGGTATTTTTGTGTTCGTTTATGAAAAATCCTGCATAAAATGTTCAAAAGCTTTCAGAAAATGGCAAATAGTTTTCAGGATCAAATTGATCAAGCGCAGAGGCTTAAACCAATGTGATAATACATAAAACACTTGATTGACTAACCCGTTATGGTGCTAAATATTTCCAACTTTATGTCACACTGATAATAGTATTATCATTTTCACAGCTTTATAGTGTGTTTACTTAACTACTAATATATTTAATAAGACGTCTAACAGATGTCAGACATGTCCAATCTGTGTTTGTGTCCTTACTGTGACATAAATGAACTGCATTGACGGGGGAATACAAATATAAATGTTTCCATATTGGAACATATCGCGACTCCGTAAAACAACAATACAAGACTATGCAAAATGCTAAGTGCCTTAATCAATGAAAATTCGAAAGTAAAACGAAGTAATATGATCAGCAAGGAATAGTACTACTTCATAATTACATAAATGTATCAACAAACAGAATAAAGTATGAGGGTATTAGAAACTTCCATGAAAACAATTAAATTAAAGCATTACTTCGCAAACAAATCAGCCTTTAATGATATCAAATATAGTTGCCTTATCACTCGGAAACAAATTAAATAGACAAATGCCGATTTAAAGCCTCGTGACTCTCTAGACATTTTGTATTCAGACAGGAAGGACAGGTTTTGATTCGGCCTAGTCAACCGAAAGGTTGAAATTGTATAACCATTTAATTATTATTTTACCTGTTGGCATTTACAGCACCCAAAACATGGCAGTAAACATTAAAGCCATATTTAGAAATTCAAACCGCGTCATGTCCAAGTTATCAATTTATATGTTCCTAACTTTCTAAACCGCAAAAGTTCTCGGTAAATTTGATCTTATTATCTGATATGATTGATGCATGGTGGTGAAGATGTTAGTTGTAGTGTTTGTTTGTCTCCTCTCTTATTTGCTGAATCCTGATTGTTCATAATGTTTTCGGCTTGGTTTTCTGATTGGCACTTAGCTTCCTATACAAGTCGTCTCTTACAAATGTGGATGTACCATCATACGTTTTAAAATATTTATGATTACCCTCATATAGTTGATGCTTTATGTCTTGTGGATGATGTTTGGAAGAATGTCATCAGAGTACAAACTTAGAAGATATATGGTTATATCGAGAGGGTTAACACAATAGTATATTGTTGCTCGTGACAAAGTCATGTAGTTGAACTGCCGTTGTTGTATTCGCTTATACCAGACAAGTATTCAAATGGTTAAACAGAACATGACAATGTGTTCATTGTGACTGGCACATGTAATTGAACGTGCTACATAAAGAAGAAAACTCTTATAGCAAATAATAAGACGCATAGGCTCCTATGACATGACCAGATGAAAGGAAACTATTAGCGGTGTTTGCTTACAAAGAATGGCTTATTTGTAGTAAATTATCTACTACGCTTAACGCCATTAAAACGCAACTATTTCACTTAACCTTCATTTTGTTCCAAGAGTTAAACGCGTTTTATTGTTACACAGTTGTGAATAATTCATCATAGAGATATCAAACCATGGCCCTCGTATTTATATTTCATTATTGACTAAGTTTAGGAGATTATGTTTGAGAATTAAAATATAATTATTTCTTTATTATGTCGCCGTGTTAATGCGGACACTTTTTAGTTGCGTCTTAAATGGTGTGGAGTATACTATTGCATTATTAGAGTAGCTTTGACATTTGGAGCAATGGAACTACAATGTATATCATTCACACAATAGCAATGACATTTGAGAATACAATCGTCTCACATAATAACATACTGATTTATGTATTCACTCACACAGATGTTCTGTGGGATGATGTATCTCGCTTTGCAAGGCAATATTACCAGGGAGTAACAATGTTATATCATACACGTACAGGTTATTGTTAAGAGTTGAATTATATGTGAGATACGAATATGCGAAGTCCATTTTATTATGACATGTTGTCAGCGTGTGTACAGTGGGTTATATGAAAATGATGAACATATTAATCGAAATGTTCGGTATCGTAGAGCCATCAAAACATTCTTGTCTGAATAAATGACTTCCTCTATCGGCCTTTGACTACTGACTGTCGTGGCTTGTTCCGTGGTGTATTCCTTCCGTTCAATCCTTCCCCATTGCTGTGCCCCTTAATTCTCCATGGTTGATTTTGTTTTTGGGTAGACCATTCCTTGCTCCCTTTTCCAATACTTGTTTAACCTTGCACCGCTTTAGTCCCTAATGCTTTGTAGACTGCTGCTTCCCTATGGTATGTGTAGGGAGACATTATCTTACGTATGTGGCATTTCCTGTATCAACTTAATTTCTGTTTCATATGCGGTTTGTCTACTTTCTTCCAGATAATATTGCTTTGTGATGCAATTTGAAGCACGGTATAGATAATATGATAGCATCTAAACAGACAGTGCCGTTCATCTGTCCGCTAAATATTACAACTTGATATAACTAGTAGTATGAATAATGCAATAATTATGCAATAAGTATGCGTGTATAGACGCTTTATATATTATGTCTATGCTTTATTAATAAGGAAGTATTTGGTTTAGATAATTTCAAATGATATTGTTTTGTTAAGTATTCATTGCAATCAAACATTAATCCCAATCATTAAAATGCCAACGTATCAAAATATTTCTATAAACATATAAATAATATAATGTTACATGCTTGTTCAAATTAATCTAAAATTCTGGTGAGCGGGTGCTTACATACTTGGGTTCCTGCTCGAAATTTCGAATAAAATTCGATGTCACTTTTACGTGTTTTGCTGCACAATAATAATAGTAATACTCCTTATTTAGTGAAGGTAACTTACGAAGTGTACATTATATATAACAATATATGGTGGCAACACAGTTTCAGTATGGCCTTACCTAACAAGAACAAAAACAACAACACTTACACGCTTGCAATGTATGTTAGTGACAGGAAAAACTTGTCAAATGAATACCCTTGGATTCAACAGTCCTGGCAGTGCCAAAACAAGGAATGGATTATAACGGGCACTTATGCTCAGCTCTAAAAACTCTAGTCACGAAATGTTCTCTTATTATTCAGTAAGTGGCAGTTTTGAGAGTCGAAAATGCATGAAAATGTCAAATTCGTGCCGAAATATTTGTTGGTCCAATTTCTAACGGTTATAAGATGTGGGAGTGATTGTTGGGATTTAGCGTCACACTCCACACTCTGACTTAATAGTTACTCACACAGTTAATTTCCATACTCAAATCTCGAAGAAAATGGACCACAAATATATAGCACTCATTTAACGATATCATACATTTTACACTCTCTCTATCAGGGTAATAAGAGTGAATATTTGCTGTCAGCACCGAGTGTTATATCCGTTATAATCCCCATCTTCGTATTACTCTACGCAATATTTGGTGAGAATGGATCATCTCAATACAGTTATTTGCCGGAAATTAGTTTTCTGTTCTGGTAACAGTAATTGTGAACGCGACCCGGAGTGCAATACCAGTATTGTCCTCCCGTTAGCTAAATATACATATACACCAAGCATATACTGTATATCTGTAATACAGTAAAGCTTAGCGTATTTTTTCGGCGAAGCCATACTAACACGGCTTTGTTATTTGCATATCAGTGTAAACCAATCAAAACTCCAGTTAACCAATGAACCAACTTGTCTTCAACCGAACAACGATTGTAACCTAGACGCGGATTGGAAAACCGTTCGGTAATGGGTACGTTAATTACCTTACCGAAATCCATTTTGGATATGGAGTGACCAGCAATCGTTACATCTCGGCATAACAGATCTTAACTTTCAAATTGCGCCGACCAACTTTTTGAAAGATTGTTCATGTTTAGTTATGTTATATCGCTGATGCATAGAGATTCATATTTGTCAAGTCCCTGTGATAAAATATTCATATAATGTGTCTTAATAATTCAAAAATGTTTTGTACAATGACTACAATGGAAATAAGAGAATTACAATCTCTTTTGTGTTATCCTTTGTATAAAATGTAGTTGACTTGGAACAGTATATAATGCTTATGTAATGTTTTATCACGTATGTCACTTTTGACTTCCATGTTGCTATACATATTACGCAGACATAATCCTTGCATTTTAACCTATATATCTACAGTTTTATTGTCTCATCGCATTCTTAACTTGGGGTATCGAGAATAAATCATTCTCTCTTTTCTTAGCAGGAACGACATTGACCACAGCACCCATCACGAATGAGCAACTGTAGGTTAATCGGAACCAAAGACTTTGACTAGAAGAGATAATAAGTTGCTATAGGGAACGCCACATACACAAGATAATGCTTCCCAAGACATACCTCCGGGAAAACAACAGCCTACAAAACATCAGGCATTGAGGAGGTGCAAGGCTAAACCCAATTTTACAACATCACATAGCAAACACAGTCGGAATTGGATCCTTGATATCCTGCACCACAAAATATCCCTTTACCAGTGACCTACATGACCGACTCGTGCTCCAATCTGAAAATCAAACATTTAAGAAAAGCTAATGCCACTTAATAGCAGGTCTTTAAACAGTTTAATCAAATGTAAAAACAAATTTTGAAAGACGATATCACAAAATTCGATGTTTTATAATTTGCCCTTTCCAAATCCGTATTTAACAGTAATAAAATTATCTAGAGACATGATAATGAGTGGAATTAACTTTTCAACCGTGACAGTGCATGCAATAATGGACAGAATGAAATAATGCAAATCTTACCATGGAGTTACAACAGTCAAATGCGTTGACATAATACAATGTTTCTTTAATTTCTGCATATTTCTTTCAAACTGGATTTCCAACAGAAAAAATCCCTCTCAACCGAAAACTTCTCTTAACCGATTTTTTTTCTTTGATCCGGACTGACTTCGGTTTTGATGGGTTCCATAGTATAACGCTCCGACGAAATAACTCTCCAATGGAGCTTTGTACGGAGAGGAATAATGCCAAGGTACAGGTACATACGAATAACCGCTCCCTACCTTGAATAAGACCAAGGTACAGGTACATACTAATAACCGCTCCCTACCTTGAATAAGACCAAGGTACAGGTACATACTAATAACCGATCCCTACCTTGAATAAGACCAAACACTCAGTGTATGACAATCAAAATCATTATGTTTTGCTGAAGATTATTTGTAAACAATAACGCACAATGTATGAATTATTATGAAACATTTATCATTTATATGATATCCGTCTAGACAAACATAGAGTAAGATATATGTATTATTAGGCATTGTTTTTGATCGTTGTACATTATTAATAGAGTCTGCAGAGATTTCATGTCAATTATGCAAAACCAATCATGCGTCATACACAAAATTAATATGACTTATTTCACTTTATATAGTGTTCATGTTAAGTTTCGACCTATTGTTGCCAGCTGTCTTCACTTGTTCTGTGATCTTTTCCATCCATTAATTATCCCCTGTTTGTCCTCTTTGGTTCTCCTTGTTATCCCTTGTGGTCGGCCAGGCCATTCCTTGCGCCCCTGTTCCCTTGCGTGTGTACAGTTGAGCCTCCTTAAATGCCTTATGTTTTAAGGATTGTTGTTTTCTCAGAGGTCTGTGTGGAGAAGCACTGTCTCATGTATCTAGCGTCCTCTGTAGTAAGTTATCCTCTCTCATCTATCAGCTATGACTTCTTACTCGATTCGTTAATTGTGGTGAAATTTGGAATAGTGTGAGTTTGTGTACATCCTTATATTAAGTTTAAATCAACAATGTTTTCCCACTGATCTTTCCGAGATGGTACTCCGATATTGAATCATTACCTATGTATATATTGACCCTCTTGCCTTTGTTGACATGTATGTATTTATTGTAATGCCCCTTTGTGTTGTCGGGTATACTGTGCACGCTCAAAACAGTCAAGCGTACGAAATGCATTGTTCGAAGTACAATGTCGGACCCGGTGAATTCGAATGAACGAGGTCCGACTGTCTATTGTTATTCAACTTCGCATTTAGACCAATGGGGCCCATCATATGGAAAATAGAAATACTTAACAATACTGGGTTAGCATGAGAATACGATATTTAAGCATTCTGATTGGTTAAAATGAGAGTGCTCGAGGCCAAAACGAATATGTTACATTCGTTACAAAACGTCCGGACGCCATTTTGTTTTCCAAGGATTTGTGCTATGAGCAAAGTGAAATTAAGTTGTTACAAGGAACGCCAGTTACATAAGACAGTGCCTTCCTGTTCAGATCCCCGGGTAAACAACAGTATACAAAAAATAGACACTGAAGAGATGATAGACTAAACACTTATTGGAATCGGGGTGCAAGGAATGGTCTGGCCGACCATAAGCAACAACTAAGGAGAAATTAGGTGGACTGGACAACAAGGGGGAATGTTTAATGGAGGGAATTTAACAAACATCCAGAAACATAAATAGAAAAGATATCCATACATCGATGTTCAGCCTTGGATCCGGCAGTGAAAATACTAAAGATTGTAAATACATACAGTCATGTATTTAAAGACGGTTACAAAATTGAAGCATCCAATATTTATTAAAACGGTGATTTAGTTGTCTGTAGCATCAACTGAGTAGAGCTCTAAGTTCACGAACGAATCGCTAGACAAAAGTTCCTTGACAAGCAGACGACTCTGGAGTAATATAAACGATGGATGGCGAAGAAATTGTGCAATTGCACTAGAAAATTGAATAATAGAATAATTACCAATCAGTTCCATGGTTTCATGCTTGTAATTTGTCCTCGGGCAGTACTGGACAATATTACAAGGTCGCCATGACGTCATGTGATTTATGCAGTGCTATTTATACTGTTATTGAACAGACACGTGTACTCAGCTGTGCAACATTAGGCAGACGTATCAAACCATCATTAAATAGATGGATAGTGTAAGCAATATCTCCCATTTATTCTTCCCAACTGTCTGTTACTCTACAATTTAGATTCCGAACACTTCGTCTATCGCCAGGTTTAGCTGTTCGAATGTCTTTATAATAAGCTGAAATGGACAAAATGGCCTTGAAAGTTTCAACTGCATTTTGAAAGCTAATGCATTTTACCAGAAATGCAATAAAATTGCTCCAAGTCAAATTATGTGTAATCTATATTGACACATCTCTTGTCAACGGAACCATATAAACTAATGTACAATATATCATTCACAATATATCAATTAGTTAAGCAAATAAAGGCATCTGTCTGATTGTTTGATATATACATAGCAAACAAAATAGGAGGTTTGTATTAGTCGTAGAGACTCCAGAGAGATATAATGAGACGCCTATCGTACGTATTCACACTTTTTCCTCAGAGTATGGCGACGTTTGTGTGGATTTAAAGTACAACGTTCATTGCCATTCCATGATCTTACAACGTTTGGGTAATTCATTCTGAAAATGTAACCCACATGGAATACAGTATATTAACTTAAAAATAATATGTTCCTTTCACTAAGGAATTAAACATTTATATTCATCAACTAACTTAAAACATGTCCGTACAAATTTGAATTTAGTTTTGTCATGATAACAAAATGGCAAAATAATGTTTTTTTAAAATAAAAACGAAGGATTAAACTGTCACATTTAACGCCCCGTACTTGTGAAAGGCAATGCCTATCCACACAAATCTCAGAGAAACATGAAGAGTTGGTGAGGTGTATGGACAAATATCTACGGGAAGGGAAACTAAGGATTTGTCTGGCCGATTATCAAAAACAAACAAGGAGTGTAGGAGGGGCCAACATGGGTGAGGGGATGGAATACTTTACATGACGGGCTTAGAATATCTGCAATCATCGTTAGTATTTGAAAACAAAAAAATAATAAACAGTAGAAACACCTACACATGTATGTAAATTCCAAATGGCAATCATTACTTTATTGCTTCATTAAAATTGGCAATTTATAGCGCGACGGATGTATGAATGATAACAGACGCTAACATTGTAATATTCTTGAATCAAGTTTTATGACATTGTTCTCAATTTTACTTCATCTTCTTATGATAAGTGCTGTTTTCCCCCATCACCATTCGTTAACGTTTTATTTGATCTTCTCTTCCCGACCTTAGTTTTATTCAGATCGTATCTATCCGTGTGGGGAAGCCTTGTATGTGATCGTGGGGCCTTCTCTGTGTTACCCATTCCAACTTGCATTTCAGAGCTGATATGGGATTTCCATTATCTTCTGTAAGTCACGTATTTTCAAGAAAACGCAACATATGATGTCACTATTTGCAAGCAGGAAACAATATGTTCTACATATGGTCACGACGTTTTCATACTGCTATATTGGGCAAATATTGCCTACTGTCAAGTAGGCTACATGGCGACGTCACGTGTGACGTTTTCTAGAAAAGAGGTTGGAAATAATACAGCGACGCTGATTTAAACCAAAAATTCTTATTATTTATAACGGAAAACATTTTTGCTCAGTCGAGCGCGCCGTCCTTTAGACAATTCTTGTTATTAGGATAATTTCATTTGATCCATGTTTTGAATATGAAAACATTGACATTTTCAAGTTCATGAATAATTTAAGATACGTTAATCGACAAACATTTGAGACATAAAGTCTATTCTGATTTACGCCCAATTAAAGCATATTATAAACAAACTATTGGTTTTAGATAAACGGTTTCACATGATAATTTTCTTGTTTACCGGGAATTCAATGCAATCATACATGCATCTCCATTACTGAATTATTTACGATTGTATGGAAACTCTCCTCGAATCTTTCTTTATCATTTGTAACAAGTATCATTGTGCAGTGAAGTTCCCAAGGAAAGTGCTGTCGATAAGAGAATAACATGGAAGATGAAGATTGAAATGTCGTAGAACTTTTAGCGTGTAGAGGAATTGCCGATGTTTTACGCACGAGACTGTCCCGTAACAAAATAAAGTATCGGTTTTTTTCTGCTTTAGATAATCACCTAGAAGCAGCTATGCAGGACTTGGTTCATTCGGCATGACTAATTGATGAAGCCAAACACGGTGATATTATGTAACTTTTAGATCATGTCGAATATTTTTTGCTGAGGACTTATTGCTGAATGGATTTGTACCGTAAAACACCACTTGAATACCATCTCAATTATAAAACCATTTCAAAATTGAATGCACACTTTTCATGTCCATTTTCACTTTTTGTTCTCTTTTTTCAACCTCAATATTAAGACCACCTTAATATTATGACAACATTTTCACTTAAAGGCCACCTTAAAAATAAGACCAACTCAAATTAAGAGCACAATTTCTCAAGTTAATTTTCACTATTTGCTCTTTACTCAACCTCAATATTAAGACCATCTCAATATTAAGACCAGTTTTCAAGGGTGGTCTTATTATTGAGGTTTTACTGTAGTCTTTTGATGGAAGATATAACGTATACCATGTCGAGAACAGATATATGTATGTTTCTACTAGACTGATGGTTTTAGAAATTAAGTCAGAAAACAGGTTTCACTGAATTCTAAATTAAGTGGCAAGCGTGTTTAGATACGTTTAATCCTTCGTAGGTTTATCAACACCATTAGTATCGCTGGTGAATGATGAATATAAAACAAACAAAGAGCCGATTAACTCTCCGCGATTAATCTTATCTTGATCCTGTGCTTGCTATAGAAACACATGGTTTTGTTATGTGACAAAACTGATTAATCAGAGAAATAGAATACTCCATTTGGAACTGTTGAATAATACATAACATATTAAATACAATCAAACTTCGTTTATTCGACAAACCTTATGTCCGAATACTCGGTATCATCCGAAATAAATATTACGTCTAGATGTATCTT
This sequence comes from Mactromeris polynyma, assembly GCA_032209605.1. Lineage (NCBI taxonomy): Eukaryota > Metazoa > Mollusca > Bivalvia > Venerida > Mactridae > Mactromeris > Mactromeris polynyma. Next base: position 1,758,429 of record JASFXZ010000005.1, read on the forward strand.
CTTATGTACGTCGAATTGAAATGGGCTATTCGAAACCATGTATTATTCGAAATAACATTTCGGACCCGATGAATTCAAATGAAAGAGGTCCGACAGTACTTTACACGAACGACAGACGCTTATCTCCCTTTGCCCCTTCTTATAGAACATAGAGATAACCCAAGATGGGACAAAGGGAAAGAACTCGTGACAATCTCCTGAGCATAAACAATGGTTGATTTAAACTTTGTTCAATCTAGAGAAAAAAAATAGATGAATAATCACGCGTCTAAAGATGGGGAATTTCGAAACGTGATTATCCAGCCGAGAGCTGGCTGGTATCTGACTGAACTAAAATAAGTTTTATAGCTATAGGGATTTGTAGAATTGTGCATCTTGTTGGAAAATTCTGTAATCTTTTAAAGGTACACAATCTTATTTACTTGGCAAAATATCATTAATCGGTGGCTTCATACAGATGTACTCTACAGCACTGCATTGTCACTTTTCTGACATGTTTCCCAAAACCACACATATAACGGTTCGATTACGGTCTTTTCTATCCTGACCTACGCACCGAGTTGGCGCCAGCATAGAAATTACATGGATTGGACCCGCTATTTGCAGTTCCAGGAAAGAAAAGTTAATTGCAATGTTTTAGAATAATGTCTGTATGTAGGCATTACCATGTAAATTTCTCAAATTATTATTTGCCATAGTTTTATAGAAAATAAGACTATGTACCTTTAAGCAAGCGAGTTCTCTATTTTGATTATAAATTTAGTCAAATAAATTCAATCCTCATTTGCCCGCAGCGCTGGGCAATCGTAATTCAAGCAGGCTTATTGAAATTTACTGGAAATTAACCGTTCCCATAATTATTGTATTGAGCTCTTTTTTGGCAGCGATTAATTCTTGGCTGTAATACAATAGACACCAGATTTATTTCAAGTACTTAAACGAGACATCAGAAATGGTTCTATCGCCTGTATGTTATCATGAAGTATGCGGACATTTATGCTGTTAATCAATTCGAATATGGTTAAGATGGTGTTAACATTTAGATTTTAAATTGGGCAATAGCAGTGCAGACTGATTATAAATTACTGAAATAAAATTCGGCACGCCATGAAAGACGTAATTGCTCACGCGGTAGTCAGATTTAAAGAGAACTTCAATATATTTCCACATCGGCGAACTGGCAAAGAAATGAAGAAATCGAGAGGAGTTGCCATTGCGAAGTACAAATAATTAAAGTTCACCAAGAAGAGCTTCGAAACCTCGAACAGTTTTGGCTCGAACACAGTTGATACCCTGAGCTCTAGAAAACCACTAGCTCGACGTCCCGGACTAGTCTAATGGTGAATCGGGCTGCCAGTAGTTGAGTTGAAGTTAGATTTTTTAAAAAGTCTAGAGCCCTTATACCTCGAACAGGTTCTTACGTCCCGGCGAAATTCCTTCTTATTTCACTTAGTAGATCCTATTCAAATATTTAATGAACACCAAACGGGATTTTTTAATTGTTAATTATCTATTGAGTTGCAGAGTAAATAGAATTCGAAAACAACAATTTATCGTCTTTTAGAAACATCTTCAGCAAGTGCAAACTTCATTGAGTAAAATCCGTCAGTGTCAAAATAAGTATAAATTCGAACCGAAATTTCATAATGCGTAGTATACTCGTACCGTACATTCACATGTATACCATAGAAGCCTTAAACAATAGATGACTCGACCTAATTGCTAGATCCGACGGCAGTTCGTGGTTTCGAAGTTGTGTCAGTCTCTTCCCATCTAACAGTTTTGACTCCTTCCTGACTTCTCGCCTTCCTGACTTGCCCGTTAACAAGATGGTTCGAGTCGGCTTAACATGCCATATTCTAAAAAAGATATTACTTAGCATATGTTAAAAGAAATTAGTCTGTCTATCTTTAAGGGCGAACCTACCCCTACAATCGTCTACTTCTACTCGCATAATCGCATGTACTGCAAAAAGTCGACACATTTTACCAGGTTTATGTGAAATCATTTAGTCATACCAAACTCCTTACTTATCCTCGCTTACTCCTGTAGACAATCCTTTAATCCGTCTGGAAAAGATGTCATTTATATCATCGTGAAAACCCACGGCACTGCGAGGCAAAGGACTTCTGATATGTCATTGCTTGTCTGGCCTACTTGCGGATACCAGGATAGAGTTCGATGTCAGGAGATATGGTATCAACATAACCATCATCAGTTTACTAGGAATTAAATACGTGCATACATATTATCATCTGTAACATTAAATATATACGTGGCAATCATAAGTTTTAATCGATAAGCTTTATTGTTCGTACATTGAAACCACCATTAAAGTACTTACAACGTAATTATTCGGACAGAAATTAATTGTATCCAAACAAGGAAAGTGTCAGTGTACTTAATGAAAATGTTCATCATTAGCAATCAGTTTGTATAATCGTGTTTGGATATTATGATGCGCCTTCATTCGTTTAATTAGCATATGATATTACATAGTTTTACGACAAGTGACTGTAACTAAAGTAGAGTTTAAGTGTTTTTTTACAGAAACCAGATCACGCATTCAGTATTTTTTAGTGCCACTGGTGTTTGAACTAGGTCACTAAGTCATGTCATATCGCGCCGGGTATCGATTTACATTAACATTTCCCGCAGTATATAATAGCAAAAGTTAATTATGAAATATATATTAATTTGTTACGGGGAACGCCACATACATAAGACAATGCCTCCCCACACAGATACATGGGAAACAACAGACTACAAAACATAAGGCACTGAGGAAGTGCAAGGGTAAACATGTATAGGAACTGGGGAGCAAGGAATGGTGGTCTTCTAGCCGACCGTCAAATACAACTATGAAGATTTTAGGGGAACAACAAATGGGAAAAATGGTTGAAAGAATGGAATAGATGAAACTTGGTATATTAATACAGACATATTATGGTCATGAAACAAACGTTTAAAATTTGAAACATATGTAAACAACTGCATTTGAACTCGTCATTGTAAACATTTCAGCGAAAGGTTTCAATCATGTGTTGTTATATTTGTTGTATATATATTGCGTTATTAGCGTCTAGACGATCTCTAATGAAAGCTACGTCTAAAATAGACGCTACACTTTATTATTTGCTGACATATTGTAACGCCTAGCAGTGACACAAGAGCGAATCACAATCCTGAAATCAAACCAATACGTCGTAACGCGACCCTTGCATGGAATAGCAATTTCGTTTGAGCACCAGTGCAAATCTGGCTCTACTCAATGCAACAGCTTGATTCTTCACAGTTGTTTTTGTAACTCACTTGATGATTGGTTATTCACTTGTGTTTGGATACATATTATATTCTTTAAATATACATATTTCCGACAAATAGTTAAATACATACGTAGAATAACAGTAAACGACATTCAACAGCAACCTACTTACAAGAAAGAAAGCAATTAAATATATATGAACACTTGTATGAAAACCAACGACGAAACACGAAGGAAAATAGGACATAAATACGTATCATATCTAGCCCTCAAGTATCACAAGAAACATAAAAAGTGTCATGGAGAGTTGGAATCTCGTCCTAATTGGCTAGGAGCACAATATGTATATATTAGTAAATGCAGCAGCGACTGGATATACAATAAAGGAGTTATTCCCCGGTATTCACTGTTGTGAATTCTCACTGGTAAATTTATGTATTTGGCATAACAGTTAATTTGATGAAATATATATCTTGATAATAGGGGTGCACGGAATGGCCTGGCCGACCATAAAAACCGATGGGGGAACCATGAAGGAAAACAGGATATAAACAGGATATAAGTACGTAGTATTTCTAGTCCTGATAAGACTCCACACTGGAAATGCCCATAACACGTGCCATGGAGATTTGGACACTTGTCCTGATCAGGACTTCGTTTTGGCTAGAAGCGAAACATGCATATTATTAGTAACGTAGTAGCGACTGGACATACTTTAAAGGAGTTACTCCCAGGTTTTCACTGTTAAATTATCGCTGGTAAATTTAATCGATCAATGTATTTGACATAACTGTTTTTATTTGCCAAGGTCTATATCTTTACCTACCAGACAGTAACGAAACTGAAAAGATGCAGACGAGAGAATACCACATTCAGATAATCAGAACCTTTCTAGGCAGATCTAGACAATACGAGTAGGGGCCACACACAGGGAGGGGATATAAGACAATACCGAATAAACGGAGATACAAGCAAGCAGAGGAATCAAACACAAGACAGAAAGATCGAGACTTGGACATTAAACAACATCACATAGACGGCGGTCATTTGCGGGGCGGGAGACAAATATTCGTCCAACGTCAATGGTATGACAATACACAACATTAGTCATACACGAAACATTTGTGTTCAATGTATAATTCCAAATGGAAGCCTGCTAGCATACATTTACATTTGGTAACGTCAAATGCTCATTCCATTATCAGAGCAAAATTTCAGCATGGAAGACACTAAATTAAATAAAATCAAATAGGAAAACATTTACTTTAACGTATATCGTGATATCATTTTTATGAATTATAGCATGCATCTACAGGAGGGTGGGTTGGATCTGTATTTGATAAGGACATAATTAAATGTTCTTACTTTAATCCAGTATGATTCAGGCTATTATAAGCAGATATGCTTACGAATATGATATCAGCAACTGCACGTCTTGATGCAAGTGTATCGCTAGGAGTAAACAAGGTTAGGTTAAATAAAATTGAAACGTTTTCGAATCTTTTTTTACAGTTTTGATTATTAGAAATGTTTATAAGGAATACCATTTCTATGTTGATTGCCTAACTAGATGTAAACATAATTGCAGAAACACATTGGTTATACATATACTGCAATACATTGCATAAAGAGAGATTAAGTTGTTACAGTGAGCACCACATACATAATGACATCCCCCCATACACAGACTCCAGGAAAACAACAAGCTACAACACATTAGGGACCTAGAAGGTGCAAGGGTAAACATGTATGAGAATAGGGGAGTAAATTTTAGAATAACGGTTTTAGAATAATATACGCCAATAAAATTTATTGTTCAACAATGTCTCACTTGTGACGTTTACGATCCAGATGTAATTAAATTACCCATCATACGCTTGTCTATATGGAACCAGGAAAGTACATGAGCAATGTAAGTAAATTAATCTAATAAAATGCCTTTGTCAGATTAAATCCATATACGCATGTATCGTGAATATCAAGCCCATCTGCAATCATCGTTAGTGATTAAAACACAAAATTAATAAAACATTAGAAACACCTACTCATTTATGCAAATTCCAAATGACAATTATTGTTTTATTGCAAGTCATTAAAATTGGCAATTTATGGGCGTGACATGCATAAAGTTCATTTACTGATATAAGTTAGATATAGTCAGTGTATGCATCAATTCATATAACTATACTCTCAAGAGTAAGCATCAAGTGTAGCGAAAGGTACTGGCCAGGTTGTCATTCAGGGCTGCTCCCGAACGGAATACATGTATGATCTAAACTTTATCATAAGTGCCAATATGTGAGCTGCCTACCAATTCGGTGTAAAATGTCAGCTCCCAGTGTATGCATCATATGTATGCATCAATAACTAGAGCATAGGATAATGATATATAAATTATCGACAATCGTTATTCCAAGGGTTATGGGTGGAGGATGAGCAAAACATCAGATAATAGAACGTAGCTTTCCCAACAACGATTCATGATAAAGTTGTCTAGTAGATTTAGGTGGGGTCAAGCAAAACACAGTGGTCAAGCGTAACACAATTTATTATTATAACCAAAGTTACTACTGTGTAAAGTATAACGATATCAAAGAATGCCATCATATAGCAATGATTCCCCGGATAACATGCGACAATAGGATTGACCTGAGTCGCTAACATTGTGTATATGAAATCAATTACCATATATCGATTAAATGTGAGGTTAGCTAGCTGTTAAATCGATTTAAATCCCCAGTACTTTTACTGACAGTTACAAGGATGTATGATTAGCTTGCAATGTATGTTAACTTTCCCCTGTACACTTCTTTCACTTTATATCGTGTTCATGTTATTTTCTCCCCAGTTTCGGCTTATTATTGTCGGTTGTCTTGACTTGTCATGTGAAGTTTTCCATTCATTAATTCTCCCTGTATGTCCTCTTTGATTCTACTAGTTATTCCTTATGGTCGGACTGTCCGTTCCTTGAGCCCATGTTACCTTACGTATATACCTTTGAGCCTCATCACGTGCCTTACGTTTTATGGATTGTTGTTTTCCCAGAGGTCTGTGTTGTTTCATGTAGCAACTTATTCTTTCTCTTTTATTATCACCCTATCTATCATAGAGGGGAAGTCTTTTTATGGTCGTGTCCATTCCCTGGATTACCCGTTCCCGATTGAATTTAAACAAAAATACTCTATTTCCTCCGTTATTTAACTTCGTTTTGTTTTTATTGGAAAATATTTTTGCACAATCGAGCGCGCCGCCCTTTAGAAAGCTCTTGTTATTGGGATAATTTCATTTGATCCATGTTTGAAATATAAACATTGACATTTTCAAGTTGATGAATAATCTAAGATACGTTAATCGACAAACATTTGAGACATAAAGTCTATTCTGTTTTTCGCCTAATTAAAGCCTATTATAAACAAATTATTGGTTGTAGATAAACGGTTTCACATGATAATTTTCTTGTTTATCTGGAATTCAATGCAATCATACATGCATCTCCATTATTGAATTCTTTACAATTGTATGGAAACTCTTCTCGAATCTTTCTTTCTTTATCATTTGTAACAAGTATCATTGAGCACTGAAATTCCCATGGAAAGTGCTGTCGATAAGAGAATAACATGGAAGATGAAGATTGAAATGTCATGTCGTAGAACTTTTAGCGTGTAGAGGAATTGCCGATGTTTTGCGCACGAGATTGTCCCGTAACAAAATAAAGTATCGTTTTTTTCTGCTTTAAATAATCACCTAGAAGCAGCTATGCAGGACTTGGTTCATTCGGCATGACTAATTGATGAAGCCAAACACGGTGATAGTATGTGACTTTTAGAACATGTCGAGTATTTCTTGCTTAGGAGATTCTGCTGAAATGGATTTGTACGGTAAGACCATCTCAATTATAAGACCATCTCAAAATTAAGAGCACAATTTTCAAGACCATTTTCACTGTTATGCTCTTTATTCAACCTCAATATTAATACCATCTCCGTAATAAGACCATTTTTCAAGGGTGGTCTTTTTGTTGAGGTTTTACTGTACCAAGTCAGAGAAAAGTCAGATACCAATGAATTGTAAACTGAGGGGCAAGCGTGTTCAGATAACGTTAATACTTCGTAGGTTCATCGACACCATTAGTATCGCTGGGAATGGTGAATGATGAATATAAAACAAGCAAAGAGCCGATAAACTCTCCGCGGTTAATCTTATCTTGATCCTGTGCTTGCTATAGAAAAACATTGTTTTGTTATGTGACAAAACTGATTAATAAGTGAAATGGAAAATCCACATCGAACCATTGAATAATACATAAATTATTAATACAATTGAACTTCGTTTATACGACAATCTTATATCCGAAAACTCGGTACCATCCGAAATAAATATCACGTCTAGATTTATCTTCTTATACAAGTCAAAATGAAATGGGCATTTCGAAACCATGTATTTTTCGAAATTAAATTTCGGACAATTACTTTACGTAATAGGCGACACTTAGTAACACATTTCAGACGTTTAAGTGCGTCTCGATGTAATGATTACTTTCTTATCACAACAAGTCAACCATGATTGAGTAATGTTTCCATCTGAACGACAGCCGCACATCAAACCCATCTAGAGTTATCTCCTTTTGCCCCATCTATGTTATATAGGGATAACTCAATATGGGATAAAGGGAAAGAACTCGATACAATCTCCGGTACATCAAATGTGGTCGATTTAAACTTAGTTCAATTGAGAGAGAAAATTGAGATGAATAATCACTCGTCAAAAGATGGGAAATGTAGAAACGTGATGATCCAGCCGTGGATGGCTGATATGTGACTGAACTAAAATAAGTTTTATAGCTATAGGGATTTTGTAAATATGTGCATCGTGCTGGAAAATTCTGAAATTGTTTAAAGGTACATAGTCTTATTTATTTAACATATACTTGGTCATAAATATGAGAGAATTGGTGGTAATTGCCTTCATACAGATGTACTCTACAGCATTGCATGGTCATTTTTCTCATATGTGTCCCCAAAACTCACATACAAGTGTCTGATACGGGTATTTTCTACTCTGATCTACGCATCGAGTTAGCGCTAGCATAGAAATTACCTGTATCGTACATGTGTTTTATTTGCAGTTCAATGACATTTTTAAGAAAAGTTAATTGCAATGTTTTAGAGCAATGTCTGTATAAAGGCATTACTATTTCATTTTCTCAAAATTATTACTTACCATACATAAATTTCTCAAATTATTATTTGCCATAGTTTTATAGAAAATAAGATTATGTACCTTTAAGCAAGCGAGTTCTCTATTTTGATTATAATTTCAGTCAAATAAATTCAATCCTTATTTGCCCACAGCGCTGGGCAATCGTAATTCAAGCAGGCTTATAGAAATTTACTGGAAATTAACCGTTCCCATAATTATTGTATTTAGCTTTTTTGGTAGCGATTAATTCTTGGCTGTTACACGATAGACACAAGATTTATTTCAAGTACTTAAACGAGACATTAGGAATGGTTCTATCGCCTGTATGTTATCATGAAGTATGGGGACATTTATGTTGTTAATCACGTCAGATATGGTTTAGATGGTGTTAACATTTAGATTTTAAATTGGGCAATAGCAGTGCACACTGATTATAAGTTACTGAAAATAAATTCTGCACGCCATGAGACACGTAATTGCTTATGCGGTAGACAGATTAACTGAGAACTTCAATATATTTCTACCTCGGCGAACCGGAAAATAAATAATGTTCATAGTCAAGAGGAAACTGCAATTGCGAAGATCACTGCCTTAAAGTACAGCTAGTGGAACTTCGAAACCTCGAACAGCTTTGGCTCGAACACAGTAGTAGACACACCGAACGGGTTGTTACGGCCATAGCGACATTCGTTCTTGTTTCACCTAGTAGACCGTATTAAATATCTATCACATAACTTGCACTCCAGGAGTGGCATAAAGCAGTGACATAAATATCATATGTAACTAGTTACATAAATAGCCGAATCACAGCACTATTTAACAATCTATTTATGGTGTTATGTGATAAATAGAATCTTACATTCGTGCTTTTTTTATATTGTTTTTATGAAACTCGTCGACTGAAACGAATATGATGCTCGGCAGAGCCTTGCGTTATATTCAGTCGACTCGTTTCATAAAAACAATATCAAATAAGCACTCATGTAAGATCCTCTATTTAATGAACACAAAACGGGAATTTCGTATTGTTAATTATCTATTGAATTGCCGAGTAAATGAAATTCGAAAACAACAATTTGTCGTCTTTTATAAATATATTAAACAAGTGCAAATTCCATTGAGTACAATTCGTCAAAGTGTCAAACTTGGTATAAATTCGACCCGAAGTTCGTTATGCATAGTACACTTATACCGGGGACAATCAGTTCGTACATACACAATGTATACCATAGATGCCTCGAACAATAGATGGCTCGAACTAATTACTTGATCCGACGGCAGTTCATGGTTTCGAAGTTTTCCTGTGCAATGTGTCATGAAAACATATATACATGCAAATAATGAGATAAGCAAGTGGAACGCCAGACAAACATAAATAATGGGTGATGATACGAGTATCGCATAGGAACTATCAGTTGTAACAACGCCAATGGGGATTCAAACAAGATTTAAATGTACAACATGTATATAGTCTTTTGTTGATGACAAAATATCCTTTGTAATAAATATGAGAAAATAAGGGGTAATTGCCTTCATACAGAAGTACTCTACAACACTGCATTGTCAATTTTCTTACGTGTTTCCCAAAACCACAAATACATGTGCCTGATATGGGTATTTTCTGTCCTGACCTAAGTGCTGAGTTAGCGCTAGCATAGAAAATACATGTATATTTTTACTGGACTCTCTCCTACAATGGATGGAAATCGACCTGTCTAGATAATAGAGTAAAACAATTTAAATACAAAATAGTTCACAACATAATAGCCACTAATGAAAATCTTACAAAATGGAGAACTCGTTCCTCACCTCTACGTGACCGCTGCGGCATAATTGAAAAGTATGCACACTTTTTTATCGAATATCCTTACATATATTCGCTCTGGACGCAAGTTAATATCGCTTTTAAGAACATAGGGTACCAATCAAAACTTCCAGAAATTAAAGTACATTGTCTTAGGTAACAAATCTGGACTGAAAGAATACACTGATATCAATATTATCATAAACTTAATTGGTTTTTGCATTTATAAGTCATACTTTGTCACTGAAAGGAGAACAAAACAAGGAAGTATTACAAAACTTGTTTATGAAACAATTACAGCTGGCAATAAACATCGCTAAAACACAAAAAGGCGTCCACTACTATACAAAAGTTTCATACTTACATCATTAAAGATATACAAAATCGTACACAATTATCATATTCTCTTCTTTTTGCTTACCGCTCTTATAAGACGAATGTAAGATGCAACAAGTTTATGTGAGTGTGTGAAATACTGAAATTGTTTTTTTTACCGCTTATGTAATGAAAAATTATAAACTATTTAAAGTATTTATGTCATGTGAGGGAAATTGTTTATGTAACGTATGATGTAATGTGTTTATAAGATGTGAGTTTATATAATATTTATGTAATGTGAGAAATGTTGAAATTTAGTGAACTTAGTGAATTTATTGTTGTGAAATGTTTAATATGTAATGTGAAAATTGAATGGTGTATATGTTTAAAAAAAATATATAAAAAGTGCGTACTTGTGGTTTTCTGTTGCAGTTCCAAGAAACTTTTAAGCAAAGTTGCATTGCAATGTTTGTATAGTAGGTCTGTGTGAAGGCATTAACATTCCATATTCTGAAAACAATATTACTTGGCATATTTTGATAGAAGTTAGTCTATCATCCTTTAAGGTGCACCTTACCTAATCCAGCCACGGACGTCACATCTCTATACTGTCGCTGTACAGATGCGTGTAAAAGTCGGGGCTACACCTTACCCTACAATCGTCTCCTTCTACTCACAAAATCGCGTGTACTGAACAAAGCTGACGCATTTACCAGGTTTTGGTGAAATCATTTTGTCAAACTCAATACTTGTCCTCGCTTATTCATGTAGACAATCCTTTAATCGGTCTGGAAAAGATGTCATTTATATCATCGTGGAAGGCCACGGCACTGCGAGGCAAAGGACAATTGATATTTCATTGCTTGTCTGGCCTACTTGCTGCTGATTCAAGGATAGAGTTTCGCCAGGAAGATATAGTATCAACATAACGTTCATCGAGTTACAGGGAAATTGATACGTGCATATATTATATCATCTGTAACATTAAATATTTACGTGGTAGTCATAATGTAATCGATAAGCTTTATTGTTCGTACATCGAAGCCACCATGAAAGTACTTACAACATAATTATTCGGACAAAAATTGTGTCCAACTAGAAAATGCTCAATGAACTAAATGACAAAGTTCATAATTATGAATCAGGGGGTAAAGTCGTGTTGTTTGGTATTATGATACGCTATAATTATGTGCGGTTAGCTGGAATACGTTAAGAATGTCCATTCTCACTCGTTTGGTTTACAATATTAAATTACATGTTTTTTTACTACAAGTGACTGTAACTCAAGTAGATTTTTCAGTATACATTTTACGGAAACCAGATCACGCATTCAGTCATTTTAGTTCCACCGGTGTTTGACCTATGTCACAATATCATATCGCACTCGGTGTCGATTTACATTTCCCGCAGTAGGCTATATATTACAAAACGTTCATTATGAAAGAGATATTAAGTTGCTACACGGAGTGCCACATACATAAGATAATGATTCTCCACACTGACCCCTGGAAAACATCAGTCTACAAAACATAAGGGACAGAGGAGATGGAAGGGACAGCGTGTATGGGAACAGGGGAGATGGAAGGGACACGTGTATGGGAACAGGGGAGATGGAAGGGACAGCGTGTATGGGAACAGGGGAGATGGAAGGGACAGCGTGTATGGGAACAGAGGAGATGGAAGGGACAGCGTGTATGGGAACAGGGGAGATGGAAGGGACAGCATGTATGGGAACAGGGGAGATGGAAGGGACAGCATGTATGGGAACAGAGGAGATGGAAGGGACAGCGTGTATGGGAACAGAGGAGATGGAAGGGACAGCGTGTATGGGAACAGGGGAGATGGAAGGGACAGCGTGTATGGGAACAGAGGAGATGGAAGGGACAGCGTGTATGGGAACAGATGAGATGGAAGGGACAGCATGTATGGGAACAGGGGAGATGGAAGGGACAGCGTGTATGGGAACAGGGGAGATGGAAGGGACAGCATGTATGGGAACAGAGGAGATGGAAGGGACAGCATGTATGGTAACAACAGAGGAGATGGAAGGGACAGCGTGTATGGGAACAGGGGAGCAAGGAACGGTCTAGCCTACCATCGAAAACAACTATGAAGATTAAGGGGGACAAAAAGTGTTGAATGAATGGAATGAATGTAACTTGATTTATACAGACAAACATAATGCAATATGGTCATGGACAATTTTGAAACAAGTATCTCACTTATGTAAACAATTACATTAAATTTGAACTCCATTGTAATTATTTCAGCTGAAGGTTTCAATCATGTGTTGTTATATGTGTTGTATATACATTGAGTTGTTAGCGTCTAGACGATCTTTAATTAAAGTTACGTCTAAAATAGACATTACACTTTATCATTTGCTGACATATTGTGACGCCTAGCAGTGACAAGAGAGCGAATCACAATCCTCGTATGGAAACAATACGTCGTAACGCGACCCGTGCATGGAATAGCAATTTCGTTTGAGCACCAGTGCAAATCTCGCTCCACTCAATGCAACAGCTGGACTATTCACGGTTGTAACTCACATGATGATTGGTTATTCACTTGTGTTTGGATATATATAATATTCTTTAAATATACATATTTCCGACAAATAGTTAAATACATACGTAGAATAACAGTAAACGACATTCAACGGCAACCTACTTACAAGAAAGAAAGCAATTAAATATATATGAACACTTGTATGAAAACCAATGACAAATGTGAGGAAAATAAGACATAAATACGTATCATTTGTTTGAGCAACAGTGCATAGCTCACTATATTCATTACAACAATACCATATGGAAGCATGCTAGCATTTGTTGAAGTTTTGTGGCTTTAAATTCACATTTCATTTTCAGTGCAAAATGTCAGTCCTGAAAATCACTAATAAATTCAAATATGAAAAAAGTAAATGGCATATTTCGTGATATCGTTTTTAGTAATTATAGCATGCCTTGAGACAGGAAAGTGGGCCTGCATTTGATAAGGACATAATTATATGCTCTGACTTTTAATCCAGTATGATTCATGCTATTGTAAAAAGATACGCTTACGAATTTGATATCAGACAATGCACGTCTTGATGCAAGTGTATAGCAAGATGAACTCAACGGTAGGTTTAATAAATTTGAAACGTTTTGTAAACCTTTTTCAAAATTTAAAATAAGAAATGTTTATAAGGAATGATAACATTTCATTGGTTATACATGTATTGCAATACATGATTAAAGAGAGATTAAGTTGTTAAAGGCGGCACCGAATACATAAGACAAAGCCGTCACCCACACAGACCCCAGGGAAACAACATTCTACAAAACATAATGAACCGAGGAGTTGCAAAGGTTAACATGTAGGGGAATAGGGGAGTAAGAATAAGAATTAGGGGATTAGAATAATATACGGCAATAAAATACATTGTACCGTTAATCCTCAATTAAAGACCACCTCAGTAAAAGGAATAAAGAACACCACATTCAAATCCGTTTTCACCACTTTGCTCTTAAATCAACCTCAATATTAAGACCACTTCAATATTAAGACCAGTTTTCAAGCGTCCCAAGGGCGGTCGTATTATCGAGGTTTTATTGTACAACAAACGTCTACCTTGTGACGTTCACGTTCCAGATGTAATCAAATTACCCATCATACGCTTGTCTATGGAACCAGGAAAGCACATGAACAATGTATGTAAATTAATCTAATAAAATGCCTCTGTCAGATTGTGCGATTTACTCATAGAGGTTGGATGCACAGACATATAAATTCTGAATGCACATTGTAGTTTGTACTCCAAGACATAACAATCAGGGTTCACAGGCGGATAATATCATTATTGAGAGAATAATGCGGACAATGCCAGTTAATATACGTTCGTATAACCTGTCTGTAGACCTTTGTCAATGTTATGTGATACAATGGTACATACATGATATCACATGGTTATTAACACTTCCTGTTACGAGTACGTGACTTCATAGATTTCTATATAATCATTCAATTATCTACTCTTTAATTAATGTTTCTAGCAAATCCTTTCATCAAAATCATGTACTGTAAAACATCTATCAGACTCGTGTTTGTCAGATCCTGGGATTTTTTAAGAAAAGTTACAATGCAATGTTTTAGAGTACGTCTATATGAAGTTTTTAACATGCCAAATTCTGAGAATTGTTGCTAAGTATATTTTGATAGAAAATGAGACTTAATCTACTTTGAAATTCATGAAATAATGTTGTTGAATATTTTAAAATATTAGTTATTGTATACAGTTAAAACCTCAATAATAATACCACCATTGGGACTCTTGAAAACTGGTATTCTTAAAGAGGGGGTCTTAATATTGAGGTTGAATAAAAAGCAAAACAAGGAAAATGGACTTGTAAATTGTGTTCTTAATTGACAGCTGGTATTATTCCTGAGGTGGCCTTAAAGTGGGGTTTTACTGTAATTCATAGTTAATATGTATTATATCTATTATGTTAAACACGCAAACATGTAGTACTGTCTTGTGTATGTGGCGTTCCCTGTAGTTACGTATTCTCTCTGTTTTAGTACATGACCATGACTTTGGTGAGGGGCTTTTGCCGGAAACGTTAATTAAAGAGCAAAGCAGATGACTGACGAAGTACATGAGTTTTTTCGAGGAAGATAAATATAATCTCAGTACTTTATAATCTCCCTTTCTCACGTTCTGTTCGTGTGATTGTACGATATCAATGACGTAATGTTGGAACATAAGCCTTGACATTTTCAGCATTATGAATAATTGATTTCTCACATATCGAATAGCATTGAGATGTACAGTCAATACTAAATATTACCCAATTCACGCATATGAATGGCAAGTAATTTGTTCATGATACAGCAGTTTAAAGGACACTATTACAATGTATGGTTCTTCAATAATTCAATACAATTATAAATTTAGCCCCATCATTTACGATACTGATATCGAGAAACAATATGCCATCATTATTTCTTCGATTGTCAGCCGTATAGAACGTAATTTAAGAACATTGTACAAGTTTTCCAAGAACATCGAACGAAAGTTGGAATCAAATTTCAGTTAAAACATTCTAAAACTCGTCTGCTGAAATTTCGAATTTATAAACAAACACCAAGTTGTAAACTCGAACAACAGAAATATGTTTCTAGACTTATTTGTTTGAATTAACAGAACACGACCGATAAAATTACGAATTACGACCGATGAAATTACACATTACGACCGATGAAATTACAGATTACGACCCATGAAAGTACACCTTAAGACCAATGTAATTACAGATTACGACCGATGAATGTACACCTTAAGACCAATTGAATTACAGATTACGACCGATGAAAGTACACCTTAAGACCAATTTAATTACCGATTACGACCGATGAATGTACACCTTAAGACCAATTGAATTACCGATTACGACCGATGAATGTACACCTTAAGACCAATTGAATTACCGATTACGACCGATGAAAGTACACCTTAAGACCAATGTAATTACAGATTACGACCGATGAATGTACACCTTAAGACCAATTGAATTACCGATTACGACCGATGAATGTAAACCTTAAGACCAATTGAATTACCGATTACGACCGATGAATGTACACATTAAGACCAATTGAATTACAGATTACGACCGATGAATGTACACATTAAGACCAATTGAATTACAGATTACGACCGATGAATGTACACATTAAGACCAATTGAATTACCGATTACGACCGATGAATGTACACATTAAGACCAATTGAATTACAGATTACGACCGATGAATGTACACATTAAGACCAATTGAATTACCGATTACGACCGATGAATGTACACATTAAGACCAATTGAATTACCGATTACGACCGATGAATGTACACATTAAGACCAATTGAATTACAGATTACGACCGATGAATGTACACATTAAGACCAATTGAATTACAGATTACGACCGATGAATGTACACATTAAGACCAATTGAATTACAGATTACGACCGATGAATGTAAACCTTAAGACCAATTGAATTACCGATTACGACCGATGAATGTACACATTAAGACCAATTGAATTACAGATTACGACCGATGAATGTAAACCTTAAGACCAATTGAATTACCGATTACGACCGATGAATGTACACATTAAGACCAATTGAATTACAGATTACGACCGATGAATGTACACATTAAGACCAATTGAATTACCGATTACGACCGATGAATGTACACATTAAGACCAATTGAATTACAGATTACGACCGATGAATGTACACCTTAAGACCAATTGAATTACAAATTACGACCGATGAATGTACACCTTAAGACCAATTGAATTACAGATTACGACAGATGAAATTAGAGTCAACCCCGACTGCTGACTTCACTTCTAAGAAAATACACAACACTACGTCAACATTTAATTCATCCGTAGACGAACACCCCAAGAATGTCATTAGTTTATGTAACACTCTCTGAATATCATCAGCTCAAAATAAGTCCTACTGTCATTTCAAAAACAGAAAGAAATGATGAGGTAAATTTTGATTTATTTGTGTACAGTCTGTAGACAGTGGGTGTTGAAATATATTATTTATGGTGTTATTGTATCATAATTATAGAGCACCCTTGTCATATTAGAAAAACGATCAAATGAACTTTACAATAACATTAGTATGGTGGCATATTTCAGCCATCAGTTAACTACTCAATTAACTAGATAATTATCTGGTTATCACGTTAAAGAAACTAGATAACTAATTAATAAACTAGTTAAATATGTGGTTAACTAGATAAGTATCGTGATTAATTTTCATACGAGATAAATATCTTAACACGAAAAATTGTCTGATATTACCCACAACTGCCACTAGTTAATTAAGTAGTTAACTGGTGGCAGAAATATGCCACCATACATTAGCTTACAAATTAGTGCATTCCATTGCATTTTAGAGAAATATATCAAATACTAACCATCAATCTTTTCTTATACTTAATACTACTTTGTAAAGTATGGAGTAGGATGCCGTCAACCCACACATACTTATTGACGAGGAAAACAAACCCCCCTCCCCCTAAAACAAATGTATAACAAGTTAAAATATAAGATCATCATAAAATCAGGACCAGGCCCCAATCTCTCAAAGCATCTCAAATAGAAATCTCGGCTCAATATTGAGATTTTGCTCAAATCAGAGTCTGAGTTTGAGATAGATCTTATTTTGCATCTCTTAGAATATTTCTGAGAAAAGGTCATCTAATTTTCGTGTTGTAATACTAATTTTGAGTCCAGTCTCAGATGATAAAAAATCTCAACGATATGAGACAATATTTTAGCTGAGATTTAGCTCAGATTGAGAAGTTTCGGGAGATCGGAATATCCACCGTCTTGTTACGGCGTGTTGTCGCACAAATGCGCCAATTACTGTTTCTGACTTTCCTTCCTACAGGCAGTGTATTCTGTCCTAGTCCAATATCTGTAGTTATCATCTCTGACATATCCAACTGCTTGCGTTTTCTATAACTAGTTATAAGGTCATAAGGACAAAACGTGATCTTTCATCAATACATGTTTTATAGTTTTATCACGAGACAGCAAATGTGTTTTAATTTTCTTCTCGCATCAAAAACTATTAGTTTGTCATGGTTTACAACATGGTGAAGTGTTAGAAGCGGTTGCCTTTTTACAAAATTCATTGAAATGGGAGACAGAATATGATCAACAGATTAAGTTTTTAAAGGGGGCGCCACATACATAAAATAATGCCTCCCCGCACAGACCCCAGGGAAGCAACAGCCTACAAAACATTTATGACTGAAGAGGGGCAAGGGTTACATGTATGGGAATAGGGGAGCAAAGAATGGTCGGGCTGACAATAAACAAAAGGAGAATTTAGGGGGCAGCAAGGGGGGAGGGGGAATAGATGGAATACACCACGGAAAACCCATCAACATATTTAGCAACTTATTAAATGTATAAACACAGTTTTCAGTATAGATAAATAAATATATATTTTATTTCGCGGCTCATGACAGCATATTTACTAAAACATGTATGTACAGGAATTTTCAAACAAACATAGTTGCTGAGAAGACAATTAATTTACATTATTATATAAAGCCAAGTCTGTTTTCATACTCATTATTACGTGATAAGAAAGCTGCCTCACGCTTGATTATACTAAGAGTGAAAGGATCATCACGTGCATTCTTATATCAACCGTTCTTCCATCCTCGCATGTTCTCTAACACTAGAATATAACGTTTGTAACAATGTTACTCTAACCCTGTGTTCATCAATGGCATTCATTTTCCCTGACAATTGTGTTTGATACTAGGGAAAAATGCAATTCCTATGAATAATTCATTATTTATGATACATATCTAGACAGGAATGGATCAGATAGATTGAGTAACCGGAACCTGTTGTCTATATAAAACCTGGTCGCCTCTCGCGTACAAACAAGCCGAGTATGTAAACTCCGCTTATAACGATATTCAGGGGACATTAAGATCTATATCGTTGTATACGAATATCGTTGTATCTGGAGTAATATCAGTAGAAATATTAGCTATAAGGCAATACCAATATGGATATATGTTTAGTGTCATCAGTTAGGTTCTCGGCTATCAGATCGAAAATGTCAAAATTCCCCGGTAATGATGTTAAAACATAACGTTCAATAGGTGAATCAGGCTAATAATAGTTGAGTTACAGTTAGTCCCGGACAAGTTTGTTTTAAAAGCTAACCACCATCAGCAATTGTTCAGTTGTAAGTCAAACCTTAGAATCCCACAAACACATACATGTGGTTATTACTTTAAGAATGTGGAGCTATCATTGTGGATGTTTATTTGTTACTACATTCATGGATATTCTCGGACAACTAGCTTCCTATGTCGGACAAGAGAGAAAATAAGTTGCTACAGGGAACGTCAGATACATCAGTCAATGTCTCCCCACACATACCTCCGGGAAAACAACGATCCATAAAACATAAGGCACCTGATGCTGTTAAAGAGTGGTTACGTTAGGAAACAAAGGCGCAAGAAATAGCCTGGCAGACCAAAAAGAATAACTAGGAGAATCAAAGAGGACAAACAGTGAAGGGGGGGGGGTTAATGGATGGAAAAGATCACAGGACAAGTCAAGACAGCTGGCAACAATAGGCCGAAACTGGGCAGAAAATACATATATAACATACATTCAAAACACAAAAAGAAATAATAACCATACAGTGAATTACGGCCTTGGAACTGTCAGTAAAAATACTGTCAACTTTTACATTTCCATTAGTCCGGGACACGTGTCGTTGAAACAAAGTTCTAGAGACCTGCTACTACACGTACTTCACACAAACAAAAATTGAACATGTCTCCGATGCATCACTGCAACAGACAACACACCACCTAACGTCAGAATAAACAGATTATTAATCTATAATGAGAATTACAGATGAATAATCACGACAAACAAATGTGAGGTTTCGAAGTCACGTAAACAATCCAATGTTTGTTCTCAATGTGACATGCGAGTTTCGTGAATCAGCGCGTCATATTGACACTCCAAATATGACTTTGAGTAAATAAAATTAATTTTCTATTTTCAATCGCATTAATGATACAATTATTTCAACTGCATGACACTGGCTGTGTTACTTAAAAGAGAGATTAAGTTGCTACAGGGAACGCCTCCTACACAAGGTGATGCCACGCCCACATATACCTTTGGGCAAGCAAAAGTCCACAAAGCGTCTTTGCATTGAGGAGGAACAAGGGTAAATACGCAAGGGAACAGGGGCGCAAGGAATGGCCTAGCCGACCACAAAGGACAACTAAGGAGAATAAAAGAGGGCGATCAAGAGGGATTTAATGCATGGAATACATCACGAAACAAGTCAAGAAAATTAGTAACAATGGGCCGAAATGGCGAGAAAATAACATGAACACTACATTTCAATGTACAGTTAAACCTCAAAAATAAGACCACCCTTGGGACCCTTGAAAATTGGTCTTAATATTGAGGTTGTCTTAATATTGAGGTTGTCTTAATATTGAGGTTGTCTTAATATTGAGGTTGAATAAATAGCAAAACAGTGAAAAAAATGGGTATGAATATTGTGTTCTTAATAATGAGGCGGTCTTATTATTGAGGTGGTCTTTAAATGAGATTTTAATATACTACAAATATCTTTAAGCACCGCATTGTTTTGAGCTTTATTACAATGGCTGACTTATACGTTCATAGAGTATCACAGTAATAGGTCAGAGTTAACTTGGGACCCTGACGATTAAGTACGCAAGTACGGTAAACACTCATGATACGACCAACTCGATTTTAAAACCAACTCATTATTAAGACCGCTTTTTTCCGGACCCGAATTTTTCTCTATATAATTCAATGGTTGTGCAGCTCGATATTGCGGGCAACTCGATATTGCGTAATGCGACCGCTTATTCAGGTCCCGATTAATAATAAAAGCACATTTTCAACTCGAAAATAAGACCACGAACCGTCCCGATACAGACGGATGTGTAAAAAACTAATTTAGTCCCTCCAGGCGGTATAAACACACAGGCGCGTAGCTGCCTATACGCGAGTACGCGGCTGAATCCACATGATTCTAACAAAAAAGTTCGCTGGCAAAAAGGACAGAAACTTAGACTTCTGTTAGACAAATGAGTATTATTAACATAATCGGGGCTTGTATTTGTTTGCTATTTTAGCTCTATTTTAGAGATAAAATTCTGTCGAGTAAAGGGTTTATTTGTTGATTTATGATCCTAAAACTGTCCATTTTCCAGTACTAAATAAAGCACCTCAGAACGCCCAGAATGCACCAGCTTGCATCATTGTTTTCAAAATTTTGAGGGGGGGGGGGCATGCTCCCGGACCCCCCTAGCACAATTATGAACCCACATGAATAGAGGGCTAGCTACGCCCCGACACATCATCAGGTAGGTATTTTACAATTTGGCATTTTGTGATACCCTGGGGTCAGAATAGTTAATTATATTTGAATGAGATTTCTAGATCTACCTAGTTGATTAAAAACTTGCTTCATAATCTGACATGAGCAGAAAGCGTACTGACCTTTGTATGAAAATTAATTTAATCAATGACAGTCAGAGAAATTTTGACCTCTGCTTTACATAACTGTTAGGATACTATCTTAAAATATAATTAATAGTTGTTTGCAATGAAAGTTTTAAATTAACATATTAAAATTACATTATTGAAGGAAAGAGCAATTAATTTCTCAAACAGAAATGTCTAGCCTGTGGCATTACCTATTATAATTATCATTACACACTTCTAGTATTTATTCATTTTCGTACCCATTGGTGGTCGTATTATTGAGTTCTTACTGTATTTATATATGGATCAGGATTAAGGCGCTCCACCCTTCGAGCACTTCTCCAGATATTGTTAATACAATGTACTGTAATTAGCGACTGGAAGGACCTTGGCTGCATATGATGAAGCAAACATAGTATGATAAAGGCAAACTGGCCGGGTACAGTTGGTACGGTATCATGGCCAGCTTTCGAGAGAAGAAATAAGCGACAGAGTCGGTGCCGAATTACGAGCCCAATGTACAAATCGGGCGTTGTCATACTGTATGCCCCGCCTTAGATTCGTGTAAAAGACGTCCTTTAGAGGAAAGCGGAAACTGTAAAAATAATAATATACAGTCGGCCCTCGTTTATCCTACAACCTTTTATCCGAATACTTGGTATCATCCAAAATAAATATCAGGTCCCGATGTATGGCAAGTCAAATTGAAAAGTATTATTCGAAACTAAGTATAATTCGAAATAAATTTTCGGACTCGATGAATTCGAATGAACAAGGTCCGACTGTACTGATTGTGTTCTTAACAGGTTTTCGAATATTGTTCAAGCAAATAGTGTGTGCGCTTACGCAGACAGTTTGGAAGAGGAATTAATTGTAATATCGTCACAGACAGAGATAAAGCTATCGTATGTCGGGACTGAAAGCAACTGATTTTGAAGATAATAACTTATTTTCCACACGGAAACTGATGTGACCAGACAATACAAGGACAGAAATCCATTAATGAACAATGGTAGATTATTTAATTACGAGCCATGTTCTCCACGCATGCGACGGACACCAAGATGCATTGCGGACAATACACTGTAAGAGAGTGAATCAATTGTGTGTTAACGACGACTTCAACCATCGTATTGTTAAAGATTTGACAAAATTAATTATCTGACAAGCAGGGACGTAGATTCTTATAGGCCGTGTAGGCAGCGGCCTACACTTCATTTCGACAAATCGAAAAAATAAAATGACAAAACTGCAATAAGATATCTAATGTAAGCTTATTTACCCGAACTAAATATACACCAAACCGCAGCTCTGACGATCTAGCTAAAAAAACTTTTCCGGGGGACCAAGATCTCCCGCCTAGGCCTGCACATCAAGTTCAGCTTAGCTACGCCCCTGACAAGACACGTATGAACCTCGCCGAATATATTTCTATGTATGCGAACTACTAAACGTAAATTGGCTGCAATCAGTCAGCCAAATAAGCGCCCTTGTTTTACGTTACGGAAGCCGATACTAGAATCACCCATTCGACTGCAAAATTGCTTGAAATTTTCTGTTAGCCTGAGAATCTCTATTCTCAGACAAGTTAATATTGCAAACAAGCACTCAATTACATAATGCAAATTGTTGACTGTTGCTCGAGACCATGTCCTTAGACATACAGTGTATTAACTAACCATTAAAATAAACTCAAATACAGTAAAACCTCACTTAAAGACCACCTCATTTATAAGACCACCTCATTTATAAGACCACCTCATTTATAAGACCACCTCATTTATAAGACCACCTCATTTATAAGACCACCTCATTTATAAGACCACCTCATTTATAAGACCATCTCATTTATAAGACCATCTCATTTATAAGACCACCTCATTTATAAGACCATCTCATTTATAAGACCACCTCATTTATAAGACCATCTCATTTATAAGACCATCTCATTTATAAGACCACCTCATTTATAAGACCATCTCATTTATAAGACCATCTCATTTATAAGACCATCTCATTTATAAGACCATCTCATTTATAAGACCATCTCATTTATAAGACCACCTCATTTATAAGACCACCTCATTTATAAGACCACGATTTTCAAGTCTATTTCCCCTAGTTTACTCTTTATTCAACCTGACTATTAAGTCCACCTCAATAATAAGACCAGTTTTCAAGAGTCCCAAGGGTGGTCATATTATTGAGGTTTTCCTGTAATTTACAGAGTGTGTGTCGTTATATACACATTATTCTGTTGTGAGGTGATTAAGTAAGAAAATGTTGGCATTCAGATTCAACGACAAGATAATCATACACAGCAATCGTATTCTGTACAAACTATGAGTGAATCAATTATTCATCAGGAAAATAGTTTACAGCAAATTTATTACCAGACGGATGAATATGCAAAAAACCATAACTGTCCGGATGTAACGACGGCTTAGTTTAATATTCAGAGTCCCGTCTGGTTAATGCAATGGTATACCATTAAACCTGTACCCTGTCTCTTGACTAGACTTTAGCTCGATTTTTTTAACTAAATAACATAAAAGTCATCACTCACACAGCGCCGTTGATTCATTTTTATTCAAATAACTGCAGAGCGTACAATGTCCTTGCCAACACGTTTGCACAGTCTGAAACTGAACCCAACATTCAATATCACACTCCAGAATATATCGTCGATACTCTACTGCATCAAATAAGCACCGACTAGGATGATTAAGCACACACAATGTCCAAGAGAGATTGAGTTGTAAACAGGGAAAGCCACGTACATTAAACAATGCCTCCTCACACAGACTCTAACTAGGTTAGCTAGCTGTTAAATCGATTTAAACCCCCAGTATTTTTTACTGACAGATCCAAGGCTGTAATTCGCTATATGATTGTTGTTTCTGTTTGTGTTATGAATGTGTTTTATATTTCCCTTTCCCCAGTGCAATTCTGTCACTTTATACAGTGTTCATATTGTTTCCTGCCCATTTTTGGCCTATTGCGGCCAGTTGTCTTGACTTGTCCTGTGATATTTTCCATCCATTAATTCCCCCCGCCCCTCCCTTTACTGTCCACTTTGATTCTCCTAGTTATTCATTATGGTCTGTCGGGCCATTCCTTGTGCCTCTGTTCCTTAATATGTGTACCGTTTGACCTCCTTAAGTGCCTTATGTTTTGTGGATTGTTGTTTTTCCGGAGGTATGCGTGGTATTACGTATTCTCTCTGTCCCATATAGAACAAACAGTTTACAAAACATCAGGAACTGAGGAGGTGCAAGAGTAAACATGTATGGGAACAGGGGAGCAAGGAATGGTCTGGCTGACCATCAAAAAACAACTCAGGAGAATGTATGGGTGACAACAATTGGTTGAATGGATGGAATCCATCACGGAACAAGCCAAGAAAGTCAGTAATAATAGGCCGGAAGTGTCAGTTTACAACAGACACATGTGTTTTACTCCACATATGTCGGCGTAAAACTTAGGTATTAATGGTGAATAAAGTAGTCAAAGGGTCTGAGTGCCTTGCTCCTGGTCGTATGAGAGATTAAGTAGTTACAGGGAACTCCACATTCAAAAGACAATACCTTGACCCCCGGGAAAAACAACAATCGACGAAACATTTGGCTCTGAGGTGGTATAAAGGTAAAAAAGAGTAAGATTTTGATGAGGATACTTAACATTGATCTAATTAATTTGACCCTCCGTTTTACCACATACAGGAGTGTCAAAATTATGGATTAACCCAAAAATCCGGATTCAGAGATCGGTTTTCGGATAGATATAAATACGAAGTTTTATGCTACTGAATGGAATTGAGTACGAGTGTATTTTTAAAACAGCTTACAATAACAACCAAGATGTTCCGCCGAAAAGTCCCCTTTGAAAAGTTCTTTGATTCTTAACCCTGCAGCCCCAGATCCCCCGCTTGGTTTTCAGGATTGAGAATTTGGGTCGGTTGACGGCCCTACACATCACGTCTTCCAATGTCATATGATCAAGTTCACCGACTGCAATCGTAACAGGTCCGACAATCGTATCAATTCGTGTTATGCTTAGTATTGATTACACGTAATGTTTTATTGTCAATACATATATCATGTTGACATGGATTGTCAATTTATTTAATGATTTGTTATCATTTATGCCAAAATAAATCAAATCTAACCAGTTGTAGTATTTCACTAAGTAATTTTGGAAGCCAGCCGTCAACAATGACAACTTTTCAATTCCCAGGACATATCTTTACAGAAAAGATTAATGACACTGAAATTTCACAGGATGATATATATAATAAGCCAGTTTTATACCATTTGGTTTTATTTCCCTCAAGACTCATAACAATGTATGAAATATATATGAGATGATAACATATATAGATATCTATATTACAAAAAAATGTCTTAAATAAGATACATCAATAAATAAACTATAACAATAATGAGTGAAGAAATATATACACAGTAGTAGGAACATCAATGCTTATATCATCTAACACGGTTATAATATCCAATAATCAAAGAATAAAATAACTTTTGTTTCTAAGAAACTGAATTTGGAACAGGTTAATTTGATTTATTTATGCTAGGCCATAAAAGAAAGTGAGCATGGGATACAATGGACATTTTTGGACACCATGGGGTAAACACCTAAAATATACCCATCAAGATGCAATACAGATAACAAAAAATATACCACCAGATAGAAATTAAAATTATCTTCCAGTTGGTACCAAATATGTCCATGTTTAGCCCCCATGGTATTGAAAAATGTCCCTAGTATCCTATGCATACTTTCTTTTTTGACTCAGTATATTTTCAAAACCTGACCATCAATACAATGCATAATTTTTCCAGAATTGTCTTTCCAATGCAGCAACATTAAAATACAGAGACATCATTATTCAAGAAGTTATAAAGTTGAACTTACATATTAGCATACCATGAACAAATATAGAATAACCTGTTATGAACAATTCTTGAAGTTCTGAGATATATAGGCATGTAGATATGGCCTTGTATCTATCAACAATTAAATACTGAGCACTTGAAGTATATGAACAATAGTGAGTGAAAATGTACCGTATAATGGTAGTAAACTACACCGAGATATACAATGTAATATAGGCATGCGAAAATAGTCAGTAGTGTACATGAATGTATCATACAAATGTAGGCTGATTATAGGGATGGTGTACTTAAAGGTAGAAAGTCAAGATTTTTTATCAACATATACCGAGTTGTAAATATGAGAAACTTGATGTTGAATGCCTTCCGACAGATGTGCTCTACAACGTTGAATTATCACTTTTATTGCATGTTTCTCAAAATCCCGCATACACGAGTCTGAGACACAAGTGCCGCAAGATAGCGCTACCATAGGAAATACTTGTATCTGACTCGAGTTTCGTATCTTAGAAAACTATTAAGCAAAGTTATATTGCAGTGACTTCCAGATCATTTGTATTAAGGCATTAACATGTCATTGTCTCAAAATCATTACTTAGCATATTTTGATAAAAATATCTACCTTTAAGATTATGAATTTCTATTAGATCACATATAGATACGGTCAAAGAGAACAGAAGAGGACAGAATAACTATAGGGAAGGTATGATTCAGTCCTACCAGGTAAAATACTGATAGAACCGAGGTATGATTTGACAGACAATGATGAAGATAAGGATTTGAGGGATTCTACTGTACTCTACTACAACTAGACTAAAATTGCACCACGTGACAATAAAATACATTGCACAGTGAAGTTCTACAGGATAAGATATATTCTAGAGATTACAAGGTAAAACAGACATACAAAAAGTCATACTCATCTAGTGAATAGTATGATATAGTTAGGCCACAGTTAGAGGAACACTCATACTTTACTATTATGCTGGATAACGAAGGACATGAATGGATAAATATGGAAATAAATAGAGGAGACTACTCAATGAGGTGAGGGGAACAGATTCCTGTCTGCTATTTACTACACTCTGTAAAAGTTATCAATACAGTTGGACCTCGTTTATGCGACAACCATCATTCTGAATGCTCAGTATCATCCGAAATAAATATCAGGTCCCGACGTCTTTTCTTACACATGGTGAATTGAAATGGGCTATTCAAAACCAAGTATTATTCGACATAAAATTTTGGACTCGATGAAATGGAATGAATGAGAGCTGACTGTACACAGAAAAACTCTTTGGGGATATCAGGAGAAGCAAACAATGTTATTGGCAATGATCTGAAATAATTTAAACTGTGAATTTTTTTCTAACATCAATAAAACTTGCAAAAATAGTAAGTCGGAAACACCAGCACCATTCATTCTAAATGATAAACCCTGTGATCTAGATATTTTCTTTAAATATAGTTGTCCCGTACAAGTGTACATATAATTATGACATGTCCGACATGGGAGGCTAGTTGTACGAGCATAGAGTAGGCGTGTGCATAACAGACTTGTCCTGGACTAAGTCCAACTCAACTGTTGGTAGCCCAAATCGGCAATTAGACTCGTCCGGGAAGTCGCGCTAGTGGATTTCTAAAGCATTGAGAGTTTTATCAAGACTATTTGTAACTTTTGCAAAGTGTAGCACGGTTAACTGGAACCTTTTTATAATAGGTAAAAATAAAAGTGGAGGAAAGTTATTAACACTGAGAATATACAAGGAAATGAAGAATTTGATAAGATAATACACAATCTGTCAAGCTCTTATGTATCAATTCAATTCTGGATTTTTTGAAGTAAAACAGTGTTTTAACTGAATTGAATTAATTCATAAGTCTGACCAGCAAAGTTTAATGTAAAATCAGTCTCTGAGAATGATGTCATCTAAGTTAAACAGACAGTATTAGAGGAGAAGAAGAAATAGTGGCAACGTTGCATGTACACTTAACGAGACTTATAAGTGTGCATTTTTTAATGTCAAATAACTTTTGTATTGATAAACATTTCTACAATTTTATATTTTCTATTAGTGTAGAACTTGATTCTCGGGTCGATTTTATCGGTTTAAATAACACGATACTTTGTGTCCGGGTGGGCACATACGCTATTTCACTCTTTCCAATCAACCAGATCATCTTTAAGAGGGAGCTGCAGTATCGATTTGTTTGCATCATCACACTTTATGATTTTATTTGTTAAATATGTAGATTTATGACATGAAATAAACACAACATTATGCCAGGCATCTACCCTCTATTTGTTAAAAATTTCAGCAAGATCAAAATAATATTGACCTAGATACAGCAATATTTATATACCTGCACACTTGTCAGTTTTGTTAAGTGTACTTCTACAAAGAATTCAGTATATTCCACCCATATGTCAATAACTATTTCACAATTATAAACAACATACATCTAGAAAAAAATACAACTTACAAAAAATATTTTAATCTATATAATTATGTGAACTTTATCAGCATCAGCAATGGTGAGATATTATTAAGACTAATCGTCTAACATACATGTAGCTCCAAGCATTATCACACAAATCTAAGCTTATCAAGACATTGACACACATTCACAATATGCAACACATAAATAATTTAAACCAATAAAATAACATCTGAAAATAATCTGTCTAGTAAGTTTCATATAGTACTTAAATAAGTCAACAGTTTTTGTTTACAAGGATTGATATATCCATTACATGCTTGCTGGTCAGGTTTGACCGACTCTCTATAGCTACATTAAGGTTAACTAATGATGTGTAGCCTAAAGTAATTTTAAATAAACACTAAAAAAGGCTTACAGTGAAAAACTAAGTCCTATGCTATAAAATATTGTGGATTGAGCAGAATATTTAAATTGCCCTAAATATCAATCAATTGTGCGATGAAATATAGCCATTGAATGACTGAAGTTGGACAGACAGACTGACAAATGATCAAGGGTGAATCTAAGTGCCCCTTCTTATTAGGGGGGGAGGGGCAAAAATAATTGCAAGTTAAAAGTACATTTGTACAATATAAATAAAGCCATTAGATTGACCGCCAATGAGTGCCATGAACTTTCAGGCCGATCCATGTCAATTTAGGTAATTAAATGCATGTGTGTATAAAACTGTAGTAACTGTTAGGTTGACTGTTCTGTCAAATCCCAGCTTTTTTCCCCGACATGTACATGGAAGAATACAAACATTTCAATACACATATTTTGCAATGTAATGAATCAGGTAAAAATATTCAAGTGTTCGTGATAAATAAAACAACACTATTCTCTGTTTGAATAAGCTAGACATCAGCAATGGCTATACAACAAGAAACTTCAGCTTCCAATACAAAGCCTGTCAGCTATTTTTGTTATAATAAAATGAGTGTTTATACAAATAGCTGCAGTATATGGAGTACTTAATTTGAGACTATACTGATGTCAGCATAAAATAAAGCTATTTACTAAAATAAATATTGAAACAGTACAACACAGGTATTTGTGTTGATGAAATTCTAGACTAGTTATAAATGTACAATTAAATGGACCGAGTTCCAGGAAGATGGACTATGTTCCAAAGTAATAATATCCCGATTTAATACAATATTTACCCATAGAGACAATTTATTCCCATATTATTACAGCAATAAATAAAATAAAAAGCAAAATTGATATGGCTTACATAGAAAATATCCATATTCTGTAAAGGATTTACTGCAAGGAGGATATTTATTAATTATCAATACCAATATATTTGTTCCATAACTGTCGCTATTATTAGTAAAAAATTAATAATATCATAATATATATGTCTGATTAAGTGTGGATATCTGTAAATGAACCCAATGATTAAATGATGTATATGATCAAGTTTAGGCCAATAATTATTAATAGCTTATAGCAGAGATATAGTCACGATATTTATATATGTGGGTCTTTCATGTACTTAAATACTGTGAGCAAATTACTAAAGTTTGTAACATCAAAATAGGTGGATTT
Source organism: Mactromeris polynyma (assembly GCA_032209605.1). Lineage (NCBI taxonomy): Eukaryota > Metazoa > Mollusca > Bivalvia > Venerida > Mactridae > Mactromeris > Mactromeris polynyma. The sequence continues at coordinate 1,789,050 of JASFXZ010000005.1, forward strand.
CTTCACTTAATGTATAAAAACAATTCTCAACATCTAAATGTTTCGTAGCCGAATTAAAATATAACAGTTTAAATTTCAAGGATTTGGTGTGAAACTGTTGCGATCAATATATAGTAAAACCTCAATAAGACCACACATGGGACTCTTGGAAACTTGGCCTAATATTGAGTTTGAAGAGCAAAACAGTGAAAATGGACTTTAATAAGGTGCTCTTAATTTTGAGATGGTCTTAATATTGAGGTGGTCTTTAAGTGAGGTTGTACTGTATTCTGTATATTTGCAGTGGATAACTCACCTAATAAATGGAAACAATTTTATTCTAACACCAACCTTGAAACAAAATAGTTATTTATAGATCAGTAAAATAATCAAAGGAGAAATAAGATCATCGATTTTATTTAGTCATTTCTTAATAGATATACTCGGATTTTTAAAAATATGGGGTTTTCCCTCTAATCCTCTAAACAGCAATATGATGTCAAAATTGTGCTCGAACCGCAATGAAAACTAAGACAGGATTTAACGTCTAATTGCACTTCAATGGATCTAAAATTAAAACCCATTTTTAGCGAATTCCGGATTTCAACTATTTACAGACAATTCATAAAAAATCTAACATACAGTTAGGCCATAATGATAAAAAGTCATGTATATAAAAAACATGTTCAATATTTACTTAAACTACTGATAACATACAAACACATGAAAGAATTTTACTGACCCTAACAGTAATATACCTTGTAAACTTGTGGCACAGAATGAACATTATACATAAAGCGTTAACTGTCTATGACAATTATGTATCTCGGAACATGCAGACTCCAACATTAGAGTCAGGGTTGTACCAATATGCCTGAAGCGTATCACGATATATTGCAAAATTTAAGCAATATATTGCAATACGTACCACAATATATTGCTTCATTGACCAAAGGTATGACTGTAGATATTTTGCTTTCCTGAGCACTTCAAATGTGTTGTAAAAACTTAAACAAAACTGAGTGAATCTTATTTCCGATTTTGCCCAGTAATGAAATATGAGGTTTTCATGATTAAAGGTAAAAAGTTGTAACTAAACAGTTATTATTGTCAAATATTTTCTCTGATTTTCTAATGATTTGATAATTTCATATCTTACGTGTTGTAACTTTCTAGCAGACAATAAAAAAACCTGAGCATTCGTTTCATATTGTGGTTTGGTATATACTGTTTGGTTGCATATTGCAATATACCAATATATCGTGAAACCTCTAATTAGAGTCACTTAAAATATCCAATTAACTACAATAAAACATATACCATGAACACTCTTCAAAAATAGTCCACCCACAAACGTAATTTCACCTATCCAACTACCAGACCAAGTTTCGTTTATTACTATGTACATATCAAAACATTATATTTCAAAGTACAAACATCACTGATAGATATATTACATTTAAACAATTTGAAAGCCATGACGATCACATGGGATAGAATTGTTTGAAGAGATTCTTGACTTCCTTTGCAATAGATTACCTTATATCACTACGTTACTGTAAGGTAAACCCTTGAAATTGAATTGTAGAAAAGGGGAGATAAGTGGTAAATAGTACATTTAAATATTGTTTTCATAGATATAACAAGTTCCCTCATATAAACATGAAAACCGTTAAAACTTGAAGATCAATCCAACAAAATGATACAGATTTAAAACCCAATCATGTATAGTTCAACAATAAATGCAAAATAAAATATGTATTTTACACATATTTTTAATAACCAATTCATTTGTGTAGAACATCTTTACAAAGTTTATAACTAATGATAACTACTATGGAATGCTGATTGGTCATTGATAATCGAATGATGCTGAACGCTGTCAGTATTTATAGTTCCGACATTTACATTTTCAGGTACTTTTCCAGACACGCCCCCTTGTGCCCCAGGGTTCGATTTCTGTTGTTGTGTATGTGCAGGGCTGAAAGGGAAAAATGTAAATACAGAACTTGTTACCATGTGTATCAACATTGACGACCACTGCATAATGAATTTGATACACAACTGTGCAATAATTACCATCAATTAAAGTGCGAGATACAGGTCCTTGACACAGCCTCTCGTTCATCAAGATGAAAAGCTCACTACAGTAAAACCTCAATAATAAGACCACCCTTGGGACCCTTAAAAACTCGTCTTCTTATTGAGGTGGTCTTAATATCGAGGTTGAGTAAAGAGCAAAACAGTGAAAATGGACTTGAAAATTGTGGTCTTATTATTGAGGTGGTCTGTAAGTGAGGTTTTACTGTATATGTTTAAAATAATTAGAGTTATAATTGATTTGGAAAAATGCATATCAACAATATCAATATATTGGATGAGGAATATCGACGATACATCGATATTGTTTCTATTGATGACAGCTTTAAAAATAATCACGTTTTCTCATTAAAATTATGTCACATCAACGCAGCCGAGTAAGTTTACTAGAATCAAAAGGTGTCTATCATTCCATGGGTAAATAGGCACAAACAACAGAAGTAGAAATTTCTTGCATTATAATAAACTGCTATGTATAGGTGCTAAATGCCATACTAAATGGATAAGTTGGCCAAAATTTTTAAAATTCTGGATTCTCATTGGATGTAAGACACATGAAGAGGCGGAGTGAACTATAAATACAAGAATTGCATACCTCTAGCAAACGGAGAGCATCAAAACAACAGTTGGATCTCGTTCATTTGAATTCATCGGGAATGAAATTTTCTTTTCTTTTTTTATAACACCGTTTTGAATAACAATTTCAATTCGACGTGCATAAGAAGATACATCGGGAACAGATATTTATTTCAGATGAGTATTTGGATAGCAGGTTGTTGAATCAACAAAGTCCTGATGTAATAGATTAAAATGTTTCAACTATAATGAAGTGTACGTTACCTCGGCGTGTGACTGGTTTGAGGGGAAGCTGAACTGGTAGGGGAGACCACTCCGTTACTACGAGAATGATGTATATGATCCATTTGATCGACAGAATTTCCATCGCTTGTTTGGCTAACGACTTCATCATCATAAATACGATACCTGTTATAAACACAACGAAATACACAGAGTTTTTATTCAGCTGTTTTTAAAGCCGTTATTGCCAATGCCAACAAGAGCGCATACCATCGCAAAATACGCCCGTTATAAAAAATTTGTCTCTAGAGTTTAGAATGAAGCAGTGTAAAAATGACCCATCTCCTATGACACCACCTTAAGTGACCTAGGTATGAACCGGACTTGATCCATTTGCATAAAATCAACCAAAGTACCTCTGGGAAAAATACCAACAACTGTTTTCGAAATTTATGCTATGTATTTAATAAGAATAATAATTTTGAAAATTTGACAAAGAATTCTTAAGTTATTGATTGGACAAGATCAATTTTAGGTAATTTCTCCAATTAAATATATGGCTGATTATCGAACTTGTCCAAGATATTATGCTGATGCATTCTGACCAAGTCTGGTGAAAATTGGACAAAGAATTCTAAAGTTATTGATTGGACAACATGCTGGCCGCCGCACGCTGCAGGTGAAACTATAATATGTCCCGGTCCCGTTCTTTGAACGGGCGGAACGGGCATATAAAAAGTACATATTTTTCCCAATTTGAATGTAAAAATTCCCAATAAATCTGAAGGAAAATGTTGGTTCATTTACCGATAAATTGACAAAATTAGAGGCTTTATTCTCACAGGCAGTTTATATAAATTAGCAATTATAGCAATTAATAACCACATCCTTTACATTTATTCCAAAAAAGTTGCTGTCATTTTTAGACTTTTTTCCCAATTTCAAAGTTTAATGTGCAAACATTCCCAATTTGAATTGCGCTCCGAGGGAGTAAATTGGATTTGAATAGGAAAGATATGATTTTGATGAGAGCATGGGGCTGAAAGGAAGATTGAGTGCCCTGCGATGATTCCAAGGGCATCCTGGAACTTGCGACAGTACTTTTTAGTTTTTACTTATAACTGTTACCTAAACGTTTGTTCCTCATCACAGTCTGGGTTATCATTCTCACTGTCTTCATCTGGAGCAACAAACATCACCTCTAGCTCTATATCTCCTTGCTGAAACCATACAAGTATACCATGATTACTGGGGTATAATTCTAATCCATATACAGTAATACCTCAATATTGCGACCATCATTGAGACCCTTGAAAACTGGTCCTATTGAGGTGGTCTTAATATTGAGGTTAAAAATGGAGCAAAATAGTGTTCTTGCTTTTGAGGTGGTCTTAATATTGAGGTTAAATAAAGCGCAAAACAGTGAAAATGGACTTGAAAATTGTGTTCTTATCGTCGAGGTCGTCTTATTATTGAGGTGGTCTTTAAGTGAGGGTTTATTGTATAAAATAACTAATATTTTGAAATTTTCATCAAAATTGTTTCCAAAACGTAGATAGTCTCATTTTTATCAAAATATGCAAAGCAAAAATTTTCATAACACGGCATGTTAATGCTTCATACCGACATACTCATACACTGCATTGTAACTTTTCTTGAAAGTTTCCAGGAAATGCAAAACACGAGTCCAATACAGGTATTTCCTATGCTAGCAGTGACTCGGCGTGTAGGTCAGGATAGACAATACGGGTATCAGACTCTTGTCTTGGAGTTTGCTCATGTAACATGTCCTTGTACACTTTAGGGGATTCATGGCACCTCTAATTAAAACAAATATTGCAAACCAATTTATGTAATGTTTGCTATAATCAATATAATTGCAACTAAAAAAGATATTGAACTAAACTCTCATTTCATAAATTCACGTATGTTTATTGCCGTTAATGCCTCAGTCACATTTGCTCTACGGCTAGGATACGGCGGCCGTAGACCCCGGAAATCAAGAGATACCTGCAGCGGCCGCAGAAGATCTGCAGTTGCCTCAGGGTCACCCTAAGGCGTATCCCGATCTTTTACAGGCTACCTTGCGGCTTCCTTGGTATTTGTCAGGCCGTACGGCAGCCGCAGGTTTTCTGTCTCAAGAAATTCAAAATACGCCGTGCGGCTACCCTATCATTTGTGACTGCTACAGTATGTGACCGTGGGAATGCTGCGGCAAATGTGACTGAGGCATTAGTCTCATTCGGTAAGGAAGATTTAAAAAATATAGTTTAAATGAACCCTTAATAAAATCACAGACATATAAATCATGGATTTGAAACTTCCTAATATGTCTATGGAGATTTGTTTGAACTATTAAAATCAGCAAGATTTCTTCCGGATCAATCCCAGTATATATTTTTGTTTTCTTAATCGAGAGAAGTTGACATTTTAATCTGCCGTAATTGTCATATTTACAACAGCTATATATTTCTTGGTTGGTATTTATATGTTTTATGTTTACCCTGTAGTTTGTTTGTATTTTGACTCAATAGTGAGTTGCAAGGCTGAACGAGATTGCCAACTATCGGCAATCAATAAAGTGGCGGAAATTCACAAAACTTACCAAGCGCGTTCTAAGGCTTGTGGGTAAATTATTTCTAGTTATCATTTCGCCGATATCAGCTAATTTTAAATCCATTGTTTATATGTCTGTGACAAAACTAAACTATTGACATACCTGTTCAGATAATATTCTCACCCCCTCAGCATGTTTGGAATTGCGTAGATCAATCTTGTTCACTGACAATATAGCATCTCCAACATACAAGGCTTCACAACGATCTGCTGGTTGGCCCTCATGTATTTCTGATATCAATATAGGAACACCGTGCTCCTTACCACCCTAAAAATATTATGCTATCATATAATATTACTGTCAAGGTTATACATGTATATTTGCTAAAACAAAATATATTTCGGAAGACTAAGCAAAATCAGTCTAACTGCATTGAGAGAAAAGGAAAACATCAAATGCAAGTTATTAACATTTAAGTAGAAGAAAAGTGTACGCAGGGGTTCCATCTGACCCTGGACTTGACCCTTTGACGGCTGGAATTTCCAAAAGGCCACATTTTGACCCTTATTATGGTTGAAGGGTCAATTTTTCTCTAAGTTATAGGTATTTTGGCTATAAAATGGTAAAATCCAGTTAGAAATTACCAAAACAACCATAGAGATTCAACACCAAGTGTAACCACTGTATATGGTCGTGAAAGAGACAAGAGGTATAAGACAGATTGATCTATTATGAACGAGGAGAACTTCAGAAGTATTTGGGGTCCATCAAGCAGGGATTGTGAACGCCTTATAATATAATATTCGCTCAGTTACGCAACACAGCAAGTAAGAGTTTAACTGTGGGAAGAAGAAACAACGGAGCTGCATAAAAATGTAATATATATTAGCAAGACATCACAAATATAAAGCAATGCAAATGAAGGGTGTTTTATTATCAGATTATTAAATGTTGCACATACATAAAACATTCAAATCTTTTCTTTGTATGAAACTTAAGAAATGCAGTGCAAAATTTACTATCATTTCACTATAATTACCGTTATAGACATGCCGAGGCCCTCGTCCGGTTCTTTATGTAGCTGTACCTTCCTCACATCTCCGAGACCGTGACGACGACGCAGGGAATTGAAATCCTACAAAGAATAGATTTTGAATTCACAACAGAATAACACATCTTTACAAGAGGCAAGCCGGCTCTGGGCAATTTCTTAATAAAACATCCCAGTACACATATTAAATTAGAAATTATGTCAGTTAACTAATGCTGATCTCTTGATGAATAAATTCTCATGCAATGTAGTTACTCTTTTACATTATACCGACAGACTAGCCAGAAGTACAAATTCATTGATCTGGCCTTTTTCTTAAGTTCCCACGGGTCCGATTATTGGACCCATTGCCGAAGTAAACTATACATTTTTCTCTCTATCAGAAGCACCCTACAAATAATCGTCGACCGGAGCGATCTGGTTTATTACAGGGGAGCCGTGAAACAAACATTGAAAAGCCTGTACTTTTAACTATGAAAATTCCTAAAATTTGATTGGAGGCAATTAAATTTCTTCCCAAATTGGCAAATTTTACACGACGCAAATTTTCCCAATTTATTCCCAAAATGGACAGAAAAAGGCCTGTTGATAGCTTAAGTGTAACATGCAAAGTGAAATGAACAGCTCCAAAAGAGATACTAGGAAATTGGGGGGGAAAATCAATTTTTCTAAAACAGAATCACTCTTTAGATTTTCTACTCTTGACAGTGGAAATTGCTCAATTACAACTTTCTCCTCAGGAGATATCGAGAAAACAGAATGCATGCAAACTGCCTATTAAGGGAAGCATAATCCATGAAGTTCTCAATCAAACTTATGAAATAACGTCTGGAGTTCTACCTAAAGGTATTCAAAATAATTGCAATGACGAGAATTGATAAAATAATCAAATTTTGTTCAACAGGAAATTCACCATAGGCAAATTTTAGTCCCATAATAGAAAATGAGTTGCTTTTATAAGTTGCTATTAAAAGATGCAGGATTTCCTGTCAAAGTACGATTAAAATCATTTATATTTACAATTAAATTTCAATAATGCTGTGGTTTGCAGAATGTTTTTAGGACTGTGAGGCAAAGAATGTAATCAAATTTGATAGATACAACATAACATATTTATTTATTATAGTGTCACCCCTACTTAAAGGGCCAGCCATTTCTGACTTAGGAGACACCTACTTTCTGAGCACATTTAGTTCCCAATACCTAACCTATAATGCCAGGCACCAGGAAGGTAGACACACAGTAACCATTAGTTAACTGATTGTCGGGTTAACAACTGACCATATCGGAACGGACCCCAACCGTGAATATAATCATCAACCTTGCACTCCCACGGCTGATACCTTAAATACTCAGCCAAGGGTGATGGTTAGACATCAAAAACCAAGTAACTGATTTGAAAAAATCTCCTACAGATTTAGTAATATTGATAACATTTGAAATGCTATCTACAATTTAAGCATAAATCTTATACAAACAATGTTAGAATCCTGATTTACACTTTTGATATAAACTTGCTTCTTCTTGGTAGAAAATTAACCAATAAATCTGGAGCCAGTGTTTGAAGTCAGTTAGGGATTTCAATATTGCTCAGGTTCACAAATAAGATAAAATGAACTTGCAGATTGTTACCAGCAAAATTTGCAAGTTCAAACAGCAGTTTGCTGTCGAATATCATGCAAATATCCGTGACAACACTCATTATACTATGAATACTAGATATCACTCACATGTCCTGGGGGTATGGGTAGTTTTTTCTTCTGATTAGTGCGTCCTCTACAAGCACGTATAACAGTTTTATGCCTGTGAAGATGGATTTCTGCTTCTAATTGATTCCACAACTTATCATGTTCGGCTCCCTTCATGTCTCGACCCAGTAACTGAATCTGCTGAATTCTTAAATAAAACACTTCACAAATTAACATAAATATCTCCTTTCTGCGAAATGTCAGCAATAAAATCAAACGAGACTTTGCATCATGTAGATAAATAAGCCAGGATTCTTCCATTTACATGATAATTTATTACAAACCACTCAGACATTATTGAAAATCGTGATTTACAGTAATTTTATACTATTAAATCAACAGACGTATAGTTGTTTAAACTAAATCAAACCAGGCAAGGGAAATAATTCTGCATTTACGACAACAATATTGTAATGTACAGAAGCGACACCTAAAATAATCGTATTAAATGTAAATCAAATTAATTCTATCTTTATCATATCTGTCAGTCCGACTCGAATTTTGGATGTATATTTTAACCTCAACATACAGGGGTTCCACTAGGTGCTGAATCTCAAGGGACATTTTGATAATTTTTTACTTGATTTCACCAGTGTATAGCCAAAATACCTGTAATTTAGAGAAACATTGACCCTTCAGCCAGAATCCAGAGGATCAAAATATGACTTTTTGGAAATTCCAGGGGTCAAAAGGTCAATTCCAGAGTTAAATGGAACCCCCAGACATGTACATGCATGGCGCCTCTATGAATGTTAGACTATCTCGCCTTTAGCATTGACAGCTTATTTATATACTATCATAATTATTCTCTACCTGATAATTCTTGAAACAACAAGCTGGTACAACCAAAGTTAATCACTGTACAAGGGAGATTAATCAGTGAGTTATGTTTTGCAAAAATATTATCAGAGTAATTGCCAACAAAACCTGAATTAGTGACCAAAAAGTCCATTTTCAGGGCTTTACATTTTTTTCTGACAGATATATTGTTAATTTTTCATTTAGTACCAAAAGTATTAAAATGAGACGCCTACTTTTCTTTTTATAGCAATTCCAATATTAAGAACAAGATGCAAAAGTTTGGTACAAAATGATGGCGTCACGTCAGAATGTACATAATTCTGTAAACAAGAGGGCCATGACGGCTCTATATCGCTCACCAGAGTACACTGCCATGTTTTTTTACGGAACTTAATAATTTATGCAATATTTTATGAGGACCACTCAACAATGCTAAACACAAAATATCAACGCTCTAGACCTTATGGTTTTTGCACAAGAAGATTTTCATTGTTTTCACATCTAAAATCTATTTTTAGTTTCTCTGACCTACTTATGCAGCAGACTGGAATGATTTATGCAACTTTGAAAGAGGTCCACCCAAGGATCATTCCTGTGAAGTTTGGACAAAATCCATTCAGTAGTATAGGAGATGTTGTTTAAAGAAAATGTTGACGCACGACGGACATCCAAGGATCCTAAAAGCTCACCCTGAGCAAATTATGCAATACTTATAAATATTTTGATGTTCATTTAATTCTACAAATCACAATTAAAAGATTCCAAAACAATCTAAGGACAAAAAACTTAGTTTGTAATGACAGAATTCCATTACCATGGTTACTAAATCACAAACCTTCCAGCTAATTCTTTGTCCAGATACTTGGCCGCAAGCCGTGCACCATACACTTCACTCTGTAAAGCAATAGAATACTGGCGGAGATCGTTGTTCTCTTTCTGCAATAACTTCAGCTGTGCTTCCAAAAGAGCGAGATTTTTGCCCTCTGACAAATGAGATTCCATCTCTGTGTCCTGAAATGCAGATTGCATCTGGTTGACTCTACAGCAATAAATATATCAATGAAAAATAAATACACACACAATAGTGGTTCCATTTGACCCTTGAATTGACCCCAGGATTTTTCAAAATACCGTAATTTGACACTACAGATTCTGGCTGAAGGGTAATTTTTTCTCTAAATTATAGGTATTTTTTCTGTGTGTCTCCAATTTGTGTATCAAATTTAGTAGCGACCATATTAACAATTTCAGCGTAGTAACAAAACTTCCACCAGAAGTCTCCATAGCTAAGCTAGAGAGACAAGTGACAAACATTTGATCCTGCTTCAAGCCCCATAACATTGTACTTCTGTTTGTTACACCAAAGCACCGCCACCGTATATATTATAATTTATATACCTTCACATGTCTATAACGTATAAGCAGGCTTAGCACAGTTATTTAGCGCCAAAAAATTAAATAATCAGTAACAGCAACGATCATTCACAGGGATTTCCCCGATGCAGGTTTGCTGCATCATTGACGCAATTTTTGCGATGTGGGACCCGGGTTTACAATTGACTGTACATCCAAAGGACCTGCATAAAAATTAAAAATGATCACGGGATTTGCATTTTAGATATATTCTTTGCACTTACTCCTGTCCTTTTCAGTAACTAAATTTAACAATGTCACTCCAGTCCTTGCATTATTGACATCTGATAACATTTAATGTGTCCATTGGCTGATTTTCTTTTTTCATTAACATGTGGAACCCTTCAAAATTATCAGGGACTCCAAAAAAAGCTCTCTTACAATATCATATAATAGATGACATTCATCTGTTTTGTAAATTAATTAATAAGACTAATTAATAGGTACAACTTTATGGTCCCTTCTTCAAGAAATCAGTTTCACGAATTTAACTCCACAAATTCATTAATTTCAACATCAAGATTTCATGATTTCGTGAACATGAAATCGTGAAATCTTGAAATATTATTGAACTTGAAATGTCACCACCGGTCTTTCGTAGTATTGCCCTTTTTGAAACTTTTGAGGAAAAACCCCTAATTCATAACTAATGCAACAATACCAGCTTCTTTTTAATGCTCTCTGAATCCACTTCAACCCCCTTGCTTGCTTGCAGCTGTAACTGTGTGGAGTGTAGTTGCATCAGCATGTTGTGTAGTTCCTTTTCCAGGACTGACTTAGCAGCAGTAACCTCGGCATTCTCTTGCTTGAGGTCCAAAATCTGAGCCTAAAAATCAATAAAACAATATACTAGCTTATTATGATCATTATTTATTACATGATTATACACTAACACCAAATATTACAACAATAAACACTGACGTAACGGTATAATCCCAGCATATTTGCATACATCAATTCTAAAGTAAAGTATCCCGTAACAACCTAAATTCGGCACTAACCTGTTTTCGGCAGCCCTAGTTTTTTCATATTCATGAGCTATGTCATATCCGGGTCAGGTACGTGTTTTTTGTTTATACGCATCATAGAAATGTCACGCAATATTTGTTTGAGTCAAATTGGAGATAAAAAGGGTGTATATTTGCAAAAATATGCATGCTACCGTATTTTGCATTGGTTTTACTTTTTCCAAAAGTTCCTCATTGATATATCAACATTTTAACATAAAAACTAGAAGTTGTTTACTCCGAATGTGTTTGTCTGCTAAAGTAGGTCAATGGCTAAGTCCCGCCTCCTTTTAATCGTTTATTTAAGTCTATTTCACATGAAAGATAGTTAGATACCGTGACAGCATATGTCTGGTAGCTTATTAAATATCTAGAAGGTAGTGAACTGGTTGATTTTTAATTGCCTGATTAGTGCATGGTATCAAAACAACATTTTTCAAGAGGAGATGTCCCTAAATGCATGTTTTTACATGTTAAATCGAGTCAAATAGCACATGTTAGGTGGAATTAGCAGCTGTTTTGTAGGTTGCGTGATGTGTTTGGATTGAAAATCTATCAAATACAATGAATTAAGCAGTTGAACAAGTTTTTATACAGTTAAGTACACCGCTTACACGGTCAGGGAGCATATATTAAATTGTATATTTTTGGAAAATTTAGACTGTAAAACTTTCCAATGGTTTATTGTATTAGAAAATCGAACAAGAAAATGTTATACGGACAGTTTAAAAAACAGCATTTTCTATAAATTAAGCATAGCACATCGGCTTTTTTACTTGCAAGTCAGGTTAGGTTACAGCCTTGTTTTCAGTTACAGCTAACGCAAGCCGCTTGAAGTTTGCGTCACAAATAAGTGTATTGACCGCTTCGTTTTTATTTTGGTTCCCTGCCTCAAAATAAAGGCAGGGAACCAGCCCTGCATTCATTTTGCAATTTGGTTCCCTGTGTGCAGTCATTGTGATACGGTGGGCCAGGGATACAAAACACGAGTGACTGTTAGCTGTACCTGAACGCAGTGTTAGGCTCAAATATTCGCGTGCTACCTCGATAGCGAGTGATATGAAACGTTTTTCGCCATCACACCATTCAATAGCAAAACTCGCACGCTGTTTCGCAACGTTTTGGACTGATAGCCTTTACTGAACGCAAGGCAGGTAACTCTTAGTTTCACGCGATACGCTTACGATATGGATACGTTGTACAGTGTGAAACTGTTAACAGGTGTTTAGTCATTCGTGTTGATTTCAGTTCAATATATCACCAAAATACATAGTCCCTACATGATGTTACATCTACAATATATCACCACAATTATTCACTAATCAAACGTACAACACTGCATAAGCTTTATTTAATCAATAACCACCAAAATGTCCGAAATTAGGGAATATCCGAACTTAAGCAACTTGATAAGAAATCAATTTCGCAAATGAGAGGATATATTCTTTTTGAGTAATACACAACAGGAAAAATAGGACATATTTTATATCAGATGGTGTAGGTTTCTTTGCATAATAAAACCCTCGTCCCTACCTCGAGTTTAGCGTTCGTCTGAAAAATCGTTTGAGCTTTGTGGCAGAGCTGGGCAAACGCTGCACTGAGCGCAGTCATCTTTTGCCTTCCATCGTAAGTCAGTTCACACTGATCTGGATCTACTTCGCCAAGTAAAAGATCCAAATCAACAAAAGCTTTGTCGAATTCTTTCTCCAAGATTTCGAGCCAACGAAATGACACAGCGGCTGCCATTTTTCGGCCATCAACGTTTTGACAGTTAGTGATAAAATCCGGACACTTTCCGTTTCACGGAATGGGCAGGGTCTAACATTCTGACGGATTATATACAAAACAAGAAAACGCTGAAAATATTTACAAAGAATTACTGGAGCATGAATGCTTATGGAGACAATCACTCCATGAAAGGTGTTAAATGAGTGCTATTAACTATGCTATGCGTACTTATACTTTTGTAAAATACGTGTCAGCAGGGGCGTAACCAGACGATAGACTAGGTAAAGGGGTTAACTCGGGCCAACCTTAGTTATTGTAAATAATATAACATTTTTAATTTCCATAGGTCCGTGATGATGTTTGTAGAGAAGGACGAAAAGGAAACAGTTACAATTGGTGTTCTGCATCATGAGCCACAGAACGACAGTTGATTACATCAACGTAATCAGAGCAGTACTGGAGAAAGTAGCCGGGTTTTGTGGTCGATTTTGAATCAGGTAGGGCCTACAGTTATACAGTTATATAATTGTTTTGTACTTTAAGTATTATTGCTAAAGAACATAACATATACATGTATTTTATAGGCTTAAATAATAACATAAATATAACCACATGTATGTGCTTTACAATGCAGCCCAATTCATTGTGTTATGCGTTACAAATATTGTAGAAATGATAGTAAGCACACTACAACAACGTTTCTTGGAACTATCCTGCAGAATAATAAAGATACAGTATCTTGTGATAAATATATCATATATGATTTACGCCGAGCACATTTGGTCGTACATATACCACTTGGTCCGGCCTCCTGTTATTGACGGCTAAAAATTTCAAGGGGAGTTACTCTGTTATATTCTCATTGCAATCGGAACACCTCGGAGATATAAATAATAGTATGTATTCCGAGCTCTGCCGGATACCGCCGAGTAGTTACGATTGTATGTATTCCGAGCTCTGCCGGATACCGCCGAGTAGTTACGATTGTTCTCATTGCTGACTATTGGTTGCGGGCTCACTTGCCATTAGTTCATTCCATAGAGGGAATTTCCTTTTTTTTCTGAAATCGAAAGTAGGGTTCAAAGTCAAACATAGAAAATGGCATCTGGAGGGCGATCTCAGCTGAATATGTCGGAGGAAATATTTGATATTGTGTGTACAGGTTGTGCAGAAAATAACAAGACAGCAGAAGCGGTGAAGTATTGTGTAGAATGTTGTGGTTATTGCTGTCAGTCATGTACTGATGGACACACGAAGGTCGCAGTAATGATGAAACACAATTTGATGGACGTCTGTCAAGGACCCCAAACGAGCAGTCAACAATCTAGTTTGTTGGAGTTTCCTACAGAAAGATGTAGCGTACATAAAGGGAAAGTACTGGACATGTACTGCGAAGGTCATGATGTTGTTGGCTGCTATGTCTGCATTGCAAAAGATCACAAGTAAGCTTAATCTGTTATCATATGGATTTGAATTAGATAATGTTGTTGGATGCAGGAGATGTAGGACCGAACCCACAACCCCCTAAACACTAGTACGGCGCTCTACCGACTGAGCTAACCGGGCAGTTATATAACCCCACACCACTACACACACCCTTCCGGCATTGAGGCTCAACGACTGTGGGCCATCAAACACCACAACCTGCATTGATGAAATCAAGGGGGAAATGTGCGTCCAATGTGTGGCTCGAACCCACAACCCCTAAACAATAGTACGGCGCTCTACCAACTGAGCTATCCAGACGTCCGCCAACATAACGACATAATGATTAGTTCATTATCTGACCAGAATATTGTTTAGTATATCCATGTCTCCCTGTATCATGGGAAAAAGTGCGCTCGAACCCACGACCCTCAAAACACTGACAAGGTTTGGTCCAAAATTTTAGACATGTACATGCTCATTTTATAAAAAATTAAGAATGAAGCAATACATACTTAAGTATATTAGTGCTCGATTTTCCATTTTTAACTTTTTAAATAAAATCAATAGGCTATTTATGAACATTGTCACAAATTATATGTTTTAAATGAGTTATCTATACATAACATAGATATATATGCAGAACGTAATTATAAATCATTCAATTTCAGGTCTTGTCAAGACAGTCACATCCATTCCATACCAGACATGATTGACACAATATTCAAGTTGTCCGACTTCAAACAGACACACAGTCTTCTGAAAGACATGATGGTATCCATGAAAACTGTAAGTAAATCTAAAAATACCCAACTTCAGACTTTGGATAAAGCAAAGAAAGAAGTTTTATGTCAAGTCAGTACATTCCAGAAAGCATTGGAAGCCATCCTGATTAAAATTGCCGAGTCATCACGCAAAGAAATAGAAGCTGTATACAAACAACTAGAAACAGAAATTCTACAAGACGAGCAAAGTGTTGATAGCATCTGTAAAGATTTGCAGACGACGGACGACAAGCTAAATCAATCAAAAGGAAATAGAGCCCAACGTTTTGTTTGTACACAAATTGCCCAAGAAAAAATAAAAGAAGCAGACATTGAGAAGATGAAGCATGAATTACAACATAATACAGACGTAGAGATATCATTCATTCCAGACCAATCTTTGATGAAATATATCCAAGCTTTACAAGGTATTGGTCAAGTACAGAAACATAGAAAGCAGAAACACGACGTCTACAAAATCAAAGGAAGTAGAAATATTACCATAAAACTTTCTCATGATTCTGAGACATGCTGGTCCTATGGATGTTGTCTGACACATGATAGCCAACTACTTGTCACAGATGTGTACAATAAGAAACTAAAATGTATTGATATACAGAAGATGTCAGTTGTTGACTATTGTACTTTAGATTCTCTACCTTATGGTGTATGTTGTATCAGTAAACATGAAGTTGCTGTTGCATGTCAGTATGACAACAAGATCCAGTTTGTTTCCATTCATAACAAGATGACTCCTACAAGACAAATTAAAATGTCTCATGTTTGTTATGGTAGTGCTTTCAAGGATGGTCAGCTTTATGTGACAGATGGTGGTGGTGCTTCACTCTATGTTTATGATATGACTGGTATCCTGCTAAAGACAATGACACAAGACAATGCTGGGAGTATGCTGTTCGACCGTAGTCAACATGTTGCATTCAATGAAAGTGGAGACAGACTGTTTGTTGGAGGTAGGGACAAGGGACTTGTATGTTTTGATGGGATGGGAAATTATTTGTCCACTATTACAGACACTGACCTGAAGGTTGTCAATGGTGTATGTGTTGATGGTAGAGGAAACACGTTTGTAGTTGGGTGGAAGTCACATAATGTGGTACAATTCAGTGAGAATAGGAAGAAACTTGGTGTGGTGGTGAAGCAAGAAGATGGATTACAACGTCCACTCTCAGTGTGTTTTCATCAGGGACTGAATAGAATGTTTGTTACCATGCAGACCAGTGATGTAGTGAAAATTTATGAACTAGAGTAACCAAACATATTGTGAGATAACAGAGTTGTCCATTCTGTGTACATGTTTTATTGATAGATAGAATATAAGAAACACTTACATAAAACTTAACAGAAGTAATTTTCAGTTCTAAGAACAACTCAACAACTGTATACATATGTAGTTTGATTCACATAATCAAACTCATCAAATAATATGACGATTATAATAGCATCTAAGACATAAATTGTATGTGTTTATTGTTGAAATACGTGTGTATTTTTTGTCTTCTCGGATTGCTGAATAGATAGCCAACACTTTGTTTATGTTATACTAAAATGCAAAATAAAAGGGAGGTAATACAAATATTAAATTTGAAATTTTAAGTGTAATACTGTCAATGATAATAAAGGTAAATGTACAATTTCCCCTGAGTTATGGCGCTTTGTTATCATTCATGAATATTTCTCGGCTACCCTTGCTCGGATTTCATTGAAACTTCACGAGACTTATTTGTACCAAGCTCAGTTGTGCATATCATCGGTACTTCATGGTCGAATAAATATCCACTGAGTTATGGCCCTTTGTTACTTTTGTGAATATTTTTGTCAGCGCTATTTCTCGGCTACCCTTCGTCGGATTTCAATGAACTTCACAAGACTAAATAGTACCAAGCCTAGTTGTGCATATCGTCAGCATGCCATCCTCGGATAAATTATCATTGAATTTAGCCCTTTGTTACTATTCGTGAATATTTTTTGTCCGCGCTATTTCTAGGCTACTGTTGGTCGGATTTTTCATTGAAACTTTACAAGACTTAATAGTACCAAGTCTAGTTGTAAATATTGTCGGCACTTCATGCTCGTTAAAATTGCACTGAGTTATGTCCCTTTTTTCGTGAATATGTTTGTCCACGCTATTACTCTGCTACCCTCGTCGGATTTCATTGAAACTTTGACTTATTTGTACCATATGATTATTGCCATATATATCCTTGCTTCATTTTTAGAATTATTTTCCATGTATATACATCCGATTTTGTGGCCTTATTTAATAGTGACACATACTTGTATCTTGTTAACAGTTTTAAAGGTGCATCTGGCTCCTCAGAACGTTAATATTTTAATGGGCTACATCCAATATTGTCATTATATTGGCCATTTTCTTTCAAATAAGAACCATTGCAATGTGTAACAAATTTGCCAAATTTGGCCATTTTTGACATGGCCTGTAAACCTATTACTATTTATACTAATCTTAAATTTAGTCTTGCATTCTGTACATTTTTGACTTATTATTGTGTTATGTTTATTAAATTGAACCCATTGTATATACGTATGTCATGTAACCATTTATAAATTTGCATTGTTCTTTGAATAAAATTTGGTTAATAATCCAAGCAAATTTGGTATTGTTAGTTATTATATTTTTATATTTATTTATTTCAAATACAAGTTCAATAAGCCACATGGCCCGTGAGACAAACAAGATACACAAATAAACATTACAAATGACATAGCAAGTGGAGCATGTTTAGGCAATTCATATAGGTGCATTTCATTATTTGGAGTAAAAAAACATTATATAAATGGTAATTATATTTCCCTTTTATGTTTTAATTGTGTACTGTCTCACACACTCAAATGTGTGAAATACTTTAGATGATTGCATCTGTTACTTTCTGTATCCTTACGGACATGGTGCATGATTGTTATTATATAACCATAATGTAATATTTACTCAGTCAGTCTTCAACTAATGGATATATAATGGGACTTAACTATTTACTGTCATTATAAAACAACTTGTAGTGGATCTGTGGTCCAGTGCTAACGCTCTGGACTAGTAATCCAGGGATCACAGGTTCAATCCCTGGCTCCACCACTGACAGTACTAACAGTCTTTCGGACGATACTTTGAAAAACCGAGGTCCCGTGTACGATGCTTTACATTTGGCACGTAAAAGAACCAGGGGTGCTTCTGGAACTGGGGCATCTCCTGTATCATGCACTATCCTCCAAAAATCTAATATGACTAACATTCTTCCGGAGGCATCGCCCATATAGGTAACCGGAGGCGACGATAAATAAACGCAAATACACACTAAAACCACGTTTATCATGCCCCTCCATTCGAGGCAGAGTGTTGCCATGTCCGTCCGTCCTTCCATTCCAGATGGATTCCATATCGGAAAGTGGGTGATGCTGGAATAAAATTTTAGGTCACATAGTCAAATCATGCAAGAACCATGTTAGACTGTAAAGGCCACACTTTCATAATGGTATTAATGAACCATAGTGAGAATGCTGATTGATATATATTATGGACTACTCGGGACACTGGTTCATATGGGGACCAAATTCTAAGTCACTTGGACAAATCATAGGAATAGCTTTTTAATACTCTAGATGACTCATTTAGTACCATATTTGAGACTTGATCAGAATCTTAGTCTTTATGGATGGCATCCAGATCAGGATTGGAACTGGGTTATGTGGTTAAATCATAAAGAAACGTAGTTAAATTTCTGGGAACTGCATTTCTCCACCAATCCTTACCTAATCTATATAATATGTGCATCATCTTAAAGCCTTAGTCAGCTTCTATTATGGGAAAGAGTGGACCACTTCATAACACATTTGCCATTCTGTCATATTTTTTCATTAATGTTCATGTAATTTTAATTCATATGCCTGTCTATTTATCTGACTTAGGCTTGTTGACTCAAGTGGGAAAAGTAGGGGCATCTGTGTCCTGTTGATACATTTCTAGTTATCTGCAAGGTTTTTTAACATTCATAAGTCCAATGTCCTTATTTCTAAGTATTAATCACATTTTTCCTAATATTAGCTCTTTATATAATCGATCATCCTTCATATTTAGAACAATTGATGTTAAACCAAATCAAGGACTTGTAAAATATTTCCATAAATACAAAATTATTCACTGACTATTTGTTTAGTATTCTTCATGATTTCCTTGTAAAACAATAAATTATATAAGTTTTTATAAATAATATCATTCATGCAGTATTGTAGCTTATTACAAATTTGGTAGTGCTTTTGCTAACAAACTTTGTTTGAAATTGTCTTATTCTCACCTAACAGGTGTTCAGCTGTGTTTTTGGAAGGATGTACATATATGTTTTCTTGATGAACAATTGCAAGAATAACGAGGAACCCAGCACATGGTGTAATATGCAAGATGGAAGGGAGCATAGTGGCAACTCAACATGCATAGCAACTTGTGTATGATGGAAGTTGATAACTTTGTCCAGTTGATATATTGCAGACATTTATAATGCAGGGCAACTATTATACAACACATTGTAACTATATGAACTGTCTTCTGTATATGTATTTCAGCTCTCCTGGAGCCATAGGCTTGCAGCCATGTACCATTATCACTCTTTGTCTGTTGTCTACCAGTAAACCATTCCTTTAAATCAAATATACCCCACAACCACTTTGTCAACTACTAGTATGGCTTAACGTTACATTTTTTCCATGGGTGTTTCTAAACCAAATTACTAATTATGAAATAGGTCTACATTGCCATTGTTTGCCATACCATCCAAACTGTAAAACTTCTACTCTAAACCTTCAAAATGTACCATAGAACAAAATGCTTATTATTAATTGAATCAATAGAAATGGTCATTGAGTGAGTTTGATCCATCACAAAAACTTGTACTTGTACTTGTTTTGTCATATAACTCTACAGGAAACTTTATTATCTCCATTCTGAAAACCATTGGTCTTATTTGAAAATGATTAAATGGTCATTTGTTGGACATCTGCAAAGCTCGTCAAATAATTTTGTTTGTTGAACACACTTAGGGCCACACTTGCCACCCGAACAACATGAAATTACACCAGAATATCAGTCGTCCTAAATTATCTGTCAAGATCGAAACTAGACCATCATGGATAAAACATTTGGTCACTGGGTCAAATCATAGAAAAATATTGTTGTCACTCTTGAATCAACATTTTTGCTGGATCTTCATGAAACTTGGGCTGATAGTTTTTCTTTATGAACACTAGACCAAGGACGTGGTAGGTTTGTGAGCAGTGTAGTTCCACTTTTTTTCTATTGGTCTTTTTGTAATTGTGGAAGTTTATAGATGTATGTTAATATGTTGATTATTGCATTTCACTAATGTATATCTTGACTTGGATTTAGATAATTGTGATAACATTGTGAATTACTAAATTGAAAGAGTTTGAGGAGCATTATATGGACAGAACTTGTAAACTAAGTTCTGTGAAGCCCTACAATTTCTTAATGATGTTCCTGGATATTTTTATGATTGTTTAATGCTATTTTGACATGATTTTCTAAAAATGAGTAATGTTTTAATATTAAATGGTGAACATTTCACAAAACATCCTGTTGATTTTTATAGAATCAATGATTTCTCAACCATCCTAATCGGAATGATAAATACGGAATTCTTGTTTTGCTGTAGGGTTTGATAAAATATCATTTATTACAATGGCCATCCTTCTAAATATGATGTGTAATAGAATGACTCATTTTGTAATTATAAACAGTTGTTAATTAATTCAAAAGGGACACAATAAACCACGCTGTCTAAATCGTAATTTTATTTCTGTATAACATATGTAAATTACGTGTATGCAACACTTAACTCTGGTTCGTAATAAATTATCACCATTACTGTTTTGCATATTGTAATTATGAAACAAAATTTGACATGAAATGGTGTAAATGGTACAATGGTATGTTGACTTGGCACATTCTTACAATACATGCATTGCGATGTATCTTGCTTTGGAGTTTACACAGTTTTTCCAACAACATTTCAGCTACATATAATACGTCTCCCGTGGCCGAGTGGTTAAGGCATCCGCCTTGGGAGCGGGAGGACGAAGGTTCGAATTCCGGTAGTGGTCTGTTCTGATATGGCCGGTTGGTGATCTACCAGCTAGTTAAATAATGGTTACTGCTTGCCTACCTGCCTGGTGCCTGGCATTAAAGGATAGGAATCGGGAAGTAATGTGCTCTGAAAGTAGTTGTCTCTTTAAGTCATAAATAGCTGGCCCTATAAATAAGGGTGACATTATAATAAATAAACACTTCACATTTCACTTTAGTGGTAAGTTAATCCATAGTAGATTTTAAGAGATCTTTCCCCTGGCGGTTCCCACGGCTTATTAAAGCACTTGTTTGTTCTCATTTGATTAGTAATAAGGGAACTAAAAACTGAAATCGTACATGTATGTTGAAAACAAGAATAGGATACGCACAAAATGGTTTGTTTTGCTAAAATTATTTATACATGTTTTCATTGTAAGTTTGAGAAGCTAATTAATTGTTGCTCTTGTTTTTCTTCCAATCATACAAAAAGCGCAACAATTACATGCAGTCATGACTTGTAAGGTTTTTTGGTTGTTAATGCAATAAATATAGGTTAGTTATTAACGATATGATTGTCCCGACATGTGTAAAACATGACTAGTAGGGACGAGTTTTTGTCACACCGTACATGACAAAAACAAACCGCACATAAACGTAAGTAGACCGAGATTCAGGTATGTACGAGCTATATGCTTCCCGAAACACGTATCACATATTATGATAAAACTGCTAGTATGTTGACATAATAAAAGGTTATACGTTGTTAACGATGGTGAAACAAACAAGAATATTCAATGAGTGGGGTAGAAAACGATGTATAGATAACAATTTGTGTTTTACAAACATTCAATGAAATTCAACTTGTATTTTATGTACATTTCGGTAACGTTGTAATCAACCGGCCCCATACTTCATGGCCAGACCATTCCTTGCTCCCCTCTCCGCATACATGTTTACCCTTGCACCTCCCCGGTGCCTAATGTTTTGTAGGATGCTGTTTTCCTGGGATCTGTGTGGGATAGCATTGTCTTGTGTATTGCCCTTGCCATTGCCGATAAGTCATTGGATTAGATGTATACATTTACATAATTATTTCAAACACACATTGCGCACTCTGCATTTTGTATTGACCCATCCAAATTGTATTCATTATTGTGTTAGAAAACAAAATGTAAATATTTGAGAATATTTCGTACTTTTTTCACGATTCGTTAATTTTAAATCGTATACGCAAAGACCTTGATACCATGGCATTTAGGTCTTTGCGTATACCGACATGTACACGGTATAGTTTATCGCGGCTTTAAATCCATTTTAAAATCTCGGCTGTGTTTTTCTTCTGTTCCGTTTTGCCACCGATCGTTCTAAGGCAGTAATACTATTGTCTCCTATCGTATAGTTTGTGTTTTGTTTGTGCCTATGTCCACATCGTAATAATATTGTTCGTATCTATGTACATGTTTTTGTGTTTTTCGGCGCCACCATACTGGCTAACGTGGCTTTGCTTATTGCATATCAATGTTGTGTAAACCAATCACATCTTACGTTAACCACTAAACCAACTTCTTTTCAACCGAACAACGTTTCTAACCTTGACGCGGATTGGTTAAACTATCGGTATCTTCGGTGAATTTACCGAAATCCTTTTGGAATTCTGGGGTGACCAGCAATCGTAACATCTCGGCAACGTTGGATGTTGCACAACAAATCTTAGCATTCAAATTGCGCCGACCATCTTTTTTTTCAAGATATTTCTTGTTTGGCATGGCTTCGTGCTGTGTATGGGACGCTTCCTTCTCGACTCATGTGTTCAAAGTTTCGCAGTGCGCATGCGCGACATTTAGATATTTAAAAACCAATTATTATTTTTATTACCTTGCCGTGCATCTGCCTTGACAATATTTTCGTGTTATAATAAATTCTAATCAATCAACGGAAACATTTCATGACATTTATTACTGAATATAAATTTAACCAGATTTAATTAAGGTGTTATTTTAATTTCGTTGTCAACGTTATTTTGAAAGTTACGAGACATGCACAGGCCGGAGTGAGATTTATCCGGCGCTTAAAAGCATTCGTGAATAATCGGACGTGTTCGGTAAATTCCGGATTTCAAGTCAAACTAGGAAACAGACAAAGAACTGAAATTGTTGACATTTTATTCAAAACCCACTATGCCTGTTTCAAAATATAATGAAATAATAGAAAAATAACATAATGCGCATAAATACAGACGTAATGAAGAAAACATGTTTGACTATACGCGTACAATCGACGTAATATTCCACTGACTCAAACACTGTTGTATTCATAATAAATATAGATAGATAGGCCTACTTTAGATGTATATTTTATTTGCATATTGAACACTGAAAAGAGAGTTTTATAAAGCAGCAACATAATAAGCTGTGTAACAGATATTGGCTTGTGAGTTTTAGAAAGTTCAATATATCGAGATATAAAGCATGTTTTGTCTGTTAAGTAAATATAACAGATATTGATTTTTTGCATGCGTTCTCGGGAGAGAGATACAGTGTGTGCAGTAAATTCGTAAACTCAAATTTTATGACTTGGAATACATATTACCATTGCCAAAAAACAACATTTTCAAGACAAAATAATATGACATAGAATATATAAATAGAATAAGATAAATGTATGTTTATAAAGGCTCAAATGACCATTATACAGTTTTCCAACATTTTCCCATAATTTACTCCCATACAACCGAGATAATCATTGCGCAATACTTTTAATGCTTAAATAGTATCTAAGGTCAACATATACGGTCGGGCCACGTTCATTTGAATACGTCGGGTCCGGAATTGTACTTCGAATCATACATGGTTTCGAATAGCCAATTTCAATTCGCTTGCTTAAGAAACTACTTTGGGATGTGATATTTATTTCGGATGATACCGAATATTCGGACAGGAGGCTGTCGAATAAATGCGTTCCGACTGCAGTTGACATCACTTGTTAAATATGTGTCATTCTTCATGTGAAAAAACATTTCACAGATTTAAAATTAAGGTCTTGTTATAGTTTTTGTTATACTTAAAAAAGGTTAAATCACGATTTTTCGCGAGAGATATGTAGTATGTGTTATTCATACGTAGTAAGCTAGTATATTTCAATTCAAAAAGATATAAATGTTTTAAACAGCACGTGGGTAGCCTAAGATTTGATAAATTCGCTACTCTCAATTTATTGAAGACCAAGACACTAGGATTTTAACAATATGTTTCTTGTACATGACACACCTATTAGTACATGTACATACAATGTCGTACATAGAAATCCATGAAAACAGTCAAGATATGATTTGATAGAGTAACATGAGTTGTCTAAAAAAGAGACTACAGTCAAACCTGTGTTAAAGACCACCTGTGAACAAAGACCACTATTGCAAAACCTGTCTGCAAAGACCACCAATTTCATCTCCCATCAGACCATTTTCAATGATATTTAATCTGTTAATAGAGACCACCTGTAAAAAAAGACCACATTTTGCTGTTCCCATAGGTGGTCTTTACAGACAGGTTTGACTGTATATGGAACGCCATAATTATACACAAGACAATGCCTCCCACACAGACTCCCGGGAAAACAACAGTCTACAAAACATTAGGCACTGAGGAGGTGCAATGGTAAACAAGCATGGGCACAGGGATGCAAGGAATGGTCTGGTCGAACATAAAGAACAACAAAGGAGAATTTAGGTTGACAACAATTTGAACAAAGGGGAAACGTTTAAAGGACGAAATACATCACGGAACAAGTCAAGAAAGTCAGTAATAATAGGCCGAAAGGGCGAGAAGGAAACTTATTACGCACAGATACGTATCATCTAAGGCAATTGAACGTATCATGTCATGTGTGGTTGCGCAAAATGAGGACAATAATGAACGCTTTCGTGTCTCTAATTACGTAACATGCTGTTGAAGTGAAGGCAATTAGCGCAATAAACGGTCAGCTGAACTAGTTGAAAGTTGTAACGTAACACTATATTACGTATATTGTCGCACCCTCCATGCATACATTTATGGGACATTGCTGAGGTGAAGTATATTCATCACATCTATATATATATCGTACATTAATACACATACCTATTGTATTTCCTTGTCTACGTAGTTCGCTATTATGTCAATTTGCACGTCCGTCGCGGTGTATTTAGCATTCGCTGGCATATTTAAAAAGTATTATTCATCTTCATGTCTTCCATTGTTTTAAATTACCAATTTAATGAGTAAATTCAGGATTCTAAAAGGTATGCCTCGTCAGGTTATTTCTGTTTTCGGGTCGCTTGGATGTTGGTTCGATATTCATGTCCCCTTCTGTGACATTTGTCTACGGTCATTTGTCCCCCACATTTTAGTCAAATAGGGTAGTTGTGAGCTGCTTGCGGAAGGGCAAGGTTGATAATTAATTCCAGAAAAACTGGTTAGGTCAACTGACGATCATGTACGTTTATAATTGAAAAAAATATATAATTAGAAAATATGTATACATTGTAATTGAAAAAATATGTACAATTGAAAAATATGTATGATTGAAATATATGTACAATTGAAAAAATGTATAATTGAAAAAAAATGTATACTTGAAAAATATGCCGTATAATTGAAAAATATGCCGTATAATTGAAAAATATGCCGTATAATTGAAAAATATGCCGTATAATTGAAAAATATGTATGATTGAAAAATAACATTAAATCCAATAAAAAATCCCAAGTGTACTCGTATTTATTACTAAGACAAATTTTAAAACGGGTGAAGTATTTAATCAACAAAGCGCGTGAGAATGTGTACATTGACAAATGACTACATGATCTAATCCGTGTGGTAAGATGAATAAATCATTTTGTCATGTACATGTATAATTCTAAATATACACACATCCTTGTCCTATTAACAAAATAATTATATTTCGTGACGCACGTGAAATAAAATAGACAGCTATAACCAGAAAAAATACATGTCATATTTGTTTTCACCATAAATTAGTTTCAACTGAATAGTAAATAGTGAAACTACAGTAAAACCTCTAATAATAAGACCATCCATTGGACCCTTTAAAACTGGTCTTACTATTTAGGTGGTCTTAATATTGAGGCTGAATAAAGAGCGGAACAATGAAAATTGACTTGAAAATTGTGGTCTTAATTTTAAGGTGGTCGTATTATTGAGGTGGTCTTCAAGTTAGGTCTAGCTACAAATTTAGAACTCTCCATACGTATGTTACATATATGTACTGACTATCTAAAAATCAAGTTATCACAGGAATTAGTTACTTTTATTTGTGGTCTTTAAATGAGGTTTTACTGTACGCTATAAAATGTGTCTGCAATATATGAATAAGAATAGCCATAAAAATATCTTGCGGTTTTAAATTTATACTTAACAGCTTGATTTAAACAACATTCGTCATAAATAATAAAATATTTTGCAGACGAGACACAAACAATGTATTTGCGTAAGCATAAACACGTCGTAGATTCAACTTGGTCACACTTTGAGAATTGTATTATTATCAGATATACACGTTTTGAAACACTATTTATGATAATTATCATAATCACTCTACGTTTAGTTTCTGTACCAATACACAAACAACAAAATTGTAGTCGAAGTCGGTCAAAGTAACCAAAAAACAACAACATTAGCTATGAGAAGCTTTGACCTATTAAACTTCTGCGTCATTCTCTAGTTCTTGTGTCTAGCCAAGGTATGTGAAAGTGAAACAGTGGTACCCCTCTTAACCGAACATCTTCCGGGACGAAGAAAACGTTAAGTTTTCATGGTTCTTCGGTTTAGAGGTTTTTCTGTCAGTGGGAAGTCCAGTTTGAAAGAAATTTGCAGGTTTGACCTGGTAGATACCCAATGGAACCCGCGCGAGCTCTCACGGGCCTCACATGGTCACGCATTGTGCCCGCACGAGCTGTGTACTACTACGCACGCCTGCTCACGCGGGTGTTCCAAAGCCTATATGGCATCCATACGAGCCCTTACTGTTCCCGCACATTCACGTTACGGAACCCGTAGTGTACGAGGATGGGTTCTTGAAATCCTTTGGCCAAACACTCGTAAGATCACACCGAAAACCCGTAGATCGTCCGTGGTATTAAAATGACCACCACATCGTGAGAGGGTGATTTCGTGCGTACTTTACACCGGCCTCACCCCGTACAGCTACCCAAGCCTTCCGAGCCCGCGACCACCTTGTATGACTTATCTGACACAGGCTAATGAATCATTTCAGAATTCCGCGATGCGATAGGACTGTGGGATTGCATACTTCTCTGAAATAGTCGTAAAGACATCACGTTTAATATCATGCTTAAAAATTAAAATGGAAAACACTTATTTCGCTAAAAACAATTAATATCATATTTCTTCATGTTGAGTTTTTTACTCTTTTTAGTGGTTTCAGTCTGACAACCTGTCATGTGATTTTGCGCGTTAAATACGTGTGACGAGCTGTCACGTGACGTCATATTTACGGCTAAGTTTTGCATAATACTGCATAAATCAGCTTGTATAATAAATACACAGAATTCACAACAATGCGAACAGAATTAACCTGAACGTAAGACTAACAGGGGCGATATTTTGATTTCGTATTTCGCCTCGCCTTTTGTGAGCACAATTTGCGAATCTTCTATTTAGTACAACTACTTATAAATCGTTGATTGGTGAATTGTGTAGTTTTGTGTTTTTGTTGTCGTTACCGCCGACTGAACATAGGCAATAATTATAACTTAATTAGCGAGATATAACGAACTTTGACAATAATGTACGATCAGACGCCATCGAAACAGTTTAGCAATATGACTTACAGCGGAAATTATTTACCTCGGATGGACGCGGAAACTGGATTTAATGTTCATGTAAGTTTTTATTCTGTTTGAAATATCTACTGATAAAAATACGTCTTTTCATTTCTATCAGATTTTTTTTTCAAATTATATTCCATGAATTTGCCATTAAACGTCTGCGGTTCATAACGGTTGATTAATCCAGGGCTCATTTTGGCTTAATTTGGAACTCCCTTCAAATTGGGAATTGTTGCGCGTTATAAAGGTATTGGAGAAAAGGTCCAGAAATTACAGCAACATTATATGAATAAAAGTAAAGGATGTAGTGTTTAATTAATTAATCAACAATTGCTATTAATATAAACTGCTTTTGAGAGAAAAGCTTCCAACTTTGTGAATTTGGCTAAATTGAACCAAAACGTTTTTCTTCAGATTTAACTTCGAAACTGAAATATATAAGATATATAAGCTGTGTTCTTCAACAATGATTAATTCTAAACTGAAGAGCTGTGGAACAATTTACTTTGTTTCTGAAATGCAATCAACAATAGTGTCTCTTGTCTTTTTTCCGCCCAACATAATTCATAATTCAGTCGTATGTATCAATCAAAGTTACATAGTTACATCGTTGTTTGGTGTATAAAGTTATACAAGTATAAACGTTCATATAAACGTTCATATTTATGCAGATGAACAGAACAGAATATTTATTTCGACGTGTACAGTGTACATAGTCATCATTTACATATAAATACACAATATATACACACATATATTGTAATTATATATTAGCATATCTTATAAATCCAAATATATCAAAATTACATAATATACACAACACAAACACAAATATATATACCATTTACATTCAAAGTTTCTTATAAATTCAAATATAAATCAAAGGTCAAAGGTGATCAACACAAAATATATTTTAGGATTATGTTCAAGTTTAAAATTATGATTAGAATTCTCTGCATAAATAGGAACTAAGCAACATTATTTACTAAACTGTTTTTACAATAAATTTTACAATTGACTGAGACATGTCCTAATAGATTCATCTAGACACAATGACAATTTTTATTGTTTATCAGCAATCACCGAGCACTCGCAAAAAGTCTTAGTATAACTATTCATTTCTACATACACGTTAATATTTTGTGTACATGTCTGTACTGCTACAATCACATAATATTTTATGAATGTAGTTCAGTCTTGACCCCTTGGTGTTCAGATAAGGGACATGATTACGTATTAGGTAAATAATCGTGATTTTTAATACGAACAGTGTGGAGCGTTTTATGTAAAATTACCTCAAACTTCTTTGTTTCTACATAATAATAGAAACATTTTAAACAAAGTGTTTTACTTCGTATTATATCAAATTTTAGTAATTTTTTGAGCGTTTTATTAGTTTTGCTTTGGTCGTTCAAGACAGATCATGGCTCGATCGGGAACACACGTAGCACGGGTTGAATTGTTCTGGTACACGTATTGTATTGTGGAATCATATATTGTGTTGCATTGTTGCAATCATTATCCACAGGCCCATACACGACTGTGTTACCAGTGTAGTGCTTCAACGCTTTATGCTGTTCAATATATTTGTCTACAATGTAGTGTATGTTTTCTTCTATTCCTTTACAGGAGGCTGTATTAAAAGCAAACGCAAGAACGAAGAAATGGATTGCCTACTCTGTAGTAGCCGGAAGTACCATCGTCCTTACCTTGGCAGGAATCATGGTCGGCCTTTATGTATCCGGAAACTTAAAAGACTCAAATGAATTGGTAAGTATTTTAGTCTATACCGTAACACTTTCCTGATTGGTCAGCGTTCCTGTTGTTAGTCTGTTTTCATGGAAACCTGTTTAAACAATCATTCTTGAATATACGTTTCAAATACAGTCGGACCTCATTCATTCGAAATCATTGGGTCCGAACATTTATTTCGAATAGCACATAGTTTCGAATAGCCCATTTCATATCGACGTGCCTAAAAAGATACAACGGGATCTGATATTTATTTCATATCATATACCAAGTATTCGGACAGAAGGCTGTCGAATAAACGACGTCCTACTATATATAACCCATTTTAATTCGGTTAGACAACTATCCGATTACTGTTGCATTTTCTAAAATCTCTAAATTCCTAATATTATTATTATGTCGCAAGTGACAATGTGTAGGCAATATGTTTGATGAAATATCGAATGTAGGACATACACAGTCATGCGTCCCTCATTTATGTATTCGTGTACATTTGTGACAGTCATAGACGTAAAATAGATGTGTATATGTTTATATTATTCATTATTCATTATCAGTTGATCCTAATGAGGTTTGACGTGTTTGTGTCATTCTAATGCGGTCTCCACCTTAAAGAGTCTACATAGTATTCTTTTAAACGAGATAAATTGGGTTGTAACTTCAACGTTAGAAAATACAAATCTGGATAAAAAGAGTAGAGTGTCTCCAACGTTAAAAGTTATTCAACATCGTTCGCCGAAACATAAACTTTCGACTTAAAGGCACATTGTCTCATTTTTCGACCAAAAAAGTCATAAATAAGAGACAATTGGTGTTAATTGCCATCATACATGTTTTCTTCAACACTGCATTGTCAATTTTCTTACATGTTTCCCTAAACCACAAATACATGTACAATTTTTCGATACAGGTATGTTCTTTCCTGAACTACTCGCAGAGTTAGCACTAGCATAGGAATTACCTGTATCAGACTCGAGTCTGCCTTTAATGTTTTCCTACGTTCTTAGTCAGTCAGTTCAAAATATGATATTTATTTAACTATTTAACGAAATGCTTGCAGAGCGGAATAAGCAAAAGGGCTCGATGTTTTCCGTAGGCCCGTTTTGATACTAGTTCGTTCATGATGTGCCTTTACTTCTGTTAAAACATAAGTGAGTTATTTAGCATGATCCTATGCAAAAATGTCGTCTATTATATCTGCTGTATTTCGACAGTTCGATATTTTTTCTAGTTTCTGCTGGACAATTAAATATTATATTTACATATGAATCGCCCTAATAAGGGATGGTTTTGTTATTTTATTGACTGCTTTGATCTACACATAAAAACCAGTATTACCACACCTTGATGTGAGTTTGTTGATGCATTATTCACCAGCACACTGACCGGTAGTTTAGCAATACGTGTGACCTTACATACTTTGACATCTACCACAGTTATCACGCTTATAATCATGAATGCGTGCTATTTAGACAGAAATGCGATGTTATTAAAGTCATTTGTCCCGAGACCATTTAATCAGCTTTATGACAATCTGACAGTTACAACATATAGTAATGTTGGTTATTAATTATCCTCTTGTTCGCTACCTATGTATATATTCTTTTTTATCACTATTTTCGATCACTGCTCGTTAGCTGTCAAATAATGGCACGACAGATGTATGTATACACAAATGATATTTTACGCATTTAACAAAATTCCTAAATGGTCAACTTGTCTGTGGACG
The DNA here is from genome assembly GCA_032209605.1 of Mactromeris polynyma. Taxonomy (NCBI): domain Eukaryota; kingdom Metazoa; phylum Mollusca; class Bivalvia; order Venerida; family Mactridae; genus Mactromeris; species Mactromeris polynyma. Next base: position 1,820,858 of record JASFXZ010000005.1, read on the forward strand.
TTTGACTTTATGTCACGTTTAATGTTGAAACGATCTTAAATGTTAAAGCAATTATACTTCTGTGAACATTCATTAGAACATGTATCAGTGTTTTGCGTAAAAGATGTCTGCTGAGAACATTTCCCAAATTGTGACTCGAAGAAAGGGGTAGCCTAATCGTCCTTATAGTAGTTTATACAGTCCGATCTCGTTCATTCGTCATTCATTATTTCGAATAATACATGGTTTCGAATAACCCATTTCAATTCGACGTGCATAAGAAGATACACCGGGACGTGATATTTATTTCGGATGATACCGAATATTCGTATATAATGTTGTCGCATTAACGAGGTACGACTCTACGAATACGTAAAAACATCACGAAAACAATCATAGTGAATAAGGCCCCCTACAACATTTGAACTTGGAGTTTAATTTAACTCTTGATCGATAGCTGAGTCATGGCCCTTGCCTAACCAAAATGACTGAAAGCTAAGCACGCAGTTCGCGATTCTCTTAACATGGCTTTGTTTGTACAAAAATGATTGATGAATTAATTACAAGCTGAGATGAGTTTTACGTTAAGTAACCGCTGAAAGAAAAGTCTTAATATGAAACAATACAATTATGTATTTACCTACGTTTGTTGTAAGATATGTGTTTACGCTACACAATAAATCAAGTAAAATCCGGATCTCCGCCCAGTCTAAAACCACAACGCATGTATATATATGTTATTAAATCAACTGCTGTAAATGTTTACGAACTTACAAACTCGAAAAGAGAATAAATTATTCGCGGTACAAACTCACATGGTAATGGTGAGATGTTTAGACCTATGATTGTTTCTTCTTTGTCCGGGAATGGCTCAGAATTCTGATCCTTTTTCGGCGCAGGCGTACTAACATGGTTTTGCTATTTGCGTATCAGTGTTGTGTAAACCTATCAAATCTTACGTTAACCACCAATGCAACTGCACTTCAACCGAACAACGTTTGTAACCTTGACGTGGATTGGTAGACCTTTCGATAAAGGGTAACTTGACTAACCGAACTCCACTGAATTTCGGTGAATTTATCGTAATCCATTTCGGATCTGGAGTGACTAGCAATTGTAACATCTCAGCATTTATTTTATATTGCACAACAAATCTTAACCGTCAAGTTGCGCCGACCATCTTTTTTCACGATATTTCTTGCTGACAAGAAATTCACAGGAAGTCGACATCATGGGGCTTTAGAATGACGGGGTGACACGGTCATACACTCGCGTTGTACACAATACGCTGTTTATCTTCCGACAAGGCAATAAAAGTATGCATCAGCGAGTGTTGGTCATGAGGACACTGACAGCTTCTGTTTCAGCTCGCTGAATGAACTGATTCACCCCTGACAATTAGTCAGATTTTGTAGTACATTCAGTCCATCTTTCGCCGCAAAAAACGTAACATTCACGATTCAATTAAGCTGAATAAAAAAGACAATCGAATCCATTTGTAGACCATCTTTATTTTAACGTCACGCATAATCAATCACACGTCTCATTTTTAAATTTGGAAATCCTTTCATGTACGATTTTTACGACCATCGGTTATCAATCACTTTTAACTCAACTTCAGATTGACTTCAAACGTGATATTGAATATATACACATGTATATTCATTATAATATAAACATGATTCTGTTGGCTAAATATAAATTTCCTCAAATCGGTTACGATTTGGATTTGTAAGAGAGAGAATAAGTTGTTACAGGGAACGCCGCATACATAATACAATGCCTCCCCACACAGACCTCCGGGAAAATAACAATCAAGACTACAAGTCAGTATCTTGGCAAGATCTGAATATGTTTTCTATCACACATAAAAGTTCTCGTTGGATTTATTTTTTATAAAAATACAATTATCTAATTAATAGCCTGAGCATTCATTTGTTAAAATAGTTTATTTATTAACATTTTTATGCGTCAATATTTAAATTGTTATGTTGAATAATGACCGAGAAGATTCAGTAATTCACATAATTTACAAACTAGTCCCTAAACTAAACCCTCAAAGGTCTACACGGAATCATACTAAGTCGTGGGAACGAGATAAAACTAATTTCACACATGTCACCTCCATGCCACCGTAGAATCATGCAGAGGTAAAAATGTATATGTTTCTATGATATGATACGTAACTACGATGTCTCTTGAATTATTTTTAGTTTTGATTGTCACTTTCCACATACAGAACTAAAAATAGAATAAAGACTGGTTATATTAATTAAACAAAATATGCGAGTGTTTTTGTGACATCCCTGACAAAACATTATAGCACGATCTAATGTAATAAAACACTCAGCTCATAGTTGCACCTAATCCAACTCTTTATTTCAACTGTCGTGCAAAATTTAGACAAAAAAAACAAGGAAGAGGAATACTAGGGTCACGACATGCCAGTCATTTGTTGAAACTACGAGGGTGGATCAAAAAGTTCATAGATCAGTGTAGTGTAAAGTTGTCAGCGATCTTTTATCATATTAAGTCGGCCCTCGTTCATTCGACGCAACATTTTATCCGAATACTTGGTATTATCCGAAATACAGGGTGTTAAACAGTTAAATCACAAATATTTGAATTTTAGTATATTTTAAATGATCTTTCAATCTATGTTGCTATATCCTGATAGATTACTTCTGTGTTAGAGTTCTAAACAAACAGACATTCATGAAAAACCAATATCTTTCATTATTCGAAATACAACACTTTCTCTAAACTAAAACTTTTTGAACAGACTTTTGTTACGTCCAGTAAATATCAGGTCCAGATGTATCTTCTTAGACACGTCCAATTGAAATGGACTATTCGAAACCACGTATTATTCGAAATAAAAATTCGGACCTAAATAATTCGAATGAACGAGGTCCGACTGTGCATGTATGAATAACATCATAAATAATTCATCACTCGCTCGATCTTTGCAATGCATCACTGAAACAACAATGTGATTCTGTCCACTTCTGGAAAGATTTTGATACGCCCTCTGTCATAAGTACATGCATACTAATCACCTGTTTCATGATATTCAACAAAACGAGCTTATAAAATACCTTTGTTTTAATACAATCTATTCGTGTTGCGTGATTATAGTCTGGTCACGAGCAGTTTCTGTTTCTATATTAATTAAATGAATCATTGTCTTAATATATGAAGTTTTGTGGTTTTTGATGGATGGCAGGTTTATTGAAATGTCGTGATATTATGTGTGTAATTGACACTAGGAAAATTTACACTTGACACTTGGAATTAACTTATATCTGTATAGAATTGAATATGTAAATGTTTTGGCTTGCGGAATTCTTAGAATCTAATCTTAGAATGTGACGTAATCGGCTGACAATCCTTCACAATGTAACCATTTTAAGACGATAATTTTCGGAATTCTGCTTTCCTCAGATCAGCTAAAATATTTAATGATCCTTAACGTACACGTAGATATAGCCATAGTTATACTTGCTAATACACAAGCAAGGTATTTAATGCAACGATTTTACTTTATAGTTACACGTCCGGTATTGTCCGTGATTTTTCGCTCAATATACATAAACAATTTCTTGGCGATATTTTAGACCACAGGATATTGTCGCCAGTTGTCTCCCTTTATCCCTTCTATAGAGCTATATAGACAATATACTTATATTATATAATGAATATGTATATATACAGTAAAACCTCACTTTAAGACCACCTCAAAATTAACAAGACAATTTCCAAGTCCATGTTCACTGTTTTGCTCTTTATTCAACGTCAGTATAGAAGTGATAACGGGAGATAACTATAGAAGGGATAAAGGGAGAAAACTCGTAACGTTACCCTGACATGTCTATTTGTACTGATACATACTAATGCAAGGTGGTTTGCGAGTAGAGCACATGGCTCCTGGGCGGACAAGCTCGAATCCCGCCAACGGTTTAATTCTACCGCGTTTCACAATCTGGAGAATTTAGGGGGGGGGGGCAACCGGGGAGGGGGGTTAATGAATGGAATACACAACCAAACAAGCCAAGAAAGTCAGTGATAATAAACCGAAAGTGAAACAGAACATGAATATTAAATTATGTTATAAATAGAAACGAAGGATGACCAATTAGAAATGTATATCATTGTATATTATGTTTTTCATTGATCGTAAATATTTTTCTGTATATTTCAGCCAGTGATTTCAGAAAACTCAGCAATGAGAGGGGATGCGCAGACAGGAAGTTCTATGGGTGGAGGATCTGGTAAAAAGTCTCAAGACAGAAATATCAATGGTTTGGTATGTAATCAAATGTTTAAGTCGTTGAGTAGTTCGGTCTTCGGTAGGCAATTAACTAATATATGTACATTTGAGCGCCGCTGTACGATTTCCAATCTCTTAATTCTTTAATTGACGTCATTTCCAGAAGACGTAACATGTGACATCACCATGTTCTGACAGTTAGCAATATTTACCCCATATAGCAATATGAAAACGGAGTAAATAGTCTTTACTGCTTGCAAATAGTGACATCACATGTTCTTGAAATGACGTCACTTACAGAACCGTTTGTAAATCCCATAGCAGCGCTCATTTTTATAATATACACTGAGGGTCAGAGAATGTTAGAAGCCAAGTTTAAATATTACAAATTAAAATAAGCAATTGGTTTTATGTATTACATAATTATAATGGATATTTTGATTCTTCCGTGCATGCAATAAATTTATCAAATAAGGAAGTTCACTTGGAAGTTAAAATTCTGTCTTAATAACTCATGTACGCTTCGAGCATTAGATAACGATGTGGTCTCCCACTTTTGCTATAACAATTAAAAACTCCGTCTTTCGTAGTAACTCCCTTTGACATTCACGAAGATGCTTGCAATGGTATTTTATCAGAAGAAGCAGTAGAATGTGGATTAAAACTTGTTTTCGAATCTGCATTTGAGATCGCAACATTTCTTTTTTGATATATTGTATTTTATTTTAGGGTGGTATTCTAGCAACGACAGTGCCTCCTCCAGCACCGACACAAAGTGGTATTGATCCAGCTTTAATAATGGCTGTAGCAGACACTGATTTTGTTGATAATGTCCATGATATGGTCAGTGACGTTAAGGAAAATGTTCAGGAAACAGTTGGTGATTTAGTTGATTCTGCAGCAGATACAATGGGAGATACATTAGATCAAGTGGGAGATTTTGCTGAAAATATCGCGGATAATGTTGATGACTTAACTGAAAGTATAACAGGAGATTTTGAAGTTCCAGATCACATTGAGGACTTGATTGAAAATGTATCAGACACGAGAGAGGAGCTTTCTGATTTTGTTGAGGATCGTTTGGAAGATCAGTTAGAAAATATTGGTGGTGACTCCGACAGTTTATTTGAAAACTTTGATGACATTGCTGAAAATGTTTCAGACATGAGAGAGGAGCTTTCTGATTTTGTTGAGGATCGTTTGGAAGATCAGTTAGAAAATATTGGTGGTGACTCCGACAGTTTATTTGAAAATTTTGATGACATTGCTGAAAATGTTTCAGACATGAGAGAGGAGCTTTCTGATGTTGTTGAGGATCATTTTGAAGATCAATTAGAAAATATAAATGGTGACTCGGACAGTTTATTTGAAAATGTTGATGACATTGCTGATAATATCGAAGACATCTTGGAAGACAATGGTATGGATATTGAACTCGATGATTTATTTGAAGGAAATGATGATGATAGTAATGGTCACGATGATGACGACGAGGACGATGATGATGATGCTGACGACAATGACGATGATGACAATAATGACAATGATGATGATGACGACGATGATGACGATGATGATGATGATAGAGATGACAAGGACGACAACGGTGATACTGATGCGGACAACGATATAGAAATTCCCGATGTTATTGAAGATATGTTCGAAGATGTATTTGGAGATGATATCCTAGACTCTGATCGGGAAAGCAGCCAGGATGACGGGGCACACGATAGCGATGATAACTTAGATGGTGAGGGTTTAAACGATGCTGTAGATAATAGTGCGGACAATGCGGAAATGTTTATTGATGCTATTAGCGATAGAGTAAGCGATATTGCAGATGCAGCAGGCGATTTAAGCGATAGGCCCAGTGATGTTGATTTAATTGATTATGTACGAGAAACATATGATTACATAGGCCATACTAATAGAGATAGTCTTGAGACAGTTTTAGAATTAGCAGGTGCTGATGAAGTAAGCAATGGTTACGATGGTATTATTGACAGGTTGACTTTTTCTCCTGATCTTGAGGAGGAAGGGGAGGTAAGTGAGAACAAGATAAATGACGCATGGAATGTTGGGAGAATATATGGTGATGTACAGATGTCGGCATGTGTCTGCATGCGAGGCTATGCATGAAGTCTGATTTATAAATTGGACCAGTTATCGTTACTTCACCCTTTCCTAATTATGTACAAATATACGTATATTTCAGTACTCTAATACATAATACTGTATTTGCCGGAAACAATGAGGTAAATTTGGAGTTGATATATGTGGCATATGTGAGTTTCGATAAAGTGTTGGGACAGTTAAATGCCATAGGAAAGGGATTTAAAATTAATAGATTGGCATATAAAAAAATCAGCATAATCATATTCTTTAATTAAATATCTTCAAAGGTAAACAAACTCGGAATAACTTATCCCAAAAGATATACGGATTGTGCAGTATTTAAATAATTAATTGTTCGTTCTTTGTTTACATGGGCATGAAATATTCAGTTTGTTTTCATCTGAAGTTGTGTGTTTATGCTTCACGCACAAGTAATCTTACTTAGTCTATATGGCCCGTGGAATGACGATTACCTTTGTCTTTTCTACAGTAAATGTACTATATATACGTAAACTATAGAAGGAATAAAGGGAGAGCACTCTAGAGAGAATAAAGGGAGAGAACTCTCCTGTGCAGTAAAGGTAAGTCTGCATGTATTATTTGTATGACGAGACTGTACGAGAAACACGAAGTAAGCCGAGACAACGGTAAGTATGCATGTTGCAAGCGGTGTGCATGATGTACAAGCTATTTATAAGCTGTTACAATGAGTGGATTGTTACATTAATTGCTGAAATTTGTATCACCTCAAATCTTTCCGCGTCGCTTGTGATTCATTCAGGACATACGTAAAACAAATGCAAAATGCATAATGTAGCATACTGCAACATAGTTGTTTGTTTATGTACATTTGAGTAAATATGAGATAAAATTGGAAAATCTTCCTTGACGTGCTAATTTTCATATTAATTACAAACATTGGAACTGTTGAGTAAAATTGGAAGTATATGGGTATTTATGAAACTGATATCGATAAAATATATAATTTCCCAGGGGTTATATTTGACCCTGGAATTGACCCTTTGACCCCTGGAATTTCCAAAATACCACATTTTGACCCTCAGATTCTGACTGAAGGGTCGAACATTGCTTTCAATTATAGGTCATTTAGCTGTAAAAAGAAAAAATCCGATAAAAAATATCAAAATGACCCTTGAGATACAGCACCTAGTTATGATTTCCTCTCTGAGATTTATTTCAAGTTATTTTAAAGCTATAAGCATGATATTGCGCCATTGCAATGTAGAAATGTTTTGTGCGCGTCGCGATGTTGTATGTTCGACTGCATGCTTGAAACAATGTGTTTATATTTAACATAACGGCATGCTACAAAAATGTTGAATACGCCTTGTGCGGCGCTATGTTGCATGAAATATGTTTATTGTTGGAAGGTTTTTAAAAGAATGCTTAAACTATAACAGGGGTTAACAAATGGACAGCATGTTGATCTCAATATTGTCGAATTACTCATAATAAGTTTCCATGGTAGATTTAAAAGGGTTGTTTCCCTTCACAATCAAACGAATGACTCTAAACCTCAATACATTACCATGCTTTATGAGTGCATGGTAATTATGTTAAAATATTCATTCCTTTCGAAAGTTACCAAACATTTATAGAATAAAACATTTTCTTTAACAAAGTTTCCACTGTTAACGACGATATGAATAAAGATTAACTACGCAATTAGGTACTGTGATTTAACTATTTTGTGATTTATGTTTTTTAATGTTTTGTTATGTTCATATTTCAGATGTAGTTGAAGATGTTTTGGACAGTGTTAATTTAGACATAGACTCTTCTGATCTTTTTGATGATTCTTTTGGTTCGCTCGGTGAACAATCTGACGAAAATGAAGTACTTTCATCTGCAATTGAAAATATGAATGATGCAGTTTCTGATTCAAGCGTTATGGATACAATCAGTGATATATCTTCAACTTTTACAGACTTTGACATGCCTGAATCAAATATTGAAATACCAAATATAGGTGATAGTATGGAATCTATGTTTGAAAATACCGGTATGGAATCTATGTTTGAAAATACCGGTATGGAATCTATGTTTGAAAATACCGGTCTAAGTGACGCTTCTGAGAATGTTAGAGAAACAATGGATGCAGAATTACCGGATTTTCAAGACTCGTTTGATCACGTAGGAAGTCTCGTTACTGACGTGGCTTCAAGTTTTGAAGATCGACCTTCTCCCGATTTATCTTTCCCCGAAAATTATGAATTTGATTTCTCCTCAATCGAAACTGGAAACGAAAGAAACAGTGATTGGTTATCTGGTGATACTGAATCCATGTTTGAAGGTGGATCATCAGACATATTTGGTAATAGCGACTTCGGTGGCGAGTCTTCGTGGTGAGACGCTTGTTGAAAAAATCATTGAGATCCGACGCTTGAAACTTACAGAATTTGATATATTAGTTTAAAGCTTCTGGTGCAAACAGCGGCACAGTTCGTTGGGTGTTTATACATTAGCTCCTGTTATTGGTTCATTTTTAACTATTTCAAAAAATACTGAATAGATTTTCTGTGTACATCTTGGATGTGATCTTGGTTTCGGTCTGATTTTAACCGGTGTCTGTCGGGTAATTGGTTCCCTGAGGATTGTAGTCTCAAAGTTGTGACAAAAGATCGAAGTCAGCAAGTAGAAAGGCGAATCCATCAACTAACTGAACTCAGCATTTCCCTTCAATATGAGTTAATGATAATATGTATTTCCAAGAAGATTAAGATACTATAAGAACGCTATTTGAATTTTCAGTTTAAGATTGTGTCTGCTTACGTCATGGAACATATTCTACAGTACCAATTGTACAATTTCTGACCTTTATATAACCTGGGACCAATACATACATTTGTCCCAGATAGAACTTGTAACAACATAAAATCTTTGAAACACAAACTTACTAAAGGTGTACTTAATGTAGATGGCTCAGCCATGTGATCACCCCCCCCCCATCATATGCATTGTACTAAGAAAGAAGTAAATGAAATATATTCAACTATTATTGTTTATTTTTAATATTGTTAATGCTATTTATAGGCCTGTGTGTCATCCTGCAATGTTACTATTTTATGAATAAACGAATGAGTAAGAATTTTATTGTGTTATTTTTTACCCTGTATAGACAAATTCGTACACTAAAAGTCCCCACAGTGCTTTGACTCCACTACGCGTTGCTCGTAGCTAATTTAGAGAGAAAATCACTGGTTAATGCCTTCATACAGATGTACTCTACAACACATTGCAATGTTTTCCAAAAATACAAATGCAAGGGTTCGATACCGGTATTTTCTATCCTGCTCCGAGTAAGCGCTTGCATAGAAAAAGTCGGACTCGTGTTTTCCAAAAATGTGGTAGTATACTTTTTGCATTAACCTGTTTTGTTGACTTACTGTACATCTTAGTCTGTCGCATAATTACATACAATACAAGTACTTAACGATTCAACATTGTCATTAACCATAGGGTATGAAATAATGTATTACAAAAACATATAAAACAATGGTATAACTTTGCATGCACAATGATGAGATGTAAATAAAGATTACTACTACTGCGTACCAAATATAGCATGCAGTGCCAATGAGAACAATATTACTGTAATATATTTCAAACACCTTAAATATATCAACTGTCAACTGAAACAATCAACTCAAGGACGTAGAGTAATTAATACAAGTGTTTACATGTCTGTCTTCTGTGTTAAAAAAATCTGTATGTTTATACGGTAATTACGAATATATTTTCAAAAATGTGCTCAAATGCGTATATAGTATACAGCTTAGACAGGGCTTCTATGTGAACCTGGAGTTGACCCTTCGACACCTGGAATTTCCACATTTTGACCCTCAGAACACTGACTGAAGATTCCATTTTTCTCTACATTGTAGGTCATTAGGCTATAAAATGGTACAATCCGGTCAAAATTTATCAGAATGACACTTGAGATTCAGCACCCAGTGGAACCCTGTTATTAAAGACAGTTGATGGCTTTCTACTCAAACAAGAAACATATTAAGGACACTGGAAGGAAGTCAAACAAGTTCTAAAGAAGGAACAGTGTTTGTAACAAATATACGTTCCTGCCATTCCATGATATTAAGCAAATAAGCTCAGCCGTTATGTCATTCAAATTATTATTAGAAATAAATAAGATGAAACAAAACTCAGGAAAAGTCAGTGTTTTGGTATAAATATCGTACTACACCTAACATTTATGGTAACGAAAGATATGATGAGGCTATTCTTCTTAAAACTTGATTCTCAAACATCAATTATTGATTCATTCTGTAAATAAACACTACATATTGTGTACTTTATAATACATCTCAGAGGTAATGTACCACAATATAACTTATACAGTAACACCTCGATAATAAGACAACACTTTGGACCCTTCAAAATTGGTCTTAATTTTATGGTGGTATTAATATAGAGGTTGAATAAACAGCAAAATAGTGAAAATTGACTTGAAAATTGTGTTCTTATTAAATGAGATATTACTGTAAATCCCCAGAAGAAGTTACTTGTCACAAATCATAAACGTACGTAATGGGGCTATTCTCGACATTCTTCAAAACACACAACATCAAAGTACTCAAGACTACATAAATACATACAGTATTCTTTCAATGGTTCCAATGGTGGTCGTATCATTGAGGTTTTAGTAAACACATAAAAATACTCAAGACTACACAAAATAATACTTCCAGTCTGACATTTCATGAGTGTTTCTTGGTTAAACGGAGCCGTCTGTAGTCCAAGAAGAATATACATGTTTAATAAGCCATCCAGTACCAGGCCTTGCAATACTTTAGTTGAAATGACATTATCCCACGACAGAAAATGAGTACCTGAAAGTCAAAACCACACAAACTTAATTAGAGAAATCCGACTGTGATTCAGCTATGTGAATGTGTCAGAGTTTTCTAAATGTGTCTGGTATGTTTTATATAAGTTTTCACCCAGCAATAGGGATTTCCTGGACAATTTTTTTGACATAATACTCGCGTTTACAACTGACTGTGCATCCCGAGGACTGTCACATTAGGGGTCAAGGGTCACCAAATCAGGGGCGGGAGAACGGTTTTATTAAATTCTGCGCTTTTTGGGCTCTGATTAAGTTTTTGACGATTCTTTTATATTTGAATTAATCAATTGACTGCTTTTCGCAAATATTTAATCGATAATTTATATATTATCATTCAATTTTTGGTGTAAACCTTCTTTTGTGGACACCTCTGGTAGTTACATGGACCGCATAAAATGTTTAAATTAGTCGTTTTGTAGAATATCCGTACTGGTTGCAGGTTTGACTTTATCCATTCCTTTTTCTTTCTGAAATCGAAAGTAGGGTTCAAAGTCAAACATAGAAAATGGCATCTGGAGGGCGTTCTCAGTTGAAGATGTCGAAGGAAATATTTGATATTGTGTGCACAGGTTGTGCAGAAAATAACAAGACAGCAGAAGCTGTGAAATATTGTGTAGAATGTAGTGGTTATTACTGTCAGTCATGTACGGATGGACACCAGAAGGTCTCCGCATTGATGAAACACAATTTGATGGACGTCTGTCAAGGACCCCAAACGAGCAGTCAACAATCTAGTTTGTTGGAGTTTCCTACAGAAAGATGTAGCGTACATAAAGGGAAAGTACTGGACATGTACTGTGATGTTCATTATGTTGTTGGCTGCTATGTCTGCATTGCAAAAGATCACAAGTAAGCTAAATCTGTATTCATATGGATTTGAATTTTGGCTGTTCTACTTTCTTCGTTAAAACACAAGTAATGCTTTATGCAGTCGATGTAAGGCTCGAATCCACAACCCCCTAAACACTAGTAGGACTACAGCGCTCTATCGCCTGAGCGATCCGGGCAGCATTCTAACATCACACCACTACACACACCCTTCCGGCATTTAAGGCTCAACTGTCGTGGGTCATCAAACACAACTGTCACCATTGAAGTACTTCAAGGAGAAAAAGTGTGTCTGATGTGCGGCTTGAACCCACGACCCCCTAAACACTAGTATGGGGCTTTACCAACTGAGCTATACTGACATCCGTCAACGTTATGATAGAACGTATAAATTTATTATCTTTGCAGAATATTGTTTAGTACTCCATGTCTTCCTGTATAATGAGAAAATTGCGCTCGATCCCATGACCCTCAAAACACTGATAACAGGTGGGTGAACAAGTGACTTTTTGTTTATTACGCGGCACGAAATGCTGGCTCCCCATCACACAATGGAACACATTTTGGCAGTTTTTGTTTATTAGTTTTTAGGCTATTAAAAACTATTTCTAACAAACAAAAACTGCCAAAATACATACCGTTTTGTGATCCACCGCCAGCTTTTCGTGCTGCGTAGTAAACGAAAGGTCACGTGTTCACCCACCCTGGATAAGGTTTATTCCCAATTTTTAGTCATGTACATGCTCATTTTATTAAAATTTAAAGAATCAAGCAATACACACTTTAATTTTATCAGTGCTTGATTTTTCATTTTTAAATAAAATCAATAGGCTATTTATTATCTTTTTCACAACCTCCTATGTTTAAATGTAATTTCTATACATATATGCAGAATGTAATGTAAATCATTCCATTTCAGATCTTGTCAAGAGAGTTACATCCATTCTATACCAGACATGATTGACACCATATTTAAGTTGTCCGACTGCAAACAGACACACAAACTTCTGAAAGACATGATGGTATCCATGGAAACTGTAAGTAAATCTAAAAGTACCCTACTTCAAACTTTGGATAAAGCAAAGAAAGAGGCTTTAGGTCAAGTCAGTACATTCCAAAAAGCATTGGTCGCCATCCTGAGTAAAATTGCCGAGTCATCACGCAAAGAAATAGGAGTTGTATACAAACAACTGAAAGCAGATATTCTACAAGCCAAGCAAAGTGCTGATAACATCTGTCAAGATTTGCAGACGACAGACGGCAAGCTAAATCAATCAGAAGGAAATAGAGCCCAACGTTTTGTTTGTACTAAAATTGCCCAAGAAAAAATAAAAGAAGCAGACGGTGAGAAGAGGAAGCAAGAATTACACAATAATACAGAAGTAGAGATATCATTCATTCCAGACCAATCATTGATCGAATATATCCAAGCTTTACAAGGTATTGGTCAAGTACAGAAACACGACCCCTACAATATCCAAGCTTTACAAGGTATTGGTCAAGTACAGAAACATAGAAAGCAGAAACATAGAAAGCAGAAACACGACCTCTACAAAATCAAAGGAAGTCGAAATATTACCATAAAACTTTCTCAAGATTATATGACATGCCTTTCCGAGGGATGTTGTCTGACACATGATAACCAACTACTTGTCACAGATCCTTTCTCTCAGAAACTAAAACGTTTTGATATACAGAATATGTCATTTGTTGACTATTGTACTTTAGATTCTGCACTTATTGGTGTATGTTGTATCAGTAAACATGAAGTTGCTATTGCATGTCAGGGTGTCAATGAGATCCAGTTTGTTTCCATTCATAACAAGATGACTCCTACAAGAAAAATTAAAATGTCTCATACTTGTTATGGTATTGCTTTCAAGGATGGTCAGCTTTATGTTACAGATGGTGGTGCTTCACTCCATGTTTATGATATTACTGGTACCCTGCTGAAGACAATTACACAAGACAATGCTGAGAATAAGCTCTTCAACCCTAGTCTACATGTTACATTCAATGAAAGTGGAGACAGAATGTTTGTTGGAGGTGGGAACAAGGGACTTGTATGTTTTGATGGGATGGGAAATTATTTGTCCACTATTACAGACACTGACCTGAAGAGTGTAGTTGATGTATGTTTTGATGGTAGAGGAAACATGTTTGTAGTTGGGTGCTTGTCACATAATGTGGTACAATTCAGTGAGAATGGGAAGAAACTTGGTGTGGTTTTGAAGCAAGGAGATGGATTACAACGTCCACACTCAGTGTGTTTTCATCAGGGACTGAATAGAATGTTTGTTACCATGCATGACAGTGATGTAGTGATAATGTATGAACTAGAGTTATCAAACATATTGTGAGATAACCGAGTTGTCCATTATGTGTACATATTTTATTGATAGATAAAACTTAATAGAAGTCATTTTCAGTTGAGTTCTAACAACCGCAGAACAACTGTACATTTGGTTTGTTTCATTTTTAGATGTAATCAAACATTTTGAGATAATATGACTGTTATATATCAATATGTTGATTGTTGGAATATAGCATGATAGCAGTGTTAATTATACCAAAATGCAAAATTAAAGGGAGGTAATCAAAAAATATTAATATTGAGAATTTGAGTGTAATACTGTAATTGATAATAAAAATAAATGTACATGATTATCCTGTGATAAGATTGTTGTAAACATATGTAGTATTACAAAAATTATATAGTTACAAAATAACTATAGTTTTGTTTTAAATTATTTGAATATAGAGTACACATTATATTTAATTGTAAAAAAGAGGTGACCCCGAGGTTCAGTGGTTAACGCTGCTGACTACGAATTCGAAGGTTGTGGGTTCGATCCCTCGTCTAGCTGGATAAAAACAGAAATTCTTTTCTGTGTTTTCCACCTAACATAATACTGGCATGTAACCAGGAAAGTACTGGTTAGATGCCAAGAAAATGGTAACTGTACAATGTGTCTGATTGGCACTGTGCAGTGACCGTCTTTGGCTTCAAAATTGTCTGTTTGACCTATACTGCTCTACTGGCTTCAAAAAGTATATTTATGGTGTGCGGGGACATACCGGGTCGATCGAAATACCATAAAGTGCATTAGAAAAAATGTGTTGACCTTATAAACACAGTCATTTGTGATGTTTGTTAATTGTAAAAAAGGTGGCCCAATGGTCAACACTGCTGACTATGATTCAGAAGGTTGTGTGTTCAATCGGGGTAAAAACAGACTTGCTTCTAGTACTGGTATGTAACCAGGAAAGTACTGGTTAGATGTCAGGAAAATGGTAACTGCACGATGGGTCTCATTGGCATTAGGAAAATGTATGCGGCGAGTGTCGACCTCATCAACACAGTAAGTTGCATTTGCTAGGGTAAACACATCTTTGGAAAATAGTAAAGCATTTACATCATTCTGTAGAATAAAGTTTGTTTTTTGACATCTGTAAATTGTTTGTATCTATTTTGCTCAAGCTATAGATTGTACTAATCTGTACATAGAAAATAAAATATAATTGTTTTCAATTCCTTTCCTCAAATACAAATATATGAAATAAACATACAAAAACATTCATTGAATGGTAAAATGTTCTTATGAAATAAGAATAATGTAAAACCCGATAGATGTTAAATATAGTTAAAAAGAGGTAAATAAACTAGTATAAATGAACTAAACTGTCGGAATTACACTTTAAAATATTTTGATTATTTCCGATTCGATTATCGATTAGGAGTTTTCAAACCAATCCAATAATCGATTATGAAATTTGTCCGATTAGCCATCAGTAGTCCGTATATTTAAAAACGCACAATGTTTAGGATTTCTAAATTATCATTGACTGACTTTTTAGGATACAATAAAACAATTTGACACGATATTGCATGTGTTTGTAACATGTTACATAAATTTCATAACGATCAACACATATAATCATAAAGAGTTTCAAAAGTATTAAAACGGAATGGTTGGTAATAAATTGTGCATTTTAAAATTTACTGAGTATATAAGCATATTGTGTACTAAGAGTACACGAACCTTGTCACATTGGATAAATTACGGGGAAATTAAGAATTAGGCACTTGCACATACTTAATATGTGGTGATAAAACATTTAAAATGGATTTACAAGCTTTGTACGACATAATAGACAAATTTGAATGGAAAGATTTACACATTTTGATCATCAATTTTACATTCATTTGTACCTAACTTTGTACCTAACTTTTAAATTTATCGATATCTATTAAGAGACCACTTTTTGTCTGTACCTTAAATGGCCTCTTAATACAATGTCTACCATGCATACATATTTTTAACTACAGTAGAACTTCGAAACCTCAAACAGTTTTGGCTCGAACAAAGTAGATACCTCGAACAAGTCTTAGCGAAATCCCTTCTTATTTCATTTTATTTAACAGAAGATCAGTCGAACCATAGACCTAAATACTGGTATTTAGGTCTTTGGTCGAACGGAGATAGGTCGAACACTTGAACATGAATTGCAGTACCTAGCTACCATTTCATTCATTTATCACCATAGATAGGTGGAACAAAAAGTACTGAACATTTATTCGCATGTCGTGTTAATTACTTGACAGTTGTACTATATTCATATACTTATGTGACAGTTGTACTATATTCATATACATATGTGACAGTTGTACTATATTCATATACTTATGTGACAGTTGTACTATCTTCATATACTTATGTGACAGTTGTACAATATACATATACTTATGTGACAGTTGTACTATATACATATACTTATGTGACAGTTGTACTATATTCATATACTTATGTGACAGTTGTACTATATTCATATACTTATGTGACAGTTGTACTATATTCATATACATATGTGACAGTTGTACTATATTCATATACTTATGTGACAGTTGTACTATATTCATATACTTATGTGACAGTTGTACAATATACATATACTTATGTGACAGTTGTACTATATACATATACTTATGTGACAGTTGTACTATATTCATATACTTATGTGACAGTTGTACTATATTCATATACTTATGTGACAGTTGTACTATATTCATATACATATGTGACAGTTGTACTATATTCATATACTTATGTGACAGTTGTACTATATTCATATACTTATGTGACAGTTGTACAATATACATATACTTATGTGACAGTTGTACTATATACATATACTTATGTGACAGTTGTACTATATTCATATACTTATGTGACAGCTGTACTATATTCATATACTTATGTGACAGTTGTACTATATACATATACTTATGTGACCGTTGTACTATATACATATACTTATGTGACAGTTGTACTATATTCATATACTTATGTGACAGTTGTACTATATACATATACTTATGTGACAGTTGTACTATATACATATACTTATGTGACAGTTGTACTATATACATATACTTATGTGACAAACAAATCACTAAGTAGAACCATTAAATTTGTAATGAACAAAGTGCAATTTTAATTATTTATTGAATTGTGGAGTGAATTAAATTCAAATTATCATCTTTTACAAATCTTAAACAAAAGGGCAAACTTTATTGTAAAAGTCGTCGAAGAGTCACTATTCTGGAGGCTTCGCCCATATGGGAAACCGGTGGCGGCGTTTAACAAATGCAAATACAAACATTTTTTATCTTCATCATTTTCACAATACATAAATGTATATTCGAGTCATAGTCATGAAAATTAATACCTGTGTTATTACCTTGCATCTAAAATAGACCGTTGTCGTTATAATTCCGTGATACAAATTTTTTAATTAAGTCTGTTTTTGTTTTCCTTTCATTGCTTTTTATTTGTTATTATTATGGATAATGCTATGTCTATTGATCGACATGCATTCAATATGACAACACAAACAATACACAAATGCCATGATTTCAGGATGCTTAGTACATAAACATTGTACCGGGGACAGACACATGTATATCATAGATGTCTCGAACAATAGATGTCTCGAGCAATAGCTGTCTCGAACAATAGATGTCTAGAACAATAGATGGCTCGAACAATAGATGCCTCGAACAAATTGCTACATTCGACGGCAGTTCGAGGTTTTAAAGTTTTACTGTACTGTAAATCACTTTCTTTTCGCGACATTAAATTTTTGCATTAGTCTTGCCCAGTAGTATTTTGCGAAATAATTAATTCGCATTTTTCCTTCTTCGCAAAGTTAAGATTGACGGAAATGGTTTGTGTTGTTGTTTAAACATTTATTTAAAAGTCAAATCGTTTTACACTCACATCGCTTTTTATGCATAACAGAGTATACACAATTTCGGATATGCATCAAATTCGTACATGCATGATTTTATTCGCGGCGAGTATATTTTCTTGAGAATTTTGAATTTGAAACAACCAGTACTAATTGCCCTTTCACATGCAACTTCAACATACAAATCAATGGTGGATGAGCCAAATGTCATGGAAAGACCTGCCCATCTTGATATCAAAACCGGACCCCCTGGGTTACAGCCCAACACTCGACCTACCGAGCTAACTGGGCAGGCTGTTCATCAAGACGTGTAAACCAAGCAAATCAAGAAAATAAACAAAAGCATCAATATTTAATTTGTTTATTGCATAAAATTCATATAAAATATGTTCACAAATTTTAAGACTGCATAGAAAATAAAATGTTCATATTTGGTTAAAAACCTCTGAATTAAATTCACAGACAAAGGCTAAAAACAAGCAAGAGACACATGGTCACCCTGTATCAAATGGTTTTATTAATATGAAGCGCTATGCATATAAAACAGCACAGGCCTCTGCCACCTAGTTAATTATTAAAATATTTTCAATAAAATTCAATAAAAGGGCCATATCTCTGATTGTAATAATGAAACCATTTGGCTTAGGTGAGTAAAAAATAACATAAAAGCTGGTAATACTTAGTTTAATCGGGAAGAAAAAGAAAATCAAATACATGCTTGCCTTAATACATATACTTTGCAAAATAGGCATTCTTGCTTTGGATGAGTCAACCATCATTAAAGGATATGATAGAATTACTGAAGTCACACAAGAGTATCAATCTGTATCAAGCATTGACTGTTAGGATCATGGCCCGGGCTACCAAGATTATGTCCCTTGACAGGGTTTATTTTGGCTATTTTGGGAAGATGTCCCATACCCTTTAAATTGGGACTTTTTGGCACATTAAACTTAGAAATTTGGAAAAAGACTAGGAATTACAGCAATTTAGTGAATTAATTAATGGACAATTGTTATTTATTAAACTGCCTGTGACAGAAAAGCCTCTAACTTGGCTAAATTGAACCAATTTTTTTTCTTCAGATTTTTACATTCAAACGGGGAAAAATATATACTTTATTGCATTGAGAAAATAGCCTAATAACGGCTATAAAAACAGCTGAAAAAAAACCAGTTAGACATTGGGACAAAGTTTGGTAAAGATTGGATAAATGCTAATGTGGCATCCATGTTATTACCTCAAGGAGGAATACATTACTTTATATGCTATTTCATAATACAGTTGGACCTCGTTTATACGACAACCTTTTATCCGAATACAGTCGACTCTCGTCGACCGTCGGAAATAGTTCGTCTTAACGAAAATTCGTCGTAACGAAAATTCGACGTAAATGTCGGGAGGCCATTTTGGTGGTGTTACGTGAGAAAGTCTTGTTCGTGACGACTGCTTTGTGTTTGATCGCCATTTGCATAAAACAAATGTTTAAGATGACGTGTTTTAATTAAAGTACACGCTTAATTAAATCACTCATATTGGCATGTTTTACAAACTATCGGTTTGATCGCAGTGTTCAACAATTCGACATGTTTGCATTAACACAATGTAGTCTAATATTTTGCAAACATGTACAAATCCTTCAATTATGTAAACAATCGATAATTAAATGTGCGAAAATACAGGTAAATCAACTCCGTGACGTGTGAAAACATTCGTCGCCAGCAGGATACGATCCGACTTCGTGTTAAACAATAGATTTAAGGTGCGAACTTGTTAAGCGGGACTTCGAAAAAACTTCGACGTAACGAAAAACTTCGAGACAAAAATTCGTCTTAACCGACAGAAATTCATATACACAAAGATAAGATAAGAATAAAATCGGGACTTTTGAAAAACTTCGACGTAACGGAAAATTCGTCTTAAGCGAGTTCGTCCTAACGAGAGTCGACTGTACTTGGTATAATCCGAAATTAATATCAGGTCTTGATGTTTCTTAGGCACATTGAATTGAAACGGGATATTCGCAAACCATGTATTATTCAAAATAAAATTTCGGACCCGATGAACGAGGTCGGACTGTATATCAAAAATACATCATACTATTAGAGTCGATAATGAACAGCAGAACACCAATTAATATTGAGGGTTCAGTGCAAGACTATCCTAATTCCTATGTATTTATATAGGAATAAGTATAGTCTTGCACTGAACCCTCGATATGTTCAATAACCTACATTCCTTTATCTCCAGACGATAAGATACCTATGTGTACTGTGTAACTAACTGATAAAAAAGTATCAGCATGATTCAGATGCAGTTGAACGAATTATTATTTCATCAAATCATATAAATCAACCATTTTGAGCTTAAAATCTTTTGCTTAAATACAAACTGAAATCTACAGATTAATTAAATGAGAAGCATAGATATCTTCAGGTGACTTTAAATTGAACAATATCGCAGACATCTAAACTGTGGATTGGAAACTTCCTACTATCTCATTCAGATTGGTTTAAATTCTTGCAGGCAGCGAGATTTCCTTCAAGATCAAACCCACACTAAAATTTTTGTGACATCCACCACCATGATTCTGAATCAAGAGAAGTTGACTTTTGCATCCCCGTATCATCATATTACAACAACTATATATTTCTTGGTTGGTATTTATATGTTGTTGTGTATACCTTGTTGTTTGTATGTATGTATTTTTTGGTTCAATAGTGAGTTGTAAGGCTAAATGAGATTGCTGACTATCGTCGATTGATGAAGTGGCGGAATTTCACGATATTAACAGAGTGCGCTAAGGATTGTGGGTAAATTATTACTAAATATGGTTTCACCGATATCAGCCCGTTTCCAATCCATGGTTCATATGTCTGTGGCAACAAGATATAAGACACAGGCAAAGTTTTAGCAAGACACCCAAGGAATACTACGGCCACTTTATCTTCGTAATCTTTGACTTCTTCGATGAATCTTCTTCCTCCTATAAAACATAATGGTAAAAGTTAAGCCTTCAGTAATTCATCATTTGATACTGTACAACTTGTTCAATTGACATCAAATATTTTAAAGAACAGTCGAACCTCGTTCCTTTGAATTTATCACGTTCAAAATTTTATTCCGAATAATACACGGTTTCGAATAGCCCCATTCAATTTGACGTACATAAGAAGATACATCCAGATCTGATTATACCGAGTATTCGGATAGAACGAGGTCCGACAGTATTTCTAAGATAAAATGTACACGTATTTATCACAAAGCTTTAGTACTAGTAAGAGAAAATTATCAAATAAATTAATATAAGATGTTGGTAGGATTTTAATGCCATCTTTCAACAGCATTAGTTATGCAATAATAATAATAATAAAATACTACTGTTAATAATAATAATAATAAAATATTCTACTGTTAATAATAATAATAATAACAAGAGTGGCAAACTGTCACAAAATACGCCCGTCATAAGTCAGAGCTCAGTTAAAACAAGACAAAATTTTAGGTAATTTCAAAAATCAAAGGGTGATAACTCCCGAGTGACTTGAGCAATATGGCTGATTATCCAACTTGGTCGAGATATTCTGCCCACAAATATTCTTACCAAGTTCCGTAAAGATCGGATGAAAACTCTTTGACTTAGAGAGCGGACAACATGTACTAGACGCCGCCCGCATAATGAACGGGCGTATAAAAAAATACTACTGTTAATAATAATACTAACAACTTCCCTTAAAGAGGCAAGCACAGTCTTCCATGTGAGCCTCTATGATATACACTGCCTTCCTAAAAGTTCCTTCACACTTTGAACATTTCCTATCGCAATTAATCCATTTTCATATTTGTTTCACATGCAATAAATCAAAATTGCTTTTTAACATAGCAATGATATTCTATACAAGTACTTATAAATTTGTACTGAAACAAATTATCTTATTTTATGTATCAGATCAATCAGTTACACATACATTGGTTTCGGATGCAAGCCGATTGATGCTGCTGCCGAGATGTGCAAATTGTTGATTCTTAACTATCCATCACAGAAGTGGGATGAATAATTTTACTTCATGGCCATACATGTTTTACTTGAAATTCTGTAAGAAAAAGTAGCGTAATTCAATATATTTGAGTGTGAAGAAACTTTTGGATGGCAGTGTATATATTTACAACACTATGTTACACAAACATTGATAATAGGTAGGATATACATATAGATATAAATAGACAATTAAAATTTACCTGAAAAAAAATAAAAATAAGATCATACGTAAATATATCAATACACATGACACTATTCACAATGCAACATTATGCTGCCCATCAGAGCGAAACCATGCCAGGTATGATCTTTTCAAAGCCTTTAGAGAATGCAACTGTCACTGGTAGAGTTATTTTTATCAAGAATGTTTCTCAGCTAAAACATTGAGTAACACATATGAACATGTCTTGCGAATTCATTCATTCTACCACATTTAAGCACAGTTAAACCTGAATAATAATACCATCTGTTGGACTTTTGAAAACTGGTCTTAATATTGAGGTGGTCTTAATAATGAGGCTAAATTGAGTAAAACGGTGGAAATGGATTTGAAAATAGATTTCTTAATTTAGGTGGTCTTATTATTGAGGTGGTCTATAAGTGAGGTTTTACTGTATTTTTCAAATTAATTATAAATTGGAGTACTAATAGTACGATTATATTAACCACGACCATATGAATATATTACCTGGACCATTACATTTCGAAATAGAGGTGTATTGAAATGTTCTAGTTTGTCTGTAAGCTTGACAGAGAAAAAGCTCTGCTTGTTTTTGAAATAAGAGATAACCCAAACAGCAGTTATAGCTTTACACACAGGTGTATCTCCTTACCTAAATTGGCATGGATCTGTCCTGAAAGTACATGGACTGTTACTAATGTTAAAGGTCCATCTAACAGCACTATACTTACTGTTGAGATGCAAATTTCCATTTCAGTATGTAGGTCACTATTTTCAGCAGCTTCACCTGTCGATTCTTCCAGTCCTGAACTGTTTAACTTGATTTTTTTCACAGATGAAGTAGAGATGTTATGGCTAGTTGTTGAATTAAGTTTATGTTTAACTAACGATGGTGACACACTAATATCAGATTTTGAACTTGAATTCAATTTAATTCTTTTCTTATTTGTGTCAATACAGGATGGTGGAGGTTTTAGTCTGTCCCCTCCAGCAGCGGAAACATCAACTGATGTCATAAAATTTCCAGTTGATTTTCTGTAAAAAAAAGAAGAAAAGAAATATAACAAAGCCAACAAAGACAATGAACTTCAAAAAAGAACAATTTGATAAATAAATTAGCAATATCGACAACTAAATACTGTACGAGGGGCATTCAACAAATTATGTCACTGGTCTTTGTATGTTTAAATTTTTCACTGCATTGGAAATTTGTTCACGTCAACCCTTCAAAGTGTTCCCCTTGCACAGATGCACACTTGTGACTTCTTGCTATCCACGACCTAAATGCGGCAAAGTAGTATCCCCTTGGTATGCTGTTGAGACACCAGGGGGACGTCTAGTAGCAAAGAGCAATTTTAGCAAGGGAAATAGGAAAAAGTCACAGGGGCTTGGGCCAGGAGAATAAGGTGGGTGTTCAACCTGATTAACCTTTTCTTGTTCTAAGACAGATTGTACAATTTTACTTTTGTGGACTGAAGCATTGTCATGAATAAGCTGTATACCTTTCAAACCTTTACTTGTTTTTTTGATAGAATGTTTTGACAGATGTAAGTACTTTATCTTCGCAAGGAATTTGTACAGCAGGGCCACTAGAGTGGAAGAAAATGGCATATAAAACCTTCTTGGCACTTCTTGTCCTCTTTGCAATGACCGGCCTTGTCTGACTTTTACTAAGCCATTGTTTGTTATTTATGCTTCGCTGGGGCTCAAATAATACACCCAAGTTTCATCCCCAGTGAGCAACTCAGATATTTTACTAGGATTACAATTATTATATTTTTTCAAAAGCTTTTTGGCACAATCTAAATGCATGGCCTTCTGGTCTGGTGTCAACAAGTGGGGGATCCATCTAGCACAAAGCTTCTTTAATTTCAAACAGTCAGTCAGAATATGATGGACGGTCCCTTCTGAAATGCCTAGACTATTAGCTATCTGGGAAATAGTATATCGGCCATCTTTATCTACCATAGCTCTAACAGCAGCAATGTTTCCCTTTGTTGCTGAAACAACAGGCCTACCAGGACGGTTACTGTCTTGCAGGCTATATAGACCCCCATTTAAATTTTAAACCCCGCAAAGAAACTCAGGCTTTAATGTTCTTAAGGTTTCATTATAGCATTGAAAAATAGCCACTACATTTGTATATATGAGTGTGTATAATTCAACAACAAATATCTTGGTCAGTTTTAAGCAGATTAAATCAAAATTTCACAGGTGTATTAAATAAACATCCGCAATCAACTACATGAAATTCCCATGCTCTTATGCAACATGGTTTCTACGGAAGGTCATTAGTGACATAATTTATTGAGTGCCCCTCGTATACACTTATTTATTTTATTATAATTTCCATTTTTTAAAGAGAGATTAAGTTATTTACAGGGAATGCCACATACACGAGACAGTGCCTCCCCACACAAAACCCCCACCACCCCTGGGAAAACAACAGTCTACCACACATTAGTGACCGAGGAGGTACAAGGTTAAACATGTATGGGAATAGAGGTGCAAGGAATGGTCTGTGGGGTATAAAAAATAACAAATGAGCATCACTGAACGATTTCCAACCTCTTCTGTAAGTGACGTCATTTCCAGAAAACGTCACGTCATTATATACTGACAGTAAGCAACATTTGCCCCATATGGCAATATGAAAACGAAGTGACCATATGGAGTAAATATTGTTTCCTGCTTGCAAATAATGACATCACATGATGCGTTTTCTTGAAATGACATCACTTTCAGAAGAGGTTGTAAATCCCATAGTGGCGCACAAATGTAAAATACCTTTTTACTTCAGGTTGTCCGTCAGTTTCATCAGCGGATGTAGGCCGTCTCTTTTTAGATGCCAATATCTGTTTTTTGGTCATTTCTCTACCACGTCTATTCATTCGGTACTTTCTTTGAGGAAGTGGAATGATGTACTTGTTATACAGTTGAACCAATTCATCCTTATCCAAGAAATCAAGATTGTCATTCTGTATGTATCGCTGGAATATAATCAATATACCCAAATTATCTAAAAAACCAGATTTTACAATTTTATACCCAAATTATCTAAAAAAAACAGATTTTACAATTTTATACCCAAATTATCTAAAAAAAACAGATTTTACAATTTTATACCAAAATTATCTAATAAACCAGATTTTACAATTTTATAACCAAATTATCTATATTTAATAACCACTTGAAATATATTTTCTTGTCATCTATTTCAGGTATTAATATTAAACATTGCACTTCAATTATTGATTAAAATTGCTATTTTCGTTAAGAGAAGCTTTTTCTATTAGAAAGGATTTCTATTCATTTTCGTTTTTTCTTAGACTGAATAGTAATATATAAGTAAATGATATTGATCTACGTAACGTGTTTAATAACTTTGTTTGTATGAATGTTTGTTTAGTGTGTATGATTGAATGTATGCTCTGACTGTCTTTGTGCTGTTTTGTGTTATATAACCAAAGGCACGAGTATGTTAATAAAGAAATGTAAAAAAAAAAAGAATTGATTATATATTTTGGTGAAAATGAATTTACATTGTGCGAAAGTAAAGTACCTGTCAATTGGGTATTTGTTTTTATGTTAGGTAAAATTATATGGAAAAAAAGTTACACCAACCTCAGATTTATAATGCATCTTCAGTTCTCTCATAAATTTGAAAAAATTGGTCCTTTGTCCAAATTAAAATGTAAAATGTTTGGCAAACATGTACCATCACTATTGATTGAAGCTTTATAATCATTCTAAAATCAAACAATTAATGTTTGAAAACCATTATATGTCCTCCATACCGTGCACTGTCAGAAAGAGGACCTTGACCTTTGACTATTTACAGTGATTCCAAAATCAATAGGGTTCATCTACAACTCACAGCCAATCATCCTACCAAGCAAGAACCCACGAGGCCAAAGGGTACTTGAGTTATTGCGCGGAAACAGATTGCCACATAACAATCAGTTGGACATTGACCTTAGACCAATTGACCTCAAATCAAAAGGGTTCCTCAACTACCCATATTTTTGTTTAATGGATGTGGGCACCAAGTTAGAGGAGGGTAGCTCAAGGCGTTGTACTTGTAGAGCTTTTAATCAGAAACGAAAAGATTAACGACCGACAGACATGTACAAAGCAATGTGCCCTTTCTTCTTCGGAGGGGGGGAGGGGGCTAAAAAGATATTACCCTGCATTCTGAAAAGTTAGAACAATAATATGCAAACAGCAGCAGCACAGAACATTATTCTTGACAAAATATGTGTGCACATGTGATTACTTATTATTACTATATTAGTCATAACTTTACACATGGAATTATGACATAGCTTCTCATGGTAGAAGCAACCACTATATAATTTAATGCAGATCGCCTAATAACCTAGAAATGTTTTGAGTTTATAATCACAGAAAATTGAAAACTGAACGAAGCGGAAAATGGGACTTCTTTCCAATAGAATGTTGTTGCTACCACTAATAAGGCAATTTTTTTTTATCTGTGCTTAGGGTAACAATCTCAAAAATGCTAGGTAGGTATTTTTTTTTTTTTCAAAATCAATTAAAAATCTAAAAAAAATCTCCAGGGTTGTAAAAAAATAGGGTCGGGGTAACTGAATGTTCAATAAAAGAATAGTTAGAGTGCGCATATCTGATGTCATACGCATACAGGGGTGTCGGTACGAGCTAGGAGATGGTAAATTTACCAAGGAAACTAAGGCATCATCAACCAGCCACTTTTCTTGTATGAACGATCAAATTAATAATACACCTGTTAACAGTTTCACACTGTACAACGTTAATATCAGAAGCGTATTAAGTGAAACAAAGAGTTACCTAACCTGAATTGCGAGTAAAGCCAATGTGCTATGCTTAAAGTTGATAGAAAATGCTGATTTCTTAACTGCCCGTATAACATTGTTTCTTGTTCGATTTTCAAATACAATAAACCAATGGAAAGATTACAATCTATATTTTCCAAAAATATACAATTTAATATATTTGATGTAACCGCAAGCACGGAATCAATTGTTAAACTTTACCACATATCGGGAGTTTGCATACAAGATATAAGAAGAGATAAGGAGTCAGTTAAATTTACTCGCAATAAATCGATAGAAATGGGGGGAGTGTAGTGCCTTTTTGAAACTGATAATTGGTGTTATTGAGTGAAGTACCCCCAGACCATCAACTACTTTTGGCGATTTCCGAGATTCTTCAATAATTAGTGACACCTCTGTAAATAAGTCTTAGACAAGGGTTTTTGGCTAACAGATTCATAAGAAGTATAAATGAATCCAGCCATGTGAAATAATACTACGGATATCATGATGCAATTTCATGACATACAGTACAATTAAGTATTAATTTAATTAATTAAATATATTAATTACTATATAGTATTTTAAGTGTCTGTTTTCATTTCTCTCGATAAATTAAATGGTTCCGTTATAAAACAATGATAACAATTTGAAATAACAACTTCGATAATGTGCTGAAACTTTTCTATAAAAGACGTCACAAAACATCATCCGATTGTTGACTATCCGAAGTACTGGTGCATTCGAACAAGCAACGAGATCTCATAAAATAGGAATTAACAAACTGTTTTTAGGTGTGCAATAATAGACAACATAAATTCTTACCTGCTTCAGAACAGAAATAAGATCATCTGTTGACATTAATTCAGGGTATAACAGAAAATTCGAATCACTGCTCGATGCCATGTCTGTGTGTGGGTGCAGCGTTATAATAACACGTTGAAAATACAACAACCGGCACAGGGTATGACTAATAGAGTACGCATTGGAGATTTTACGGCGCATTGTGCGCATTGGGCGCATTGGAGATTACCGATTTTATTTTATGTTATATGAAGTGTTATTTAATGATACAATATGGATGAAAAATATTAATATCAGAAGTAATTCATAAGTGTATCAAACAGTTCATACAAAAACATTGTTATTGTTCAAGATGAATTACACAAAATCTAAAAATATCTCCAATGCGCCACTTGATTAAAATACGCATTGGAGATTTTCCTGCGCATTGGAGATTTCCGATTTTACTTTATGTAATAGTTAGTGTTATTTAATGATGTATGGATGACAAATATTATTATTAGAAGGAATTCATAAGTGTTTAATCAGTTTATACAAAAACATTGTTAAAGTTCAAGATAAAGTACACATATTATAAAAAAAATCTCCAATGTGTCACTCATGTCAAGATGTTTACCAGCATATTTTGTAAATAGCCATAATCATTTTCATAATCCATTATGTGAAAATCACATGCGCATTGAAGATAATCGGCGCATTTTATTAAGTTGTTGTTCACTGTTCATAGTTGCCAGGCGCGTATCCAGGCATACGCACGTACGCCAATGCGTACAATTCGTCAGTAAAAAGTGAAAAAATAAAAGTTCCAAAAATACAATAAAAACTGAAGGCTGAGGGAGGAATGGGGTTATCGGCAAATTACCCTGAATATATCAGTTATTTGATACTGTAATTTAAGTAGTATGCTAATGACAAAGAAAATGCCATATTAACACTGAAATATAGAATGAAAACGCACCATTTGCCTCCTTATTTTCAAAATTTTCTTCGGGGGTGAACCCCCAAACCCATACCGGCGGGAGCCCCTCCCACATCTACCCCCGCCCCATTCGCAGCGTGGCGTACACTTCAAAGCCGTCCAGGTACGCCCCTGGTTGCCCACGCAGAAAGTTCAACGACATGATGGTTATGGGAGGATGAAAGTTTACAATTTCCCATGTCTCTGATGGCGCGTTCTCGTTCTTTAAATTCGTTTTCTACTATGTGTTGCCACAGTTCAATAAATTTCGGTAAATCACACAATTTCCAACCGGTGGCAGATTTTAAAATGTGGTTTGCGCTTTCGGCAATTTTGGTTGTCCAGTTGTGTTCAATTTTACCGTTTCTTACTGGGATAATAACGTGCGTTTATAGCAGTGGTAAAAGTCTATTGTTAAAATAAGACACGAAAGCGCCATTTTTTTCATTCGCAATAATGAGATTATGAACATATTCAACGCGAGATTTATACGTGTCATCATCCAGCGTATTCACAATGCCATTCTTATCAAATATCAATGAACACATTTGCTGTCTCTCTTTGATTGGTATACCCACATGTCCTCCATGTATTTCATCGCGTTGTTTTTTAAGTGCCTTGTACAGAGCACATGTGTTGCTTCGGTGATATGTGTCGCGATTTGGTGTAGAAATGCACAGTAGGTTTTTGTTGTGGAACTCGTATGTATAAAAGTCGGTCCGAAACATATTGGGTGACCTAATGAAGTTCTTCTCACCACTGAAGTCTCCTTGTACACAGTAGGAGTAGCATGGAAATCTCCAAGATTGAACGTTTTATTCATGCTCAAAACTTCACCACCGTCTTTGCAGCAAAAACTTCTAATATCTCACATCTGTTGAGTGTTGAACACTGTTACTACTGAATGGTTAAGGCCTTTTATATGCTGAACATTCTGAACAAACTCTTCGTCATTTCTTCTACGGCGATCACATGATCGACAGCATCAGAATTTGGACAGTCTTTCTTGTTCAAATTCAACTTAAAATTTCTAATTTTCGTCGCGTTGTTTTTCAAAATCGTCGTCTGTTTTTTTTGTTCATGTTTTTTCTACTTCTTTCACTCGGAGCAATTCTTAAGCTGTTCCTTGAGTTTATTTGACACGGCTTTTTTTGTTTTTATATATATCTTATTTCTATCTATGTTCTTAGCAGTACCATGAAGTTTTAAACCAGGATACTTGCCAATGTACTCCCCAAGAGCCAGGTTGCTAGGTAGATAACTATATAATCTGCCGGTATGTTGCCAAACCATGTCACTCGACGCTTAAAAGTGTCTATTGATGTGGACGCATTGAGAGTCCGATATGATCTTTGGAGCTCGAGCACGTCTTCATACATCGGTTGTGGCTCCAGCGGTATATATTCGCGTTTACCTTTAACAGCCCTTTCAACGCAATATTTTCCATTTCTTACACTAACGGTAATGAGTTTACCGGCCTGATTAAACAAAAGCGCTTTCGGGCATGATGATTTCTTCCAGGCGCCACAATCGTCCCAAATTTCCGTTTTCTGACCATTAGTGCGACTAGTCATATTCTCAGAGTTATCTAATATGTCTTTTCTGCCGGCTGGTATTTCTTTGAGGGCTGTATGTGGAGAGCGAAATATTTCCAGCATTGAAGTTGTGCTTAAAAAAGAATTGCCCAGAGGACCAGGGGAGAACTCAGATTCACTGTCCGTGTCAGTCACATCCCACCAAACTCCACGCAGCGGTAATCTTCCCTTGCAGTACAGCGATAACTATAAGGGGAGATCACTGCGTAGGAGATTGACATCCCACAGTGGTTGTTTCCCTTTGGACAACTCAAAAATTAAGTCGAAACTATTCGTCGCACAAATTCATTTGACAATTTGTTTTAAGATTATCAAAAATTGTACAAATGTACTCATAACAGGATAACAACACATTTATTATGATTTGAATTCATTATAACATCTAAATACCTTTTCATAAAGCGGGCCGGTTAGACCGACAATCCGGTCCGTTTTTACCGGGCCGTTTTGGCGGCGGAGCGTTTTGACTGCATACCCCGGATTTCCGTTATTAATAGCTGTACACTGTAAGGGAGCGATTCAACTACTATGTTAATGGTTGCTCACTTTTATCTGCTCGAAACTGTTAGCAGAATTTAATCAAGCAACATTAAACCAAACTGTTTATTTCATTTTAGCTTATTTTATTCTGTTATTTTATTAAACATACCCCAAACTCAATCTAATTAAAATCAGCTCCAGTCGCACGCTCCTATACTATACGCTAACTGGATCTGATGACTGCCCAATACAGGTCACGTTCAAGTGACATTTGAGTAGCAAATCAAATCATCGCCTGCAAAATGCTGTGGTATAGAGTTATGATTATTCGTCGATCTCCGACGAGCTCCGTAAATTCTGTTTGAGCGTAGATCACCAAGACGTTCCGATTACGTATTTCCGTCAATTTCAATATGGCTGCGCCCATGGACACAACCGCAACTCCTACACGGCAACATTCTTTGGTTAATATGTGTTGTTTGTGTGGTGCTTCGTTTTTGGAAATATTTATAACCAGAAGCGGCAGGAAGGGCGTTAAATAACAGTATAAACAATACAATATACAATACAAAATATTTTATTTTGGTCATGGTTACATGTTTAACAACACACAATGTTATGACAGACAGATAACATGTATGAGTAATCAAACAATTCACTTTTAAGTATGCAATGTAAAAACAAAACAGAATTAGTTGGCTGAACATGTTCACGTGTTTATGGGACAGCGATGTTTATTTATCGGTGAATGGTTTAAAAAGTTGGGAGAATTTAAATATCTACAATGAAATCACGAGAAAATCGAAGGTCACGTTGTAGGAATTTCATTGATGACTTGGAGTTCAATTTATGTGTATAATTAGACTGTGTTTTTGTTGTTCAATTAAAATATTTTGTGATATAACATGTGAATAGATTTGTACTACTAAGTGCGAATTTGTTTTGCAAAACCTGGTTCAGGTTTGAGGTTTCAGTTTTGTTGAAGTTTGGTAGAAAAACTTAAACCAGTTTAGATTAAGATTGGTCTGCAAACAAACAGATTGTTTAGTCGATGAAAAATGGCCCACGTGATTTTGATTGTGCGAGATAAGAAAATCAGAGTTAAGAACTTTAAAACGTCTGTTTTGCAACGTAACATAGTGGACAATTTTAAAGTCAGGTTCCCATATAGCAAAGAAACATTTATTTTTAAACATTGCCCCACTTATGAGTGACACGGTCACCCGCCATAAAATCAGTCCACCATTTTGTTTAACTAGTATACGATTATTCGGATAAATCAAACCAGACAAACCACACTTGGAGGTGATTCGGTCAGTTTGATTAACCAGTTTAAGATTTGTTATTAACAAATACAGAAACTTGTTTTAGTTTGAAACCAGTTAGTTAAAACAAATGAAAGGTTTGTCAAACCAGTTTTGGATTCAAACCGGTTTGGTACAAACAAATTCGCCCTAAGTACTCCATAAGCAGAAACTCCGAATAAACGATAATGACATCAGTTTGAGAAAGACGACAAACACGGTTTTGTAAGGAGAAATTTCATTGGACCACAAACGAGTACCGGGTTACGCATATCTATTTTAGAGAGGTTATATGAACGTGACCTCTTACGGAGTGTAGTCAGATCCTAACAGCGGAAAATAAAGGTGCTAAAGTTATTGGCTGATTTCAATGAAATTGACCCCAAACTGGCCCTAAAGATTTGTTCACTGTCTGATGTGGGGAATATATTTCAGGTGACACACAGTTATTTTCTTTTTTTAATGTGTATATGGCAGTTTGAGGAACATGTATTCTTTAAATTAGAACATATAATGATGATGGTGACTTTCAATAGGACAGTTAGGGCATAAACAGCTATATGCGGCTTGATCATGCCTTTTCGCCGCATATAGTTCGCCTCGCCAAGAACTATATGCGTGACGCATTTAGTTCGTACGCGAACTATATGCGGCACGGCCTTTATGTGGCACTACAAAGCTCCCTTCTATTATAACGTCACAACTCAATCCCACGATGCATTAAATACAACTTGATGAGTACTTCCTGAGAATATGAAAACAGACGATGAGTCTGAAAATATTCGTTACATTTATCAGGCTAATTTATGTTTGTCTCAACAGTGAACTTATCTGGACAAGGTTGGAATTAGTGATAATAAACTATACCACGATAAGTTGAGAGTGACGTCATGCAATGTTTACATGGTTTCACCACCTTTATTGATCAAAATAGGTAAATCAATTAACAAGCAACCCTATTTATTGTGATATTGATTTCATTAAAATAACAGCCGTGATAGCTCAGATGGTAGCGGGTCCGCGCCTTACAATGCAAGTAAGTTTTTTAGTTTTGGGTCCGAGTTCGAGACCATCGGGAGGTAGTTGTTTTCTTTTCATTACAATATTATATATTTCGTTGGTCATCTACAGTTGTACTTACACGTCTTATACTAGTTAGTGTTCGCTCCAATATCATTAATTAAAAACATTGTGTAACGTGTGTACATGTATTTATAAGCTATTCACTAAGAGCACGATACCATCGTGCAGTAGATTTACATGTACATTTATCGCTTTACGGTATATGGAACAAAGTTCCGTGTTCACCGACCCTGGATAATGTTAATCGCAAAATGTACATGCTCATTTTATTAAAATTGAAATCAAGCAATACATACTTTAGTTTATCAGTGCTCGATTTTCCTTTTTTAAATAAAATCAAATAGCTTTTAAGAACGTTGTCACAACCTCCTATGTTTTAAATGTGTTTTCTATACATGTATGCAGAATGTAATTATAAATCATTCCATTTCAGATCTTGTCAAGACAGTCACATCCATTCCATACCAGACATGATTAACACCATATTTAAGTTGTCTGACTGCAAACAAATGCACAGTCTTCTGAAAGACATGATGGTATCCATGGAAACTGTAAGAAAATCTAAAAATAACCAACTTCAAACTTTGGATAAAGCAAAGAAAGAGGCTTTAGGTCAAGTCAGTACATTCCAAAAAGAGTTGGTCGCCATCTTGAGTAAAGTTGCCGAGTCATCACGCAAAGAAATAGAAGTTGTATACAAACAACTAAAAACAGAATGTTACTTTTGTCAACATTAACCATCTCTCTTTCAGCCCTTTGGTAATTCAATCTCAAGTCAACCAATATTCACAAATAAATTGCACTGGACCCTAAAATTTTTATTTCATGTATGAATGAAGTTGTAGAATACTGTTAAATCTTGTTCTCTTTCCTATAGAAATGTTCAAATCACAAATCAAATTCACTGGACCCTAAAGATCCTTATTTAATGTGAACTACTACCGCCGGTCATAATGATGAGTGGTATACAGTTAGTGTTGGTAAAGCATGTCCAAGTTCCATTGTCGTTAGCTCTCGGATATTTCCGTACCACTTCGTTACTTTAGGAACATCCTCTAGTGTATGTCAGGCGGAGCACTATGAGGCAAAATTCAACATTTTGTGCGGTCAAAAAATAGTTCTCGTAAAACAGATTTAACTTTAAAACAACTTCGATAAATTCACATAAGAAATGGATTATCGTTGTCATTTCTATTTAAAAACTCACATATTTCAGTCTTCATATAGCTTAAATATGTGATTTTAATCCCGTTTCATTAGAACTCCAGCGTTCACGCCGCCATATTGTTTACATGATATTCGAATGGTATTTCCAAAAGTAGTGCCTAACGAACATTCGAGGCACTCGACTTAGTTGGCCGAGGTTTTCCGAATGGTCCAAGTTCGTGAAGAAGAGTCCCAAGAAAATGTATATCAAGAAACATTTCACAAGTTTATGTATATCTACACTTTTTGTTGAGCTCTGGTTTGTGGTATAACCGAATGGTGTTGTTCTTTGTTGGTCATCGCTTCAGTTTCCTGTGTACAGATGAATTTCTAACCCTTGAAAATTCACCGTGAAACCGACAATTCAAAACTGTCAAGAGGATTGTCATCACCTAAATGAACAAGAACAGTTAACTTAGCATGTTGTAATGTAGTGTTTAAACATGATATAATTACTGATAAAAGTAAACATGAATAGAAATATACCAAATAATGATCATGAATCCTGAGTTTGAACAGGCAAGCGTTTTAGTAGCAGGATGCAGACTGAAAATAAAATAAACTAAAACCTATTTCAGTACATATTTTAAAGTTACCTTGTTTGGTAATTCCACTGCATGTTGTATTTTATTTTTAATTCCATTGGAATCTATTGTAAGATTGGTGCCCTCAGTGCTCAGTATAGCTTATGTTAACATTTCTCTTTCCATTTTAACACAGTCCTCTTTCTCAACATTCCGTATTTTATCCTGCCATACGAATGTTTCCATTAAGATCTCCAAACTTGTGTGGACCCCTTACACACCTTATCAAAATACTTTTAGTTTATTTCAGAAAACTTTAATACAGCGGTGAATATTTTATGAGTTCTTAAACAAGACTGGAAAGAATAAAAATCCACAATAACTACTTTTATATTTAACAAAACGACTTTGGTTAGATGTCAGACATGTCCAATCCCCATTGTGTTTGTGTCTTTACTGTGAAGTAATTGAACTGCATTGACTACAAATATTTTTACGGCCGAGTGAATTTGATATGTGATTTGAACTGGGATTAAAAGGTCACCCAAATCATTTCTATTGGAACGAACCGCTTTATTCATTTAATAGATTTACTGCCGAACTAAAAGGTTTAAAAATTGACCAAAATGCTGCAACTAATAGATTGCTGGATTTAACCCGCTGAAACTAAGAGAACCACTGGCAGCTGTATATGCTGTAGATCTGTTCTTCATTTATTTGAAGACAACCTATGTACATCATATATCATTTTGTTCCGTAAGTCAACCAACATATTATAACCTATAATCTATGTCAATTGGTCAAATAGTAAGAGAGTTATGGACCTCCGAATATAGTTTTTCAGTTTTAGGACAGCATTGTACACTTATTCTGCTCTGATCTATATCAAAAGCTTTGAAACACACCCGGGGGTTCTAGATTATATGTTTGATCATTTGTTTCGAGTAATATAGCCCTTTATCAGTTTTTAAACCATATTTCAATTTTTTTTTCAAATTTGATAAACACACCAATAGAAAGATTTTGTTGCGCCGATTACAAATCTGTAAAAAGTTTGAGTCTTTCTATGAGCGTTTCCGAGCTATGGTGTGAAATCTTCTTAGATGTCTCCCGATATTTAATCTCTCGTGTTGACAGACAGGGCACTTAATTATAATTATATATGTATCTGATGGTTACCAATTGTGAGAATCACAAGTTTTGAACAGGCTATTGTTTAAGCATCCGGCCTTAAAGTAATACTTGTCATACGCAGCTTTCCGTGCCTTTTAGCTGGCTTATCGCAGTGGATTTTTACCCTTGAAAATGACCCGAAAATCGATATCGAGCTCCCAGCTCTACCAGTTTTGATCAATAGATTATAGAGGGAATTTATTTGCATACGTTAATTTAAACACTTTATCTTAATACTAGAATATTTTAGCAGTTTTGATAATATTCTTCAATTTATTCTCTTTCATTTAATGAAAACATATTTTATTCTAACAAAACATCTTCTTGCTTCCAATTTGATTTTAAAAGTATCACCTATCATTACATAGAACATAGAGTAAAAATCAGTAAAATTTTCCATTTCCAGAAGTTTAGGGACTAATAAATCATAATTTCCAATAATTGGAAACATTCTAGCAGATATGTCTGTTTTCTTGATTCAATGAACAATATCATGGTGTTTTTATAATTAATTGCTTCTTTCTTCCATTCTTTTTTAAAGTTAGTAATGTACTTTAAAAAATCTCGATTCAAAGATTCATATATGTCTAAATATAGATGCGTTATTGTTCCTGTGTCCGGTCCTTGCGATGGATTCCCCACAGAAATACAAGACACACTGTCGCTCTTCAGGGGAATTACTTTGACATTTCAATAGTCTATTGTTCACACAAAAACGGTCATGCCCTAATCGCTTATATGCAAATGAGTTACTATAAATAGAAACTAGGTCAACAAAATGGCGCCCGTTTGTTTGCAATTTAAGATACCCGCATACTACTCTCAAACCAAAGCCCGAGTTTGAGACAATCTCATTTTGGATTTCCTGCAAATATTCTGGAAATTTTGTGTGTGGTCTAAGATGAGAAAATCTCAACACTTTGAGACAATATTTGAGCTGAGATTTAGCTCAGATTGAGAAGCCTTGGAAGATCGGAGCAAATTCTTATTTGTGTTGTCAAAAGGTTGAATATCTCTTGTAAAGCACAGAATGCTAGTTCTATGCACAATTTGCCTTATATAAGTATCATTGGTATTTGTTCTGTGTTTATTACATGTAAGTTCTATCTTCTTTCTATAGTTATAAAGCAGTATTGATGCGTTCTTGAATTTTACTGCTTTCAGACCGGTCTCGGGTCGTGTCTGTAGCAAACAATATACCCCTCTCAATCAAGTACTTTTCTTGGCACAAAACTTCTTACTCTTGTTATCTACCATCCAGAGACATAATGAGGTCCTGAATAATGGTGGTTTTATCTAGAGTTCTCTCCCTGTATCAAATATCAGCCGACTGACCGCCATTAATACATGTACATATGCATATATTACCAAGACAAGCGTTGTAGAGAGAGAGAGAATAAGTTGCTCCAGGGAACGTCACATACATAAGACAATGCGTCTCCACACAGACCCCCGAGAAACGAACAGTCCATAAAACATATTTTTTAGAAGGCGCAAGGGTAAATATGTAAGGAAACAGGGGCACAATGAACGGCCAGGCCGACTATAATGGAGCACTAGGAGAATCAAAGAGGACAAACAGGGGAGATTTAATGGGTGGAATACGTCTACGGACAAGTCAAGACAGCAGGGAACAATCGGCCGAAAGTGGGGAGCAAATAACATGAAGTGAAAGAACTGTACATCCATGTATTTATTGTGAACCACCGTTATCCTAATTCTCTAACATTGATTCGTCAGTGACAATATTATTCAGACAGTTCCGAAGTAAACAAAACAACATACATGTACATTAGGTGTTTTGAACTGACGTAACATGCGGTGTTAGTTAGATTGGAATAACTCCCTGCATGAAAGTATCCAGCACTGACATTTATAGCTTGTGACGTCACTAATAGGTGCACGTGGTACGCAAAATGGACTTGATCTATTAATTATTTACAATTCATTTATTACTTAGAGAAAGTGCAGACATATTCTATTTATATTCTATTCTCATTGTAAACACTTTATAAATAATTTGCTGTCTAATTAAGGCAGGTGTGTGCAGTCCCAACATCAAACAGTAAACAAGAAATATCTTCAAAAAAGATGGTCGGCGCAATTGGAAGGTTAAGATTTGTTGTGCAACATAAAACAATGCCTAGAAGATACGATTGCTGGTCACTCCAGATCCAAAATGGATTTCGGTAAACTCACCGAAATGATAACCAATCCGCGTCAAGGTTACAAACGTTGTTCGGTTGAAGATAAATAGCCTTGATGGTTAACGTAAGACTTTATTGGTTTACACAACACTGATATGCAAATAGCAAAAGCATGTTGGTAAGGCTGCGCCGATAAAAAGAAAATATCAGTTCTTTGTTTTGTATTTCACAAGCATCGAAGATAACAGAACGTGACAACATGTAAACTGAGTATATTGTAGTTTTATTCAAACTTATTGATTGTACACGGATGGTGAAACATGTTCTTGCGACATATAGTTATCACTCAAGTTTGTTTTCTTTACAAACACAGTTGTTTGTCGACTTCATATAATACATGTACGTATATGTCCAAAAATGTAAGCTTAGGAAAGGAAACAGACCAATTTCATTCCACTAATTTACTTCTAGACCAGTAGTTAGTAGTTTGGCAATACTAAAACCTGTCTATGTTTAGCGACAGGTTCCTTTTTCGATACCTACCAACCAGTCAGGTAAAAAATTAACAAAGTGACAAAAAAACAACAACACTAAAATATCGTTCTTCCCACAAATAAAAACATTATTCACCGATACATAAAACCTCAATAATAAGACCACTGCCGGGACCCTTGAAAACTGGTATTTGAATTCAGGTGGTCTTAATATTGAGGTTGATCGAGCAGCAAAACAGTGAAAATGGACTTGAAAATTGGGTTCTTAATTATGAGGTAGTATTAATATTGAGGTGGTCTTTAAGTGACATTTTACTGTAGTTAACAAAAACAACACACAGTACTAAATAAATGACTAAATTCAATGATTTTTTTCACTTTTTGAACACGGTAAATGGTTACCTGACTACATTGTTGTCGACTAAATGGGCCAATATTGTTATGTTTTAACATCATTTCCGGGGATTTTGACATTTTTGGATTTTTTCTATCCTACTACCGTGAACCTACCCGCCTGAGGACGCTCAACATACATCCATATTGGTATGGCCTAATATCGTTTTGGATATTTTTCTTTCAACATCTGTTGCTTTCATTACCTCTCTAGTTTATGATAACATGTATTATTAAAGTTTGTTTACATTATACAGGGATTCCACTAGGTGCTGAATCTCAAGGGTCATTTTGATAATTTTTTACCCGATTTTACATTTTTATAGTCAAATAAGCTATATTTAGAGAAAAATGGACCCTTCAGCCAGAATACTGAGGGTCAAAATGTGAGTTTTTGGAAATTCCAGGAGTCAAAGGGTCAACTCAAGGGGCAAATGGAACCCCCTGTTATAGCAGTAAGAACCAATTTATAATACAATTCTCCACTTTGTTTTAAATAATAAATATGAATATGTAACCTCGATTTACGACAAGTTATCTCCTATCTTTACCTAAAAATTCTACAAATTCCTTTAAAACACAACTTTTTACATAACATTAAAACTGTCAAGCTGTTGACTGGCATGTATTTGATTCAGTTAGATAAAACGAATAAACAAAATATGAACTTTGGTGTTGTGTTGTCTTGGTTTGTTTTGTCTTCATTTATGTTCCACGCACGTATTGGCATAATACCGAATACAGTAAAACCTCACCTAGTGACCACCTAAATAATAAGACCACCTCAAAATTAAGAACACAATTTTCAAGTCCATTTTCACTATTTTTCTCATTATTCTACCTCAATATTAAGACCACCTCAATATAAAGACAACTTTTCAAAGGTCCGAATGGAGGTCTTATAAGCGAGGTTTTACTGTATATTTAAAATGTTCACGCCTTTTCTGTCTTTTCACACAATGAAGTTGAACTATCTATACAAAGTTTATTTGTATAACACCTGCCCAGCCTCAAGATATTTACTTTTTGAATAAAAGATGCCAAGTCATCAACAGTATGAATATGTCATTTTGTAACACTTATATACTAACGAATTGGCATATAAATACTTTTATACTCTTAACCATTTATAGAATCAATACGAACATGATGACATGTGGCAAACAGAGGTACAATACAGATATAACCACAGGAGGTTGTCGTGAGTTCAGTTTGTTTAAATTATATTGAATATGCTATATATAATTATATATAATACATATATATTTGTATGACGATGTACAATGTACAAGCACGAGCATATGTCCGTGGTACAAGTCAAATAAACTATTCTGTTCTGTTCTGTTTCGTTCAGACTGTATTGTTGTGGTTTAACGATAGAAGGGAGCTAACTCTGTATGGACACACACTACATTCTGAATCGGTTTGTCACACACGATTATGGTACGTTGAAATCCATATACATATATGTTTCATATCATTTTACATTGTTATTCTTAAATATACACGTCGGGGCTATATAATGATATCATTCTTGTATACTACGCTCTCTCGTATTCGATAAATATATTTCAAATAAATAATTTCTCTTATTTAATAAGCAACTGTTGATTTTTATGTTACGTAGTTACCGTAAAATCTCACGTAAGAACCACCTCAATAATAAATCCATCTCAAAATGAAGAACACAATTTTTTTCAAGTAGATTTTCACTCTTTATTCAACCTCCGTTAGAAGACCTGTTTTCAAGGGTCCCAAGGGTGGTCGTATTAGTGAGGTTTTTCTGTATTTTCTGTATCATAAAAAGTATCTGCATAATGTCATACTCTGTGAGTTTTTGAGTTATTCCTCTAAATCAAGAATAAATCCGCAGTCAGATTAATTGTATAACAAATAATGATGGAATCGTTTTAAATTAGTTGATTGTTTATAAATAAGCGTAGGCAATTATAATAAAATTGAACGCAGGCTGCCAATTATATCTGTCTCGCTAATTTTAAATATCTCTAATACTTTGAAAGACGGAATGTTTCGCATCAAAGAAAAGTCACGTGACATGCACGATGTACATTAGGGACTTGATGAATTAGATATATGATCTAGTTTAGTCCCGCGGCAATAGAGTCATATTCTTGCAAGTGTTAATGAAATGAAATACATATACTGTCCGTGCTTCGGATATAACTTAAACTGTACGAGTATTGGTAACGTCAGCACAGTTCAATGCATTTAACAATTTACAATAAACATTGATATAAAATGGCCAAAACTGTTAACACACATTTAACAGGAATAGCTATATATGGCAAAATTTATTAAACATACATTTAACAGCAATAACCGTTCATATATGGCCAAAACTATTAAAC
Source organism: Mactromeris polynyma (assembly GCA_032209605.1). NCBI lineage: Eukaryota > Metazoa > Mollusca > Bivalvia > Venerida > Mactridae > Mactromeris > Mactromeris polynyma. The sequence continues at coordinate 1,862,751 of JASFXZ010000005.1, forward strand.
ATACATTTAACAGGGATTGCCATATATGGCCAAACTATTAAACATAAATCTAACAGCAATTACCATATATGGTAAAAACTATTTAACATACATTTGACAGCAATTACCATATATGGCAAAAATCTATTAAACATGCAGTTAACAGGAATAGCCAAAAATGGTCAAAACTATTAAACATACATTTAACAGCAATTACCATATATGGTCAAAACTATTAAACATACATTTAACAGGGATTGCCATATATGGCCAAACTATTAAACATAAATATAACAGCAATTGCCATATATGGCAAAAATTATTTAACATACATTTTTTGACAGCAATTACCATATATGGCAAAAATCTATTAAACATGCAGTTAACAGGAATAGCCATATATGGCCAAAAGTATTAAACATACATATAACAGGAATATCCACATATAGGCAAAATTATTAAACATACTTTTATAGGAATTGCCATATATTGCAAACACTATTAAACATACAATTAACAGCAATGGCCATATCATTATGATTGTTAAAATGAACAACCACTCTATCTTATTATCTGTATCATATTGTGTTACGTTGTGAAGAAATGGAACAGCTACTTGAGCACACGGACGTATTCAGGGTACGTGGGAGGGTTAAGTGTGATAGACATACACAAGAGAGTGCTAGTCACTTGGGCGTTTATAAGCCCAAAAAGTTTACGTGAGTTTCTTATCAGATTTGGGTTTACGCCAGTCAAAACGCATTACGGTGCAACTGTATTGTATTCAACAGAATTTCGGATCGATACGGACAAAACGGGAGAAACTCTACTATCGCGCGCTGTTCATCAAAGTCGTGTAGGCGAATTCGCTTTAAAACACATTTTATACCTGATAAGTATTTTGTGTTTCCGCGAGGTAGTTGAATTTAACCAACATAGCGTCTTCACTTGAATTAAGATTATTTGAACCGGAAAAACTAGTATTTTACCAACCGTGGGTGACGTTAAAATACTGTGGTACGAACTGGAAGTATCGAGTATTGTGCAGACGACTGTTTAAGTTAATAAATCAATCGTATTAAGGGATAACGAGTAACAAACCGTATGTGCCGACCAAGGAAGATTAAACTGGATTTAAATTCATAATATTTGAGTGATTATTTATGCTGAATTTTAACACTAACTGTTATGTGTAAAAATCGTGGATATTGGCTGGATAACGAATGTAAGTAACGAACATGTATTCATCCTTGTAAAAATATAATCAGTCACATATTTATTACATATTTATTATGACAATGTCTATATACGTGTGCGGTAAGACGTTATATATTATACATAAATACTGTATATAGCTTCTTGGACTTTCGATTACGGTCAAATATACCAAAGAACTCTGATGGATATATACATGTATTAATTGTACCATACTGGTCACACTAAAAATCTGATAATTTTGAATTGTGTTTTCACTCGAAAATTAGTAAAATAATCAATTTCTTTTAATATTGATTTTAATGTTTGATGTTTTACTTCAATTTGTGTATGCCACTTAAACTCTTGCATAATTTAATTTATTTTTGTCGATTTATTTTTTTGTAGTCGTTCATGCGTGGTGTTTTCACTGAAACTTCAAAACGTTACATAAACGTGTGTACAACCAATAGCATGGCAACCAATTTATTTTATAATTTCGATTGTAAAAATTGATAGCAACCAAGCAACTGATGTTAATGGTGCATATCGACTTCTCAACCTAAACAAATGAAATTTTGGAAATTCGAGTATGATATTAATCTGTGTATTGTGTGAAGATTACAGTTTAAAATGCGAACAATCTCACTCTAGTATACAAGGGCCACACATGTAGATGTAGAGGTCCCGAATCCCATTTTAGTACAGTCAAACCTCACTTAAAGACCACTTCATTAGTAAGACCACCTTTAAATTAAGAATGCAACATAAATTTGACAATCATCATGATGTTGTATAGCAAACGGTGGTGATGACAATTAGTCAAATACAGTAAAACCTCATTTAAAGACCACCTCAATAATAACCCACCTTGAAATTAAGACACCTCACAAATGTTAAGTCCATCTCCACTGTTTTGCTTACCATTCAACCTCAACCTCAATATTAAGACCACCTCGATTTTAAGAATAATTTCAAGGCTCTCAAGGGTGGTCGTATTATCGAAGTTTTACTGTATTACCATTGCTAAGCCATTCACCAAGGAGTTTTATTGCTTCTGAGATATCGTTCTGTCCTTATACACATATCAATGTTTTTTCCTAGGGTGATATACGAGACTTTAGACCAAAGACGCTTTACGACAGATTGGAGTTTGACACGCCGAATGATTCCGGGTCCCGGGAAATAGACTTTAGATCCCGGAAGAGGGGATTTACCATCTCCCACTGTAGGGATTTAGACAAAATGCTTGGCTCTAGTGTGACGAATTCGAACCCCAAAAATTGTCAAATTGTCCAATTCCCCTGGGTCAGCCCCTCCCCTGGGGCAAAATATTGCTATGTGCATAAAGGAAGCGAAGTAGTGGCTCATAGCACAACATTCTCTCCCATATCAAACATTACAAAAAATCCATTTGAAATGTAAACAAGAATTACTGTGCAAGAATATGCCGACTCACTTTAACGCTTCAACAAGTAATCATTATTTCATTGTTTAATTTAAAACTACATTCGAAATTTATTTAAGAAGTACTGTGCTTTCATTTACACATGTAGCTCACTTATGTATTAAAGCAATGTAGAGAAATCAATTTCGAAATACAGTCGGACCTCGTTCATTCGAATTCAGCTGTCCGATATTTGATTTCGAATAACGCATGGTTTCGAATAGGCCAGTCGAGGTCCGACTGCGCATGTATATGTGTACAGCGATACGTATGTATCTATACTGCATATAGTTGTGTATTAAAACGGTGCATAAATCGTATACATCGTGTTTATTTCATAATAAACTATGAATGTGTATCTTACGTGAATTGCATCATTTATGTTAATTTTATGGATTCACGACATGTTCTCAGACAAGCGTATGACAAATGCATGTATTAACTATACAGTGAAACCTCAATAATAAGACCACGTTTAGGACCCTTGATTGCTAGTCTTGTTATTGAGGTGGTCTTAATATTGAGGTTGAATATAGGGCAAAACGGTGTAACTAGTCCTAAAAATTGTGCTCTAAAGTATGAGATGGTCTTATTATTGAGATTGAATAAACGGAGCAAAACAGTGAAAATGGACTTGAACGTTATGTTCCTTATTTTAAGGTGGTTTATTTATTGAGGTGATCTTTAAGCGAGGTGTGACTGTATATATATACATTACAGGTTTGTCTCTGAATATCATGTCTGTATATATGCAGTGTATTCTGTCTACGTTATCTTACATCGATCCTTTAAAATGTAACCTTGAAGTGATTTATTTGATTATGAACATCACACGTTTACGTTACTAATGCCTCAAATCTGTCTGACATTTCTATCAACAAGAATTTTTGATATCACCTCACAAGGTCACTCTGTACTGATGTTACATTTAAAGCGATTTTATTACGTAAACCGACGAGATTTATCACCTAAATGAGCCACAGAGTAATTGAAAGTCAAAATTAATTGACGTTTTACTGCAAGTTACTTTCGTCTTTATTGCATTTGTGGATTACATTTTACTGTGAAGAGTTGTCAACTTACACGTGTTCATATGTTGATACTTATTCCAGGTACATTTTTCTCTCTGTTCGTTTTTACACCCTTATCATCACTATTTTCTATGTTTATTCGTCTGTAAACTGTAATATTATGCAACGATAGCAGTTTAATTACAATTATTTTAAAATGAGGCCATAAATGTACGATGAATGATGATTTCAAAATTGTTGAATGTAAACAATATTATGTCAGTCCAGTTCTGTTTAGTTACGTTCGGGTTTGTTCTCTGTTCAATTCGGTAAGTTCATTTCTGTTCTGTTGAGTTCTTTTATTCTGTTCTCTGTTCCGTTCTGTTCAGTAAGTACAGTCCTGTTCTGTTCTGTTCTCAACTGTTCTGTTCTTTTTATTCTGTTCTCTGTTCTGTTCTGTTCTCAACTGTTCTGTTCTCAACTGTTCTGTTCTCTGTTCTGTTCTGTTCCTATATTGATGTTGAAAGTCTCGTATTGGAATTTGTTTCTAAACCAGTATTCTGTGTTGTTTTGTTGTTGTTGCTACCATTATTGTATGTTAATGTTGTTATAGATGCAACAGGCGCTCCAGGTTAACAGTGTTGTAACTTTAATCAAATATTGAGGACGGGGCTGGTGAACCTGCTAATAAACAACATAAAGCAACATCAGAAACAACATCAACAACAAAAACCACAGTCAACAATCTGATCTATATATAGTGTAGTATTCTGAGTACGTACGGATCGGTCCAATGAAAGTAACAGAAACACATGAGATTATTCAATATTTCTAACGTACGTTTTTGCTATCATTCATATCGCAATTTATCTATAGAAAGTATTTTTCCTAGGAAATAAAATAATTGTCTATCATGAATATATAAGTTTAAATGAGCATCTCGTTTTTATGTTTATTTTGTTAGTTGTCAAAGGCACTGTACAGATTGTACTAATAAACAAAAACGTAAATAGTTCTTGCTTTGAAACAAGTCGTTCAACTACATATTGATATTATTATATATTGTATTAGTTGGGAAAATGATTAATTTAGCAATTTCTCACTCAGAAGTGATTTTTTCTGGGGAATCGATCACTGTGGATCAGTGATGAACACGTGAGTATTTCTTGACTAGAAACAAGTCGTTCAACTACATATTGATAGTATTATATAATTGTATTAGTGGTTGCAAAGATTAATTTACCAATTTATCTCAAAGAAGTATTTTTTTGTCTGGGAAATAAATCATTGTGGTTCTTTGAAGTATTTCTTGATTAGAAACAAGTACATAAACCACATATACTAGGTAGTCTACATTTAAAAACGCAAGATGTAAGATTTCTCAAATTTCATGAACTTACCTAGGGCTGCAAGATAAGAACTTGACATGATATTATTTAATTTAACCCAATGAGGAACGTTAAATTTTCTTTCAATCAACCATAATTAGAAGAAAGGTGATTTAAATAAGTTCAAAGATTGCTTATTTTTAATTTCATTTCAAACTCCCAAAATATCATTTTCAGAGTTTCAATTTCAGAGTTGTTTTGTATTGTCCACATGTACCTTTGTCGTACTGAAATTGAAACACAAAATCGCCTACATATTGTAATCTACGTCGTAGATATATAGATATTTTATTTTCATATTAAAACACTGAAGAGTTTTTTTACAAAGCAGCAATAATCATATTACAGTAATGAGCAGCGTGACATATGGCGAGATAGCATGTAGTTGTGGATTGTGAGTTTTAGAAATTTCAATATGTCGAGATATAAATCATGTTGTTTGTTTGTTTCATATAAGCAGCCATAAAATGTAACTGATATTGTACCTGCGTTCTCGGAAGTGTATGCGATAAACAGCAAAATCATTTTTTATGGCATTTAATACATTTTACCATTCAAAAACGACATATTTAAGACAAAATAATATGACATATAATTCTTATACTACTGAAAGATGTATATGGCTTATCTAAACCTATACGTTTTAATGGGCTTCATCCAGTATTGTTGTTACATAGTCTAAAACATCATTAATAAGAACCATTGCCATGTATAACCGTTTAAAACAATCCTGTTTAATCATATTACAGACAAAACCATTTAAAAACACTGTATGATAATACAAACGTCTTTTGTGACAAATACAGAGACATACATTATAAATGTATTCTGAAATAATGCATATTCATTGAAGTTTTTTACTAGATAAAATATATTTTACATGTTTCTTTAGGTACACAAATGAACAAACAAATGAGCATAATATATCTTTAAAAACTTAAATCTCTAATTAGATTATTACCACCATGATCGAGTATTGAGCCATACAACTTATGTGCTTCATATGCATTCGTTCAACGAACTCCGCAGTCAATACCTTATTGATTCGTCTGTCTAAAGTTATAGAAAATTCACAGTCACGTAATCCGGTTCAATTGTTGGTTTAATTTTCTAATTTTCTAATTTAACTCTTTCCCAAACCCTGGTCACTTCAAGTCAATGACAGGTCAGCTTTGTTCTTCGCCATCTGGTGTAAGGTTACGTTTGATCTTATACTTGAAATGGAAATTGAAACTTTAAACAACACCAAACAGTTATAATTGAATCAATTGCGTCCACTATCCGACATTATGCCATTTTGGCAAAGGACCGTTTATGCTGACTTATGTGTTTCTCCCAAATTGTTGCTTAAATTACCCTCGTAGTTTGGAAAACAAAGTAATTTAGGGACTGATAACCATAAACACTGGAATATATCAGACACTGGTTATATTGGATGTCATCTGTTCTGTTATACTGCTTTCGTTGCAATATCAGCGTTTTTGGACTATTTGTTCTGCATGTTATATGGATTAATATATTAATATATATAATATATATTATATAATTATATACAAGAATTAGGAAGCATCCAGAAATTTATGTTCAATTCTTGACAGAGTCGATCAAGTAAGCCTTTCTCTTTTTTGAAAGTGTTACATTCGGATATTTGAATTAATACGAAATTACCACCACACTTCGCCCCTATAAACAGAGAAGCACTTTACACTGTTTGTCATAATACAGCAAAGCCTCAATAATAAGACCACCCCTTGGACCCTTGAAAACTGGTCTTAATATTGAGGTGGTCTTAATATTGAGGTTGAATAAAGAGTAAAGCAGTGAAAATGGACTTGAAAGTTGTGGTCTTAATTTCGAGATGGTCTTTTTATTGAGGTGGTCTAACAATATATACATATACGATTGAAGGAATAAAAGGACAGAACTCTAGAATGGATAAAGTTAGATAACTCGTGTCTATCTTCTGTGGTCACAGAGACTGTATGCCTTGCCCAGGGTTCGAACTAACAACCAACGGTTGGGCAACCGTGTCCTGTACGGACCGAGCGAAACAAACGGCCTTTGGACGTACATTGTGGTCAACTTGATGTAATCTAGTTGAACTGAGTGGGAATTTAAACACATTAAAAATCGAATTGAATAATTGTTACATTGTAATGTTTAATCCGTCCCTAAACACAAAGATTAGTGAGAGTAAGTGTTTATAACTCGATGGAATATAGGTATAATGCTATTACAATTTTAACAGGATCAATAATGACTTATGTTCCCGAACATTTACACAGCTCTGAGTGCTAAATATTTCGTCAGGGCAGAAAAGTTACATATAACAAGTTTGACAGTAACAAAATACAAGTTGTCATTTTCCAGCGACATTGAAAGATTTAGGTCTCTATTCTCAAAAAGGCAGGATGTTTGTAAAGGCATTAAGCTCGTAAATTATCTATATTTAATCAGATCAAACTTGTGTTTTGTTCAAACATAGAAGCCTATGTTTACTTAAGTTCATATATAAACCAGATTGAATAGTGATAGTAAAGATTTGTTAAGATTTTGAAAAAAGGACCTCTTCAAAACGAATTAAACTTTTCTCAAAGCGTGTTACCGACTGTTAGTCATTCATATACGTTTGACCATTTATCAAGATGTATATAACGTTTAGGATATGTTTGATCAGCGAAGCATTGTACTTTACTGTTCTATTGTACGGCGTATTGAATGTTTGACTGTCAAATAATTAACAATCCAAACACACACTTTGGTTATAAATTGCCTGCGTCAATGGTTATCATAATAATTAAAAGTTTGAAAATAGTTCGTGAATATATTAAGTATGATAAAGTTGGTGTTTTTATGTGATTACTTCGTTATAACGACCTCTACACGATCTTAACTTGTGTCAGCCTATTTACAAGGTCACACAAAGTGAAATAACACAAAGCTACATCAACAATATTACTCACATAACCTCCGACATCTGCTACACTACACTACACAACACTCCACACAGCGCTTTGATTCCACTGCCGTTATACCCTGGTGATGAAATGAAGGTTTCGGAATAAGCCCTCGATGCTAAAGGAGAGAACTGCTACACCAATAGTTCTGCGATTAGAATCATTACAGACACAAGATAACAGTGCCAAATGTTACGTTAATATTGAGGTTGAATAAAAAGCAAAGCAGTGATAATGAACTTAAAATTTGTGATATTAATTTCGAGGTATGCTATTATTGAGGTGGTCTTAACGTGAGGTTTTACTGTATTTGACTATTTGTCATTACCTCCACTTGCTATACAACATCATAATCATTGTCAAAATATTAACCGTCCCAACGTCTGTCGTCCTCATTATTGTCGTCTGCTACATTCTCAATGATATGGTGATTTATGAGCCAGTTTGTGACTCATAAAGTGTTATACTGTACTTAGCATGTATAAATGTGTTATACACCTGCAATAATGATTGTATGTCATTCAATGTGTCAGTATACAACTTATACTCGATACTACAGATCTAATATAACTAATTATTCAACACATCGTTCGATATATCGATCTATGATTAAGGAAATGCATCACGTATACCTGTTGTATATACTTAAGTGTTAAGTTACCAAGTATACAAATGTAATATGACTGCGGTTTAAATTAAATCATCAAAGTGGGCTAACTTGAAGTTATTTTCAATGAAATTTAACAACACAACCGCATGTGGGTGGGCGACTCGATTATGAGTAGACATTTTTCGATCTGATAAATAACTACTAGCGATCATACATAATGTTTTTATACAGCTCTATCAAAATGTGCATATTTTATCTTTTAAGTATCCCGTCATATTTATGTGATGCAAAAATATGCACAGGGCCCAACAGAGATAACAAAGTGTTTAACAAAGTTTTACTTGGCCTATTTATGAAATATACTTGACTTTATACATAACAATGTACATGTTTGTCCCCGAAATGTAAATATTAATGTGGGTTTAAATATTTCAGCAATAAGTATATTCCTTCAGATCATTTATCAAAAAGTGATCTGTGAATCAGGAAGGTTTGCTGAATTCGTCCTTTTTAAAGTCCGAATTTATACATAATTCGTGGCACATTTAAAGAAACATATCGTAATATCCGTATGTTACTTACAGCCGGACCTCGTCCATTCGAATTCATCGGGTCCGAATATCCGAAATTTTATTTATAATACATATTTTCGAATAACCCATTTGAATTCGATGTGCATAAGAAGATACATTGGGACCTGATATTTGTTTCGGATGATACCAAGTATTCGGATAGAAGGTTGTCGAATAAATGAGGTCTGACTGAAGTTACAAAACCCGGACTAAATCGATCAGTCAAGTTTCTAAGGTGACTAAGTACCCTTTACTGGTGCAACTTACAATGCAGCTAGTCTGTTGGATATTGATGTAAAACTTGTATCGACTGATCTTAGTACTGTATAGGAGGTAAAATTTGCGAGGTGGAAAAGTTTGCGAATTACGCAAATACACACAATTCGCAAACATTTTCCCTAGAGTATATTTCCAGTTTCACTCGGTTAAGACGTAAAGCAATACGTACATAAATGATCTAATAGTAATTTGTACGATGTGTATATATTATGAACACCGTGATTTCGGCAATTCGCGAACTTTTCGACACGCGATATTGTCCACTTATACAGTATTCACTGAGGTTTGTATCTGCCATCAATTGTATTAATAATGATGTCCTTTTATATGATTCAATTATTTGTAGCACGGGATGTCTGTGCATGGATTTTAGCTTGTTGCCAATGGTTACTACGTCGTTCAGAAACGTATGGCTAGTGAGAAATCTTTCTCGAATAGCAACTGAGTCCAAGGTTATTGAAATGTGATCGGTTTTGATTGTAAATGAAAGTAATTGTTGGATTTTCAATCAGATAGAATTGTTTCAACGTCTTGCAGTTAAAACAAATTTGCTCCAACTTTTTAAGCACTTATTCATAGTATTTTCACAAACATTTCCAAGGTTGTAAATCGCTGTATGATTTTTATTTCTATTCGTGTTTAAGATTTATGGTAAATTTCCCATTCCCCTGTGCAATTCTTTCGTTTTATATAGTGCTCATGTTATTTTCTTTGCATTCCCACTTTCGGACTATTGTTGCCAGTTTCTTGAATTGTCCTGTGATGTATTCCATCCATTATTAAAATCCCCCCTGTTTGTTTCTTTGATTCTACAAGTTATCCCTTATTGTTGGCCATGCCATTCCTTGCACCACTGTTTTCCTTACGTATTTACCCTTGTGCATCCTCAAATGCATGATGTTTTATGGACTGTTGTTTTCCCGAAGGTATGTGTGGAGAGGCACTGTATTTTGTGTTTGGCGTTCCCTGTAGCAACTTATCCTCTCTCTTTAATATGTGTATTTGTTACAGGCTGTGTGATTGTCTAGAATTCGGTGGGATGTTGTCACGTGGATGTAATTGATTAAATGTCGGTACTAAGTTTGCTTCTTTTTGTCCTTTTATGGGTATCCGTGACTTAGTGGTTATGGTACACAGACAATTCAATCATAACATATATGATACCCTAAGCAAACTGACTGTAAAAATCAGGCGCTCATGAATAAATAATGAGATGACATCGAGCCGTTTGATTGGTCGCATGACCCACACCTCATGAGATACGGAAATGACTTTGCGAATCCTAACGGAGATAAAGAATTTGGAACCGAGGAAGCCGTTCTGCTGGCGTACAGAACGTCGGTGGTTCTATCTGGGTGTCCGCCCGGGGGGGTCTACTTGCACCCTAATAACTTGAATAGTCACTACATGACCCTGGGTGTTAATGTGACATATAGCGCATCACACAATGTGCTGACTGTTAGGCCAGGCCACCAAATCTTATCCAGCAATGATCTAATGTTCGACACTTAATTGCATTGGTGAAACATAAAACTGTTTTATTTAGCATCATAAAACGATATGATTCACATAACTTGTATATTTAGATTCATTTAATGGCAGAGTGCCGTGAATTCGCGTCATTTAAAGATACTTGATGAATTAACTTCCATTATAAAAACTAAAATAAACTGTAATATATTTTAAATACGGCGATATTGACGATTCTAGAACAGGGATAAGTCACTGCATCGTGTCATGCATGTCTGAATTGAATAAATTCTATCCTTTAGAGAAGATTTCGCTCTCTATCATGCAAATTCCTCTCCAAGGATTTTATTTGTTATCAATACCAAGGTGAGTCAAGGGCGTCTACAGTTTGTCTGATATTGTCAAGAAACACGGCATACTGCTTGCACGACGCATTTGTCTGTAAGTTTCTTGAACCTTGTAATTCTGTTTTGTATTTCTACTAGTGATGGATACTCGGACAAATTTCATTACCGATTATCGGTTCGGGTTGAAAACTCGTAATCGATAATCGAATCGGAAATGATCGAAATATTAAGTTATTTAGTGTAAGTAGAATGCTGACAGTTAATTTCATTTATATAACTTTATTTATCTATTTTTACTACATTTCTCATAACCAAAATCAGGATAGTATATGATATTGACAAAAGATTATGTACTATGTATGAACATTCTGCTCATAGATATTGTTACAGCAGAATTTGAAAATGACTTGTTAATATTTATTGTAAGCGTTATAATAATTCTTATTTTTGTATTTTTTGGTAATAATTTATGCATGTATGAAGGCCTCTTGTGAGATAAGTTTATGTATGTTTTTATGTGCGTCTCTTAATGAGTAACCTTCAAAAAAAAGTAAATACTAATACTATACAAATAAAATTATAAAGCAATAAAGCGTTTAAGAGACCCATACGGGTCTCGAGCACATGACCTATGGCCATCTACGTCCACCACTTTGGCTATTCTGAATATTCCCAAATGTGAAATAACGTTTCTGTTCTGGGCTGTCGTATACGGAGGAAACTGTCACGAGTTCTCTCCCTTTAACCCTTCTACAGTTTTCCCCTAAATCCCCTTTAAAGCATCTATTTTGGGGATAAAGGGGCATAACTCAGAAAGTGATAAAGGGATGAATCTCCTATGTTCGTATAAGTAATCTGGCGCTTCTGTCTATGAGACATACACGAAATATGCAAGATATGGAAATAGATTTAATATAAGGACATTTATCAGAATTTGGGAGACGGTGTTGAGTTTTTAGAAATATGCACATTCTGCTGATTCATAAGATTAAACGTGGGCAAAATGAATAAACTACAAGATCAAGTAGATCTTGATTGCTTCGTTATATGATATGTTGCACAAAAAATGTGGGTAGATTTGTGGTAGGTTGATTTAAGCTATGTTTGCATTTGACTTAAACTTGCATGCAAAGCAATCCTTGTTTAAATAATTTATAGCACCTCTTATCAGGCGATTAATCATGTAATAAATATCTCATTCAAATAAAATTCATGAGAATTGAATGATCCGGCTGATTAGTATCCGAAATTACCGTCTAGATAAGATGTTATATATTTAATACACATATAAAGTCAAGTTTATAATTTCATGGTATTAAAATGTACACCTATGCATTATAGTGGTCAGTTATTGCATGTAGGGATGTCATTACAATCGAGTTCGTTATATCAACGATATTTTGTCGATCGATATTCGATACACACTTACAGATATCGATATTATGGCGGGAAAATACAGAATAATGGGTACAGTCTAAAATGTGCCTAAGATAGCATAGAACCGCCACTCGGTAGTCGGTGCTTTTAAACAATGCTCTAGTGAATAGGGCATTCCAAATGTCAGCAATACAATATAATACTGTGAAGTTAAATATATGAATCAATTACTCAATAGTCTTGTTATCATAAAAATACAAGATGACATTTTATTGTAGGGCATACACACATCAACATACAGAATCTCGCCTATTTACAGGAATTCTTCTTTCGAGTATTAACACATGAGAGTTGTAGCTGTAACAACTAAGGTTATACGATCATTAAAACACATTTTGAATTTAAAAATACATGTAATATCAATTTGCAACTCTCTGAAATAAAACAACCATTTCCATCCCAGATAAATAACTTGTAAGAATGCAATTACTTTCAGTGGTTATTTTAGTTAGATAAATTGACATCGGGCAAACACTTTAAGACATGTTAAACTAAAACAAATACAAATAGAGACGAGAATGTGGCAATTGTTCAACGATTTAATTCCCTGTTCCAGCATGCGTGTCTACACTTAATTATGATTAATATCCAGTAGTAAAGTCGACTCATGAATATGTACGTAAATTACAATTTCAAACAGGACGATGATTCATCTGTAACTCCACTAACATTGTAAGAGAATTCACCAGTAGGTATGAAAGTAATCATTGTTCACATGTTAAAAGCAACTTGATTCTCCCAGTCTCGCCACCTACATCGACCACAGGAGATTGTCAAGAGTTATTTCCCTTTATCCCGCCTAGAGTTATCTCCCTTTATATCTTCTATTGTTTATGTATATATAGCAAGTCATTATTCACATGTTAAAAGCAACATAATTATTCCAGTCTCGCCACCTACATCGACCACAGGAGATTGTCACGAGTTCTTTCCCTTTATCCGGCCTAGAGTTATCTCCCTTCACCCCTTCTGTAGTATATGTATTTATAGTACAAGGAATCTGACGCCTTTCACACCTGATCCTTTTCCGCGGTCGAAATCGCCGAGTTCTAAATGCATGGGCAATATATATTTATTTATGTTCTGTTGTAAAGAAAGTATTAGACTCCCTAGTCCAGTTCATTGAGAAACAAAACAGTTCTTGCGTCACATTAAGAGCGGCATCTGCTGGATTCCAAACCACAACGTCCGTACTAAGCAGGCGCCGCCTCCTAATCGTCTAAACTGCCGTTCCCCTTGTTCAATGTATAACTTGTCTGTCAGCAATATGTCATCATAACGACACATTAACCATGCATACAAGTTTTTAACATAACTTAAAATAACTCTAATTGACATTGAAACACGCACTTAACAGAAAATAACGATTTTAAGGAACAAATTGAGTTAAGCATCAATCTATTATTTTTAGAGACTGCAATTAGCATAAGATTGTTTTTGCTTTAATATCAATTCATTAAAATTTCATTTATAATCTTGGCAAGAAGTCTCGTATATTCTCGCGAGTGCAAAACGTAATGTGATCTAATCAATTTGTTATAACTCATGCTGTATAATCAATAGAACTTTGTAGATCTTTGCACGTACTTAAGTCTGCACTTAGACATTGTCTTCGTGGCGATAAAATTTTAGGTCACTATAATCCATTTTGTTTGTATATCGGTCACAGACACTTTGACCTTGAATATACATTGGATGAGTCCAATTGGTCAGGCGTGTACAGCAGTATGAATTTTACTGTTGACCATTACAGTAGGATTGGTGTGGGGAATCCACGTGATTTGTGACGTCATTGTGCGGAATCAACGTGATTGTGACGTCAGTGTGGGGAATCCACGTGGTTCGTGACATCTTTTTTCTGCTACTACTGACAGCTAATTTATCTGCGATCGGAATTTCAAGCGGATGTGACTCTAATTTTTTACTGATTTTACACACAGCCTTCGCGGTTTATTATCAACCTTCCTTTATTACAGATAGCTTTTCATTTTTCAAACGAGTCGAGAATCCTAACAAAGCTTTCTTTCCAAAATAACTTTATTATACATTTGTAGTTGATAAAAGTCTTTGTTACTCCACCCACATCTTTTGTTACTCCACCCACATCTTTGTTACTCCACCCACATATTTCGTTGTCACTGAAGAATTGTTATACCCTGACGAATGTATCTCATTGTTTGAGAAATTGTTACCTCGTTCATGATAACGTTCCTAAGGCGTAATTTCGTTACCATGACGTTGGGGGAAAAACACCTAGAACTAGTTGTTATCGGTTGCAAAGTGTTTGACACATTCTGTTGACTCGATTTCAACCAATTTATCATAGTTTCATACACACTCGAAATTTCAACCCACGTACATACTCGTATAAACTGACAAGTATATTTAATGATAGAACAAGAACAGCTATTATTCCCCCCCCCAGGGTTTTGAAGTGTACGCTACGCTGCGAATGGGGCGGGGGTAGATGTGGGAGGGGCTCCCGCCGGTATGGGTTTGGGGGTTCTCCCCGAAGAAAATTTTGAAAATAAGGAGGCAAGTGGTGCGTTTTCATTCTATATTTCAGTGTTAATATGGCATTTTCTTTGTCATTAGCATACTACTTAAATTAGAGCGTCAAAAACTGATATATTCGGGCTAATTTGCCCATAACCCCATTCCTCCGTCAGCATTCAGTTTTTATTGTATTTTTGGAACTTTTATTTTTTCACTTTTACTGACCAATTGTACGCATTGGCGTACGTGCGTATGCCTGGATATACGTCTGTCACTTGATATTTATAAGCATGATAATAAACACATTTTTGATGATTCAGTAGAAAAGTTTCTTCTAAAATAAATATGTATCGATATAAACCAGTTTGAGGAGGTCTTAATAAAAATTTATGTTGAACCATTTTTTTTATTTCTATATCATTTTTAGTATAGAAAATTCAATACAGTAAAACCTCAATGTTAAGATCACCCTTGAAAATTGGTCTTAATATTGAGATGGTCTTAATACTGAAGTTGTATTAAGAGCTAACAGTGAAAATGGACTTGAAAAAAATTGTGTTCTTAATTTCGAGGTGGTCTCATTATTGAGGTGTTATTTAAGCGATGTTTCACTGTAAGAGCGAAGTCGCTTTGACAGACTGTTTTCTTTCACCATATTTTCTTATCAAATGAAGCATGTGCAAAGTACAGTTTTATCAAGTTACATTGAATGTATGAGTCCTCCTTTTTTATGTGGGAAACACGTTATCTTTGAAGAGTTGTAATAACTATGAGATATACGTTGTATTTTATTCATTTGTTTAGACAGCTTTTTCATGGACATTCATGACAACTCTGCATGACATACTCTCACCACACCAACACGTGCTGTTTTCTGCAAACATGTGGATATTTTATGCAAACACGTGGATATTTTATGCAAACACGTGGATTTTTTATGCAAACACGTGGATTTTTATGCAAACACGTGTTGACCCGTAAAAACCCGAGCGCTCTTCGGTTGCTTAATTTTGTTGTGCTAGGAATTTTGTTTCTTATTTACGAATTAAAGTAAATTAAAAATAAGTTAAGCGTTTTCTGACATGATGTCATTTTATTCTTAATATTTGAATTGCTATTAAAAGAAGAACGGACGTCCGAATTTACAATTTTTGTTATCAAATGAAACTGAAAAAAATATATCTGTTTGAGAATATAAAATTCTGAAAATGCATGTTTTGGTTACTAATACAGGCTCGTATCAGATGCACCATTTATACCACCATACATATAAACACACAACACAACCTTATATGGATAGAAATCAAACGCAGAAAATCTTCAGAAAACAAAGAAATCAATTGTGAAAAAAAATCAGGGATTTAATTGACGCAGAAATCTTGAGTCTCTGACTCCCTTTTCTTTCTAGAAAATCCCATTTTCAACTTACTGTGCATTCCTCGGACCCCTTATATAAACTTTTGTAAATTATAAACTGCATATTTTGGAACCTTCAAATTTACTAAGGATCCCAAATTTGTCAAAAAAGAGGGTACAAGGACCCCTAGCTGAAAATTCCTAGGGAACCCCCGGTTATTTATTATGTCAGATTGATGTAAAAACACAGAAAATGTGTAGAAAACAATGTGAGCTTTATAGAAAACGTCAACATAGATTTTCCTCATGTAGTTTGTCTACTTAAATTGATACATCAAGCAATTATCGTGAAATCATTGACACTTTTATGAAGATCCTTTCATTTTCAAGTTATGTAAATGTTGTTATTTCTGTTTATTAGCATTTTTGTAGACGTTTGATGAAACCCAGCAAGTTTTTGATGACAAATTTAGATACGCTCAGCTAATTTGTACATCATCATCGCCCTATAGGCGTCATAGCAACAGATCGCACCGCTGAACACAGCGAAACTGCGAACGCTTTTATGTAAATTGCATTTAAATTAAGATATAAATTAACCTTGAAAAACAGATGGAAATAAATTGATAGGAGATGAAATATTGTTACCAAAACAGCCAGCTTCTGTTCTGGACTGTTGTTGCATGATGCACATAGAATTAATGTACCAACCAGAGGTTCAATATTCAGTAACAGTTTGTTACATGACGCTCCTTGCTTAATCTTGTTCGTAGGAGGAGCAGTTATTGTTTAAGTGATGTCGAAATATTACAAAAAAGTGATATTTTATATAATACAAACAACTAGAATGGATTTAAAACAACAGCTTATTATGCAACTAATTATTTCAATGAAATTGTTACTATTATGTGATTTTTCTGTTGATTTAAAACCAATTGGCGCTAAAAATAACTGATCCCAGTACATTTATATTAAAACCCGTGGCGGCCGTGACCAAACTCCTAGCAGCAGTTACCTCCCATTGCGTTTAGAAGTAGTTTAGTTTTGACTTGAGCTATGCTCGGAACCGTTCAAATTTCTGCGCGGGTGTTGGGCCATTCCTTTCTCTATAAACTCTTATTTGAACTAAAATTTGTTGTAAACTCATAAATGTGCAAATCATCAACACACGATGTGGTCTAACCTAAGGGATAAGAAATCATTTATTGCGGTAAATTTGATTTTGATTTGCATGTACTCGTTCAGTTGTACAGTTTGCTGCGAGTGTTAAGTGTAGATTTCTTATCCTATATAATCTAAGTGAACTGCAATTTGTTGTTAACATAAAGTTACAAATAAAGAATCTTTACATCTTTATAATACTCAAAATGTTACTGGTGGTAAAATCTTAAAACCGACTTAAAAAGTGTTTTCTGTCGTAAATGGACAGAACTTGAGACTAATGTTAGATGCTGAACATGACTTCTTAGATTGGATACTATATAAGTGGATAATATCGCGTGCGGAAATTTCGCGAATTGTCGAAATCACGGTGTTCATAATATCTGCACATTGTAAAAATTGCTATTAGATAATTTATGTACGCATTGTTTACGTGTAAATCAAGTGGAAGTGGTATTTTACGCTAGGGAAAATGTTCGCGAATTTTGTGGATTCGCGAAATTCGCAAACTTTTCCACTTGGTAAACTTGATCACTTATACAGTATATTAACGAATATTGTTTGTGACCGCTGTCTTGACAAGGTAGTGCCTGCTTCAATCGTTGTTGTATTCCCTAGAGCAATGTAGCCAGACTTGGTCAGACATATAACTTTTCATGTAGAGCTAACTTAATGAATTCGGATCATTGAAGAAGAAAATTTGAACTCAAACTACAATAAACTGACCCTTATAGATCAGTATCGTTACTTAGACATTTATTTAGGATATAAATTCCTTTGATGTGTTAGTGGCCTAACATCCCCGAGGGGTTGACTTTCTGACTCTATGCACAACTAGAATGCAGTAATGCAATAAAAACAAGGTCGTTTCACAGAGAAATACAAATAAGATCATGTCAATTGGCTTTCATTACGCCCAAAGATATAACACTTAATTGGCGATACTAGATATACATAAATGTTTAAAGCGGTCTAGCAAGATAACATTTACTGTCGCATACATATAAACATACTTTTTTACGTACAGTAAAACCTCAATAGTAAGACCACCGTTGGGACCCTTGAAAACTTGTCTTAATATTAAGATGGTTTATATTTGAGGTTGAATAAGGAGTAAAGCAGTGCAAATGGATTGCTGGGAAATTGTGATCTCATAAATTTGAGATGGTCTTTAAGTGTGGTTTTACTTTTAACACTTGTATTGGCATTTCGGCATAAGCAACGACTTGACCAGTTACATTACAAAAATATAATGGAACGCATATTCAAAAAAATATTCAGGGAAATGGTTTAATTGTTTATACTGAGATCTATGGAGCAGTTTATTCAAGAAGGGTTTGCAGGGGCGTAGCTAGGAGGTTTGTGATGTGTACGCAAGATCCTTTTTGTGGGGGGTTCGGGGGTACTCACCCGGAAAAAATGTGTTTCTAGATTGTCTGTAGTGACTTCTGGGCGCATTCTTATCCCTGAATTGAACGAAGTTTTTTTAATGCAGATTTGAACTTTTTATTTTTTCGATTTTTCGAGACAATGTGTACGCAGCTGCGTACTCTGCGTACAGGACGCTACGCGCCTGGTTTGTTTTCTTTTTTTAAGGTTTCATTTATAAATTTAGCAACACCGTCCACACTTCATGGACAAGTTATATTTACAAGGCTACACGATGTACTGTATACTAGGGGATGTTCAAAATATTCGCAGACAATGTTTATACAATCTTTATATTAGCGCTGCTGTGGGATTTACAAACTCATCTGTAAGTGACGTCATTTCAAGAAAACGCAACATATGATGTCACTACATATATTTGCAAGATTGTCACTTCGTTTTCATATTGTCATATGGGGCGAATATTGCTTACTGTCAGTACATGGTGACTTTCTGAAAATGACGTCACGTAAAGTCCTTATGAGCAAGATTAAAACTAAAAGTATTAAAAAAATATGAATATTTTTAGCGAACTTTTCGAACACCCCTCAT
Organism: Mactromeris polynyma; assembly: GCA_032209605.1. Classification (NCBI taxonomy): domain Eukaryota; kingdom Metazoa; phylum Mollusca; class Bivalvia; order Venerida; family Mactridae; genus Mactromeris; species Mactromeris polynyma. The sequence continues at coordinate 1,882,434 of JASFXZ010000005.1, forward strand.
GCATAATGCTAGATGTTAAGTAAACTGTATAATACACCACTAAAGCAAAAGCTTGTCAGAAGAAACAAAATGCCACCGTCGGCAGAAACTGGTTGAGACTGGTTATCACGCTATAAAGAGTAGCTGTCTATACATATAATAGACGGGTTCATTATCAATTTATTCCAGAAATGCATTTATTGTAGACACATTACATCTGTGTTCTTGTCTAAGTACTTAATGCTACGGTTTCCTCTTCTGTAATATTACATCATGCAGTCTGTAGAGATATGGTACGGAGATTATGTTGCTCGTAAATAAAAGATGCCTACTGTAAATGGTACTTTGTTCAAAATATCAGGTTTCACATATAATTAGAACATTTGTTTTATGTGTATATATATAATAAATGAGCGCTGCTTAAGGGATTTACAAGCTCGTCTGTTAGTGACGCCATTTCAAGAAAACGCAACATGTGATTGCAAGCAGGAAATAATACTTAATCGATATGGTCACTTCTATTTTTATATTGCCATAAAGGGCAAATATTGCTAACTGTAAGTACATGGTGACGTCACATGCGACGTTTTCTGGAAATGACGTCACTTATTGAAGAGGTTGGAAATCGTACAGCGGCGCTCATGTACTGAAAAATAAAAACTGCAGTCACATTGTAAACAGTTTAGGCACCGAGATAAGTTCTGCTCTGGCATTTAAAGATCATATATCAAAGCTGCTTTAAGCCTTGTGTCCATGACATGCCAACCTTTCCCGCTACCTTCCCAAATATCAGACGGCTAATGAAATTGTTGTGAGATGTACATTCATGAATCATTGAATACCTCGGTGATATGTACACTATATGTAGGATATAAGGATTGTTTGTGTGCGGTCTTATTTACTAATTGTTGTCATTTTAATTATTCAGGAAGAGCTGCGGTTGAAAGTGATACGGTCCCAAATGCAAACAGACAATTAGTGGAAATATACGACACATGTTACCATGGAGATCCAAGGGTTAAATGGAATCCAAAAGGATTTAACAAAAAGTGACAACAACAACAACAACAATAAACTGAAACCAGTCTATTCAGTGAATGCCAGTAAATATGGCGGACGTCAAATTCGAAAAGTTAGTGACAGCGAATATTACCGAGAGATTTCGATGGGAAATGCTCCCGATACGTTTCCCTGTGGTCACGTGATTTGCCATAAGTGCATTCGTACTCATATGACTCCGTCTAAAGATGCGAAACTCGCCTGTCCCCTATGTGGTAAAGTGGCAGATAAAATGTTCACAGCAGATCCGGGTACTTCACTAGGCTACAATGTTAATAACGTAGATAACATTACGTTGTTGTCAAACTTTGAGGATATTGTGAAGAAATTTGATCGAGTTAAATACTCGATACGACGACTTCAAAACGAGGCTGTATCAAGTCGGAGTCTTGCCATGACGTTTACAAACTGTGGGTGTCACATGTGTGATGAGACGCATGGAACTCTGCAGGTGCTACAAGAATTTAACCGACTACAAATGACCCATACACGTCCCAGTTTGCCGGCTCCATACTATTACAGGTAAATATAAAAAAGTAAAGTCAAGTGTTTATTTATTATAGGGTCACCACTATTTAAAGGGCCAGCCAATGCTGACTTATGAGACACCTATTTTCTGAGCACATTATATTCACTTCCCGATTCCTATCCTTTCATGCCAGGCACCAGGCAGCTAGGCGCATGGTAAGCATTATTTAACTAGCTGGCGGCTCACCAACCGGCCATATCAGAACGGACCCCTACTGGGAGTCGAACCTTCGAGACTTAACCACTCGGCCAAGGGAGACGGTGTTCTTGTTAAATCAATTCATGTTCTCGCAAAAAAGGTGAACATGTAACCACGATCAAGACTTCATAAGAAAGAAATTGGAAACTATGCAAAATATTGAAATAAAAGTTTAAATGTTTAACAAATATTGAAAATAATATAATCCAATTAGAGATCTTTAATGTTCTATATGTTGTCACAAATATTACCTATATTATTGTATACTAATCTACAAAGCAAACTATTCTGTTTCATCATTCAAGACAAGCGAATCATATTTGAAATTTAGCTAAGACCATTATAGGTAGGCGTTATGATTATATTTACAAAATATGAGTTGATCGCTCAGTTCATTGAATGTTTCATTCGGATTACTTTTTAGTTCAATAAACTATAGCTCGAGGAAAATGAATACGGTGTATATTTCTTTGCTTAACTTTGTTCACATACTTAAAAGAAAAAAAACGACCGGGTGTCACATGTTTTCATGGGTCATAAACTTAACTCATAGATACAAAAAAAACGTCATTTTTTATTGAAAACTGCAATTATAGAAATATCGCGTCGACATGTTTGTCTATAAAAATGTAATTTACGTATTTATTTAATGTAATATGTTTTGTATGTGGACATTAAGTCCTTTGTTACAGTCATAACACATAACACCACCATTAGACCAAGATTGGATCCAGTTATGTGACATAGTGTTGTTGTAATAGATAAGTGTTTGCGCAATTTTAACATTTTCACCAGCGCATGTCATCTCTTACACCGACTTGCATCTCTATGGAAAATGTTTTTGCTCTGAATGTGAAAAAAATATTTCTATTCACCAGTGAGACAGAAATCATGCAAATTGTATAATGCATGCGGCTATTTATAAAATGAGATGATCTACATGTTGTTCTATGCTTGTCTATTCAGATACTGTATGCGTCACCATCTAAATTATGCTCATCTTTTCTGTATGAAATAAATAAATGTTGAATATTAAAGGTACAGAGTCGTATTTTTTTTGACAAAAAATATGCTTCGTCATAAATACGATAAAATAGGTGGTAATTGCCTCTAAACAGATGTACCCTACAACACTGTATTGTCACTTTTCTTACATGTTTACCAAAACCACAAATACAAGACTACGATACAGGTATTGTCTATCCTGACCTACGCTCCGAGTTAGCGCTAGCATAGGAAATATCTGAATCGGACTCAAGTTTTGCAGTTCAAGAAATTTTAAGAACAAATACCATACAATGTTTTCGAGTACGTCTGTATGAAGGCATTAGTGTGCCTTTTTCTCAGACTTACTGCTTAGCATATTTTGAAAGAAAATAAGTCTATCTCCCTTTAAATCGTATAACATGACTCAATATAGGAAGTCAGTATTAGAAAACATAGGATTATGCATTACATAGAGCAACACAAAAACATTATTTTGACAGGTCACTCTGTTTACCGCATAATTATATTTCTAATTTCCCCAAAATTGTACGGACTGTTGAAATTTCTCGAAAACGTTGAATTGAATATATAGATATGGGTACGAATGAAGAACATGTACATCGTAGTTTCGACGTATTTTAATATTAAAAAAAAAGAGAATTAAAACGGATGCATGAGAACAGTTCACATCACACCGGACTGGATCAGACGTTCATTATATTAAGCCGGTAAGGACGAGACCGGAGGCGCGAAAAATAAACCGGAGGTAGGAAAAATAGAATTATACCTAGCGCTACGTAGGGAAAGTAGCGTTGCCGTTTCTTTGTGTAGGAAAAGTAGCCCCTATCTTTAGATAGGTAGCGTGATCTGACACTGCTAGCTTTGCTAAACAAACCGACGTACATGCTGAACAGTGTCGTTTGACATGGCACGCGCCATTTTGTAGCTAGCGAATAGTTCAAGCGTTTTTTTAGACAGCTACCTTTTCTACATTGACTAACTTTTATCGGTTACTTCCCCTGCCTCTAAAAAACGCGCCTTGGGTCAGATAATAGTACATCACGCCGGTACGGACCGGATCAAACAAGTGCAGTACTGAAAGTATTTTTGTCACAAAATGTATCTCGTTTCAAAACATAATATATTATATACATAACATCATATTTGCGATATATTGTGTACAAGGTCGCGCAAGTATCCTAATCTCTAAACAAGCAGCTAAAATTTCAACAGACGTCTTCTGTTTCAGGAGAATACTTTAACTGCTCTATAAAAATATTGCCATGAAAGAAAATGAGATATATTCTAGACCATTTTAAAATGTATTGAACAGAATTTTGCGTTGCAAAAACATTCGAAAACATCCATAGGAGTGATATGACTTAATACATTTACGTATGTTGATTTAAATGTTGATTTCGACGTATACAGTAAATTATGAATACAAGTAATTTGTTCATCCGGAAACGGACGAATACTGTCAAGAATATGTGTATGTTCGACTAAATTCTTCAATACCGGTGCAAATGCAAATGATTCAATGAATATGCAAATTAGAAATATATTTTAATGGTAGACAATATTTCAAATTGAACTGAAGTCATGGATTTAATCAGCTTTGGAATAGAATTGTTGTGTGAGAGAAACCGTAATCTTAAAACAGGATATTAGATTTAACACCATGTTGCGAAATCAGCATGGCGCCGCATACTGGCTGCATGATTTATACTATTGCATTTGTCCTTGTATGGAAACCTGAGCAAACATAAATTCACCATATTTAGTCACCAGTGTTTGCAATGTCTACATTATATTCAGATATATTACTTGCGCAATATAATAAATTATTTCCATTCAATGAACGTTTTGTTTATCTATCCAATAATGTTAAAGCTTACGATTAATTTGTCTGCGCCAAAATGATCTCCACTTCTGTGATATATTTTATTCGATCAGCGGTGTGGCTAAATTCCGTACACCTGGAGACCGTCTCTAACCGGTACTATACACCTGCTGGTTCGCTGTTACCATTGATTGCATAGGTTCTTTGGAGTGACCTTACTTAAGAGGTCAAGTAACACCTCCTATGTTTATTGACATAATGATATTTAAGTTCTCGATCGATTACAAAAATAAGTTTATTTTAACCTTAATCACATCTTGAACAAATACAGAAGTTATATACGTGCATACATGTATGAAAATGACATCTAAGATTGTTGGTATTACGTTACGACCTGCATGTTCACTCTCAGTGCGGTATGACACTGATTGTATGTCTATAGACACAAAGTCAAGGGTATGCTGTGTCGGTAAGGCTCTCGACTGTATATACTCTCATTAACCCCACCCAGTTAACTCCAGGTTAACCCCGCCCAGTTGGTAGAGCACTGGGGTATCACTAAAGATGTCCGGGTTTGACTCCCGGGCGGAGCGTGTCATGCCGTTTCGTGTCATTCAGTCAGTATGGTCATTTGTCCTCCACCTCTGATGCACCACCTGTGAGGAAGTTTTCGGCTGCTTATGGAATTAGAAATTCCATTTCATTACAAGGCTGCATACACAGGAGTTTTTCCCCTTTATTCCCTCAAGAGTTCACTCCCTTTTTATATATATTATCCTATATATATATATGCATATACAATAGAAGGGATAAAGGGAGAGAACTGAAGAAAGGATAAAGGGAGAGAACTCGTGACAATCGCCTGGGGTCTATGTAGGTGATGAGACTAGGACAATCATGTTGCTTCTAACATATAAATAATGACTTGCTATACAATAGAAGGGATAAAGGGAGAGAACTCTAGAAGGGATAAAGGGAGAGAACTCGTGACAATCTCCTGTGGTTGCATACGTCATGTCGTGTAATTACAGATGTATTCTCTATTTGTCACGTGATTCTTCACACAGAAGTTACTCTGAACTGCTGTGATTTCTGCACGATATAAAGATTGATAAGGAACAAACTCTAATTGGCGCTGGAAACATGCGGCGCAGACATACGAAACAATGCTTGATTAATTCTCTGATATTGATTTTCAGAAGTGCCATTACAAATATTCAGTCACCTCAGGTGATGTTGGCGACTCCGTCTGGTACTATAGTGTATTCTGCCAGAGCTATGTTGAAATATTAAACAGTCATATTTTATCAATATAAACTATAAAGACCTTGTCCTTGCAGATGCCTTTGGTTAGCATACTTCGTATTCCGGATAGAGCGAAGATTAATTATAACACTGACATGATTTTCTGACAGTAATCACCTTTTTTATTTAGCATTGTCATGCTTTAGGCTGTTTGATTCGTATGTACAGTTAAACATCAATACTACGACCACCATTGTGACCCTTGAACTCTAGTCTTCTTATTGAGATGCTCTTAATATCGAGATTGAATAAAGAGCAAAACAGTGAAAATGTTAAGAGTGATTTAACTGTATACCCGATTCTATCTTTCATGTTGTTCTACGTCATATTTCAGGTTATGTCATGGTGAAGTTGTGACGTCATGTTGCTGTATACACAATTCTATCATTGATTTTGGTCTACGTCATATTTCAGGTTATATCATGGTCAAGTTGTGACGTTATTTTACTGTATACACAATTCTATCATTGATGTTGTTCTACGTCATATTTCAGGTTATGTCGTTGTCAAGTTGTGACGTCATGTTACTGTATACCCAATTCTATCATTGATGTTGTTCTACGTCATATTTCAGGTTATGTCATGCTCAAGTTCTGACGTCCTTTGCTGTATACCTAATTATGCCGTTGATTTTGTTCTACGTCATATTTCAGGTTATGTCATGGTGAAGTTGTGACGTCATTTTACAGTGTTGTAAATTCGTGTTGTATTTGCGTGCCTTGCACATACAAAGAACTCAAACAGAGCGAACATTTTCCAACACTCAGACATCTCTCCGATGATGAAGCGATCCATAACCCGAAGGCTGTTCTTACTGAAGTCGGTAAAATAATTGCGAAAAATACGGCGCCCCTAGAATCTCTGCATGGTAAAAATGTCATTGAAATAGATCATGATATCAGACTACAAGAAAGAGCAGACGAATTTTACTTTCAGGACACTTGTACTAGGATTAAGGACATGGTGAATGAACAGGAACAGAATCTGATAAAACATGCTTCGTACAGAATTCAGGACAAAGGAGGAATATATCATATTAAGGGAAGTAACTCCACAGAACACAGCACTACAGAGTCCGTTGTTTGGTAGCGCCTGCGGGTTGGGAAATACTGATTCCATGCCTCTGGTGGTGACTAAATTCCATGCGCAGTACAGTGTTGAACCGGTGTAAAGTCCGGGATGCGTTTTTATCGGGTTTAGGGTTAAGTGTGCGGCATGGAATCTTGTCTTTGCGGGTCATGGAAAAGGCAAACCAATTGTTCGTTGTTGAATTCAACTTAAAGTGCTTGACGTGTTTATATTGCGGATATGCGAAAAAACTGTCGACGAAGTGGCGATTGGATTTATTCAAATCTTATTTTGAAACATAAAAGATGATAAATACGAGTATAGTGTGTCATGAATCATATCTCAACATTATCAAATAACTGTTTACCCGAGAATACAAGCATCATTACACGATATCAGTGCGGATATTAGAGAAGTAGATAGAAATACGAGACGGTGCGTACACAAACGTGTACCAAACAATTATGAAGAGCTCGTCTCATAAATCATCATTTACAAAAAAATCAAAATGACGCACATTCATCTACAGTCGGACCTCGTTCATTCGAATTCATCGAGTCCGAAATTTTATTTCGAATAATACATGGTTTCGAATAGGCCATTTCAAATCGACGTATCTAAGAAGATACCAAGGGACCTTATATTTATTTCGAATAATACATGGTTTCGAATTGGCCATTTCAAATCGACGTGCCTATAAATATACCAAGGGACCTTATATTTATTTCGAATAATACATGGTTTCGAATAGGCCATTTCAAATCGACGTGCCTATAAATATACCAAGGGACCTTATATTTATTTCGAATAATACACGGTTTCGAATAGGCCATTTCAAATCGACGTGCCTATAAATATACCAAGGGACCTTATATTTATTTCGAATAATACACGGTTTCGAATAGGCCATTTCAAATCGGCGTGCCTAAGAAGATACATCGGTACCTTATATTTATTTCGGATGATAGCAAGCGTTCGGATAGAAGGTTGTCGAATAAACGAGGTCCGACTTACATTCTGCACATTTTAAAAAAAACATAAACAAACACAGTAACACATTCTGTGATACACTCCCCCATTGCTTGTGGCCATCTATTTATGCGCGTTTTCAATTTGTTTACCAATGCATTTTTGTATTTTCAAGTGAGTTGGTGGATGTCACCACAAATTTTGCATTGCAAATACTAGACTAAGTGTGATATTTTTGCATAATTATGTGGGCTTCTTGGACCCTGTTAATTTGTTTTTTTTACAATGGAGTGTTTACCATTTTTGGAGATAGGTATTTGATGAAACTCTGGTTAACTCAGTCATCCGTGAAGATATACATTATGGCGTTCTGAATGTTCAAATCGAAAAGCCGCTGTGATGTAGTAGGTATGACGCTGAACTTCAAGACCGGAGGTTTCTGGTGCAGTCCTCAAAATTACATATTTACAAATACCCAAATATAGGGTACCAATCCGAAACATAAGACTGATGAGTCTGGTCTGTTAGAGTTCACACTGCATTACTACAATATTACGGATGAATTTATGTAAATATCCACTGAAACGAAATAATTCATTCGAACGATAAACGTTTTATACATAATATGTTTTCACATTGCGTGAACTATTTGTTTTGTTATGTAAGTGTCCGTATACATCGTATTTGTATGTACATGTATACGGAAATTAATTTTATACGTAACGTTTTTATGTAGATGTGTTTCATGCAATCGAGCGCTACATGTGAAGTAATTTGTTTTCAATATTAGATAAATGAGAGCTGCTATGGCATTTACAACCTCTTCAATAAGTGACGTCAACACGTGATGTCACTATTTGCAAGCAGGAAACAATATTTACTCAATATGGTCACTTCGTTTTCATAATGCCATATGGTGCAAATATTGCTTACTGTCAGTACATGGTGACGTCACATGTGACGTTTTCTGGAAATGACGTCACTTAAAGAATAGGTTGGAAATCGTACAGTGGCGTTCAAATGATGTTCCTGTGTGCATCTGCATGTAACACTAGCAATCAAATTAATCGCCATGTCATGCCAGCATAATTAAGCTGTCAGTATTTAATTGCCTTCATCAATGTTTTTTGCAAATCAGTGAATAGAAAAGGAAATTGTGTAATTGATACAGAAATTCCAATATTGATCACATATATTTTGAAGTATATAATACAGTAAAACCTCAATAATACGACCAACTATGAGACCCTTGAAAACTTGTCTTATTATAGAGGTGGTCTTAATATTGATGTTGAATAGAGAGTAAAATAGGGGAAAATTGGCTTGAAAATTGTGTTCGTAATTTTGAAGTGGTCATATTAGTATGGTGGTCTTTAAGTGAGGTGTTACTGTATATACTTCCGGTTTTACATGAATATCGTAGGCTCAGATGCTGTTACATATTCCTAAACTTATTTTGTGGTGCTATTTTTTTTTAAATTGCGAATATATGCATGCCAGTAATCAGACAAGCTTTTGAAATATATTTGCCTCGTAGATTTTTTTAATATTTAGGAGCTACTAACTTTAACGTTTTGGTCGTTGCTCGGCCTGTTCCGGCATTGTTAGTTCGGGCATTTCCGGCAGTGTTAGTTCTCACATTTCCGGCAATTTTAGTTCGGACATTTCTGTCAGTGTTAGCTCGGACATTTCCGGCAGTGTTAGTTCGGAAATTTCCGTTAATGTTAGTTCGGACATTTCAGGCAGTGTTAGTTCGAAAATTTCCGTTAATGTTAGTTCGGACATTTCCGACAGTGATAGTGCGGAAATTTCCGTTAATGTTAGTTCGGAAAATACTGGTAGTGTTAGTTCGACCATTCTGGTCGGGTAAGTTCGGGTATTTTCGCCTACAGTACATTTACTTGGTTTAGAACTGCTTCAATAGTAATTATATGTATATATGAAGACACTATTTATTTTATATAATCATGCTTGTACACATTATCTGTCAGGACGTACATATATAATAAGCTCGCTATCAGGCCTAAACAATATATGTTTGTTTCAGGTTTCATACCCCCCAAATATAGGGTAGGTAGGCCGGATTTTTTTTGAGATTTCTTTTATTTTCAAACGAAGCAAATCAAACATAGATTTAAATGAATGTATGTTAAAGGACAGATCCCCTATCCGTTTAACAAAGATAATGTTAATAAAAAAAAGAAGAAATTTCACCAAAAAAGAAGAAATTTTACCCCAAAAAAATTAAAAATGTAAACACGGGAAAAAATGTTCTATGGTCATGGCAAAATAATAGGGTATGTCTGGAAACCTGAAACAAACATTTTTGTAGCCTCATGAGAAATTTATCAATGTCTGTCTCATCTTACCTCGATTTGTGTTAGCATTTCTGATGTAATGCGATTTGAAATGTGTTATATACTCTTTTTCTGTTGACGCTAGTAAATTAATACCACGTGATTCATGAGCAATATAATACATCTCTGGCTCATGCATGATTCAAGCTTCAAAGAATATTTTCAAGGACAAATCTTGTTTTCTGTTCATTTGAAATACAGTCGGACCTCGTTCATTCGAATTCATCGGGTCCGAATTTTATATCGAATAATACCTGGTTTCGAATAACCAATTTCAATTTGGCGTGCCTAAAAATATCAATCGGGACCTGATATTCATTTCGGATTATACCCAGTATTCGGATAGAAGGTTGTCGAATAAACGAGGTCCGACTGTAACTCAATAAAAGATAACTGTAATAAATTCGACTGAAACTGACTTCGTTAGGTGTTCGCAGCTACCGTACACTCATACAATCAGCAACACTTCTTTTATTTATTTTTAAAAACCAGTATAGAATTTCAAGCTTATTTATTAATCTATTCTCCACATCGTGAATATATTAATGCACTTACAAGCACAATATATAAGTACATGTATATGTTGTTATATTGCTGTAATATACTCGTACGTTATTTGTTTTATTGTAACAATTTCCTGTGATAACCTGAATGTACAAAAATATTACCAACCTTGGGTCCCTTGAAAACTTGTCTTAATATTAAGGCGGTCTTAATATTGGGATGGTCTTAATATTGAGGTGGTCTTAATATTTAGGTTGATTAAAGAGCAAAACAGTGAAACTGGAATTGAAAAATATGTCCTTGAATTTAGGTGGTCAAATTATTGAGGTGGCCTTTAAGTGAGGTTTTACGGTATCAAAAACCAATGGTTGCACGTTTTGTGCAGATTCTATCTGGAATTTACTGACTTTCTCTCATTTGTTTGGTGAAATAGTAGATATTGTTGTGGCTTATTGAAATGTTAATTGGAGATGTAAATTTACATATTTATTGCGCTAAATTATATAAATTCATAAAAAATACAGTCGGACCTCGTTCATTCGAGTAAATCGTGCCTGGAATTTATTTCGAAATATACACGGGTTCTAAATCAGCCAGTTTCAAATTACGTGTCTAATAAATATACACCGGTACCTAATGATACCAAGTACACGGGGTCCAACTGTATTCTAGAACACCTTATATATCATATTGAGCCATTTTCTAGTTAATGTTATGTTCACCATTTTACTTTATGATTTGAACAAGATGTCTGAATGCTTAAAGCGACTAAATATGATACAAACCTCGATAAAACGACCACAATTTGGACCCAGAAAATCTGGTCTTCTTATTAAGGTGGTCTTAATATTGAGGTTGCATAAAGAGCAAAAGAGTGAACATTTACTTGATTTTTTTCTTTATTTTGAGGTGGTCTTAATATTGAGGTGGTCTTAATATTGAGGTGGTCTTAATATTGAGGTGGTCTTAATATTGAGGTGGTCAGTACAACGAGGTGATATTAATATTGAGGTGGTCTTTTAGTGAGATTTCACTGTACATTGATTTCTGTCTCATACAATAACAACAACAACAATTTGTCTTTCTTAATGCATGTATCTTACTACTGTTGCGTGCTTAATACGTTCACAAGTGGTGTGCTCAAATATTACTGAAAATGTTATAAATGAGCGCTGCTATGGAATTTACAACCTCTTCTGTTAAAGACGTCATTTCAAGCTGGAAAAAATATTTACTCCATTATATGGAGCAAGTACCGTCAGTACATGGTGACGTCAGATGTGACGTTTTCTGGAAATGACGTCACTTAAAGAAGAGGTTGGAAATCGTACAGCGGTGCTCAAATTGTGATTGAAAATGATTGTTTAAATGTGATATCTATGTAGTGATGATACAAAGGCTTGTATAACGTACTGTCTGTACTATGTCTTGTTAACCTGTTGCTTGTTATAGCATGTTGTTGTTATATACATTAAACTAAAGCTTGGCATCTATCTAGTGTATCTGTTGTTGATTCATTCCTCCGCCAGACATTAATATACCCAGACAGAGCAACACACAGACCTCATAGTGAAACCTTTGAAATCTGTAATAACCTTTATCTAAACCTAATTATATTTTTAGGAAAATCCTTTCAAATCTTTATATTGCCTGAAAAAAACTATACAAACCTGTTATTCACTCTCCAAACCTTTTATTCACTCTCCAAACCTGTTATTCACTCTCCAAACCTGTTATTCACTCTCCAAACCTGTTATTCACTCTCCAAACCTGTAATGCACTCTCCAAACCTGTTATTCACTCTCCAAACCTGTTATTCACTCTCCAAACCTGTTATTCACTCTCCAAACCTGTTTTTCACTCTCCAAACCTGTTATTCACTCTCCAAACCTGTTATTCACTCTCCAAACCTGTTATTCACTCTACAAACCTGTTATTCACTCTCCAAACCTGTTATTCACTCTCCAAACCTGTTATTCACTCTCCAAACCTGTTATTCACTCTCCAAATCTGTTATTCACTCTCCAAAACTGTTATTCACTCTACAAACCTGTTATTCACTCTCCAAACCTGTTATTCACTCTCCAAACCTAGATTGTTTCACTCAGTTTGCTGCGTTTTTTGGAAGCAAGTAATATAACATTTATATTTGTACTATTCACTTGTGAAAATTGCAGACTTATGATACTACTTGCATATATATATCATCTTTACTATTTGTGAAGGCAGTCTTCAATTGCCCAGGCAGGATCCCGTCGTCCTCGAGGCCTCGGGTGGACTGGCGGCCCGTCTGTGCAGCATCGATCCGCCAGATGGTGACAATTTAGTCTTTGCTCTTAATGTTTACAGATATTGCCCTAAAATGCCTTTATTTTGCTAAATTGCAACCTTTGTAAAAACCTTTATTCTCATTGCGACCTGCTATGATGCTTAGACATTGATAGATCTTTGTTGCTAAAATTGCTGCTATCTTTTGTCCATTTGTTACGATAAACAGAACAGTAGAAATTATCATTTGACATAATCGTCTACCGTTTGACGCCTTAGTGTATGCGAACGTTTTATCATCCAAATTTGGTTCCAATGGCAACAACTTGAGATGTAAAAGCCGACGTTATAATTATGCCAGGTTTATTTAGAAACACATTCGAGTATCTGTAAGATTCGGAAATCCTCGGCCAACTACGTCCAGTGCCTCGGATGTTCGTAAGGCACTACTTTCGGAAATACCATTCGAATATCATGAAAACGATATGGCGGCGTGAACGCTGGAGTGCTGATGAAACGGGATTATGATCACATATCTAAGCTATATGAAGACTGAAATATGTGAGTTTTAACTAGAAATAACAACGAAAATCCATCTCTTATGTGAATTTATCGAAGTTATTGAAGTTATAAATCCGTTTTACGAGAACTACTTTTGACCGCACAACATGTTGAATTTTGCCACATAGTGCTCCGCCCGACATACACTAGAGGATGTTCGTAGAGTAACGAAGTGGTACTGAAATGTCCGAGAGCTGTCGAGAATGTCTGGAGTCACTTTAACTGAATACAAATCACAATCAATAGAGTACCCAATAGGGATGTCAATACTTTAATCATTGAATAACCTCAAGAGTGAAAGGCGATGGAAGCTGGCTGTTACAACATGATTTGATAGACAGAAAGACCTAGATATTTTGTCAGCTTTCCTATTACTCCACGGAGCGATGATGTGTCTACTATCTCCTGTCTGAAGCAATTACATGCTACTAAAGATTGTCCATGCGTAATAGAATAAATTCAGCAGAAAATTTTTTTTTTAGGTTTCTTGTAAGTCTAGAACTAAGAGCAAATCAGTGTACTTGAAAATCTCTTCCAAATTTATGTTTTCAATGGACGTCATATCAAATACAATATCATGTTTGTTTTAAATGCAGAGTGTGTCTCAAAATATCTGTTACCATTTCAAATTTCTGTCAGTGTATTGCTTGATAACGTATTGATTATTACATCAAAATAATCATGGTGGATTTAAGTTTCTAACAAAATAAAATACGGGAAAAAATATTTGTATCGTATTACATGAAATGATGTCATTTGACGTCAGTTGTTATTTAATATGGCGTCGTCACAAAACTTCCCCACTCGGAAAACCTCGGCCAACTACGTCAAGTGCCTCGGATGTATGTTAGGCACTACTTTCGGAAATACTATTCCAATATAATGAAAACAAGATGGAGGCGTGAACGCTGGAGTGCTGATGAATCCAATATTTAAGCTATATAAAGACTGAAATATGTGAGTTTTTCACTAGAAATGACAAGGATAATCCATCTCTTACGTGAAGTTATCGAAGTTATTGAAATTATAAATCCGTTTTACGAGAACTATTTCTTGACCGCACAAAATGTTGAGTTTTGCTACATAGTGCTGCGCCTTACATACACTAGAGTGTGTTATCCGAGTAACGAAGTGGTATGGAAATACCCGAGAGCTATCGAGAATGAAGACTTCCCCACTTCGGAAAACCTCGGCCAACTACGTCTCGACAGCTCTCGCATATTTCCGTAACACTTCGCTACTCTACGAACATAGTTGGCCGAGGTTTTCCAATGAAGACTTCCATGAAAAATCTGTATTTTGTGATGGTGGTTGTGACGTCTAGTATCCGTTATAATCCCGGGCCCTGGGTTTGAGATCGCGCAGTGGTGCTGGTCTTGATTGTAGCTTGAAAATCGTGTAAAGATTTGTTGTGTCAGCAACGGTAAAACATAGAAATAATTCGAACTATATTGCAAAACACGAGTTGGTTCCGGTATAAGAAATGTCAATATCAGCAATTTTCTCTACGAAATGATTAACGCGATAGTTTGTCATTGATTGTAACTGGAGCACTTATCATGCTTATAAACTCGTCTCGCATTGTCTCGTATATCATTCATGTGACTCTCATATCCGCAAGCTCTCAACCAATGAAATCGGGCTATACAGAATGTCTCCATGATTGCTAAAAAAACTGCAACCAAATTACAAAACCTTAGATGTATCTTTATTAAAGGCACATTTTCGATAATTGATTCAAATGGTGACCAATAACAAAAGAAACATCTCCCATTTTAGGCATGCCCATTCAGCGGTAAACAGTGACTAATAGGGATTGTCACGAGTTCTCTACCTTTACCCCTTTTAGAGTTATCTCCCCCTTATCCCTTCTATACTGCTCTCCCTTTATCTCTTCTATACTTCTCTCCCCTTATCTCTTCTATACTTCTCTCCCTTTATCCCTTCTAAACTTCTCTCCCTTTATCCCTTCTATACTTATCTCCCTTTATCCTTTCTATACTTCTCTCCCTTTATCCCTTCTATACTTATCTCCCTTTATCCCTTCTATACTTATCTCCCTTTATCCCTTCTATACTTCTCTCCCTTTCTCCCTTCTATACTTCTCTCCCTTTATCCCTTCTATACTTCTCTCCCTTTATCCCTTCTATACTTCTCTCCCTTTATCCCTTCTATAGTATATGTATACATAGCACTAAGTTAAGCATGGATAAAGGGAAATAACTCATGACAATCACCAGTGACTGACATCCTTAACGATTACATGAGACATTGACTTACAATAGATATCAACAAATAAAACATATAACGAATTCTCAGACAAAATTATTCAATTTATCAAAACGTTTGGAATAAACGCGTATTTGATCTCTCATATCGTATAACAGCGCTCTTGCGTTTACAATTTTCGCAAAATCGACTAAAAATCATTTTAGCGATTTTAATTTTCTTCAATTTCGGTATTTTGTTCACTCGAAAATAAATAATACGTTGTCTACATAAGTCACTTCCTAAAAGCATGAGGTAAAAAATCCTCAGGGTTTCCAACAAAGTGACCTTGAAATCAATGATAATGCAATTTGCGGCAACGAAAGGACAGACATATGGCATCGTTATACAGATAATTGTATCTTCCGATTCCAATTAATTCTCTTTTATGTCTTCGTAGATTTCATGCAGTTTATGGTAAATACAAAACGGAAATAAAACTCTCGGTGCCTGTTTGCTATAGTCATAATTTTCCCCTAACAATCGACTGTGTTCGAAGTTTTACGGCTCAGACTAATTTGAAACACTTTGCAAAGAGCTTCAATGCAGACAAACACAAATAAATTGATAGATTATGCAAATTGATCGGTCTAATAATGTTTATTCCGTATTATAAATGTGTTTATTTATTAGTGTCACTCCTACTTAAAGGGACAGCCATTTCTGACTTATGAGACACCTACTTTCTGAGGATATTTACTACCCGATTCCTACCATTTAATGCCAGGCGCCAGACAGAGGTTACACGGTATCCTTTCTTGAACAAGCTGGCGGCTCACCAACCGGTCATATCAGAACGAACCCCAACCGGGATTCGAACATTATACCTCCTGTTCCTGAGATGGATGCCTTACCGGATACGGATTATAACTATCATACTGTAGCAGTAGCAACACTACATGTGTTAGAAATAGACACCGCGTTCAATGAGAGTGAATAAATGTTGATGGAACAAAAAAAGCTCATTATTCCACATCAATAAATACAATACAATATATATAACATGTCAATGGTGATTTACAATACATAGTGTTCTAAGTGCTATGAGTAAAGCTTACAAACATAATTACGTACATACATGTATAACATGCACGTGTATTTGCTTGTTAAAAAAGCAATTACTGAATAAATTGGTAGGGCCATAAATAAATAAACAACAGAAGATGGTTGAAAGTTGATAATGGTGAAAATTGGGATTATTAAAAGAAATACATTTGCGATCTTAATTCATTTTTTTTATAAACAAACAATGCTAATCTTCTTATTGTACAGTTACTTTCGCTTTTTAAGAGTTCTGCAAATTTTAAAACATTTGGATTTTTCCAGGAATATTTATTAATGTACTGTTTTCTTATATATAATTATGTGACTTGTACACCCGGTACTAATATACAGTCGTTGTACCAACGTATATTGTCTGACAAAACCCATTCAATCAACAGAAGTCAATTACCAAGGGAAAATAATGTCAGTAATAATAAATTCTTGCGTCTAGACCAATATTTGGTCGGTGATATATAAATGATTGTTACAAAGGTCGGAACAATATACAACCATGTTTATCATTACGAACAAAACAAGGTGTTCAGTGCGCATATAAAATATTTATTGATATGAAATCTGTGCGATATTACGCAACGGTTTGTCTCAATGGCAAGATTTATGTGCAATCATACGAAACTATAATTACATTTAAGATATATCTGGCCCATCTGAACCCTAATTTTTTTATTGGGCTTCATCCAGTATTGTTGTTACATAGACTAAGACATCCTTAATAAGAAACATTGCAATGCGTAGCCGATTAAAACGATCTTGTTTTATTGTATTACTAACAGACAGAACCTGTAGAAGACCCGCTTGTTAAAATAACTGTGTTGTTTAATTTTATGATAATACAAACTTCTTTTTCGACAAATACAGAGGAATACATAATTAGTGTATTCTTTGATGATGTATATTTACTGATGTTTTACCATTTACAGTATATTTTCATGTTTGTTTGGGTAAACAGATTAACAAAAAATGAACATTATATAACTTTAAGCTGAACACAAATGAAACGTTTTGTTCCATTGTATAATTTAGCTATTTTCCAATTTTGCAAAGATCACTTGCACATTGGTCATTCATTTTATATATGCGGTTATATCTGTAATAATGAACGCAATCTGAAACTGTCTGCACCTTTATGTTATACTGCGTGTGTGGGATCCCCTAAGGGCCACATATGAAGTAGGAAGAACCTCTTGAGATACTCTTCAAAACTTAGTGAAGAAGGTAGGAATGGTGATTCCCATTGTTATAGATATTTAATCTAGTCCTATACAAAGTTTAGATAACAATGAAGACGCTGAACACGATGTGCTTCAAGTGGATGACAACAACGTCGGGGTCCTTGGTCAGAATGTAGGTTTTGATTTCATTCAGATATTGACAATCTCACACCAGCTGCAGAAACTTGCAGTTACCAATCACATGGTATAGCTGGAAACCACAGAAACTGAAGTGTAACGGCAACTGTAACATGATGCAATCAGTCTGCATGAAAGATATATCGAGTTGTTACAGGGAATGCTACATACAACTTTTTACAATAAAGATTAACGACTGCTCCTTGGTTTTATATGTGTATATAGTAGGTACGTGCAATATATATTTATATATTATATGACATATTTTTATGTTTTTAAGAGTTATGTCATTATTTCAATGGTTAAATAATGTGTGAGTTTATTCTTAATGTAGTCTCTTATAACTCAAGTTGAGTAGTGATATACATTTTTACCGAAATCATTGTTGTAGTTAGTATTGTTTATGTATATTAATGAGACTTAAATAAATAAATATACAACTCCCAAACGCCTCCACATACAGACCCCCGGAAAAAACAACAGTCAACAAAACATAATACATTGAGGAGGCACAAGTGTTAAAATGTATGAGAATAGAGGTCCAAGGAAGGGTCTAGCCGACTACAGAAACAACTAGGGAGACTGAATTTCCCGGGGTGGGGGGGGGGTGTTTACACAAATTTCAATTCCATTTTCAATGTTTTGCCCTTTATTCAACCTCAATAAGAAGACGACCTCAAAAAGAAGACCAGTTTTTAAGAGTCCCACAGGTGGTCTTATTATTGAGAGTTAACTGTAAATGTATATAAGTACGTAGAATACTAGGCTCATGTACGTTGTAGCAACTTATTCCTTATCTTTCATTACTTTACAAAACAAAGTATCTATCTATAACATCTCCAAGCAACCATATACCGCTTAGTCTTTCAGCTTTAGTTCTATAGAGACACATTTGGGTATGCTATCATGCCTTAATGTTTTTTGTACTAATAGACATCAAGCAACGAATAATTGATTATATGCACATGTGACCCTCCAAGGAATAATGATCGTCCTGTGATCTACAGTTAAATCAATTACTGTCACTGTGTTCGATCAATTAGTGTCGAAACAAATGGCAATGTTTTTGTGCCCAGAAAACATCACATTGTTCTGGAAAGTACAGAGAAACTTTTCCTTCCGGATCAGCAAAATGCGTTTTATTCTATGACAATGTACTTGGCATTGATTCTGCCACAGGAGATTTTCACGAGTTCTCTCCCTTGATCCCTTCTATAGTATATGTATATAAAGAAGAAGGGATAAAGGGAGAGAACTCGAGAAGGGATAAAGGGAGAGAACTCTAGACAATCTCCTGCAGGTAGATATGTCCCGTAGATTGCAAACTTTGAACCATATTAAATATTAAATACACAAAACAGAATATTGGAACAGTGTTGTTTGTACACAAATTTATTCTCATTATTTTTAGAAAAACTCGTTTTTATGCATTGATAAAAATCGATCTTTCAAAAAGATAAATTCAATAAAATGGCAATTAAAGTCGATGTGTAGCTCAGGACAAATAAGAAACGGAACTGTGCAATTTTGATGTCTACCACATTCTAGTTATTTCTCTCCTTTAGATAATTATAAGATAACTGACAACATTTATATGTATACAGTAAAACATGGATAATAAGACCATCCTTGGGACCTTAAAAACTTAGATTAATGTATACGGAAATATATTTTGTAAATATCTCGTCGCCGTAATTCTACACTGTCGCAAGTAGCATTTTATTAGTTTTGAGAAATAAACGTTCATAGATTGAAGAGTCAATAACTTATTCGTCTCACGTCTTTGTGGAATTGTAGTTTAGTCTATTTAGAACAGTTCTATAGGGTTACAAATCTCACCCTCATTTAGAGCTCATAGAGACGAACAAAACGATACCAAGCACTCAATATTGCAAGTTTGGTCGTAGTGTTGAGGTTTAACTGTATATATAGCAGAACAAATAAATGGAAAAAACTTTAGAATGGATAAAGGGAGATAACTCGCGACAATCTCCCGTGGATATAGCTGTCCCGTGGATTGCAAAATGTGAACCATATTGTGATAAATACACAAAACAATATTTGAACAGAGTTGTTTGTAAATAAATTTAATCTCATTATTTTTAGACAAAAACTTTCTTTTTTATACATTTATAAAAGCGATCTTTCTAAAGATAAATACAATAAAATGGCAATTAAAGTCGATGTGTAGTTAATGACAAATTATAGACGGAACTTTGCCTGCTCTTTTTCAATGAAACGATTGGCAATTTTGATTTCAGAACTTGGAAAAGATACAATAGCGTAAAAAACAAATCATATCCTAAATATATTCGTCAAGTGAAAAGTAATAGTAATAGTCTACCTTACAAGTCCTCAATAATAAGACCACCCTTGGGACCCCTGAAAACTGGTCTTATTATTGAGGTGGTCTTAATACTGAGGTTGAATAAAGAGCAAAACAGGGAAAATTGACTCGAAAATTGTGTTGGTAATTTTAAGATGGTACTATTATTGAGGTGGTCTGTAAGTGAGGATTTACTCTATTAAATACAAGTAATCATAAAGTATTTAAATCTAGTAACGTACAAGAATTTCAACCATAGTCCATTAAGTGTTAAGCAGGTAACCTCTCGTACATTCCACTACAGCATAGTGTCGCCGATTTAGCGAGGACACTAAGAAATTATTCCTCTCAATTAAACAAATCGAATTTTATATGCCAGAATTGATTTATTCGGATACTTAAGGAAACAAACAAATAATTTTCTGACTGGGTGAATTTCACCGCCCGCCTTTGTTGTAATGCGACTCTCCTCAACAAATGAGTTGCCAAAAACCATTTAAAAATAGTCATCACCGTCGCATCCGTGTTTTAAGGACTTAGCCACGCCCCTATAACCACTGACTGACAGGACGGTGTGCCATTTGTAAACCCGGGGTAATATCGCAGGCTCCATTGTCCAAATCCATACAGTTGGAAGGTTGCTCATTTCTGGTGACACTGTGTGTGTAGTGAGACGTTGTATGACGCACGGTGGCAATATGGAAAGACAGGATAACCTAAGTATCAATGAACATTCTGCGGTTTCTGGCGCAGTCAGTGAATCTGTACATAATCAAGTGTTAAGTCCATCAATGATGTACGACAGCGACTCTTCACAGGAGAACCACGATATACAAGGAGATCATTCAGGGAACAGATACGCTGGAGGACACGGACGAGGTGGTTCTAGACGTGGACACTGCTCAGAAGCGAATGCCGAAGACAAGTGTTTGGATGATCAGGAGTTGCAGGACTTAAGACTAAAAGTGAATTCTCGGGAGAGAAAACGAATGCATGATCTAAATTCCGCGCTGGACGGATTACGCGAGGTTATGCCATACGCTCACGGGCCATCCGTCAGAAAACTTTCAAAAATAGCCACTCTATTATTAGCAAAGAATTATATTCTTATGTTGAATAACTCACTGGAAGAAATGAAGAAACTAGTGAGTGATGTTTATCGTTCGGACAATCGTCCTTCTCAACCGGCGCCGGCCGTCGTGACAACACCGACGGCTCCGTCTCACAGTTTTCCCGTCGTACCGGGACCAAGCCGGGTGTCACTACCGTCGGAAGTCAGTGAATCGCCGAAATCATTGAACAAGGATAATATTTTAACAACTTCGTCCATGGTTAATCCAGTACATCTTCACGAGCAGCATATGCTTGCCACTCGATGGCACACACCATGCGCATGTACACAGTGCTTGTATCTTTACTCCAGACGTAGTTGCCATGTCAACATACCTACACCATATAGCCCTTACTCAAGGAAGGAACCTGGACATCGTTAATGTATTGACAGTGTGTGCCATGCTTAATACAAAAATACATATACTATAAGATGTGCAAGTGTCTTACGCGACTGGGAAACACCAACAACATTTGACTGTAGTTTGTAGTAGACGTGGGGAAACAATGTGATATGCTCAACAAATGTTTTGCAAGCTTTTAGCTAATAATTATCCCGATTGTGTTAAATGTGCCATTCTGTTGTTCGACGTACCTTGTTCATTCGATGATGGACACAATGAGTGTACGATAAATAGTGTTTTACTTAATACTTATGTTATATCGAATGACAAAATGCTGCGACAGGTGTGTAATGAATATACTCAGTACATTTAAAAACGCAAAATATAAGATTTCTCAAATTTCATGGACTCATAATGTTATTATTTCATTGTACCGCTAAATGTCTTTCATTCAACGGGTATTTTCATATCAAAATGAGTTTTAAAACACACTAAAATGACATTTAAAAGACACACATCACAGGCATAAAAATGTGCGTTTTTAAATTTACTGAATATATAATAATGTCCATGCAACTGCCTAGTGACTTGAAAACAACATACATTACACGTGTTTGTATTTATAATGTGAATTGTGCTATTTGTTTGGGTACGACTAGACTCGCAAGGGACTTTCACCAGCTTTGTGTTAACTGTGCCATTAAAAACACTAAATCTGTTCTGTGCTGGATTAATTTTGTTATGTTAACAATTATTATATTATAATAATCATAAACTTATGCATGAAATTGAAAAGAACATAAGTCAAGGCTGTAAATCGCTGTATGGTTATTATTTTAATTTATGTTTTCAGATGTATATAAAGTTGCCCTCTCCCCATGTGCAGTTATGTCACTTGATGAAATATTCATGTTCATTTCTCCATCACCCTTCGGCTTATTTTGCTGACTTTCTTGACTTGTTTCATGATGTATTCCATCCATTAAACTTTTCCCGCTTTATTGTCCCCTAAATTCTCCATAGTTGCTTTTATGGTCCTTTCCTTGCACCTCTATTCCCAAACATGTTTACTCCTGCACCTGTTGTGTAGGGGGTATATGTAGGGAGACATTATCTTGTGTATGTGGCATTCCCTGTAACAACTTGATCCCTCTCTTAAAAACTTGATAATCCCTAGCATTGGTACAAAAACCTCCAATTAAGTCTTGTTGAATTTAGACAATATGTTTTATATGTTTCATAACTGTATCAAAATCACACATTGACTCCAGTTGTTTTAAACTGCTTCATTTTTTGCTTGTGTCAAATTGTATATTTTATGTTATACAATACTTCAGAATATTAGTAGCAGTGACATGTGTTACTGCTACTAATATTATTTTCATAATTCAGAGTTTTGTTCCCCTAGCATATATGAACTGTCTGAAACTTGTATATAATTATATATTTAATGTCAACTGCATTTTTGATGCAGAAAATATACACGGTGGAGTTCTTATACAATAATTACTTCATGATATCCAGTAACTATCAACGTGATATATTTCTATTTTATTCTGTCGCAAACGTATGATAATAAATTCAGAAGTCAGTAAATGTAAAAATATGTTTGAGTGCTATGTCGTTTTTATATCGGAACTGAATATACTTCAAATTGATTAGTATTGTTTGATTTCAATCCTATACAAACAATTTTAAGAATTATTTTATACTTTCTATTGAATAATTTACATAACAAAAATGTCATATTATACTTGTGTGTAATTTTCTGCATAAAATGAGTCTTTACCAACCAAACGAAGTATTCACAAACACTTAACTTCTGAAACTCAGACTCTAAATTTGCAACAATTATTTTAACCATCATTTTATTTGTGTTTAATCTCAATCAATGAAATTAGGTCTGATTAATTGTTGTTACCCTCTCAACACTTTGGTCAATTTTTATTAAAATCTAGATCGTCATGACAACGTAAACCAAAAAGAACATTTAACATTTTAAAGTCTGAGTTTCAGACTTATACTGTTTATGAACAAGGCCACTAAAGTTTTAATGGTTACAGCTAAAATAATGTATTTTGCCATGTATGTTAATTTTATTCGTCGAGTGTAAAATCTCATAGAATTTTCATTGAACCCTTTTTACACATTGTAGTTGTAGGTGAAGGAGACCCTTTAGAAATCACATGCTTTGATAGTCGTTATTTTAAAGTGTTATTTAGATGTATTATAATGCCATTCGGTGGACATTCTATGATTGTATTGTTTAGCAAATTCTGACATTCTTACATTTTTTACATATGAAATGTTTGATGACAATTTACATTAAAGATGTATTATGCTCTTTCTTTGTTCATCTGTTTATCTAAAAATATTCTCAATATAGTTAAAACTTCAATAAATATGCATTATCACAGAATACATTTATAATGTATTTCTCTGTATTTGACGAAAAAAGACATTTGTAATATCATAAAATTTACAAAAAACCTGAAAAACAAGCTGGTTTTCTTAACTAGTTTTGTCTCTTAGTAATATGATTAAACAATATTGTTTTAAACGGTTATACATGGCAATGGTTCTTATTAGAGATGTTTTTGCCAATATAACATCAATACTGGATAAAGCCAATTCAAACAGTTTATGTTCAGATGAGCAAGATACATCTTTAAACCATTTTCTGTGTATGTTTCTATTTCATCTAACTTGTTTTCCATGAATTCATTGTACAGTTTGTCATGTGTTATATTTGTATTATCTGCCAATTCTAGTTTACATAAAACTCAAATTATCGTTTACGTCGTCTTTGTTGTGTGTTACAATGGTACGACAGTGATATTCTGTTGTTACATATTTTTACCTGACCGACAATGTCAGACGAAGCTCCTTCGATACGCACAAAAACTATACAAATGTAACAGCATACACTATGGTATGGCATAATAAATTCACAAGAAATACTTTATCTATTTGAGCTGTACTACGACAAAATCTGTATGAGTGACCAACAAAGTCAATTTTGAGTTTTTTACATTTTCAAACAAATATATTTTTCCACTAGTTCATGTACAATATATTATCTGAATCTTTCAATTTGAATCACAACATTACACCATGCAATACCCTCGTACATTATTTCAGTTTAGTTTGAAAAGAAAAAAAACAACAGAGGCCTTTTTGCTCCGCTTAAAGGTACATACAAAACGAACACACAAATAGACCGATTCCATTTTTGCATGGATATGTGTATATCATACATGTGTCATTCTCTGAGATTTTTGGCCCAAAGTACATATCTTGGCGAAATTGAGTAATAAATATTTCTGAATGCAGGGATATTTGTAGGTCACTACAAAGCAAAAGTTATAGCAAAACGACATTTTTTAGGGAATTACAGCACTTTTAACATGGTCATCAAGACTAGATGTACAAAGAAATCTGAGTTTCATAAATTTAATACAGCAAATATGTTTTCAGTGTTTTGCTGTACAAATAGACGTGATTGTTTGATGTGGAAGAAACCAACAATATATACACGATAACAACGATTATGTTATAATAATGTTACGGTGTGAGAATTAACTAACGTTGAAAAGAGTTGACTTAAACAAGATTAAAAAAGTTACACCTTTGAAAAGTCACATGTTGCTAAATGAAGTATTCGTGTTTGTGGTTTAATGCCACGCACACAAAACAATGCCTCCCCGCACAGATACATGGGAAACATCAACCAACGAAACGTTAGGAGTAGAGGAGATGTAAGGGCAACATCTATGGGAATGGGGAAGTAAGGAACTGTCTTGCTGACTATTAAACACAACCCTGGACACATTAAGGGGACAACATGGGGGAATGGAGTGGAATCGATGGAATACGTCACAGGATAAGCTAATAAAGAGAGTGACCACAAGTCGAAAAGAGGATGAAAAAAACGATTATATAAAGTCGGGAAAAGGGGAACTTATCATTCATCGAAACATATAAAGAATATCACTTACAATCGGTGTAGAGAAATTATTTAATAATATGAAAACAAAGCAGTCGATGGTTACCATACCTGACTCATAGTCTTGAAATCGTAGGTTAGAATCCCGCTGTGCTGTAGAAGCCTATATGCTCTTCACATTCCTTGAACTAGATGCGAATACAATCCACGACTTTGCCATTTATTCTTATGTTTGTTTCTTCGTGCTGCGTTAATTGCAGCTTGTTTGTTGTTATGTTCGCAATGGTTAATTGATTTTAATGATAAGTTACTGAATACTTAGTCATTGTATGCGTATGTATTGGAAATAAATGGCCATATAGCGATTAAGTGTGAGGTTAGCTAGCTGTTAAATCGATTTAAATCCCCAGTATTTTCTGACAGTTCCAAGGCTGTAAATCGCTGTATGGTTATTATTTCTATTTGTGTTTAGATCTATGTTTGGTTTCCCTTCCCCTGTGCGGTTCTTTCACTTTATATAGTGTTCATATTATTTTCTCCCCACTTTCGGCTTATTATTACCAGCTGTCTTGACTTGTTCTATGGTGTATTCCATCCATTAAATCCCCCCGGCTTGTCCGCTTTGATTCTCTTTAGTTATCCCGTATGGTCGACCAGGCCATTCCTTGCGCCCCTGTTCCCTTACGTATTTACCATTGAGCCTCCTCAAATGCCTTATGTTTAATGGACTGTTGTTTTCCTGGGGGTCTGTGTGGAGAGGCATTGTCTTATGGACGTGGCGTTCCCTGTAGTAACTTGTTCTCGTTCCTTTATTATGCCCCCTTCGAAGAAGAGAGGGCATACTGCTTGCACATGTTGGTCCGTCGGTCGGTCCGTAACCTTTTCGTTTCCGATCAATACCTCTAGAACTCATTGACCTATCATCGTCAAACTTGGTCCACACATTCATCTGGGGTAGCAGAGGAATCCTATTGATTTTTGGGTCACGGGGTCAAATGTCAAGACCACCGGGGTCAATTGTTTACAAACCGTTTCCGATCAATAACTAAACAATATGGGGGCATAATGTTTTACAAACATGTCTTGTTAACCTTGTTTCACAATTAAAATGTATAAAATTAGTTTTTATCATTTCGAGGTAAACAGAAAATATGTTGGATATGCCATTAACTTTCATGGCAGCACAGTAAATACAAATGAAATTGAAATGATGTTTTGATTTTCTATGTTACTTCAATGATTGTATCGTTTAATGACATGTGAACACAATTAGAACATGTATCCATTCACACGGACAGGGTTTAGGATATTATCGGCCATTGTTGACTGTGTCACTTTTGAGCCGACAAAACGGTCCCGCTACAGAAAAAATATCAGTCTTAACTCATTTGAATAATTTAAGTACTGACTCATCAAGGTATGTTAGCACACGACTACCGATGTGTTACAAAATGTATTAACCTGATATACGTATAGTATATCAACGTGTGATATGTGATACGTTTGTTAAAATGAAAATCTCCCATTGTAGATGTTGTAAATTTGGTATACCATAAAATGATTCTCTAATTCGTCATTATTTCATCGCCATGTTTTGGTAAAAATTAGTATTATCAATCTACTTTGTTGCACTTTGCACATACCCTTATAATAAAAATAAAAATATTCTCATACACCACAGCATAAAAATCAACGATTAGCAACGATTTTGCTGAAGAATCAAAAGTTCTTCAACAAGAGTGACCAGAAATGTGTTAAAGTTAAGTTCAAACTTATTTATTTTACATCGATGGGAAACTTGTTCTTACAACTTGCACTAATCACTCTCGATGACTGCTCCCTGGCTACCAACCAGTATTCAAATGTATTGTTATTAAATAAGAGGGTCGAATGTTCACAAAATTCGAATATTCGTTCGGAAGGTTGACCGAATATTCGAATACCAAAATTGCCATTCGTCGACATCCCTAATTAATTGCTTACGTTTTAAGTGTGGAGAGTGGCACTCAGACCAAATCATGTATCTCTTATCTCAAAGTCATACTGAAATCGCAAAGACAATGGTCCACAATGAATATTCAGTGCTCATTGGAGTACATTTTGTGATTTGAGATTTGAATGTTGAGTGTTTTAGTATCCGTTATAATCCCAAGCCCATTGGCCCGATCTCCCGAAGCAACTCAATCTGGGCTAAATCTCAGCTCAAATATTGTCTCAAATTGTTGATATTTTTCTCATCTGAGACTTGACTCAAAATTGGTATTATAATACGAAAATTGATGAGTTTCTTTTCCAGACTTATTTTAAGAGATCTCAAACTCAGGCTCTGATTTTAGTAAAATCTCAATTTTGAGTTGAGATTTCTATTTGAGACGCTATGGGAGATCGGAGCCAGGTTTCTTGACGTTCTATACGAATAAAAAGTTTCAACGAGAAAGTTTCATCCACATTTATTCAATCGTTACAACTCAAGATAATACACTGGACAATACATACACAGCTTTACAGCTCTCAGATACAAACAATCTTAAAGATATATCTGGCTCATCTGAACATAAAATGTTTGAATTGGCTTAATCCAGTATTGTTGTTACATTGGCTAAAACATCTCTAATAAGAGCCATTGCAATGTATAACCGATTAAAAAATCTTTTCATCGTATTACTTACAGTCAAAACCTGTAAAATAACTTGATTGTTAAAAAGCTGGAAAATTTTATAAATTGTATGATGTACAAACATCTTTCTTGAACAAACATGGGTTAATACATTAGAGTTCATTCTTTGCTAATGCATGTTTATTGATGTTTTAACTATATGAAATATATTTTTCGTGTTTGGTTAGGTAAACAAATGAACAAAAAATGAGCATAGTATTACTTTAATGTTAAATTTTTTCTTAAAAGTAATATTTTCCTTAATATCCACAAGAGTTTCCTTAAATATGTGAAAAAAACTTAAGTGCTATTCACTACATGGCTTAAATATTTCCTTATACATTTGTATATGGTATTGTTTTCCTTAAAATATGAGGTGTCGTTCATTTTCCTTTGATGAAATTAATATTTGCCTTAAAGTTAAAATTCTCCTTTGCTAAGTAAATTCTTAAATGGCACTGATAAACATTTTAAGGTTAAGGATTTCCTTATCTTTAACTAAGGAAAAGAAAATAAGGATAAGGATAATCTTAAGGTAAACCTTAATATGTTTCGTGAATACCATCCCTGAACACTAAAACAACAATCGTGCTTCGATAATTGATATTTGTTAAAAATAATATTTAATATACATTATTATGAAATTATTTTCACATATAATATAATTATATAACACTATTGTGTTATATTGTGTTTTTAAGTTTAAAACATGTTTTGCATATACACCAAAGAATTTTTGAAATATTAAAAAATATTTGTTCACTAATGAAATATGCAATATGATAGTTTATTTTAAATGTATATAAAATATACATATATAAAATACGTGAAATAAATAAAAATATATTCATCTATAATTAGATTGATGACTATTTAACTCATTAACAAGCAAACGTTATAAGAAACTAATACATTTGTGCACAAAAAAATATGTGTGAACATTCATACAGTAAAATCTCAATAATAAGGCAACTTTTGGGCCCCTTGAACAAAAAGGGGTAAATTAGGAAAAAAATACAAATAACAAGAAATACAGTTTTGAGAATAGTCGCTTCGCTCAGAAGGTGCATTACATAATACAGTAAACTCTAAAAAAATAAGACCATTGAAAATTGGATTTCGTATTGAGGTGGTCTTATATTGAGGTTTAATTAGGAGCTAAACAGTGAAAAGTGCTTGAAAATGTACTAAGTTTTAAGGTGGTCTTATTATTGAGGTGGTCGTAAGGTGAGGTTTTACAGTACGTTCTTAATACGTAAAAGGATATAACGTATAACATTGCGAATGTAAACTCGGACTGTGAGAATTTCCATTTAATATCCAATGTATACGCTAATCAACGCCAAGTACAGAAGAACATCAAGTTAACCATTCTTCATATTTATGAAGAAATTTCTTAAAATCGAAGAAATCTGTTAAATTGACGTCAGAGAAATGGTATCTTATTCTGTGGAGGACCACTGATAGATAGATCTCACGAAAGACGATGTTAAAACCACGCTATCATTCACTCTGGGCGACGTGTCAATATCAACATTTATCAGACATTTCATACTGATTGTTTTGCCAGATGTTTCTTTTATTCTTTTACCTTTATATCATGTCGTTTAACATCAGTATTAAAGACGGGGCTAGCACATCTCTGCGGTGCACTCCCTGCTGTGAAAAACACCACCTCAGTACGGCGTATCAATCTCCCTACCCGAAGCCCGTAAAACTCTATTGTTCTGCGTGTAAAATGGGTATCAAATACTGAAGGAAACGATCACCCTATCGTCTTGAATTTAACATCTCGCGCTCTCAATTAGGGTACCGAGAGAATTATTTAAATCAATAAACATACAAAACAGTCTTGGACGTCTTTGAAATTCGAACATAAACAAAACCAGTTGTCAGCGACGCGAATGATTTGTGGCTTGTTTAAGTATGTGAAAATCCACTCGATATCCGTACTGCTTCTGTTATGTTAATGAAACTGAAATTGGAACGGATTAGGCATGTAATTACGACTTGTATGATGAGTGAAAAAAAACAAGCCGAGGTCTCATCGTATATCAAAGACTGCTTGCATTTAATAGAAAATTCAACACGTCGTACGGCTCTTCAAAAGTAAACTCTTCCACTCACGCAGTGATTTGCCTGAGGTTCAAATATTCGCAGCGGATTTTCCAATTAAACAGTGGCTTATATGCAAATGAAAATGCGTTCCTACGCTCGAAGACAGATTTGCAATTTTCGATTTATTTTAAATATCCGAGCGTCTCTTGACACTGACTAGTGAGTTTTAATATCGTCTGCTTTTATAACAGAACAAAAGTTTGTATTCGATATAAACCTTGAAAAAGCACTTCATAACAAAAATAGGTTACACTAGGAAACTAACACTGACAGAATGTTGGACTCTGATAACATGAGAGATGTAACATATGGAATGTTCTTGTTGTAAAATATGCCAAAACAACATTGAGCATGAGATTGATCTGTATCACCACACATACTCTGAAACAATAAGATTGATCTGTATCACCACACATACTCTGAAACAATAAGATTGATCTATATCACCACACATACTCTGAAACAATAAGATTGATCTGTATCACCACACATACTCTGAAACAATAAGATTGATCTGTATCACCACACATACTCTGAAACAATAAGATTGATCTGCATCACCACACATACTCTGAAACAATAAGATTGATCTATATCACAACACATACTCTGAAACAATAAGATTGATCTATATCACAACACATACTCTGAAACAATAAGATTGATCTGTATCACCACACATACTCTGAAACAATAAGATTGATCTATATCACAACACATACTCTGAAACAATAAGATTGATCTATATCACAACACATACTCTGACACAATAAGATAGATCTATATCACCACACATACTCTGAAACAATAAGATCGATCTATATCACCACACATACTCTGAAACAATAAGATAGATCTATATCACCACACATACTCTGACACGATAAGATTGATCTGTATCACCACACATACTCTGAAACAATAAGATTGATCTGTATCACCACACATACTCTGACACGATAAGATTGATCTGTATCACCACACATACTCTGAAACAATAAGATTGATCTATATCACAACACATACTCTGAAACAATAAGATTGATCCATATCACAACACATACTCTGAAACAATAAGATTGATCTATATCACAACACATACTCTGAAACAATAAGATTGATCCATATCACAACACATACTCTGAAACAATAAGATTGATCCTTATCGCCACACATACTCTGAAACAATGATATTGATCCTTATCACCACACATACTCTGAAACAATAAGATTGATCTATATCACAACACATACTCTGACACAATAAGATTGATCTATATCACCACACATACTCTGACACAATAAGATCGATCTATATCACCACACATACTCTGAAACAATAAGATTGATCCTTATCACCACACATACTCTGACACAATAAGATTGATCCTTATCACCACACATACTCTGAAACAATAAGATTGATCCTTATCACCACACATACTCTGAAACAATAAGATTGATCCGTATCACCACACATACTCTGAAACAATAAAATTGATCCATATCACAACACATACTCTGAAACAATAAGATTGATCCATATCACAACACATACTCTGACACAATAAGATTGATCTATATCACAACACATACTCTGAAACAATAAGATTGATCTATATCACAACACATACTCTGAAACAATAAGACTGATCCGTATCACCACACATACTCTGAAACAATAAGACTGATCCGTATCACCACACATACTCTGAAACAATAAGACTGATCCGTATCACCACACATACTCTGAAACAATAAGACTGATCCGTATCACCACACATACTCTGACACAATAAGACTGATCCGTATCACAACACATACTCTGAAACAATAAGACTGATCCGTATCACAACACATACTCTGAAACAATACGACTGATCCGTATCACAACACATACTCTGACACAATAAGACTGATCCGTATCACCACACATACTCTGACACAATAAGACTGATCCGTATCACAACACATACTCTGAAACAATAAGACTGATCCGTATCACAACACATACACTGAAACAATAAGATTGATCTATATCACCACACATACTCTGAAACAATAAGATTGATCCGTATCACAACACATACTCTGAAACAATAAGATTGATCTATATCACCACACATACTCTGACACAATAAGATAGATCTATATCACCACACATACTCTGAAACAATAAGATAGATCTATATCACCACACATACTCTGAAACAATAAGATAGATCTATATCACCACACATACTCTGAAACAATAAGATAGATCTATATCACCACACATACTCTGAAACAATAAGATAGATCTATATCACCACACATACTCTGAAACAATAAGATAGATCTATATCACCACACATACTCTGAAACAATAAGACTGATCCATATCACAACACATACTCTGAAACAATAAGATTGATCTATATCACAACACATACTCTGAAACAATAAGATTGATCTATATCACAACACATACTCTGAAACAATAAGATTGATCCATATCACAACACATACTCTGAAACAATAAGATTGATCCTTATCACCACACATACTCTGAAACAATAAGAGTGATCCATATCACCACACATACTCTGAAACAATAAGAGTGATCTGTATCACCACACATACTCTGAAACAATAAGATTGATCTATATCACAACACATACTCTGAAACAATAAGATTGATCTATATCACCACACATACTCTGACACAATAAGATCGATCTATATCACCACACATACTCTGAAACAATAAGATTGATCCTTATCACCACACATACTCTGACACAATAAGATTGATCCTTATCACCACACATACTCTGAAACAATAAGATTGATCCTTATCACCACACATACTCTGAAACAATAAGATTGATCCGTATCACCACACATACTCTGACACAATAAGATTGATCCTTATCACAACACATACTCTGAAACAATAAGATTGATCCTTATCACAACACATACTCTGAAACAATAAGATTGATATATATCACAACACATACTCTGAAACAATAAGATTGATCCTTATCACAACACATACTCTGAAACAATAAGATTGATCCATATCACAACACATACTCTGAAACAATAAGATTGATATATATCACAACACATACTCTGAAACAATAAGATTGATCTATATCACAACACATACTCTGAAACAATAAGATAGATCTATATCACCACACATACTCTGACACAATAAGATTGATCTATATCACAACACATACTCTGAAACAATAAGATTGATCTATATCACAACACATACTCTGAAACAATAAGATTGATCTATATCACAACACATACTCTGAAACAATAAGATTGATCCATATCACAACACATACTCTGAAACAATAAGATTGATCTATATCACCACACATACTCTGAAACAATAAGATTGATCTATATCACCACACATACTCTGAAACAATAAGATCGATCTATATCACCAAACATACTCTGAAACAATAAGATTGATCTATATCACAACACATACTCTGAAACAATAAGATTGATCCATATCACCAAACATACTCTGAAACAATAAGATAGATCTATATCACCACACATACTCTGAAACAATAAGATTGATCTATATCACCAAACATACTCTGAAACAATAAGACTGATCCATATCACCACACATACTCTGAAACAATAAGACTGATCTATATCACAACACATACTCTGAAACAATAAGACTGATCTATATCACCAAACATACTCTGAAACAATAAGACTGATCCATATCACCACACATACTCTGAAACAATAAGACTGATCCATATCACCACACATACTCTGAAACAATAAGACTGATCTATATCACAACACATACTCTGAAACAATAAGATTGATCTATATCACCAAACATACTCTGACACAATAAGACTGATCCGTATCACCACACATACTCTGACACAATAAGATTGATCTATATCACCAAACATACTCTGACACAATAAGACTGATCCGTATCACCACACATACTCTGACACAATAAGATTGATCCATATCACAACACATACTCTGAAACAATAAGACTAATCTATATCACCAAACATACTCTGACACAATAAGACTGATCCATATCACCACACATACTCTGACACAATAAGATTGATCTATATCACAACACATACTCTGACACAATAAGATTGATCTATATCACAACACATACTCTGACACAATAAGATTGATCTATATCACAACACATACTCTGACACAATAAGATTGATCTATATCACCAAACATACTCTGAAACAATAAGACTAATCTATATCACCACACATACTCTGAAACAATAAGACTGATCTATATCACCAAACATACTCTGAAACAATAAGATTGATCTATATCACCACACATACTCTGACACAATAAGATTGATCTATATCACCAAACATACTCTGAAACAATAAGACTAATCTATATCACCACACATACTCTGAAACAATAAGACTAATCTATATCACCACACATACTCTGAAACAATAAGACTGATCTATATCACCACACATACTCTGAAACAATAAGACTGATCTATATCACCAAACATACTCTGAAACAATAAGACTGATCCATATCACCACACATACTCTGAAACAATAAGATTGATCTATATCACCAAACATACTCTGAAACAATAAGATTGATCTATATCACAACACATACTCTGACACAATAAGATTGATCCATATCACCACACATACTCTGAAACAATAAGACTGATCCATATCACCACACATACTCTGAAACAATAAGACTGATCCGTATCACCACACATACTCTGACACAATAAGACTGATCCATATCACCACACATACTCTGAAACAATAAGACTGATCCGTATCACCACACATACTCTGAAACAATAAGATTGATCCATATCACCACGCATACTCTGACACAATAAGACTAATCTATATCACCACACATACTCTGAAACAATAAGATTGATCTATATCACCACACATACTCTGACACAATAAGACTAATCTACATCACTACACATACTCTGACACAATACGATTGATCTATATCACCAAACATACTCTGAAACAATAAGACTAATCTATATTACCACACATACTCTGACACAATAAGTATGATCTATATCACCACACATACTCTGAAACAATAAGACTAATCTATATCACCACACATACTTTGAAACAATAAGACTAATCTATATTACCACACATACTCTGACACAATAAGTATGATCTATATCACCACACTTACTCTGACACAATAAGATTGATCTACATTACCACACATACTCTGAAAAATTAGATAGATCTACATTACCAAATACATGTTCTGAAACAATAATATAGATCTACTTTACCAAACCCATAAACTAAAATAGTAAAGTACATGTACATTGCTACACAGTCAGACTGAAGCAATTGGATAGATTTACATTACTAAACACATATTTTGAATTATTGAGATAGATATATATTACCACACACATACTCTGAAACAATAAGATAGGTCTATATTGACACTCAGTCACACGAAAGCATATATCTTCATTACCACACACACTTTGGGTCAGCCTGTAGATACTATTTTGCAGATATATTTTTAAAATTATACTAATCTCTTGACTTACAATTACGTTGAATTCAATATATTTTAAATCCACTAAATTGTGCTGTTATGGGTATAAATCCTGAGAAGGTAGTCACATTAACGAAGGTATTTAATTGTATCCAAAGTCTTTCACCTGCATTTGCGTGTGTTATAGCACTATTTGATAGGGTGCTGAATTCGTTTAGGTGTGTTTCATACGGATGAACATATGTGTTTGCTACAATCACACCATCTTTCATAAGACGAACACTTGCGTCGGAATAGTACCTCAGCAGAGTCGAGAAAGTAAAGAAGTATGTGCCTGTAGTTGGAACTGTAAATATTCCAGTATGAACGTTATATCCGTTACCGTCGTTAATTTCTGTCTGATCGAACTTGATTGTCTCATCACCATTATAAGAATATGGTTTGCCAAGGTAAGTTGAGAATGCGACGTACAATGAAGTAGTGAAATCTAGACGCTTTTGGACTTCCTTTGGGATTCGATCACTTTTTATTCCAAACTTTTCATCGAGTTCAAATCCCGAACTTTTCATATTCTTCATTCCACCGATATGTTGTTTATCTAAGCTGTTATGCAATTGTTTATAAATATACCTGTCATATGTCAGTCTGTCATCAGCATTGTATTGGTCATCATTTCGATTGGGCGCCATTCCAAAATAGGTAGATGTTTCAGACTTGTCCAGCACTTTATATGTTTGTTTCTCTGATTCACTAAGAATACCCTCTTCGTTCAGACGTTCGATCACCGTTATATATGACGCGATTTTCTCTACCTGTAGTTGAATCTTAGTTTCCATGGAAGCAATTTGCATGTTCTGTTGTTGAATCGCAGTATCCGTTGCTTCTTTCTCGTTGACTTGTAATGAAACTAACGAATCTATTGCAGTTTGTTGACGTTGAATTGTGGTCTCCAGTTCAGACATTCTGTCATTTTGCTGTCGAATCATAAGTTCCATCGCAGTCAATATTTCATCATTGAATCGACTATTCAGCGTGGTGCACGGCTCTGTATGATCACTCGGATTGTCTGATTTACTGACAACATTCGGTCCTTTCTCTGAATTTATTCCGTCCAGATCTGAATGAGCTAATACTACTTGTAAGCAAGTCACAAAAACAAAGAACTGTTGACGCATTGTTACCAGTACGAGACAACAGAGCTGAATGATTATTTCACCGATTTCCAAAACATTGATAAGTCTTGGACATTACGAAATAGACTTAGATATGGAGAAATACGTCATGAGTGTTCTCATTCCAATTTGCGTACTTAAAATTGACCGTTTTGTTTTATTTCTACTTCATAACAAAAATTAGTTACACTAGGAAACTAACACTGACAGAATGTTGGTCTCTGATATTATGGGAGATATAACATATGGAATGTTCTTGTTGTAAAAATCCGTCAAAACAACATTGAACATATTTTCCGATACCTCTAATTCTATAGATATAAGTTAATACCTATAAACCTACCTAACATTGGATACGCTTTAGTTGATATCATATTGTCGATATTTATAGGTCAACAAATATTAATCGATATATAGTGTTGGTACGTTACAAATCACATATTTTGAAACACTAAGATAGATTTACATTACCATAAACATATTCTGAAACAATCAGATAGATCTATATTACCACACTCAAATTCTGAAACAATCAGATAGATCTATATTACCACACTCATATTCTGAAACAATCAGATAGATCTATATTACCATACACATATTCTGAAACAATCAGATAGATCTATATTACCACACTCATATTCTGAAACAATCAGATAGATCTATATTACCACACTCATATTCTGAAACAATAAGATATATCTACATTACCACACACATATTCTGAAACAATCAGATAGATCTACATTACCACACTCATATTCTGAAACAATCAGATAGATCTATATTACCACACTCATATTCTGAAACAATCAGATAGATCTATATTACCACACTCATATTCTGAAACAATCAGATAGATCTATATTACCACACTCATATTCTGAAACAATCAGATAGATCTATATTACCACACTCATATTCTGAAACAATCAGATAGATGTATATTACCACACTCATATTCTGAAACAATCACATAGATCTATATTACCACAAACATATTCTGAAACAATCAGATAGATGTATATTACCACACTCATATTCTGAAACAATCAGATAGATGTACATTACCACACACATATTCTGAAACAATCAGATCGATCTATATTACCACACTCATATTCTGAAACAATCAGATAGATCTATATTACCACACTCAAATTCTGAAACAATCAGATAGATCTATATTACCATACACATATTCTGAAACAATCAGATAGATCTATATTACCACACTGAAATTCTGAAACAATCAGATAGATCTATATTACCACACTCATATTCTGAAACAATCAGATAGATCTACATTACCACACACATATTCTGAAACAATCAGATAGATCTATATTACCATACACATATTCTGAAACAATCAGATAGATCTATATTACCACACTCATATTCTGAAATAATCAGATAGATGTATATTACCACACTCATATTCTGAAACAATCAGATAGATCTTTATTACCACACTCATATTCTGAAACAATCAGATAGATGTATATTACCACACACATATTCTGAAACAATCAGATAGATCTACATTACCACACACATATTTTGAAACACTAAGATAGATCTACATTACCACACACATATTTTGAAACACTAAGATAGATCTATATTACCACACACATATTTTGAAACACTAAGATAGATCTATATTACCACACACATATTCTGAAACAATCAGATGGATCTATATTACCACACTCATATTCTGAAACACTAAGATAGATCTATATTACCACACACATATTCTGAAACAATCAGATAGATCTACATTACTAAACAAATATTTTGAAATATTGAGATAGATCTATATTACCACACATATATTCTGAAACAATAAGATAGGTCTATCTTGACACTCAGTTACACTGAAACATCTATCTTCATTACCACAAACATTGGGTCAGCCTGTAGGCACCATTTTGCAGATTAATTTAAAAAATTATACCAATGTCTTGACTCATTTACGTTGAATTTAATATATTTTAAATCCATTGAATTGTGCTCCTCTCTGTATAAATCCTGAGAAGGTTGTAATATTTACGACGGTATGTAACTGTATCCAAAGCCTCGCACCGGCATTTGCGTGTGTAATAGCACTATTTGATAGGGTCGTGTATTTGTTTAGGTGTGTTTCATGCGGATCAACATATGTGTTTGCTAAAATCACACCATCTTTCAGAAGGCGAACACTGGCCCGGGTACGATAATTCAGCAGAGTCGAGAAAGTAAAGAAGTATGTGCCTGTACTTGGAACTGTAAATATTCCAGTATGACCGTTATATCCGTTACCGTCGTTAATTTCTGTCTGATCGAACTTGAGTATACCATCACCAGTATAATGAAGATCGCGAAGGTAAGTTGAGAAAGCGACGTACAATGAAGTTGTAAGGTCTAGACGCTTTTGGACTTCCTTTGGGATTCGATCACTTTTAATTCCAAACTTTCCTGCAAGCTCAAATCCCGAAATTTTCACATTTTTCATTCCACCGATATTTTGTCTATCCACATTGTTATGCGAGTGTTTGTAAATATACCTGTCATGTGTCAGTCTGTCATTAGCATTGTATTGGTCATCATTTCGATCGGGCGCCATTCCATAATCGTTAGATGTTTCAAACTTGTCCAGAACTTTATCTGTTTGTTTCTCTGATTCACTAAGAATACCCTCTTCGGTCAGACGTTCGATCACCGTTATATATGAAGCGATTTTCTCTACCTGTAGTTGAATCGTAGCTTCCAGAGAAGCAATTCGAATGTTCTGTTGTTGAATCGCAGTATCAGTTTCTTCTTTCTCGTTGACTTGTAATAGCGCCGCTGAAACTAACGAATCTATTGCAGTTTGTTGACGTTGAATTGTGGTCTCCAGTTCAGACATTCTGTCATTTTGCTGTCGAATCTTGAAATCCATCGCAGTCAATATTTTATCATTGAATCGACTATTCAGCGTGATGTTCGGCTCTGTAGGAACACCCTGATTGTCTGATTTACTGACAACATTCGGCCCTTTCTCTGAATTTATTCCGTCCAGATCTGAATGAGCTAATACTACTTGCAAGCAAGTCACAAAAACAAAGAACTGTTGACGCATTGTTACCTGTACGAGACAACAGAGCTGAATGATTATTTCACCGATTTTCAAACCAATGATAAGTCTTGTACATGACGAAAAGGACTTATTTTAAATGTTCCTACTTAAATTTGACTTTTTGTTTATAATCATACTTCATAACACAAAAAGGTTACAAGAGATGATTACGCTGACAGAATGTTGGTCTCTGATAACACGAGAGATATAACATATGGAATGTTCTTGTTTTAAAAAATCTGTCAAAACAACTTTAAGCATATTAGTCGATACATCTAATTCGAAATCTGTAATTTGATACGTATAATCCTATCTAATAGTCGATACGTTTTAGTCGTTATCTGCTAGTCGATATTTATAGGTCGATCAATGTTAATTGATATCTCGTGTTGATACCCTACAAACGATAATTAACAGCCCGTAATTATTTGTCTACACGCTTACCCATATGACAATTTATAGATCTATATTACCAAACACATACACGGAAACAATAAGATAGATCAACATTACAAAACACATATTCTGAATCTATAAGACTGATCTACATTACCAATGACATATTTTGAAACACTAATCTAGATCTACATTACCACACATAAACTAAAACGATATGGTATATTTACATTGTATCACAGTCACAATGAAACGATATGATAGATCTACATTACCACAAATATATTCTGAAAACAAATAGATCTATATTACCAAATGCATCCTCTGAATCAATAAGATAAATCTGCATTACTAAACACATATGTTGAATCGCAGTATCAGTTGCTTCTTTCTCGTTGACTTGTAATAGCGCCGCTGAAACTAACGAATCTGTTGCAGTTTGTTGACGTTTAATTGTAGTCTCCAGTTCATACATTCTGTCATTTTGCTGTCGAATCATAAGTTCCATCGCAGTCAATATTTCATCATTGAATCGACTATTCAGCGTGGTGTTCGGCTCTGTAGGATCACCCGGATTGTCTGATTTACTGACAACATTCGGTCCTCTCTCTGAATTTATTCCGTCCAGATCAGAATAAGCTAATGCTACTTGCAAGCAAGTATCAAAGACAAATAACTGTTGCCGCATTGTTACCAGTACGAGACAACAGAGCTGAATGATTATTTCACCTATTTCCAAATTATTACAAAGTCGTGTACATTACCAAATATACTTAGATATGGGGAAATACGTCATGTGTGTTCTCATTCCAATGTGCGTTCGTAAATTGACTTTTTCGTTTATAATCATACTTCATAACAAAAATAGGTTACACAAGTTACTTACGCTGACAGAATGTTGGTCTCTGATAACTAGAGAGATATAACATATGGAATGTTCTTGTTGTAAAAATATGCCAAAACAACATTGAGCATATTAGTTGATACATCTAATTCGATATAAACCTACCTAATAGTCGATACGTTTTCGTCGATATCAGATCTGCTAGTAGATACTTAAATGTCGATAAATATTAATCGATATCTAGTAGTTGATACATAATAAACGATACTTGACAGTCCGTAATTCGTCGATATCAGATCTGCTAGTCGATACTTAAAGGTCGATAAATATTAATCGATATCAAGTAGTTGATACATAATAAACGATACTTGACAGTCCGTAACTATGAGTCCAAGATTGTAACGCGTTTGACAGAATATATATAATGTACAAGTATTCATGTTTGGAGATTTAACTATCAGGATTGGGTTATACAGTTTGTACGGGGAATATTCTGATAGAACCATTCATTGGACAAACATCTTTATGCCCCAACGTTCTTTTTCAATTAACATAAAAACGGTTCTTTTGACCGCAACTTCGATTCAATACAAATTATAAAGTGCAAAGTAAATAGTGCAACATATTTTCGATTAATTCCGAAACGTTGGTCTGTTAAATATCATGTGATGTTGTGTTGAGATTTACCTCCCAACCAACAATGTTTCAGCTACAGTCGGATCTCGTTTATTCGTCGACGTTCTATCCGAATACTTGGTATCATCCGAAATAAAGATCAGTTCCCGATGTATCTTCTTAGCCAGGTCGAGTTGAAATGGGTTAATC
Organism: Mactromeris polynyma; assembly: GCA_032209605.1. NCBI lineage: Eukaryota > Metazoa > Mollusca > Bivalvia > Venerida > Mactridae > Mactromeris > Mactromeris polynyma. The sequence goes on from JASFXZ010000005.1 coordinate 1,925,151, forward strand.
GAAACTATGTATTCATCGAAAGTAAATTTCGGACCCAATGAATTCGAATGAACGAGGTACAATTGTGTATAAATAAAGCCTCGTTCAAATATACAAATTTAGAATGCATGCCTGGTAGTACAGGCAGAAACAAACGGATTTACTCGACATGGAATACAATGAGGTAGAAAGTTCACACAATGATTTCAGAAACTGAATCTAAACGGCCACAAAATGATTTTCCCTTTCATTACTTTTTTTCAAATGTTACAATTTTTGTACCTCGTACATGATTTGATTTACGACATCCATTTATCATATCAAATCTACAAAAACGGTAGACATTATTATACGCCCTCATTTAAGATGTGTTTTACCTAATATAAAACGTTTTGAAACTCGTATCAATAACTCCGTACATCTTGCGATGTGGCTTGTGTGGGTAGATAATGAAATACTTCATCATCATGATTACGAATGATTTATACTGGGGTAAATTTGTCTACGGTCGCGATTTATCATTAAATGTTTTATATGTACAGTAAAACTTCAATAATGAGGCCACCTTTTGCACCCTTGAAAACTGGTCTGAATATTGAGGTGGTCCTAATATTGTGGTTGAATAAAAAGCAAAACAGTGAAAATGAACTTGAAAATTGTGTTCTGAATTTCGAAGTGGTCTTATTATCGAGGTGTTCTGAAAGTGAGTGTAAATGAAATGGTTAAAAACAAAATTCTCATCATTTGTCACAAAAACAAATGCGCCGCCCGGGAATCGAACCCGGGTCGCAAGAATGGGAATCTTGCATGATACCACTACACTAGCGGCGCTGGTTACACGGGTGCTATCTATTGATAAACCTAATAGATTAAACCCACGTGTCCTGATACCATTTTCCAAATTGTTATCAAGTTTGCCCTGCGTTCAGATACGGCTATCAGCCCTACACGTCATGTTGTTATGTTTCAACGGCCTTGTATTAAAAATGAGAATTTTGGAAGATACTGTGAGAAGCGTTGATGAATGAAAGTTCGCAGATCATAAAGACGTCAGACGTTAGGACGGAGCAGCGAGTTATTGTAACGTTTTGTGTAAAACTTGGGAAAAAACTCCTGTGGAAACTAAATAATTATTAAGCCAGTGATAGTATGTGTCTAAGAACTTTCCTGACAACCCTCGTATAACGCTACAAAAACTTAGAGACTTAGAGAAATTGCACTTGCTGAGCCAAATAAGAAAGTGTGTATATGATGTTACGGACATTTTTCGACACCATGAGGTAAACACCTAAAATATACCCATCGTGATGCAATACAGATAACTATAAGTAAACCAACAGATAGACATTAAAATTATCTTTCAGTTGGTACCAAATATGTCCATGTTTAGCCCCATGGTATCGAGTAATGTACATTTTATCCCGTGACACTTTCTTTTTTGACTCGACTTATTTGCACAACAGTAACTATTCGTTGGCTTGAGCTTGGTATATATAATTGTCTCTTTTTCTTTGAATGTTTACATACAGATAACATTTTCTCATATTTATTTTCATTTCTGTACACCATTTAATGATCAATTTTGTTAAAATCTTATCAAGGTACACGAACATTGCAAGAAATGTTAAGGTGCACTTGTTACTCAATATTTTTATGTTAATGTAACATTTCAGGCACGCAGTCGGCGTCAAGGCAATAGTTACCTTTCTACAGATGCACGCGCATCTGTCATGCAAGATTATCTTCATTCAAACCGATTGAAGCGGAAAAAATGTCCCCCCGTCTTACATCAATTAATTTTCAAGTGAATAATGATATCAGAAATAAAACTGTTTGCTTTAGAGCGTTTTATCTCAAGCATGTAACCGAGTTGTATTGAACAAATGTAGTAATTAATTTTCAATGACAGTTTGAGAATTTTCAGCGTACGAAAGCCGCCGGCGACTGCTAACACTCCAGTACAGCAAGGAATACACCGCAACTAATATTGTGTTAAAATCAATTTGTAAGTGACAGGGGCGGTGCCCGGATGTTCACGGTAATTTGAAATTGAAGAAGCACCGATTCAATTTGAATTTTTCATAGAACAAGTACTGAATATTTTACGGTAAAGAAGAATGAGTTTTTATCTAATGTTATAGTAATGAAAATGTAACAGTTTGCAAAGGTTTTGCAATTTTATACCCAGGTCAGCATATAATGCCATGGGTTCCGCACAGTAGTAGTCATTAAGCACGTGTGCACATTACACGGTGAACACGTGCATTTGTCGTTGTTTTTTTAATGTGTTCACCTTTTGCCCTTGTGAATATTTATGATAGTCAAAAAGTGAAATCATTTATTATAACTGTTTAAACAACAATGCGAGTTGTCGCTTTGATATTTTACAGCAAAACTTGTCAGAAATGAGTGATTTGTCATAATATTTCAAAGTACAGAGAAAAGAGAAAGAAAGAAATGCAACTTTAACATCAAAGCAAATGAACAGAAGTTGATCCATCTCTAGAAAAATTATAAGTGATTATTAGCTGTACATTATAAATCTTGATAGCACTTTGATTCGAACGACACATGGTGGATGGACGGAAGTTAGTGATAAAATAAAGTGCGACGCGAAATATTTAGAACAATATCTTCAGCTGAATGTTGGAAGTGTACGATTAATGCGAAACCTTGTGACAGCTTTCATGACAGCATGTATTTAGTATAACAAAAACCGTTTCACTTCGCTGTTTAAATCTGCCATCAAAGGTGATTTCAGCCCGTTAAATACAGTAAAACCTCACTTAAAGACCACCGAAATAATAAGACCACCTCGAAATTAAGAACACGTTAATTTATTTAATTTAATTAAGTTTCAAGGGTCCCAAGGGAGGTCTTATTTTACTGAATTTACTTCTTATGTTTTCGCTTCAATGTATTCATAATAACAGAATTTGATCAAGTAATAATGTATAGTCAGTACATTTTAAAACGCGCCTTTTTTGTACCTGTGATACGTTTTTTTTAAATGTCATTTTAGTAACGGTGTTTTAAAACTCACTTTGATATGAAAAATTAACGTCCATTGAAAGTAATCTAAAGAAAGAAATTTAGCGCTTATCATTTCGTAAGAAGAAATGATATCATATTAAGTTCTTATCTTGTATTCCTAGGTAAGTTCATGAAATTTGAGAAATCTTATATTTTGCCTTTTTAAATGTATTGAGTATATTTTGCTTTTAAAACAGAACAGATGACACAACACAATACAATACAACCTCTTTAAAGACCACCTCAATAATACGAGCATCACGAAATTAATAAAACAATTTTAAAGTCTACTTTCACTGTTTTGCTCTTTATTCAACCTCAAAATTCAGACCCGCCCAATAAGCATACCAGTTTCCAAGGGTCCCATGGGAGGTTTTACGGAGCAAAACAAAACAAATACTAATTAAAAATAAAAATTAAAAACGGTGTTCTGTTATTGCCGGCTTCCTCTTTAGCATCATGAAATCCCTGTCGCAGTTTGAAGGTATCATATACAGTAGGACATTGTTCATTTGAATTCATCGGGTCCGAAATTTTATTTCGAATAATACATGGTTTCGAATTGCCCGTTTCAATTCTACGTGCATAGCAAAAGCTATGATTTTCTTACATATTCTTAAGTATGTCCCTGACAACTTTCTCACGTAATCAAGGGAGGACACACAGGAGAGTGTCACGAGTTCTCTCCCTTTATCCCTTATATTGTATATATAGCATATACATATACTATAGAAGGGATGAAGGGAGAGAACTCTAGAAGAGATAAAGGGAGATAATTCGTGAAAATCGCCTGTGGGAGGGCTTATGAAATTGTAACATCTTTAGTCGAATTAGCAATAAGAACATACAGTCAAACCTGTCTGTAAAGACCACCCATGGGAACAGCAAAATGTGGTCTTTGTTTACAGATGGTCTCTATTAACATATTAAATATAATTGAAAATGGTCTAATGGGAGATAAAATTGGTGGTCTTTGCAGACTGGTTTTGCAATAGTGGTCTTTGTTCGCAGGTGGTCTTTAACACAGGTTTGACTGTATTTCGTCTGTGACAACTAATAGATGTAATTCTAAATATGTGCAGTTTACTTTATCCTATCTAGATTTATATTTGGGGATTTGACCTCAAGATAGTCAGATGAACTCTGCGTCAATTATTTTTATGTTCGATTCCAAAATTTGGAGCGAATGTATGACGAAATCGCTATCTTTGAGTTTATGCTGATATTGCAGAATTGTTTTGACCTAATTATATTTTTAGTTCACTCACGAAAGAAATATTGTCAGTAATGATGAACCGCGTTATGTGCGAATCCTCCGTGTATCTAATACAAACATGTATACTGAACAAAAAAAGGAACTTCTGCTAAGTTTGCTTGAACATAGCTGGATGAAAACAAATGGGGGAATCATTGTTATATATGCGTTAAAAGAGTGTTCCAGGATGCATCGTTTGTTGTAAAAATGATCGCCAAAGGTTAACAGAAAATGGGGGAAATTTTGACCAAGTGAGGTAGGGGTTAAAAACAAAAATAACACTTAATAACGGGTATGACCACCTCTTGAGTTGACCACTGCAGTGCATCGCCGGCGCATAGAATTGATTAAGTGTTGATTTCTGCCTGTGGAATATTGTTCCATTCCTGAATGAGCGCTTGACAAAGTACGTTGACGTTAGCAGGTGGGTTGGGACGACGCCTCACTCGTCTATCCAGAATATCCCAGACGTGCTCGGTTGGGTTGAGATCAGGACTTTTAGCGGGCCAGTAATTAATGAAATCAATGTTATTTGTTATAAGAAAATTTACAGTGTCTCTATAGCTATATAAGATGTGGCATTATCAAGCTGAAAACTAGGGATGTTGCTAGTTATGGAACAGAAGAATGACGTGATGAGCGAGAATGCCATCACGGTAACGTTGAGCATTTAATTGCCATTAATGACGACTAGTGATGAACGATAACCATGGGCAATGGCTGCCCAAACCATGACAGAACCCCCACCCCCGAAACGATCTCGTTAAATAAAACAACAGTCAGCATAGCGTTCATTTCTCCTATGGTAGCTGCGCACCCTGCCATCACCACGGTGTAAAAAAATCTGGATTTATAAAAAAAAACGGTATTCCAGCGTCGTCGTGTCCAACGAGTGTCTACACGTGCCCAAGACGATTTACACGATGACGTTGCGTTAAAACGCATCCGACGTAAGGACGTCGTCCGTGTAAACCGTTCTCCCGCAGACGATTACGAACAGTTTGCCCACTGATTCATTATTATTAATGCCAGGGATGTTAGCAGCAGTAGCAGTAGCAGTGGCAGTTTGGAATCGATTGCGCAAATGCTTGTTAATGATATAGCGGTCTTGACCACGCGTTGTTACACGCGGACGTCCACGACGTGGCAATTCGTCGGTGTGTCCTGTCGTTCTAAGTCGTGCGCGAAGATTCGCTCGACTAGAACTCCTAACGTGCCTTGCAACGTCTTCTGTCGACATGCCAGCATCAAGCATGCCAATCGCACGATGGTGTAAATTATTGGGTTTTCTTGGCATACTAAAAATGCTACAATGTAAACAATTTTATTTTTTTTACAAATTTTGAAGCGTTTTCGTTCACTTGACAACAATGTCAGTAAGACAAGTAAAACAAATTGACCGAATACCACACGGGACATGTTGAACAATTCATCCACGTTGTTGACGATTAACAGTGCAAACATAATCGCTAAAATTCATTAATCCTGATAACACAGGTCAAGGCTAATATTACCTATCTACTTTCTTTACACAATGATTTCTTTAACACAACAACCACTATGTGTACAAATCGGAAGTTTCTTTTTTTGTTCAGTACATATTGTAGCGGGCGGTGAGATAAAATAAAATACTGTACCTCTCAAGGGACGTAACTCAATCAGTAAAATGTATAAGCATTTCCAGATTTACATCCCTTTGTAGTACAAAATAGAGTAATTATAATATTGCACTCACTCGATATTTACGGGGGAATAAATCATTTCTGAAAACTGTTTACATAGATTTTAAAATATATTCAAATTCACTGCTAATGTTCGCTATATGACCCATGTGGAATGTAACCTCATCAAGTGCCTTATGTTTTATGGATTGTTGTTTTCCCGGAGGTCTGTGTGGGGAGGCACTGTCTTATGTATGTGGCGTTCCCTGTAGCAACTCTTCTCTCTTTTTTTCATTGACATAAATATTGCATACGTCATTAATTCACATCATTGTTGTTATCGAAGTTCTCAGTTTTTGTTGACTAATCGAGGAATGAAAATGACACAGACGTATCTGCAAATCAATAAAGACACAGATATATTTCGTTGCCTTATTTCCAGAACACTGTAACTCATTTTTTGGCGGTTATGAGTATTTGGTATCATTGAAACCGTCTTTCCAAGCTCTTTCTGTCTGTACTACCTATATTGTTCTAGAATGCACATAACTTAAATAACATACAATTCCATAGCACCATATGTAGCATTTATCTCAAGAGGGTAAAACTTTAAAGGTTTTTTTTCTCAAAAAGAGGGAAAACAAGTTATGGGGTTCTGGAAATAATGCGACACTTTGTTTTGCTTTAACATCAAAACATATATGTGTTTTTTAAGACTATACTCCTGATTTTGTAATATCATTCTTATTGTTATTTTAAGTGGTCATTCACTTGTTTAATTATATGAAGTCGTTTTCAAGATTTTGTTTAAACTGACTATGATAGACAATAATATCTCACTCAATATTGTATTTTCTTTATTTCTAAATGGTGAAACTTCTAGAAAAGTGAATCGTATGATCACAGATCTAAGTGGGAGCATGATTTATTTTAATTGACCGAAGTGTGCACGACTTTCATGGGAATTTTGAGTAGTAGAGTGCCTGACTTCTGAACCGGAAGGGCGTGGTTTCAAGTCCAACTGGGCGGAGTTTGATCAGGGGCGACTGAGTACTGGTTAGTAACACATGAAGCATTCATCGAGTGTGATTATTACACGTTGTAAAAACGTGTTTCACGTGCAATGTAATATAAATAACTTTAATCCACACGAGTTCGTCACGAGTTCTCTCGCTTCATCCTTTCTAGAGTTCTCTCCCTTTATCCTTTCAATAGTATATACAGTACATGTATTATAGAAGGGAAATAGAAGGGGAGATAACGCGTGACAATCTCCTGTTATTTAAATAAACTCAACAACCTGTCAATTTCATAATCCGTGCAACGCGAATAAAAATTCTAAGTAAGAAAAGATAGGAATGAAACTTTCTGGGAGGAATAAGTCATGTTTGCTCAATATTTTTTAGACATTTTGAAGTGTAAATATCTTTAATATTTCATATTCTTTAAGATTAGACTAAAATTTGGTTCAATTTTGTTTTTAAAATTCATGTAACAAAACATGCTTGAATTGGCTTATGTGCAAACAATGTACTTAGGAGTGAAAATGCACCCCTGGTTCTCTGCAGTTTATAGACGTCATATAATGGAAATTGCGAAATATTTTGTGAACATTAAATTGTGTATTGACACAGTAACACAATGTATTCACATGCTGCAAAATGTGAACAATACGAAACTTGTTTGAATAAAATGTTAATAAAATGCGGATATAAAGTGCAATAATTATATGTTTACAAATTGTTTCAGAATGACGTAATGTCTCTGTCAAACATGATGTCGTGTTTTACATGCACGTGTTTAATGAAATATGTGAACAATGAATTTACATTTTATTATTGAAATAAACTTATGACGTTAATAATTATGTAAAGGCTTTATAATAAAATGCATAATATATAACAATAAATGAATGTTTATTTATCATAACAGTTACTACATACGTAGGATGGTATTATTTCGTATTTGAGGAGAAATAAAAAAATCACAAAAATGTGTGTTTATTTTAACGCGTACAGATTTAACATCATTATCTTTATCCCTTCTAAAGTTATCTCCCTTTATCTCTTCTATAATATATGTTCATATAGTACTATACATATACTATAGATGGGATAAAGGGAGATAACTCTAGAAGGGATAAAGGGAAAGAACTCGTGACAATCTCCTGTGGTATTATGATGATCTTAAACATTTAAATTTATTTCGGGACAGATTCATCATCATTACTCAAATATACATAATTACACATTTCCTAGAAAACTTAAACTATCAATATAATTTTCGTTCGAAATCCTGTTCGGGCTAGCGCGCTATGATCGTATCGTAGCGTCGTGCACCGTTAGCGATAGCATTGCGCCACGATGGCACCACTAGGATTCCATATTTTCGGGCGTCGCTTATATAAATATATCACGTAGACAAGTGTTTCTCATCATATTGTTAAAGTGTACGCCCACATTCAGACACGCTATATATAACCCAATTACATTATAAGTGTTTGCTTTCGTCGTCTGCGACAGAATTAATTACGAGAGCAGAGTTGGGAATATTTATTTCACCATACGCGCATGTCGTCTGCAAAATCTCACATCATGAAAAGTTAACAGTTGCAAATTAAATAGTGACAAAAACATGCAACGTATAAACACTGAGTTGCAACGTCATTATGTAATGAAAAACGGATTACATGTATATATTTTACGGAACGAAACTTCTTTAGTTTATGAGACAGGAACCACCAATATTATTGCCAGTCTAGGACATAAATGTTTTACTCAGTAGCGCGAAGGGTCTGTTACCCAAAAGCATGCATCTATCTGTCGGGCAATGTTAACTACTCTTTTGAGTGCTGTAGATATGGGGTGCGTGTCGACTATTTAAGGTGAATAAGAAAATAAAGTCATGTTTTGAGAAACACGAAAAATAGGTCAATGGCGCTACCGGGATTCGAACCCGGGTCTACGGATTGCCGTTCCGTTATGCTAACTACTATAACCACAGCAACCTAACTAATGAGTCCTACACCCGCTCGAGTGAGAGAATGAAATACCTCACTTAAAGACCACCTCAATAATAAGACCACCTCGAAATTAAGAACACAATTTCAAGTTCATTTTGACTGTTTCGCTCTTTATTCAACCTGAATATTAAGACCACCTCAATATTAAGACCAGTTTTCAAGGGTCCAAACGGCGGTCTTATTATTGAGGTTTTACTGTATCAAGGGTAGGGATGGGGACAACGTGGGTAGGCAGGTCATTCCACGTGTCCGCATTTTGCTTTACATAACGACGAATGCGAATAAATGTATTTTCTTTTCTTGAAATAATGAAATAAATATTCACACTTTTTAAAAATACACTGTAATCAAATGAGTCATACTTGTATTTGTAATGTTAAAATGTCATTTTGAACATAAGTATTGGTTTAAACTGCACACTAATTAGATATGTTTGCATTAAAAGGAGTGGAAATTTCCCAGATGTTGCGTCAGAAGTTTTGCCCAGTGTATATTGTAAAGAAGGTCAATAACACGAATTGAACCAGCTTAAAAACTGAACATATCCCGCCAAATCTAGATTATGTAGGTTTCCGCTCGAGTGGGTTGAGTCATAGGACATTGAACTTTCGTCTGAACTTTTAGCGGGAAAACGACAGATAGGTGATAGCTTATTTAGAAATTAAGGCATTATGTCCATAATTCTCAGTTATATAAGTTATATAAAAACATACATTTTGTTTAAACATGAAATAAGATATTCTAGTCATCTATACATTATTTCTTTAAACAAATCATGAATACATGTACAATTTACCGGTATACAGTCAAACCTGTGTTAAAGACCACCTGCGAACAAAGACCACTATTGCAAAACCTGTCTGCGAAGACCACCACTTTTATCTCCCATCAGACCATTTTCAATGATATTTAATCTGTTAATAGAGACCACCTGTAAACAAAGACCACATTTTGCTGTTCCCATGGGTGGTCTTTACAGACAGGTTTGACTGTACCATTATATCATTCTTATAAATGTGTCTGTACATTTTATCTACTATATTTGAAGTTCATCTTTACAATGTATTACTAAAGTAGGGAAAACACATATGAACATATGCAACACTTTGTATTAAGCATATAAAGTAGGCATGTTAACCTGATATAAGAATAAGTAGTGAGACAGATATCACGGAAAATAATTCAAAATTGTTACACACGAGTAGTCAAACATGGCTTAGATATTATCTCCATAAAGTGATCTAATTTCTTATGTAACACTCTATAAACACTTGCAATTTTCATGACAAAGTTATCTTATGTAAATAGTTCACATGTCTGCGATATATTTTGTAACATATACGCTACACCTTATATGGTAGTCGTGTTATTTTGGTACATTTTGTATTTTGTTCGTTTATATATTCAGCAGGTGGTCTTTTCTGAAGAGATAAAATATGATCGTGCGTACATATCGTCTTTCAAAGTGGTGAACATAATTTTATGAGTACTTCATTTAAGTGTCCTTAAATTTGTTATAGGATAATTCCTTATTTTATCTTTATATATGTCATAATTTTATACTTGTTTGTTTTATGACAACTATGTATACAGTTTATACGTACAGTGTAACCTCAATAATAAGACCAGCCTTTGGACATTTGAAAAAACTGGTCTTCTTATTGAGATGGTCTACGTAATGTGGTTGAATAAAGAGCAACACATTGAAATGGACTTGAAAATTGTGTTATTAATTTTGAGATGGCCTTGGAGTAAGGGTAACATAAATAACTTCATACTTAAATAATTTCGTGACTTGAAATCTAGGCCTGGACTAAAACAGCTTGATAATATTCATTTTTACATTATTTATCTAATGCATACTTTAATTCACCGTTATTTTAAGGCGGTATAATAATTTTATGCCAGAAGTAACGAATGCATATTTTTGTATTTATGGCAAGGCATGACATTCCTGACGGCGAAAATGTTTTCATTTCGTTTAATTTGACATGCAACTTGATGTAAACAAGACATTTAACTCCTAATTTTCTCCGAAGAAACTGCGCCGTCACTGAAAGACATACACTGTTGGATGTGTTGCGTTCTGATATGAAAACACGTACGAACAACGTTTTGTGGTAAATACGTCAATATCAAACTGACAGGAAGTCGTTTTTGTGATACGAAATGCATTCTGGGTGATTTGGAACTACCATGAGAAGAGAAAAAAGTCCTACCGCCTTAATGTTCAAACAAAAAGACCTTACATGAACTGTACAGTTGAATGAATGTCTAAGTGCCTTCCACCTCCCCCTCCCCCTTCACTCATATCGACATCGCCTCGTTTCCATTTCTAATTAACCATACTGATGACGTCATGTTTATAGATACGCGAACTCGATATCTTTCGGAAACATTCAAGTGTCAATGACTTAGGAAAAGGAACGAATGGTTCCGAATAATGTAAAATTAAATACGCCACCTAGAGAGTTTAATACCCAGAGATCCGGTGACTTAATATATAAAGATTGGTACAACTTAAAGTTATCATGATTTATCGACGTGGTATGTTTAAACGACAATGACTAAGGGATCAACAATCATGTTTACCATATAACGAACGGCTTACAGGGATAATTAGCGCCCCTGACATTGAGATAATGAGGTAAAAATGTTGACAAGTCACTGAGATGGTTTTTTTTCTCATTTCCCACAATGTGTTTTTTCAGTTATGAATTAAGCCAAGACCTATTAAAAGGTTGCTTAAAGTTGTCCAGAAGAACTTTTGATGTGGGCTTCATTTCATTCCATGCCGTAATTGAGTTTTTTTTCATGTTTTTTTTTCATTGCCATTCTGATATAATTTCTCAATGTCTGTAAAATTTCTGCTAGAACTGCGTTATTCTGTTACTTGAAAACAAAAAATCTTAGTAAATGCTAAGTTTGCTGAAAACCGAAACTCTCTGAAAACTGGACTTTTCACCATTCCTGGACAGGGTCCGGTTTCCAGGGAGTTTATTGTAGCTGGTTGTTCATCTTTATACACAGGATTGTATATCTGCCGCGCTTTTTACACAATAATTCATAATATTTTCGTTAAAGTACGCATTCCGATTATGTTCTACTTCAATAAATAGAATATAATTTGATTCGTTTTATCTGATATCAGATATCAAGTGGTAATCAAACATGTTTACCAGTATTGAACGTGTTTGTACTTTAGAAAGTCGCATTCATTACGCAAACTGTGTCAAACCTTTCGTTGTATAACCTTGGGAAAGATATATTCATTTTATATCATGCAATGAAGCATTAAGATGAAGATTACGTCGATCAAAGTAAAAATGAAAAGTAGTTGGTGGGTTATAAAGAGGTTAGAAAATGGGATTATGGAGGTGTAAATGATGACAGGTGTTACAAGAGATGATTTAAAGAAATGTAGAGAGAGGGAAGAGAGAGGGGAAATATTAGAGATTGCAGAGAGGTTAGGGTAACAGGAAGACGATAGGGAGAGGGGAGGGAGTGGAGAGATAGAAATTGGAGAGAGGTAAGAGAAACAGGACGACGTTAGGAAGAGGGGAGTGGAGAGATAGAAATTGGAGAGAAGTAAGAGAAACAGGAAGACGATAGGGAGAGGGGAGTGGAGAGAACGAAATTGGAGAGAGGTTAGAGAAACAGGAAACCGATAGACAGGAGAATGGAGAGATATAGAAATTGGAGAGAGGTTAGAGAAAGAGGAAACCGATAGACAGGGGAGTAGAGAGATAGAGAAACGGGAAGACGAGGGAGACAGGGAGAGTGATAGAGAGGAGGAGATAGACTTTGGAGAGAGGTAAAGGAAACAGGAAGTCAAGAGAGCGGGAGAGGGAAAAGAGAGACATAGATTGAAAAGAGATTAGATGAAGTGGAAGACGAGAGGGTAATGAAGATGGAGGAGGAGACAGAGCGATGATATAATAGTTTTAGATGTGACATTTGAGAGAGAATGAGTGCATTTGAAGAGCGGTATATGGTGACACAGGGAAGAGAGGGACAGTTTTTGTGTTTGAAATTCCGGTCGTTGGAAAGTATTAATTGCGAGAAGATGAAAAGAGATCTGTTGGGATATAGATGGATAGTGGAGAACAGAGAAAGGAAATTGGACGGAGACAGTTAAAGAGAAACAGGAGAAGAGGAAGATGGGAGAGGAAGTATTGGGGACTGACAGGGAGTAGGAGTGAGAAATTAATGGATGGAAAAAAATGAGCGATGATGACAAATCAAGGACTGAGGAAAAATCTCCTTATTTTCCGCTCCCACTTTGTTAGTCTAATCCAAACTCATAAATCAAGCATACGATGTTAAACTACACCTGTCAGATTGTAAACTTACAATTTAGATTATATTTTTATAAATAACATAGGCGAGATAACGATACCGGTTATCCAACAGACAATGTCAGCCACATGTTTCGTATAAGAAATTATGAAATTCTATTCCTTTAGAAAAACGAGACCAGCATCTCAGCATGGTTGTTACAGATACGATTATTACAAGATTAATCATTGTGACAATGTATTGTAGGAATGGTGTAATTGTAGAAATACTTCAATATCCGTACATTACAACAAGCTGTGTGCATCAGACAAACAAATAAGAGGATATACAGTAAAACCTCAATAATGAGAACACCCTTTGGACTCTTGAAAATTGGTCTTAATATTGAGGTTGAATAAAGAGCAAAAACAGTGAAAATTGACTTGAAAAGTGTGTTCTTAGTTTTGAGGTGGTCTTATTATTGAGGTGGTCTTTAAGTGGGGTTTTACTGTATATGACATCTCGAACATTCATACGTTTGTGTCTTACATCTACAGCTGCCCTGATAATCAGAGATGCTTGAAATGAAACCTCAATTATAAGACCACTTGTGGTTATGAGAAACTATTGTGAGGTGGTCTTATTATTGTCTTAAAATCTGGCAAACAGTAAAACGGGTTAATTACGCTTTTATGAACGAAGTGGTCTTTAAGCGTAGTTTAACTGTACGTGTACAGTAAACCTCACTTAAAGACAACCTCCATAATAAGACCACCTCAAAATTAAGAACACAATCTTCAAGTCCTTTTCGCTGTTTTTGCTCTTTATCCAACCTCAATATTAAGACCAGTTTTCAAGGGTCCCAAGGGTAGTCTTATTATTGAGGTTTAACTGTATTCTACAAAAAACACAGACAGAACTATGATACCCGTATTTCCAACTACTTGACCATTACTATAGAGATGTTTCGTTACTGTGGAACCCAGCACAAACATATTATCACACTTTCAGTTACGTAAACGAAATCTTTTTTTATTTTGATGACTGCAATGCCGTCTATATATTCATTAAGGCTCAAGTTCGGTATAAAGACTGATTCACGGTCTGAGTTACAATACCGTACCGGAAATAATCGAAAAGATTAATTTTCCTTTTATGAGTAAATTTCCTTGGTTTTAATTGCATGGATATGAAAGATGAATGATTCATTTAAGACTATTGAATTAATGAACAGTGATATGAACGCTGACACTTCCGTAACAAGCCAGGGATACAATGAAGACTGGTTAGTTACCAATCAAAAATAACATCATAGAGATAATTTTATTTTAAGTTACGAAATTTTACTCTTTCTATGGAGTAATCCGAATTAGACCAATATATATTAATCACAGTATACTAAAACCAGTCGACTGTTAATGACAGAAATTGTGTTTTAACACTTTACATTATTCCAAATTTGAGCTTTTAACATAATTTAATCAGATTTTTAATCAGACGTGACGTTATTCGCAAAAACACAGTACGTATTACCCTTCCAAACCCTATGGATTGAAGCACTTGTAATTGAGGTTATTTGAGATACAAAAAAAGATCTAAATATTGTATTTATGGCCTTTGATACAAACCACAGCAAAGATTCCAAACATAATCAGCACGCAAACCAAGTACACGTATCTAATTTATTAAAACACCCACACTGACACTGGAAATAGAACGCATATAACGGAAACTCAAACATTTTAATAGTATGCATACTATGATGAGTACAGTTAAGTGTTTATATCCCTCACGTCATCCTAAAAACATATTTAACATACCCCACTTGATACATTCATGTAACATTTTGTTACTGTTTTAGGAAGTTTGAATCACAGGAGATTGTCAGGAGTTCTTTCTCTTTATCCCTGCTATAGCAATCTCCATATATCCCTTGTATAGTGTAGTATACTTGTACTATATATATGTACTATTTAAGGAATAAAGGGAGAGAACTCTAGAGGGAATACAGGGAGATAACTGTAGAAGGGATAAAGGGAGAGAACTCTAGAAGCAATACAGGGAGTTAACTGTAGAAGGGATAAAGGGAGAGAACTCTAGAAGGAATACAGGGAGATAACTGTAGAAGGAATACAGGGAGTTAACTGTAGAAGGGATAAAGGGAGAGAACTCTAGAAGGAATACAGGGAGATAACTGTAGAAGGAATACAGGGAGATAACTCTAGAAGGAATACAGGGAGATAACTGTAGAATGAATAAAGGGAGAGAACTCTAGAAGGAATACAGGGAGATAACTGTAGAAGGGATAAAGGGAAAGAACTCGTGACAATCTCCTGTGTGGTTTTAATTACGTTTGAAGACAGAGATCCGAAGAAATCGTCACAATGGCCAATACCACTTGATTCACCATGTTCAATCGGTAGTTGAATCTTATAGAAGAATGTTTATAATGGCAGTTGTTACTTTGAAAAGTTATGACGTCAAAAGTGCAATGTAAGTGACGTTGACGACACAATTACTTGCTGACATGCGCCGCGCAAGTCACACTGCATGTAGATTTCTTTATAACTTATTGCTCAAATGTTATTTGACAATATATGCTGTTGCTATTTTGTGTAATTACGGGTAATACATGAGAAATGTAATTTAAATTTCACAATCACGGTGCTTGCTATGTATGCTTATTTGCAAACGCCACATGATGTACATCACGTGATAAACGTCACGTGACGACTGTTTAATCAAGCATTTCTTGTGATAGGACTATGTTACAAAATAGATAGCGTTAAAACACTTGGGTATCTAAGTTTGTCTCCGGGCTACGAACTCGACTAACTTAGACACCAAGGTGTAATTATACTAGCACAAAAATGTCCGCTTATAAATATATCTATCACCATTGATAAACAACAGAGATGTAGGATGACCGGTGACAAATGATTCAGTGTACATCACATGATCAATAAGTATAGAGCCATATTCTGTTCAAAGATTATGATGCCGAACAATAAAGTGTCATACACGTTCACTCTACTTTGGAACTCCATATTGAAACCACTCCGCCATTTTATATTCATAAATATACACCTGACATGAACCGTCTGGTATGCTGGCGTTATCATTATTGTGGAGAACCCAGTCTACATTCCAAACTTTCATAAATATCGCATTTATCTCAAAATATATCGCATTGCAATTAATTTCAATTACGATGTATTATTTGGCCCAATATTTCCACAACATTTCCGAAATGACGTTTATTCGTTTTTACAGGAAATGGTTTTAAGACAACATCAACACATTCTTCTATGTTTAATACTATACAGTCTATAAATGAAATGTAATTTGTTTCTACGGTACTACGAAAGCCTGTTAGGACCACTGGTAAATACAAAAAAAGTTAAATAAAAAAAAACGCGAAATAATGTGTTATAACGACTTTTAAAACGCATAATGACGCATAAAAGTCGTTATAATGCTAAATGTCACGTACAAACGCGAAAAAATGCGTTGTTACGAATTTTAAATATTTTTTGTTTATCAGTACTGTACTATTATAATAAATCACGCAATTATAACAAAAAGGTTTAGAATTGTACTTCTTTTGAAAAATCTTCCCGTATTCACAAAATTAATCAGTAAGTCAGTGAATTGTGTTCTACAAGACTCTGACATGTACATTAAGACCTCAATAATAAGACCAACATTGGGACCCTTGAAAACAGGTCTTAATATTGAGGTGGTCTTAAAGTGAGGTTTTACTGTATTCTACAAAAAGCAGAGTATTTTATAATCGAAAACAAAAATGTGTTATTGAAGTGTCAGAATTGTTTGATATAAATTGCCTTTTAGTACGGTGGCATAGAGGTGACATATGTGAAATTATTTGTATCTCGTGGCCACGACTTACTTACTCGTGGCCACGATTTAGTATTAGTTATCTCGTGGCCAATACTATCTAACTCGTTCCCACGATATACTAAGTAATGGCGACGAGATAAAAATATCACACATGTCACCTCTATGCCACCGTATTTTAGTGGATTTAAGGATAAAAGTATTTTATTTGCTACAACACGCAGCTGATACTTCAACTGTAACTGAGACGATGTATGTAATCTTAACAAACACAGATGTGCACTTTATGTTCATCTGCGTAAACAGAAACAAGTGTTTGAAACATTTTTACATTAAGTATAAGTACAACGAGTGATATATTAGAAATGTTGTTAGATATAAAGACTTGCGGTCTGCGTGACTCATTTAAAACGACGCAGCGGTTATGCTGGTACCTTAATTGTATCCAGTAAGTTAATATCCCACAAAATGTTAAGATAACAAAACTATGCGATATCAGAATAATTACTTTCTGTTAAGTTGAAGTAAGTTCATACTGGTTTATAACGAAAATGAGAGTCGGCGATTGGAATGATGTTTATGGGGGGCTAACAATGGACATATTGTCACACCAATTGTAAAGGGCCAGCCATTTCTGACTTACGAGACACCTACTTTCTGAGTACATTCGTTCCAGATTCCTATCCTTAAATGCCAGGCACCAGGCAGGTAGGCACACAATAACCAATATTTAATTAGCTTGCGGCTCACCAATGGATCATATCAGAACGGACACCTACCTGGATTCGAACATTCGACCTCCCGCTTCCAAGGCGGATGCCTTAACCACTCGGCATCGGGAGACGGTTCTATGTGTGATAGGTCTGCACCACTGATAAGTAATTCCGAGACTACCTGTTTGAAGGAACGTCGCCTTTTTCTTGAAGATTTAGCACGGAATTAAAAGCATTTCTTCACAGCAGCAATTTTATTTCAATTTATTTACGAATGGACAATGTCTCTCTAGGACTTCCATAGTTTTCAAGATGATAAGTGAACTTGAATTTAAAATGAACTGAAATGGGGGTGAACTAAAGTTCACAATTCGACATCATAATCTTACATTCATTGAAACATACTTGTACTTTATATGTGTATCTGTATACCAAGCTGATAACACCATGCCAGAACGTCGTATGGCATGTCTATGTTACCATAGCAACAACAACAGGGCGTTGAGGACTTCACAAAACATCGCCTACAAGTATTTCACCAACACTGGTCATGATTTACTTCGTTTTAAGATATTTAATTATGTGTTAGTGTTAGATCGCCATTCATGAGTGTATAAGTCAGTTCTATAGCATTTTTTATTTCATCCTTTGAAAATAAATTACGTTCGATACATCCGTGCGATAAAGG
Organism: Mactromeris polynyma; assembly: GCA_032209605.1. Classification (NCBI taxonomy): domain Eukaryota; kingdom Metazoa; phylum Mollusca; class Bivalvia; order Venerida; family Mactridae; genus Mactromeris; species Mactromeris polynyma. Next base: position 1,943,638 of record JASFXZ010000005.1, read on the forward strand.
TCAGAAATAGAGACTAATATGATTACTATATAATTCTGGCTTATAACAGAATATATTGAAGTGGATTACAAAAATCAGTTGCTCCTATTCACAAATCATTATGAAATTAAAGAATTAACACTGAAAAACATTGGCAGTCGAACGTTTACAGCAGAATGGATCAATTCACAGCTGATACAAAACAACACAGCAGAAAACTGCAAGCAAATAACTACGTCCGATTACTTTATGTTACCAAACTTCAGAGTACCTACAAAGTTGACTCAACAGCTACAGTGCTTAGTCACGAGTGTGTGTCTTCTTGAGAGCTGCTTCGATTGTCTCAGTCCGTTGAGATCTCGACCGCCAAGCTGTTGGTCGTTTGTTCGAACCCCGGATGAGATGTTTGTTCTCATTGTCAGTTCAACTGAAACAGAGATTAAGTTGATGCAGGGAACGTCCCATACATAAGACAATGCCCTCCAAAACAGAACCCCGGGAAAACAACAGTCTACAAAACATTAGGGACTGATGAGATGGAAGGGAAAACAGGTATGGAAATAGGGGTGCAAGAAATAGTCTGGCCGACCATAAAGAACAACTAAGGAGAATTTAGGGGGACAACAAGCAGGAAATAGTTAAATGGATACAATACGTGATGGCACAAGTCAAGAATGTTGGTAATAATAGGCCGAACGTCTCAGGACAGAACCGAAAGGGGGAGAACGGAACATGCATATTATTTCAAGTAAAATAACTGCATATGGGGAAGGGGAACTTTACATCTAAAAACACGATTAGAAATAATAACCATACAGCGATTTACAGCATTGGAACTGTCAGTAAAAGACGGGAAGACCATTTGCCCTCAAACGCTGATTCCAGTGGAAAGTGGTGAGTTGTTATTGGTAGAACAGGTGTGTATAGGACGGCAAGGCAGAAACTCTGGTAAGTCAACTTACCGCCATGCGCTGAGAAACAGTGCAGAGCTCAAACACGACGACTCTTCAAAATATGCAATACAGTAAAACATCAAGTCCACCCTTGGGACCCTTGAAAAGTGGTCTTAATGTGGTCTTAAAAAGTGATGTCGAATAAAGAGAAAAACAGTGAAAATGGACTTTGAGATGGTCTTATTATTGAGGTGGTCTTTACGTGTAGTTTTACTGTATATCACGAGTGTAATCTTATATTGGCAAAGTCCCCGTTAAACCCTTGTTGTCAAAAGAATGAAAGATTTGGACGTGTAACGTTTGATTAGACGTCGGTTGTGACAAAGTATCACTATCAAGATAAAAATAGTCCTGGTATAAAATTTATATACAAATGAAACCTCAATAAGAAGACCAACATTGGTTCAGAGGAAAGTATGTCGTGTATGTGAGGTGGTCTGCTTATCGAGTTAAATATTGTAGAAAAATTGAAAACCGGTCCATGAAAATTATGATTTTAAAACTCTGGCGGTTTAGTTTTTAGGTTTTAATGTAGATAGTCTCGATATTTTGTCAAAATGTGCTAAATCGTAAATCTGAGAAAGGCAGCGGTAAATGATTTTATGTATTCATACAGATGTACTCTACGACTCTGCATTGTCACTTTTCTTACCTGTTACCCAAACCAGACATACACGGGTGCGTTCCATCATGACTTACGTGCTGAGTTAGAGCTAGCACTGAAAATACAGTTAAACCTCAATAATAAGACCACCTTTGGGACTCTTGAAAACTGGTCCTATTATTGAGGTGGTCTTAATATTGTTGAATAAAGAGCAAAACAGTGAAACTGCACTCGAAAATTGTGGTCTCAATTTTGAGGTGGTCTTATTATTGAGATGGTCGTTAGGTGAAGTTTTACTGTAACTGTATCGAATTTGTGTTTCACAGGTCCACGATTACTTTGAAAAAGTTATAATGCCGTGTTTCAGAGTGTGGTCTGTATGGAGGCAATTACATGCCATTTCTTAAAATAATTATTCAGCATATTTTGGAAAAAAAACTAACTGCCTTTAAAGATGTATTAGGCTCATCTGAACCTACATTTTAATGGGCTTCATCCAGAATTGTGAGTGTAAAAAACATCATTTATAAGAACCATAGCCATGTATAACCGTTTAAAACAATCTTGATTTATCATATTACTAACAGACCAAACTAGTCAAAACACCCGCTGGAATTTTTTTTAATTTTTTGATAATACAAATTTATTTTTTTGACAAATACAGAGAAATACATTACACAATTATTCTGTGATAATGCATTTTTTAAGTAGAAAAAGTATATTTTTCATGCTTGATTAGGTAAACAAATGAACAATAAAGCATGCGCATGATGTGTCTTTAAACTGTAATTGGAAAAGGTCAGTAAATTAATTTATTCAATTTAAGAAACGTCGTAATTACTTACCAGAAATAAATGCTTAGCGACAACATTCCTACAGATATGTCACTCACAACTACGATTGTCTGACCTTAAGGCCAAGATAAACTAAATCAATTAACATTTAATTAGCTTGATATGTCAAGTTTATCTTAAAATCATTACCACATGAAAACGATGTCAGTTCGACCAAACCCGGGGTTATATTAATTACGCCATAGCGAATGACTCATAGTCAAACGTTTCCAATTTCAATTAAAGTACTTGAATTCGGTTGTTCAATTATCTAATGGAGTCAAACAGGTGACTAGAATTCCGGTCCCGTCAGATTATGAAATTCCTTGTTTGATATTTATTCCCTGGGGGAAAATCGTCTGTATGTTGTTTTTACGACACTACGTAACAGTCTGCCTGTTTAAAGTCACATTAATACTTATATACTTAATCAGATTGTAGTTAGTGCAGATTTAATACCGTCATCGTCATATCCATTAATTAATTTCCCCTTTTTGTCCCCCTAAATTCTCCTTAGTTGTTCTTTATGGTCAGACAGACTATTCCTTGCACCACTATTCCCAAAGTGTACCCAAGCACCTCCCCGATGCCTAATATGTTTTATTCCGGGGTCTGTCTGGGGAGGCATTGTCTTGTGCATGCGGCGTTCCCTGTAACATTGTAACATGATTTACCGTTTTAGCATTACAATTTAGGCTTATTCTTTACGTTTTTCTTTTTGTAATAATGTATGCATGTATGAAGGCCTCTTGTGAGATAAGTGTGTATGTTCATATCTTAATGAGTTACCGTCAATAAATACAGTTTATTATTATTATTACTATATACAAATGATTTTCAAATACTTTCATTTCAAATGTTATTTGTCTCGTCTGTCAAAGAGTTCAAAGGAACATTAAAGACATATCTATTGTCAAAAAGTCTTCATATATGTTTGTACAAAGTGTTATTAATGGTATTTGAATGTTTATATATTTTAATACACGTGTATTGTGTATAATATGAAAATCTGATGACTGAATGAATGGGAGTTATAGTATTATCGGAACCTGATATTTATTTCGGATGATACCAAGTATTCGGATAGACGGGTGTCGAATAAACGGGTCCGACTGTACATTATTATATTCCAAAACACGTGCGTAAATACCATAGTGGCATAAGTGTTTAATCATTAGCATTTAATGTGGTCTAGGGGTTTTTTCTCACAGAAAAAATCCTGTTAAAAGATTATGGGAACTTGGATAAGCAGTCGTAAAATGGCGGACATATTAACATCTGACAAACATATGAATGTCAGTACTAGTATATAATATGACATTGTAAGTAAAGACATAAACAATACCACGGTCACCATCTACGGAAAAGTCCGGTATTTACGGCATTTAATGCAATATATTTGAAAACGAATGACGGAGCGTGTTCATGCAACCCTGTTTATTTTTAATGAAATTATACTTCTATAACTTGAATATTGATGTAGCCAAGATAAGCGTCATATCATTAAAGGTTGTCGTTGTAATGGGATGTTGCCTTGTAATACTACACTTTCTCAAATCATTCAAGAAAAAGTGTACTTTTTTCTTTCTTTTTATTTGACCAATCCGTCGGTTTTCTTGAATGTTTGAATAAACTGTAGAATTATTGGCCACGATCGCAAGACTGTAGGAAACTTCCATGATCTTGCCGTCGCACAGGCTATATGATTAATGTCAATACAAAAGTTAGTTTTTTTAATTCCACGTTCATTGTCAATTGTCTGTCCTAAATGCCGTTCTTTTCCGTAGACAATGACCACGTTGACCACGGTGATCAAGTCGATTGACGATTGTCGCAAAATATATTCAATATAATTATGTAATATTAGCGAAATCGAAAAGACAGCATAGTATCTCTAGAGCGACCTTTCCCTGCAGGGTAAACAACTTCCTCTCATCAACATTAGTATTGTCCCGTAGTAAACGTTTAACACACCAAATATATCTTCTCTAGAGTAACCACCTCTAAACAAAGGCCAAAACTTGCATCACCCGTAGAGAGGGCGTTCCTCTGCAGAGGTTAATCTGTATCTTGAAAATCTGCACGTCTAATGTTTCCCAAGTACAGGGAAACCTCAGTATAAAACCACCACTGGGACCATTGAGAAATAGTCTTATTATTGAAGTGGTCTTAATATTGAGGTTGAATCAAGACAAAAGCGGTGACAATGGACTTGAAAAGTGTGTTCTTAATATTGAGATGGTCTTGTTACTGAGTTGGTCTTTAAGTGAGGTTTTACTGTATGAGCGCAACAATAATGTACTTGAATTCAAATTCTCAACCAGGATTTGCGCCTGATTTAATTCTTTGATATAAATCTGCGTTATCGCTGCTTTAAGTCATTAATGCACCTGGTGTCAAACAGATTAACAGCATACTTAATGTGCGTCATTAAGTACTTACCAAACTTTATAAAATCAATATTGTATCTTGTTTGTATCGGTGACAGGTCTCAATAATTATTAATTCATGATAGAGTATTCTTGCGTCTGTCACGTGCTAGTGATTATCACGATCTATAAAAGGTAGATAGACTTATTTACTATCAAAATATACTAAGTAATACTTTTGAGAAAATGTCATGGTAATGCCTTTATACAGACAAACTCTAAAACATTGCATTGTAACTTATCTTAAAAAGTTTCCTGCAACTGTAAAACACGAGACCGATACAGCTATATATCGTTGAGGGCTTTAAGTCTGCACTCCAGCCACGCCAATAGGTGACTCCTCTTTCCAGCGTGTTATGCCAGGACTGGCCCTACGCTGTACTACTACAAATACAGATACAGATATCCTATGCTAGCGCTAACTCGGCACGTAGGTCAGGATAGAAAATACCAGTATCAGACACTTGTATTTGTGGTTTCTGGGAAACATGTAAGAAAAGTGACACTACAGTGTTGTAAAGTACATCTGTATGAAGGCAATTAACACCGATTTCCTCATATTTATTACAAAGGATATTTTGTCCAGAAAATAAGCGTGGAAAAAATAAGACTCTGTACCTTTAAAAGAACGCAATTACTCTAGATAACACTCGGAGTTTGGTTGAATACAGTTCTCAGACAAAATACGATAGCAAAAACATGTCTGTTCATTCAAATATGACAGTCTTACTTCACTGAACTTAAATATATTCAGACTCGTGGGAAACAAAATTTGAAAATGGAAAGTTTACCGGTCGAGTTTCTCGTTCATTAATCAATTACAAAAACGGTTTCTTCTCTAAGCATTCAATGAATGAAAAATCGATATCCGGTTCCCATGGGTACTGGTCGAAATGGCTGCCCGCCATTTATTTTTTAGAATATTCACTACAGTGAGACACAGTTATCTGAAACGTTGAACGTAACTTTTGACAGGTCTAAAACTCTTCCGATAGCTCAAATCATGGATAGAGAGTCTAATACAGTAAAACCTCAATAATAAGACCATCTTTGGGACCCTTGAAAAATGGTCTTCTCCTTGAGGTGGTCTTAATTTTGAGGTTGAATAAAAAGCAAAACAGTGAATTTAGACTTTGTAAATTGTTTTCTTCATTTTGATGTGGTCTTATTATTGTGATGGTCTTAATATTGAGGTGGTCTTATTATTGTGGTGGACTTAATATTGAGGTGGTCTTATTATTGAGATGGTCTTATTATTGAGGTGGTCTTATTATTGAGATGTCTTATTATTGAGATGGTCTTATTATTGAGATGTCTTATTATTGAGGTGGTCTTATTATTGAGATGTCTTATTATTGAGGTGGTCTTATTATTGAGATGTCTTATTATTGAGATGGTCTTAAGGTGAGGTTTTACTGTAAATGGTACAGGTTATTGCCAGAGGATATATCCAGTAGATGTTTTAGAAACGACTTGAAATAGTTCTGGTTGGTTATCATTTTTGACCAGTATATAAAGAGATTACTGTGGGGGTGAATCACCTGTCATATTAAATGATGATTTCATTAAATAACTTATCGATTTAGATTATTATATTATGTTCTTCTCCATATTTGCAGACTTGCAGCAAACATTATTCATACAAATGACATTAACATATAATAAACCAATGACATTATCAAACATAGATAAACATAGAACGCACAACTGACATAATCAAGCAGACATGAGCATATACGATTACTCTGTATCATCCGAAATAAATATCAGACCCCGATGTATCTTCTTAGGTACCGGAGATTGTCACGAGTTTTCCCCCCTTACCCCATTTAGAGTTCTCTCCCTTAATCCCAGTTATAGTATATGTACCGGTTATATATACTATAGAAAGGATAAAGGGAGAGAACTCTGGAAAGGACAAAGGGAAATAACTCATGACAATCTTGTGAGGATTAATGTAAGTGAGAATATCTTGTTTTACAAGCGATGATGAATAGAAGGTTTTAAATAACCATGTGATGTTTCTAATGTACTTGAATAGTGGACCAGACTGTCTTCGACAATATTTTTATACTGACCTTCGCTCTTTTGGATACATCGCTTCGTATTATACAAACGTTTCTCTTATTTGCTGATAACTATGTGTAAAATATTGGCATTGTATTTTATCTAAATGGACTTTAAAATACCTTCTACGGGACACTTGTTACAAACTCTAACCTCTAAACAAGAAATATCTTAAATAAAGATGGTCGGCGTGATTTGGAGGTTAAGATTTGTTGTGCAACATAAAAAATGCCGAGATGTTACGATAGCTGGTATGGATTTCGGTATGGTAACGTATCCCTTATATCGAAAGGTTAACCAATCCGCGTCAAGGTTACAAACGTTGTTCGGTTGAAGAGAAATTAGCTTCGTGGTTAACGTAAGATTTGATTGGTTGACACAACAAATAGCAAAAGTTGGTGATACACGTTCGTGCTAAACTGTGGATAAAGCTGATTGTATTGACATAAAAATGTTCTCATATCTAATTTATAACAAGTTTTTTATTTGAGGTTTGACTTGATGATAATAAAACAAACATAGTTCAAATATTTACTTAAAAGATGACAGAAATAAAACTTTATGTCGCGATGATAAAAAGTGAACTCTAGACGGGTACACGTTTTTAAAGCGTTGAGTAAACCTTATAAAATATTTCAGACACAGTCTATATTCATCATCGTACAAATCATTCAAATATGGACAATGACGACACAGTCTGTGGTTGTGAATGCATATTGTATTGTAATATTACAAATAGTCTGCAAACGCATACATGATTACCTAACACATCATAGATACGTAGATATGCTACGTAGTCATAGACAGGTTTTTTCATAACATTACTTTAAAGATGTATCTGGCGCATATGAATATAAAATGTTTGAAATGGCTTCATCCAGTATTGTTGTTACATTGGCTAAAACATCTCTAATAAGAACCATTGCATTGTATAACCGATTGAAAATATATTTTTTACCATATTACTAACAGACAAACCTTGTAAAATAGCATAATTGTACAAACATCTTTCTTCAACAAATACGGATCAATACATTATGAGTTCATTCTTTGTTTATGCATGTTTATTGATGTTTTAACTATAGGAAATATATTTTGCATGTTTGTTTAGGTAAACAAATGAACAAAACATGAGAAAAGTATTACTTTAAATTTACTTTTAATGTATTTTAATTCAGTTTAGAGATAATGTACACAAAGCTTATAGGTCTGTGATACAGTAAAGTTAAGCTTAATTTAGTTCTGTAATCAAGCTCAAATGAGTGCATGTTGTGATTTGGGTGCTGAGTGTAATAAGCCTGGGCCCTGGTATTCCTAAGCGGTCACCAATCCAAGTACTAACCGGGCTCGACTTTGCCTTACTTCGGAGTTCGGACGAGAACCGGTATTTTCAATGTCATAAGTGGTAAAAAAATGCTACATTCTGCATACTTAAGTAACCCTTCCGAATCGGATATGGAGTTGAGTGTTTAAGTACACATGTACTAAGTAATGAACAGCCTACTGTCCAAAATATATATTGTATACGAATTTTCCCAGCTGGCCGTTAACTAGGTAAATATTAGTTCAACATTTTATTGGATGTTATAAAGCATATAATCATCGAAATAAATATTTTGTGTCTGTCTGCTTAATAGTGGAAAGATTTCTACTTCAAAATAAGGCCTAAAAATATCGTTTGTTTCGGGTTTCATGCCTCCCAAAAATAGGGTAGGTAGGTCGGATTTGTTTTGGAGATTTTTTGTTTATTTTCAAACGAAGCAAATTAAACATAGATTTAAATGAATATATGTTAAAAGACAAATCCCCTTGCCCTTTTAATATGGATAATGTTTAATCACGGTGAATACAATGCTCTATAGCTTGACTACTCATAAAGCGTCTAATAACTGGGCAGAAATATGAACCTTAAGAAAATTTCACAAAAAATATTGTTTACCAAAAAGACGAAATTTTATCAAAACGAAAAAAATGTTAACACGCGAAAAAGTGTTCAAGGGCTGGCGCCAAAAATTAGGGTAGGTCGGGAAGTCAGCCTGAAACAAACATTTTTTTATAAGCCTAAGCGAAATATTTTTTCCAAGTTTAAGTAGACGATAAATTCAACTATGCGCAGGTGTTTCACGGGCAGTATATATACATATACTTATTGTAATAGATTTAAAATGTGTTTTTTCAATAAATATTTTCCTTTAACTTTATTATGACTTAACTTCCCTAATTTATCCATTTTTACCATATAAGGAGATTTTAAGTGAAGTAGTAGTAAAAATAAACAAATACTGTATCAGACGAAAACACCACGTCACGTGACTGACACAAATTCGATAAACAAGAATGTCCCACAATCCTTGATTTGCGTTAATGTAGATTAATATAACCTTAGTAAACTACTATAGGAATGTGGGTGTTTAGAACTCATTCAGTCTTATATATTTCTTACGCGTAAACACCTTGCTTGTTAAATCTGCATTTTTCGGATTTTACGTTGAGTACACTTCACCGCACCCTTATCATCCAATAGGAAGGCGGTACTTGCGAGTCACGTGATCTTATAACCAGTGAATCATCAGTAGTGATATATATCACGACACGTCTTTGCATTTATACGGAGTGTATGTCTAGCAGTGAACTCGTGAATTTTATTAAAAGTCGTGGAATACATAAAACATATTCAAAATGTCAGGAAACAGAGCAGCTAAATCAGGACTTGCCGCCGAAGCTCAACAAAAGGTATTATAAATAAAAACTATCGATTTAAATCGCACTTTGTATACATTATGTTAAGCGTACGTGTACGGAGCACTATTCACGAACTCAGAGCGTGTATAAGATTCATCTATCAACTGACGATCTAACTGGTGTCATTAGCTTGTCAGTTTCTGCATTAATTAACATTTTCTGTATTAATTGAAGTCACCACTTATGTGCGTTGTTTAAAGCGTCTCTATATATTAGATTTAACTAGGAAGTTTTAGAGATAGAATTTTCTGCTTTGAAGTAAAACTCGATTATAGCGTATTAAGTACAGTCGGACCGCGTTTATTCGACAACCGTTTATCCGAATACTTGGTATCATCCGAAATCAATGTCAGGCCCCTATGTATCGTCTTAGGCAAGGCAAATTGAAATGGATTATTCGAAAACAAGTTTTATTCGAAATAAATGTTCGTACCCGATGAATTCGAATGAACAAGGTTCGACTGTTCTTCATTTTACATTGGGTTGTAAAATATGATAACGTTTTTTGGAGAAAGTTTAATCCAATAAAAAGCACACAATAATGATTTATTGCAATTTATGGCGGTTATCAAACAAGCAAGATAGTATGCTTTGCTTTTGTCAATATTTAATCAGTATCGATGTGTTTTATATGAATATGGAAAAGTTCGATCGAGGACTTATGTGCAGATTACCGGAAAGCGTCTGGGTAGAATCCGTAATCCAACAACACTAGCTAGACGGACTGATATAAATTGGCTGGGATTTGCTAATGATTACGCGGCAACCTTGCGAACACAAATACTCCATTATTGACGCATTTGTTAGGAAATAAGTCGGTAACTCGCTACTTTAATCTCCCAGTCAGATATCAAATACTGTGGTCAATTAGTTATATCCTTGGGGAACTCAGAGGGGAGTTTGTGTGTTATCATTTAATCTTAAATTGTGTGTCACAAATTCATGTTTCACTCGATGGTAGCGGAAAGACATTAATGGCATCTTGCTGTGAAAATATTTACGGTATTTTAAATGGTTAGGTCCAATTTTGATCATGTGTGCAGAAACTTTGATCCCAGCATTATCTGGATTTGACCTTCATTAAGAAATTCATGCTATCTTTTTCGAAATGCATGTAACCAATGGCGCTGCAATGATGGTTAGATATTAAATACGGCGTAGCTGAATTTGACCTCCGTACTTCGAGCAATTGTGCATAATTAATGAACCACGCCCTGTTTGAAATAAATGTTATGTATCAATAATGTGTGGTTCAGTAGACAAGAGATAACATGAAAAGTGGGACGAATAATGTTTACTTAATACACCCAAATTCTAGCATAACATTCTTACATATTTTTTCCACCGAGTGATTTCTCTCATTGTAAAATTATTAAGTTTCTGTTTTATCAACAATGATACCCATCAAAATTATTTATTTCAAGTGTAAGATGTTATTTTATGACGTTAATATTGAAAGGGGAGATAAGCCTACAGCTAGACAGTCAGTCACCAACCTGCTTATTTGATTACATCTCAACGGGGTTACTCGATTGTAACTAAATCTCTTATCAAGATATGTAGCGTGTGTTACAAGTGTCTTACAAACCTTCTAAAATTGAGATATTAATACAGTAAAACCTCAATAATAAGACCACCTTTGGAACTCTTGAAAACTGGTCTTCTTATTGAGGTGGTCTTAATATTGAGGTTGAATGAATAGCAAAACAGTGAGAATGGACTTGAAAATTGCGGTCTTAATTTTGAGGTGGTCTTATTATTGAGATGGTCTTTATGTGGGATTGGACCTTGGTGTTACTAGTCCTAGGAACAGTGTGTCACGGTGTTTCTGACGTTACGTCACCATTTTGTAGTTATATTTTGCATTTCGTTCTTATTATTAGACATCCGATTTTAATCTGTTTAGCATTAAATGAAAGCTGAAAGATATATGTGTTAGAAATTGTAAAACCTGAAAATAGATTTTTGGTCACTTTTACAGGTTTTATCATGGAACAGCCCATTTTATATTACATTTACAAGGTACATCACCGCTAGAGCGACTGTACTACGCAGCAATCATTCTATATTGAAGGGATGGCTTTATTTACTGATACAGAACAATGCTAGATGATTGTAATCAATACATTGTATGATATAATAGATCAGTATCGATCTCCCTGTATGTCCGCCATCATACTGTTAGCTTCCTATGCCTGTACGAGTACTATAACTGTACAGTCAAACCTCGTTCATTCGAATTCATTGGGTACGAACTTTTATTTCGAATAATACATGGTTTCGAAGAACTCATTTCAATTCGACGTGCCTAAGATACATCGGCACCTGAGTAGTTAAGTAATGATATATTGTGCTTGGGAACACACGATTTCAGATTCGCTCTTCGCTAATCCCGAGGTCATCATCTAAAGAAACATTGACGGTCATGCTGATGATGATGATTTTGTATTTGTTGTTGCTGCTGCCGGCGCTGTTGTTGTATACACTTTTATTACTCGAACTTGTATTGAGATTATATCTTGCTATTTGTGACAGGACAAAAGAACCTTAGTTAATTGATTTAGTCCATTAATGGATTGGTTTGTCACTACGTGTGTTTGGGTTAATGACCTCTAGTACTTTTTTCTATACACATGTTACCATGGAAACGGCGTAAATACGTGTGAATATTCTCTCAAAGCAATAAAACAACCACTTTCTATATAATAATTAAAAAGCATATAGCTAATTAATTAACCCTGTTCTCAGACAGTTTACGTCTCCACAGCTAGTAAACAACTTTATGGCCATCATGTATACAATGTCTGGTTTAATGCACCGAAAACAGTGAAGCGTGAATAACTCAACATTAATATGCTGAAAGCAATTTTCGTTCTACATGTATATATACGAGTTGTAACAGATTGCCTGGGTTAAAACTTTTATCCGATACATGCTAGCTGTGGTATGTAGGTAAGATATCACTGGGGAAGTTAATGATATACTCAAAATTTAGCAATTCAAACACATGTCATGTGTTTACAAACCCGGATATAGAGTGGTTGGTGAAGGATTGGGTTGGTGAACTGTTGAGGGCGAAAATATAACACGTTTTTCGTTGAAACATCAAATCAACAACAACAGCAAAACAACAGCTTATTTTCAGTTATGAACAACAATATCATCATTACAAACACCATCGTAGTCATGATTAGCAACACCAACAACAGGGAGGTGCAGTGGTCGAGGGGTAGACCGCCGGACTCCTGATCAGATAGTCGTGAGTTCGAACCCCGCCTACCGCAAACAACTTCGCAATCTCTCAATTCAGTGCGAGTAGTGGTTGGTAGCCAGGAAGCAGACAACAAGAGAGATTCGTACAAGTTGAAAGAACATGTTTCACAATCGATGTAAAATATACACGTTCAAACTAACAACATGTTTTGAAACATAACTATCACCAACCAATGTGAATATAAAGATATCACAATACATAAATTCACATTCATTACTTAAAGCGTTTCAACTCTTTTCATATACAGTCGCTCGAAGGCAATTAAAATTTTGAATGGTTGCCAACTGTGTTGTACAGGGTTTATATGAGTTTTATTGTTGATATCGATCCCGTCATAGTGTAATATCTGTTTTTACTACACCTCATTGCTATTGGTCGGTTACTGGCTGGTACATTTATTACCTCATGTTATGTAAAGAATGCTGAAACCACAATTTTACTTGTCACTCTTTATAAACGTTATATCACGCCATTACACACTTCATTTACTTCCGACGTGAATACAATTTGAAATCTAAATGTTGTAACTCTACATGAAAAAATTAACGGTTTGTGTTACCCTGTGTTACAAGTATGACAAAACCCGTTTATATAGATTTAAAGTCGAAATGGAGAAGTTGTCTTTGTCCTTGCGAGAAATGGAGAGGTCGCCTTTGTCCTTGGGAGAAATGGAGGGTTTGTCTTTGTCCTTGGGGAAAATGGAGAGGTTGTCTTTGTCCTTGGGAAAAATGGAGAGGTCGCCTTTGTCCTTGGGAGAAATGGAGGGTTTGTCTTTGTCCTTGGGAGAAATGGAGAGGCTGTCTTTGTTCTTGGAAATATGGAGAGGTTGTCTTTGTCCTTGGGAGAAATGGAGAGTTTGTCTTTGTCCTTGGGAAAATGGAGAGGTTGTCTTTGTTCTTGGAAATATGGAGAGGTTGTCTTTGTCCTTGGGAGAAATGGAGAGTTTGTCTTTGTTCTTGGAAATATGGAGAGGTTGTCTTTGCTCTCGGGAAATATGGAGAGGTTGTCTTTGCTCTCGGGAAATATGGAGAGGTTGTCTTTGTTCTCGGGAAATATGGAGAGGTTGTCTTTGCTCTCGGGAAATATGGAGAGGTTGTCTTTGTTCTCGGGAAATATGGAGAGGTTGTCTTTGTCCTTGGGAGAAATGGAGAGGTTGTCTTTGTCCTTGGAAATATGGAGAGGTTGTCTTTGTCCTTGGAAATATGGAGAGGTTGTCTTTGTCCTTGGGAGAAATGGAGAGGTTGTCTTTGTCCTTGGAAATATGGAGAGGTTGTCTTTGTCCTTGGGAGAAATGGAGAGGTTGTCTTTGTTCTTGGAAATATGGAGAGGTTGTCTTTGTTCTCGGGAAATATGGAGAGGTTGTCTTTGTTCTCGGGAAATATGGAGAGGTTGTCTTTGCTCTCGGGAAATACGGAGAGGTTGTCTTTGTTCTCGGGAAATATGGAGAGGTTGTCTTTGTCCTTGGGAATTCAGTATATGGCTGTAGGTGTTAAGTGGTTGTTTACTCGTATGCTCCCCCCCCCCACACATAAGACATGAGATAGGTTTACAATTAGTGATAACGAAACGAACACATTCGAATATAAAATATGAACTATGATACATTTGTACATACAGTCGGACCACGTTCGTTCGAATTCATCGGGTCCAAATTTTAGTTCGAATAATACATGGTTTCGAATTGCCCATTTTAATTAGACCTGACTATAAGCATACATCGGGACTTGATATGTATTTCGGATTATACCAAGTAATCGGATAGAAGGCTGTCGAATAAACGAGGTCAGACTGTATTTTCGTTCTATGAAATATTTGAATGAATCTCACAAAATTTTATAAAATTTATCATAACACAAAGTTTTGAAACTGAACACTAAAATGCAACACTTAAATTATCTTCGTGTTATTTTTTTTATTTTCCTGTTAAAAATAAAGGAAATAATCAACAGGAAATTTATTGGACGACTTTATTGTGTCCGAATTCAGTAGCCACTTGTTTCAAACAATGGTGATTTTGTTGCCACGCCGCGTACTTGATTGTAACAATAAGTTAGTTGTTGTTGACGAAAGCATAAAAATGTAAATCACTCCACATGTTCAATGGCTTCAGGAAATAAAAAGAGGTTTATAAAATGTAATTCTAAACTTCCGCTGGTATTTTACGAATCTAGATATATTTACACTTGTACACAAGGGATGTATTGATAAACTTTCATGTGCATGAGTCACGTTCGCCTTAAAACAAATCAATCTTTCACACTCGTTTATTTTATGTTCAGTAACATGCAATATGCCGTCACAAGATGTGATTACTCATACCTTGATGCAGACATGTAGTGTTTGCAGTCAGAAGAGCCGAGACTGAAATAGTGTAGCACAATATGATAAAGGTTTAAATGATAGCGAAATCGCAATAATTAGACCACCACTGGTACACAGGAGATGGCACGAGTTGTTTCCCTTTATCCGTTCTAGAGTTCTCTCCCTTTATCATTTATATAAAGTATATATATACTATAGAAGGGACTGATTCTTGACAGAAAATGAGGAAAAAAACCCTGAAAACTTGTCCGCATAAGTACAAGTATATGGTCTTGGGCTGAGAACCCACTGATATACAATAAAACCTCATTTAAAGACCACCTAAAGAATAAGACCGTCTCAAAGTTCCGAACATAATCTCCAGGTCCATTTCCACTGTTTTGCTCTTTATTCAACCCTTATATTAAAACCACCTCAATATTAAGACCATTATTCAAGAGTCCCAATGGTGGTCGTATTATTGAGGTTTTACTGTACATACTTAGAATTTCCTGCATCTCTGTCGATACAACGTGTCGTTATAACTAGCTCTATCTTTCTTCTTTTACAGTTGAATTCTAAATATGACGAAGATCTAGCACAGCAATGTTTGACCTGGGTCAGTGGCAGAATCCAAACAGTTGGTGAACCTGCTATCAACACCTGCGGGTCCATGGATAATGTTTTCGAGCAATTAGGAGATGGCTACCTCCTCTGTGCGTAAGTATCATTCTTGATAATCTTTTGAGGATTTGGTATCTGTTGCGTAGATCGCACGCCTCCACTAAGATTCAAACTTCAGGAGATCGACACGAGTTCTTTCCCTTTATACCTTCTATAGTTATCTCTCTTTATTCATTCTATAGTATATGTATGTATATACATGTACACTATTATAGAAGGGATAAAGGGAGAGAACTCTAGATGAGATAAAGGGGAATAACTCGTGACATCCTCCTGTGATTTAAACTTCCTAAAACTATAACAAAATGTTACTTGAATGAATCATATGGATAAGTTAAATACGTTTAGGAAGAAAGCACTTACCGTACTCTACATTGTATGAATACTATCTAAATGTTGGTGTTTCCGTTATGTTGGCTCTATTTCCGGTTCTGTGATGTTAATGTTCTCCTTTATTCCCAGGAATTTATTTTAGATATTATAATAAATACTGTAGTGGCTTCGTCAACAGACTACTTCCGCATATTTGCATTGGTGCATTGTTTGTAATATTTGTATTTCCTCCCAGATTGTGGCTTACCAAACGAATCAAGCTAACATAGATTTAAATAAGTATATGTTAAAAGACAAATCCCCTTTTCCTTTTAGCTTGGATAATGTTTCATCAAGGTGAATATAATGCTCTATAGCTGGAATACTCGTAAAGCGTCGAAAAACTGGGTAGAAATATGAACTTAAAGAAAATTTCATACAAAGAATTTTTACCAAAATGAAAAAAAATGTTAAAATGCGAAAAAAAGTTCTAGGGTCGGGGCAAAACAATAGGGGTGGGTCGGGAAACCTGAAACAAATATGTTTTGTTACGCCTAATGTTCTTTTTTATTTTCAGCGTTATGAAAGCTTTGGGACAACCAATTAAATTCAAAAAGGAGAAGCTAGCTTTCAAGAAAATGGAAACGATTAACACTTTTCTGATAGCAATTGAAAAGTACGAGGTTCCAAAAACAGACTCGTTCCAAACAGTAGATTTATATGAGAGATGTAACCTTACACAAGTCGTTCAAACCGTTGCTGCTCTTGCAAGAAAGGTAAAACTATAATTCCATATTTCATTTTATGTTTTTTAATTTTCAATTTTTGTCTGACGGTCAGTTGACCTAAACAGTTTCACTGGAATTAATTATCAACCAGTTCAGCAAAACCTCACTTAAAGACTACCCTAATAATAGGACCACCTCAAAATTAAGAACACGATTTTCAAGTCCATTTTCACTATTTTGCTTTTAACGCAAACTCAATATTTAGACCTCCTCGATAAGAAGACCAGTTTTCAATATTGTATATACATGTGTCCCTTTTGTGCACTAAATCTTTATGCACACCACTTATCTCCGCTTTCACATACCTTCTAGTATATGGATATATATAATACTATACATATACTGTAGGAGGAATATAGAAGGGGGGGGGGGGGTCAACTCGTGACAATCTCCCATGAATCTACCATGTAACAATAACATCAAACAATGCTCTTGTTTCTCCAAAATAGAAATACATAGCCTACTCTTCGTTCCGATGTAATTGAAAATGTTCTGTCGATTCTACATATCCCATAAAGACATGTTATGACTTTCTATTATAGGCTCAGTCTAATGGCCAACCCGGATTCGGACCCAAGGAAGCCGTCCGACAGTCACGGGAATGGACTGACGAACAGTTGAAAGCAGGACAGAATGTGATTGGTCTACAGATGGGAACCAATAAGGGAGCATCTCAAGCTGGTCAAAGCTTCGGCAAACAGAGAATGATTATCGATTAAACCGTCCATCCTTTGTGATTTATACAATTACTGACGCATAATTTCAAATTTTAGTCACATGTCTACTTGATTGCTAACTTCCGTTTTTGTATAACTTCGTCAACGCAGGACTACAGGATATAAAAGATTCGCAAGTTGCATGTGTGCATATTAAGTACCTTAAGTGTCTTTCCAAATCGGACTAATTCATGTCCGACATATTTGTGATGAATGCTTTTAAAATTGTTTAATTTTTGCTTTGCGATATTTGATAATAAAACAAACTAATTTGTAGATCTACATGCGCTAGAATTCGACGCCATTGAGAAGCATGCATTTATTCATTTTCATTATATCATAATTACATATATTAATGTATTGTGTACCATGAGCGCTGCTATGGGATTTACAACCTCTTTTGTAATTGAGAAAACACAACATGTGATGTCAATATTTGCAAGCAGGAACGATGTATTGCCATATGAGGCATATATTGCTTGGTGACGTCATATAATTATGACGTTTTCTGGAAATGACGTCATTTAAATAAGAGGTTGGAAATCGTACAGCGGCGCTCATTGGATGTTCATCAACCAAACAAAATGTGATTGGAGCATACCATTCCACTATAGGGCACACCTTTTTAAGAAAGTTGTTGTGAATCTCAGAACATTTGTCAAACGGGGACCAACCAACAGTAGTATGTACTATACGCTATCCATTCTGTAGTCTTCATAAAACATTATGTGATTTACGACAATGGAACAATTTGATCTTGAACTTGAAGGATAAGCTGACATACATCGCTTTTGTTGGTCGATGAAAAAGTTTTCTTTTAAAGCCGAATGAAAACATGTTAACAAATTTTGAGCAAATGGATGTATTGTACTTTTTCGTTCGTTTATTTTTACATGACATTGTTAATGTTTATTAAGTTGGTCGTCAGCGGCTTGTTTGCAAGTTTCCATTACAGCAATAATATTTCGTTATAACTTTTTAATGTTATGATAAACTGTGTGTATTGTTATATAAACGATATGAACCTGTTTTTGTTTTTGAATATTTTCTCTTATGATGTATACAATTCTGTTATATAATGCCGGGTGCACACCTAAGGACTGGAATGCGACCAAGAGTAAGGTCCCAGCTAACATGCACTTATTCATCCTGATACTTACAGATATTTACTGTTTGCTCAAAGAGCTTCTCTTAAGCGTGTGTTTTACAACAACACATAAATGGAAATAAACATTTATTTACCATTTACGCTATATGCTGATTGACGTCTGCTTTATCTCATGTGATAAAATCGATCAAGACTTGGTATGTTAGAGTTTCTACAAGCAGATACGAAATAACAGTCAGCCTGAGCATGCAGTAATTGATATACAGTAAAACCTCACTTAAAGACCACCTAAATGATACGACCACTTCAAAACTAAGAACACAATTTTCAAGTCCATTTTTCCTCATTATTCTTTATTCAACCTCAATAATAAGACCGAGTTCAAGAGTCCATCAGGTCGACGATTATTGAGGTTTTACTGCTTACTTTTGTCGAAAGTAGCCCCGCATACGTGTCTCTGTACTCCGACTTTTACACGCGTCGTTCGTACAGCGACAGTATAGAGACGTAACGTCCGTGGCTGGATTATGTCGAAAGGAACTAGTCATGTAAACTTAACAAACTAATTGTGGAGGAAAAGAGTTAAATATAGTAACAGAAGAAGCTGGAAGAGCTATAGAACTCTGTGGCCTGAATGAATCGTCTGGCTTACATCACAATATGATGGCACTCGTGTTGTTGCCGTCTGTATATAACATCCAATATTTCACTTGGACTGACGACCGGCTATAGCAGTCACAACACTGTGTACGTGTTGGTATTCAAACATCAAGGCTATCTATTCTGCCTGTTTGAATTAAAGGGGGCAATTAATCAGGGATGATATAGAAAAACAAAAGTACAGTCGGACCTCGTTCATTCGAATTTATCGGGTCCGAAATTATATTTCGAATAATGCATGGTTTAGAATTGCCCATTTAAATTCGATGTGCCTAAGAACACCGGGACCTGGTATTTATTTCGGATGATAACAACTATTCGGATAGCAGGGTGCCGAATAAACGATGTCTGACTGTACTAGGTAAAACCTAGAAACAGATCTACTCTAAACACATAGTCAGCTTCTATCTACTGAAGCAAATACAGTAAAACTTCACCTAAAGACCACCTCAATAATAAGACCACCTCGAAATTAAGAACACAATGTTCAACTCCATTTTCCCCTATTTCACTCTTTATTCAACCTCAATATTAAGACCACCTCAATAAGAAGACATCTTTTCTAGGGTCCCCAGGTTGGTCTTATTAGTGAGGCTTTATTGTAGTTAAAGGGTATAGAGTTCAAACAGAAACTAAAACATATACGCTAAAATAAGAACGAGTGGGGCCGCTGTTCGTGTTTTGTACGAACACGTAGGACGTAAACATGTAACAAATTGGTGAGAGAAATACGATTAAGGACGCGAATTAGGAATAACCCCGACATTATCTCGCCTCGGTTGATCCTTTCAATTTCTTAAATATAGTGAAAGCGAGAAAGAACTGTAATAAGGTTCAAAGATTCATGGTTAAAATAAAGTGCCAGACTGCCAAAAATGTTGAATATAAACATACCTTGAGGATATGCTATCATCTGACCGGTTCTTGACCAGGACGGAGATCATAAAATAAGCAAATGAATGTCTAATTCGTGTACACTGAATGTTGGCAGTTTGTGCAGTATCAGCAGAATGGTTTTGACCAAAACTGACCCTACAGTATGTTACGTTCATTATTGTCACGTAAAAGGGGTTACACAATGGATGGTAAAATATGTACATTAAAACCTCAATAATAAGACCACCTTTGGGACCCTTGAAAACTGGTTGTCTTAATGAGGTGGTCTTAATATTGAGGTTGAATAAAGAGCAAAACAGTGATAATGGACTTGAAAATTGTGCTCTTAATTTTGAGGTGGTCCTATTATTGAGGTGGTCTTATTATTGAGGTGGTCTTTAGGTGAGATGTTACTGTATTTTACATTCATTATTGTCATGTAGAAGTGGTAACATATTGGATTGTAATATATGTGTATACCATTTGTGATGTGTTTACCGCATTCCACGAGTGCAGACTGTCAACTCACCTCTTTTCAAAAAGTATGAATAAAGTAGGGCTATTATTTTTAAAAGTAGGGCAAAAATAGGGATGATTCCTTACCTTTGGAACATCAAAAATGGTAAAAAATCACCGCACTGTACATTCTCCATGGTTAGACCTCTCTGCTTCATGCAGGTGAACTATTTTGAGTTAACGCCCCAAATTTGACAAAAAAAGTAGGGTTAGTAGGGCTCTTTACTGCGTCTGAAATTAGATCAATAGTATATTTCTAGATTTATCTAATGTTAGTCAGCCCCACGGGAAATTGCCCGAGGTAGGAATTTATAATACTCTCTCGGTTTTATGTACCTGTCACGAACATATGTTGTTTTAATCAGATAAATCGATATGTAATAAGTTAATTAACTTGAATGTGTGATTCAAAAACAATAGATCGATAAAAAATTGTTAAGTTACTAAACTTGAAGTAATGAAGCAAGGGGAACAACTCCGTTACTGTTTTATCATCCTACCAACAGTAACCTACCTTATCACGTATTAATAATAAACACACTTCAGTTAGAAATATGACATTGTGTAGATGTCCCTGTATTATCTTTTAAACTACATGTTGTAAAACTGCATATGTCAATTCTCTATAGACATCAAAAGCATAAGAAGAATAAATAATTGTCTAGTACAGCAAACACTCACAAAATGACCAACTCAATAATAGTACCACCTCACAATTGAGAACACAATTTTTCAAGTCTATTTTCAGTGTTTTGCTCTTTCTTCAACTTCATTGTTAAGACCGCCTCATTAAGAAGACCAGTTTTCAAGGGTCCCGAGGGTGATTTTATTATTGAGGTTTTACTGTAGTCTAAAACATCATTAATAAGAACCATTGTCATGTATAACCGTTTAAAACAATCTTGGTTAATCATATTACTAACAGACAAAACTAGTACAAAGACATACGCTTGTAAAAAACTGGAAGTTTTTTAATTTTATGATAATACAAACGTCTTTATTCGACAAATACAGATACAAACATTATAAATGTATTCTGTGTATATGCATATTTATTGAAGTGTTAACGAAATAAAGTACATGTTTCATGTTTGTTTAGGTAGACAAATGAACGAACAAATGAGCATAGTATATCTTTAACAACAAATTGCATTTCATTGTAGAGGACATACGATAAGAAATCTACCCTTCACGATCGCAGCAAACTTTACATCGGCACGAGAACATGCAAATTAGAATTTAAAAATATTTACGCAGTAAATGATTTTCTATCCCTCGGTTAGACCACATCTAATGTGGATGGTTTGCAAATTTATGAGTTACAATACATTTTAGTTCATAGGAGAGGATATAGATATAGGAATTGAACACTAAACTTTCGCTACAAATTTAAAATACATTTGTCTCGGCATGAGTACATGCAAATTAGAATCACATTTACCTTACCACATAAAATGATTTCTTACCCCCTAAGATATACCACATCTTACGCGGATAATGAGATGAAACATTTCAGTACAGTATGTTTAGACAACAAACTCAGCACTAACATCGAAACTCTCCAAAGAGGCCCGCCCCCCGAGCAACAACCTGCCTTCAACAGCAGAATAAATGTTTTAAATGTATCCTTTATAGATCACCAATCTCTCAACAACAGCTTAATTTTGCGTCTCCCACAGGGCATAGCCCTGGAGCACAGGATATTGTCACGAGTTCCCTCCCTTTATACCATGTAGAGTTGTCTCCCTTTATTCCTTCTGGAGTTCTCTCCATTTTCCCCTGGCATAGTATATGTAAAGTACTTTACTAACTTTAACTTCACTAAGGCTCGTGTATATATCGTCCATATGTAGCTATAATACAGAAGGGATAAAGGGAGAAAACTCTAGATATGATAAGGGGAGAGAACTCCAGATGGGATAAAGGGAGACAACTCCAGATGGGATAAAGGGAGAGAACTCTAGATAAAGGGAGAGAACTCCAGATGGGATAAATGGAGACAACTCCAGATGGGATAAAGGGAGAGAACTCTAGATAGGATAAAGGGAGAGAACTCCAGATGGGATAAATGGAGACAACTCCAGATGGGATAAAGGGAGAGAACTCTAGATAGGATAAAGGGAGAGAACTCCAGATGGGATAAATGGAGACAACTCCAGATGGGATAAAGGGAGAGAACTCTAGATAGGATAAAGGGAGAGAACT
Source organism: Mactromeris polynyma (assembly GCA_032209605.1). Taxonomy (NCBI): domain Eukaryota; kingdom Metazoa; phylum Mollusca; class Bivalvia; order Venerida; family Mactridae; genus Mactromeris; species Mactromeris polynyma. Next base: position 1,966,685 of record JASFXZ010000005.1, read on the forward strand.
CTAGATGGGATAAATGGAGACAACTCCAGATGGGATAAAGGGAGAGAACTCTAGATAGGATAAAGGGAGATTATTCTAGATGGGATAAAGGGATAGAACTCTAGATAGGAAAAAGGGAGAGTACTCTGTGATTTGTGATTTTCAAGAAAATATACACAATGTACTACAACCCGTGAAGCATATATATGTTTGAATACACTCGGTAACGTTACGTATAATAACTAGCAGACGGAATATGTATTTGCGTATAAACTTGTTTAAACCTATTTTCGTTGTTCGTATTCTGTAAAAGTTCACTTTTGTAATGTGTTGACATCACTTGAACAATAACTGCTCCCCAAACGTCAACAAGGTTCATGTAAACTTGTTTAAACCTATTTACGTTGATCGTATTCTGTAAAAGTTCACTTTTGTAATGTGTTGACATCACTTGAACAATAACTGCTCACCAAACGTCAACAAGGTTCATGTAAACTTGTTTAAACCTATTTTCGCTGTTCGTATTCTGTAAAAGTTCACTTTTGTAATGTGTTGACATCACTTGAACCATAACTGCTCCCCAAACGTCAACAAGGTTAAGCAATGAGCGTCATGTAACAAAGTGTACTGAATATTGAACCCCCTGCTGGTACATTAATTCTATGTGCATCATGCAACGACAGTCCCGAACAGAAGCTGGCTGTTTTGGTTACAAAAAATAATCTCTTATCATTTTATTTCCATCTGTTTTTCAAGGTTTATGTATATACATTGTATTAATTAAAATGCAATTTACATAAAATCGTTCGCTGTGTTCAGCGGCGCGATCTGTTGTTATGACGCACGTAGGGCAACGATGATGTACAGAATAGCTGAGCGTATCTAAATTTTTCGTCAACAACTTGTTTTTCATCAAACTAATAAACTGAAATAACAACATTCACATAACTTGAAAGTGATTGATCTTCATAAACGTGTCACTGATTACACGATAATTTCCTGATGTACCAATTTAAACAGACAGAATACATGAGGAAAATCTAGGTTTATGTTTTCTATAAAGCTTACAATGTTCTATATATTTTCCATGGTTTTTATATCAAAGTTTCAAAGTTTATTGGCATAACGGCAAAGATAATTGCCTTTGGCCATTTACAAACTTTATGGCAGAGGCACACAACAACAACAAAAAATATATATAAAAAAATGGAGAAAGTAAACAAAATGAATATTAGATTTACATAACATAACATGAATATATCAATCCATATATCTGACATAATACTTATCAGAGTTTTCCCTAGGAATTTTCAGCTACGGGTCCTTGGACCCTCGTGTTTGACAATGTGATGGGTCCTTAGTAAATTTGGAGGTTCTTCCCCTATACTAGTAATGCAGTTTATGCTTTACAAAAGTTTATATAAGGGGTCCCAGGGATGCAGAGTAAGTTGAAAATGGGATTCACTAGAAAGAAAAGGGAGTCAGAGACTCAAGATTTCTGCGACAATTAAATCCCTGATTATATTTCACAATTGATTACTTTGTTTTCTGAAGATTTTCTGCGATTGATTTCAAACCATATATGCTTGTTGTGTGTGTTTATATGTATGGAGGACTTCAGAGTGTAGCTTATATGAGCTGTTGCACGATACAACCTGTATTAGTGACCAAAACATGCACTTTCAATATTAACAACAAATTATTTGCCATATCAACTAGGTATAGCCTATTATCTAAATATAAAACAAATTCACCATTCGCATCTTTGGATAATCATGGTTATCAAACACTTGAAGCCTTATTCATCAACATAATAAGACTGAAACTCAGACTTAGACTTAAAAATGTCCAATATGTTTTTTCTCCTATGTTGTTAATAAAAACTGGCAAAAGTGAAGAGTGGGTAAAAGCAATTATTCAGACAATATTGCATTTGTTTAGATTAAATGAAAACGAAATGTTTGCAAATTTAAAGTCTAAGTCCTGAGTTTAAGTATGAAAATGTTCGTGACTACGGCACTTGGTCCTTCATACAGATACTAACAAGTAGTCAAAACAAAATGTCTCGTAAATTATCCATGTTTCAAACTCTCTGGGTGAATTCTTTTCTGTATCCAAGCAGGTTCACGCCCTGGGCTGGCCCATGCATAGTATGGACCGTAAAACAACGCCAACAACATACCGAGGATCAAACCTAACTCCCATCGATTTTTAAAATCGCTCTTGAACCAGTCTAGGGAACCCCAGTTTATGATCTGTGGAATATAAATATACTATATAATATATGATAGAGTCCGGCTAGTCACATGGTCATGTGACGTGAGATATAAGTCATGTGACCAAGTGACCTGATAAAGAAAAAAAATACCAGGAACCCTATTATCGGGTCGAAATTACTGCAAAGAACAGGATAAAAACATATAATATATACTGTCAGTTACATCACAAACATAATGCACTTATCTACAGTTTGCCCCATTATGAGGGGGCGGGAGCAGGGACACGGGACTTTAGACAGAACATGATTCCAAACATGTGGGAATTTGACAAATGATTCTAGGTCCCATAAAATAGACTGACGCCAAATGTTTTAATAGATTCCAGAAGTGGGAAATTTGCATCTCCTACTAAGTGTCTCATTCCTCTGGGGGAGGTCTGGGCTGATTTGATATGTACTTAATGCTTTTTCAACAAATATAAAATTTCCTAAATGAAAGAAACTAGATGTTAGCTATGTTTGAAATCCTTTGACATATTGAATGATTCAATCATTGATATATTTGCTTGAGATTAATAGTGAAACTATCAAAATATAAATGAAATAAATAAACGAAAATATCTAATACATTTTCTGCATGGTGTAATTTTACTGTAATTTCTACATCTATTTTAGTTTCCACTCTATAAACATATACTACAGAAGGGATAAAGGGAGAGAACTCTAGATGGGATAAAGGGAGAGAACTTGTGACAATCTTCAGTGCACCTACCCTCTTTGAAGTTACTGTCTTGTCCCAGTAAATGAAGTTATATCCATGTTGTATCGTGTGAATAACGGCGAGCCATCGTAGTTTCCCAGTGAACAAGAAAGACGACGTGAACACTGTAAGTAACTCAAATAAGAAGTAGAATCGAATTCGAAGCAGATCCTTCCGAGGTAAAAGTCGGACACGAAACAGAACATGCAAATGTCCCCATATAAGAAACCACTCAATGGAAAATAAGATTAATGCAATCGTCGTGGTAACATCAATCATGATGAAGTCAGTTCAGTCTGAAATAAAAATAATAATTAATATGCTATTATTCCCAAGAGGCCAAAAACTTTTCAAGTAACAGACAGGGTTAACTTGAACATAGCATTCTTCATATTTAATTATAATGATTAAAGCCATTTTACTCAGTGGGTAGGGGGCTGACCTTTCCCCAGGATGTGCGGGTCCGATACCATAGTCTATTTAATTCCGTGATCCAAACAAATATCATCTCTATTTACAGAGCTCTGCATTTTCACCATCATAACTAAGCCATATGCCCGTGACCCACCCCCCTCCAACTAAGATGTATTTCAAACATACAATTCAATGTATGTGATACTAGCGCATCCAGGGGTGCCCCAGGTGCCCCCGCCTAAAATTATTCCCCCAACCATACATGTATGGCTGAGTATATATACAAAAATATATATAGAGATCTTTAATCATAAGATTCTCAAATAAGTGTTTCTGATTTATTCTATTGTTGTATTCAATAATAAACAAAGAATGAATAACAGCCAGTACTGTTTTATATAAGACTTGAGCAAAACCATTAAATGAGCAAACGTTACACCCCCTACCCCCATCAGCCTAAATCCTTGTCCCACCCCAGTAATACACTTACGAACAAGGGTGAGTCATAACTGTTATACGACAATGTAGATCTATATTGATTATAAAACTAATTTACCTAGATTTAAATTCCAAGAAAATGAACAATTTAAGCAACTAGACAACAAAGAGTGTCGAACGCAGAGTTCACAATTAATAAAGTCACGCAATGACAGTAAAATATATAGAAAACTATATCATCAGCAATTGGTCGACCAGTAGTCTTTGTAAATGTGTATAAACATCAAAATATTCTACAACGCAAAAAACGAAAAAAAGACAATATATCTGAATTTCAACAGTCGAATGTTAAACCATGTTGAAAATAATATAGAGATCTAAACGCGAACTGCAATTTAAATTCCTGTCTTATTTCTCACAAAGATTCTACATTGCAATTAAAATCATTAAAACTAAAATATGTCTTACCTTGTCACGGTTAATATCCAATGTCATTAAAATCAGCTCCAGTCGCACGCTCCTATACTATACGCCAACTGGTTCTGATGACTGCACAATACAGGTCACGTTCTTGTGACATTTGAGTAGCCAACCAAATCGAGTTATGAATATTCGTCGATCTCCGACGAGCTCCGTAAATTCTATTTGTCGACAAAAAAGTATTTTTATTACTGTTTTGTCCCCATTTAAATAATGGCCAGCCAGTTCTGACTTATGAAACAACTACTTTCTGAACCTATTTACTTCCCAATTCCTATTCATTAACAGGCACCAGTCAGGTATACACACGGTAACCATTATATAACTAACTGGTGGCTCACCAAAAGGCCATATCAAAACGGACCTCTGCATGAATTTGAACCTTTGACCTCCTGCTCTAAAAGTGGATGCCTTAACCACTGGGCCAGGGAAGACGGTGTATTTCTTCGAAGAGAAATAAGATGTCATGTAAACTAAAATTACTAGTGCTTGAGACACATGACAGTATTGTCTAATTTAAACTGCTTTTGTAACTGCATTCATATTGTTTCAGTTACAGGGATGAACATTGTTGTTTGTATGTGTGGATGAACATTAATTGCTGTCAGTATGGTGCCAGTGTGTTCTGTCCTTAACTGCAAACAGAGGGGCATGTTTTCTTTTGGTAAAGTATATAAATTGTAATGGCACACTTAAGTTAATCAGTGCTAGCTAATGCCAAGATCTAGTAAACTATGTTTTTCATATATTCCATATCATATTTTGAATTTTACAACACTTTAAGGAGTTATCGTTTATAAAGTGTATATTCTATAAATGAAAGCAATCCTTTTCTATTTGGTTTTACAGTCAAAGCTGTACCATTGAGGAGGATGGGGGGAAGTTGGTACAAACACATCTGACCTTGCATGAACACTTGAAGGTTGGTAATATTTATTGTTTAACTCACAGGTTTGCTAACTGATTGACTGTAATCGATTTATTTACTCACTGACTGATTGAAGTTAATTTACTCACTGAGTGGTTGACTGGCAGAGTTACTGTCTGACCAACGAACCAATTGATTGACTAATCTACTTACTGTTTGCTTAGTGTGTGACGTGTACAGGTTAACGGTCTGATATGCACTACCATTCTCACTCACTGTGAATGACTTATTCACTTGCTGAATAACTAGGTAGTGATGAACCTAACTCGCTCTTACCAGATGACTTCCTCACTGACTCACTCATCCACCGACAGCATACTGACTGGTTTGTTCAATAACTCACCCACTGGCTAACATACTGAACCACTATATGACTGGTTGACTGATTTATTCTCTGGCTGACTCATTGACTGACTAACTCTCTGAAATAATAACTCACATACTGACGCAATCACTGACTGATTACCTCATTGACTGATTCAATGAATCACTAAATGACTAATTGCCTCAATGACAGACTTCTCCACTGACTCATGCATTGTCTAACTCACTGACTGATTGCCCAACCCACATGATGACTGACTAATTGATGCACTCACTCAATTCTGCCAAACTCACTGACTGACTGAATGCACTGACTCACTGAATGATGCACTCACTCACTGATGATCTCACTCACTGATGCACACATTCACTGATGCACTCACTAACTGATGCACTCACTCACTGATGCACTCACTCACTGATGCACTCACTCACTGATGCGCTCACTGCTGCACTCATTCACTATTTAACTGACTGACTGATGCACTCACTCACTGGTGTACTCTGTCACTCACTGATGCACTCGATCACTCACTAATGCACTCACTGCTGCACTTATTCACTCTTTAATTGACTGACTGATGCACTCACTCACTCACTCACTCACTCACTCACTCACTCACTCACTCACTCACTCACTCACTCACTCACTCACTCACTCACTCACTCACTCACTCACTCACTCACTCACTCACTCACTCACTCACTCACTCACTCACTCACTCACTCACTCACTCACTCACTCACTCACTCACTCACTCACTCACTCACTCACTCACTCACTCACTCACTCACTCACTCACTCACTCACTCACTCACTCACTCACTCACTCACTCACTCACTCACTCACTCACTCACTCACTCACTCACTCACTCACTCACTCACTCACTCACTCACTCACTCACTCACTCACTCACTCACTCACTCACTCACTCACTCACTCACTCACTCACTCACTCACTCACTCACTCACTCACTCACTCACTCACTCACTCACTCACTCACTCACTCACTCACTCACTCACTCACTCACTCACTCACTCACTCACTCACTCACTCACTCACTCACTCACTCACTCACTCACTCACTCACTCACTCACTCACTCACTCACTCACTCACTCACTCACTCACTCACTCACTCACTCACTCACTCACTCACTCACTCACTCACTCACTGGTGTACTCTGTCACTGACTGATGCACTCACTCACTAACTAATACACTAACTCACTCACTGATGAACTCACTGACTCACTGATGCACTCACTGACTCACTGATGCACACACTGACTCACTGATGCACACACTCACTCACTGATGCACACACTCACTCACTGATGCACACACTCACTCACTGATGCACACACTCACTCACTGATGCACACACTCACTCACTGATGCACAAACTCACTCACTGATGCTCACACTCACTCACTGATGCTCACACTCACTCACAGATGCACTCACTCACTCACTCACTCACTCACTCACTCACTCACTCACTCACTCACTCACTCACTCACTCACTCACTCACTCACTCACTCACTCACTCACTCACTCACTCACTCACTCACTCACTCACTCACTCACTCACTCACTCACTCACTCACTCACTCACTCACTCACTCACTCACTCACTCACTCACTCAATGATGCACTCACTCACTGATGCACTCACTGATGCACTCACTCACTCAATGATGCACTCACTCACTCACTGATGCACACACTGACTGACTGATTGACTGATGCACACACTGACTGACTGATTGATGTACTCACTCACTGACAGATGTACTCACTCACTGACTGATGCACTTTTTCACTCATTGATAAACTCATTGACTAACTAATACACTAACTCACTCACTGATGAACTCACTGACTCACTGATGCACTCACTGACTCACTGATGCACACACTCACTCACTGATGCACACACTCACTCACTGATGCACACACTCACTCACTGATGCACACACTCACTCACTGATGCACACACTCAATCACTGATGCACACACTCACTCACTGATGCACACACTCACTCACTGATGCACACACTCACTCACTGATGCACACACTCACTCACTGATGCACACACTCACTCACTGATGCACAAACTCACTCACTGATGCTCACACTCACTCACTGATGCTCACACTCACTCACAGATGCACTCACTCACTCACTCACTCACTCAATGATGCACTCACTCACTGATGCACTCACTGATGCACTCACTCACTCACTGATGCACACACTGACTGACTGATTGACTGATGCACACACTGACTGACTGATTGATGTACTCACTCACTGACAGATGTACTCACTCACTGACTGATGCACTTTTTCACTCATTGATAAACTCATTGACTGATGCATTCACTCACTGATGCACTCGCTGACTGACTGACTCATTCATTTACTCACTCACTCACTGATGCACACACTTGGGGTCTTATTTATAATAATAATACACAATATGTGGCAGCTGTCTTACATCATGGCAATAAAACAACTTTGTTTTATTTATTACACAATTTATTTTTCTATAAAATTCCACAGAAAGATTGAATATGTGATCAAAAAATAGTTTTGACCTACACAATTCCAGTAGATCTCATTTTCTATGTATGTTTAATGTATTTGGATACGATGATGTGGTAAACAGGGGCATTATTCACAAACTCTGCAAGTCCAAAACTTAGGCTCTGACTTTAAATTATTTTAACCATCATTTTGAATTCCTTAAATCTAAATAAATGAAATGTTGTCCGAATAATTATTGTAAGCCTCTTAACACTTTGGTCAATTTTTATTACCATGTAGGAGTAAACTGAACATTTAATATTTTAAAATGTGGAATATCCGAAACAATAGATAGATGCAAATTTGTTAAATTACAAAACTTGAAGTAACAGAACAAGGGGAACAACTCCTTAGTGATATTTTTGTGAATACAAGAGTTGTCGCTGATGGTTGTATAGACTAAAGCATGTATACTGTAGAAGTGGTAAAGTTTGCAAGGTGGAAAGATTTGCGATTTTCGCGAATGCACAAATTTCGCATACATTTTTTCACATCGTAAATTTCCACATTCACCGAAGTACATGTTTATCTACACACCTTGTAGTCGATACTTGGAGTCCGGTACTCCATGGACTCAAATCAAAAGTACTCACTACCCTAAAATCGATTATAGCATAGTGATTGCAACAATGTGTAGATGTTATGATCAAAGTAATTTCAGGGATTCGCAAACATTTCCGCATGCGAAACGTCTGGAATTGGCAATTTGCAAACTTTTCAAAGCGCGATATTATCCACTTAAACAGTATATCACTTAAGATGAGGGCCTTAGCTTTAAAGCAAGAATCATGATGCATTTTTTTTCTTATATTTAATAACATAATGCAGCCTAATACAGAAATTTCTGTATTATGCTGCATTTGGTAATAAAACATAAAAAAAAATATGCATCATAATACAAGTATAAGGTACTTTCTGATGAAGATAACACAAAATTATTGGAACTAAACTTTTATTGCTTGAAAGCAAAAACATGTCATGAACATTCATTTAATCAATAACATACAAAATAATGTTTGCATTGTCACATCCAACAAAGTATTACACCATTGTCACATCCAACAAAGTATTACACAATTATAAAAAAATCAGGACATCATCTCACACGTCTTAATATAATAAGTTTTCAATTTAAGATTGTTCTCAAGTCAAAAACAGTCGGACCTCGTTAATTCAACAACCTTCTATCAAAGATATTTGGTATCATCGGAAATAAATATCAGGTATCTTCTTATGCACGATGAATTGAAATGGGCCATTTGTAATATTGAAAATAATTTTTTTTGATCCAATGAATTCGAATAAACGAGGTCCACTTGTATTTCATTTCTCATATGACACACATCCATACCATTGACACGGTTTATACAGGACCTCTAAGATGAAATTCAAGCTTTTTTCAAGGACTTTTAAGGAACTATTTCAAGTTTTCAAGGACTATTGCTATTGCAGATTCACTGTAAAGTTAACAAACGTGGCAATAAATCATGCTTTTCTGGCGTGTCAGTTGACATGGCAACCTGTATCAATCACAATAAAATGCCCTGCCCTAGCAAACAAAGATTAATCAATAAAATAAGTGACCTGATATTGTTTTATTCAAACTAGTTCCTGTTTCCTTGACTTTTTATAACTTTATTCTTTCTAGAGGGCAGAACTGGTGATAAAACTTTTTGAGTTTCAAAATAATTCAAGCGGTTTTTTTCAGTACCTGTACTATGTTAGGTGGGAAACACTAAAAAGCATTTCTATATTTAGCCAGACTGGATGAGGGATCGAACCCACAACCTTTGAATTCGCAGTCAGCAGTGGTAACCACCAACCCACTGTGCCACATTGTGTAGAGTGAATGATTTAAGCATATCGGTATCAATTTATATATAGCCTTCACATACCTAGGGTAACCGTACCAAGAAAATAAGATAAGTTTATCAGTTGTAATCATGAAATCAAAGTCAACAACCTACAATTCAACGACATTTGTCAAATATCTGTGCAACATCATAACCTACTAAATTGACCTTAATGCACTTTATTCTCAACACTGCACATCTATTATCTTACTGAACCAGTTTTTTTTTTTACTGAACTAGTTATGCTGATAACAATTTGCAATGACATACATGACACATTGCGTCAATCATAGATTCGCTCTACTCGAAATGTTGATATCTGGACTTAAAATGACTTGTTCAAGAAGAAGCTATTAAAAATACATAGAATAGTAGAACACATAAACACACAGAAACACGTAAACTGTAAAATGGTATGTTGACCATAATTTTATCAACAAAAACAGTTTTAAAGTTAGATTATCAAAATATGCTAAGTAATAATTTTGAGAAAATGGCTTCAAACAGACATATACTCTTAACAGTTTCCAGGAACGACAAAGACACAAGTCCGATACAGATTATTATATGTTAGCACTAAAACAGCACATAGGTCAGGACAGAAAATACTTATATTGCACACTTGTATTTGGGGTTTTGGGAAAGATGTCGGTAAAGTGATATGGCAGACTTGTAGAGTACATCTGTATGAAGGCATTTACCACGGATAATCACTTATTTACGACTAGGCATATTTTGACAAAAAATTATGACTATCTATCTTTAAACTCAAACACAGCCATACTCATACCAGTATGCTTCAATGTTCATTTCTAAACTATCTAAATAAAAGAATTCATTCAATCTTTGTAGTACGTAAAATACTTGTTAAATCAATAACAATACATGGTCAATTCTACAACAAAACCTGTATTAGTGACATTGGTTACTTTGATTATTTCCCGGTGAAATTTTGACATCATAAACTCTGCGCTTTCTCTGTAGCGATTTTGATTGCGAAATTTTGATTGATAGAATTAAATGAACACGAAAATGTATATAAGTGTTGAGTAATTCTCTCTTTTTTTAATTTGAAATTTTTTTTTTTTTAAATTTAATGTGCATTAGAGTTAAGCGTTTTTTTGACGTGACATCATTTTGTAGTACATGTATACTTATGCAATTTGTTCTTCAAAATATTTGAATTGCTTTATAAATAAAAGTAGATGTCAGATTTTAATACTTTCGGTATCAATTGTAACGAGAAAGATATATGTGAAAAACCATGTGTTTTTTGGTCACTAATACAGGTTTGTCATCAAACAGTTCATATATAATATACAGTTGGTCAAAAGTAATACTAAATCAATGGAATGCAATTTGTAACACATGTCTATGGTTAACTGATTATCAAATTAACCATATCAGTTGGCGGCTTCAATTATTGGTTAATATCAAGTCAAAGACCGAAATACCAATGTCAATGGTATTTAGGTCTTTGATCAAGTATATAAAATTTAATAAAAATAATTCATTTCATACCATATGGCATTTCATTTAACTAGATTTTATACAAAATGACATGGTTATATACAAACGTAGGTTTAAATTAAAAGCCATAATTGATATGGTCTTAAGGGGAATTCCAAATGCCCCAATATACATACATGCATACTGTATGTCGGAGATTGTAAGCATACACTGAAACAATTATTATTCACCATTAACGGAAGACATATTTCAATAAAATGTCGGAATAAAAAAATCAATTTTGTTTTACTGCAGCAGTAGATGAGCTTATTGTCAGTCAGTTAACCAGTTAATCGGTTGTGAGATTTCCATAAACAGATAAGTGAAAAACCAATAGATCTACTCCGGATAGCTAAAATTATGTTTTTTTTTCCACTAATACTGCGGAACAAACAACAATATACAGTTAACAATTGCGCTGGAATCGTATTGAAAATAAAGACTGGATTTAAAGCCTAACTTCAATAGATCGAAATATAAATTTTGTTTGTGCAGCTCCTTAAATCCCAATTTTAGCAAATTTCGGATTTCATCTATTATTACAATAGCCTACAGTTAATAAAATCTATTAACCGGTAAGTTGCAAATTGAATCACAGACAAATAATGCAAATATATACATACAACTAAAATGTGTACAAAATAAAAGTAGAATACAAAATGAAATAATGCACCAATCAAATACACAATCACACCGGCAAAGAATCAGATGAAATATTGTAAAAATAAACAAATACACAGACAAATAAATACAATTCATAAACAGGCTTCTCATAAACAATGACATGTGTTAATATATTATATATATACCAAGGGCAAAAAACATACTATTCTTGCATACCAACTCGGGATTTCCCGCATTATCACAGGTGTGGTAACTCTATCTAAAACCCTCCGTGTATGACGAGTCTTAAGCTGATGACATCACATGATGATGTCACTTAACATCGAACAATAACTTGAATGAATTCGTAAATATATAACAATACGCAAAAAAAAATTAAAATGTTAGTCATTTCATTCAATCTCATCCTTTATTTCTTAAAAAAAGTGTATGCAAGAAACAGCATCTATCACTGGTTCGTGTGGTTTCATGGCTCTAAGGTAACTTGTTTACGTGGTCACTCGGCAGAGCCTTGCTCCCACCAAAACGGTAACACTCGAGCCTGATATTTCTATAGTTACCTGGTGCCAGTGAAAGATTCTAATATTCAACCAGTACATCAATAAAGAAGCAGATACCCTTGTTTTGCTTTCACTCCTAGATATTTATCAAGCTCATTGGTGGCAAAATAATAAAATATCACAATTAAATCTGGTAAATTAATGCTTAAAAATAAAATAATTAATTATAAGCATAGTACATGTATTGTGGGAAAACAAAGGAAAAATATTGTCTTAAAATGCTAATATTATAAAAGAAAAACTTGCATTTAATTGCATTTGTACAAATTAATAATAAGAATGACATGTATTAAAATAAATAATTAAAACTAGATACAAAATGCTGTATCATATATTTGACTAGTGAGTAAAAGCTGTATTCAGGGGTTCAACTAGGTGCTGAATTGCAAGGGTCATTTTGATAATTTTTGACTGGATTTTACCATTTTATGGCCAAATTACCTATAATTAAGAGAAAATAATCCCTTCAGCTAGAATTCTTGGAGTCAAAATGAGTTTTTTTTTGAAATTCCAGAGGTCAAGGGGTCAACTCCAGGGTCAAATGGAACCCTTTTTATTGATATATGCCATTACAGTGTATATGTGTAAATAGTTAAAATAGACAAATGCCATTTTATTTACACTTTTTGAGCAAAATTCGCTAATGCTGAATAATTTATATAAATTAAGAAATTCATGTTTATGACAATTTCCAAATAGACCATCAATGAATGAATAACAAAATTCATTCAAAACAACTAAAAAGTAGCACTTGAATTCAAAACAACCAAAATCTACGTCCTGCGATCATTTTTAGCTACTTAAATGTCTCACAGAACAAAAATGACTATAAAAAATGTAGTTCTTAAATACAAAACAAAATAAATCACAATTTTGTTCAAAACAACATAGCAAACAAGGAAATGCCTTTTTAACCAGCATGTAAAGTTTTCTACTGGTGAAGACAGACCTGTTTACCCGTTCAATAAAAAGTGTATTTTTTCCTATCAATGTGTTGACTTATTTTTCTTACAAATACATTTGAAGACACATGGAACAATTTCATCTACATCATCGCTGGGTCGCTTGAAAAATATTCTATTTTCATCCATGCAGGAGGACCCCCCGAGGACACGCCCATATTTTACTAGTGAACAACAAATACTACTGAGTGTTCCAATACATCTTAACAATTTTACCCAAAGAAAATCAAGCACAAAGTAAAACTAGCACAAATTCAACTTACAAAAAATTCTTATTTGAGAAACCCAGATTACGGCCATTATCCCCCTGGGCATTTTTGGTGAAAAACGGGTAAAACATACCCAAAAAAATGGAAAGGTAAACAGGTCTGCTAGCGTAGCAACTAAGATGGATAGAAATCCTAACTATATGCATCTGTTCTTCACAAACACAGTTTACAACTGAAAATTAAAAATCCTTGAACAACAAAAGATACAGTGATAATAATGATGGTCAATTTTGTAACTCCGAAACAGTGAACATTTACTGTGTATCAATTGTATTACAAATGCTCTTGATATTTGTTCACTGTGTGTATAGCACAGCTAAGTTGTTGTAACTCACTAGAAAGGGATTTAATAGAAAGCCCAGTTTCATACAACATGAAGAGAGAATGTTAGTACAGATACGAGCATCTTTAGATAATCATGGTTATCAAACACTTGAGGCCTTATACATCAACATAATAAGACTGAAACTCAGACTTAGACTTAAAAATGTCCAATGTGTTTTTTCTCTTATGTTGTTAATAAAAACTGGCGAAAGTGTGAAGTGGGTTACAATAATTATTCAGACAATATTGCATTTGTTTAGATTAAATAAAAACGCATGCTGGTAAACATAATTTTGCAAATTTAAAGTCTGAATGTTTGTGTCTACGGCACTTGGTCCTTTATACAGATACTAACAAGTAGTCAAAACAAAATGTCTCGTAATTATCCAGTTTTCAAACTCTCTGGGTGAATTCTTTTCTGTATCCACGGTGGTTCGAGACCTGGACTCGCCCAAGCGTAGTACGGACCGTATAACAATGCCAGCACTCCGGCCTGCACGGCAACCAGCGAGCACATCACTAACATGTTACTGAGATATTGACCCAGATAATACGCCATGCAGACATGGACCACTACATCGAACAACGTACCGAGGATCAAATCTAATTCCCATCGATTTTTATGATCGCTCTTGAACCAGTCCAGGGAACTCCAGTCTATGATCTGTGAAATATAAAAATATATACTGTCAGTTACATCACACACGAAACGCACTTATCAATGTTTTGCCCAATGGTGAGGGGGGCAGGGGCAGTGACACATATGACTGATGATTCTAAACAGGGGGGATTTTGCATCTCCCACTGTGTGTCTCATTCCCCTGGGACAGTCCGTCCCTCCCCTCCGGGCGAAATATTGATAGGTGCATAATGCTTTTTCCAAAAATATAAATTTCCTAAATGGAAGAAACTAGAGAAAATGACGCCAAAACATATCAAAGATAATCCACAATTCATTGGCATACATGTGTATCAAAAACTTCCCCAAGTTGTATGAAGTTTAAATGTATTGGTTGCCAAAATAACGTTGTCATAACATTATGATAACCATACATTTTAACGTTGGGACAACGTTATGTATTTGCTGGGCTATTTGTGTAAAATAAATAACCTCATAATTATAGATAAAAACTCATTCAGAGACCTCTAATAACCATGTTATCATTACAATTCTCCATAAGGAGGTGGATATCTCCGCCCGAGACCAAACCCCATGGGTACGCTTCTATCCCAGTGCTTGAAAAACATGCTGGGGAAGACCCTGTGTATCATTGCCTAACTCAGAACAAAATCCCTGCCTGCAGTAGACTAGAATTCATAATCATTGCATGATCTACCACAGGAGTTTGTCACAAGTTCTCTCCCTTTGTCATTTTTGTAATATATATAAAGTCGACTCTCGTTATGACGAACTCGCTTAAGACGTTTTCAAAAGTCCCGACCGTATCCTTCTTTGTCTATGTGAATTTCTGTCAGTTAAGACGCATTTTTGTCTCAAAGTTTTTCATTATGTCGAAGTTTTTTCGAAGTCCAGCTTGACAAGTTATATAATATATATTTGGTTATGAGTTCTCTCCCTTTATCCCATTTAGAGTTCTCTCCCTTCATCCCTTCAATAGTATTTATAGAATCTATATACTAAATAAATTATAACGGATAAAGGGAGAGAACACTAGATAGGATAAAGGGAGAGAATTGGTGATAATCTCCCGTGCACATACCTTCTTAGCAGGACCTGTCTTGTCCCAGTAAATGAAGTAATATCCATGTTGTATCATTTGAATAAAGGCGAGCCATCGTAGTTTCCCAGTGAACAAGAATGACGATGTAAATACTGTAAGTAGGTCAACTAAGAAGTAGAATCGAATTCGAACCAGATCTTTCCGAGGTAGAAGTCGGACACGAAACAGAATAAGCACATGTCCCCATATATGAAACCACTCCAGCGAAAATAAGAATAATGCAATCGCCGTGGTAACGTCAATCATGATAAAGTCTGTTCAGTCTGAAATAAAAAAAAAAATCAATATGCTATTATTCCCAAGAGTCCAAAAACTCTCCAAGTAACAGACATTTAGCATAGTGTACACAAGAATAACATATAAATATATATTGGTCCCAGGTATTATATTCCATAATATATACCCCCGAGCCCAAATCATGGAACTGCCCCTGTAATACACTTTTACAACTATATAAAATAGATCAAAATCGATTATAAAAAATAATTGACCTAGATTAAAATTCATAGATATAACTAAGAGTCAGAGTTCACAATCAATAACGTCCCGGATCTAGGCTACATCACAGATATTAGCTTTTAAAAAACAGACGAAGTTAAGTCACACAATGACAGTAAAATATATAGAAATCTACATCATCAGCATCTGACCTACCAGTATTTTTTGTAAGTGTGTAAAACACCAAAATATTTGTTAACGCCAAAAAACAATGGAAAAAAACGTCTATCCGAATGTTCAACAGTCGAATATAAACAGAAAATAATATAATCTAAACGCGAACAGCAATTTAAATTCCTGTCTTATTTCTCACATAAATTCTACATTGTAATATAAATCATTATAACTAAAATATGTCTTACCTTGATACAGCTAATAGCACAACATTATCAGATCTCGATCGAGTCGAGATATCCTATATTTACAAACATTGGCCGACTGCCTAGCTTCTATATGACATTGACCTTGGACTAGTGAAAGTTATCTCCCCATTATCTAGTCTAGACCCATACACATTTTATCTGGTCGCGTGTAGAAAGTAGAATATAACAAGAAGATTTAAACTGCTTGACTTAAACATTAATTTGCAAATTGGAAACAAACGCAAGCATTTATTTTCCATGCGTTAAATATTTTATATGCTATCCGACGCGGTCGATAACCGGTCATTTTGTATAGCCTACAGGGTGTGACATAAGTTGGCACGCAATCTATTTTGAGAAATAGTTACACGCATAATATAGCGTACGTAGAGGGTCTATTTAAAAACATATTTATGGAACAGAATTACACAATTTATTTCATTAATAGATCTACATGAAACATAGGCCTATGTATATTTGCGTGCCCGCATTTCATAGATCTATCCAAAGACCGTTATTTAGGTCTTTGATCTATCTATCTATAGGCTATATACATGTACGTGTATTCAGGAACCGTATATTGTGTTCCAGGTGTATTCGAAATATCAAAGACCATGGTATTTAGGTCTTTGGAAATATATGATCGTTGAAATAATGCATTAATTAATACAATAAGGGTTTTCCCTATGATTTTTCAGTTAGTGGTCCTTGGACCCACGTGTTTGACAATTGTGGGTCCTAAGTAAATGTTTAGGGACCCAGATATGCAGTTTATACTTGACAAAACTTTATTATAGGGTCCAAAGACCTAAATTTTTAGGTCTTTGTAGGGTCCCAGGGATGCACAGTACTTAATTTGAAAATGGGAGTCCTTAGAAAGAAAACGGAGTCAAGGACTCAAGATTTAACATTTTGGATAAACCTTTACACAAAAAATAACAGTAGATTTCAACGCAATCAAAATCTGGTTTTTTTATTGTTGAAAAGTCTCGAGTAGATTGTCCTAGTATAGATATAGTATATTGTTATCAAGACTAGTCCAGCCACGGACGTTACGTCTCTATATACTGTCGCTGTACAACTACGAACGACGCGTGTAAAAGTCGGAGTACAGAGACACGTATGCGGGGCTATATCAAGACCAATCTAATCTAAACTTTGTCCGTGATACTAAATTTAACATTGTCAAATGATTGACTAATGTCGGTCAACCTGATGTCATTTCAGTTCAGATACATGAGAATAAAGATCATGATGTACGTGATGAAATCCATGTAATCAGTTTCCGTATCATTTCGTCTTGTCCTCAATAGCCATAGCTTCATATGTCTCGGCTCTGGATCAAACTTACATTAAGAAATATATATAGATCTTCACAATATACTGTGGATTCATTAATTTTCGTTGGTACCAAATTTCGTGGTTTTGTCAAAATGGGCATTTCGTGGGGTACTTGAATTCGTGGTTTTTTGATTTTTGAAGCATAAATTAAAAAAGTAGTCTATAAGTCCAAAACAAATAAAATATATATGTCAATTAGAAAACAGTGACACGGACCCGAAAGATATACAGGTATTTTCTCACCTTTCATTGTTATCGATGTTACATCGTGTGGCCCCGTTCCCTTAGTTAGCCACACTATGCAAGTGTCAATTAACACATTATATTGAGAATTATCTACCTATTGTTTACATCACATGTCATTTAAATATGTCAATTAAGCACCAGTTAATCTGGCGCTAAACGAATTAACAATCAGTCAATAAAAGTTAATGCAAATCATCTTCGAAATCACTCGCTTTTGAGAAACCAAACTATCGTCTACACACAAGCTAAATATAGAATTATGTTGATGTCGTGGCTAAAGTCCGGTAACGTCGTTACACGGTTACCGTCAACTCCGGGGTTACCGAATCCAGAAGATGCTGCATCACCAAGAGAGGCTCGTACATTTCAAGCAGCCAACGACTACGTAGATATACAATCAGAAAGTCAGAAGCAGTCCAGAAAAAGAAAGCGGGGAGATTACGGCCACTACGATGACGAGTCAAGGGCTAAAATTGCAAGATATGCAATTGATAATGGGGTTGCTAAGGCCTCGAGGAAATTCTCCTCTTTGTATTGTCGAAAAGTAAGCGAGACCACCGTGATCATTACTACACATGGGAAATTTGAAGATCGGCGAGATTTAGTTGTGAAGGGGTTTCAGTTAGCCGGACTTTGTTAAAAGTGATTGTTATTGTGTGATGATTACAAGTGACTGTACAGTGTGACTGGAATTGTGTTAATTCAGCGTAAAAATGATACCATCATTCATCATGATTGATCGTTAATGATATTATTATTTTGCTATTATTATTTAATAACATGTGAAAAACAAATTAAATTTCTTATAACTCTCTGTGATTGTTTGTTATTTTTTATCACTTATTTTATAACTGTCACAAACTGTATAATTACGCTATAACGACGATACATTTCACACGTTGAGATTATACTTCCAACACACTGATCACAACGATATGAAAATATTCGTGTACTGTACTTGGAAGTAGAGCTGCTAAATATAGCACACCAGATCAACAACATCATCACAGAACTGACTACTCAACTTAATAATGACGAAGAATATATAACAAACATAAATAGTAAAAGCATTAATAGTTTATTGTTATCAAATATTTACATTATATATACACCAACATGCTTATAAACTGACACAATTCACGGGAGGTAACCGCGTGTTAGCGGCGATGTTTATCTGGAGTGTACTAGTTTTCGGACATAGACTTTTCGGATACGATCGTAAGACAAAATTTTCGTTGGGTACTTGAATTCGTGGATAAGCTCAACCACGAAATCCACGAAATTTAATGTTCAACGAAAATTAATGAATCCACAGTAGTCGTTTAGTTATAGATCTATATCATTTAGTTTTTACAAAATAGTGAATAATTGTCCATATGGGATGTCCTGGTGGCGAGGATAAACAGTTTCAACCCACTCTCACACATATATATAAGTTATAATAAGCATTTGTACTTCCTTGTTCGATTTAAAATGTCTCAAAATGCAGCTTGGAAGATAGAGAGTTTCATTTCTTTTGGGAGCCGTGCGTCTTCTGAACAATGCCCTATTCCCCCCTGAAATCAGTATGCTCAACTTGAAAATCTGTAGAAACTATATTATGTATAGAAACCTATATTTATTGAAACTTATATCTACATATATTGCATGTGTGTGTTTGAATTGGTTTATCCTCGCCACCGGGAAAGTAGTTTCTAGATAGAGTTTTCGTCGAACCTTTTAAAGCCCACGTCCTTTCTCTTCGATGTGTATACCATTTTCGGCCATACTTATCTTATTTCATTTCTGCGTGTGTTCGTATCGATAGCTCTTGGATTTCAAGCCTAACAACGGTATAATGTATTCAACTGCATTTCCGTCGTTGGACAATGCATTCCCATAAGATATTGTTGCTTTCAGAATGAGAAACAAGAAATATATCTACAAGATGGTCGACGCAATACTTTCTTAGGTCGCCGTTTTGATGCTCGAAATCTAACCACAAAGGGAGACCACTGTGTTAAGTCTATTAGATTTGACACACAGAGTTACATTTCTTGACTCAATGTTTCTGAGCAGTAATGTATGCCAATTATAGAGAACTTTTACAGACTGATTCTCTCGCTTTTCAATTGGTAATAGATATTAAGTGTCTGAAATATATTTTTCAGAAATGTCTTTAATATCCAGAATTAACTACAGTGAAGCCTCAATAATAAGACCACAATTGGGACTTTTGAAAACTGGTCTCAATATTGGTGGTTCTAATATTGCAGTTGAACAAAACAGCAAACGGACTTGAAAATTATGTTCTTAATTTTGAGGTGGTCTTATTATTGAGATGGTCTTTAAATAAGGTTTTACTGTAATCACATACTAATGTTGTCCCATCAACTTTCAGAAGACTCAATATGGAAGCAAACTTAACCTAGCTTCTTATGTGTTCGTTCGCTTGCACCGTTCCTGATTACATCAGCCCTGCGTTCAGTTACGGCTATCAGTGGCGAACGTTTTGTATTTAATCCCTTGCCCACCATAGCACATTGGCTGCACACGGGAACCAAATTGCAAAACGTTACGAAACAATAGGGCTGATAGCCGTAACTGAACGCAGGGCAGACATGTGCACGTAAACTGTGAAGTCATGATCCTCTATACACATTCAAGTACTTCAAGTATGATCAATAAGAAAATGCAATTACTGAAATTCATCCGCAAAAAATTGTAAGCAAAGAAATCATCCGCAGAGCACCTTGGTTATTGCCAAGTTTTTTTCAGAAATATATTCATACTCAATTCCATTCCTTCAGTAGCAGATTTGCACCTATCTCCCATATAAACTTATCAGATTTATATCAATCTGAAAATCAATCTCTGTGGCTCTGAATCCAGATTATTCCAAGATTTTGACACCTCTGATTCAAGTATTGATACAAGAGTAAAGATATGAGATCATATACGTTATTTTAAGACAGCAAAATGCAACAGAAATCATTATAATTATTAAAACAATTTCTCCACAAATTTCAACAAAAAGTCAAACAGAGAACTCAACAACAACTTTCAGAGGAAAATTCATTTATTCAATTTAAATCATTTAAATACATCAACATAATTCATCAAAAAAACAGCGGCAACAAAATGACCAGTCAAACTGTACAAGTGTAACAGAGGCAATATAACGCGAGACAATCACTCCGTATCGCCACCATAGTGTACAATACTTCCTCCATCCTTCCTGCAATACTGAACTTGTATAAAAAACTGTATCAACAAGTCGTCCCCTTATTTCCAGAACCCTGTAACTCAATATTTTGGCAGTTTTGAGTATTTGGTATCGTTGAAACCGTCTTTCCAAGCTTTTTCTATCTGTACTACCTATATTGTTTTTGAATGCACATAACTTAAATAAAATACAATTCCATTAACAATATCTCAAGAGGGTAAAACTTTAATGTTGTTTTTCTCAAAAAGACGAAAAAACAAGTTATGGGGCTCGGGAAATAATGTGATAGTGTTTCCTGAAATCTGCGCAAAATAAATGCATCTAAATTATAATACCATTATCAGTCTTTGTACTAGAATAGTATTGTACCACACAATAGGAATACGCGAACCAAACATTTAAATGTTTTCGTAACTAATAAATTGTTAAAATTCCAAACAATATAAATTAATAGATCATAAATTAGAGGACTTGGTGTAAAATTGTAGTGTAAATCTTGAATATATTCCATCATATGTAGAACAGTAGATATTGTAGCATGATTATTACTTATCCAGAGATTGTAAAATGTCATATATGTACAGTCGGACCTTGTTCATTTAAATTCATCGGGTTGAAATTTTATTTCGAAATAATACACGGCTTCGACTAGCCCATTTCAATTTGACGTGCATATAGGAAGATACATCGGGACCTGATATTTATTTGGGTTGACACCAAGCATTCGGATAGAAGGTTGTCGAATAAACAAAGTTTGACTGTACATTGAGCCCCCCCCAATTATATTAGATCCCAATGCATTTGTATGACAAAACCAAGTCAAATTCGAAACAATTTAATTTATTTGACCCTCAAGTAATTTGGATATAAATGGTAAAATCCGGTAAAATGTTATCACAATGACCCTTGAGATTCAGCACCATGTGGAGCCCCTGTGCTGTTTTAAATGTACCGAATCTACTAAACAATATGCATTAGACAACTACCTTCCACCTGTAAAAATGTTGGACCTCATCCATTCAAATTCATTGGGTCCAAAATTTCACTTCGAATAATACATGGTTTCGAATAGCCCATTTCAATTTGACGTTCATAAGAAGATTCCATCAGGACGTGATGTTTATTTTGGATGAGACCAAGTATTCAGATAGAAGGTTGTCAAATAAACGAGGTCTGACTGTAGCAACATATGAAATCTGAAGGATTTAGCACAGATACACAATTCAAAATACCAATATTGAAATTACCTCATGCTGAGGTTTCAACAGAATAAATAACTGGCAAAACAACAATGTTATAGTCTTCAACAAGCAACAACATTAAAACATGTGTCTCGGACGCAGAGTTTTTAAACGATTATCTATCAATACTCCACGCCATGAAAAACGCAACAAAAAATTGTCCGTGTAAACACCACAACACTATAAAGAAATAATTATATTTTAATTCTCAAACATTATATTCTAAACTTAATCAATTATTAAGTATGAATTCTAGGGCCATAGTTTAATTTCTTTTTGAAGAATTATTAACTCATTTGTAACAATAAAACACATTTAAGTTTAACACTTGAAACAAACTGAAGGCTAAAGTGATATAGTTGCGGTTTTAATGGCGTTAAGTATATACATGCCAGGACTCCCCTTTCTGTTATTAGGTCTAACACACAGCAAATATTAGATGGACACAAAATCATAAAAATTACAAATTGGGAACAACGCTTGTCATTTACCATTAATCAATTGCTAACATGTATTAAATCACGTCATCAAACACGGGGGAAAAACGATCAACGATCACTGGCAGTTCTAGGCTTTGACATTAGTCATTGCATATTTTCTCTCTTCTCAGATCATCCTAATAGCATTTCATTTAACAAAAAGACCTACAGTTAGTTTAAGATTGACATGCTTCTAAACTGCAAATAGCATATTTTAGATCAAAACAAAAGCTGAAAATCAAAGACAGTGTTATAATTCATTGTTTTGGTTACAAACAGTGGAATGACAATAAATTTCATTGCATCAAACGTTTTTGATACGTGTTTTCATATCAGAAATTGTCACATTCAACATATAATGCCTACAGTATTTTGGCGATGGCAAAATATCTTCGAAGAAAGTTACATGTCTTATTTTTAAATGGATTGCAAAATATGCAAAATTTAGTAAATAAAGTATGTTTTTGTATGTTAAAATATAATTCTTTACTAGAGCTACAACGATTCATTGCATCGGAATTCGACTACAGAGCTCACGATTCGATTCCGATCTGCTATTTCGATTCAATTCACTTATTTGGTACAGTAATCACGGGTTTTTCTAGTCACGTTTTCACAAACAAAGAAAGTTACGTTGTGAAAGGTTTTGTTTTTTTCCACTGTATTCTTTAAATTTGAGAAGTAAGACCACTGTGAACAAATACTAAGTTGTTTCGTTAGTCTATTAATTTTTATTTGCAAAAGTCTCAATTTCAATTGGCCTGAATGAATGAGAATGCTGTTACATATAAAAATCGAATCGAAAAAACTCAAATCGAATTCGTCGACAGTTGAATCATTGAAGCTCTATTCTTTACCAAATAGGTAAAAAAGTTTTTTACATACAATTATTACTTAAACATAATGCCGCTTTGAATCAGATTGACATACTAAACGCATTTGGTAAAAAATAATTAACAAGTATCATAGACATACACACAATCTAAGTAAACATACATCAGAAAGATTTCTCGTCAATTTCAATAATGTCACACAATTCCGAGCAAGATAGTGATCACATTTCAAAAGGTTCGAGTTTAAAGGTCGATAGTTTTACTTTCAATTGAATATGCTAAGTAACGATTTTGAGAACATAACAGGTTAATGCCTTTCCATACAGACGTATTGTAAAACATCGCATTTATAATTAACTTTCTCAACAGTTACCTGGAACGGCAAAACTCAAGTTCGATACAGGCAATTCCTATGCTAGCGCTAACTTGGCACCTACATCAGGATAGAAAATACCCGTATCGGACAGTTGTATTTGTGGTCTCGGGAAACATGCAAGAAAAATGACAATACAGTCTTGAGTACATCTGTATGAAGGCAATTACCAATTTTTCTCATATTTATGACTAAGCATATTTAATACATGTAAAAAAAATAATATGTGCCATCAAGTATTATTTTAAAAACTAATCCAGAATCGGGGAGACATAGTTTGACCAAATGTTACATAGTTGATGGACTTTTTAGTACATTTAGTTACAGCTCATATAAATATATATATAATACATATGAACATATTGTGTACAGCCTACATTAACATTGATGACAGCACTTAATCACTATATATAATAAATACAAGACATATCTGTCTTCAAAATGTATTGTTGAATCTATTTATCAACATAGAAGAAAAGAAAGTGAAATTCTGTTTGACACTATAAATAAACACACTTAATGTTTAACAAAAGGTCAGTTTTGATTTCTGAAATCAAATAACATGTAAAGGATAGATCAGCGAATCCACCAGAAGCCACACAAGTCCTTTACAATGTTAGTTTTAAAAGGCAAATAACTTTTTTTTGCTTAATAAACTCGTTATTCCTATAAACTTTCAACTACAAAATTCATGCTAAATATTCACAAAGGCTGAAAGACTATAACCAATCAATACATTTATGTAGATCAAACTTTCAATGAGCAACACTTTACAATGTCAAATACAAGCAACAGGAACGTTTGTGAGAAATTAACACAGAATACATCGTTTCCAAATAATAATTCCAGTCAATCAGAACTAGTTCTTACTTATCATGCACCAGAGAGTGTTTGATAAGCCTATCATGTCGAGTGAATGCTTTAGGACAAACAGGACATTCAAATGGTTTTTCACCAGTATGATCGTAACTATGACGTTTTAGATGCTCGGCTCTCATGTACGATTTACCGCACTCTAAGCACTGATATGGTCTATCATTTGTGTGGCGTCTATAATGCCGAACAAGATGCTCCCTTCGTCGATACTGTGAGAAACAGACATCGCAACTGAATGCCCGTTCTTCGGTGTGAATTTTTGTATGTACCCGCACTTTTTCTCTGGTTTTGAATTGTTTCTCACAGTATTCACACTGATATATAATATTTGACGATTCATCGACGGCCTTCCTCTTCCGTCCCCGCTTTCGTGGACTACCTGAGCTAGTACTCTCATATTCCTCCTCGGAAAAAGAGGTCGACGGCACTTGACGACTTTTGGACTTGGTAAGTGTGAGCCTAATTCTAGGCTTCTTTCTTTTCCTTCCATCTTTTTTCTTATTCATACCTTTCAGTGTATAAGCAACATCTTTTGCTGCTTTCCGTATCTGTTCAATATCATCATCAATACCGTCTTTACGATCCTTCTTTCTCCTCGACCTTTTACCATTCGGACTAACTTCCACTTCGAATGTTCCTATCTCTACTTCAGATGCAATATCTTGGTTTTTAATTGTTTCAGATGCTGCCAAGATGGCTTCAACGGACCTTTTGGAAGGCGATTTTTTATCAGTGTCCAACAATGGGTCCATTTTAAAGTGTATTTCACCAGTATTAGGATGATAAACACTGACCGACTCTCCGTAACTCTGTTTCATTTTGTACAGATCTTCTGTGTAAGCATTAAGGTCTTCATACCCGATATCTAAAGTTCTTGTCGATGGCTTCAATAAAAACTTTGAGCTACCAGGAGATTTTGATGGCGTGCTGATTCTACGTTCTCGATGGGTGGGTATATACACATCTTTCCTTTGTAGATACATAGCAGTCAATGGTTTACTACGAACTATCTCTTCTTCATCATCTAGACTCTGAGATGTAATAATCTCTTCTTCCACTGCTTCTTCAATGACAAGACCATTGTCACCATCACTTAGTGGAATATGGACTTGTTGGGTGTTAACTAAGTTGTTTGTTGATTTCTGAATTAATGGAATGGAGGAGATGTAATCGTGGTGAGATATACTTTGGTTTAGTCTGCCTGGAATAAAATCACAGGGCAAACTATCGTCTTCTATTTTAATTTGAGGATGGCTCATTGAAGTACTACACATAACCTTATCATTTACGTCAGTATCAGAATCATCACCAGTACTTGTTTCAACAGGTTGAAGTAAACTTCTTGGAGCTGAGATTATCATTCCATTAGCAGAAGGTTCAGCTGAATGAATAAGGACTTGCTCCATCTGGATTGGAGCACTGTAGTTATGTTGACTGGGGTCCAATGTAATATGGATTTGATTGGAATCTGTCACCTACAAAAGACAAACAGGTTGTTATATACAGTAAAACCTCAATATATAAATAAGACCATCGTTGGGACCCTTGATAACTAGTTGTATTAATGAGGTTGAATAAAGAGCAAATTAGTGAAAACGGACTTGAAAATTGAGTCTTTATTTTTGAGTTGGTCTTATTATTGAGTTGATCTTTAAGTGAGGGTTTAATGTATATATATACAATATTGTTGCGTAGCAGGGGTTCCATTTTACCCTAAAGTTGACCCTTAGATTCCTGAAATTTCCAATAGCTACATTTTGACCCTCAGGATTCTGGCTGAAGGGTCAATGATTTTCTAAATTATAGCTAATTTAGCTATAAAACCCCGTCAAAATGACCCTTTAGATTCAAATCAGCACTCTGGTAAGAACAAGGTATGATAGCAATATAAAAAGGACATTAACTGAAATATACTGATGTAGGTGAGCATTAAAATTTATTGAAGCACTTTGCATAAAAACCTTCAGAGAATTAAGTACAATTTTGAATTTTACTCTATGTAGAATACGGCAGTATACAGCGCATATCTCGCACTTTGAACTTAAAATCAAAGGAATCAAGTTTGTACGCGTATAAAGTGTTCACAGAAACTGCCAACTCCTCAAAAAGCTTATTCACTGTTTATTAGATTTCTGGACAGCGAGTAATACACTAGATGTGTCTATACGACAAGACTGCCCCTGCTACTGACTTTTTAGTAGAGAGCAAAAAGTGTCACTACTAGCCTACACGATAATTTGTTTGAAGAACTGGCCCATTCCGACAGACAGCTTGCAATTTTCACTTGCCCCAATTCACTTTCACTTGCCCGAATAAGCACCATCAAAATAACGAAGAAACATGATGTTTTGATGGTTGTTTTGATTCGTTAAATCGGAAACGAAGACTGGTAACGATAATTGATGAAAAGTGCTGTTGCACAAACAAAATTGACAAAAAATGAAAACCAGTTGAAGTATTGCGTACTACGTCATCATATTTTATGACAGCTTGGATAAAAGCTAGTCAGACCGGACCACGAACATGACTTGCCTGTTCGGGCAGGTGAAATCGATTTTTTACTTGTCGGTCGGTTATTTTACTTGTCCCAGGCTTCGGTCAAGATGGTCAACATTGGTGGATTGTAACCGTAATAAAACTCAACCTTTTTTTATTATCCCATGCTAAAGTCATACATGCGAACCTTTTCTGAAGTCAAATCGGGAGATTGAGACTCAAACCGCGAGATTTGCGTGGCGGAAATCATGTCTTCATCCGTATTATAGGCTATTAATAGCAATATTCTGCGACTTAACTCGTAAGTTGGGGGTCATGCCTTTAAAAGAGTCGCCAATTAGCAATTTTATTGCCAATTGTCATATCTGTATACAATAGAAACGTGTGAAACTTGAATAAACAACATGACAAGCGAGGGTCGCATCATATTTTGATCAGTGTCACCAAACGCTTGATTCCATGGTTTAGAGAGTTTTTTGGACTGGTATCCCGATTATACACTTTCAGTTATCAGTTTGACAAGTAATTTCAGCAAACCAGTCGGGAATGAACTAAAAAATACCCATAACAAAAATTTACGATGTTTACTTTGAAAATCGGAATATCGCAGGAGCTTGCTGTCAAAACCGGGAGTTTCCCGCAGAAATCGGGAGACTTCACATGTAAAAAGTATGGCTAAAGTTCCAAATATCAATTGAATTTATCCATCCTTCATAGAATTATTGATCGGAAAACCCCCCAAATATTTTGCATAAACGGACAGGGGCAAGACTTAATGTCCCTTCCACAATTCTTTGAATAGTGAGGGCATAAAAGTATGCTAGTGTTTATATATTACTTGAATGGCATTATTGTACAATGACTTATTATGAGTTCTTGAGTGCACAGTCAATGGGGGTAGCTAAACTCAAACCATCGGATTTCAAAAACCTTGCATAATGTCTAAACCTTGTTCAAATGATAGTTTGAATTATAAGAACTTTCTCACAAGAGTATTTCACGATACATTTCTTGTTTTTATTTAAGACTTGAATTACTTTAATTTGGAATATTTCTTTGAGTTTGAACAGACGAAATACATTTGCTGCACTTATAAATGGGGCCTCCTAAGAGACTCACACAAAAAAGCCTTACCTGTATGGTGTTAGCATAGATCTGTCCATTAACCAACTGCATGTTGATAGTTCCCTGGACCTGTAAAGGAACCTCTATGGTATTTTGTTGAATATCTTCTTCCATTTTTATACCGTCCATACCAGCATGAATGATGTATCAATTCTGTAAATAGTAAACAATGAAATACTATTAATTATCCAGAGACTATTCCAGTGAGTGACAGTTCTTAGAGACTTGGTAGAATGCCTTTCTACTTCTAGTATTGATTTGGGATTCAGCCTCAGTTCATGTGCTTTTACCCCTAAAATTACATGTTTTACATGGAAAACACACATACATACAAGTGCTAAATACTAAATAATTGTCTATGCTCTACCCTTGGTACCAAGCAGGGGTGTCAAAAAGAGCCGTTAAAATTACCCAGCAACTTAAGCCTCATAACCCGGCCACTTTTCTTGTATGAATTGTCATAACTAAGGGGGGGTACCAGAACCCCCTCCTTCCTTTCCTACAAATTATAAAATTAGTGACACCCCTGTGTATTGTAACACTGGACCTAATGCTAACAATCACATAATGTATTGTTACTGAGCGCAATGGGCTCGACTGCTATGCAGGGAAAATTGACGCATCCCACGCCCCCATAATCGACTGTCTTACCCCACACCACTACGCTCTTCCTCCCGAAATTTTTAGTCTATGTGCTCCTTCAAACACTGAAATAAGTCAATGGAAAAAGGGGCACATGATTTGGCGCATGACACATGCCCCCTAAATACTCGTATGTCGCTTGACCAACGGAGCTAACTGGGCTGTCATCTTACCCCACACCAAATTACCAGTACAGATGCATTACCGCTGTAGAACTTTACAAAACCTGTTCTACCACAACTCCCAAGTCGACATTAATAGCATAATTGTAACCACAATGTTAAGAACAAAAAAGAAAACAAATTTGAATGATTAAACTTTAAACAAAACGTGGTATCCACCAAGTAACAAATGACAACAAAAGTAGACAACGAGTTCTAACTAGAACATTCAGCGTTCACGAAAAAGGAGGACCACCTGACCTACGTGGAACATTAACTGACGAAACTTTAACTAACGCCATAATACATATATTACAAAACATAAAGTGTTCCAATGTGGAAACGATATGATTAGAAATGTCAAAAAAAATTATAGCGCAAAAATGCACTCCACCCACTAAAAATTCAAGATGGCGGGTGGGGTGATGTGGCCAATTTTGGTGCAGTACAAAGACATACAGCATACCATATTGCCAAGCTATTTTATTCATGAACAATATTCAGAAATTGTACGATTAAGCAAACCTTAGCAGTAAAAGAAAGATTCATATCGCCGATAAATGCGTTAGTTTCTTCGTAAAAATTCTAATCCGTCGCTTGGTTCAGACTGCTTTTCTATTGATCGATGCAGACTGGTTTTCATAAATGAACAAGAAGTATTAATTATCCGAACTATTAAGAACTACCGACAAGAGCACACCTGACTATATTTTCAAACGCGACGCGTGCTTATTTCATTTCATTGGACATGATTTACTTCCAATTAATAGTATGATATTCTTCAATGTGTGTCTGTCAAAACGGTATCAAGACTGTTCGACCCCTAGACTTTTCGACCCCTAGTAAATGTGTAAGACTTTTCGACCCCTAGACTTTTCGACCCCTGATGTCAAGACAATTCGACCCCTACCTGATGGACGTTTCGACTCCTACTTTATAATAGTGTATTATGCAACTGAAATTAATTATATATAGCTATATATATATAAATAGAAATTATTTTGTTTAATAACGATGTGATTTTATTGTAATAAAATGAAAAACATAACGATTGAGTTTGAGTTTGTTGTTTGATATATTGTTTTAGAAATTTATATTTATACAAATTCTTCCTCGTCAATGCAACAGTACTTACTAGTTTATGTATAGCTTGTTACAAATAACCTGATCCATGCATAATGTCTGAATCAGTTTATTTTTTACAAGCTATAAATATACTGGGAAAAAAATGAGTTATATTGCACAATCATACAGACTTACAAACCTACTGATGTACATTATATCTATTAGCACCTTATATTGGATTATCATATCAAACATATGTGTAAACAATTAACCCGAGAATATTCGCACCTCTTCAATTAGCAAGTCGAGATAACATATTTTTATTTAGACTATTATATACATAAATCAGGGGTCGAAAAGTCTAATAGACAATTAGGGGTCGAAATGTCCTAGGGGTCGAACTGTCATGGGGTCAATTGTCTTAGGGGTCGAATTGTCATGGGGTCAATTGTCTAGGGGTCGAAAAGTCTAGGAGCCGTCAAAACACTGTCAGACATTTGATTAGCATTAATAAAGAAACTTACTGTAGCTCTTATTCTTTATTATGTAACAGTATTTTTTGTGTTCCTTTATTGTTTAAACAATGTGATCTTTCCTTTTTTAATATATTCAACATTTACAGTTTCAGTTAAATTTTAACAGTTAAGAACTAAGTCATGGCATACTTCATCTATTGGTAAGAAAAAATAATTACAGATTCAAAATTATTTTATAACATGGGCAAATATATTTCAGTCAAAGCCTTTTAAAATGCAAATGTGTTAACGTTAACGCACTGCAACGCAGAAACGTATACAGTCAAACCTGTCTGTAAAGACCACCCTTGGGAACAGCAAAATGTGGTCTTTGTTTACAGGTGGTCTCTATTAACAGATTAAATATCATTGAAAATGGTCTGATGGGAGATAAAATTGGTGGTCTTTGCAATAGTGGTCTTTGTTCGCAGGTGGTCTTTAACACAGGTTTGACTGTATATAATATAATATATACTTAAAAAAGCCCAGCTTATCTGGTAATACAACTATTGCTCTAAAGCACAATAACAAGAACACTGAAAGAAACACTTTAGCATCTACGATGTATAAAAAGTTATTTAAAAAGTGAAATTGACGTATTTGAAGAATTAATGAATGTAATGCTGACTCTTCTAAATTTTGAAGTCTATTGTAAAATTGGGGTAAATTGCTCAAATAGTGGTAATACAATGGAAGTTGTTCAGGATGATGGATCCGTTTCAAAAGACGTCAATGTAATTCTGACAAAATGGAAGAATGATTTTAGCCCTTTGTTCCAAACTGTTGGTCGCAGGAATGTTGATTGTGTTACAACTACTGCTACAAAATTAAATGACAACAATGTTAGTTTCAATAATCGTATATCGTCGACGTAATTCTAAAATGTCGTATGACATATTTGGCGCGAATTTTTTTATCGTCCGTTTAGAAGAAACTAACGCTGATACATCTTTTGCGAAGTCTTTCGTTTTGATAGCCAATCAGTTACTTCAGATAAAGCATGTGATATTTTGTCATATTATTTTTGGTCAATTATTTTGTTCTTCTAAAAGGTCGTATACTATGTTTTTAAAAAACCCTTCTGGGAACAGAACAGAACATAAAGTGTGTATGGGCTTAAACAATTACAGCTCATCGTCATTAACAAATATGTACACAAATACATCATCATGTGATGTGGAAAAATAACATATATATATATTAATGAATAACATCATAGTAATAGTGTTGTTATTATATTTCTATTACAATGTACAAGTACTTCATACGTAAATATGAATATTACAAGTGATTGTATAAACAGATTATAACCAAACAAAATATAATCAAAATGTTCTACGTAATGTTATGTGTAAATGAAATGTTTCAGAATCGAAATATTCAACTAAATGGTTTTAGATGTGTTAGACACGTGGTGCATCTATATATTAAGCGAAATTAGAATTTTATCTACCACTTAGTTGAAAATGATTATGAAATATGAAAAGGTGCGAATGATATTACATTTAGCAAAACGTTTTTAAAATGCTTAATACCATTTTATTGATTGCATAACTCTTTTGAAATCATTTAAAAAAAACTTTATCTAACACCTTTCGAAAAAAATATATTTGTTGAACGTAATTCTGACATGAAATGGCGCCAATGATAAAACATTTAGTAAAATGTTTTAAAGTGCTTAAAAACAAACTCTTTTAAAATCATTTTCAAAAATCGTTTACAAAAATGTAATGAAAAGAATGATTTTAATACCTTGATTTATGATACCAATTCATTAACATAATATTATGTTGGCTGTCTGACTGACTGACTAAAGAAGCTTCATTTCTACAGTATTCTAATCACAAAGTATATCAGATTTAAAACACTGATGAAAACTTTATAACAAACAGTAACTGCTGTAAAAATACAAATGTAATCTAACAAAACATTTTTAGAATACTTCATCTTATTTCAATGTAAATAATACAAGATGCAACGTCATGTTGACTGACTGACTGACTGACTGACTGACATAACTCTCACTGACTGACTCATTGGCTGACGTGACTCACCTAACTGACCTGATTTACTGACTGAGTGGCCTGTCTCACTCATTGACTGACCTGACTCACTGACTGACTGACATGAATCACTAACACCCATCGACAATCAAACGGTTGAAATTTGTTGTAACCGAAATTTTAGAACATATAATTTGGTGTTCCTTTTTTCACAAAACAATGTGAAGTAGTTTGTATGTATTTCCATACTCTAACCAATATACACAGAACAAGAAAAAAATACGCAAATACCATTCCTGAACTACGAAACGAAACAGTCAACACGATATAAATAGTAAGTGTCATAACCTCTGATTCACTGAAATAGTTCTAACACAAAATAGTACTTTAAGTAAAGAAACATATCTATAGTGTATTTCTTACATGAAACAAAAAAGTACAGATTTTGATTGTAGTAAGACTATATCTTAATAGAAACTTTACCAGCCTTAACCGAGGAAACTTGTACCGGCACTATGATACAGATACATTTTGAATACTGCTCAATTTTCTACATGTAGTAAATTGTCATAGAAACTGTGATAATATTTTGCCAGCACTGACTTTAGCTGTTGCAAATGCTGATATTTAGTGGCTTTAATTTTGACTGGTCCACATGTGAAACACTAGAAAATAAAAATAAATAATTGTATTATGGCCAGACTACCCCAGTCCATAAGGACGTCCCGTGTGCAAAAAAGGACCACGGATAATATTTATATATACTTTTATTACCTCAAATAACTGGAGAGCATAACATATCTATAATTGATACACAGAAATAATCATATGTATGCAAACTTTGACACATACAATCTATGAAAATATTATTTCAATTATCAGATGAAACACGCAGATTCAGAGAAAAATAATATTACAATCTTAAAATGAGCATATAAAGAGAAATATAACAAAATAGTAAAAACTCTCAACGTGAAGCTAAATGTTGGACATTTAAAACAAATATATGAGTTAAAAAGAGAGAGAATGCGTAGCTACAGGGAACGCCACATACACAAGACAGTGCCTCCACACGCAGACCTCCGGGAAAACAACAATCCACAAAACATAAGGCACTTAAGGAGGTCAAAGGGTACACATGTTAAGGAACAGAGGCACAAGGAATGGCCCGACAGACCACAAGGAATAACTAGGAGAATCAAAGTGGACAATGAAGTAAGGGGAAGGGGGATTTATGGATGGAAAAGATCACAGGACAAGTCAAGACAGCTGGCCTCAACATGCCGAAACTGGGTAGGAAACAACATGAACGCTATATAAAGCGACATAATTGCACAGGGGAAAGGGAAATACAAAACACATTCAAAACACAAACAGAAACAAGAACCATACAGCGAATTACAGCCTTGGAACTGTCAGCAAAAACACTTGACAAGTGACATCATGGTACGCTTTGAGGATTCCAAGATGGTCGACAAGATGGCCGCCAAATATTTGAAGGGAGACTGGAAAATATACAAAATGAAAATTTATGATAATATTATACGTTTTCTTGATTTTCAACGATGGCCAGCATGGACAAGCAATACATTCAACACGGTGTAGGTTTTATTTCAGTCGTTTGCGTTTATTCGTCTCGATTATGTATTCCTTTCAATATCAACATTGCATTATAAAACTGATCATTTAGGCAATCTGTATTTAACCACCTTGATGACTTGAACTTAATCATCTAATAACAGTTCAGTATGTTTGCGTTTTGCGGGTTCTGTAGACATTGTTGTTTTACAATACAAGAAAATTTAAACATTTTCTCTTCAAGATATGATTTCAAAATTAAAAGTAATTGCAATTATCAATTACTCAGATAATTTACAACAATTGACTGGTTGAATGAGAACCCCTGAAGAACACTACATACATACATACTAGTACATGGTCAAATACCACAAGGGTCATGAACCAAACAAAGACCCGGTGAAAATGCAGTCAATTATAACCCATACCACCAATCTGTTGTTATAGCAATCAAGATCCAATCATGACAGACAGATGCTCTAGCCAAGTGAAAAAATCCATTTTACAAAAATATATAAATTGACTACCACCAATCTGTTGTTATAGCAATTAAGACCCAATCATGACAGACAGATGCTCTAGCCAAACACTAATTAGGTGTGAAAAAATACATTTTACAAAAATATATAAATTGACTTTATTTACTGTATATCAAATGTATATTTTAAACTTATGATTCCAGTTGTTTAATCGAATATGCTTATATTAGTCTTTTCAACCACTCATTTTGTTGAATTAAAATTTTCATTCTTTAATGTATTACTTATTTCAGTGTCTAACCGTGAATCTACATTTTATAATAGGTAGCAGTCACTTGGCAACATTTTTAATAGTACTTTACCATTACGTTTATCTCGAGTCATTCATCTGATAGTAAAGAGGGTGTCTAAATTAAAAATGATAGTAGTACAACAGTTTCATTGATGGGATGATAATGGGATTCTTGATGTGAATGGGATTCTTGATATATATATAGAACTTGTCGCAAAAATGATAATGAAAATAGTTTCTATTACATACTGAATATAATCTTTCTTTCAGTTTTCTAAGTCCCTACTGACAAAATGTAACACATAAAAAGAGGATTATTTTTTGCAGATATAAAGCAAGTTTATTTATTGTTAATTTTTATAGTTAAGATTTTACAAAAATAGAAATCATAGGACAGCTTTTAAATAAACCTTTTTCCTTGTATTACAGAACAGATACTCACCATCCCATCTTTCTAGAACATTTACTCATATTTTGTATGGCTTAAATTGATATAAAACACAGGTTTTGCAATTACCAGTTATTACATGTCTCTAGACAAAATAGAAAACATTAAATGTTTAATCATAAGATAGATGGATACATGTTAAGAGTTTGTGTTTTTACATGGAATAATTCTATTATAAACAGCCGATGGATTATTTATGCATTTGAAATTATTCTGTTACAAAATACAGAATATGAATTAATTTTGAAATTTTGAAATTATCCTATTTTTACAAAACACAGAAACAGTTTATTTAAAAGCTGTCCTATGATTTCTATTTTTGTAAAATCTTAACTCACTTTTAAAAACATCTCATTTTGTAATGTTATCGACAATAAAGAGAAAGATGGAATAATTACAAATTTTATAGTCTTATTTTCAAAATACTTTATTTTCAAGAACAAATGTAACAAAAGTACTCAGTAACAGAAAATGGCAAACGTTTAATTAGTATGCGATAAATCAGTCGAAGTATATCCCCACTGCTTCAAAACTTTATTCTCCTTATCTCTCTATTTGAATCTAACATACTATCTTCTTCTCTTCTTCTCTAACCATTTTCCCCTATGATCTATTTCAACCTACCACCTATATATTCTCTCTAAAAATTCATACGAACATGCATATTACCAACTGAATATGATTGTACATCTAACTGGATACTTATTGTAAACCAATTGATGTAATCGATGTCATTTATGTAGCCGAATGTTGGCAACTATGCATTCCTTATGAAAATAAAAAATATATATATAAAAAAACAAAACTTTGTTCTTGCAACTGTCAAAAAGATGACTAAATGCAACATATGCATATTTTTGCTTCGGTTAGAACATTTCCTATGAGTATAGTTTTATGGGTATATTCAGTAAATCAACAGTAGTAATTCCTTAAGGTTTGCATTACTCGTATTAGAAAACATTGCAATTTACTGTGC
Organism: Mactromeris polynyma; assembly: GCA_032209605.1. NCBI lineage: Eukaryota > Metazoa > Mollusca > Bivalvia > Venerida > Mactridae > Mactromeris > Mactromeris polynyma. Next base: position 2,003,901 of record JASFXZ010000005.1, read on the forward strand.
AACTGCTCACACTTCCCTTTTTCTTTGTCCCCTCATGGTTTGTAAGACACATTTTCTAATGATGTTGATATATTGCATTGAATGTAATCTGTATGTTATGAATATAAAACTTATATTGGTTGGTGTGCTTCAGATTTAACCAATGTTCGAAAAGTTTAAAAAAACTAAGGGTTTAGATGTCTACGCCCTTGAGCGTAGTCACACAAAATTAATTTCAAATTAAAAGAATATGCATACTACAAACTGGTATTCTGTTTTTAAGTGAGAGGAAAGTGTATAAATAAAAAAAATTCTATCGTTTTAATGTATTACATGCTTACCTCAAATAAAGTATAGAAAAGTATATAAAAATGGCGGCCATTTTGTTTTTGTGGCGGCCATCTTGAAAATGACATAATTTCAAGTGGCCATTGATCTTATGTTAAAGTGCATGCCAGGTAGTTGCTATCCTGTAAATCTGATGCTTGTATCATCAACTGAAGTATTTTGCAATATACCGCTCCACTACTAACGCGAGTACTGATATGGAACAAAATGAACTTCTTTATATGGCAAAAGCGTTTTATATTATGCTCTCGCAGTTTAACAGTACGATGTCTTATCTGAAAAACCCGATGTCAAGATGTATAACTGTAGCGACAACAACGACTAGTTTCGAGGTAGTTACTTCCTAGTATGATACCGCAATGAGCAAGGCACCACAATGAGCAAGGTTCCACAATGAGCAAGGTGCCACAGTGAGCAAGGTTCCACAATGAGCAAGGTTCCACAATGAGCAAGGTGCCACAATTGTGGCGCTGACTCCTCTCAGTTTTCCTCTACTACTGTTAATACGGTCAGTGATGGAGCGGGGAATCGAACCAGCGATCCCTGGATTACAAGTCCAGCGTTTTACCACTAGACCACGGATCCGCTACCCTTTTTTTGTGTTATCCTTGATATTGATGTAACTGACATGGTTCATTACTTATGCATACTTCATGACATTTATCATATTTAAACCTTGCTGTTAAATTTTAATACTGTATTGTTATGTTATTATTGTTACCATGCTATCAATATCGAAATAAACAATCAATCAATCAATCAATCCCAATTACAAAACTATGAAATACGAGTGCAAATGTTGTAACATTTTGTATATAGAATTATCGTTTTTGTCAGAGGAATGTTAATTTTACTGTATTTAATATGTTATACGTTTATTTAATTTCATGTCATATCAAACTGTACTCTATGTTAAACAGTGACTTATAGGTCCATTGGGCCGGGTGTATTTGTTGTATGTTATAAATTGATTGTCTTGTAACTTCATACAAGTGTCACTTTAATAGACAATTTACTACTACTAGTACTTTTATAAGTGATTACTCTTAAAATCAACAAAGATCGCAACAAAAATAGCAAATACCCTTCGTCGATACAGCTGGTTGAACATTCACTCTATACAGTAGTTTATACGACGCAACAAAGCTGTTCGTCAGTTAACAAAATAATGTTTTCGCTGAATAAACCGCGGATTTTATTACGAAATTTTCTGTTTTTAATTATTATAGTGTTAGTCCTGTTTGGAATTCGGAATTACTTCTACGAGGGTATAGTCATGAATATAGATGAAAGTTCTACACTTCAAACTGTGTCGTATTTGAAGGAACCTAAAAATGGTTGTACAAAATCCACCATATCTTTTTTGAAGGAACCTAAGCCCTTCGTGGCTTTGGCTAGTTTTCCTGGCTCAGGCACTACATGGTCACGACAACTGCTGGAAGCACTAACAGGTAAGTCATATTTTTTTATTTCTTGTTTTAACAATTGAATTTCATAGCGTATTGCAGCGTTCATTTCAACCCGCTTTGTAGTAATAAAAAATAAAAGTTTTACTAAAATGTTTTATTTCAAATTGAAATTACTAGGAACCAATGTACACATGTAAAATAAGTCTTGAAATAGAAAATAGGATAGTAAAATCAGAATTGAATGATTAAAAGTACCCGTCAGAGGTATCAATGAACTGGTAACTGTCTAAAGTATATACTTAAACTACAAACATGTTTATGTATGCTCCCTGAAATACAATAAATATATAACAGACGTTTTTTTATGATTTTATGCGAGTCTTGCTATAATAATTCAGAATAATCGCCGATATCGTTACTAAGCCTACCTCATGTGACATAAAATAATTGGCTGTGAGCACAGAAAAAATGGCCCATTTGGCACAGAAATCACCATTCAATTTATTTACACGAGAACATTATTTAATTATTTGCCTCTATAAAACCTTTTTGAAATGAAGTAATGTTGCATAATTTTCAAGTATAGCGTTTTGAAAATACACCTACCATGTGTATGGCTTGTAGGAAAAAATCCCCACCCCCCCGGACAAAATCCCCTTCACTCATTTTGTACATGGTGGCATACAAGAGGAAATCCACCATAAATCAATGTATTGTATTTGAAGTGCTAAAAGAATAGTAACCTCAAGACCTAATCAGTGGATATAATTTTATATTAGGAATAGAAAAAGGTCACTCTACAGCCGACTGGGGGGCCAGCGCCCCCTTGCCCCCCCCCCGGTGGATCCGGGCCATTATTAATGGTAGCTACTTAGCTCTCTAGCATCGCAAACATACATTTGTCTCTTTTCAATTGGGTTCAATATGTTTAGTTGGTGATTGGAACAGTCGAGTAGGCATTAAACATGGTTTTATTGATTGTGATACACGTAATCCATTTATATATGATGAAAATGAACCTGATGGGTACCTCGACCGGGCATCTCTAGACAAAATTTGTAATAACTATGGCGTGAAATGATTAGACTTATGTAAATCTACGAGATTCAGGATAATTAATGGCCGTTTGTATAATGATAGTACGGGTATGTTCACATTTGCCAACACAAATGGATCGTCTGTCATTGACTATTTATTGATGAAAGAAAATGATTTTTCACGGTTATGTGATTTTAAATGGACTCATTTAATGACCACGCCGGATTACTGTTTTCATTGAAATGTAACGCAGCTATTGATTATTCTAGCCATGAAGGTGGGACAAAAGTAAAATGGGATAGTCAATTTAAAAATGCTTTTCGAAGCGGTATAATATCTCATCTACCACAATTTAATAATTTAACATTAAGTATTGACATCAACAGCAGAGAATCTTTAAATAATGTGTTAAATGGTTTTACTAATATTATGCGCGATGTCGCGGATCCATTGTTTTGTAAGAAGTATACGCAAAATGTATCACCTAAATGTAGTGATAAACCATTAGTAAATTGTTCAATCGTACACATTCTGCAACTTGTCTAGAGCAATTTTGTCTACTGAAAAAGTCTTATAAAGATCTATGTAGGAAAAAACCTAGGTTACACGAACAAAAGAAAAACATGAAATTGAACTGCTAAAACTGTCAAAACCAAAGCAGTTTTGGAGCTATTTCAGAAAACAAAAAGTGCCCATGCGAATAATATCAGTTTAGAGGAATTTAAAAACTATTTTTCTCAGATAGGAAATGATTTATTTCAATATGACAATGAGGAGGCTGGACATTTTTGTAATACAAATGATTTTAGCGATTTAAATGGTAGATTTGAGGAGCTTGATAAAAGTATTACAGTCGAAGAAATTTTAAATGATGTGAAAAGATTAAAGCGAGATAAAGCAATGGGTTGTGATTGCATCATCAATGAATATATAATTGAGAGTATTGATATTTTATCATCGCACGTTTGTGATATTTTTAACGCTATACTTAATTCAGGATATTTTCCGGATCAATGGATGAAACGTATCATTGTTCCTCTGCACAAAAAAGGTGATGTCAACAATGTAAATAATTACAGAGGAATTACACTTGTTAGCTGTTTATCAAAACTGTTCACTACAAATTTAAATACACGTGTTAATACGTGTTGTGAAAATAATAATGTTATTTCTGATGCTCAATTCGGTTTCAGAAAGGGGCGTTCTACAGTAGACGCATTGTTTATTTTGTCAAATATGGTACAAAAGTATATTAACGAAAATAAAAGATTATATTGCGTATATGTTGATATGTGTAAATGGTTTGATACTATTTATAGAAATGGTCTGTATTTTTAAACTGCATAACCTTGGTATTCAAGGTAAAATATTAAGAATAGTCAAGGATATGTATCAGAAAGTCAAGTCTTGTGTTAGACATTGTAACTCTTTCACGGATTACTTTGAATACATGTATGCGGTAGGTTTGAGACAAGGGGAGATAATGTCGCCATTACTTTTTTCTCCTTTCGTTGAGGATTTAGAGTTGTACCTACAAAATAACATTGACTGTGGCATTTCTATAGATGATTGTGTGTTGATACCTTTGTTATTTGCCGATGAAATGGCCATTTTTGCAAACTCGCCGAGTGAATTACAGTCTAGCTTGGATTTGTTGCATACTTATTGTAATAATTGGGGTCTTAAAGTTAATACCGAAAAGACTAAAAATATGGTATTTCGTAAACGGTGAAGGTTACGAGAAAATGAATCATGGACATATAATGGTTTGAATATTGAAGTTGTCGATAATTTTAATTACTTAGGTACTGTTTTTAACTACACTGGTAACTTTGTTGTGCACCAGAAATACATTCTTGGTAAAGCTTTAAAAGCTTTGAATGTCCTGATAGTTAAGCCAAAATTGCGTTGTCAGTTATTCGATTCGTTTGTTTGGTCGACACTAAGCTATGCAGCAGAAATTTTGGGGATAAATAACTATCAGGATATAGAAAGACTACATTTGAAATTTATGAAGCGTATATTAAATGTCAGGAATTCTGTTAGTAGTGTTGGGGTATATGGTGAATTGGGCAGGTGCCCGTTATATATTTCGCGGCAATTAAGGATTGTGAAATACTGGTTTAAATTATTAAATACAAATAATGTTTTGTTACAACGTATTTAAAAGCAATCATTGGAAGATTCAAACAATGGATATATAAATTGGGTACATGATGTCAAAGATGTGTTATGTAGTAATGGTTTCACTGAAAGTGAAATATGGAATAACCCAAACGAAGTTTACGTTAATGTATTTTTGCGTCTAATTGATTTTTTTATTCAAAGTTGGTATGGAGACAAAGAGACAAATGGTGTACTTGATCTATATAATAATATAAAACAGACATTTGAATATGAAGATTATTTAGACTTGTTATCCAACAATTTACGACAATGTATAACACGATTGAGAATATCTGGACACTGTTTAAGAATACAAACTGGCCGATATGGAAGAAATAGAATACCTAGACATGAGCGTTATTGTCAATTATGTAATTCTTTAGATTTAGAAGATGAATACCATTTTATACTCAAATGTCCTTGTTTTCAAAATCTTAGGAGAAATTATATCAGCCGATACTTCTATGTTAGACTAAATATGCATACATTTTTAGACTTACTTCAAACCAGAAACAAATCCACATTATTAAAACTTTCTCTATATTATAAGAAATATGTGGAAGTAAGATGTAATATATTAAATAACTTTGTGTAAACTGTTTGTATGTGTGTGAAAATTACTGAACATAGTTCAACCTCTCTTCTTAATGTGTGTGTGCGTTTGTCTGTTTGTTTGTTTGTTTGTTTTTCTCGAATAATGAACTAAGTATTGAATCAGTGATGTCATGTGGCAGAATTCTCATCATCCGATAATCGATACTGCGCAAAAATGCCTATATAGAACTATGAAGGATTTTAACTTTAAACTGGTATAACTTTTTATCCGTTAAAGATATCAAATAAATGCAAACGGTTTTGTAATGTTTCAATATTACCTATTCATTCAAATATTTTACCTTTTATTTGAAATAAAAGTAAAATGGTCTTTTTTTAACTTTAAAACAGCTACCAGTGCTATATAGAATATATAGGCGGAAAAAATTTAGTCTGAAATTAACTTAATGTCATTTAAAAACGGTTAATGATATTAACAAAATGCAAATGGACTCATAAACTATAATTATTGCTCTGTCAATCGGTATTTATTTGGTGAAAATATTTAAAGAGGAAAATGGTCTTTTTTCACTTTAAAATTATATGGTATGTTTTTTTACCACGTTCGGAAATGTTCGGAAGACCGTCCGAGTATGACCGAATATTACCGAAGTTTTATGGCTCTTGAGCTCCGGACGGGCACACTAGGGGTCCAGCAGCGATTATACAAGCTGTTAATTAACAAATTAGTGCGCTTTATAGGGAAGAATTTAGGGGAAATGTGACTTTTATAGAATAGCCTTGAAATGGTTTGGTTCATTACATTGACTTTTTATTCAGTAAGGTGTGAACTTTAAAACAGTATAATTCGATTACAATAAATATGTTTTTATATGATATTGTTTAATTTTATATCTAAATGTGAATATTATTATATTAATGTTATTAATATTGTATTTAATACAGATGTTACAATTATTTAGACAAATAGTTGCATAACTTATATAAAATAAATGTGGCTTTTGTTGAAATCGTATAAAAATAAATTTTACCGCAGAACTGTATTTTTTGGCAGTTTCCATAGTTATACATAGTAGTTACAATTAAAATGAATTTTTGACATTCAGTTGGTTGCTGCCAAAACTGCGAATTTATTGTTTTAAGGAATACATCGTGTCATGAAACCTTGCATTAAATTGTATAAACATCATTTTAGATGGGGTTTCTATCGCCTGTGATAATAAAAAACCCTTGCTTGTTTTTACAACAAAGTGTCATAAAGTATCTGACCCTTAATTGACAAAACAATAAAAGGTGACAAATATACTGTGAATATAAAAAACAAAAATGACCTATAGGTGTTGACATTCGGATCACAAGTAATATCTTCGTATCAATACCTTGTATTCAATACTATGTCAGTGGAAAAAATGAAGGAAATGTTGGTCCGTATGGGAATAAAAACAAAATTAAGAAAAAAAGAAAAGATCGCAGAGCTTCTGAGAAATTCGTTTTAAACTCGGTACCCTGAAACAACACATTTCCCTTTATTTCGTAACTTAAACATGTATATAGGGCCGTAACAGTGTCACCAGAATATAATTGTAGGTATTATTTTCGCACGTAACATGTCATTTAATTCCACGATGGTCTTGTGATACGAGAGATTCTTTGTTTGCTAAATACATCAGTTTTCTACGTTTTCCACCAATTAATTTTCGGGTTTCATGTATATAGTATTTGATGCATTTTATTTTTCATGAACTACAGTTCATAAATGTAGTGGAATGTAAGACATTACATTATAAAATTATATTAAGAGAAAATAATTTTGTTTCGTGTTTTTTTATTAATTATCTGTCTATTTAGGCAGGTGGTCAGCTTGTTCTATCCGAATCAGTAATACTGCATTCTAAATCACCGTTTAAAGTACAATACACTGGTTTACCCCTGTTGATTCACGAATTAATATCAGTTACATCACCTTTCGAAATCATTGAAAAAGTATAGCCGCATCATTCAATTGATAAAAAAGTAAGGAACTAATTTAAGTATTAATTTCACTTAAACGACAGACAATCTTGTATATGAAAAACAAGTAATTCGCTCACATACATAAAAATTACAATACAACATTATTCATTAAACGCGAACCAGAGAAATACATGTATCATACTTAACGTTAGAGGCTACAATATAAGTATCATGAATGTATAATACATTCTGAAAAATTAGTACTGCCCGGGGCAATTTCATTATGCTGGCTAAACACAGCGGGGTGGCTAATTAAGTCGTGAACGATAAAGATCATGAAATCATATCATAAATCGGTAAATCACGAAGGCTTCCGAGTGTTTCCGGGTGTTTTCGAGTGTTTCCGACCACCGTGGCAACTAATTAGCGACGCTCGCATCGATAACTATCGGCTTGTCTGATGATGAAGATTCTTCGGTATGTATTTCTGTATCAATCAGTATTATACATATTTTAATGTATTGCTATGTTTTGTTTTCGAGGAAAATGTATGTGTTTCGTTTGTGTGTATATGCGTGTTTTGTGTATGCGTGTTTTAGGTGTGGGTGCATGTGTGCATGTTTTTTGTTGCTTTTTGTTTAATTGTCTTCTATTGTTTACTATATTCTTGACCTTGACCAGTATGTTTATATATATTGAATATGTTATATTTATATTTGTATGACAATGTACAAGTCCAATATAAATAAACTCTCTTATCTCTTTTCAAAAGAAATTATAATGACACTTATTTTGTCTGTTACAATTAAAAACATCGACGATGGAGTGCAATTATTTATACCAGGGACATATTAACCAGTCGGGTGAAACACAATAACGGGGACATTTATAATTGGTCTTTGTTATGTAAGCTCTACAGCTAAATTAAGTACAGAAGGAAGCCAGTTTTCTGTTTTTAATATTTGACATTGAATCCTTTAGCCTCACGCAAAATTTTAAGATTATCTTGAATAGTTTTTGAACACCAGTGAGATAAGTGATCCACAAATGGTCATTTTCAGACGTTATGCGTTTGCGCTTCAAAATTTACATTATTTTTACCTTAAAAATCTTCTAAACTGTAAGTGTAATGTTCTTTTCCCATGTTATCATTTATAGATTATTTAATGACGATTAAATCGATTCCAACTTTACGAAAATCAGAGCTAATTTAGCAATTTAACATGCAGAATTGTAAAAGTGGTGCTTCGTTATACATTTTTCAATTTATTAAGTGTTGATCGTTTATGGCCCTGAAAATAAAATTAATTGCATGATTTTTCCTTAAAAATGTATTTCAACTTACTCAAATATAACAATACTAAAATAAATACAATTATATAAAGGTTATGATTCATATAGAATAATTTAGAAATTTTCAAAGTAGAAAAAAATTGTTTTCAAAAAAGTGTAGTGTCCGTAACCGGCTAATTATTCTCCTCGAAAGAATAGCTACAGTAAACAATAAGCTATTTTTCCTTATAGATTTGACACTTAACACTAACATAATAACAAAATTTTGCACCTTCTTATCAGAATTTAGTCAGTATAAATGAAAATGTGGTTACGGACACTACAAAAATGATGTAGTGTCCGTAACCATGATATTATAAATATCTTTATTTCCTCAAAAATGGCTGAATTTCTAGATTCTATGATGTCTGCTTTGCTGTATCATCATTATTGTTTGATTAAAAATTTAAAAAAATGATGAAAACAGTTAACTGCTTAAAATATTTGAGCTGATAGTAAACCTTAATGTACTAATTTGAAACCGCAAAATCTTATTGTAAAACCCCCATTTTGGTATCAGTTTGTCATAAACTCAAAAGAAGAGTTCTTTTGTAATGTTAGGTTAAGAAAATTCATCTTCAAAATTATTTTTATGATGTCTATATCTTCAGATTATTTTTGTAGTGTCCGTAACCCAGGGATTTTTTTATTTCTAGGGCAAACAAATTAAACATCTTTTTCTTTTTTCAAAATTTCATGTTTTTTTCTCCCTCCAATTAATTTATACCATGTATACTAGCTTGTAGATTTGTAAAAGATCTGTACTTGACATTAGTTTATGACATTTTATGAAATACACTTAAAAGTTAATTTTATGAACTCAAGTATATTTGAAGGTAAATTATGCTTTATTTTTGTTTTATCTACAATTCAGGTAGTGTGTTATGATAGAAAAACATACTTTTCATGAAATTCTGTAGACATGACTATCCTTTTATCCACAAAAAGAATGTTATTTTTAGAAAGTTGTTGGAAAAAGAAGCCCGAGTGTAGTGTCCGTAACCATCAGTATTTCTTTTTTTCTAATTAACTAATGTAATTCTAAGGATTTTTGTTTCAGAAATATATTTTTCTATCATTCTTTAAGTGCATAGCACCTACTTTGTTTAGATATGTTTAAGGTTTTACTTCAGAGATGAAATGAAATACGTGATCCCACCCATATCAACATGTCATGTATGTTTACATTGGAATTACCTTTAATTACATATATTTATTTACAATCAAGCGGCATTCTGTTGTTAAAAAATGTAAACATTAAAAAGAAAATACATAAATTTTATATGTTACCTATGAAAAGTTATTCATATTGAGTAAATTATAAAACATAAGATCAATGTAGTGTCCGTAACTCAAATAACTTACCGAGTTCATTTAAATACCATTTACGTAAGAAATACATTTTCTTCTGTGATTTATATATTGATTATATTCCCATGAATAATGGGTAAATTCTTGATGATTTTGATTGGCTACATGTATAAAGTCTTTCATTTTAAGAGTTGTGCTGTTCTTACAATAATCCTTTTTTTCACTAATCAAGAATGGGGGTATAATTTTGCAGAATGTAAAAGTTATAACTTTTTTCCTGTGATTGTTTTGGTTGGTATTTTGTTAATTAATTGTATTGGAATTATAATTTTGCAAAACACTTGGTATAGTTCATTAAAGGCATAAATTTCCAGAGGTTAATTTTACAAGTAGTGTCCGTAACCATCACTTACCTAACCCCATACAAAGTAGAATAAAAAACATTTCTCATTGTTTTTCCACTAACCAAATGAGTTTTACAAATTTCAAGCATTACTTATTCCGGATCACAATTATTTTTCCTATTGTGTTAACCTTTATTTTGACCTCAAGTGCAACCTTACTGTTCCCTTTATCGTGTTTTACCCGAGTCTATATTCGGGTATTTGTTTAATATATTTGGACACTATAACAGGCCCGGATCCACCGGGGGGGGGGGCCGAGGGGGCCCTGCCCCCCCCCCTAGTCGGCTGTGGAGTGACCTTTTTCTATACCTAATATAAAATTATTTCCACTGATTAGGTCTTGAGGTTACTATTCTTTTAGCACTTCAAATACAATGCACTGATTTATGGTCGATTTCCTCTTGAATACTACCAGTATAGCGGAAGCAAGTGCAATAAAAGTTGGCCCCCTGATGTGCTCATCGGCCTTGAGACCGTATAGAACATTCTTGTGCTCTTCACTCTACATCAGACAGTCGCTTTCAATTTCCTTAGCATGTTGAAAGCGTCTTTAAAACGTTGATTATTGAGCATCAAATGTAACAGAGACAGAGATCTATCGTGGTGTTGTTTTAGTGTGAAACAGTGAAAATAAAATTTCTTAAAATAATTTTAAACAATTCAATAATTTATGGAAGGGAATGTAAAACTTGGGCCTAAAGTTTTGCAAAATAAAATAATCTAGTTTTTCAAGAACAAGCCTTCTTTCATATTTTCACATTTTCCTTTTTAGAATTGCATTTCAAATGCTTAAATCTTAAATTATATTTTCTTCATCGTATAAAGAATTTGTATTCAAACTAAACACACAATAGTTTTCTTTGTATTTTGAATACGTTCGTATTACCGCGGCGTCACCGAGTCATAAGGAAAATTAAATAATTCAAAAGATTGAGTAATAAGACACCATCATAATTGTGGTCCTTTCATACAAGCAAGTTTTGCAGTGTGATATCACGGACCTATATACTTGGAGGTTTGAATACTATATAGAGGCGTTCCGAACATTAACTGTCATGTTTCTGAAAGAGATATTTGAATTTGAAACATAACTACTTAGATGTTATTGAGATAGCTAATACAAATACCTTAACGTTAATAAAAACGACAAATTATTCATGTACTGGAGATGACAGTTTTCCTTTTGTTATGTTACACCACTTGAAAACATATATATTTTGCGCATTAAGCTACAACGATTGGTATAGAATGTAGTAAATGTATGTTATTGTAAATCACCAACCTACAGTCGAACCTACAGGTCAAATGTATGTCTGCTTAATCGGAACCTAGCTATAAAACCGTCCACATTGTAATGTTGCAAAACAGAAGTAACAAATTTCTCAAATCTGACTTTCTTATCGAGCACCAAGGCCAAGTTATATAAAGTTTTTTTCTCATTTGATTGAAGTAATTCTAACAAATTAAACATAGAAGGTCTTTGGTAATAATAATATTTCCTACGTAAAAGTTCGAAACAAGGAAGTGAAGTGAAGTGAAATTCATCTTCTAAATCATTTGAATTGCAACATAAACAATATCTTTCGTTACGTTAATTTCTTTATGCATCATAAAGGGCGAATTTGTTTTGCAAAACCTGGTTACGGTTTGAGGTTTCAGTTATGTTGTAGTTTGGTTCAAAAAACTTAAACCAGTTATGGTTAAGATTGGTTGCAAACAAACAGATGGTTTAGTCGAATAAAAATTACCCACATGATTTTGATTGTACAAGAACTTACTGTATCAGAATACCATAACGATTTAGATGACTCAGGCGCATCAAAATCCGATTCCATTTACTGCATGTTTAACCGCTAGCAGTATTTTGATTGCAGATAGATTGGTGCGTGATAAGAAAGTCAGAGTTGAGAACTATGTAACTTCGGATTCGTTACAATGTGGACGATGTTATAGCCAGGTTCCGATTAAGCAAACATACATGTGACCTGTTTGTTTTTTGCCTGAGGCTTTAGTCCAAGGCCATATGATATATGCTACATTTCAGATGCTGTACTTTTGACCCAATTTCCCTAAAGTACAAATTACTACAGTACTATACGCGTTAATAAAGTTTTTGATGGTTTGTGCCATCGACCTTAATGTGGCGATACTCTAAAACGTGTATTAAATTGATTTTCTAAAAATATATAGTGATCTGGGCGGCTAGCATAACAGACTTTTGTGGCGGTTTTTCACTGCGAAGATTTTGACAAATTTTACAATAACATCATGGTATAGTATCTCTGTCGGCAAACTAAATGCCCATATTTCAATTTTATGCTGCTGTTGCATTTTCATTTGTCAAAACATAGGGCGAATTTGTTTGTACCAAACCGGTTTGAATCCAAAACTGGTTTGTCAAACCTTTCATTTGTTTTAACTAACTGGTTTCAAGCTAAAACAAGTTTCTGTATTTGTTAATAACAAATCTTAAACTGGTTAGTCAAACTGACCGAACTACCTCCAAGTGTGGTTTGTCTGGTTTGATTTATCCGAATAATCGTATACTAGTTAAACAAAATGGTGGACTGATTTTATGGCGGGTGACTGGCCACTCATATGTGGGGCAATGTTTAAAAATAAATGTTTCTTTGCTACATGGGAACCTGCCTTTAAAATTGTCCACGCTGTTACGTTGCAAAACAGACGTTTTAAAGTTCTTAACTCTGATTTTCTTATCACCCACCAATCTGTCTGCAATCTTGCAATCAAAATCACGTGGGCCATTTTTCATCGACCAAACCATCTGTTTGTTTGCATACCAATTTTAATCTTAACTGGTTTAAGTTTTTCAACCAAACTACAACAAAACTGAAACCTCAAACCCGAACCAGGTTTTGCAAAACAAATTCGCCCATAGTTTCGACCGTAGGTTGGTGGTTTACAATAACATACATTTACTACTCTCCATACCATATAATTCGTTGTAGTTTAATGCCCAAAATATAATTATTCATCTCCATGTTTCAAGCGGTGTAACATTACAAAAGGAAAACTGTAAATCTCCAGTACATGAATAGTTTAATAACAAAATGATGTAGTTTTTATTTAAATTAAGGTATAAAAAATGTACTTGCTTTAGCTATCTGAATAACAACTAAGTAGTTATGTTTCAAATTCAAATATCTCTTTCAGGAACATGATATGCCTTATAACAATTATTGACAAAAACATCATATGTGCACGCAACGATCTTTGAAGATTTGCAATCTCATTGCTTAATTTTCAAATAATACCGACCATCTGTTCAGAGGATATATATACAATGAAGACATATCATACTTACTCGCATTACAGTATTATGTAAATATATTTGTTACTTTCTATACCATTTGTTGTAACTGGAACACACACATGTACGGTCCCTGGTTGTAACATATATCATATAGATGCATGTCTATGCTTCAAGTGGTCTCTATTGCTTTCTAACATAAATTATAATGACATTGACCAATACATGTTCTTATTTTGTCAGTCACATTAATAAAGGATGAACATGTATTTTTGATGATGGAGTGCAATTAGTTTATATCATCGTCATATGTGCATTGATAGTAAATATTATGCATACTAGTCTATGATATAGGAATAAAATAGTTTTATCATTGTTTAACAAACAAATCAAGATAATCTGTCATACAGTGAAGTGAATAAGTATCAAATGTATATTATTCATGGAATGATCTATCTTGCAGAAAACGATATAAAACTTATAAAATGTCAAACCTAATACTTACTAAATTATATCATATAAAAATATATTTATTGTAATCGAATTATACTGTTTTAAAGTTCACACCTTTACAGAATAAAAAGTCAATCTATTGTCACCCTATAATGAACCACACGTCACCAATATTTCATTGCAAGGCTATTCTATAAAAAGTCACATTTCCCCTTAGTTCTATCCTATAAAGCGCACTAAATGTTAATTAACAGCTTGTATAATCGCTGCTGGACCCCTAGTGTGACCGTCAAGAGATCAAGGTCCATAAAACTTCGGTCATACTCGTATGGTCTTTCGAACATTTCCGAACGTGGTAAAAAACATACTATATAATTTTAAAGTGTAAAAATGACAATTTTCCTTTTTGAAATATTTTCACAAAATAAATACCGACTGACAGAGAAATAATTATGGTTTATGAGACAATTTGCATTTTGTTAAAATCATTAACCGTTTTTCAATGACATTAAGTTAATTTCAGAGTAATTTATTTCGCCTATATATTTTATATAGCACTGGTAACTGTTTTAAAGTTAAAAAAATACCATTTTACTTTTATTTTAAATAAAAGGTAAACTATTTGAATGAATGGGGAATATTGAAACATTACAAAACCGAACTTTTACGTAGGAAATATATTAAGACGTATTATTTCAAAATACCTTCTATGTTTGAATTTTTAGAATTATTTCAATCAAATGAGAAAAAAACATTATATAACTTGGCTTTATTCACTATACACGCACTTAACCAGAGAAATATCATACTTAATGTGAGAATTAATTGAGTTTATTCCCATTTTTTTGTTTTGTTATTATCTGTTTATACAATCACTTGTAATATTCATCTTTATGTATGAAATAGGTAATTTAAGAACAAATATTACAATGCTATTGATGTTATTCATTAATATATGTATTTATTTTTTTCATCTCACATGATGATGTATAAATTTTGTGTACATATTTGCTAACGATGATGAGCTGTAATCGCTCAAGTCGGTAATAAACTTTAAGTTCTCACCGGGGAGTATCACGTGGTCTCTATAGTACATTTGCCGTACGGTGGCTGAAAATTCGTTCAGCTCGACCCAAAAATTTGTTGTGTTTGGACGGTCAACGATAATGTAGGATCTTTAGAATAGGCGCAGAGTACCCGCATTGTAACACAAGTTACTCACGTGCTTCTAGTTTTTCCAAGGTTTTATTCGTTTAAGCCTGACAATCGACTCAGTATTTGTTACTCGTACATCATCTGTACAACACCATCTGTACAACACCACCTGTACAACACCATCTTTACAACACCATCAGTACAACACCAACTGTACAACACCATCAGTACAACACCATCTGTACAACACCATCAGTACAACACCATATGTACAACCTCATCTGTACAACACCATCTTTACAACACCATCAGTACAACACCAACTGTACAACACCATCTGTACAACACCATCTGTACAACACCATCTGTACAACACCATCTGTACAACACCATCTGTACAACATCATCTGTACAACACCATCTGTACAACGCCATCTGTACAACACCATCTGTACAACACCATCTGTACAACACCATCTGTACAACACCATCTGTACAACACCATATGTACAACATCATCTGTACAACTCCATCTGTACAACACCATCTGTACAACATCATCTGTACAACACCATATGTACAACATCATCTGTACAACACCATCAGTACAACACCAACTGTACAACACCATCAGTACAACACCATCTGTACAACACCATCTGTACAACATCATCTGTACAACACCATCTATACAACGCCAACTGTACAACACCATCTGTACAACACCATCTGTACGACATCATCTGGACAACATCATCTGGACAACATCATCCATACAACACCATCCATACAACATCATCCATACAACACCATCAGTACAACATCATCTGTACAACATCATCCATACAACACCATCAGTACAACATCATCCATACAACATCATCCATACAGCACCATCAGTACAACATCATCCATACAACACCATCTATACAACACCATCTGGACAACATCATCCATACATCATCATCTGTACAACATCATCCATACAACATCATCTGTAAAACATCATCCATACTACACCATCTGTACAACATTATCCATACAACACCATCTGTACAATATCATCCATACAACACCATCTGTACAACATAATCCATACATCACCATCATCTGTACAACATCATCCATACAACATCATGTGTACAACATAATCCATACGACACCATTTGTACAACATAATTCATACAACATCATATGTACTACTCCGTATGTACATCACCATCTGTTCAACATCATCCATACAACATCATCTGTACAACACCATCTGTGCAACATCATCCTTACAACATCATCTGTACAACATCATCATCCATACAACATCATCTGTACAACACCATCTGTACAACACCATCCATAATACACCATATGTATAACATCATCCATACACCACCATATATACAACATCATCCATACAACACCATCTGTACAACACCATCCATACAACACCATCTGTACAACATCATCCATACACCACCATCTGTACAACATCATCTGTACAACACCATCTGTACAACACCATCCATAATACACCATATGTATAACATCATCCATACACCACCATATGTACAACATCATCCATACAACACCATCTGTACAACACCATCCATACAACACCATCTGTACAACACCATCCATACAACACCATCTGTACAACATCATCCATACACCACCATCTGTACAACATCATCTGTACAACACCATCTGTACAACACCATCCTTACAACACCATCCATACAACACCACCCATACAACACCATCTGTACAACACCATCTGTACATTACCATCTGTACAACACCACCCATACAGCACCATCCATACAACACCACCCATACAACACCATCTGTACAACACCATCTGTACAACACCATCTGTACAACATCATCTGTACAACACCATCTGTACAACACCACCCATACAGCACCATCCATACAACACCACCCATACAACACCATCTGTACAACACCATCTGTACAACACCATCTGTACAACATCATCTGTACAACACCATCTGTACAACACCATCTGTACATCACCATCCATACAACACCATATGTACAACATCATCCATACAACATCATATGTACAACACTATATGTACAACCTAATACATACACTCATATGCATAAGACTACTAAGTGTATTTTGTCTTTAAAGATTAAAACAGTTTTAAATAATAATCACAGGACATTATTGATAATATAAGATTACATAATAGCAAGGAGCATACATATTGTAGTACATTCAACAATCAAAACAAATAATTCAAATGAATCAAATTGATAAATAAATAAATAAATTACATAGCTCGATATTTGATATCAATAAATAGATAAATTAAATAAATAATAAATAAATAACTAAAAGTGTGTGCATATAACTTCTTGCATGCATCAGCCTAATATTTAATATTATAATAAGAAAGTAGAAATACTCGTATATAGTGCAGATGTTGTATTAGAAGTGGATTTCGGTAATGGAGAATGGATTTCGGTAAATTTACCGAATTCTGTAGATTTGAAGTTGTATTGGATTAGTTGTAAAATTGTATTGGTTTTCTAGGCAGTGATATGAAAATTGCAAAAATATGTTAGTACGGCTGCGTCGAAAAGTAAGACCACCAACTATATCCTGTTAGATCTTACTTCTGCATTGGGAACTTATTATTCAAATTAACGTCACCACAGCTAACCTGTATTCATCCGCGAATGTTATATGTAAAGTCTAAGTCCCAACATCACGACTTTGGGAAACGAATGGGTACGAATGTAGAAATCGTGTACATTCCTCATAAGTCTTACAGGGTTCTTGTTGGAGTCGTGGTGATTCTGGGCAGTTCTATTATATTCGCGGGAGTGCCACGGCAGTTTTGAAATGTTTAAAACGTTTGTGGTCAAGCCACGATTAAAATGTGTTCGTACTGCATTCTTACCGAGTTCGTACTGGTTCGTACTGGCATTCTTCCCCTATCGTAGCGATTCGTGATGGTGGTTGTAAATCATTTTCTAACTCTCCAAGCAGAATGTAGGACGCTATACCACGATCCACTACGTATCCAGTACGAACCCTGTATTCGTATCACTTTCGTGTCGCAATCGTGACACAATCATGGTGCTTCGCAGTGGTTTGTACTGCGTCGTGGACATTCCCACGGCATTCTTACTGTGATCATAGTGAGTTCGCGTGGGTTTGTACTGGTTCTTCTTAATTCTTGTTGGAAGCGTGCCGCGTTCTTACTACTGTCTCACTGCATTAGTATGGCATTCGTACCGATGCTTGCAATATGCGTACGGCATACGTAGGGAACTCCCTCTAGGGTCAGTACATGGCGAACCACTACGACTTTTTCATTCTTCCCTATTCGCCGACATTCGTACCCAAAGTCGTGACAGTAGGACTGGGGCTTTAAACATCGATTAGAATGTTGTACTACTGTATATAACTGAACTTTGTTTTACAGGTATTTACACAGGGAGCATTTATGCCGATAGGAAAGGAGATCAAATTGGTTACAAATGGTGTCCATTGCATGGCGAAGTATACATAATTAAAACACACGCCAGATCTAGTCGCATTACACATCCGTATTGTAAAGATTTGTCTAGAAATGCCATACATTTAGAGAAAGCCATTGTTATTCTAAGAAATCCGTACGACGCAATGATTGCTGAATTCAATCGACAAAAAGGTGGCAGTTTAACGGTTGCAAAGCAATCTGCATTCAAATCCAACGGTAAGTGTCACGCATTAAAGTTTTGCGTCAAATGTAACTACAAATGCCCGACTAATGTCAGTTAATGTTATGTTCGACATGTGCGGAGCTTTATTAGTCCATCCAGTTTGTTCAGCCGGTAGAGCTCTGAGCTTTCACCCGGATGTCCAGGTTTGAATCTTGAACGGGGCAGGTCATGCCCTTTGTGACATTTGAATAAGGTCCTCCAACTCTGGTTCACGTGGAGAGATTGTCAGCTGCTTGGGGAATAGCTTGTTACTACTGGTTGATAATTAATCCAATGGAAACTGGTTCGGACAGCTGACCACCGTATATAGCTGAAACAAATGTTGGCAAATGGGGTTACATCTGAAATGCAAATTAATAAACAACACACAAACCTATTCCTCTCAATACTTTGACCATTTGATCTGTCAATCAATCGACCGATCGATTTGAGTCGTATCAAATACTATCTTTCATACCACCGATGTGTAACTGTACGACTTTACCACGTGTTTTCCTCTCAATGGAAATGATTAGGTACTAGTATACACTGGACAACATTTCTAAACGTCCACTTGATATTTCGTCAAAATATAAGAACAGATAAAAAAAGTAAATATTTGCGCCTATTGAACAGGTGGGCAAACTGAAATATTTATAAAAAGTGGTCAATAATACACAAAAATATATATTTTTATAATTATTTTCCAAATTCTATTTGAATTGATTAATTAATTTATTAAGTTAGTCATACCTATCGAATCAGAGTACCAGCATCCATACTTATACCGACAGCCCTAGCGTTCTTCAGTGGTCATTTTTGCTATCTTTTCTGTTTTTCGTATTGGACATACAACGTGGATTGCATTGAAATGAAATTTACCGCTTACTACACAGTACACGTGATCATCGTGCCAAAAGTTGAAAATCGTACTCACCGTCACGCGTGGTCAACCATGACGATAAATAGATATTTACTGTGAAAATCGATAGAGAACTATGTTTGATACTAAAATGCCTAATTTTAAATCGCCATGTAAAACATTTTTCTTAAATTTGTATTTTATTTATGGATGGGAATATCCTATTGTTTTGTTAACCGGTTAACGAAATGCTATTACATTTTAAATAAACTGACAGAAATGTATTCTTAATGAAATATTCAGTTTTTTCTTAATCGCCCTATGTGTCAGCTGTAAAAAAACAAGAGTCATAAAACCCCAGGAGATCTTTATTATATGTGTTAATTGGTATTGGTATTTTCTGTTTGATAGCATTAATGCTTTTGATAATTGAAATGAGTAGGTCTTATCAATCTGAGATCTCAATTTGTAATAAACACACTGAGATTGCAACTGTCTGTTACCCAAACATATTTATACATCAAAGATTTAGCCAGCCTCTTCATGTTCAGAATTAAATTGATGCAAAAACCCTTGTCTCACAGACAATAAAGACCTTGATTTGACCTACTAAATTTTCTATTTTTCACACGCTTGTGCTGGGGAAAATTGACGACTTGTGTACACATCACATGACATGCTGGCGTCATCTACATCATTTGTTTAGTTGATCTTTACACATTTTTAAGATTATGTAAGCCTTGATTGTTTTTCACAACAGCCTTTTTAAAATATTTAATTGACATGAAAGTGTATTAGTACAATTAGACTTCGATGAAAATATCCAGAAATGAAGCAGAAAATACCGCCTTGTTTTGAAAAAGTTATGAACCATTAATGCTCTGAAAATGTCTTTAACTGGGATTGTTTGATCACCGTTTATGGACTAAATTTTAATATTAACCACATATTTTTTGAAGATTTGTCATCTTGTTGTGAAAATCCAAGAATTTATAGGAAACTTACCGCGAGTATGCAGCGTTAATTCGTTACCTATGATTTTTGAATGCTGTTAATGCAAAAACTTTAATATATATTGTAACCTAATATTTTCTATATACTCTAACTTAATACAAAGATTGATCTTTTGATAAGAATAAATCAAATGTCCGATTTTTACGAAAACATTAATAAATTTGCGCAACGCATAAACGTTTGTTGATGTGTAGCGTAAGTAAGCAGCATTAGCCGTTTTGGAAATATTTTTATCCTCGCATTACGGCACGTCCGGTAGGGGGCGCAACTCTTAGGCGACAATTAATCGATTAATTGAAACGGTGTATATGATCAAATAAACTTTGGAATTAAAGTCATTTACTAAGCACGCATTAGCTTAATTTAATATATGCAACGTATATCGATTCAACTATATGTAACAGGTCATAAAGGTGTCAAAATTAGTTTATTCGCCCCATCAGCATTTTCTCTCACACTTAATCGGTGTTGACTTTTCACGCCTCTGGCAACAAGTATAACCTTGTTTTGTCACTGATAATTTTTATACGAAATGCGATAAATAATATCAACAACAGCAATATAATATTTTATATAATAATGTATAAAATGTACGTGATTTGAGTTTATTTTGATTAACCGGTTAATGATTTACTAACAGATAATCGGACGTTCGAACGGTTAACCGGTTAATCGGTTAACCTCTGACATCCCTATTAATGTTATTACATTGACGTTTAGAAAATGTGTTCAGTGTACACATTATCATTTCTCAGAATGCCTTTCTTGTAAGTTACAATGTAAATTGAGCTTAACGTAAAAAAATGCGAGAGTGTTAGTTTTTGTAAAATATCACTTTAGTTGATTAATATGAGTAGCAATGGTTATAAAATTCATTACAAATGGTATTTTCCATTACAGCATGGACCAAGTTTGTAACACATCAAGTCAAAGTTTGGACAGAAACCCTGCTCTACTGGACACAGTCATTCCAGAAACCGTATCACGTTCTTGTTTATGAAAGATTAAAAGCAAACACATCCGAAGAATTAAATCATGTTGCTAATTTTCTACAAATTATAGTCACTGATCGAAAAGTTAAATGCCTTTTGGCAACAGAAAAGCCGAAGTACAAACGCACTGGAAAACCAGACTGGTTAAACAAGGAGTTACTATTTAATCAAACGTTGAGACAAACTGTTAATAAGGAAATTCACAGAGCTTTGAGGAACGTAAATAAAAACAGTTATATTAGTCACACGATAGAAAATTACTTGTTGGAGTAATATATTGCAATGGGATGTTTCTCGGTTTATTTGTTCATTTAGGAAATAAATTTGAAATCCAATGAAATTAGTTTAATTTTCAATCAAGACTTTGTTGTTCAATGAGAGTTCTAAAAGGTCTAAAACTGCGGTCGTTGCGACCTTTGATATGTTTACCATGGTTGTGAAGAAGACTAGTTCGGCTATTCTCTTTCGCGTTAGGCAGATATTGATAGTGTTTACACGAATTGGTGCAATATTGTAAAACGGTTCATGTTAGATAATTTGTGTTCCAAACGTGTAACGGTTCAGTCTGCTTATAGAGCTGTAATTCGCTGTATGGTTATTATTTCTGTTTGTGTTTTGAATGTGTTTTATATTTCCCTTTCCCCTGTGCAATTCTGTCACTTTATATGGTGTTCGTGTTGTTTCCCGCCCGGTTTCGGCTTATTGCCGCCGACTGTCTTGACTTGTCCTGTGATCTTTCCCATTAGTTCCCACCCTCTTTCACTGTCCGCTTTTATTCTCCTAGTTATTCCTTATGGTCTGCCAGGCCATTCCCTGTGCCTCTATTCCTTAACATGTGTACCCTTTAACCTGCTTAAGTGCCTTGTGTTTTGGGGTTTGTTGTTTTCCCTGAGGTCTGCTTGAGGAGGCACTGTCTTATGTATGTGGCGTTTCCTGTAGCTACGTATTCTCTCTCTTTTATAGAAAACAAATTTAATAAACCGTGAAAACTTTTAATTCAATAGCTATTGCAATCTGTTTAATTTTTTTATTGGAATAGTTGCAAAAATCATGGGCAAATATACCTGTAACATGTAATCCAGCATGATATGAAAACAATTGAAAAAAAGATACAAATGTAATTTATAAGATAGTGTACTTCAACATAAAAACCAAACAACCAGCCAGAATGACATGCGAAAGACACTTACCCCACTATTCGCTCTTATATGCCAATACTTTGAGTAACGTTTAAAGTATATCATGACAATATTGTTTCGAACAAGATATCTAACAAAATATTTGAGAACAAACTTAAATTTCTGCTTAATATGGGTATTTTTGTTAATTTCCATGGCAACAAATTCAATACCAAAAGAATGAAACAATACAAAAAATGTGTACAAACATCTAAATAAATAAATGTCTATGGGTAATACTATTTCCTTGTTGTGACAAAATCACCATCAATAGAAACGTTGACATACTGCACAATTACCCCAACCACTTTGAACATTAGCGCATTCATTGTTTACGCATAGTGATTTTTGTAGGAAATGGATTACACTTACACCTCAAGTTATAAAAATATCAATTGATTCACTGTACACGTGGTGAAAGGTAAAGACTGTAAGTCGATGTTGTAATTTCGCTATTTTCCCCGCATTTGTTAAAGCTTTTTTTTTTAAACATTCAACTTTACATTGATATTTAACTTATCCGTGGACAAAGCTTGATGTCAATATGATCAACGAAACTAAAGTTATTCGCCAGAAACCAAATTGCTAATTTTAGTAACGATGACCTTGACATCGATGCGTTAGTTGGAAGTATAATGCCAATACACTTGACGTGTGGATAGCTATTAGAGAAGAAAAACATGATATGGTTGCTGACACAACATGACTTGTTTTCTTTCTGTAATATTGTAGACACAAACGACATTGATTATTTTGATGAGATAGCACTAATAAATAAGGAAAATATAAAACATAAGTTCAAATGCAAATAAATTGGATTACAATATACGATACACTTGTAATAACATCAAATTCCGTAATATTTTTGTATATGTAAGGATGATGTGGTGTTAGAAATGTTCAACACCCATTTACATTTACCCAAGCTCACACATTTTTTCCTACACCAATCTCATTTACATTACTTACAAGTTTAAACATTCATTGTATGCCTACTTTTGTAATCAAAGGGGTCTACAATGTAAACATTGCTTGTTCTTTGCTTAAACGTTACCTATAAATGGTTACTCTTAAAATCAACAAAAATCGCAACAAAAATAGCAAATACTTACCCTTCGTCGATATCGCACCTTGCACACTACCAAAGCAGCCATCAATCAACACAGCAGCCATCGAAACAGCTGGTTGTACATTCACTATCAAATGGAAATAGGAATAAGTAAACTGACAACCAATCTCATTAAAATCAGCTCCAGCCGCATGCTCATATACTATACGCTAACTGGCAAATAATGGAACTAAAGATTTGCGATATACGCAATCGTCTATATTTTTTATCAATAAGCAATAGTTTCCTTATATTTTTTGTATGTACATTTAAATAAATCCGTTATTTACTATTGTAAAATGAAATTAGCAATATATAGTGCAGATGTTGTATATGAAACGGATGTCGGTAAATTTACCATTTCGTTACGGTAACGTACCCAGAATTTCCGTTTTATTTTCAATCCGAAATCGAAAGTAGGGTTCAAAGTCAAACATAGCAAATGGCATTTGGAGGTCGTTCTCAGCTGAAAATGTCTAATGAAACATTTGATTGTGTGTGTACTGCATGTGCAGAAGACAAAAAGTCAGTGGAAGCTGTGAAGTATTATGTAGTATGCAGTGGCTATTGTTGCCAACAATGTACCGACGCACACAAGAAATTCCCAACTTTGAGAAACCACAATTTGATGGACGTCAGTCAAGGCAACCAAGCGAGCAGTCAGCAATCAAGTTTACCGGAGTTTCCTACAAAACGATGTAACATACATATAGGCAAAGTAGTGGCTATGTATTGTGAAGGTCACGATGTTGTTGGATGTTCTACATGCTTCGTTAAAGATCACAACTAAATATTTATTTACATCAATATCAACTTTCTGATGGAATTATTATTAAATTCCCAGAACACAGTAAAAGTAAGCTCGAACCCACGAACTATGTATTGCATTTATACAACAATAAATTGAGCGTAAATGTGAATCACCCGACTGCTTATCTCTGATTCCCAATATGTGGTCAAGTTTAACAATCGATTCCGTGCTGATGGTTACATCAAATACATTAAATTGTATAATTTTTGAAAAGGGGTAGATGCACTTACCCCCAAATTTGGCCCTGTGTCAAATTATTTCGAATACGTCACTGTGATAACACCATCCGTTGTATTTTTCAAAACTGCATTATTATTGAAACTGTTACCATGGCAACGAAAATAATTTTTTATAAAATATGAATGAAATAGACAAAAAAAACTGTTTTAAACCTTTTTTGTCGAAAACATAGTATAATACAATTAGTCTTAGATTTATTAAGGCAAGTTTGATTTTCACTTCAAGACATTGTTTCCATAGCAACCATCACAATTAAATAAGTTGTGTTAAAACATCTTTATAACGCATAAGACAAGCTGACGCAATCCATAAATCTTGCAAATAATTAGGTTATATCCAGTCTAAAAAGTTTTTAAAATCAATGTGTATATTTATTGACTCTGATTGTTATGGCAACCATAATTAATAAATATCAGTAATTATATTTTAAAGGCCGTATTACAAAAGACAGATCTGTAATATATGATACCACAGCAATTATCATTCATTTCTTACATTAGATTACGGTATGAACCATTTCTAAGCAAACTAAAATTATGATAATAATAATGAGATTTCAAATATTGGTTAAATGCAGAGATATAAAATGATGTGTTACATACATGAAATAGCACCAACAACAACAATAAGATAAATACATATTAATGGAATGAAAACTAGTAGCTTTATACAGATACATGTACCTGTGATCAAACTTTGACGTTGCATTTTACTCCTGCCTGGTTTCCTGATAAGAAAATAGTACGCAAAACCGTCCGTGACAGACCAAAAATGATCAAGGAAAAGTCAACATCATAGCTAAGCGTCGGACATATTTTATACTACAGCGACAAAAAATGCACAAAATTGACATCTTTTGGATAATATAAGGATATTTTGTAATGTCTATTATAATCTGACATCAAAAATATTTGTTAAAAGTCCATGCGGTAAGTATTTTGTTTTGATATTGACAAAAAAGTATGTTTAATAAATGATTTAGAGAGTAGACAGACATTACAATATTAGGATTTTCTCAAATCATCAATAAACCATTCAAACGATACTGCGCAAAATTGCCTATATAGAACTATGAAGGATTTTAGCTTTAAATTAGTATACATTTTTATCCGTTAAAGATATCAAATAAATGCAAACGGTTTTGGAATGTTTCAATATTCCCCTTCATTCAAATAGTTCACCTTTTATTTGAAACAAATGTAAAATGGTATTTTTTTAACTTTATAACAGTTACCAGTGCTATGGGCGAACAAAAATCACTCTGAAATTAACTTAATGTCATTTAAAAACGGTTAATGATATTAACAAGATGCAAATGGTCTAATAAACCATAATTATTTCTCTGTCAATTGGTATTTATTTTGTGAAATATTTAAAGAGGAAAATGGTATTTTTTACACTTTAAAATTATATAGTATGTTTTTTACCACGTTCGGAAATGTTCGGAAGACCATCCGAGTATGACCGAAGTTTTATGGCACTTGATCTCTGGATGGTCACACTAGGGGTCCAGCAGCGATTATACAAGCTGTTAATTAACGATAAGTGCGCTTTATAGGATAGAATTTGGGGAAAATGTGACTTTTTATAGAACAGAACAGAATGATTTATTAATATCTGGATTTAAGTATAATACTTATCATCCAATATATACAATTTACAATAATAATATTAACATACTCTATGAGAGTAAGTACATGTACATTTATACATACAACATAGTCAAACAAAATATTACAAATACACATGATAAACGACAGTGATACAATATGAATAAAAACAGCATTATTAGTATAACATCTAATCAAGAACTTAATAGATTAGTACGTACTTTTATAGCACTTTGTAGATACATAGTCAATCCTTTTAAAATAACATCATTATTAGAACTAAATAATTGAACCAATTTATACATACTAGGTTTTCGCCAATAATATAGAGCCTTGAAATAAAATATTGGTGTGGTTCATTATAGGGTGACAATAGATTGACTTTTTATTATGTCAAGGTGTGAAATCTAGAACAGTATAATTCGACTACAATAAATATATTTTTATATGATATTGTTTAACTTTATATTTAAAAGTGAAAATTATGATATTAATGCTATTAATATTGTAAAATACAGATGTCACACTTATTTAGACAAATAGCCTGCATAACTTATATCAAAGACCTAAATACCACAGATGCGCTGCTACTCGGCCAGATATAGTAAAATCTCTAGGAAAAGTTACCAGAATTTTCCATTAGTTATTTTGTGGTATTTAGGTCTTTGCCCATATCCACTTACAAATAACGGACAAGTAATTTGGTTAGATTACGATAGATTACACTAAGGAAAGTATAAAGCTAAAACAAGTCTTTGACATTGGACAATAATACATCATGTACAATTATAAGTACATGGTTATATACCGAATTTGAAGACTCATAAGTAAGCAGCAATTTGATTATTAGAACGAAGAATTTCACACTATGAACTACAAATGAAACCCTATCAGTGACGGACAGCAGATGACATAAACTGATATCAGAAGTAACAACGCTTCAAAAACAAATGACATGATACATAATGTAATTATGTAGCGATTATCTTCCATCTACATGTACCCGTTCCACTGCACATATCATGTATTCAATCGTCTTTGTTTGATTAACTGTATAGTGTTTTTGAATGACATTGAGCGTACATAATTATACACAGACACGAACATATGACTACCCATACAGAACATAAACTTCTTGAGATAGAGATCACTGTGGAATGCAATTCAGTTTGATCACCTGTATTATATGTTTTTGAATGGTATTGAGGGTACCTATTCACAGACATGAATACCTGATATCAGATCTGTAATTTATAATTGGCGTCAAACAATGGTTGTTAATGTAACATTCATTAAAAGAACATTAACGATAGCAATACAGATTGCAAAACATTATATTTTGCAATAACATGTGAACATATTGATAAATGTAGGCACAATGACGGACATTTGTAAACATAAAGATTTGAGTGTGGGGATAGTGATCACACTTTATTATAGTCAGTCGCAACAAAAATAGCAAATACCCTTCGTCGATACAGCTGGTTGAACATTCACTCTATACAGTAGCTTATACGACGCAACAAAGCTGTTCGTCAGTTAACAAAACAATGTTTTTGCTGAATAAACGAACTTTTCTGTTTTTAATTATTATAGTGTTAGTCCTGTTTGGAATTCGGAATTACTTCTACGAGGGTATAGTCATGAATATAGATGAAAGTTCTACACTTCAAACTGTGTCGTTTTTGAAGGAACCTAAAACTGGTTGTACAAAATCCACCATATCTTTTTTGAAGGAACCTAAGCCCTTCGTGAAAATAGGATAGTAAAATCAGAATTGAATGATTAAAAGTACCCGTCAGAGGTATCAATATTCATACCGAAGAATCTTCATCATCAGATTAGCCGATAGTTATTGGTGAGAGTGTCGCAAATCAGAATATTACAAGTGGTTGTATAAACAGATGATAACAACATAAAAGAAATGGGAATAAACTCAATTAATTCTAACATTAAGTATGATATTTCTCTGGTTATGTGCGTGTTTAGTGAATAAGGCCAAGTTATATAAAGTTTTTTTCTCATTTGCCTGTCTATTCGGCTTGGACAAGTTTACACATTGCATGAATGGGAGTATTGATACCTTACAAATGCCGGCGTAAACTTTGCGTTGTACATTACATAACATCGTCATGCTATTCAAGAATACAACATCAAAAACAAACAGCACATTCAGATTCAGCAGGCAAAAAACTTAAGATTGGAAAATATGAGTATCATATGTCGCAAAATGCAAATGTTTTAAGATAAGTTATTAAACAACTAAAATTAAACTATGGATATTTTCAAACTTTAAAGTGTTTTTTGAAGCTTGCAAAGAGTTTGAATTAAGTGAATTTATTTCATTATTTCAAACTATCTTAACATGAGTTGTGAATGCTATAACTATTGTACTCATATGACTTTACTTTGTTTCCAAGTGATTTTTCTTATTGATACTTTGCAACGATATGTCCCGTCAATGTGTTGATTCTCTAGCGTAAAGATTAAACGCAGACTACCAGGGTTCGAATCCCGACATTCAGTTTTAATGAATAATTTTTAGCACTAAAGTTGCAATATTTTTACAAATATGTGTGGATGTATCACCGAAAACTAAATAAATACGTGTAAACTGTCAACTATTTTAGCAGAAAAGATGGAAAAGCGTATCATTCAGACGCAGCTATATACATGTACACATATATAACCTTTTATGTTATTAAGTCTAACACAGTCTACCCTGATTACCCATGATAAGCATTATATAGATGCTGAAACAATATCTTGCAAATTAATTTACTCAATATTGATATTCTTAGGTTATTGTTTTGATTGTTCAATTTAAGAAGACACATTGTTGATAACAAAAGAAAATAATATGAATGAAATGAAATAAAACTGATTGAAGTAATTCTAAGTAGAGTAAAAAGGAGAGGAGTCAGCATCGCTTTATGAAGATTTTGCTCCTTGTGATGCCTTGCTCCTTGTGATGCCTTGCTCCTTGTGATGCCTTGCTCCTTGTGGTGCCTTGCTCATTGTGGTGCCTTGTTCATTGTGGTGCCTTGCTCATTGCGGTATCATACTAGTACGCAGCAACTCTGATGATAGAACAATTGTTCGCATCCTCACAAAGCCTATAATGCGCTTGATTCGAAACATAATACAGGGGAAGTAACTACCGCGAAACTAGTCGTTGTTATCGCTACAGTTATACATCTTGACATCGGGTTTTTCGGATAAGACATCGTACTGTTAAACTGCGAGAGTATAATATAAAACGCTTTTGGCATATAAAGAAGTTCATTTTGTTCGATATCAGTACTCGCGTTAGCTCGTGCATTAGAGGAGATTAAATATTCGCGGAAATATGGGAGATGTAGAGAAAAAACGAATATTGTATATCACCACTTGATGATAAGGGTAACGAACATCTAGGACGTTTACTCGCGTCGTGGGGTTACAGTTTCATTTTACAAAACATGTTGTTTATCATTTATAAAAAAGTCAATAACCTTTACAGGTCAGACATTATAATGTGATTTCAGTATCCACCCTTCAATCTACATTTTAAAAGTAGCAGTGACCTATTATACATTAAAAAATAAATAACATATTGTGAAATAGGTGGACATTAATTTCAAACACGTTTGATCGTCATCCTGTCATAAATTATATATTCTAAAACAGGTGGGCATTAATTTCAAACACAGTATGTTACTTCTGATGCGACACTATCATTTACCGAAATCTCACACAAATATTTAATGTAAGCATTTTTCAATAAAAAATTAATTATTCGCTATAATTTCAAACACAGTATGTTATCTCTGAACAACATGTTTATGGAAATCTCACACAAATATTCCATGTAAGCATTTTTCAATGAAAATTTTAGCGAATATAATCTTTGTCAATTATTAATATATCCAAAAACAGTATAAGAGTCGTGTTATTCACTTCTTTCTAAATGGACGTAACGGCACTACTTCAACTGTTAAATGAACAGAGAGTAAATTGTCAGAAGGAAATTCAGAAAAATAGTGCATTAACACAACAGGTAACTGCATTAATTTTCTATTTAAATTTCTGCATATCTATGTTTAAAAAATGTTGTTATTTAGAACATTAAATGTTTTAATTTAAACTTTCTTTAAGCGTACTGGAAAGTGTCTCTGTTTAAAAAATGTCGTTATTTAGAAAATTAAATTTTTTAATTTAAACTTTTTTAAGCGTACTGGAAAGTGTCTTTACTAGTTTGATGTATTTTTTAAAAAAGAATTATGATTTATTTCAGCTCACCGAATTACACAATTTAAATAAAAAACATAAAGAAAAGGAACAACAGCTAGAAAAGCAACTAAAACAACAACAGCTAGAACAACAACAAAATAATATTATACAAAAACAACAGCTAGATCAACAACAGCAGCAACATCGACAAAATAATAGCAGACAGGTGCAACAATTACACGAATATCAGCATCTTAATGATCAATTGCAGCAAATCACACAGCTTATTAACTTTCGAAGTTTAGCTTCAAATCTTCACTCTAAATTTGAAGTCTATTGAATATATTCAATTCAGAACTCTAGACTGTAAATGTTTAATTTCATTACAGCAAGATGGTATAATAACAAAAGTACTTGAAGAAGCAAAACAAGAAGCAATCCAAAGGTAACTTTTATTTGTTATAGTAACAAAGATGTATAAACATATAGAATGTGTTTAAAAACTTGCTTGATGAGAATGATGGAGTGCGATATTTGCTTTGCGCTATTGACATACTATCGCGGAAACTATGGGTCAGACCGTTGAAAAACAAGACCGCTAAAGTGGTATTGAGCGCTATGAAAGACATCCTGGATGATATTTCTCCATTTAATTAATTCTGACAGTAGTATTTCAGTAAACGTGAAGTTAAAAAAAAAAATATGAATCGTACAGTGATATGGACAACAGATATGATGATCATTATGTAAACATATTTGAGTACATGTATTAGATTAACGTATTTGAAGAGCATTTTCAATACAGTAAAACCTATACCATGGCAACAATTGACATACATGTTTATCTAGCGATAAGTCAAGCGTTAAAATATGTCAACTAAAGACTGTTATATGATAATGCGACAATATACTTGTTGAAATGGTTTTGAGTCAGCGTTGCTTTAACATTACAACAATACAGTGATACTGTGGTCAGGCATTCCGTTTTCTAAAAATGTTTTTATAGACTTTTTGAATAGTCATACCAATTTTCTAACACTTACTGCTCAATTTGTTTAAAACGTATTATAAAAACCTACGACTTATATGTATATATTCTCAACATTTACTTATATTTAAATTGTTGTATCATCGGTATCAGCGTTAGGAAAGGTTTGTCGTGAAAAACGCATCATAAGCGAAAATATAGAAATTAAGCGGGAAGAATGTAGAACTTCACGTCACTGTTGAAAATGATTCGATAAACGTGTATAGGATTTTAAATTCTAAAAACCAAATTAAAATTGTATAACAATGAATTTGTTATTTCATCTACATTGAAAAGACATTTTTGAACTGAATACCTAGCGACAGTTTTAGTTCAACATTTTCTCATAGTGAACATCGAAGAAACAGCTTGACGTTAATTATTTCATTAATCATATATTTGAATGGAGGGTGTGTTAAGTGAAAACTGTGAAATGAAAAGAAGCAATTTTCATTCCAACCTTAAGACGCCCTTCATTTACATTTTTTTTATTAAAAACCATATTAAATTACACTGCGTCATGTAAGCAATGAAAAGAAGTCATTAATTTTAGATGGAGATTAGAATTTGATTACATGATTGCTTATTTACATTTGAATAGAGGGTGTTTTAAGTGTCAACTTTGAATAGATGGAGATTAGCATAAGACAACCTATATAAGTGGAGGGAAAAAGTGAGACTTTCAAAGCGCTTTCTAAAGTTTCGTTAAATCTTTCATAAAGTTTCAAAAATAAAAACACTTGGAGTTTTCGTTTCTCTATATTTAATCTTAAAGACGTTTTATAAGACAAGAAAACGATTTTTCGGAATATATAAAAGCGAATATTAGATCAGGTATGTATATATATACTTTACTGTTTACGTTTATGATAACATTTACCTTTTATTTTTGTTACTATTATATAGTTTAAGTATGTTGCGAAAAATAATTGGAATTACTGGTTCCATCGTTTCGATGCTTGTGATATAATAAGACCTCATCCGCATCTTTTCAGATAATGGACAAACCGATTAGAGTATCATTCGGTTACAATAAACATATTGTAGTGAAGAAAAACGGACAGTACTTAAATGTCTACTTGAATGATAACGTACTTGATGAGAACGGACAACTTGATAGGGAAAAATCCAAAGCTCTATGGTTGAAATGAAGTGAAACAATAAAGCTAAGAGATGCAATTAACACTATTGAAGAAGAGCTTAAGTTCGTTGAAGTAAGTTTCATTATTGCTTTACTATAATTGTTTGATATACTGTTTTTTGTATGTGACGTTCCCTGTGGTTACGTATTCTCCGTCTTTTAATATATTTATTTCAGTTATTATTTACTTCTTTTACAAATAAATTAAACCTTATTTTCTCCGTCTCTCTATTTGTAGGAAATTTCAACTGAAAATCCTGAGAGTCTAAATCAAGCATCGGGGAAAAGCAGTGAAGAATCTATCCCTAATGGAAAACGTTACAAACCGTATTAAACATTTTCGCTGACATTACAGAAGAAATAATCTGACAAGTATCATTATGGACCAATGTATTATGTGTGATTGTGAAAACACGCAACTAGTGCGACAACGTAATAACATTTCTGTAGTATTAAAATCTGTAAAACTGTTTAAATGCCTTTCCTGTAGAAAATACTTTATTGCGATAAAGTCCTACTATGAATCATTGAATAACCGAGAGCATGTAGATTGTGTTTATTATATGCCTCATCTGAACAGAGCTGAAGGACATAGACGGTTTGGAGGTCTAACTACAACTTAATATACACTCGAGAAAAAGATTCAATTTTCCGATACGAAACATGTGTGAGGTATTTGATAGTGGCAGGTGTCCGACGACACTCATTTTCACTTCACGTGCGTCATTTTTTTTGTGATTTAGAACGATATTTCAGAGACAATTTCATTTTATATAGAATCGTATCCATTTCTAATCTATACTGTTTCGGTATTTCGAAGAAAGATAGGGATGAATGTATCGATGTACTGAAAAATATGTCATCTCAACACGCGACAAACTGCGAAAACTGTTTTCACGAATATACGCTAACTGAACAGAATATACGTTTTCCATGCGATAGCACAACATAATGTAATGTATAGTAGGAAGCCATTGATTTTCGAAACAAAGTTGTTGTAGCACACATTTTGTTTAAGCGCAAATGTGTTTAAATCTGGCGTAAATCGTGGTATATGTAAAACCTGTATCGCGATATTATATTCAAATTTAAAATTTAGACTACGTTCGGGATATGACCAATCTCATCGTTCAATGGGAGGAGCTATATCACCAATCTCATCGTTCAATGGGAGGAGCTATGTTCGTCTATAGCATTTTCATTGACACGACATTCGTATGGAGGCTCGCTATGAGAAACGTGACATAAACGAAATCTGTTTCATCATGGTTAAAGTGAAAAAGGAAAAATTAAAACCTATTTTCTGTTCGATATGTTCAAAATGGATGACGGAATTATACGTTGCGCGACATTTGAAAAGTAAGAGTCATTTTACGCAGAAACATTTTGCTTGCGCACCTTCTAAACATAGAGGAATTGACGTAAAAAAGCGATCAACGAAGAAATCTAAAACATCGCGGAAGCGACCTCGAAACACAAATTGTGTCCATCAATCCGCGAACATCACGAGAGAGTATGGTGAAACAGAATGCGAAAATATAAACGCAGCAACGATCAGTTTTCTAACATTTGAAGACAGTAATTTATCTAATGTATCAATTGCTGGATCGGTAATGCGAACGCCGGAAAAAAGTGAAAGCGAAAACAGCTTTAAATTTTTAGATGTAGACACCGAATGCGAAGATAACGAAACATGTTGTAGATCAGGTCCTCCGAGTACGCCGGATATATTTGAGAAGGCAAGACAACGATTGTTTGATAGAGAGCAAGAGATACAAAACCAGAAACTAAGTGAGATTCCGGAAAATATTCTCGGTGTTCTGGATAATTGGGACTTTGAAAGCGTGTTGTTACATGATGGTGGTGGTACGAACGAGTCTTCTCAAAACGCGAATCATCAAACTAATTTAGGAAATGACAACTCATTCGGAAATACGTCGCTCGATAAACTTAACACGTCTAGCGACTTTCCTATACATCTTTTGAGCGGTGCATTCAGTAAGGATTGCGCTGATCCTCATTACAATCAAATCTCATTTTATAAATGTCGTTTATGTAATCCCGCAACTTATAAAGACTACGAGGATTGGTAATCGCTGTCATTCATTGAGATAATGAATTCGTATGACATTGTTGAGATAATGAATTCATATGGCACTGTTATATTCGGACGTAAATTGAAATCTGAACATTACACGAACTATGAAGGCAGACTTTGTACATATAAAACATGGCCAAAACAGATGAAACAAGATAAATTTTCTCTAGCGAATGCGGGCTTCTATTACATCAAGGAAGGTGATGTCGTGGAATGCTTCGCTTGCGGTGTTAGAGTGGGTCAATGGACAACTAGCGACGTGCCCGCCATTGAACACGAAAAGTGGTCGCCTGACTGTGTCTATATACAACTTACTGGATGTAAAGATAAACACTCAGATTCTCAACCTCCTTGGTCGTTTGGAGCATTAACGTATTTGGATATTTAAATAGCGATTGATGTTAAAAATGGAATTTAATAAGGTCGCGTTACTACAGTCTTACTTTGACTTTTTCTACGCTAAGGAAATAAGCCGTAATATGTGTTCAGTGTTCAAAAAGAAGTGTTTCGGATGTCAGAACTCTTGTTTATCGCAACTAGATCATACGTGTATCAATTTAACGAATGAACAACAACTAGAACTTTATTTCGAAGATGTTCTAATGGTAGTGGATGAAACTGACATATTAATGAAATGGAATGAAGCGGCATCTGCTATCGATGTTTCTTCGGAGCTGCTTGAGATGTACAAATTAAAAATTTACTGTCGAGACTGGCGGGAAATAGACATGAAAACGTTTGAGTGGAAAACCAAAATGATAAAAGTGACTCTTCAAGTGTTGCTACTCGAAAACAGACTTAGTTAAAACATTGTTGTCATAGAATTGTAATCGCATGAGTTATATTGTTTTCTACATTTGTATAACATTATTTCGTGTTTGCTTTTCATTTTGCGTATTTCTACACATACTCATATTATTCGATGTATAGATGCTATTGGATTATGTATTCAAATAAAATGTTATATATTCAAAGATGCATTATAGCCGATGTATAGATGGTATTGGGTTATGTATTCAAATAAAATGTTATATATTCAAAAATGCGTTATAGTTTTTTCGTTTGTTTAATATTTTGTATACTATGTTTGAAACTTGATTAAACATGTCATTACACACAAACACACCGGCAGCACACTTAAAAGGAAGGTGTTAACAGTTTCTGATTTCATTTGCATACGTATCGCGAAATGGAGAGTGTCGTTAAACTCGAAGTAGATTCAACTGCTCAAGTGATAGGTTAGTCGCAGTTTGGTTTTTGTATTGTTATTAAGCGTAAAATGACACTTCTCATTTATGATGCGTATGGAACTGATATTCAGAAATCTGTTAACAAATTCCTTCCATATTTACAGGTCCGAGCAATGTCGGGAAGACTAGCTTTGTGTATCAACTGTTAAAGAATGCTGATGGAGCATTTACAAAACCGATAAAAGCAATTTATTATTGCTACAGCGTAGATCAACCTATGTACACAGACATGAAAAAAGCTATACCGCATATAACGTTTTATGAGGGTCTTCCTACAAAAGCTGAACTTGAAATGTGGCATATGAACGAACCGAGAGAAAAAATATTGGTGATCGACGATATGATGACGGAAAGTGCCAAGAGTAAAGATGTGGTGGACATCTATTGCAAATACGCTCATCATTTTAAATTCTTTTGCTTTCTCATTTGCCAAAATGCGTTTTGTCCCGGACGGGAATTTCGCACCATCAGCTTGAACACACACTATTTCTTTTTATTCAAAAACAGTCGAGATGAATTACAAATACAGACATTAGGTCGTCAGATATTTCCCGGTCAAGTTAAGTATTTCATGGATGCGTACAAAAAAGCTACCGCGGAAAAATATCGCTATCTTCTAGTCGACCTTTCTCCCCATTCTGACTCGAAATATAAACTTCGAACAAACATTTTACCCGATCAGTTAATGACTGTGTATCAGTCTGAAAGGCAGCATGAATCCACTCATTAAAAGGGAGAAGGACTTTTTACGTTTATTGCTCACTACTTCTAACAAACAGAGAAAAGTGTTGCTAGAAACTATAGAAAAAGCTCAGTTAAACGTTATCGTGCAGATTGTGTATAATATACTGCAAGGTTATCGCGCGCTGTCAGAAAGAGACAAAAAACAGTTAGCAAAACGAAAAGTTGTTATTCGTCAATTTGTAAGCAAAGGAGTATCAATGAAACGTAGAAAAAAATTGCTTTTAAACAATTTCAAGTACATTTTACCGTTCATAAGCGCGATTCAAAACGAGCTTGTCTAACATGGCGCGTGAATTGGTGCTCGTACCTAAAACGAAATACGAGCGTTTGTTGACGCTCGTTGAAGAGTCAAAACAAATTGAACAGACTGGTGGACAGGCGGAAAATAGGGAGGAAAACAGGGAGGAAAACCCCTCAATCCCTGAGGTGAAATCGGAAGACCGTATTTCGAGCGATATTCCCAACACCAGCAAGAATGAAAACGAGATCAGCACCAGTGTGAACGAAGTAGAAAAACCAAGATTGTTCGTAGATAAACCTCTATCGAAAATGCATTTCGCTAGAAGACATTTTACAAATGGCGCCAAATCGAGATTGAATGAGAAAAAGACTGCACGAACAAGCGGAAAGAAAAAAGGCGCCAAACGAGTGCGATGGATTAACTACACTATATAATCAGGTAACTATTTTCTCACGGTTTAAAGTACAATCCTTTACCAAATAAAATTTATAATTTATGCGGGTGCGGTTTAAATAACCTCATTTATAAAATGTAATCTAATTTAAAATGATAAGTTAAAGTAGTCGTTACCCATCATGAAAAGAAATGTGAGACGCTGTGACGCTGTTTTAATCATAAAAATGTAAATTATTATGGGTGTGTCTTAAAAAAGTTATCTATTAAAACCTCATAAAAATGTAAATTATTATGGGTGTGTCTTAAAAAAGTTATTTAATAAAACCTGGCAAATAGGTGAATAGGCATTTTCCCATTTCGGTCGTTATCAAATTTAATTTATTTTCTGCGCATGCGCTAATATTTTTAATACGTTATAAGTTCAAAAGAAGCTAAGATTGAACACACTCGCATAGTTAACACTTATACAGTGAATATAAGGAGTTTGCAGTGTGATATCATAATGATATAACTAATAAACGGAGACATATTTTGAAAAATATAAACTGGAGATACATTGTGAATTTTTATTTTAAATTGAAATTACTTTTAGTTATTACTTAAACTATTCGATATGAAAAGAAACCATCTTGGAGGTCAGTTCAATGATGATGATGATGATGATGATAATGATGATAATATCTATCGGCAAACAGATCAGAAGAAAAGCAAGCAAGGAACACTATCATGCGATAAATGTTCTAAACAATTCAAGAACATGAAAACATTGAAACAACATTTGAAAAGTCACATGTCTAAACGAAAGTGCGAATTTTGTGGTAAATTGTATGTGCGTTTAAATAGTTTGCAAACACATCAAATACGTGAACATGGATTACGACACGAAAGTGAACAAAAATCCACTTCGTTTTCGTGCGACATGTGTAACGCAACCTTCAATCGTTCGTATAATCTAAAGCGACATAAGGCTAAAGTACACGGACGAGTTACTGAGAGACCGCGTAGAATTCAATTTTCATGTCGACACTGCGAGCTTGAATTTCCAGATTATGACGGATTATTTGAACATGTAAATGAAAATCATCCGCTTAATCAACAAGGAGGCCGTATGGCTACAATTCCTACTTCACTACGCGAGCACGAATTTTCCGATACTCAAACTGAAAAGTCAATGAAAGATGACGTTGAGGTTGATAATCGGCAAAAACAACAACAACAACAACAACACGCGGAAAACATAAGAGATTCGAATCAAACAGTCGATGAATCCGCATTAAATAATGCGGTGCAGAATAGAAATATACTTCCGAGCGACGGCGAACAATATGATGTTCTTACATTTTTCGCAAATATCAGAGATCAAGTGAGAACATTTTTACAGTTCCGCGTGAGAGAATTAGGAGGCATTAAATGGAATTTGTGCGTGCAAGTAGAGATGCAGAGAGATGATGAACAGGATAGTGCAGTAACGGCGCCATTTTTTAGAAGTCGCACATACTTTACATTATCAGTAGATGATTTTAATGAACATGACTTAAACGAGGCTATGCAGAAAATGTATGCTAGTCTCGAAAAATTCATGAGAGAAGGTTCGGGGTGGTATGTGAAAAAAGTATCGAAGTTGGAAATTCATAGCGTTGTTTACAAACCTGTGGGCGGTTCTGCGTACCTATCTTTACCGAGATCACTTTTACGCAGTAACAGCTTGTTAAATATTGAAAATCAGGATGATAGATGTTTTTTGTATTGTCTGTTAGCGTCGTTACATCCAACAGCATCGAAGCCTGAACGTGTAGACAATTACATCCAATATGATATTGATATGTCCGGTGTAGCCTATCCCGTCGCATTACCGCAGATTCGCAAAGTGGAAATGCAAAACGAAAATATTTCGATCAACGTCTTTACTTATGAGGATAAATCGATTCTACCATTAAGAATTACTGAACATCAACATCGTCTACATCACATCAATTTGCTGTGGCTGATCAATGGAGACGAGTCACACTACTATCTTATTACAAACTTGAATCGCTTTCTCGCTCGCACAAAAACTCACAATGGGTGTACGTTTTTCTGCCCTTATTGTCTACATGGATTTCGCAAAGAAAAGACGCTACAAGAACATCAGCCGTATTGCTCACCTCACGGAGCGCAAAGAGTAGACCTTCCTTCTGTTGGTAAAAACGACATATTGAAATTTAAAGATTATGAAAAAACGTTGAAGGTGCCCTTCGTCATATATGCCGATTTCGAAACCATCAATAGAAAACTGCACACTTGCGCGGCAAATCCCGAACACTCTGCTACAGCGGCGACTACTAAACTCGAAGTTTGCAGTTTCGGTTAAAAAGTCGTATGTGAAGATGATCAATATAGTAAACCTACAGTCATTTATAGAGGCCCAGACGCTGGCGTGAAAATGGTTGAATGTTTGTTACGAGAACAAGAAGAAATACAGGAAATACTTTCAAATATTGAACCTATGAATATTACGAAGGAGCAAGCCAGTCTGTTTGATAATGCCACCGATTGCTGTATCTGTAAAAAACCATTTAGCGTTTATGACAGGACGTATGATAGAGTAGTCAGACATCATAATCATTTAACGGGGGATTTCATTGGACCGGCTTGCAACAGCTGTAACCTCGCCTGCCATCAAGCAAAATTCCTTCCCGTGATATTTCACAACTTGAAAAAATTTGACGCGCATATTCTCTGCGAACAACTCGGACGCTTCAAAGAACATAGATTAAAATGCATTGCTCAAAATTCGGAGCGCTATGTCAGTTTTTCTCTCGGTAGACTTCGATTTATTGACAGCTTTCAGTTTTTACCAGCTTCGTTAGAAAACCTCGTTGAGAATTTAGCTCAAGACGGCTTGCAAGCGTTTCCTTCTCTGCTGTCGGAAACTGAATCAGATGAGGAAGCTACGCTACTGCTTCGCAAGGGCGTCTATCCGTACGATTATATGGATTCCTTCGAGAAATTTGAAGAACAAATATTACCACCTAAAGTAGAATTCTATTCTTAAAAAAGAGCATATTTCTCACGAAGATTACGAGCATGCGCAGACGGTGTTTGAAACGTTCAATATGACATCATTAGGACAATATCACGATCTCTATCTTAAAATGGATGTGGCGCTACTGAGTGACGTGTTTGAATCATTTCGAAAGGTTTGTCTTGCGCAATACGAACTGGATCCGTGTCATTTCTATACATCACCCGGTTTATCGTGGTCTGGTTTACTCAAGATGACGGAGGTTGAGCTGGAATTACTTACAGACATTGATAAAGTATTAATGATTGAGACTGGTATTCGCGGAGGTTTATCGCAGATCTCCAATCGATATAAGAAAGCCAACAATCCTTATCTCGAGGAATATGATTCAACAAAACCCACAACCTATCTGCAGTATTTAGACGCTAACAATCTTTATGGTTGGGCTATGGTACAACCCCTCCCCATAGGCGACTTTGTCTTTATGGAAGATAAAGACATTGACTCTTTAGATGTTATGGCTATTCCAGAAACGGGGGAGGTGGGTTACATACTGGAGGTTTCGCTTCACTATCCTCGTAGGCTACATACTCTTCACAATTGTCTCCCACTAGCGCCGGAGCGGAAACTTATCACGGACGATCAACTCTCACCATATGCGCGGCAGTTGTTAAGAAAATTGTTTAATCTCAATGAAAATGATCCTCTACCTACACGAGGTGGAGTGGAGAAGTTGCTTGCCACATTAGAAGGCAAGCATCATTACGTGGTCCATTACAGAAACCTTCAATTGTATGTACAGCTGGGAATGGAGATAAAAGCCATTTACAGAGTCTTAAAATTTCGACAGGAAGCCTGGATGAAGTCATACATCGACTTTAACACGGAGATGAGAAAGAAAGCCGCATCCACCTTCCAAAAAAACTTCTACAAACTGATGAATGTCTCAGTGTTTGGAAAAGTAGGTATTCATAAATTAGGTTTAATTGGTTTAATTGGTTTATCTAGCATCATTTCGTTGTTTTTGTTGTTTTTGTTTTTGTTTTTACATGTATGCACTTTTTAATATGCGGCTATTCCTCTTTAAGACATTTCTGTTTATGTTCTTACAGACCATGGAAAATGTGAGGCGACATAAAAACATTGAACTGGTGCATACTGAAGAAAGGCTTAAAAAATGTACCGCTAAATCTACCTACAAAAACACGACAATTTTCAATGAAGATCTCGTCGCGGTAGAATTGCACAAGGCAAAAGTCGACTTATTCAAACCCATCTACTGCGGCATGTGTATATTAGGTATCTATTGACTTTTATTATCATAGAGTTCGTTTACTACAAATATTGTACTCATTTTACTTAATATACTTCATATACTTAATATGTTTGTTGATACTGTTATCGCAGCTTTGTTTTGTTTTAATAATATTGTAATCGCAGCTTTGTAGAGTATCTTCAACGTTATAAATACTATAAATATACTTTATTTACACTTGAAAATTCCCTCATTTCAATATGGTGGCTTTTTTAACAGTACGATGACTTGCATCAAAAACCCGATGTCAAGATGTATAACTGTAGCGGCAACAACGACTAGTTTCGTGGTAGTTACTTCCCCTGTATTATGTTCCGAATCAACAGCATTTGACGCGTATAGGCTTTACTATTACCGATATAAATAAAATATACTTTATTTACGCGGTATGCTCACGTGTATTTCGCTTAAATTCGAATTATTCACTGTCTCTATTTCAGACTTGAGCAAATGCTTGATGTATGACTTTTGGTACAACTACATAAAAAAGAAATATGGAAATACGGCGCAACTTCAGATGACAGATACGGATAGCGTTCTCTTTTCATGCGAAACGGAGGATGTATATGAAGATATGAAGTCTTCCATGATGTATTTCGATACCTCCGATTATCCGAAAGAACACTCCCTTCATAGCCAGCAGAATAAAAAAGTGTTAGGAAAAATGAAGGATGAGACCAATGGAAAACCGATCGCAGAATTTGTTGGATTAAGATCGAAAATGTATAGTTTTTTGTGCGATGACAAAGAAGAAAAACGTGCTAAGGGTATTTCTAAAGTGACGGTGAAAAAGGATTTGAAACACGAACACTATAGAAATGTTCTTTTTAACGAATCTAGCATGATTTCTTCCATGACTTCGTTGCGAAGCCACAAACACGAATTATTCAGTGAAAACATTCAAAAAAGGAGTTTGTCAGCTTTTGATGACAAACGTTATCTCATCAACCCGGTGGAGAGCTACGCGTACGGACATTACAAAATCTACTCGAATAAAAGTAGTGACAATGAACAATTATCGGAAGAGAGTGATGAACCATCATATACTATTACTCCAATGACTGAATTTTTAAATGAATATCGCCTTGATACGCACGATGAACTCTCATTTGTGGTAGATGGTTTTAAATGTACTCCCTGCGTAAAGTTACCTTAACTACTTTATACTATATCATCCATATTAACCACTATGTATATAACAAAATAAACTTGTAAAACTACACTTTTTGTTTTTTAACAACAAACGACTTATTCCATTTCTACATTTTATTTGATATACAAGACTACACAGTTTATAGATACACAAGACTACATATAGATATAGATATAGGCAATTAAAAACATTTACTTAAAGAAGTGCAAATCTGAACATTATCATGCTCATTTCCAAAGCACTGAGAGTAGGCTTTTAGCATCGTATTAGCAACATAGTTATCATTTACATCTAAATTGGATGAATCAAACATATTGAGAAAGTCTTGAAACGTATATCCGACGAGTCTTTGACGAAGAAACAAAACGCAATACAATCCACACACTACAGAATTATCACTTTGAATCTGAATGTGATTTATCTGTACAATGTTCGCCTTGTTTTGTAACCAACGATGAAAATACGGACTATTTTGATTAGCCGTTCTACCATAAGTGTCAAAAAACTCTACACGACCGCGAACATCGCTAAAAAAAGCGCACCAGTGGTGACCAGGTTTTGATAGTATGTCTGTGT
Organism: Mactromeris polynyma; assembly: GCA_032209605.1. Classification (NCBI taxonomy): domain Eukaryota; kingdom Metazoa; phylum Mollusca; class Bivalvia; order Venerida; family Mactridae; genus Mactromeris; species Mactromeris polynyma. The sequence continues at coordinate 2,047,964 of JASFXZ010000005.1, forward strand.
TTGCGATGAATCCAAAAGGCGTTGGTGGAAGTACACTCGGCAGTCTGTCTGCGGCATAAACGCTCATAATCCGTCCATCTAACACAGGATCACATTGAATCATACATTTCAGCTGTGACGTATCCATTACGAGAGAATGATATCTCTTTCCTTATTGATTTCGAAAAATCCAGGTGCCTCGCTATATGCAATGCAGCTCATGGGTTCTGAAATATAAATGTTTTACAACAATCAAGTCTCAGTTGATGAAATAGATTTATACAATTATAACATAAAATATTGGTTTGATCAGATAATTTTAATATAAGGGAAGTAACTAAAAAAGCTTTATTTGAGCAGATTAAAAGGTTTATCTCCCTTTGGTGATGAAAAATTCTGTTAAATTTCTATAATGAGAATACAAATACAGGCATCTTAAAATTTGAATGCGAAGAAAATAAAAGCAAACATTTACCTGTTAATGCTGTCTTGAATACGACATCCAGTCTAACATTCCCCGTTTTCACCAAGGAAAGGTACTCTCCGTGATGAGAAAAGTTGGGTTCTAACTGGAAAACGAACAATGTGGAACCATTTATATAGTGATCTCTGTCCATTAGATTGCCTTCATCTTGTCTCCACTTTCCGCTTGATGTGAGCAAGTTGGTATACGCACGCATAATCGCAGTACCTCCTGCGACATCGAAATCCAACTTAAGCGGGTTTCCTCCCACTGAAAGTCCGTCACAATACACAGCGATTTGTTGTATGGAGCAATTCTCGAAATTAAACGGATTAGTCTTATAATCGACGCTCACTGCTCTGCTTTTCACGAAACCGAGAATAATTTTCTCTGGTCGTCTTCCTTGAAACATATTCTCCCAAGTGTAATTAGTTGAACCTGTTGCTATGCTCACTGATCTCACCTCGACCTTATTGAAGGGATAGAGAGCATTTTGCTTTTCCAGAATTTTCGAATGGCCGTAAATGACAGCGGGATTGACTCGAATTTTCTTAGCGAGAATGTAGATATCTTCGATGGCCACTTTATAGTCGGCATCATCTCCCGTCAGCAGGCAGAAGTTCGTAGAACTTCTATAAATCTTGATTTTCACGTCCACTTGATTCAGCAGATATCTCGACATGGAAAACAAGTCGTGAAAGATAGGTCCTTGCAAATCGATGCGTTTGGACAGTGCGATATGTTGAGCTCTTTCAAACAACCCGTTGTTGTTTCCACCTACTGGATCTGTATCTCCCGGGCTGTCTGCGTCGTCCATGAAAAACAGCTGCGTATCGAGCTGGCTTTTGGTCGCATCTGTCCCGTAGTTCAATAAGGTTTGAATGTAAGCTCTGTACGGATTGTAGTTACAAGTGATCGTGGCCTTGTTTTGTAAGGTCACCTCCGTCGTTGAAAACAGCGCTTGAAGAAACAAGTTTGCGGGTCCCACTTTATCTAACTTAACATTAGTGAGAGCCGTACCGTCCGCTTTTTCCACTTTCAGTTTCACATAGATTTGCGAATTTTTCAAGTCGAGATAGTCCATAGAATTCTGTCCACTGATCTTAAACTCGAACGGGCTGTCATCTGACACTTGCGATAGGGGTCGGATTTCATCAAAATACACATCCATGACGCTAGTCTGCGTGCTCGGAAGATCGAACAAAGCCAACTCTGACACCAATCCTTCCTTAAATTTAGCTTCGGAAAACATAGACATGTTTTAGCTGATTTCAAATATGTCCTTTTTGCTTCTCGCAGACAGTTTGTTATGTCCTTTCCTCGCGTATTTCTTTTTCAACTGCGTTTTTTTCTTGCCACTACCGCGCTGTCGTTTAGCTCCTTTATTACGCGTTTTAGAAGTCCGTTTACGTTTGATCCCTCGTCGTCTCTTTCTGTTTGAAGACTGAAGCATGTATATATTCTCCCGTTCTAGCTCCGATTTAGCTTGCGCTGTCGTTTGTTCTGCGGGAAGTACCGCTTTTATAGGGTACACTTTATCATTCGCAGCTTTTGATTCATCGACGGGAATGACGGATAAACGCCTGCCACCTCCAGATTGGTTTAACGACGCTTTTCCGCTGCTCACTCGGTCGAAAAAATCTACCCACTTTTGCGGATTTGGAATGTATAATTTCATTATTTATTCCCACTTTTCAAAGAAACGGATATTGCTTCAAGTGAAGTGTCAGACGCACAGGTTCTTTCAAAACTGACGCGTAAGTACCATCCGCCTGTTTTATATAGAACACAAATTCTCTCAGCTCTTGCTTTTTCATGGGTAGATAGTAAGGTGTATCGAGCATATAGTCCCAACCGTTCTTTTTGTTTTTCTCCAATCGTGTTAATAGCGGTTGTTCCACGCCATGCACGATACTTTCTTTGCATAAGTCGGTGTAAATGTAAAGCGTATCCGACGTTTTAGTTTTAGACTTCGAATCATCCTCGGCATAAAACTCGGTGAGCGCGACTCTCCAATTACCATTCAACAGCAACGGTAAATTCAAATGCACCTTAAAACGACTCCCCACATTATCCGCAAAGTACTCTTTACTTTCGTCACTTCGAATGTATAGATATCTATCCATTATGTTTACGACGCGCCTTCAGTCACGTCTTTGACATCATCCGCATCTATCCAGCTATTAAATGTCTTCGGGAAGCCTTGCCACTCTACGAAATACTGAAGTTTTTTGTTCCTTTTTCGTTTCTTTAGTATTTGCTGAATGAACCATAAGCTATTTTCGTCCTTGTTCACCTTTTGAAGTTCAACAGCGTAAAACAAACCTACGATTCTTTCGCCTTTCAGATCGATCAACTTGTACATGGGAATGCTCTGTTTCAGAAGTCTCCCCACCACTTTAAACACCTCTGTGGTATACTGTTCCTGATAAGCGCGCTGAAACGGTTGTTTCGTGAAACTGATGCGCGCCAGATCTCCTATTCGAAATTGAAAATTTGGTTTTAACCTTCTTTTTTTGGACTTTTTCAAATAGACTTGAGCCCATACGTCAGCCTCGTTGTCTTTGTTAACATTTTCCGGAGATAAACCGTGTAAACTACGATGCGGGGTTGTGTTGTAACTCTCAACCACGTTTTGCAATTCATCGATATAACGATAAGTTCTCTTATGTCTCATCATTCTATACAGCCTTTCTTTCAATGTTCTCTGAGCTCTCTCGACGAAATTGCTTTTTGGAGGATTATTCGTAGTGAAAAAGTAGATATCCTCGTCTTTCATATACTTCTTAAACCACTGGTTGGAGAACTCGCTTCCTTTATCTGCACGGATTTTCTTAATTTTCATCGGAGAAATGTCATTCAGGATGTCTTTCATAGCGCTCAATACCACTTTAGCGGTCTTGTTTTTCAACGATCTGACCCACAGTTTCCTCGATAGTATGTCAATAGCGCAAAGCAAAAATCGCGTCCCATCATTATCATCAGCGAGGTTAGCCATGGACAGTAGATCAATGTCTAGCTGTTCACCAATTCCTGTTACTCGCACGTTAGTCGTCTTAAATCTATGCTTTCGCGGCTTCTGTAGGGAATATGCATCTTGATCATTCAACCATTGTTTTACAAAGTCGATAGTAAATGTCTCCGGATATTTCTTTTCGAGTACACTAAATAGTTTCCGAGGACCTGCATAAGCTGCAGGGTTTTTCTCGTTGAAATAATAACGCTGTAATATTTGTTTTTTCTCTTCATCCTCCATATTTCCGCGAATATTTAATCTCCTCTAATGCACGAGCTAACGCGAGTACTGATATCGAACAAAATGAACTTCTTTATATGCCAAAAGCGTTTTATATTATACTCTCGCAGTTTAACAGTACGATGTCTTATCCGAAAACCCGATGTCAAGATGTATAACTGTAGCGATAACAACGACTAGTTTCGCGGTAGTTACTTCCCCTGTATTATGTTTCGAATCAAGCGCATTATAGGCTTTGTGAGGATGCGAACAATTGTTCTATCATCAGAGTTGCTGCGTACTAGTATGATACCGCAATGAGCAAGGCACCACAATGAACAAGGCACCACAATGAGCAAGACACCACAAGGAGCAAGGCATCACAAGGAGCAAGGCATCACAAGGAGCAAGGCATCACAAGGAGCAAAATCTTCATAAAGCGATGCTGACTCCTCTCCTTTTTACTCTACTATTCTAACAAATTAAACATAGAAGGTCTTTTGTAATAATAATATTTCCTACGTAAAAGTTCGAAACAAAGACATATGCACGTGAAGTGAAATTCATCTTCTAAATCATTTAAATTACAACATAAACAATATCTTTCGTTACGCTGGATTTAATTTCTTTATGCATCATACAGTTTTGCCTTGTTCTTTGGGCGAATTTGTTTTGCACGACCTAGTTAAGGTTTGAGGTTTAAGTTTTGTTGTAGTTTTGTTGAAAATCTTAAACCAGTTATGATAAGGATTGGTTTGCAAACAAACAAATGGTTTATAGTCGAATAAAAAAGACCCACATTATTTTGATTGTACAAGAACTTACAGTGTCAGAAGACCATAACGATTTAGTTGACACAGTCGCATCAAAATCTAATTCCATTTACTGCAGTTTTAACCGCTAGCAGTATTGTGATTGGAGCCAGATTGGTGCTCGATAAGAAATTCAGAGTTGAGAACTATGTAACTTCTGTTTTGCAACGTTACAATGTGGACGAATTTACAGCCAGGTTCCGATTAAGCAGACATACATTTGACCTGTAGGTTCGACCGTAGTTTGGTGATTTACAAAAACATACATTTACTACTCTCCATACCATTCGTTGTAGTTGAATGCGCAAAATATATATACATGCATGTTTATGTTTCAAGTGGTGTAACATTACCAAAGGAAAAATGTCAATCTCCTACATGAATAATTTAACGCACATACAACTTTATGATGTCGTTTTTATTAATGTTAAGGTATGTTGTATTAGTTATCTGAATAACAAATAAGTAGTTATGTTTCAAATTCAAATATCTCTGTCAGGAACATGATATGCCTTATACCAATTAGTGACAAAACATGCATCATATGGGCACGCAACGATCAAAGATTTGCAATATCATTGCTTAATTTTCGAATAATACCGATCATCTGTTCAATCGATATAATATACCCGTTTAAGAGATTTTTATTTATCGGGAAGTTGGTCGGACCACAGTAACGCGATAGTTGGTTATGGGTCTTTGTATTCATTGCGATTCGAGCACGATGTTAACTAACGTTATATGTTTGTTTGTACCGCATGGTTAAAGGGAATTACCCATGTTTATACTAATCCGGAGTATGTCTAGGTCGCGTTAGAAATAAACATGTCCAATTAACATGAATGCAATTCTCCCTATCACGGACCTATATATGGTATATAGTCGTTACTATATGTATATCTATGTTTTGTACAAAGATGAGACTTGAATAAATAAATATATTATATATATATTATATCTGTACAACATCATCCATACAACATCATCTGTACAACATAATCCATTCAACATCATCTGTACAACATCATCCATACAACATCATCTGTTCAACACCATCTGTACAACACCATCTGTACAACACCATCCATACAACATCATATGTGCAACAATATCTGTACAACATAATACATACACTCATATGCATAAGACTACTAAGTGTATTTTGTCTTTAAAGATTAAAACAGTTTTAAATAATAATCACAGGACATCATTGATAATATAAGATTACATAATAGCAAGGAGCATACATATTGTAGTACATTCAACAATCAAAACAAATAATTCAAATGAATCAAATTGATAAATAAATAAATAAATGACATAGCTCGATATTTGATATCAATAAATAGATAAATTAAATAAATAATAAATAAATAACTAAAAGTGTGTGCATATAACTTCTTGCATGCACTTTTAGATCAACCTAATATTTAATATTATAATAAGAAAGTAGAAATACTCGTATGTAGTGCAGATGTTGTATTAGAAGTGGATTTCGGTAATGGACAATGGATTTCGGTAAATTTACCGAATTCTGTAGATTTGAAGTTGGATTAGTTGTAAAATTGTGTTGGTTTACTAGGCAGTGATATGCAAATAGCAAAAATATGTTAGTACGGCTGCGTCGAAAAGTAAGACCATCAACTATATTCTGTTTGATCTTACTTCTGCAATGGGAACTTATTATTCAAACTAACGTCACCACAGCTAACCTGTATTCATCCGCGAATGTTATATGTAAAGCCTAAGTCCCAACATCACGACTTTGGGAAGCGAATGGGTACGAATGTAGAAATCGTGTACATTCCTCATAAGTCTTACAGGGTTCTTGTTGGAATCATGGTGATTCGGGGCAGTTCTATTCTATTCGCGGGAGGGCCACGGCAGTTTTGAAATGTTTAAAACGTTTGTGGTCAAGCCACGATTAAAGTGTGTTCGTACTGCATTCTTACTGAGTTCGTACTGGTTCGTACTGGCATTCTTCCCCTATCGTAGCGATTCGTGATGGTGGTTGTAAATCATTGTCTCACGCTCCAAGCATAATGTAGTACGCTATACCGCTATCCACTACGTATCCAGTACGAACCCAGTATTCGTATCACTTTCGTGTCGCAATCGTAACACAATCGTGGTGGTTCGCAGTGTTGTACTGCGTCGTGGACATTCCTACGGAATTCTTACTGTGATCATAGTGAGTTCGCGTTGGTTTGTACTGGTTCTTCTTAATTCTTGTTGGAAGCGTAACGCGTTCTTACTGCTGTCTCACTGCATTCTTGTGGCATTCGTACCGATGCGTGCAATATGCGTACGGCATGCGTAGGGATCTCTCTCTAGGGTCAGTACATGGCGAACCACTACGACTTTTTCATTCTTCCCTAGTCGCCGACATTCGTACCCAAAGTCGTGACAATAGGGCTTTAAACATCGATTAGAATGTTGTACTACTGTATATAGCTGAACTTTGTTTTACAGGTATTTACACAGGGAGCATTTATACCGATATACAAAATGAAGATCAAATTGGTTCCCGAAGGTGTCCATTGCATGGCGAAGTATACATAATTAAAACACACGCCAGATCTAGTCGCATTACAAATCCGTATTGTAAAGATGGGTCTAGAAGTGCCACACATTTTGAGAAAGCCATCGTTATTCTAAGAAATCCGTACGACGCAATTACTGCTGAATTCAATCGACAAAAAGCTCCCAGAAGACTAACGGTTGCAGAGCAATCTGCATTCAAATCCAACGGTAAGTGTCACGTATTAAAGTTTTGCGTCAAATGTAACTACATATGCCCGACTAATGTCAGTTAATGTTATGTTCGACATGTGCTGAGCTTTATTAGTCCATCCAGTTTGTTCAGCCAGTAGGGCTCTGAGCTTTCATCCAGAGGTCCAGGTTTGAATCTTGAACAGGGCAGGTCATGCCCGGCCGTTTGTGACATTTGAATAAGGTCCTCCAACTCTGTTTCACGTGGAGAGATTGTCAGCTGCTTGGGGAATAGCTTGTTACTACTGGTTGATAATTAATCCAATGGAAACTGGTTCGGACAGCTGACCACCGTATATAGCTGAAACAAATGTTGGCAAATGGGGTTAAATCTGAAATGCAAATTAATAAACAACACAAACCTATTCCTCTCAATACTTTGACCATTTGATCTGTCAATCAATCGACCGATTGATTTGAGTCGTATCAAATACTATCTTTCATACCACCGATGTGTAACTGTACGACTTTACCACGTGTTTTCCTCTCAATGGAAATGATTAGGTACTAGTATACACTGGACAACATTTCTAAACGTCCACTTGATATTTCGTCAAAATATAAGAACAGATAAAAAAGTAAATATTTGCGCCTATTGAACAGGTGGGCAAACTGAAATATTTATAAAAATTGGTCAATAATACACAAAAATATATATTTTTATAATCATTTGAATTGATTAATTAATTCATTAAGTTAGTCATATCTGTCGAATCAGAGTACCAGCATTAATTATACCGACAGCCCTAGCGGTCTTCAGTGGTCGTTATCGCACTTAAATCGTACTTACCGTCACGCATGGTCAACCATGACGATAAATAGGTTTTTACTGTGAAAATCGATAGAGAGCTATGTTTGATATTAAAATGCCAAATTCAAAGTCGCCATGTAAAACATTTTTCTTAAATTTGTATTTTATTTATGGATGGGTACATTCTATTGTTTTGCTAACCGGTTAACCGAAATTCTATCGAAAGGTTAACCGGTTAATCGAACGCGACAAAAAACATTCATCGTTAAATGAAATTTTATACACAAATGATACATATACACGTACCTAGGTACAAATGTATATATATTTTTATATACATATGCCAACTGTTTCTCACACGTACTCGAATGTGAATTTAAATGAGTCGTTTATGTAAATGTGGTTGAAAATAAGGCAAATTACTGACATCTGCCAATGCAAATATGCCAGCTGTTCCTAATACATAATCGATTATTCCTTCTTAATAAGTTGTTCATGTAAATTAATTTTAATTGAGTATACTTACAGATACATTTATAAAACATGTACATGTCATATGTATACGTGTCTTGTAAATGTCAAAGGCAATATTACGAAATGCTATTACATTTTAAATAAACTGACGGAAATGTATTCTTAATGAAATACTCATTTTATTTCTTTTTACATGGTCAAATAAACCTAAAAACAATTAAAGTCAATTAGTAAGCACGCATGAGCTTAATTTTAATACATCCAACGTATATTTAATCAACTATATGTGACAGGTCATAAAGGTGTCAAAATTAGTTTATTCGCCCCATCAGCATTTTTCTCTCACACTTAATCGGTGTTGACTTTTCACGCCTCTGGCAACAAGTATAACCTTGTTTTGTCACTGATAATTTTTATACGAAATGCGATAAATAATATCAACAACAGCAATATAATATGTTATATAATAATGTATAAAATGTACGTGCTTTGAGTTTATTTTGATTAACCGGTTAATGATTTACTAACAGGTAATCGGACGTTCGAACGGTTAACCGGTTAATCGGTTAATCGCTGACATCCCTAATTTTATTACATTGACGTTTAGAAAATGTGTTCAGTGTACAAATTATAATTTCTCAGAATGCCTTTCTTGTAAGTTTAAACTTATAAACTTAGTCTCAAGTAATAACTTAAGAAATTAGAAAAAATTAGTATATTATGTGAAAAAATCATGGACTATTTTAAAACAACTTAACAATAGAATGCCAAAATAAGTATATTTTACACACTCACACAATGTATCACATTAAACAAATTACACATATTTTTTATAATATTTGTGATTGCTTTCTTTTGTATGTAAAAGGAAAAAATATATATGTGTGCATATGTAGATATGTGCGCACGGGCGCGCGTATGTGTGTGTGTATATGTATGTGTGTATATGTGTATATGTGTATATGTTTATATGTATATATGTATATGTGTATATATGTGTATGCGCGTGTGTGTGTGTGTGTGTATGTGTGTGTATATATATTGTTTTCTTTTCTTTTTCTCAAATTGTAAATGTACTGTAAGTAAAGGCTACACACTATATATATGATTGTAAATTAACTACATTAATGTAGCCGTTTTCCTTTATCACGCGTTATATGTTTTCATTATGTCATATTGTTTGTAATGCTAATGTTTCCCACTTCCGTGGGACTTATGCTTTGTGTAAATAAATCTTGAAATCTTGAAATCAATGTAAATTGAGCTTAACGTGAAAAAATGCGAGAGTGTTAGTTTTTGTAAAATATCACTTTAGTTGATTAATATGAGTAGCAATGGTTATTCAATTCATAACAAATGGTATTTCTCATTGCAGCATGGACCAAGTTTGTAATACATCAAGTCAAAGTTTGGACAGAAACTCTGCTCTACTGGACACAGTCATTCCAGAAACCGTATCACGTTCTTGTTTATGAAAGATTAAAAGCAAACACATCCGAAGAATTAAATCATGTTGCTAATTTTCTACAAATTATAGTCACTGATCGAAAAGTGAAATGCCTTTTGGCAACAGAAAAGCCGAAGTACAAACGCACTGGAAAACCAGACTGGTTAAACAAGGAGTTACTATTTAATCAAACTTTGAGACAAACTGTTAATAATGAAATTCACAGAGCTTTGAGGAATGTAAATAAAAACAGTTATATTAGTCACACGATAGAAAATTACTTGTTGGAGTAATATATTGCAATGGGATGTTTCTCGGTTTATTTGTTCATTTAGGAAATAAATTTGAAATCCAATGAAATTAGTTTAATTTTCAATCAAGACTTTGTTGTTCAATGAGAGTTCTAAAAGGTCTCAAACTGCGGTCGTTGCGACCTTTGATATGTTTGCCATGGTTGTGAAGAAGAATAGTTCAGCTATTCTCTTTCGCGTTAGGCAGATATTGATAGTGTTTACACGAATTGGTGCAATATTGTAAAACGGTTCATGTTAGATAATTTGTTCCAAACGTGTAACGGTTCAGTCTGCTTATAGAGCTGTAATTCGCTGTATGGTTATTATTTCTGTTTGTGTTTTGAATGTGTTTTATATTTCCCTTCCCCCTGTGCAATTCTGTCACTTTATATGGTGTTCGTGTTGTTTCCCGCCCGGTTTCGGCTTATTGCCTCCGACTGTCTTGACTTGTCCTGTGATCTTTCCCATTAGTTCCCACCCTCTTTCACTGTCCGCTTTGATTCTCCTAGTTATTCCTTATGGTCTGCCAGGCCATTCCCTGTGCCTCTATTCCTTAACATGTGCCCTTTAACCTGCTTAAGTGCCTTGTGTTTTGGGGTTTGTTGTTTTCCCTGAGGTCTGCTTGAGGAGGCACTGTCTTATGTATGTGGCGTTTCCTGTAGCTACGTATTCTCTCTCTTTTATAGAAAACAAATTTAATAAACCGTGAAAACGTTTTAATTCAATAGCTATTGCAATCTGTTTAATTTTTTTATTGGAATAGTTGCAAAAATCATGGGCAAATATACCTGTAACATTTAATCCAGCATGATATGAAAACAATTGAAAAAAAGATACAAACGTAATTTATAAGATAGTGTACTTCAACATAAAAACCAAACAACCAGTCAGAATGACATGCGAAAGACACTTACCCCACTATTCGCTCTTATATGCCAATACTTTGAGTAACGTGTAAAGTATATCTTGACAATATTGTTTCTAACAAGATATCTAACAAAATATTTGAGAGCAAACTTAAATTTCTGCTTAATATGGGTATTTTTGTTAATTTCCATGGCAACAAATTCAATACCAAAAGAATGAAACAATACAAAAAATGTGTACAAACATCTAAATAAATAACTGTCTATGGGTAATACTATTTCCTTGTTGTGACAAAATCACCATCAATAGAAACGTTGATATACTGCACAATTACCCCAACCACTTTGAACATTAGCGCATTCATTGTTTACGCATAGTGATTTTTGTAGGAAATGGATTACACTTACACCTCAAGTTATAAAAATATCAATTGATTCACTGTACACGTGGTGAAAGGTAAAGACTGTAAGTCGATGTTGTAATTTCGCTATTTTCCCCGCATTTGTTAAAGCTTTTTTTTTTAAAACATTCAGCTTTACATTGATATTAAACTTATCCGTGGACAAAGCTTGATGTCAATATGATCAACGAAACTAAAGTTATTCGCCAGAAACCAAATTTTAGTAACGATGACCTTGACATCGATGCGTTAGTTGGAAGTATTATGCCAATACACTTGTGTGGATAGCTATTAGAGAAGAAAAAACGTTACCTATAAATGGTTACTCTTAAAATCAACAAAAATCGCAACAAAAATAGCAAATACTTACCCTTCGTCGATATCGCACCTTGCACACTACCAAAGCAGCCATCAATCAACACAGCAGCCATCGAAACAGCTGGTTGTACATTCACTATCAAATGGAAATAGGAATAAGTAAACTGACAACCAATCTCATTAAAATCAGCTCCAGCCGCATGCTCATATACTATACGCTAACTGGCAAATAATGGAACTAAAGATTTGCGATATACGTAATCGTCTATATTTTTTATCAATAAGCAATAGTTTCCTTATATTTTTTGTATGTACATTTAAATAAATCCGTTATTTACTATTGTAAAATGAAATTAGCAATATATAGTGCAGATGTTGTATAAGAAACGGATGTCGGTAAATTTACCATTTCGTTACGGTAACGTACCCAGAATTTCCGTTTTATTTTCAATCCAAAATCGAAAGTAGGGTTCAAAGTCAAACATAGCTAATGGCATTTGGAGGTCGTTCTCAGCTGAAAATGTCTAATGAAACATTTGATTGTGTGTGTACTGCATGTGCAGAAGACAAAAAGTCAGTGGAAGCTGTGAAGTATTATGTAGAATGCAGTGGCTATTGTTGCCAACAATGTACCGACGCACACAAGAAATTCCCAATTTTCAGAAACCTTAATTTGATGGACGTCAGTCAAGGAAACCAAAGGAGCAGTCAGCAATCAAGTTTACCGGAGTTCCTACAGAACGATGTAACATACATATAGGCAAAGTAGTGGATATGTATTGTGAAGGTCACAATGTTGTTGGATGTTCTACATGCTTCGTTGAAGATCACAAGTAAATTTTTATTTACATCAATATCAACTTTTTGATGGAATTATTATTAACTCCCCAGAACACAGTAAAAGTAACAAGTCAGTACATTCCAGAAAGCATTAGAAGCCATCCTGAGTAAAATTGCCAAGTCATCACGCAAAGAAATAAAACTTGTATACAAACAACTAGAAACAGAAATTCTAAACGACAAGCATAGTGTTGATAGCATCTGTACAGATTTGCAGACGACAGACGACAAGTTAAATCAATCAGAAGGAAATAGAGCCCAACGTATTGTTTGTACGAAAATTGCCCAAGAAAAAATGAAAGAAGCAGACAGAGAGATCAAGCAAGAATTTCATAATAATACAGAAGTAGAGATATTATTCATTCCAGACCAATCATTGATGGAATATGTCCAAGTTTTACAAGGTATTGGTCAAGTACAGAAACATAGAAAGCAGAAACACGACCTCTACAAAATCAAAGGAAGTAGAGATATTACCATAAAGCTGTCTCATGCTTCTAAGACATGCAAGTATGGAAGTTGTCTGACACATGATAACCAACTACTTGTCACAGATTGGAGCAATAAGAAACTAAAACGTATTGATATACAGAAGATGTCAATTGTTGACTATTGTACATTAGATTCTTCACCTTTTGGTGTATGTTGTATCAGTAAACATGAAGTTGCTGCTGCATGTCGGAGTGACAACAAGATCCAGTTTGTTTCAATTCATAACAAGATGACTACTACAAGACAAATTAAAATGTCTCATGTTTGTTATGGTATTGCTTTCAAGGATGGTCAGCTGTATGTGACAGATGGTGTTGGTGCTTCACTCTATGTTTATGATATGACTGGTACCCTGTTGAAGAGACAATTACACAAGACAATGCTGGGAATAAGCTGTTCAAAGGTAGTAGTCATGTTACATTGAATGATAGTGAAGACACAATGTTTGTTGGAGGTGAGCACAAGGGACTTGTATGTTTTGATGGGATGGGAAATTATTTGTCCACTATTACAGACACTGACCTGAACTGTGTAGATGGTGTATGTGTTGATGGTAGAGGAAACATGTTTGTAGTTGGGTACAATTCACATAATGTGGTACAATTCAGTGAGAATGGGAAGAAAATTGGTGTGGTTGTGAAGCAAGGAGATGGATTACAATATCCAGACTCACTGTGCTTTCTTCAGGGACTGAATATAATGTTTGTTACCATGCTTTACAGTGAAGTAGTAAATATGTATGAACAAGAGTAATCAAACATATTGTGAGATAACTGAGTCGTCCATTATGTGTACATGTCTTATTGAAAGATAGAATATAAGTAAAACTTACATAAAACTTAACAGAAGTAATTTTCAGTTCTAACAAACATTTTAGACGTTATCAAACTCCTGGACATAATATGACCGTTATATAGCATCTAAGCTATAAATTGTTTGTTTTTATTTTTGAAATACAGCATGTTTGTACTAAACGAGAACATTTTTCTCTCTATAATGCTGTTTTATAACCCATCTTAATACTCATTTAGTACAGTTGTACATGTAATTTTGTTTTAGTTTTCTAAATATTAAAATTTTATTTTTTATTTCTGTTTGTCTTTATTTTAAATTTCATTCCCCTATCACTCGTTTTTAAAATGTTGTCGAATTATTAACGTCATCTTCCGGTTGACTTAACATTGGATTATTGATTTGGTATTTTGTGCATGTTACGCATTATTTAATTGCGTATGTTGTTATGTACGTGATGTTGAATTGCATTTAATTATTAGTTACTGCCGATTTAGTCAATTTATGTGTATGTGTTGGGAATCAATGACCATATAGCGTTTAAGTGTGAGGTTAGCTAGCTGTTATATCGATTTAACCCCCAATATTTTTACTGACAGTTCCAAGGCTGTAATTCGCTGTATGGTTATTATTTATATTTGTGTTTTAGATGTATGTTAAATCCCCCTTCCCCTGTTTAATTATGTCACTTTATATAGTGTTATTTCCTCCCTACTTTCGGCCTATTGTTGCCAGCTGTCTTGACATGTCCTGTGATGTAATTCATCCATTACATTCTCCCCCGTTTGTCCTGTTTTACTCTACTAGTTAACCCTTCTGGTCGGCCGGGCCATTCTTTACGCACCTGTCCCTTCCATATGTTCCATGAGCCTCCTCAAATGCCTTTTGTGGACTGTTGTTTCCCGGAGGTCTGTGTGAAGAGAGGCTTTGTCTTATTTATGTGGCGTTCCCTGTAGCAACTTATTATTTCTCTGTAAAGAACAAGAAGGCCGAGCTACTGAATAGTATCAACAGTTATAAGCCTAGTGTCCTGATTGGAACTCATGGTTGAATGAGTCAATTCACAGCTCTGATCAATAAGGATGTTGACTCCGAAGCTGTACATGTCTCGCTTACTTATGATAAGACAATGTAACTTGTATGTGGCGTTCCCGGTAACAAATTAATCTCTCTTTTATCATCGGAGCAACTTCCAGTCCTAACAATATCAACATTTTTTGCGTAGATAGTGAGTTGACTGTTGACTAGCTCAAGAATGCAGTAATGTTGATTGGTGGTGACTTGAAATTACCTGATATCCAATGGTCAACACAATCTTTTAAAGAAAACTTTTAATAGTGTTGCTATTAACAAATGTTTCTCGATTGTATCCATCATTGTGCCTTGGAGCAACAGGTGGACTTTCCAACTCGTCACAGCTCTACATTTGATAATTTTCTTACAAACAGACATTCACTGGTAGAAAAATGCAAGCCTGTCCAAGATATTGGCGATCATGACATCGTACATTGATATTCAGCACATCTACACGAAGATCAAAATCTAGTAAAGCACACAATCTGTCTGCACACTTTCTGCTCAACTAGCCACGCACAAGAGATTTGACTTTTCATCAAAACTAGTATCCAACGGCTCCATGATCGACATGTACCATCCAAGATGTCATCTAGGTTCTAGGAGAATCGTGCCGTTAGACGCGTCACATGCGGGAATCAGCGAAGCTTTTTGAGAACGAGGACCAAGAAGGAGAAGGCCATTTAACGATATCAATTACCCAAGAAGTAGTCAAGATCAAGACGCTTAAGTCAAATGCTTCAAAAGCATTAGGAGTCCAGATTCGACGTCCAACCAAAACAGGTTCCGGGGATTTATTAAGAGCAAGAGAACTGATACATCAAGGTTAGAACCACTAAATGACTGAACTAGCATAACTCACTCTAACAGTACCAAAAAGGCAAACATATTTATTGTTTAACAGTAAGGAGCGTAAAATTTACATCTCTGACAAAGGTCCCAGTATTACTTGAAGGTGTATCAACGTCAACAGTTGAGTCAGTAGTCCCCCAAGGTCCGTTGTTATTCTAATAATATACCAATTTCTTAACCAAATTAAAATGAATAGTCATTATTTTTAATAAATTTATTAAACGAGTCTTGCCGAGATTCTATCGGTTTTAGAAGACGAAATGGAGATAAGACAAGAGGAATTAAGCTGGTAATGGGAACGCCACATATATACGACAATGTATCCCTACACAGATCCCTGGGTAAATAACCGTCACAAAACATCAGGGACTTATAAAATGAATATGAATGAAGATCATCTATAACATAATAGCCTAATCAGCTGATTTTCATCAAGACATTACCATGGACTCCTAGATGCAGGACAAGTATGACGTGTGTAATTCGGTCTTTAGTAAACAAAAGCTCAAGCAAGTAGTTCCGACATTTTCAATATATTTTTTTTATTTTTCAACCACAGGCTTCAAATGATAATAACACAGATCATATTTATATTAACAAGATATTAATTTCCACTGAATTAAAATGTCATATTTCGTACAAAATAAAGATACAACAAGATTGAGCACATCGACGTCACGCATATTGTTATTTAGCGTAGCACATCCCTAATAGATTTCCGCCAACAAATGAAACAACGGCCGATAAATTTTGTGACGAGTCAATAGTCACATTAATTTACCGATATTGGCCGATGTTTTATTTGTTTTGTGAGGAATCCATTAGACCTATTCTATCTTAACTAATGAATCGTCGAAAATAATTCACGGGTGTTATTACCGCTCTACAGCATTATGCTATGTTATAAATAGATTGATTTAGGTGAAATATCTTTTTTATTGAATACATAAATCATAATACATATTGCATACATGTGACACGTGATGAAAACAATTATAACAAATAAAGCAAAGATAATTAAAGATACATATAGCATGATCAAGATGCATTGGTTGGATAATCTTTCAAGAACATGAATGAAAGAATATATACTACATACACGTAGAATAAACAAAATGTAAACAAAAACAAAACGTCAACACTGAAATAAAGCTATCCACTGAAAATGTCACACTAGTATAATACATTTAACAAAATCCGTATAATGTCATAATTTAATATTATTCAGAAATTTCACATGAAAGACATCCATGTATGTTCAAAATCTAGAAAGATGTTCACAATATGCTAAAAAAGTATAGTTGCAAAATTAGAAACAATGTCAAAACGCATGAACAAAATCCGGAATATTGCTATACATTACATATATTGAATGATATCAATAAAGACAACTAACTAAATATGTAAAAATAGGTCACATCAACGTACATTTGACTCAACTATGATGTAACACCAGAAAATCATAAACTAATTAAATATAAATCTTTATTGAGATGTAATTACATGACAACTACTAATCAAATACATAACAACAAACATTTAACGAAGTTAAACATTTCTATAAAACATATTATCTTATCAGTTACAACATACATACATAAACGTCCCAAAGACAGAGCATGGACAAAGAGCAGAAAACAACATGTTACACTACATTAATGTATATTTAATAAAATATGGAGTAATATCACAAATTAAAGCAAAAAATCACATCATGCAAATAACATACTTTATTACACTGCTATTATATTGTCTGATAATTAACTGAATGCATAACAACAAAAATTAACAATGTAAAGCATTTACTTAAACATATTTTACGTTTATCAAATCACAGTTTATAAGTCACACAATACATACGTCACAAAAACCGATAAAGAAATGGTGCAGAAAACAACCTGCTACATGTTAACTTATAACTTTATAAAGTGTAATGTCGGTGACATATCGGTATTTATAAGCTGGGTATGTTACTGAATGTTAAGCACACTTTGTCGTTCATGTACATCAATGTAAGCAGTTATCCACATATGTACACAATGCTTATACAGGATTTCTGTGGGTAATGCTTCCAGTATTCTCACATTTAATGGTGATTTATCCATACTGTCAATATATTCATACAGGTACTCACCCATCCTATAAAAACAATAAGTGTATTACTAATAAATAATATAACAGAAATGTCCATATATACGTATATATAACATTCTAGCATCCACCCAGTCACAATACTGACTGATAGCAGATAAAGATACCTTAGACAAGAGTACATGTCAGCTAATAGTGAAATACCGACAGTAAATGAGTGTTGATTTTTGCAGGAAAGTTCGATATGATTTTATACTGTGACCAATGCATACATACCAGTAGATTGTATTTAATACATATGAAGATACTATAGTAGGGGTATCACCATAAACTTATATATCAGTATATTTCAATAGACAGCCAAACAGCAATATGACAGGAACATACCATTGTTTTAAAGATACAGTTTCCCCTGCTTCTCAAAATAAATCAATGGCTGTTATTAGCTACACACTAAATATACATCAAAACCTTGAATATGCATATTTATATCTTTGCAACACATTTTGTTTGGAATTTTCTCATCTAGAACAGCTATACTATACGACCTGAGTGTTCATGTTTAATTTCATACAATACTATTGTCCTCTTCTCCACATCACATCCCATATTTGTAGAGGTTTTAAACGAGTGTATGTCTGTATTTTCTTTACATACTTTTTTCAATAATTGATCTATCATTGTTAAGAAAAAAGATAAGCATATATTAATTTGCTGCATAACAGTTAAGTATTTCCCTCTGATAAAATTTAAAATATATACTTACTTGAAATGTGCTGAATCCATGAAGTCCTCGTCATTGGTATTTTCTCGAACAGCAACTTTGAGCAGTATGAATTCATATATCACTTCCACCAAGTATGACAAATTGTCATCAGATAGGGTTTTCATATACTGCCGTAACTCGGACAACATGTCCTCTGGTAAATCTTCGTGGAATTCTCTAGATACAGTTTCAAATATTGCCTGAAAATGGATGAAGTATTACGTTTAGCTTAAACTTCATGATAACTAGAAGAAATATTACAGTATCTTGTTACTTTTCAGAACAACACCCCACAGATACAACTGCACATATACACATTATAAGATTGTTACATTAAAAAGTATTGTAATATTCTACTCTTTAAAGTGCCTCAGACATAAAATATATTACCATTTTTATAACACTTGCTTCTACGTTATTGGTCATATATGCATGTAGTAATTCTTATATGATTAACACATTTAGGATTGTTACTGTACTAAAATAATCTTTCCCAAATAACATCAAGCCATATATATGACCACAATTCTTTTAATCAAATTCCCATACATCCCCTTTCACTTGGTGCTGAAAAGTTAGTCATGGACTCTGAGAATGTTCTGGGATATTCATGGTCCTGCATTCCACTACCGATTAACATTTAGCTACAATTCAACAATGTATAGTCACTATAAAGTAAAATATATTTTATGTGAAAATATGCATATTTGCGATATGTATCATTCGGAATGGCAGAACACACAATGCTAGACTAACCTCGTTATGGTGTTGAAAATTAACCATTCGCTTAGCTTTTAAAAGAGATAAAAGCAACCAGAGAGCTTTGCAATGTTTGAATTCACACGCATGTTTAGCCTACAAAAGAATACAATAATATCACTAATTATGTAATTATACAATATCTGAAAACAAAGAGAACGAGTGACATAGGGAATGTCAAATATGATGGATCTAGTGATAAAAGTATGTAAACCGAACAGTTTTTGCAATATTGGTGATTTGTTTACGCGATACATAGTGTAGTGTGTCAAACAGTAAATGGACTAGGTAAAAACAAGGACTGCACAAAGAATATACATGAATAATAACTTGGCTCATGAAAATAAATGAAATGAAATAACTCTTACTGAATGGCTTCGTACAATCACAATCATGTC
The DNA here is from genome assembly GCA_032209605.1 of Mactromeris polynyma. NCBI lineage: Eukaryota > Metazoa > Mollusca > Bivalvia > Venerida > Mactridae > Mactromeris > Mactromeris polynyma. The sequence goes on from JASFXZ010000005.1 coordinate 2,067,839, forward strand.
ATTAGAACACGCTGTCTTACCATAACAAGTTGAAAGTAAGCAAGTGTAATACAAGGATGGCTATATTTAACAAAACAGGGCCTCACAACAAAGATCACAAGGGCAATATATCAAAGAATAGACAGACGACATTAAACAACAAAACACCTTACCGTTCGACTACAGTTGCAATCCTGACTCATCTGTAAGATGTTCACCATATAATGGTGTAAATTCTCCCCTTGTTTACCGCCTGTTGACTTGAGGAAACTTATAGCTATGTCAACATTTTCCAATGTTTTACATATATCAGGTAGTGATCGCAACTCCTCACTTATACGTAACTTCACTGTTGGCTCTAGAAACACCTGTAGTGCAGAAGTGTATGGACAATATTCACCGGCAATTCAACTGGTTTAAGTTTGTGCAAGAAATGACATAAATCAGTTTTTAGATAGCATCATACAATTGTTGGTCACATTAATTGCATAGAATAATATGGCACTATATCACCTTTATGTAATATTATATCGCAGGAAATATGAGAGAAACATATAATAGATATAAACAATAGGCTGTTGTTCAAAATAAGGCATTGAAATAAAAAAACATTGTTAGTGATAGTAAACAAATTAGTATACCTGTGGAATTTTCTCATCTAGCTTATAGAACACTTCAGAGTCAGTCAGCTCAGTTCTGTATACCATTTGATCAATCTAGTACATAAAATATCGAACATATTTTACAAACCAGCAAATGTAAGGGCCATTTATTTCCTGTTACAAGATACAACTTGTCTTGTGTTACAGGTTTCAGCAGATGTGTCATGTAAATCCTGACTTGCAGACTTTAAGATAAAACGCCAAACAAATGTCAGTGATAGTGTTTGTTTTTTTCAGAAAACATATGCCAGGTCGAAAATGGCCTCCAAGTAAGGAAATTATATTTAATAACAATACCCATAATAATTCACTGACATTATGTATTCATGTCACCTTAAAAGTTTATTATTTTGCAAGTTCAAATACTACTTATGCTAAGTGTTGTAGCAAGTGTCTGTCCAATGAAACACTTCTAACATTTGCAATTAAATTATTCAAATAAATATTTCTCTTTCAATTCAATGTGATTACGTAATTACCTGTAGAACACTTCCAACATCAATTCTGGACTTTGATAACAGGAACCTATCCATAAGTTGTCTTTCTAGTCCAGCAAAGTCATACTCTATCTTCGTTCCTTTCCCCATCTCAAATGAATATTGACAATTAGCTAGGACCAATGGTAAAATGTCATGTTCCGGGTCAAAACTGATCAAGTGTGCAGCAGTTACTTCCCTTGGAGATACAGACGTCGTGCTGGAAGATTTCCTACAACAATAATGATCTTACAAATAAAAATATATAGTGTATTTAGTGCCATTAATCTAATGTTATGTATCAACACTATTAATTGGGCAATTTACTTTTGAAGCAAGTACAATCTCATGTGAATTTTGTGATCTTGTAAGATGCATAAAACGCAGATCTTGAATTATAGGTAACAAGGCCGGGCTACATTCAAAACAGTCAATGATTGCTGTCTCCTGACCCTTTGCAAAGCTCGGCAGGTAGGTAGGCAATTTCTTGTGTAAATATCAACATTATAGATAACACTACGTCGACTATATGTCTCGTCATCAATACTAACATTCTGTCATCGGCCAATAAAGGTTTTGGAGCACAGTTTTGGGGAGTATGTACGGAGACAACAAACACATGTTCAGATATGGTTCTGACATTAATGAAGTAATTGTTTTCCTTGAATCAAGGAATATTTTCATTTACCAGCAGATGATCAATATAAGAAATGAACTATAATGTATAATTACTACCTTATACATTGTAACCATTGTACATGTATATATTGAAATATTATATTAATAGCATTTGTCAATGATCAATGAGACCAAAACTATTATCAATAAATATAATTTTTACAAAATTTATGTCAACTTCCAATAATATCATCACCAAAATTTTATGTGTATTATTATCTTTTAAAACAAAACAAATGTGGTGTTTCTACTAGTTTAATATAATCAGAACTGTTTATAACAAAGATAGTACTCTTCATATTAAACAAGGGTTAGGTTCTGTTTCATGAATCAGCATACTTACACTTATCAATAGTATAACAATATAATCAAAATATTCATAATGAAAATGATATGAACACTCTTGTACATATTATATATTTGTCACAATACCGCATTTACCTCTGGGTTTCTTTACAATATCTGTCCAGAAACTGGTTGTGTTTTCTCATCAGGAAATCAAGCATTGCGTAGGAACAAAGTCCAGCGTCTCTTGTAGTAGGGAGAAGCATGGCAATTTGGGTTCCTGGTGTGATTCTCTGTGTGCAGTATTTCTCTTGTACAAGAAAACCTCCAAAATATAGAGTAACTAAACTGTTAATTCCATAGTTTGTGTATAATTGTGAATACATTGAGTATGAATCGTGACTTTTAGTTTATTAATCATTTATAATGGTTTTTTATATAAAGACCTATTACATCACAAAGTTATACTTTGTATTTGCAACTCCACAAGGATGTTGTCCAGTAAATTAACAGTTATGTATTGCATTGGACAATAGTAACAATACCAATGTAACAATACCAATGGTTACGCTAAATGAAATAAATTGAAGTTCATATAAGCAATATAATTACAAAAGGTCATAGCTGATATTGGTGACATATGAATACACATTCCTTCACAAACCAGCAATTAGTTATATTGTTTTAAAGTAAATAGAGGAAATTATATGTACTCAGTCTATATTTGTACCTGTCTTTAGGGAGTCCAAAGTAATCTGAGAGGCCTCTTTCTTGTCAATCTTTCTTTGATATTTATGTAACATAGCCCGATGAAGTCTCAAAATGCTAGGAATGAATCTAAAAGCTTTTAACAGATGTTCCTGAAAGTGAAGATTGTGTAAATTGCATACTGGTAACAATGGTATTTCTTTACAGAAGGGATCTCAATAAGTTATGAAACAGTTTAACATATTTCACAAGACGTATTTTGAAAAAAGACAAAAATCACATATGCAATACAGCATTATTATGGTTGCACACAATATCCCAAAAGTGCCAGGTAGCACAAACACATGATTTCACCAATGAGCATCAAGCTAATTATATAATCTGAGAAAATCGCTAATAAAAATATCCTTGCATTTGTTTTCTTTTTTAATATCCAACTTAAAAATTGGCATAAACGGTCTAAAGACAAATACTTTTAGAAATAAAGACTGTTTTTAAAATATCCGACAACTGTAAAAATCGAACAAAAGTTAAGGTCCGTATTTTGGTCAGACGTTGCGTTCAGCAAGAATGCAAAACGAGATTCGTACTTCCTCAATAAAAAGTTGAAGAACTTTATGTTGCTGGTGTGTGCCATGTCCAGTTCCAATCATTGTATAAACTTCTTGTTTAAGATGTTGCCAAGATATTGGTGTGCAGTATCTCCATACACGAGCAATGTCCTGTACTTGTGTGTTTTCTGTATTCTCTGAACTGTCGGACTCTGTTTCATACAATAAGCACAGCAGTGGATCTGCTCCTAAAAACATTGACAATTGATTTGGAGAGATTACTTACTCATGATAATTATTCACTGTCGCAGACATAGTTTCTGGTTGATTATGAATGCACATTTATTAAATAAGATTTAATATTTGTTACTTTCGGCCTGTTGTTGCCAACTATCTTGACTTGTCCTGTGATTTATTCCATTCATTAAACCACCTCCCCCGTTTGTCCTCTTTTATCTCCAAAGTCATCTCCTACGATCAGCCATGGAATTCCTTGCGCCCCCTGTTCCCTTACGTATATACCCTTGCGCCTCATCAAAGGGCTTATGTATTATGGACTGTTGTTTTCCCGGAGGTCTGTGTGGAGAGCCATTGTCTTATGTATGTGGCGTTCCCTGTTGCAACTTATTCTCTCTCTTTTTATAACTTTAACATGGATAAGCGCTCATATTGGAGAACTTAGTTTAGATTATATATAATCATTATAACATTTTCAGAGAATTCTACAATTAAGAGACAAATATTGCGGCCTTTAACCAAAATCAGGCTATAATATTTACCTAATCTTTTGTCTTGTGCCAACTGTTGATTATGTTCTTTCAAAAGACCATCCAAGTTCTGTTACATAAAAAAAACAGACATATATCGTATAGTTCAGGCTTATGCGCAAAACATGAATCATATAGCAGGACATTCAATTAAACAAAAAATTATGATATTAATCGATAATTTGTAACACCAATAACGTGAACAATCTAAGAGATTGAGAAAGTGTAGAGCAAGAATTTTGTTGCTTATGTCATGCAGTTTTGCTTTAAAACACGTAGACTAAGAATCACTTTATTATTTGTTTGCCAAAGAGACGAAACAACACAAGTCATTACTTAACCAAACATTATTTTACATCAATTGCAAAACAGTTTTTATAGCCTATAGTGTTTATGTTAAATTACTGCTTTATGGGACCCATACACCGACAAATTCTAGGACTGTGAACTTTATAATAAAACCCAATCAGTGCGAGGCTCAGGGTCATAGGGTCCAGTGCTTTATCAATCAACCACAACGCCACTTTTAATCTTAGTCTTGCATGATATGGTGCCATTTATTCAAAACCTATTTATGGAATGGACTGTCTTCGCAAAAATCAAATTCCTTCAAGTATGACTAACTTTGAATACAGGCTCGAGGAAACTTGAACAAAATCTTTTCTCCCAATTCTCTCTCCCTTTCTTTGAGGACAGTTGACATATTTCATCTGTAACAATACCGCCTTGAAAAGAGATCAGAGAAGGACATGTCAAAATATATTTATTGTATGGGGATTCTATGATAATAGTCTAATGAATCTTTAAAGTAATATGTCACACAAATGTGAACTCGTAGAAATCATAGACATATAATGTGTCTGTCCTTTAGTAGACTGTTAGCTTCCGATCATAACATTGTAAATAATCATGCCTACATCAGGGACACTTCGTAGTAGAGTTGTCTGTATTAAATTACTATCATATATGAAGGCTCATTTGGCTTATGGTCAAGTTAACAGTGGCCAGAATAAATATCCAGCTAATAACTGGAGAATGCTTTAGTATATGGCAATCAAACTTTAACGGATGTTTTAACATGTTCATTAAGATGGCCCCTGTTGTGTTTGAGGTGCATATTTTAAAGTTGAAAGCCACAGGAACATTGTAAATTCTATTAGTTACCAATCAATATTCGGAGAATGCTTAATACAGTAGACTACCAGCTGTTTTCGGGGAAAGTCTGTAAAAACATCTCTATGTAGCTATTTATTCTCTCTCTTTGGTCAATCAACATGTAACTACCGCTTACCTTTAACAGACTAGTATAGAGGCATTTGTGTGTAGTATACAACTGTTGAATAAAGAAGTGACCAGTAACACAAACATATATACCATTGTTAAACGTTGTTGATATGTTGTTTAGAACAAGATGCATCAAGAGGAGAACATCATCAGTACTTCGTCCTAAAGCTCTGTGCAGGTCTTCTATATCAAGCTGTATATGGTCCCACAAGAATTTCTCAAGGTCATGTTCACTGATGTTTGGTTTGATTAATGAACACACACTCTGAATAGAATACAATACAATAGAGATGAAGTTGATATAGGTAACACAAGTCAAATTAAGACAAACTCTCCGTATTCTTTTGTCCAGATTTGACAGATAATTTAATTATTGCAAAAAGGAAAATATCATGTATCTTTGCATACTCGGTACAAATGCTATTTATAACATATATGATAGCTTTGGCAAGTTGGCTAGTGAAACTTCGTAATGCAAGAATATTAATTAGCCTTTCTCGACCAATGAAATGGACGATAACAAAAAAGAAGGAATCTCCTTTGTGAAAAGCTATCGCTCAGGACTAAGATTTCATCCGTAACTCCTCGGCAATTGCCGTATCGCACGAGGTGTGTCTCATGCGGCCAATCAAGCGGTAGGATTTCACCTCATTAGTTATTCATGAGTACGAGATTTTTACAGTCAGTTTGCCCAGGGTATCCTAATGATATGAATAGCCTGGGTACCGAGGTTGGTATGTTTGTGTCTTGTGTCCCTTTGTTCACTTTGTAATTGTTTATATTTGTTTCATGTCTCACTGTTCTTTTAGGGTGGCTGCACACTTTGTATGTGACATTTCCTTACTTACTTTTTCTGCACTTACTTTTTATAATTAAAAGTGAATAACTCAAGTTTTAAATATAAGACAACAAACATGTTTAAGGAACACATACTTAAAAACCATATGGTATGTAAGTAACAGGAAATATAACAGACTGGTTAAGGCATCCGCTTTGGGAGCGGGACGTCGAAGGTTCGAATTTGGGTAGGGGTCCATTCTGATATGACCGGTTGGTGAGCCCCCAGCTAGTTAAATAACCAACTTGGTGCATGGCATTAAAATATAGGAATCGAGAAGTAAATGTGCTCAGAAAATAAGTGTCTCATAAGAAATGTCTGGCCCTTTACTTTTATTTGGTATTAAGTAAATATCGATACCTCTTGATTGGTTCCACATGCTGTATACATAGCTAAGTGGAGCATAAGTCGGACAGACGCACAATATGATGGTGTCATCATTCTCTCTGGATTCGGACCAGAACCTCTGATCTCAGCTGTTCCAAGTATATGACCAGTAACCGTATTATCAGCCCTGATAATACATAAAACAACAAAATCACGATACAGGCACTTTGGTATCAAATATTATATTTAAGTGTATAAACCTAATTCGAGAAGGCTTTCATTAATCCATTTATAATGGGTAAAAGTGGGAAGGTTGTTTAAATCATGTGATATCATTTTAACTCGCTGTAAATAGGTTGTGTACAATACCTCTATAATCATAAATAGGTTAGCATGAAGAAATAGCGAATTTGAATTATAACAAATATTTCAGTTAGTTGTCAAATATAACAATTCAATCAGAATGTACAGTTGTATATAAACCAATATAGCAAGAAAGGCTCAAAGTTACGACTCGCTCTTTAGTAATACTATGATATCGCGGATTTTTTTCTCTCAAAACTTAGACCACTGGCGTTGGTTTATTACTGAGGGTTCAGTGTACTGTTAAAAGTATGAGAACAATAATTTGTCATATTTCACAGAATTACCATCACTTCCATCACAACATAATCAACTTTTTGACATACCCTTCGTTCTTGAAATTTCCCTGCAACAGTACGTGGCGCTTTCCCCCAATGTCAGCACCGCATTCCTGACATACACCAACAACATATGGGCGTCCACACTAAGGAATGGGATAATAATTAAAACTATTTTTAATTTTGATCTCAGCATTTTATGTTTTATTTATAAATTATATTGTTATGCATTTACCATTTGAAAATGATGGGTAGCATTTAAATGCACTTTAGATATTAGCGAAATTGTAATGAAAACACACAACAAAATAATCTAACTATTTACGCTTTTAGTGCATGTGGATTACAGTTATCATGCACCATTCTATACTTGTCACGTTTTAATGCCTTTTTACCACAAATATAAACATAAAACGGTTACTAAGAAAACCGATATTTTTGGACTGAAAATAACAGATGATGTATTTTATTTGAATTAGTAATACAGAACTTTACAAAAACATATACAAAGCTTTATATAAAGGTGTACAATACCGTACTTACATCCCCTATAACATAAAGGTGGCCATTTGGACAGTCTGAAAAAGTACAAATATATCATGAGGAAATCAACAAAATAAGTTAAGGATAGAGTAGTATACAATTCGATTATTTACTTAATTTCATTTGTTAAGGAAGTGAGGAATGTTGAGCAAAAGTGTAACATTCAAAAGGAATGGTTTCCTACATCAATCACTTGGTAAGAAATACGAACCTCAATTGGAAGTAGTATAATATTAAAACAAAAATTAAAACTGGGAACAGAAAAAATATATTGATCTAGCCTGTTTTTATTTTGTATCAAGAGAAACAAAGTTAAATAAAGTCATGTTTGAGAAACACGAAAAATCGGTCAATGGCGCTACCGGGAATGGAACCCAGATCTACGGATTGCCGGTCCGTTATGCTAACCACTACACCACAGCAAGGTGTGAAATAAAATCCAGTGAAATTAACTTACTGATGATGGTTTTTTTATTACTTACGATAAAATACAGGAGTTTCATCACTAGCATTTGGTCGTGCATTTAAAAGTGCTTCTTTCACTGTTTCTAAATCATCTTGTGGCATAGTTGGTAAGTACATCTCCTGAAGATAAGTTTTAAAATATTCAACAAAACATGAAGATCGACTTCTTCTGCACATGAACTTTGACCGTATTGTAATTGTAATAGTTTGCGTCAGTGGCAGTCAATGTCACTCAAAATCTTTCAGTATTACCAAGGCTAAATGCCAAATCTGCATAAAATTCACAAAGCAACAATGAATATTTGCCTTGAATTGCAAGATGTCAGATCTCAGCCACAAAAATCGATCACAGACATATTGAAATATGTCCGTAAAACTAACCACTAATACCCCCTTACATTTTTACCAATGACAAAACCAATTAGACCATAATTAAAGCAATTACGTCGCAGTCAGACAACATGTGTACAAAACATGTTTGACAAGATATGACCACCTACTTAACTTTTGGCATTCATGACAAAGAAACACAGACTTATGTATAACATACATCACATGACTCTGGACTCTGTATCAGTGTCTGCAATGGTTGTAACAGAGTTCTATCTCCGTCCATAGCAACCATGACTAACATGTAGTGAACAAGAAGACATTGTAGTCCTTGTAAATGTTGGTCTTCTTTCTCTGCTATCACAAGATGCTCCGGTGATAGCTGATTCGTCATCATGTTGACAAACATTTCCTGCAATTTTAATTAACACAATTACGGATATGTTTGTTCAGTCACAATTGTATTATGGACGTTGTTAACAACAAAGTATATAATAATGTCATGCTTACACAATATATATGACAACTGCATCGCTACAACATTGTATGAAAAAGCAAATCAGGTGTTCTCAAAGGGGCTAACGTTCATACAGTATAATACAACTCATACTGCTCATATATTGGGTTTTACCAACACCATATAATGACATATGGTCCGTATGCATGGTTTATATTTATTATATTATAATTATATTAAAATTCTCAATATTTTTCATCACCTCACTCATTTATTTCACAGAGCAGGGCCTCCACACTCAGATGATATCCACGAGTCAGTACCGAGACTAAGGGTATATTGAATAAATTGTGTATCAAACAATATACAAAAAGTATCGAATCCATTTGTATGAAAAGTCTCTGTATCAATTAACAACGATATGGTCAAACAACTACATGATTATTCAGATTTACTTGTATTTTTGTTGTATTAAATACACAAAGAATTACCTTATTTTCTATCTGTTCACAATCTTCAATAAATGCTCGAATGCTCTCCATAATCTAAAAAAGATAAGAATGTTTTCCAAAATGTAGAAATATAGACCAGAGAAATTCAAACTGCCACACTACATTGCGAGGCTAGTAAATTGTATGTTTTCAGTTTCATATTCTTAAATTCCGTCATTTTAAACAATAAGGGAACACGTTAATATAGCTCTTTATAATTTATAGTTTTATCTGGAAACACTGAACCGATGTGTAGTTTAATACATCACTGTGTGAGTAGCGTAGTGTTCTATTAGGAGTCCCTAACCATTTTTTCAACATGAATTTAGTAATGTTTAGTTGTTTGTTGGCCTAACCATTGTACAGAGAAGGACTTCGCTATAACTCCAACAGCAACTAACTACTTCCCCATATAATCAGACGTAGATGACAAGTGAATTTTGGATATATTTTCCTCAAATTTTCAGAGCAATTTGCATGTTTCGCACGGAGAACATATGTTTTGAACCTATGACTTCCAGAATGGCAGTTTAGAGGTCTACCAACTGTACTATTTAAGTGTTCTTAGAACATTTTCTAAGGCATTTCTATACAAGAACAACTCAAATATATTCCACTGAATGGTGTAGTATTTACCTGAGGTGTAAGCTTTCTCTTCTGTGTAGGGTACAGATAGGAACTTGATATTTCTCTGTGTATTGCTAACCCAAGCAGGATTTCCATATCGATTTCCATATCACTTTCCTCGTCATCATCATCATTATCCTCATCATCATCGAGTTCCTGCAAAGGTTCACCAATCACTCCATATATACATATACATGTAGTAAGCAATTAAGCACAACATGTTTCATTTTGTCTTAATGAATATGCATGTGCAATTGAAAACTCTTTTTTATTCCAATGGAGTGTATCAGTTTTAACATTAATTTAGTATTCTAAAATCATACATTAACATACTTTGTACTCAATTACATATATAATATAGCATTTATTTACACTCTCATGCAGTTAATATTACATCTAACATTGTCTACATTTCTTTTCATAAACTTACATTGTCTCTTACAATTTTGCACAGTCTATGTTCAATTAAGTCTGTATCATTAATAATTTTAAGAACTGTAAACAAATAAACATGGCTATCACTCGAAAATATCACTAAAATGTTCCATTATTCCTAGATGGTATAACATATTTATTGACTTTAAGTGTAATATAATAACTCTTAATACATTGTGAACAGAAATAATTGACGGAAGGTTTAATTTATTTGATAAAAATATTTAATTTTACCTGAACAACATTAGTCAGATGATCAATATGTTCACCAAGAACCACTTGTGTTAACACTTCACGAATTCGTGTAAAGTTCTCACCACAAACAATGTATCTGTCTGAAACCTCAACTACCTGAAGCATGAGGTTCAATTCATACAAACTGTCCATATGTTAGAAAGTAAATACGCTTAACAGAGTGATTTTTATTTTACCATCAGCTTTAAGAATTTCAGTTAATTCTAAATACATTTTATTCAGAAGAAAATATGACAAATTTTCCATTTCAATGCAACACTTTTAAGTTTGGCATACAACTTTACTTAACAAAGTATTACTATGCGGATATTGCAAATAAATGTAGATGAACAAATCGAATGACTCCTTCCTGCATTTATTTTATATAACCCATATACCATCAACAGCCAATCATTGCAGTCATGTCATGCCATATCATATCTCATTATATTTTATCAGTATCATTGAATAAAAGACACAAACCCAAAATAAATAAAACATCTTACTTCATTTATTGTACTATACACTAAGAGGCATACCTGTTCATCATCCTTGTCATTTAAAGCAAGCCATCTCATATATGGTGCTGTGCTCTTACAAGCTCGATGGTAAGTAGCAATACCATAACGTCTACATAGATATTTCAACAGATATATCCTGCAAACATCAGATCACCAATGAAAACATATGCACAATAAATATGGTCATCGCTGCTCCAAAAAAACAAAATCGAATGTATTCATAGTTAAGAAGACAGGTGTAATATCCTTTTTTATAAAAAATGTGTGTCTATGAATTTAAAATCTAAAATTCAATCTCCATACTATACAATGGTCCCCATATTTAATTTCTGTTCTCATTTAATTTACAGCATGCACTGTAGTGCAGACCTCTCATAAAGTTCAATTCAGTAAAACACAAACTACTGATAGGCAAATAAAATAGTTATGCACCTTATTAAATGGACATGAAAGCCTTCAAATATATATTCACCTTTATGGACCAGAAAACCTACCAATAAGTGTTCACCATAATTGGACAACCTACTAATATGAATGTATCTGAATTTGTTTTGTTTACCTAGTCCATTCTAATTTTGAGTCATCATGAAGTCTCCAAGCAGCAGTAATAACTCTTCTCATTAAGGGATCTGTCTGACTTGGTTCAATGTCATTTTTCATTATATGAGCAATATACTTTGCAGCAACAGAAAGACCCATCCTAGCCCGAGCCACAGCATACATTTTATCAACATCAAGCTCGCCGGTATTAATGCACTTTACTGCATCTCTCAGAGCTACCAACGCACATTGTGCTTCATGTGTATCACCCATGTCTCCTCTGTTACAATCTTGCAACAGCTTGTTCTAAAATTATAGTATTTACTGTAATGTACGGTATAATGTTATAATCAATAGCAACCTTGCCGTGCAACTAGTCTTTCTGCATATAAACAAAGACGCACAATCAGTTGGTCCACTTTCAGCCCTCAAACTGTGATAATTACATTTATGATTTGATGAAAATTGATACACTTACGTGTGTCTAAGTAATCACACAAAATGCATTCCTAATTGTTTATTGATCACAATTAAGTAATGGGGTTTAAGTCACAAAGAGAGCCATGTACTTTTGGTGACTTTTCGAGTTATTAGGTTTGAAGAATACCCACGGTACCCCTTGTAGCTTTATTTTGGGTACAGGAAAACACTTGGTTAGAACCATCGATCTTCAACAAGCCAGCTGGATACAATCCTCACATATAAATTCTACATTCTGGTTGGGATTCAAAACCGCATTGATTCGAAGTCGGCAACCATACACGCTTACATGTAGCTGCAGAGGCCCCTTTCATTACAATAATCTTGCTGGTCAAGCATCAGAAACAAACATATACTTAAACTGAATTCTTTTATATCGTTGACGTAAATAGAAGTTTTAAAACTGTTTAAGTAGTGTTGTCAGCGGTTTACTGATTAACCGGTAAACCGTTCGAACGTCTGATTATCGGTTATTAACCAGTTAATCGAAATATAATATATTTAAGAGTATAAATAATTAATTACATTTGTAAAATCTTGCCAACGTTGATATTCTACCTGTTTATCATACTTCAGACAAAAGTTTTCATTGACAAAACGTGATCTGAGGTGTGAAAAGTCGACAGCGAATGAGTGTGAAAAAAAAACCTGATAGTGCATATTAAGTTTTTCTTAAATCTTTATGACAATGTCATTGGTGATAAACATATATCTGGTTGAAATAAACTTGTGTATGCTGAACAGTAGTCTTTAATCATTGCACAATTTGACTATATACATGTATATTAAATAAATGTTTTGTTAAGAATATTTGTTAGTCAGTTATTAATCTAGGGTTAAAATAGTGGTCAAATTAGCATTATATTGCCTTAGACCACATATGTCAAGTCTCATAAATTCTATGTATACATAGACTGCATTCAAAAAAGACAAACCGTACTCGATTACGTCTTTATAACAGTTGAACTGTTGGCTTAAACTGCAATTTCGATATACATGTATGTACCAATTGTGTGCTAATTTCACTTATGCAATTATGTTTGTTTTCTCGTTCGCAAACCGGTGAACCGCTCGGAAGATCTTTGGGTTAATCCATTATTCTCATCACTAATGTTAAGCCATTTTATACATACAATGACCTACGAGTTGTTTCGTATAAAATGTTCGAAAGAATATCAATTCCGACAGGTCTTGAACAAGAATTAAATCATTGAGTAAAATATATGAAATGGTCAACTTTTGTCAAAACCTGAACAAGTATAAGTAAGATAAAGTGAGGTAATCCAAATATGTTTCCCTGACTTTTTAGTACCTCAATGCATTGTATAACAAGCAGGTTCAGTTCCAATAGCTGTTCAGTTCCGTCATTTGTTCCTTGTACAACATATTCCTTGGCTAAATCTAAGTAACATCTAAGGTATTCGGTCACATGGTCTTCACTGAAAACGTTAAGTAATTCAGTGTTGGTTCATTGTATTAAACATACTGGGGGTTTAAATCGTTTCAACAGCTAGCTAACCTTACACTTAATCGCTATATGGTCTTTGATTTCCAACATATATACATAAATTTACTAAGTAGGCAGTAACTAATCACTAAAAGCAATTACGTACATAACAATAGATACACTGTAATTAATCCAGTATGAAGGAACAAGCAGCCTTATACTGAACTCGCTGCCAGTAACTAAATTAACCAGACTGATAAACATGAACAATCGAGGTTACTAAGAACTTTTATGTAAGACAGAATGTCAGTATTAGCTATTCGTTTCCAACCATTTTTGCAATAATAGTATATACCACTGTGTAGAGATAGGATGAAGATCATAATGCACAATACATCTCGAACATCCCTTGTAAAATAGTCAAGTCTAAAACAAAGTGTGTGGTACATATGTGAGTATCTCTCAGATCACCTTAGTAGCTATGACCTGCTTTAGGTGTAGGACTCGTGGGTTTGACCCCTGGCCGCGCCATACCAATAACACAAAAAATGGTACAGGCAGTGACACTAAATACAGCTAAAATGTTCATGAAATATTGTATAATATACATAAATACTTTTACCTTGTTTTGAGAAGAAGCTGCAGTAAAAATGATCTAAAAACTGGACTTGGGTCAATTCCTGTATCAAGTACGGACATATCACGTGTGCATTGTTGCTTTCCATGTCTTGTTTTGAAGAATATGTACACAAGGAGATGCTCCACTACATCCTTGGATGGCGCTGCGTTATCGGCGAAACATAACTGAGATACTACATCCATGAAGAATGAATTACATCTTCTCTGGTAATCCTTTAACTTATCTTGAGACACTCTGAAACATAATATTGACATAGCTGCAAAAATCTGAACTGAGCAGTCAAGAACATATGTAAAGGCGTATGTAAATGTAGTCCTTAATCAGACTCGTACTCATACCCATGCAACTTAAAACCAAGTTGTGTGTTCAGTATTGTAGAATAATAATTATGATTAATAACAGATTCCAGGGAATGACAGTTACAGTTTAAAATAACATGGTAACAGATATAGTGTAAAAACGTGGCGTAATTACAGCGTTTTCTAAAACATCCAAAACTTTGCTTCAACAATGAGAATAAAAAGTCAAATATATGAACACACTTCGTAATCGGGAAGCAGGAAAGGGTAATCCTCTGACTTCCCGTTTGGGAAGTGACTCCCACAGACGGTATGATATTTGTTCATAAAAATCAATTTCTGTTAAAATATATCATGCAAGTTCGTTTGATTCCATGAAATATTGTACAATCTATATAAAAAGCAAAAATAGTCATATATACATGTTTTTGAGATTTAATACATCGCTAATTATAAAAGTATATTTCTATTTTCACTTGCCATGATTAGGCCTAATTTAATTTCGTGCGACAACAACTACAAGCTTAATAACTGTATTTTATATAACAGTCCCAAATGTGTTAAAATGGGTAGTTTTCTTACATTGAAGAGTCCGGTGTTGAAACGCAGTCTTCATCAATGTTTTGACGACATCTCAGGCATCTGTTTCTCCCAACATTTCTCATTATACCATAACACTGCTTGCATACAATGTCTTTACATGGCAATACTATGGGTGACCCTTCAAGAGCGTTCTCACAATGTGTGCATTTAATTTCGGCCCTGTGAGTAAAAGAACACATGCTCATTGACAGTGAACAGACTTTGCTGCCAGTTCAGGTACAGTCCAACCTGGGAACAAAAGCAGGCTTGGGAGATCCCAAAAGTAACCAATGTTGACAGGTGACAGCTGTTTTCAGATATAAAAGCATAAATATGAATGCATTTGAAATATTTTATAGCTGAAATTTGAATATTAGTTTAATACAGGAAACACATGTTTCCCAATACAGTCCTATTGAAAGGAAAAGTATAAGTATAATGTATACTCCCAACAGAAGTTTGACAGAGTATCTTTTGACAACAAATGCATGTCTCTGATAAGCATGATGGCTGTAAAACATTTTCAGCAAGAACATATGTATCAATGTGTACACGCGCCTTTGGGATATTTATATCATTTTTGCATCTTTTACAACTCATCATAACCATAGTGTCACTTACTTTGAGGGGAACTATGAATATGAAACTGAAACATACTGCTTTGACCATGAGTTAAATAAAAAAATTAAAATAACAGTTAAAACACACTTAATACATGATTTACCGAAGGCCACATTAAACAATATTGTTTATTGTTGTGCCTGTATAATATGCCTTACAGTCAAGGATACTTGGTGACATTGTTTCATATTATAAAGGGTTATAACACAAGCACAAAGCCTCAAAAATCTAATTATTCACACATAAAATAACGTATGCTCGAACTTGAAATCGTATGCATTTGGCCCACTATAGTAAATACATAAGAGGGTTTTGAAATCTTAAGAATTATTAAAACATAATATATGTTGAGAACTATACTTATACATATTGTTTTGTGTAAATACTGCAATAATAGAAAAGTCAAACAGGACATTTAAATTGGATACAAGGGCATGAGGACAATGACATTAATTAACAATTGATATAATCAATGATTACCCAATATACTGAGCTCTAGCTTGTTTGTTGCAACTCCTCAGGAACATTTCCAAAAGTTTTAATGATTTTACTTCCTTCAAGTTTGTTTCATCTCCCAGTAACTGCAAAATGTTTACAATATTGCTTTAAAGTAATAAAAATGTACACTGTATTAATGTGATCAGTTGCTATAGTAAGTCAAATCATTTTTGTTCCTTCATAGATACAACTTATCATTGTGGTTGGTTTAAAAGTTTTCTGCGTTTTGTCAAATGCAATCATGTAATTGTCATAAAACTAACTTATATTAACATTAATGGTATGCATTTTACCTTCCAGAGTGACATACAATACTTGATTGTTATTCTATCTTCTCTGTCAGAAACACACACATGCTCCAAAAATAGTTTAACCACCAGAACTCTGTTCCACAGAAATCTGCAATAAAAGTATAAAATTCTACAAACACAGCTATTTCGAGAAATCATGATGTTTACTTTGTTTTACATGTTAACAGTCAGATCCAAGTTCTAAAGCTTATACTCCAACATATCCAACACTCTTCAATAATGCATAATGATATCTAAACATAAACAGAGTTAAGAATTGACAACGTGAAGGTTAAGACTCGGTCTTTATATAGCCGATTCCAGGTTTCTCCCCGTTCAGATATATTGCCTTGTCCCAGAATAGTCTTGTAAGTTAATACAAAAATCTCACAACGATAAATATGAATTACGATCTAAATGAATGACAAATGAAGATTTAATTTGTAAAATACCATGTTCGCAATATTTGAAACACATTTGAATCATTCGTTGTATAAAACTACGTAAATATGGCAAACCATTATTACCAAAATCAGGATAACACATGATATTAAAAGAATAATATGCACTTTGTACAGCTGTTATGATAACCACTTTCTGTTAGCTGACTTTTTAATTATCCTCAAATTAAACACAACCATATAGAATGATCTAATCTTGTTATGTATATTTCACTTTTCCTACGAGATTTCAATATACAGGTATGTTCAGTGTATACCTTCAATATATAGGTATGTTCAGTGTATGCCTTCAATATATAGGTATGTTCAGTGTATGCCTTCAATATATAGGTATGTTCAGTGTATGCCTTCAATATATAGGTATGTTCAGTGTATGCCTTCAATATATAGGTATGTTCAGTGTATGCCTTCAATATATAGGTATGTTCAGTGTATGCCTTCAATATATAGGTATGTTCAGTGTATGCCTTCAATATATAGGTATGTTCAGTGTATGCCTTCAATATATAGGTATGTTCAGTGTATGCCTTCAATATATAGGTATGTTCAGTGTATGCCTTCAATATATAGGTATGTTCAGTGTATGCCTTCAATATATAGGTATGTTCAGTGTATGCCTTCAATATATAGGTATGTTCAGTGTATGCCTTCAATATATAGGTATGTTCAGTGTATGCCTTCAATATATAGGTATGTTCAGTGTATGCCTTCAATATATAGGTATGTTCAGTGTATGCCTTCAATATATAGGTATGTTCAGTGTATGCCTTCAATATATAGGTATGTTCAGTGTATGCCTTCAATATATAGGTATGTTCAGTGTATGCCTTCAATATATAGGTATGTTCAGTGTATGCCTTCAATATATAGGTATGTTCAGTGTATGCCTTCAATATATAGGTATGTTCAGTGTATGCCTTCAATATATAGGTATGTTCAGTGTATGCCGTGTCTTCAATCTCGATGACTGGAACATACTAATTCCAATAATAAATGTTACTTTCTTTGGTTGTCTCACAAAAAGACAGTTGTTCAAATGTCCTCTGAGTTGATCAGCCAACAACATAGTTCATTCACGGTGGCACCATCCTGTTTGCTATGAATTCAGGATTTATATACATCGTGCATTGATTAGTACGTTAATGCAATTATACCGAATTACACGTGTTCATACTTACATCGCTCGCTGCATGCATCTATAGCCTTGTGCTCCGTAAAGATCAGGCTGCTTCTGATGCAAATGTATCAGTTTTTCAACAATAGGCCTGAACATGTAGACATTGTTTAACCACACCATTCTATCTTTGGGATCATTTAGGGTATTTCCTTGTGGTGCCATACTTTCAATCATTAAACACAAGCCCGAGAATGTCTGAAACATGTGTCAGTTGTGAAAGCATAAGAATAAAACGCTATAAAATTCAAAGTTATATAATTACATTTTAACCTGCTATTCTAGTTGAATGACTGTTTCCCATTGTTTTCGGGTTGTGATATATTGTTAATATCTTTATATAACAACCTTTTAAGTTTACAAATAAGGATGATAATATTACAATATATATAATAAGTATAAAACTTACAAATTCCTCTTCCTGGAACATAAAATGACCTGGTTCCTTTTCTAACTTTTCTATGATGACGGAACTGCAGTCTTGCCACACTTTGTTGATTTCGTGAAAATACAATAGCCGTTGTGAAAGAATCTTGTGTGCGTCATGTAAACATACTAGTTTATGAAGTAATGTGTCCTCCGATACTTCAGTGGTCAGCTTGGAAGTTTGATACAAGATGGATCGACAAACCAACTAAAAACATGTATAATTGCACTTACTGTTCGTTAAAGTTTGTTCTAAGGGCATGGATATTCTACGACAGGACCACAACTCTTTTTCTTACTTATTGAATCTTAGTTACACTACACTGATTATATTCCAATGAATTATTGTTCCTCTAGGTCACATAATTATTGGATATTAACGACACAAACTTTAGACAGACAGATGGACAAGGTAAATCTAATAGCCCTCTCATTTACAGAGTCACATAAAGAACACATTTCCATCAGTATGAAAGAACGGCAATCTTCAGTTCTTGCAAGTCAGCATAAAGTTGTTGCACATGTGGTTATATTATTAACTTAACCAAGACAGTGTGAAATTCTTGTTAAAGTAAAGCTTGGTTACCTGCAGTTCTGGTTCAGAGGCAGCACAATAAACTGTATGTACAAAATCATGCACATATTCCTGAACAATACTGTTTACTGTTACGGTGTCAGTGTATCCATTCAGAAGTTGACCAATAGGATCATTATACAGAACAGTCAATCCAATCTGATTTTCTGAGGATGATTCTCCTACAACGTAAAACAAGATTTAAAATATACAGAAACGAGGAAAGGGATTTTAGTTGTTTATTGAAAAAAGGAAATTCAATAAATTTATCATAATTATATCAACCAAGTATGCATTATTCCAAACAGTGATATATAGGTTCTCAAAGCATACGTATTTATACATAGAATATGATTGCACTGTCTGCATATTTTCAGAAGACAATGTCAAAGATGCAACATTCATACAGAACAATATTTAGCATAGTTTCAGTCCATTTGTCGACATCTATAATCAACCAAAGTATCTTACTGCATAACAAAATTCTGGAATTATTTTATGGTACTGTAATATTAGACAGTTTCTAAATCAATTATGATTTTTTATGATTACATAATTATGATAATTATACACAACGTATCACATACCTTCAATGTCTTTGTCATCACTATAAGCATTTGGAAGTGCAAGAATGTCCTGAATTTTCTCAATGATAATCCATGAAAATGGAATCTTTGCACTGAATATATGGTTGTCATATCCTGTTGTTTTGATGGTTACCTCTGGAAGTTCGTTTCTACCATTTGGAGACTGAAACTCTGTGTACTGGAAATTAATATGTTGAGGTTAAAATCTAAAATGTATGTATAAGATCATCTTTTTCTATGACTAATAGAACGAGTTCCATGGAGAACCTTAAGGCTTTTACGCAACCCTTTTGAAATTATGCTATGTGGTGTTTAACTGTTTAGCTTTATATTGATGTTAGTCCATTGTTTCATATTGTGCTGTCCATTGTTTGTTCATATGTGTCGGAGCATTAATAAGGTTGGCCAGCTTGCGTTTTTGTAAAGCTGTCTTCTACTTATCTATGCATTACGTATAATTCCTCATTGAGACATATCTATCAGTTATATTTTTCCAAATTCTTTTCTTTATTATGACGTCATTTGGCAGTAACAAGGGCATTTTTCTCTCTGTTTTGCTGTTTAAAAACAGAACTTAATTCTCCATCAATATAGACGTAAATTTATTTTGTTTTCTCGGTAAATATCATTTTATTTTTGTCTTTATTTTGAATTTCCTTTCCCTGTCACCAGTAGTTAAGATCGTATCTAATTGATAACTAAAATTTACATAAGCTTATTTATGTACGATTTGTGGTTATTTCGCTTTCTGGTGTAAATCATTTATTTCCTGAGAGCAAGGTCAGTATAAGACTGCTTGTTTCTTCGTATTGGAGTGTACACAGATTATATGTTATTTTATACGTAATGTTTAATTGCTTTAAATGATAAGTGACTGCATTCTTAGTCAACTTATGTGTATATGTTTGAAAGCAATGACCATAATGTGAGGTTAGCTCGCCGATAAATCGATTCAATCCCCTGTCCGGACAGTTCCAGTGCTGTTAAGGTAATATTTCTATCATTGGTTTTAAATGTTTGCTAAGTTCCCCTTATCCGATGTGCAGTTCTTTTACTTGATACATTTGTAAAATAAGACATCAAACAGCTTTAAACACACTCGAAGCTACGTTTACCTCGACCAAATTGCACCCTATTCTTTGGTATGATTATATATCCAACAGAACTACAACTTCGAAAGCAAAAAACCTTTGATACACATACCTCGTTTCTTTACTTAGACATATGTATAGAAAATGGTATTATTACAATAAAAAATTATAATAACCGAGATGAGTATGACTTTTAGATTTATAAAGTTTCCGTTACTCGATAGTGATATTCACAGGAGTCCAACCTACGGGATATGTGTATCTCAACTGATATGATACCAGAGGACAAATAATAATGTACAGGACTTTAATAAGCGTTATCTTCTTCTTACAGATAAACTTCGAAAAAAAGGTTATCGTTATCATAAATTATGGAAGACGTTTCGTAAGTTTTGCCATAAATATACTGATATTATTTTAAAATATGACACTAGTGTCAAGTCTATGTTAGAGACAGGAATTTCTAAACCAATTGTAATGTAGATCTGTTATATAAAATTCGCAAAATTCATAATAGTTTGATCAGTTATTTATGAAACTAATTAAACAGTTCATAAGGAATGGTTACAGTCCTGAAATAATGAGAACAAATGCCAATTGTAGACATTAACTTTACTCTGGAACCAACAGGATGTGTTCCATGGAGTTTCTTAAAACTATTGACCAGCCCATTTGGGATTGTGTTGTGTCGTTTCGGGTTTACGTTGGTGTTTTCCTTCCATTTTGTTCTGCGGCGTTCTCTGAAGCAACATAATTTCTCTCTCTTATATCTATCAGTTTTATGACGTCATCAACATTTTATGACGTCCTCTACATTTTATTATACATATGAAGTCATTTGGCACAACCAATTTTCTCTCTATAATGCTGTTTTATAACACATCTTAATAATAATTTGGTACAGTCGTATTTTTGTGTTTTTGTTTTAGTTTTCTTAACAGATAGATTTGTTTTAAATTCAATTTCCCCTATCACTAGTATCTTGGAATTGTTTAATTATTAACTATATTATCAGGTTGACTTAAATGAATTATTAATTTGATATTTTAAGGTTATTTCACAGTCTGACATTAATACTTTAGTTTCTTGGAGCCAGGTCAGTATAAGGCTGCTTGTTCCTTCGTGCTGGATTAATTGCTTGTTGAGTGTTTGTTGTTATGTACGTAATGATTTATTGCTTTTAATGATTAGTTACTGCCTACTTAGTCAATTTATGTATATATATTGGAAATCAATGACCATATAGTGATTGAGTGTGAGGGTAGCTAGCTGTTAAATCGATTTAAACCCTAAGTATTTTACTGACAGTTCCAAGGCTGTAATTCACTGTATATTAATTTCTTTTTGTGTTTTGAATGTATGTTATATTTCCCTTTCCCTGTATAATTATTTCTCTTTATATAGTGTTCAGGTTATTTTCTGCCCAGTTTCTGCATATTGTTGCCAGCTATCTTGATTTGTCCTATGATCTTTTCCATCCATTAACCCCCCTTTCACTGTGTGTCCTGTTTGATTCTCCTAGTTATTCCTTATGGTATGTCGGGCCATTCCTTGCGCAACTGTTCCCTAACGTATGTACCCTTTAACCTCATCGAGTGCCTTATGTTTTATGGATTGTTGTTTTCCCGGAGGTCTGTGTGGGGAGGCACTGTCTTATGTATGTGGCGTTCCCTGTAGCAACTTATTCCTTCTCCTCTAGCAATTATGTTTTGAATGTATGAAACTTTATTTGACTGTCGTTGTAGTTTACTATCAAAATGAAATATGTCTTTCTATGACTGAGTTTGCTTTACACAAATCAAATGCTTAATGTAGGAGGTGTGATATGCAATGCAAAACAATTATTCTTCATCAAAGAATGTATCAACATTGACAATTTATTACCTGTAGTTGTAAAGCTTCTTCATTGTTCAAGAAAGCAAACCAAAATCCTGTTTTCCATTCTGTATCTTCATCTTGCAATAACTTTAAATTGTCATTTGTATCAAGGAATGCTATGATACCAGCTAAGATCGGAGCAATTTTATTCTGCAATGTGTGTAGACATGACCTCCTGTAACAAAACAATAATGTTATCAAAGAATTTGAACAAGAATTGCCAATGAGGTAATGTATGGGAAAGTTTGTTTTGAGAAATACCAAATATCAGGTTACTTCCGTACTTTTCAAGCAAAAAGCAGGTAGCATTAGTCTGATAACTTGCATTGACATGATAAAAGTTTTATTGATCAGACACCCTTTATATCAGAGGATTGCTACTTGGTAATCTCTTCCCTTCCTCAATCAGTCAAGAATTTAATGAAGTCACTATCATAGAACCATTCATACAATGATATGTGGAGATGTTCAATGTGGCACTATTGTATACAATAGACATACCACGAAAATGGAACAATATTTGTATACTTTATTTCCTGAATTTACAAATAATTTTGCAGTTTAATAAGGCAGCTATATTGCTTTAAGTACACATGTGTGTTTAGCAAATAAAACAGCAGAATAGCAATACTTAGAAGCAGTAGTTACCTGAACGATCCAGTCTTATGTAAACTTTCATTTGATGTTGCTTCCTTTGAAACCCAATCACGAGCTGATTGAGGAATATACGACTTTGATTCTTTTTGACATAGAAGTTTTGCTAATAGGCAACAAATACCACGAACGAATGGCATACTTCCTGCAAAATGTAAAATATTTCACTAAAGATATGTGATATTTGACGGTTATAATAAAAACTAATGTATCAGTAAATGTCTTGCATTTTTAACAATGAAGAAAAAACAGCCTTGGAACAACTCGAATAAAATGACACTAGAAATAAACGTTTCTTTAAGATAAGTGAGAAACAAGCTTTCTAAATGACGCCGAATCGTGCTAAGTTATATCATTATAAAGTTACCTTCTTTTTCATTTTGATGAAGTAATTTCAAAACAAGGGACACTCTGTCAGTTTCTCTACTTGTGTTCTCTTCTTTGTCTTTCACAATGGCGAGAGCCGCATGAACACAATTTATTATTAGGACATGGAAATCGCCAATGTTTCCAGCAACTCTGTCAGTCTCTTTCGGCATTGGTGTCAGTGGTTGAACGTCACCCTGAATGGTCGTCGTTGGCACAATGTCACCATGTATTTGATCAGATTCCCTGTAACAGCTCAGTTATGTCATTACGTTTATATTCAAGTCAACAGTTAAAAGAGTTGTATCACATTTTTGTGTAATCCATGTATATGAATAAACTTTTTTATTATTTTTTAAAATATTTGTTAACCACTGCATGTGACGCTGCCCGACATGGTAACTTGTTTGAAGTTTTAGTGCAATGACGCATAATGTCCCAAAAAAACCTGATATATGAATGAACGAGGAACGAATAAGCGAATCCTCTCTGATATGTCAAAATCTTCTTCCCTTCTAATGTCGAAAATGGCTACTTACGGGTTAGGAACACGGCAATATCAAAGTAACAGAAAAGTTATTTTGTAAAATGATATGCAATTAAGTTTAGTTTGAAAAAAGCTACCACATAGCCATCTGATTAGAAAAGGAAAGTCCATGGTGTTTTTAAGTTTCAATATAGATGCTTATAGTTCTTACATTTCTGCAGTTGATTTTACTGCTTGTTTTCCATATACTGCATCACTGACCAAGGTAGCCACAGATGTTTCAAACATCTGCGCTATCTTTGGCATACCCTCTTCCTCCTTGTATAAGTCATCAATATGGACAGAATGCCACAAACCACACTACAAATGAAATATATGTATATCTTCTAAAATGGTCATGTTTGCTAAAGACATACTAGTATTCCAGGTTGTACAGGAAATCATGATTAAACGTAGTAGTTTTAGAATAACTGTCTGAGTTTCTTTCTTACAATAATACCACACCAACTTATCATTAGAACGACTTTGAAAAACATTTCACTTACTTGCCTCAAAGAAACAGCGTTTAACAAATCTTAACTGGAGTTTATACCAAAGATGCTACACAAACACTGTTTTGGACGGAAGGGGGGGGGGGGGCAGACGTTGTGCTTCTACAGAAACCAATACGACTAAAACATGCACATATACCCGCTGCATTTAAACAACAGTTATAAGTTTACCTGGAATCCAGAAAAATAGGATTGTTGCGGTAACTGTATGATGAATACACAATGGACAAGTGATTTTAGATCTTCTTTCATTTTTTCTAACTCATCCATAACACAGTATCGTGCACATGCCACCAAGTTTGCGTTTATGTCACCAGCGTCACACTGAATCACCATTAAGCATTTATCACTTCTTTGAATGCTTTGTAAGTGATGCCTGTTTAAAATACATATTTCAAAATCTATTAAACTTCCATACATAAAGGAATGAATCACTGAAAAGTAAATACATCACCTGTGAAAATTGTTCTGGGCCTTTCTTGCATACATGTTATTAACAATACTACAAAAATATCTTTAACATGCACTTATGCATATACAAGATCATATCGTTTTTACCAAAAGAAGTAATATTGAAATTGTGCAATATTATGGTGCAACATGCTTGTGTTAAACAACATTGGTAATATGCTCAAATCTTGTATGGGTTTAACACTTCACTAAACAAAGAAGTAATCTTCATGTCAAAACAAATATATAAATAAATAATATAATAATCTAAACAAAAGGGCCACGATGACCAATTATAGCTCTAATGAACACCTTACAAAGTTTATAATTTGGTCTACATGTCATTCATGAACACATGTTGTGGGCCAAGGAGTGTTAATGTGGTATGTGCATGTTTCACCTAGTTATCCAGTTTTGGACCCCAGATCTAAGTTGTTGAGATATTTTAACACAGGTAACATTCTGACCAATGTGACGTCTAAATTGTTAACAAGCCAACTGACAATGATGGACACATGATATATGAGCATAAAGAAATAATTCATAAATATTTTAATTTGCCTATCCTAAAAGTCATTAAACGAGTAAATCAAGAATGATAACGGCTAGAAAAAGTAGTACAGGTACTTCCCACACAAATCTATAGCTGGTTTGAAAACATCAATTTTGCCTATTCATACCATTTTGATTGATAAGAAATTGTCAGGTTAAGATAACTTACCTCACACGGATAGAAAATTGTTGTTCAGTATCAAATAATGACAGAGACTGTAGAAACAGTATATCACGAATGGGTATCTCAGTCGCTTCACTTATTTCTTCTTGGTTTACACTTGCCATCAATTTTGAATGTGTAGTTATCTGAAATAAACAATCTGAACTTGATAAATTGGCCTTTATGAAATCTTATTTCTCTAATAAATCTGTAAAGCCTTTTTTAGCATCAAATATGCTGTGCATTATGCTTCAATAGGACGATGTCATAGTAACTGTTTTTCCATAATGGAAACATAAACATTACTAATAATTTTATATAAAAAAAGGTCAGAAATATATGAGATAATATTATAAATCAACCAGGATTGTTCTAAACATGTTATATTTTTTACAAATGTAGACACACCTAGTACAGCCCGTTTTTATTTACGTGTGAATGGTTGTAAACAAACAGTGATGTGATCAGCAAATGATAACATGTTTTGAACAATAATTTTGACCACCAGACATTGTGTACACAATGATGGTATTCTCAATAAAATTTAAATCGACTTTATACTCTGTACATAAATACCTCAAGGATAAACATTGCTTACCTGTGCAAATAATGGAACATCCGGTCTGTCTTGGACAATCATATGATGTAGATATCTTGTGAGAGACCCATGTGCTTGTTTGTTGAAGTAAGTATCAAAAAGAACAGTTTGTTCTTCATTAGACAGTTTCCCATACTTTAAATTAGCAACAGAGTTCGGAGTGGCACACCATAGCAAGACCATCTTCGCATCTTGGATAACCTGGATAAATAAAATAAATATGACACAAGCAGGGACATTTTCTATACTTAATTGTCGGAACTATTACTAAAGACTGGTAAATACATGAAAGAAAGTAGTTCATCATCAATATTTCTGTAAAACAAATATGTCATTATAGAAAGAGAAACATTGCTCAGTCATTTTAACGTGACAATAATCCAGCAAGTACTACCACGTTAATGATAAGCATTGACAAGACAGCTACTACTGAAACTGTTATTGTCTTCGTTATATTGAGGGAGGTTTTTAAACAAATGAGTCTTGGAATTGTATTGACTACGCAGATAGTAATAGCGTAGTATGATCATAGAAGAAACTCCATTATGGAGCGGGAGACTTAGTGATAGTTTGGGAAATGGGATATATGTGCCAGACGCCCTGTGTCCTAATCCCTGGAACAATGAATGATCAAGTTGTACAGGGATGGCATACCCTGTGTTCCTGTATGTTTGTGTACATGTGTCAGTTGATGCCTAGTGCACAAAGCGTTAATCTTCGATATTTACGAGAAATCCTGATGTACACACATTAAGTCTACACATTCTTCACTACCAATTATAATATCACATAATCATGACGTTCTTGTTATTGCTTGTCTACATGTACCTCCTCATATCCATCCTCTGGATCATTGTTCCCACGTTTCTCACATACATCCAGTACAATTGCTGAACATGCATCGTCATGGTAACCAATGAAGACATCAGAAATTGCTTTAAGACCTCTGTCTCTCCTAGAATTTGCAAATTCAGGATAAGAAGTTGTATAATACCAATATAATTATTTGCAAAAACTAAACTGTTCAATACCAATACACACGAGTACATGTATATTTTCAACAATATGGCTATAACGGCATTATAATGCTCACTATAGCACTTCAGATCATGCTTTGCACCCAGTATCAGAGAAACCAATAGTAAAACAAGGTTGGACTTCAACTTAACTAAATACGAAATAAATGAGATTAGGTATTACTAAAATAAAAGGAGGGTAAAGGAGAATCTATATAAACCTGTTTTACATCATGTGTGGTGACAATATGCAAATTTGAACTAAAACAAAACACGCTGGTTTACAAAGAGGATAGTTGTGTTCTGATGTAACATCAAACACCAGTGAGTAGCGAACGGAATATTTTCACGAGTGCTTCTTTTTTATTTGTTACTCAATAATAACAATAACTATGCCTATTGAATGCCACAAAAATGTTCACGACATCATTTATATTATGTCATTGATCGCTTTGATCATTTCACTGTGAATGATTGGATAATAATTCACAGTTATTCTGCCGTAAACCACCGGAAACCATGAAATAAGTTGTTTAACTCTCAGTGTATTATAAACAAACTTGATATACCTCTGGGGTTGTGTATATTGTAAATTGTCATTGGAGCAAAACAGGCCTATCCAGTTCTTTAATTCCTCCACAACGTTTTGTTGAGCAACAGACAGCATTGTGTTGACTGTAAGAAAATGTTTCTCCAGTCTGTTTATCAAAGGTATGGGGAATTGCTTGTATACAGTGTTCTTCTCCGCTACAACGATTAGTCTACAAAAAATGACAATATTGCATTTCAGATTCAAAGACCATGTCAAGTATGAAATACAAAATGTTAAATGTAGCACATGCGCATGACCATTAAATTACAAGACATATTTTGCAGAAGGTTTTGTTTGTTAAAAGTACGCTTTAAAGTGCTACCTTTAACCTCTTTGATTGTACATGTATTTGAAGTTTTTGTATCTTATTTTGTATGCACAAGTATTGCACATATATTCACTTGTTTTAAGATTATTGGAATGATAATCACAAAAACAAACCTGAAGCTTTTGTGAACAAGACATTTTACTCTGTGTGTGCCAAGTCCTATCACGACATATCTCTCTCCACCAAAGTATGCGTAATACTGATTGAGTGCATCATACAAGCTTTCATATAAATTCTCCAGATTTAACAAAACTACTGTTTTCCCAGTCTCCATACATACTTTGATCTTGTTGATGTTACGACAAACCTAAGGGGTACACATACATAGTTCAGCAACTAAATTTAGTAAATTTCAATATATTTCACACAAAAGAAACGGATGCCTTTACACATATTTTTATATAGAAATAT
The DNA here is from genome assembly GCA_032209605.1 of Mactromeris polynyma. Lineage (NCBI taxonomy): Eukaryota > Metazoa > Mollusca > Bivalvia > Venerida > Mactridae > Mactromeris > Mactromeris polynyma. The sequence goes on from JASFXZ010000005.1 coordinate 2,096,894, forward strand.
GAAAAAAAATGTAATAAATTTGTAATTAAAAAGCATGCAATATGCTATATACAAAATATTTAAATCAAAATGTTTTTATGTTTTGCCTCACTCATTTGTATAAATTAGTATCATTATGATAATGCTTGAAGAATTACTGTTATAAAAAAAATATCATCAGAACAGCTCAAGACTACAATATTCTTGTCTTCATTCATAATTAGATTGTTAAGAATCATTAGACAGCTGAAGTTCAAGGACTTGAAAAAGTTTCGTCTGAAATATGTATATTTGCAACAAGGATAAGTATAGATCCATGAAAGTAACTTGAAAGAGTGAATTATAAGAGTGCAAAATTGAGACACTTTTGTCATTCTATCAGCATTGCATTCATCAAAGTCAGCATTGAATTGTACTTTTCCATCTTATATTGACGATTTCTCCAGCGATCCAAAAGCGCTTTTTAAATGTTTAACTGACTAATACTTTCTAGTTGCAAATACATTCATATTTAGTCAAAGTAGTAAAATTTAACTTAAAAAAAGAAAATGATGTTATGATAAGTTATTCTTAACATCTGATCTACAATCAATGTAAATAATACTGACTACTTAGAGTGTTACAGCATACTATATCAACATATAATTGAAATCAATATAATCATGCAATTTCATCAGTTCCATCTACTTGTTAATCAAAAAAGCATTACTGCAACATACTTGTGTATATTCTTGGTCACATCTGAAGGAACTTCCAAATATGGTAATCGGACGAAAATCATGACTTTTGGTTCGTATGATTTGTTGAATAATGGATAAAGCGCCATAACTCTCAGTCAACAGTAGCAGATATCTGCTTTCGCTGGGGGTAAAAAACAGAATTGATATCAAAAAACGAATAAAACCCTGACAAGAACTATAATGCTACTTTAATAAACGGAATCTTAAGATGTGTTGTATAACATAAAAAAATGCCGAGATGTTACGATTGCTGGTCAGACCCAGATCCAAAATGGATTTCGGTATAAAATAATAAAACAAGAACTTTCCGGCTTTCTGGAGCAGAGTGTTTCAAATACTGATAAAAATTGTATACATGGTATAAATCCAGATATTTATTTACATAATAATTAAAGTCACTTTACATACCAGTTAAGATTATTTAAATCAAAGAGACAAGCCCGTATAAGTCCATCTGGAGAACATTCTGGATCCGTTGGTTTACGCTGAAAGAATAAGATGAACATAAAAGATATAAACCACTATTACTACACCACTATACTAGGCATGCAGTGGTTTGCCATTATGTCTTGTATATGTGGCGTTCCCTGTAGTTACGTATTCTCTCTGTTTTAATGATCCGGATAACGTTCATTGTGTCATCTGAATACATCCATAACTGCATGAATTATTATGATGCATAAACAAATATTTTTATAAGTATATATTATAAGTCAAATTTAAACATACCTCGTCTTGGACTGGAATCAGTTTCTGTAAATGTTCCCGAAAGCAAGATTCAGGATCTACCCTCTCAAGTCCTCCAAAGTTTCTTTTTATCGCATGCATCATCTCGTGCCAAGTTGGGCCTTTATTTGACTTTTCAACAAAACCACACACCATTTTCACCAAACTGAGTATGACAGAATCATGCATTCTTTTATAATTTTAGGGCTTACCATATCATTTCCGAAATGCCTTTAGTTTTTGTCCACTTCATATGTTTCACGCTATTGTAAGAATTGCATTACATTAATGAAGTCTTGTGTCATTTTTATATAGATACGAGTCTATCGTTTTTTGTGTGCTATGACTTTGAAGCTATACTTTTATATTTCATCACAACTCACTTCTTATGATCTGCATTAGCGGACAATGTTTGAAAATATTGCCTTCCCTGCGATGCTCTGTTTTGCTTTTGTTAGATAATGAGTAATTGTCAATCATTTGTACAATTTTAACGCTGTGGAATTAGCATAGCTAAACTGAGCCGATATCTATTTTTGTACAAGTCAGTTCATTTAGTATGACACCCAAATAAATATTTAGTTTATAACAATTTCAATTTGATAATTTCACCCAGCATTGCTGATACTGACCCTATGCCTTACATAAATATGTAGCAAACCATTTAATAGAATGATCAACACAATATTAAATTTCTGTTGGATTGTGAAAAGAAATCAAAATTGACCCTAGTGTTTATTCAAAAAATGAAAATAACAACTTTATCAAAATGTCAGTGTCTGACCTGTAGAAGTCCCGTAAACCATAGAATTCTCTCATTTCCTGGGATGCTTTCTTAAACAGTTCTAAATACGCTTTTGCCATTGGTTCAATTAACTCGTCAACCGTCCTGTCCATTTTTTCATTTATCTGACAAATTCCTCTGTAAACGTAAATATAATTTATGTGGCATGTTCACATAGAACGTTTAATGCACGAAGTTATAACGAATTATTTTAAGCATAAATGCTTCATAAAATACACAATTTGCTATATACAATATGAAATATGCCAAGCATAATATTAATTAATATAACCATAAAAAACATCTGTTTACATATTATTTAGCAGTGTCTTAGATGAGAAGCTACTGACTGCTGGTGCCAACGCTATTCTGATTAACGTCTTTTTTACACAGGGATACATTTGCTTTTTACACCTCTTTCAACAGATTTTTTTAGTTATGTACAATAGTCCATTTACCAAACATGTGGTCCTTGGTTTGTTTCAATCCAGTAATACGATGTTCTTCTACAAAAACTAAAAACTCCCCTACATAAATTAGAGGCGAAGGCCAAATGACTTTAAGTAAAAAATTACGGAGAACTCACTCACCTAGAGTCTTTGCTAGGTCTTAGCCGCTTATGTCATTCCGAACTTATGATATTGGACAGAACATATTTTCTAGATGTGAGCAACATACCATGGAGTGCACATAATATAATTTGTTTATACAAGTTCATAGGGAAGACTGGCCTTGCTCAGCTGTGGTAAATCTTTGCCTAAGGTCGTTATTATAATTTCTATTTAAATAAGTGGTATATTATAAATAAAAGTGATTACGCAGTGATGATCAAGTGATGACAATAGTGCTTTTTTTACAAATAATAAGTTAAAACACCAATATACTGACATGTTGCTGATACTTATATACCTTGCACTTCTTTTAAGCTCTTCAATATCTGGTACATCACGTTGAACGAGTATCCCACGGTTCATCTTTGCTGGATCAAGTGCCCAGTTTGATATACCAATGAAAGCAACCTTAAACATAAAGATATATGTTTATGGAATTTCACCTATAGGGCATTATAACAAAAGGACTAAGCACAATTGTGGCAGTACTATTTTAATGTCATTTGAATTAATACGCAATTTTGAAAACAAATGGTAATTCATTATATCTAAACAACAATGTATATGAACCAGATTTTAGACATATTCACCTTCTTGTAGGCTTCAGGAATTTCATCACCTTGGCAACCATCTTCAAGCAAGGGATGGAGGGTCTGGATTAGAGTATAATAATAAGTATCATAACAACAACAACAACAATGATACAAAACATCAAGCTTTCATGAAAAATAAAAACCCACAATTCGAGTACTAGAAACAGAAATTGGTATGTTGGTTCCATTGCCTTTCCCTATCACCAGTTTTTAAGATTATGTCTTACTATTAACTACATTTTTCCGGTTTTATACATAAGTTTATTGATTACTATTTGGTGGTTATTTCGAATTCTGATTTAAATAATTTAGTTACTGAGAGCAATGTCAGTCTGAGGGTGCTTGTTTATTCGTACTGGATTACATTGTATTTCTTATTATGTACGTAATGGCTAATTTCTTTTAATGATTAATTTAGTTACTGTCTACATAGTCAATTGATGTATATAATGTTGATTTGGAAATCAATGTTCATATAGCGATTAAAAATGTGATGTTAGCAAGCTGTTAAATTGATTGAACACCCAGTATTTTTATCGACAGTTCCAAGACTAATTCGATGTATGGTAGTAAAAAAATATTTCTTCATGTTTTAGAGGTATGTTAAATTTTCTTTTCCCCATGATCAATTCTTTGACTTGATATAATATTCATGTAATCCCCCCCCCCCGTTCGGACTACTGTTCCTTGATGTATTCCATCCATTAATTTTACCCCCTGTTCGTCCTCCTGAATTTCAGTTATTTTTCTTTATGGTCTGCCATCATGTTAACCCTAGCACCTTCTCAGTGCGTTTTGTGGACTGTGGGTCTGTGTGGGGGGGAATAGTTGTGTGTATTTGGAATTCACTGTCTCCTTTAAAACGTGGCTTTATTTGATATTTCTTAGAGACAAATAACGATTGAATAAGTATCTGACGTAGTGAGTATAATTTATACAGTAACATTTCAGGTAAATTCCGTACAAGATATTTTTGAAGCGTAAGCACGAGGTAGTTTTTTTCGGGTTCTTATTTTTACTGTCTAACTAAAACTTATTATGCCTCTATACTTTTTACCTTCAATGGCATTCTTGGACTGTCCTCGGCAAGTCCTACCTCATCTAGAACAACGACAGACACATAGTTGTTTAAATCTTTATCTTTCTGTAACAGAGCACATTGCCTGAATATTCCTACAATACCATCTGGCGTAGATAATGGACTGCACTGGAAGGAAACCATCTGTGTCTGAAGTTATCGAAAAAGTTTAAGTAATTAGTCAGTGGTATATCTCATTATAAGACATATATAACACTGGCAGAAATCTCACTTACTTATGTGTCCCAATGCCACTATTCTATATCACCAATGCAGGTGTCGAAACTAACTGACAATAAAACTTATTCAACAATACAATAGTGTCAAGGCTATGAGAACAGTGTTCTAAATCTTGTACAACAACATATTTAATGATGTCACTAAAATGAAGTATGACTGAGCTGACTTTATGGACAATCATTTTAAAGAAATATATATCAAATATGCTACTGACACGTATATATGCAATATACAGAAAACAAGAATTGAATAATTAAGACAAAAACACATTGACCATTAAAATAAACGAAAACGATTATTAACTCCTACATTTACCAAAAGCAAACTCAAGACATTTTTCTTTCCAAGTACGTCAACAATTTATGCATTAAAATTATTATAAAATCATCAGCAATTTGCGTAAGGTATCAGGAAACGAAAGAATTTATATTATTGTAAGAACACTTGTTGGGCTTGGCATTTTCTCATTTTGGAATTCCTGCAGATCTTGGATTTTATTACAATTGAACTTTATGTTGATTTGCCTAAAAACAGAATGCCAACTCATACTGTTCAAACCCTAGTTGCAGTATTTAGTACCAGGTCTGTTTCTATGACATCTGCTAATCAAACGATATGTTGTGCAATGTTGACGAACTAGCGAATCTTAATATCATCTTGCCTGTTTAAATTCTCTGAATAGAGCTCGTGTTGTATTACCCTGCATGGCATCTGATACGATAGTTTTGGCCAGAGATTTGGAGCTTCCAGGTTTGCCAACAAGAAACAATGGAATACGTAGCTCTATGCAAACAACCATCATGAATACATTTTCCTTCAAAGCCATGTTACGTGCAATGTTCTTTTCCAGTTTCAGTTTCTCAAGAAAGACATCTTGGCAACTAAAATAAAATGCATCATAATAAGACAAAAAATGTCATCACTTTCATGTTAATTACAAAGCCATGTTTAATAACGTATTTATTGAAATAAAATCGGACATCCTGAATACAGTCTACATTACCATTCTATTTCACTTTGAATTTGGTCTTCCCCATCATGTAATCTGCAAGGTGGACCAAAGTATTGGGCGATAAATGCACGGTACTCTGATCTACTTCTGAGACAAGACTGGTAACACACACCGAGAGCAAGGATCAAGGATCTCGTTATATCATCTACTGCAGCAATCTAAAACGTAACAACAAAACAATATCCACGTAAGTTTGTATGTAGCACTGTGTTTATCAGTATCATACTCTTTGATACTTGAATTAGTATGCATCAACTGATAAAGAATTTGGTAGAAAATTACAGGCATATTAAAAACAAACCTTGGTCTAGAATCATAACATATACTTACAATCAGCAATCTAATCATAACATGTATTCATATTAGTCGTATACTGCCGAAAATGCATTATATTGCATCCCTAAATATTCTTTTTGGTCCAATTTCTTCAAGATGCTAGTTTGGTCATGAGGTATAGGGGCAGCTATTGGTGTTAGCGCCACACCCCAAACTAACAAGTACCTCCAGATAGCATATTAATATCATATCTCTTAGAAATGGACCTCTAAGAACCATCGGCACTCATTTAACATTTTTAACACTCATATGTCCACTATCAGTTCTGTTAGTGTAAATGTTGTAATTTAAGATTTTACTGCCGAGTGTAAGGATCCTTAATAATCCTGAACCCTGATCATAGCAACTTATGCTTACGTTTATAGCGTTTAGAATAGTTGTGTACAATCTGAAGCTTCTAATACAACTGTACATGTATATTGCCTATTACAATTTCACAAGAACAATCTATTGATCTATTATTTGAAGTGATGTCCACGCTTTTAGTATATATACCTGTGGTGCCATCACAAACAATCGTTTCTTTGGTGATGCTTCATTCATGCCGTACAACATTCTATCCATTAGATTGTACAATGTACGTTTACCAAGACTTTGCTGATGGAACCAACTCATCACAGTAAGGACACGATCAACATCTCGCAATGACACGAAACTGCATTCATTCTGGATAAAAATCATATGGAGGTGCAAAACTACCTTTAATTCATTATTGCATTGCAGGCAATTTTAGAAAATGTATAAATACGTTTTATAACAATATGTAATTTATGTACTGTCTGATACCATTCAAAAATCTTTGATAAAATTCATTAACAATACACTCTCTTCTAAATCAGAGTCAAGAACAGAATCAGAATTGTCAGTTTTTTCATTAAAGGAATTGTGTTTCTCAGAGCATCCTTCAGCCGAGAGCGATATTGTGGAGTATAAATAATTAACATTTACTAATGTGTAACAGATAAAGTGGTTGGTCGTGTTTAATTTATTGAATTATTATCGGCGTGCAAGATTGCTTATAGTGTAATTAAAATTAATGCCAAACTATTTTAATTTTAAGGATGTATTTATTAAATCTTGATTAAGGTAAAACTTTCAGTATTGGATTGTGGTTAATAGGCTGTTGACAATAATGAGCCACATCATGATGTCATAGTTTTATGTATTCTTTGTATTTTTGAAAAATGTTGTGATTGCAGTCCTTTTAAATCCAGATATGACAAGCAACCTTATTTTTCCTAACAAACGCATCTCAAAACACCGATCCAATGCATATAATAGGGTCCAAAAATGGAAACAAATCGGTTTTTAATTGTCTTTAAAGTCTGAATACAACTAATAATTAATGACAATGCACATATCATTTACACTGACTCATAAATTACATCAGTTAACGGGTCAGTCATCTATTTCTCACTCTCTCTAAACGTAGTTGTGTATCGGCATAGTTACCCGTTTAAGTCTAGACTAGATGCGCCTGAGGACACGGATGCCCCCACTATTGTTAGAATACAAGTACGTTTTTTCCAAAGTCATAATACATTTTAAGCAATTTTAATTGGACAACCTAGGACAACCAGGTGGGAATTAATGGAAGGAAGGAATACATCACAGGACATGTCAAAACAGCTGGCAACAATCGGCCAAAAGTGGGGAGAAAATAACATGAACACTATATCAAGTGAAAGAATTGCACCGAGAAAAGAGAAATGTAACATACATCTAAAACACAAATAAAAATAAAAACCATACAGCCTTGGAACTGTCTATAAAATAATGGCGGTTTATATCAATTTAACAGCTAGCTAACCTCACACTTGATTGCTATATGGTCTTTGATTTCCAACACATACAAATTAGTTGAAGACGGCAGTAACTAATCACTAAATGCAATTAACCATTACGTACATACCACAAACACATAATAATGCAGCACGAAGAAACAGGTAAGTGACTATATTATTCACATCAGAATGCGAAATAACAATAAAAAATCAATAACCTAATGTACAGTCAACCGAACCTAATGTACTTAATAATTAGAAAGAATTAAATATTTATCAGAGATATTGAGATCAGAAGTAATATTATTATAATTAAAGACTGCATTGCGTATAGGTTTATTGTATTTCAGGTTTGAAAAATTATGAGAGTTCCCAATAGCCAATTATATGGCATTGTACTTTTGAAATGCTATGCACCTTATATGTGATAGTTTCTGTTTGACTTATATGTTTTTTCTATTAATTTTTTCATTGTTATGGACGATACTGTAATTTTGGTCAATTCGATTTAAAACTGCACATATTGTCTGAGCAGCAGGTAAATGCATAGGAATTATACAAAGCTATCAAATGCAGAAAATAGTGTTTTTCTGTTTTGTGTAATTTCGCTATGCGCAAGAAATTGGTTTGTATCTATAAATAACAATGGAATATTCAGACGGACAAGAGTGTAAAGACAATAAAACATTCGCCCATATGCTGAAGGGCACGTTTTGTGATTATACTCACATCGTATCTTCTCATGAATGCCTGTGATGCCGTTAGTACAGCACTTACAACTTCAATCAAACCAGGAATATTAGGTAAGTCCTCCTGTCGTATCTACAAAACGTAAACATGCTATTTCAACCGTTGCATAGTGCAAATTAAGTGACCGTTCAGTGTTCTTTTTGGATAGAATGTTTGATTTCCTTTCATATGGGGTAATGATTAATTTTGAGTATATCTGTAGACGAGTGACATGTTGGGCAATTATTTTATTAATCATTCAATCATTTTATTTATTTTGAGTATATCTGTAGACATGTTGCAACTTTTACCTCCCACAATCAAAGGAAATTCCAATAAAACATATTAAGTTATTGTAACAAACAATACATGTATTATTTGGCTACCTTCCGTTACCTCTAAACTTAAACTGTTTTTGTACATGAATAGGACAAATGAAGCCGACTTACATATCTTCGAACCATCTGTCTGATGTATAGATCCTCAACTTTTGCATTCAGTTGTCCGAAATCCCAAACAAGAGGTAACATACTATGTGGTAAAGGTTGTACTCTGTATACAAGACGTCTCATTGGTACACGACCCAATCTGTCTGTTGTATTATCAGCATCAACGTGATATCCTAAACCTGCTTGTTCTAGCTTCTTTATTAGCTCATCCGAATGCCTTTTGAAAGAAAAGATACAATTAATCATTAACTCAGATAATGGTTATTCATACTAAAAAAAAACACAAGGTACACAACCATTTACATCACCTGGTGTAATTTACAGATATTGGTACATAAATAGTGACACATTATTAGTTGATAGAATTTAATTGAATCGATTCTTCTTTGCCAAAGATGAGTTTAATTCATTTAAGGAATAAGCGACAATTTTATGTGTATCCAGTAACCAGAGGCTGCAGACAATATAGAACATTATAAAAATAATTCAACGTTAAAAAGTTATAACATTTATGTCTCACTTTCTGTATGGGTTGCAAGCTGCGACAATCTTCAATGATTCACATATTTGTAATTTTGTTCCGGACAAAGTTTTATCGCACATAATCTCCTTGATCAGGCCTATTGCCTCAGTAGTGTTTGCTTCATCAAAAAACAACACCGTGTACATATGCTGGTCAATTATCGTAGCATTCATCCTTGCTTTTATATCTGCTTGTCGTACAGATCTTTCTATGTCTGCTTTGGTAGTACCACCGTGTACCTAATGTATGAAAATAGTAAACGAATGTTCCGAATCAAATTGAACTAATATATTTAGGTCTTCATTGATCTAATTTAAATTATTATAAATTTAACTCTGTTAGTAAAAGAGAGAATAAGTTGCTACAGGGAATGCAACATACATAAATCAATGGGTCCTCATACAGACCCGAGGTAAAACAACAAAACACCAAGCACTGGGGAGGTGCAAGGGTAAATATGCAAGTACCGGTGCAAAGAACCATAAAGGACAACTAAAGAGAATTAATTATGACGAACAGTATGTATGTATCAGTGGCTCGATTTAATGGATGAAATATATCCAAGGACAAGTCATGACAGCTAGCAAAAATAGGCCGAAAGGAAGAGAAAAGAACATGAACACTATATCAAGTGAAAGAAGTGCAAATTTTGAAAGGAAAATTTGACATGCATCTAAAAAATCAATAGAAATAATAACCATACAGGGATTTACAACCTTGGAACAGTCAGTAAAATCAATTTAACAGCTAGTTAATACCAAACTAAATCGATATAAGGTCATTGATTTCGAAGACATACACAGAAAATGACTAAGTCGGCAGTAACTAATCATTAACAGAAAACAAACACAACTTGTAACACATCAGAATGCGAAATAGCAACAAAATATTAAATCAATAACCTTATGTAAAGTCAATCGGAAAAATGTAGTTAATAATTATACATAATCTTAAATATTGGTGAAAGGGAAAGGCAATTTGAAATAAAGACAAATTGAAATATTGTACAAAATATATATTGAGAAATATGTATTGAGAAAATAAAACAAATTTACGAATTTTAAGGTCCTACTAGCATACATGTTTGTGTAAATACTAAGATATATTTTTAACATTTTTATCGTTACTAATATTATCCTGTTACCATCTCGTGGGAGGTACACATCTCAATTAATATGGCCCCCATATAATAGTAAGTAGAGTAAATGTTGTAGTTGAAATATGAAACATTGTCAGAATGGTGATCTGCATGAAATCTTAATCCAAATCATATTAAATGTTCAAATCATAGTTCAGTTTGCCCAACGGTATGGTAAAGTCTTACCTTCATCAGTACCATGTTGTTAACGTCAGCGCCTGGTGGTACTTGTAAAGCACACATAAATTTTATCAGACGAGTTTTACCACAACCTGTCTCTCCCATTATGATAACAGGAATGCCACATCTAAGATTGAAAAATGAATATAAAAAACAAGCAGAAAAGTACATACACAATGCGTGAAGCCACTTCCTTATATATTAAAGCATGAAAACATATTGAAATATATATATACATGACGAAAAGGGCATTGCAAATTGTAAAAAATAATGGAAAATCATAGATACAATTATATTGTACTGCATTGTATCATTGATACTAATACTTGAACACATGACCAACAAATATTATGCTTATTCATAAATATGGATATGCTTTTATTTTTCATTATACTCAGATCAAGCAGATTACAGACTCTTGCCATTCTTACCAAAACCCAGATTGCAGTTGATATTTCAACGTCAAAGACGAACTATTTGTGTCCAGTGTCGCACTATTAAATCATCATCCTGTAAGATATTATAGTTAACGCTTAATCTATTTACCTAAATCTCATGTAGATAGCAAGCATTTTCTTCACATTGTCTGTTGTCAGCTCATAGGAATCATCCGGATCATGGGGCAAATCTATACCCATCACATTACACAACTTAAGGATCTTCTCATGCCTGGTAACATGGAGTAAAGAGAGAACAGTACATTGAGTTGTAACGAACAAGGATCAACATAGCATAATTATATTAGTGATGTGTATATGCGCTTTACTACTTTGGATTATTTGTTACAGAGAACCTGGCCCCGATATCACGTAAATACTTAAGTATGAAGTCGGTAATTGTCTTCAGTATATTTGTCAATTGTTTCAGCTTGTGCTATCGAAAGGTTTGGAAGTTTTGACTTCTGTGCGAGATAAATTGGGTATTTGTTCTGTTAAGATGAAATACTCACCAGTATCTATAGGCAAACAAGCTATAGTGTCTTTTATTAAAAGATGTTTATAAAAAAGATGATTCAAAAAGACGAAATATGGTCAAATTGTTCTCTGATGGTAAATCTATTCAATAAATTTCTAATATCAAAACATAGGTTTTAAGAAAAATCATTTGATAGCCAATTAAACTTATGAAGAGTTTTTTTGCTTAGTCAAGTAAAATCTTAAGTAATTTTGTGAAATCAAGGCCTGAACATTATAAAAGCATAGTATATTAAAATAGATTTCGTGGCTTTAAATTAAATCTGCATCGCAGTGTTTTAATGTTCTACCTTGGAAGGTCATCAAAGTTTTCAGTTACTGGAACTTTGTTATCATAAAGAGCTTTAGACAATTCTTTGTCCATGATTTTTTCCACTAAAACAGTTTTAGTTTGTGTGTCAATCAAATTCCCTGTGTCTTTATCAATGTAGAATCCAAGGAAAGTGAATGTTGATCTGTCAGAGTTGAAGAATAAGTATGGATGGGGACTGAAAAAAAAGGTTATGTTCATTTATTATTCAAAACTGACAAACAATACTAAGTTATGGTCAATTAAATACAAGGTTATATTCAAATACAATTATTGAGCAGGGAACATCCAGCATGTCATTTTAATACAGCTTCAGTTTTGCTTTATGACTTGTCTCAACGACCTGTGATGCCTGTATTGTGAATGAACATTCGTTGTGTTATTCCAAGCTTCATATTGTGATGATAAGACATGAAGTCATTTTATTAGAGTTGTGCAAAGTTCTTCATTGTACCCAATGTCAACATTTTATTATGTTAACGTAATAATCTCTGCTAATTTTTATTATATTTTGAACCATAGACATTTCTGTGGGAGGTCTTGATTAGTGAATGTAGTCTTCTTTGTGTTTCTCTTTCTCATGTCCCATACTGTTGTAGATTGCATATACCGATGCAATAAAAATCAAGACTATATCTATAGAAACAACGCTGTTATTGCCCAATCTTCCATGCGAGCATTTACACAAATACAGCATTTACATAATAACAGTTTACAAATTTCATCATGTTATCAATATGAAACAAATATAAATATATACAAGGAATAAACATAAATGTAGAAGGAATATGCCATAAGAACATATTTACAACACAGATACACAATTCAGTTGTTTGAAAAAAATGATAATTTAACATGAGTGAAGTGTTCCAGCAACAAATATTTATGTTTGAAGGCATTTAAATTTTCAGCATTTTGAATACTTTCGGGCAAGGAATTCCAATAAAGAGTATGTGTACATTTTAAATTTAAGCTGCATGAGCATAAAGCATTCAGAAATGGTAACATAATAAGTGAAATATCTTAAATGGTCTCACGCACTGAGTCTGTAATTAAAAAACATTTGACAAGTGTGATATCAATGAAACATTGTGGTAACTACCTGCTTTCCCAAGTTCTCCTGAACTGAAATGGTTTTAGTTCTTCAGGAATATTTACATCCCTATCGTCACCTTCGTCTGCTTCAGCAGCATCTGCAAAATTATCGAGTTCTTCTTCACTACCTTGGTTTCCTGGTGATTCTTCACTCATGTTTAACGAGCGAGTCGCAAAATCCTAGAAGAAGCATACACATATAACGAACTTAATTATGTCGTATAGCAAAATTTGTTCAGCCATAAAAGTAAAGGGCTGTTTTTTATCTGCAAACAATTTAATATATTACCTAGTCCATCACCAATAACAATAAAACCGACACAACAATGAAACTTGAGCCTACATGAAATTTCCATGAATAAGGATACTAATATAAGTACTGTTCACTCCACAATTATGGTATTTCAATAAGACATCAAACTTACTCAGACTTGAAATTCCTAATAAACACTTCTTTTGTGAGTGTATTTAATCTTCAATGTAACTTATGGTTGCACATCTGCTACACATATATATTAGCCAATATCAAAGAGATATAAAATATTTTACCTTTGACATTTGTATAAGGAAACGAAGAACAAATTTCGAGAATCCAGGGAGGTCCTTGGCAGCAGCAGTGCCAGTAAAAGCACTTCTTTCAAAATCGAGCAGTTGAGTGTTTAGAAACCACACAAAATGATGCAGTTCAAACCAGGATGGGTCATGCACTCCACAATGTCTGAAAATTCAACATTGTTTTGTAATATATTTTGAAAACAAGAAACAATGTTAATTTGGTCAAATACTCTACAACTGTATATATTGAACAAACAAATGAAATCCCAGTTCTTGTACTTATCGATATTAAGAAGTTGTGTAGAACTAACATTAATATAAGAAAGGAATTCGATTAAAATATATAGATGTATTATAACAAACTTTACCACACTTGGATCAGCTTTATATTCTTAATGAGGCTTTTGCCACTGACTGTTTCAAGGCAGTACTCCTTTATGTTTGTGTCTTGTGTAACTTATGAACAGCTGTTTATGTATACATTTGTTTACTGTCATATCTCATTGAGTTTTTGTGGTTGCTGTGTACTTCGTATGTGGCATTTTCTGCTCGACATTTGTATTCATTTTCAAACTATTATGTTTATTCATTAATCCCTACCTTAGCAGAATTTGCAAGCATACTTCTGGAGTTTCCACGGGTTGGAGAGGAGTGTCGGGATCGTGTGTATGACCCCCAAAAGGTAGTGCCCTTTCAAGATTGTAAAGGTACTGGAAAGGTCGCTGATAAACTTCACTCACAAATAGCTGATTGTCAAATAACTGGTCTGACATTTTCTGTCCTACAATAATAATTTCTATTATATGATATTTCCTATCATTTGTATATATATATATTAATGATACAACACTATAACTGTATTAATTGTTCAAGGGCAAGTTTCAATATCAATTCTTTTTAAATATCAGACAAGTTACAAATCGTAAATTTACTAGTCAAACGTAACATTTGTGATACAGTATTCATTGTTATTACTTTTTCCTTTCGTTTTCATATGTGTATATGATTGAAGACTTTCAGCAGGAGATCTACATAAACAGTCTGGTAGAATGGAAAACATTCTATGCACGTAGTTAGAACCAAGTTTTGTCTGAAATAAAATAGAACGAAGTTATCAATAACATTGCAATGAATAGAAGGTCTTGTTAAATGTATAGCAAAATTAAATTTATTTGCAGTAAATACCCCTTAACATATGTGTAGAACTATGGGCATTTGAGCAATACTATCACCTCGAAACACAGATAGATACACTGATTTAACCATCATGGATCCACAGAAAGATGACATTACAATTCATAATAACACAATTTGATTAAGTTAATGATGATAACCTGTCTTGAAGGATCTATCAATGGCCAGGTCTCTATCAGATACAAGTCCATTGGTGACTTTCTCCATACCCAGCCTGTTTTGTCTGTCAGACATCCAAGTATCAATAGATTGAACAGTAAGTTGTCCACACCATGAAGAACCTAAAATATCGCATGAATATATATGGTACAAGAACTGTTATGCTGAATAGAACTTGCTTGTTTGATTATTTTAATGTATCCTACATTGTGACGGGTTAGGATAGATGACAATGCAAATATTTGTTGACATCAATGTTCTTTCTTATTTTAAAGATGAACTTTGAATAAGTTAACATCATTTAATACACACTTTCATTTTTGCATAACAATGATGAACGGCCAATAACAATAAGTATCTGTAACATAAGGAAGGTTATAATTAAATGGCCTTGATAAGTTTTAATGATGACAATAACATATAAAAAGTAATATAAAAAAGTCTAATAATTAAACATGTTGGGGAATGTGGTAAAAATGTAGAAATACTAAGCATTTGAATACCTCTTAAATCAAAGTAAACAGTTTAAAGGGTTCAATGCTACATTTAGATTATAGTTATGAAATGTGCATATGTTATTAAATATGTAATGGTTAATTGCTTTTAATGATTAATAATTTCTCTCCACTTAGTAAACGCACATATGTAGTAATTAATTAGACATAATAATAACACATATATTAAATAGCGCAGTATATTAACCTCATGAGAAATGTCGATATGAAATAATCTAGCTGACACTTCGTCTGGTTTGAGAGTATGTTCCAAAAACCTTTCAATGATATAGTGATTGTCAGTATTTCTTTCTTGTAGCGGCACAGATATTGTTACCATTCGACCACGTCCATTGAGTCGTGTCAGTTCCTCTTCCCGCCTCAGTTTGTATAGAGTCTTCCCAACACCTGCTCTTGTTGATTTGATAACACGCACAGAAGAACTGCAATTAAAACAGTAATTGTCAAACAAGAAATATAGAATTCAATATAATATACAGTAAACACTCCTATAAAACAAGTGAATCATTTTCTGTTTATTTTCAATTGCAAAATAACACAATACACATTCTTGATAATCTGTAGAAAGAATTCAAGACATTAATTGTTCTTATACTATGTGATATCACTTTTCAAATTTATCACCAGTTCATGGTCCTTATTCACAAATATTTAAGGCTGAACTCTTTACTTTAGAGTGTTGAATGTTCTTTTGCTCTTTCCTATGTTTGTAAATAATTCCCTTCAATAGTTACAAATTTATCATAAAAAAGGACCCAAATTGATAAGTAAATTATTATAAGTTTCAGAACATTCCCTACCAATTTTCAAAGTCAACATCCATAAATGGAATATTGAGTACACATAATGAAGTATATCAACATTTTAATAGAGTTGACAGACGTAGATAAGTAAAGCATTTACTATTACAGTGATGTTGAAGAGAATAAATTAGAAATTTAAATAGGATTCACAAAAACAAGAGTGCAGCATCATTAGAATCACTTACTGGTCCATATCAACAAATGCAGCAGGTTTCATACTAGAGTCTGGCCTGTGTTCTACTGTTAGTTGTTTGAACAATTTGTCTCTTATATCATTCATATTGACATGTAGATATTGTCTTTTGTACTTGTCCAAAGAAGATATAAATGTTGATCTATACTCATTCTCCAAGCCACAGATCACAACAAGGCGATATGTCAAATCTACAGTAACAATAAGAGTTGGTCAATCAATGAAACATACATACTGGTCCCGAGAATTTTTTATGTTTTCCATATATTAATTTCTACATGTCACTAACAACTAAAGCAGTGTAGTTTTACATACAAAAACAGTGCAACGGACTACTTTAGCCATGCAGACCACCACACTTATTCATTAAACAGCTTTAGTACAATCAAATTATACATAACTCGGGCAATTTTACACTACTAATTTTGCAGGTCTGAAATAGACGTCAGTCTTTATTCTCATACTTAGTGCTTAAACAATAGCAAGTTACGACTGAACCTCACGCCCCCCCACCATATTTTTGAAAATACAGTTAAACGTGCTATCTAGGCCTAGCTGCATGTATATAGTTGTTTTCAATGCACATTGCTATACTTCAAGCTCACTTGTTAATCTGCAGTAATAAGATTTTTGTTATTTTTGTTATTGTCTCTCATCCACAAAACAGCCAAACATTATAATATTATTATTTACTAAAGTATTTGTTTCCTCGGATAATGCCCTACTCATCAAATCAGCATAACTAATAAGACCAAGTACTATGTATAGGAAAATTAAAACCTTTATGATGTGTCTCTTGCACGTGCTGTTCCAAACATCTCTCGGCAAACTCACTAACATCATAATTCAGACATTCAGCATTAACCAAACAATGAATCTTGTCACTACCATCATATATTGCTCTCCGCAAAAATATGTCCACCTGAAAGCAGTAAATCAGCACTGTTTTAATATGTTTGCAAGCTTAACATTTACATTGGAATTGATGATTACACCACACGTTACTATGATTTAAGCGCTCCAACATCAGTCAAAGAAGGATGTGTCAAAGCAATGTTAGTTTAAGAAGTATAGTTGATCCATACATAGTTGAGAATAACCTTATTGTGAACAAGATTTCAACTGGTAAATATATTCCAAAGAGTGTTTTTATTGGCTGACCACTTCAAAGTTTGTTTAAAACGTTTGCAAGAAAATAAAAATTGACTGTAGCAATGTAAGTGAACATTTAGCCAAGACTGACCACAAAGGAAAGAAATTGTTCCTCTAGCAGCCAAAGTATTATTTGTCATTAAGGACAGAAGAACCGAATGAACTACACAGCCCACACAATGATATATAAATAGTACTTACACTTGATGATTTGAAAGGAATTGAATAAGAATGGCTGAGCTAATACTAACTATATAATATAAATGGATATATCTTTAATAACAAATTATCTTATATTTATTGTATGCTGTGAAATTAAACTAAATAAATTTGAATAATTATATAATTAAAACAATACCTCATCTTTTGTTGTATCACTGGTGCACAAAATTACTTCATCTGAATGTGGTAATGGTTGGGCAGCCTCAGTTAAGTAAATGGACATTGTGGTCAGAAGAACATCATCTACGGAGTGGAATAATTATAATTAACAAGACTTACATGATGGCCCTATATCGTGCACCCGAGTATAGTGACATTTTGCATACAAACATTGTGACCAATCGGGTAGAAATATGACATCTAGAGTGTAAAAAAGGATTTTCTTCAAATTGACCTGGTGACCTAGTTCTTAACCTTAAACTTGACGTACGTTTATAAAGGCATATATTTTTACCAAGTTTCAGAACATCTATACAGCATAAACAACGTTTTACAATGATTTGATCTGTTGACATAGCTTTTAACTCCAGGTGACCCAGTTTCTAACGTAACCAAGATTTCAAACATTTGACCAGGTTTCATAAAGATTGGACAAAGATGTTGCATCTAGAACATAAATAAGACTTAAATATAAAATAGAGAAATACAGCATAACTCAATGGCACATAACTCCCATTTAGCCAAAATTAAGACAACGCTCTTTTAAGTTAACACATCTGTAAACTATGATTATGCTTGGTGATGTAATAAACGAACTAGTAATGTAAACACAGTTGTACATGGCATATTATATATAAAAATTAAGAGACATAACTCTTGATCAAATATACCAATTGGTCCATACTCGAACTTGGCCAATAACTTATAACCATATACATTGTATAGATCTAAGTTTGCTCAAGACAATTTTGGATGCTTGAGTGAACGACAGACGTCAACCAATCAGACGACAGACAGCCAACGATCATAAGACCATTGAGCTCAGGTGAGGTAACACTATTATTGACGCTTCTGGAGAATTGTAAATTGTATAAAAAATTAAAACAACGGTGTTTATGAATTAAATTTAAATAAAACATAATTCATTTATTAGAAATTCTTTCCCTCAACCTTAATATTATTTAAAATTACTCACCACATGGACACATAATTAAATTTGGCTGATCTTCTTTCAACCCAGGTCGGAGGCTCCTGCAAAGTTGTCTTGTGTCTGTTAAACATGAAGGCACAATGATTAAATATAATAATAAACATTTAGTTAACAGAATAAGGTATAATATAAATGTTGTTGATGTGTGTGATGAAACCATGTTTTTCGAAGGTGGTCTTCCCTGCGCAACTAGCTCATTTTTGGAGAGCACCTGAGTGACTGAAATCAAGATTACGATTTGAAAGGTTTTTATTAGTGAGTATCCCCGGGATGCAATATAAACACTGCTTTAACATCCAAAATGCTCCCAAACGTAATAGCCAATGTCTTCTAATAGGCTACCGTTATAAATAAAACATGCATAAATGCGCTACATTTATCCAGAGTTGACAACAGCAAAATAATTAGGAATAAACTTCCAACTGTGAAACAAAAAACAGTTAAGTAAATCCTTCTGCTATATGCTCATTGAACTGATAGCCAAAAGTATTTTAACAGCAGTGGTGTGAACAAACATGGTACTCTCATACCTTTCGCTGCAAGGTGTTTTAGAATAATGGCCAACTGTTCCAGGCTGATGAAGTCACGTATGTTGGAAGTTATGGAGACAAGAAATGTCTCCCATAATTCTTGAAGTTCCGTCAACAGCTTTGCTATTCCTCTCAGCGAAGAATGTTCCCTAAAATCAAATTGAATTCATTCACACATTTTGAGGAGGGTATTGTCATATCTTCATTTATAATTACTTGTAAATCACAAAAGGGCATATTTACCTATAAATGATATCTTATGAATAAAAGTCAGAGAAAAAAATAAACTGAAAGATGCAATGACCAAGCCTTTGATATCAGTTGGGAGGAACTGTCTAGTGTTTCTATGTATGCTACCTTTTGTTTACTCTACTTCGACATAAAGACTATCATATAAAGCAATATTAATTGCAAAACAGGTAATACATGTATACCAATTTCCAATTATGACATATTATCATGTTAACAATAAATCAAAATACATACCTCGGTTTCTTCAATTCCAAAACATTTGTAGCAATCAAAGTCTGTATGTCAGTTTGAGCCTCACTCCACCTTTCAAATGTTGTGTTCTGTGATTCACTTGTATCATCATCGGACATGGCAGGAGTTTCATTGGTCATACACCATAAAATTCCTACAATTATTAACACATATTAAGCGGTTACTACTATACCGGCCACTATTACTGAAATGATGCTTTTGTGAGCCATTTAAGGAAACCAAACCCATCCTATATTGAAAACGTCTACCAAATCACTTAAATTCTGACCACTGGCTACTAAGAAGCAATATTGTTTTACATTTCATTGTCAGTAAACAAAATAAGCCCTGACCCCTATTGGTGAGTGGTAAAAGTGATTGCATCCAACTAGGTAGGTGGTCATCCAAATATCATTCATTTTCTCCTGACCAATATAAATTTACCACACTGTTTACAGGAAATATTTTTATTTAGCTCAAAAAGTCATGGAAAGAAATAATTGAAACATTGTGTAGCAAAACAATGATGATTGACAATGACATGCAATACAACAGATTATGCTCACAATAGTCATAGGTGAATTATGATGATATCCAATTATGTCTACAGTTGTATTACTTGCATTTCTTTTCTCAATTTTAATATCATGTACCTAAAAGGTATTTGTAGGATTACCAGGTATCAGTGTTTGGGAAATAATGCAAAAAAGAGGTCTGATAAACCTTGAAGAAAAATACATGCAGATTGTTTAACTTAAACACAGTAGATAATTTACCATCATCAATATTATTTGGATCAACATGTTGCAATGCTTGTAGAGCTAAACATCGGTCATGTCCAGCTTCAATTAATTCTGATATGAATTTCTCTTTTTGGTCGTAATCCTGTGCATCATTCTCTAGGGGATTGGCGATGAGCTCATCATTATCACATTCATCATTAGCAGTTTCATTTCTTATTTCTTCTTTTGCTGCCATTATTGCTTCTTGTAAGTCATCTGTACAATTTATGACAGAATCAGTAATATGCACTAGCACTAGGTATTATCAACAAAGGAAAAAGACATATAGGATATTACATAAGTTGTTGTGAATCACGTGATTTCCGTTTGAAACTTGTTTCCAGGAAACAAATAATAACAACCTTAAACAAGCATTTTTTTCAATTATTTTCTGATAGCAAGTTTAATAATTTTATGTTTTAACATAAATATGATATTTTGTGTATATATTAAATTGCAAACAAAGATTTCGTAAAAATATAAGTTCTTTGCAAGACATATGCAATTATCACATAATTTGAAATATCAACACTAGCTCATGAGGGTGTTTATACGCATGTGAGTCATATTTAATGATATTAAAATGTTATAAACAATATACAAAAAGAAATGATAAAAAACCTTGTGTGCAGTCTAGTTTAACAGCTGAAAGCAAAGGATATATACGACAAGACGGCTCGTCTTCAGTTCCAATTTTTACTATCTCTTTTTGTAAAATGACCAGTTGATCAACAGTGAAGTAATTCAGATGAAGGTATGACTGTCTTTTCTCTTTGATATTATGCAACCATTCTACTAAGCATTTCTCCAGAAATGAAGCAAGCTTTGGAATAAGATCTTTTACATCCTCCCCACGACACAATCTTCCCTGTAGTAAAATATCACCACAAGTATTATTATAACAAGATGTTAATAGGAAGTAACAAAGTGTTTCCCTTTCTTACCAGTTATTCTATACGGTTACATATAAGCATTATTACTTTATATCCTGCGACAAATCATGTCTTATAATTAAAGGATATTTCATATATGATACACACTCAACAAACAATTAACATGCAATACACAATTACAGTTGTGTATAAGCAAACAATCCGCAAGTACCCATAAATCGAAAATAATATTTTAATCAGAATAATGTGAAAGTGGTAATGTTAAATGATTTTGAATTAAAACATGTGGCGAGAATATCAGCTAAGCGTCCTATTTCTTGATCAAAATGGGTTTATTTATATATACTTTTAATTGCCGACAGGGACATCTTAAGAGCTACTTCTTAAAGTCGCAGTAAACTGCTTTGTTGCAACTTCCGACCAAAAACAGTGGTGAAGAAGCTGTTAACAAAAGGGTCGTCATCTGTATTTATGCCCTTTTTCGAGCATTGACATCAAACTCAGGAAATGCTATGCGAAGTAGATTTGACTTTCAGACATCGAAAGTTGGCAATTTATTCTTAATTAGTTTTTGTTGCGTCATGTAAACCAGTAAACTGACTTATCCATGCATTTTGCCATGACATAAAACATATACACTTATATTATCACATTCTCTATTTTATCTGAACTCCCTAAGTGAACGGATTAGGATTAATTTGGAATAAAAGTCTTGAAAGTCGTAGTGCTTATAGCATGTATTTATATTTAATTGCATTTTTGTTAATCTTAAATATTTCCACCCGTGAAACTTCTAAAATTACCCCAAAAATGTCCACTTAAACAGTATTCAAATAAATGGCGATTGATGATTAATTTATGTTCATGTGCTTTATGCCAAGTTACCATATTTGTTATGCCCGTGTTTTGCAATGCTTATATACAGGAATTCAACAATGTCAGCAATGATAAATATCTATTTCATAAAATGGGTAATTATTAATCAATCGCCATAAACTGAACTTGGTAAAATTTTATGTATTTTGTATTTCAAATTTTACATTTCGAAAGCTTCCAGACTTTAAATAATATAGAATATACTTTACTGCATTAACTGTATCTCAACAAAGTTCAAAATAATTTGGATTAATGTTGAAATGCTGTTTTCAATATGTGATAAATACCATCAATTGTTGTGCATTTTCATCTGGTCCAAATTCTAAAAGTGCACATAGTGTACGTTTAGGATGACAGTAAAATGTTGCAGTCCAATCATTAAACAAAACACAACCACATGTAGAAAGTCTTAAATATATGTTGGCTAGTCTTGTAATACTGTCAAATATCTGAAATAACAAAATTGGATAGCAAGATTGTATATTCTGTTATCCGTCTTAGAATAGTTTGTATGATAAAAGTAACTAGAGCTAACACTGAGGGTGATTAATACCCCACAATACCGCTTTCTTAGACATATTTTGAAGAAAATCCAAGGTGGCCACCAGCAGAATATTTGTGTAAACTTTCAGGAAAATTCTTTTGAAAGTTGTAAAAGTAATTCGCTCAACACGTTCTTGAAACTCCACGATGATCACCAATCGGCAATCTTTAAAGTGATCGAAAAACACAATGACACGCACTACAACAACACGTCGGTTATTCGTATGAATGTGCATAAGAAATTCCTTCCACAAGTCTTTGAGAAAATCCAAGATGGCCGCCTGTCGGTCATTAAGGTGATCAGAATAAAATCAGGTCACACACTACAACTCATCATGTAAAATATTTGTGTGAAGTTTCATGAAAATGCCACAAAAGGTGTAGAAGTAGATAGCTTTGTGAAGCGATATTATTATTTATACTTTACATTTCATTTTCTAGATGTAGTACAATATTAATTAATGGACAATAATGGTTGTAAGAGTTCCTCTTCTTGTATGTAAGTAGTTCTTTTATTTATAGAGGCAAATATTCCAATAAATTCTGAAGCTGATTATGTAGAAAATATAGCGCTTGTCAGTTTTTAATAAGGCTCTCCCCAATTACATTTATCCGTAAGATGGACATTTCTATCCCCACACAAAGCCAATAATAACACATATCTTTTTAGTATTAAAGGACACGATTAAATAAAACGACTAACGAATTAAGTTTGTTTGTACCAATTATTATTACTGTAACGCGATGTCGTTATGCGATATAATCAGCAAGATTCTCATCATACACAACGGGTTTAAGAGATTTTGAGGTTTGAGGCCAGAATATATTGTGTTGTCATAGTATAGATACCATTGTGAATCTTTCCACCGAGTCATTTCCTTTTTCATCATGCTGTTTACCAGACTTTCCAGCAACTAACATCAAACGACTTTGTACATCTTGCAGTTGCGAAAATGTATAGCTTTTATGCTCCTTAGATTCCTTTCCATCAGGCAATTGCAGTCTAATTGTGCTCTGTACATCCAGCTAGACATAAAAACACAAATATGAAGACAAAGACACATTATTCATTTTGATTAGACAGAATGCTCATAGTCTTAGCGATATATGCAACCATTGTTAAATTTATAAAAAACAGTCGTCATGTAAAATACATCCTTTTGTGTCCCCTCCTTATGTGTGCTTTCTCCTTTTTCATTTGCCTAGATCTGTCTAGGTAAGTCATGATTTGTGACATGGCTCATGTTATTTATTAATGTAATTATCCGACAATAAATACATTTGACTTTAATAAATAAACTTTGACTTGACTTGAATGTGGTCTTCACTGCTCTACAGTTTGTTTCAAGGTTTATTAATTATGTATGGAATGTATTCACAATTTATATCCTATTCATGTGCCATTAAATAGAGAAACTTTACAATATTTGAGTCTCATTAAACACTGGAAGAATGATGTAATTTCTGTGTATGTATTGTCGTAAATAACTCATAAATACCATTTCCAATTATTGTCATTACCATGACAAAAAGGAACTTCGAAATTAAACTATATATGTTAGACTAGAAATGTTTACATAATCTATCAGAATCAAGGAACATATTTGTATGCCAAGACCATTACTACATACTTTGATTTCGGATACGTTGTTTAACCTTCTGTTAGACCAGAACAATATACATTCTTTTTTACCACAACAAAAATAACACACACGAAAGTTATCATAAGTCTAGCCTATAGTGACTGCACCTGTACGTGTGCAAATAATTATTAAAATATACAACCTGTGTTGCATGAAGATGGTCTAAACGGTAAGCTTTTCTGCCAACTTCATAAATACCAGCAGAATTAATGGCATCTGCTTGCATAAGGGAAGTCAATTCAACTGAGCCAAGGGACTTCTGAATTTCTTTCAACCATTCAAGAATACTTTGAGTAGCTTCCTGGAAAAAATCCAAAGTAGTATACAAGATTAAACCAAATTTAACTTTAAAATGTTACATGTTGATTTTTTAAACGCATAGCAGAATTTAAGTAATAACACATGGAAGCTGAATCTAAACTGACGACAGCGTTAAAAGGTACAATAAATCACTTGTAGTTAGTTCTCTTTTGTTATAAATTGTATAAGGCAATTCAAGTAAAAAGGGAAAGAGACAAATAACGAAGTATTGACAACAATAAAACAAGTATGCACAATCAGTGATATACATGTAGCCCAATCGAGCTATTTTGGCAAAAAAATAATGTTTATATTTCGGTGATGTCGTGATATGAACACATTAAATCATACATATAAAGGTTGATGCTTCCTAAATTTAAATACACCATTAACACATATAGTAAAAACATAAGATTTGTCAGTTTATCGAGCTTGAATTATACACATAATTTTATAACATAACATATGGTGTAGAGTGGTAGTAACATTCATGTATTATTTTCGATAATGCACTTGTAAAATAACAACTCAGGTGCGTGCGACGTCACAACAAAACAAGCGCTCAAATAATGTTGACATTATCAAATATTTATTTTGTACGAAGTATGACATTTTATTTCATTGAACATTTATGTCCTGTTAAGTTGAATTTTGTATGTGATATAATCACTTAAACTCAAATTTTTGATGAGTCGTTTGTTGTTTACCAAAGACCGAATTACACACGTCATGTTTTGCTTGCATGTATGTGTAAAGGTCATGTTTAAGCTGTTATGCGATAAATCAAATCTTGCACATCTGTTCATTTTTATTGAATTTATTAAACCCGTCACCTAAGACCGATTTTATACATAATGGCCACTCATACAATCCTCTATGCAAAGAATTGTGTACGCACATACACTATGCGTTCATGTGTTCACTGTGTCAAAGCTACGAACAACTTCTTCATACAGTATAGTATGTCACTCATGCCGATATAAGCAGCCTTTTAATGCATTGATTTTAAATACAAAATACAACGGATTCTCGTTGGCCTAAACTCGTCGGGACTTCACTATTGAGCACAATCGATCAAAGCCAAATATTAGGAGAGACAAAGTATTGTTTGATATAAAGGTGCTAATTGTAGGGCATTGTATGTTGAAGGGGCCAAATAATTGGTTCAATATTTCGAGGCCGGTCAGTTCGAACCAACAGTAGTAGAACAATATAGATTATATAGAGAAATTCATTTGAACTTTGTAATCAATTCGAGCCATAGTACGTGTTGGACGCAACCAAGTTCCAGCCAACGAGAGTGTAATGCAATTGTTTGGTAGTCTTCGTTTTTTTAATGATGAACTCAATACAGAAACAATTCTAATTCACCTTACCAGTTGTGTTGGAAGATTTGGGTTCGATTGCTGTTCTTTCCACACAACTTTACAAAGATCTAGTAACTGGTTGTAATCACATGTTTGTTGGAGGTCGAATATCAATGGAGCATATCCGGTTACAGCAGAATGAAAACATTGTATGTTGGCCATGTGGTCGGTGTCGTCCCCAACCGACATGAAGGCAAGATCAACAAATACTTTCAATTCCTTCAGTCCAGCTGAAATAATTCAAACAAGAATATCATTTCAACTGATTGCTGCTCTGTGAATGTCATGCAATGTTCAAGATGAAGGAACACAACTTTGCGTCCGAATGCCGACTCAGATCGGCTGCCTTACCACGAGCTAGACAACCTAACGTACATTGCTGGATCCGCGCACCAATATCTCTATTAGAATTGCAAAAATGCTTCGAAGAAGATCCATATACAAATACCACATCTACTAAGTGCATTTTAAATCACAAAATTCAGTTATATACCTCAACTTAGGATTTATTTAGGTTTAAACTTATTGATTTTATATAATTTGTGAAACAAATTCCCTTATGGTCGGCCATGGTATTCCTTGTGCCCCAGTTCCATTGCGTATTTACTCTTGCACCTCCTCAACTGCCTGATGTTTTCCTGGACGTATGTATGGGGAAGCAATTGTCTTATGTATGTGGCGTTCCCTGTAGCAACTTATTTTCTATTTTACATACTTTCTCGTAGATGACTAATCAGTACTTGCAACCAACTCAGGGATCAGGAAGATTAAGACAGGGAATGCTTTGTTTTTCTTTGCATTCCCTAACATTTATACTATTGATTTTATGTTTAAAAGATGTTAACGCGTTCAGAATTTTAATGACATCCCAACACAAAAAAACACATGACCCAGCGCATGTGTACTTACACTTCATTGTTTTTTTCAGCCAGTCGATGAGTGTTTGACACTCCAAAAATACTGCAAGGGCATGTTCTTGTTCTTTGGACATTTCTGTGAGAATTTCACAAGCTTTCCTAACACTCACGTCAAACCAACTCATTTCAGGGTTATTATCTAAACTCTGAAAAAAAACCATAAGGCATTAATTATAATGTCAGATACAATATGTGGTGCTCTTATGGCCGGGATTAAAACGGATACTTAAACACCGCACACAAATAATGAAAATGTACTGCTACATGTAGGAGTCTGATAGTGACTAATATTGTGAACGATGTATGATAACGTTAAATGAGTGCTGAATGTTGTTGCCCATTTTTTTAGGGAATTATGTGTAATATGACATGTGAAAGTACTAAATCAGAGTGTAGTGTTTTGAACTGAAACCCAGTAATAACACCCTTATCTCACAATTACCATAAAATTTCAAAGAAAAAATAATCGGGGCTCATTTGACATGTTCATGCATTTTCCTTATTTTCGTTGTCAGGCTAATGAGAGTAAACTTGTCCGTTATAATCCTGGGCCCAGATATTATATGTTTTGATACTGCAAGACTTGCTGCTTTTGATACAAATCCTATGCAATTTAATGTTTGGATACGTATACATTTATATACATCTATTCACATTTTATAATAAATAATGTTTAGGACAGAAAGAATAAAATGCAAACATCCTGTAGCAGACAGTATTTCCTTTGTCCTACACCAACATTTTACAAAGAAATTTTCAATAGACAGTTTTGAGAAGCCAAAATATTCAGTAGTATAGCCAGTTAAATAACCTTAAATATCTTTAAAAGTAATGATGCATTTTGATGTGATTAAGCATACTGAATTACCTTTACCAACTCTGTGTATAAATTTAAGAAGTCTTTATTGATTCAATGAAAGCGTTTTCACTATCAGGTGGTGTATAAATTGCATATTTTAACCTCCAGCTAGAAATATGTCCATGGGAAACAAATACTCCATTTGAATCAATCACGAGGTGTAACTCTGCTCTTTCATTGTAAATGGTATTGAAAAAGGCCTGGTGCATATTTTCATGTGATGACTTTTATTTCTATGAAATTTTGTTACTCTAGGTTAAACACTTTTTTGAGATATGAACAACACTAGTTTTGTTCTGTGGGTAAAACTAAGTGCCTGTTGCATATGCGTTACAAAATGTCGTCCGGGCTTCGTGTTACAACATCTTATTTCTCAAATTCCCAATTAAAGCATATAAGAAGCAATATTTGAATATAAGCATATTTACTACATACAAGTACTTCTTAGAAGTCGTGCTTTACATTTGCTATACTTACTTTCGCTATTGATGTAATTTTTTCGAAATTACCACTCAGCCTGTATTTCTCACTAACTTTGAGAATAGTCTTAGCACCTCTAACACAGTTTTCTATTTGCCTATAATGACGCAATTCTTCAATACGTGACTGAATGTCGTGCTCCGACACACCTAATCTATCGATCTCCTTCTTAAGGATTTCAAAATTGTCATCATTATCATAGTATCCTCCAAATAGATGTTCAAATTCAGAGAATCGAATTGTTCCACTGCGTATATCATCCGATAGTTTGTCCCATCTACAAACAAATCGTCAAATTAGTCCTGTCAGATGACAGAGCATTAATGGTTTGCAACTTTTTTATACCTGTGTTTCATTGATGATTTCATAAAGGTTTTTTTTCAAAAGATAAATATAAATGATAACGAACTGACAAGAACGAATATGTATGATTAGTCGTTATCACGAAAATCATAGTCAATGATATTTTGTGATAGCAAGAAACACTATAATACGACATAAAACGACCTAAGAGAGTCATAATGGCTGTAACACTCCCATAAGAAAACTTATAACTCGGCCAATATTTCATTCATGAAGATTCAGCCAGGTTTCATGTAGGTCAGATAGAAAATGTGGTCTCTGCTAAGTAACCAAAGTTTTTCTATTATCTAACATAATGACCTAATTTTAAGCACATGTAAACCTATTTGATTAAGGGCCTATATTTAATAAACCCAAACATTTTGACAAGATTCCATGTAGACAAGGTAGAAATTGTGGCATCAATAGTGTATATCTTCATATAATTTAACCAAATGTGGCACCCAGAGTGTACATCTTCAGATAATTTGCCCAAATTACATAATCTATGACCATGCATTATATACACAGACAAACATTCTTACCGAGTTTTATAAAGATCATATAAATATGTGGCCAGTATCGTGCTAACACGATGTACTTTAATTTAAAAATCAATTCTGACTGACAGACATCAACCATCTAAAAGCTAGCCAAGAACATTTCCTTCTATATAAAGCTGAAAACATATAGTCCGAGTATTTTGATAACTATGAACAACTTCCTTTTAAATGTAATGTTTGTATTCAAACAATAACTAGCGAATACATACATTTGCTTTACTTTACGCCAAACTCTGGTTTCAACTTCATCAAAAGTGTGACATTCATTGCTTTCTTCTCGACACTGTTTCTCCCACATTTGCATGAATGTTGTACTCTCAAAACAAACAACAAGTTTTGGCAGCATATCCAGTATATCATCTGACAGCTGGCCTGTTTTAATCATAGGCTGAAACGCTTCGACGTTTGGAATTTTTCTGATATTTGCAGGAATGCAAATGTCACCAACACGCACCGTATTTAGGTCCCGTATACTATCCAGAATGTCATCGGAAGGTGTCATATCAACTAAAGATATAGGTGGAACAATTATTTATTTTTCATCTTATATAAAATGCACATTGAATAAATTGTTATAACAACAGTGTAGCTTATTTGCCAAAGGTTGCATAATATGTAGATAATTTTGTACAAAACCATGTTTTTCTTTTATTACAAACACAAATTAAACATTATCAAAGGACGAAATGTAGCAGTGAAAAGGAAAATTGGAAAGATATTATATGTAAGATAAATCCATGGTTTGCACTAAAACCTTTCTTCAACAGTCAAGCACTGTTAAGGGCAAATGTATTGTTTGACATAAATGTGCTAATTGTAGAGCATTGTATGTTGAAGGGGCCAAATAATTGGTTCAAGATGTCGAGGCTTGTCAGTTAGAACCAACAGTAGTAAAACAATATAGATTATATAGAGAAACGTATTGGGACTTTGTAATCTCTTCGAGCCATCTAAGATGTTGGTTGCAACCAAGTTCCAACTAACGTGAGTACACTGTATTTGTTTGGTAGTCTTAGTTGTATTTATGATGAACACATCCGATTATAGTAGATTCTATGAATTTATCACGAAAATTATCTCAGTAGTTCATTTATTATCGTATGCAGTAGTGGGTACTATCATGTTTTTTCTTTTAAATGAAATTATTATGTAGCAAAAAAATAGAATACTTTATATTATTTTTTCTGAAAATTTCTCTTCTGTTCAAGGTGATGTTCGAATTAAGTGAGATATTCATTCGGTTATGATGTGCTGAAATATATCATCACACAAAATATTTCAACATAATTATTGCAATTCAACATGCTCAATAATATGTAGTAGCTATGATTTATTAATTACATACTTTAGTCCGATCTTAACAGTTCAAACATCACAAAGACGGACAATCTTAACACAAGCAGTTTTGCATTTAGTAAACCATAATGATTTTACCATTTCCAAGGTGCTGGCAAAGTCTGGTGAAAATCTCCAGCGAGTAGCAAAAAGATTGATAAGCATCTATTTCCTTCCGCCTTACAGCAATGGCTTTTGTGATATCATTGGCAGTAAATTCACCTCCATCTAATATGACGATCTCTGCTACATCAGGGAAGCTAACTCGAGTGTTTTCTATTTGATCAAACTGACCAACAGTGATTACTCCACTTAAAAGGCACGAAGCGCATGCACTGACTGTAGACACTGTTCGTCCCAATGGAATACTGATGTCATCTGATAAAACTGGCTGAGGGAGTGACTTGCCACCTTAAATCATACAAAACACATTGAAATACCGGAAACGTGTATTGTCATGTAAAGTGTTACAAGCGCCTAGCATTGTTTTCAGATGTTTAATGTTTAAATAATAAAACAAAGTGATCACATCATAACATTGTGATACGCTAAGGGGGCAAACTGGATGTGCACACCAGTTCCATTACAATCCATTATCTGATAGGGCGTTTATTTTACTTAAAAACGAGTGCGTGAATTGTTGTACATTTCTCCTACCTGTATCTGGACGATACAGAGAAAAGAAATTAAATTTTAACTGCAGTATAAGTAATAAGCTAATAATCAACATAACAAACACTTTCGGCAAAAAAAAACTGGCACCGATCTCACGAAAATACTGAAGTATAGAAGTCAGTACTTTTTAAAATATATCTACCAAATAGTTAAACATGTACAATCGAATGTTTTGAAGTTTTGACTTTCTATGCCAACAATATAGGCTTTTGTTCTGTCAATATATACTAGTATCTACAGGAAAACGCGCTATACAGAAGAAAGAACACATACTTTAGCCAATTCTTACGTATCTTCTATAA
The DNA here is from genome assembly GCA_032209605.1 of Mactromeris polynyma. Lineage (NCBI taxonomy): Eukaryota > Metazoa > Mollusca > Bivalvia > Venerida > Mactridae > Mactromeris > Mactromeris polynyma. The sequence continues at coordinate 2,129,008 of JASFXZ010000005.1, forward strand.
ATTAATGATTTAAAATTAGAAATATTGTCAACTTGTGCTTTTTCGATAAATTTACACTATAATGTTTTAAATTTTCAGAAAAAAAAGTTAATGGGCCAATTAAACTTAATTAGAGTTCTTTGCCTAGTTAAGTATTTTCGTGAAGTCTTATGTAACTGTACTGGTTAGCAACTCAGCTTAAGCATTCTTAGCTAATGTGTGCTAACATTAAAAATGATATTTCGAACCATATCTTCCAAATATACATACTGCAGCGTACATTCCTATTCCATCGTCTGCAGATGATATAATTGACAGACATAGGTCAGAATTGTCTAAATTTAATGTAGAAGTCGCAACTATGTATTGGTTACCTAAACTACACAAAAAAAACATATAAATCTAGATTCGTTGCTAAAGCGAGCTTCATTATAACTACACAAATTTCGAAACTTCTCACTAGTTGTTTAACAGCTATTAAATTCCAGTATAAACATTTACTGGGGCATAAAACATTCTACGGAAGTTTTGAAAAAAATTCAATCTTTAAATTTTCGAGCAATAAATTTACCATATGGACATGGGAGGACGGCTGTGAAGCTCTTAATTTGTTACTGAATAATATATTTATTCAATTTGATAACTGAATGTACCAACAGAAAGGTCTGCGTGGGGAGGCACTGTCTTGTGTATGTAGCGTTCCATGTGGTTACGTATTCTCTCTCTTTTATACTTACAGAATAGTTTCATGAATTCAAGAAACGCTGGCCATGAAAGAAAGTGATGTAGCATATTTTCTGCATTCTCGTTTACTTTGTTCCATTCTTTTAAGAATTGATCAGATAGCATTTTTTGTAAAACATATGTTACTGATTCTCTAAACGCATTGTAATTCATTCCAAATCCCTTCTCTATTGCCTGAAAATTAATAAAAAATGAAGTGGAGTCGGTGTTGTGTAAGCATTAGACTACTCTACGAGTTACTGGATACGTACGTATCGAGTGAGATAAGTGAATCAACTTCTTTGGAATTCACATTAAAGATATATAATCTAAATCTCTCTGTATATATTTTAAGTATACAAGTTTAGAAATATTGTTTGGGTAATAAGGTCATCATGGACTATCTTTCAAATAGTCCAGTGTCATTTAGCGTTAGGCTACCAGAACACAATATTTCGAATAACTCTGTTTTATGTTTAATTGATATATTCAATGGAACGTTTCCGTATTGATCTTTTTCTGTTACGTGTTTATTTGCAGAAAAGTATTTATTCATTTCATAATACTAAACATATTTAAAAAATAACAATATGCTAAGGACACGGTTGCCCCTGCAAAGGACTTTTCAATACAGTGCAAATATGTTATTTGCAAATAATTTCGAAGCATGAATTAATTCAGTCTTTCAATAGATACATGTATTCATAGTTAAGTACAAAAAGGTCCTAACTGCTCCGAAAATCGACGGATTGTAAAATCACACTTGGCCTGAATTTTATTATCCTATACTTATATGTTGAATCTGACTTGAATTGATTCAGCCTTTCCGGAGTAAATGATTGAAACAAAGGTTCATTACATTTGTACTCCTCCAAAAATTGGCAAATTGTAATTAAAATCAAATTTAGCCTATCTTTTTATTATCCAATATGTGTGTGGCCGATATGAATTGATCTTACCCATCCATTCAATTTTATTATCCTATACAAATGTGCTGAATATGAATTGAATCCAGTAATCAATGGTAATTGATCGGAAACCCATTTTAAGTAAAAAGGCCATAACTCCTCCTAGAATTGGTGAATATAACCGGTATTTTAGCATCATCTACGTATGTGCCCAATATAAATTGAATCCATCCATCCTCTCAATAGTTATCGATATAAAACCAATTTCTGTACGGAACGGCGGGCAGACAGACCGTTGGATTGACGGGCGGGTGTAACACTTAATGACCCTTCACCATGCCTGGAATGGCCGGGGCATAAACATATACAATTAATAGATACAGTAAACTCCACTTATAACAAATTTCACGGTCCCTGCCAGCTTGCTCTGTATTTCTACAGATTAAACTCCGGATACGAAGATATCGGGAATTGTAGTATTTTGGATACAACGCTATGTTTTAGGGTTCCTTACTCAATCTTTTGACACTTATAACGATATGTGTGATACCTTTTGGACCAGTGACCTAATTAACACAATTGGCCCCATTATGCGATAATGCGTGACAACATACTCAAAGTTGTGAAACAACCATACTTAACCCCGGTCCAACAAGTAAACACGATCTAAATTATACATTGTTAAGTGCTGCGGTGACACCGATTCGGGTTGTGTTGTGTGTACAACTTTTGTTAAAAACAACTTGGGTCTGTCTTGAATATCAACACCTACAGGTAGTAATTCTTACTTTCTATACAGAAGCTGACTATGTAATATGTATACATTGTGCTTGTGAATTGTTTTTGTAATACAATCATTTATATAATCTATTACAATATGGCTTATAAATCAAATCACTGATGTCTCACCTTGAAAAGAGCCTTGGTTAAACACTCTTGCATACACACACAATATGTATTTAACCTCTGGAAAGAGTACTGAAAGAATTCTCTCGCTTGATGTCCGGTTCCTAAACAAGACTGGAAGGAAAATGTAACCGATTTAGAACAATGAACATTTCCATTCCTAATACTGCCATTAAGCATTCTGAAATATTTACTGATTCTGCAGACAAACAGCAAAATGGTAAAGAGTTTCAACAAAATCCCAAGAGTTTGACATATTCTACATTATTTCCATACAAAACATAAATTGTTTCAAAATGTAACCCCTAAACATATACGCAAGCAATCTTTCAACGATCTAGTACGGTGAGTAAATTCTATCAACTGGTAATATTATTGACCAATTATAACAAGAGCCGTGCTGAACTAGACCATTTTCCAATCAAAGCACTAAAGTAGGAAGGTGGCATTTTTAATTAGTGTAAAATATGTTTTGATGCTGATTTTAAAATCATCTTGATTAAAGCTGGCTTTAGTACAAACACATGGGAATCTTAATTGTTATTTATGGGAGTTGATTGTCAAAAATCAGTACAGTTTAAAGAAGCATATTATTTGAATTTTAAAACTATTGTTAATCATGGCGATCGTACATTTTGAGAAGACCTATTTAATTCATAATATTTCAATAATGTTACATATTCAGATTGTGAAACTTTGCATTTTCAATCAATTTACACAATGGAGAATTACAGTCCCTTTGACCTTACAATTCCTATTAATTTCCTCTATCAATTTAAGAAATGTGAACCATATCCCTTGCATCCAGATACGCTTTAGACAACTACCATAAGTAAAGGTAATGTTCCATGTTTGAGTGTAATGTAAATGTGTATAAGAAGCACTCACAGAATAACATAGAGTCTCCTCCTCGATAATATAATAACATGTCAACTAATTTGAAAGCGGGGACAGGGCCCACTGGTTAGGAACAATTTAGTGTCTTTCGACAGCAAAATGATCTCTAGTACATGACTGAAAATGAGGCAAAATGACCTTACTTTAAATTGCATAATTAATTTGAAATTTTAGGGTTATTTTACATTCTTATGTTACAGTACTAGTTGAGTTACTGGGAACAAGGTCAGACTGTGGATGCTTGTTCCCTCGTGCTGGATTAGTTACAGTGTATGTTGTTATGTGCGTGGTGATTGGTTTGCTTTAAATGATTAGTAACTTCCTAATTAGTCAATTTATGTATAATGTTTGCAATCAAGGACCATATAGCGATTAAGTGTGAGGTTAGCTAGCTGTTAAATCAATTCAAACCCCAATGTTTTTGCTGACAGTTCCAAGGCTGTAATTCTCTATATGGTTGTTGTTGCTATTTGTGTTTTGAATGTGTTTTGTTTTTCCCTCTCCCATGTGCAATTCTGTCACTTTATATAGTGTTCAGGTTGTTTCCCGCCCAGTGTCGGCCTGTTGCGGCCAGTTGTCTTGACTTGTCCTGTGATATTTTCCATCCATTAATCCCCCCTCCCCCTTCATTCACTGTCCACATTGATTCTCCTACTTGTTCCTTGTGGTCTGCCGGGCCATTCCTTGTGCCTCTGTTCCTTAACAAGTGTGCCCTTTGACCTCCTTGAGTGCCTTATGTTTTGTGGATTGTTATTTTCCCGAAGGTCTGCGTGGGGAGGCACTGTCTTGTGTATGTGGCGTTCCCTGTAGTTACGTATTATCTCTTTTTGAGCATATTACCTTGAAAGTCCTCTATCTTTGTATGCAGTTTGAATACATTACATTCATAAATTTAAGGTTATACATGTGAAATGAATTTTAATAAAGGGAGATTCTGACAGTAAAGAATGTGAGAACCGTAGTTATGGTTCTTGTATTCTGTATTTTCTTCTCAGTCTTGTCTTTGATTAAAGAAATCAAACAAAATCTGTCATAGTTTTGAAGTTTTGATATACAAATGAAGACAATTATCATACGCTGCTGGCAGCGGGATAAAAACGCTAATAAAGAATTCCTATGCCAAAATAACAACATTCAGCACTTCGGCATTTCCACCTGCTTGCATTTATAATTGTGTTCCTGTGTATAATAAAGTGGTGGACATTGTAAGTACTTATTGAAAGCCAATCTTTGTTAGTGAACAAAAACGGTTTTAACTATATAAAAATAAACTTTTAAAACTAATTCATTTAATTACAATTTGGTTGTAATATAGTCAAGTATAAGGTATTCACAAGCCACAACATCATTAATATGTATATGGTTACCTTCTGCAGTATGTTCATAATGCCAGCAGAAATCAGTTTATTCCACTCGTCTGCAATCATCTTTGAGCATACAGTGTCATCCACAAACACAGAATTCCAAATCTGAATATATAATTATGAGATGTAAACAGTATGTACAACCAATGTAACAAGGGGGCTTCAAATGACATTAACATCCAGGTTCATGTAGGGACTATTATATCCAGCTATTCCAAGGCTGTAAATCGCTTTATGATGTTAAGTCTCACCATTCCCTTTCCCCTTGTGCTGTTGATTTACTTGATATAATATTCAGGTCATTGTCTCCCCCCCCCTTGCGACTTAGTATTACTAACTTTCTAGAATTGTTTTGTGAGATATTCCTTCTTTTAACTTTTGCAACCTAGTTGACTCCTTATATCCCCTTGCTTTTTTGTGGTCGAACAGATCATTCAATGCACCTTTATTACAATACATGATTACACTGTTAAGTAGACTTTTGGTTTTCCGAGTGTATGAGTGATAAGGCATTGTCTTATGACTATGGCCTTCCATTTAACAGCTTAAGTTCTCTTTAATCACATTTAATACCTGTAGACATATTTCTGTATATAATGTACAAGAGGGCAGCTTGGTATCCATCCAAATAATAACATCTTGAGCACAATCTTGCACCATGTTCTGTACAAAATCTGTATCTTTCTCTGGAACTTTCTCATATAATGCAAGGCAAGTTAGTAGTATGTGAACACATTTTTCAGTTGTTTCTGGTCTTTGAAATTTGGCACATTCTTGCACAAGCTGGTAAGACAAAACACATCTTATTTTGCGTTGTTCGCTTGAATGACTCTCCCTGTTTTCTCTGAAGATAAAATAACAACGAAGATAGAAGTTGGGCAGGAAATTCCTTATAGCATAGCCATTTTTAAAGAAGACATGGACATAATTATAAACAATTGATAATTTAACCAAGAAATCACAAGAAATTAAATTCATATAGTGTATTTGACCTATATATGTATGAAACTCAGTTTTCATTTCCGGTGATATAGAAATTTGAACAAAGAGGGCCATGAATCGCTCACCTTAAGCAACGGAATAAAAGCATTGATACGTCGAGGATAGAAAAGGTCGATTGTTGTCCTCGACTTTTGAGAATAACAATATCCGACTTCTGTTATTATTTTACCGTAACTACGCAGACGGCAGTTGACTCATGCAACAACTATGCGAAACCTCTGTATATCAGATTTTTTAGAACGTGTTATGTTAACGGTCTAACAATGTATTGAAATGCGGAAGTAACTTCATCGCAAATTAGATGTTTTCTGTATGTATCGATATAAAATAAAATAAATTCGTGCAAATGCCTTGTATGTTACATACTTTTTACAGTGTGGTCGAATAATGTTCACCTATTTTTGTAGACATTTTTTAATAGTCATTAGCCTGAATTGTCAACAGCAAGTAGGTCATGTTGTTGTTGTTGCTGTTAGTGAATCCAGTCGCTGGGCTGTATATGTTTCGAGTGTCACCCACTAAACAAACCTTCTCATAGTTTAATATCATTTTTGCACAGGAAATGTTATAGTGGCAAAACAGGAAGTTGGTGATTTTGTTTTACTTGTTGTTGGTCAATCGGACTTCATGTATAATGAGGAGTATTGCAACATGAAACAACCAGCAAAGTTTCATGAAATTCTGCCTTGTGGTTGAGATGTTTTTAAAAAATTGCTGGCGGACTACTGACGAAGACAGATCAGAAAAGCTCCCCTTGATCACATAGTGCTCAGGAGGTGAGCTAAAAGAGGAAATATTTCACTCAATGTTTGTTTGTTTGTGAAATGAAAAATTTTCAGACATATTTGTAATAATTTTAATACAAAACAGGAAATGTGTCCATAGGACAACGATGCTCCCACTTCCAGTCTTTGTCAACTTTGCACTTACTGGGACTAATCATACATGAAACCCCATATGCACAACTACACATGCTAGTTAACATTTCTGTAAACATTGTGAGTCTGGGTCCTGTACTTTTGGAGATACTCGCAACACAAGCTTGCAGGCTCTATATTTTCAATAAATCAAGAGCCATAACTTTGCACTTACTGGGCGTAGCCAAACATGAAACCCCAGGTGTACAATTACACATGCTGGTGAACATTCCTGTAAATATTGTGAGTCTAGCTAATATACTCTTACTGTATACGGACAAACGGACTAGGGGAAATCTATATGCCACCCTTTTAACCTTGTCATGCTAATGCCAGTGGTATACGCAACATTTTCCAAGACATAGCTTCGTCAATAAGGGATTCAAGAAAACTTTGTTCCTCTTTCAGTGATGGGCAGTTTCTCTAAGAAAAAACAAGAAAATATTGTAGAATACCTGCATTCCACGCTTCTTATCAAATGAAGTAGTTTTTCTGCATATCTCAACACTGTCTAAAATGCATATCATAAAGCATATCATACAATAAAGGTATATCTTAATTTATTTCAACCATTTCTGATTAACAACAGTATGTCTCTAGTATTACCATGAAAGAACGATTTTGCTTGCAAATATTAAACGAAAGTGTCATACATGCTGTATATATTGCAATATTTCAACATTATCTGCATCAATCTAGTCATATATTCCAAATGATGCATATCTGTGTATGCAATGTTTATGATTGATAAGAAAACAAGGGACAACTTTAAACAGCTTAGGACAATATGGTGCAGTCCTTTTAACTTCATTTATCGCTTGTTGTTTGATATGATTGATTGACTAAATGGAATGAAGATTTAAAGATGAATGCCATGTGTAATTCTTACCACGTAAAATGTTGGCACACATTTTAAGCACGTAACCATTTAACTCACCTGGTCATTTTCTGTTGGGGTGTGGTACTTTGTTAACCTTGTCTTTACAAAATATATCAAATTAGCCAAGTAAATTTCTGTAGGAATCTTTTCATATGAAGCAATTACAAGCGCACTTTTGAGTGTGATAGCTGCCATAAAAGTTCTTGGCAGAAGGAAATCAACGGCAAACATTGGTTCAAGCGAGGACAGCATCTTTTCGACTGGACTGGAAGTAACAAAACGTATGATATTCCATTTTAGACTGGAACCAACAACATTTATTATTTGCATCAATTTAGTTATTTAAAGAAAGAAAGTTATATCATCGAAGCAAATTAGTAAATCTTTTTATTCAAATAGTAAAATATTTAAGAACCAATAACTTTCATCTGCAATCACTTACTGCTATATATTTGTCGGCTGCTCTTAATGATTATCATATATCTGAAACATTTGACTTTTGTTATCTATAGATCACGTTTAATGTACAAAGCAAGAGTAAAACGTGTAAGTAATGTATTCACATTTCCCATTCCGTCGACTTGCTTTTAAAATACTTCAGTGCTTCATTTAACTGTCCTGATATTCCCCACCACAGTGGTGGTGAAGCATCATGTCGACCTTCGAAGGAAGCTTCTTGAAATGGTTTGCAAGTGCCAGAAAGAACGTGAATCCAAGGCATCAAAAACAACCATGATGGGTCTGTGGTAGATTTTGCTATTGAAATAGCCAATTCCATGAAAACATCACAAATATGTTTCCTGAAGCATAACAATAGACGTTATATTTATTGACCAGTACAAAATCAACTCATTCTTGCTGATACTATACCATAACGAAACTTATGTTTCCATGGGAGCACGTTGAACATTAAACGAACGTCTTCATAGTGTTAGTGTCTCGAGTTCTCGCCCTTTTGACATTATATCGTACTGTGGTGTCTATAATGTTTGTCTTGTAGTTTGTCCTTCTTTCATAGTGTGATGTCCGGGGTGTTGATTGGGTTGGCCATATTGGGTTTTTGATGGGCTGCCCTGCTCTTCTCTACGCATTACGTACTTATCATTGGGACATGTCCACGGGGTTCCTGCTTAGTCAATGCAAAGTCTAATTTATGTCGACTGCGTGTCAAGCATTGGTGTAGATAGGGTCATAGATTATCGACGAGTTGGGTTTGAGAAAAATGGTATGTTTCATTCTTTCTGTCGTAAAATACCATGATTATACTGAACATAAGTCGTAAAAACTAATTAAAAATTCATGCAAAACCACAATGACAATATATTTTGATAAATATGGACGAAAATGCAATCATATACAATTCTTTTTTTGTCTTATCATTGAATGCGAAGCAAACTTCTGATCACTGATAAAGCGATAAATGACATACTTCAAGCGCATATGGTTTCACATTTTGATCTAACCATGCGCAATACACATTCGATGATGTATATTTTGTACCGTTCTGACGAAAATTGTATATTAAACGCTTATAACAATGTCATGGATTGCCTGGCGATAGTAAATAAATTGTCATGAATATAATGTCGACATTTTATCATTTCAGGACCAAGCGGCAAAGTGCAAATATTTCCATAATTTTTGTCACCGATCAACACAAGAAAATAGAACTAAAGACATTTAAGATAAACGGGAAGATATTGTCGGTGATGAAAGTAGAATCTTGATCGATAATTTTTTTTTAAATTTTATCCACATTATAGTACATATTCAATCAATACAAGTTTCATTTGACTGCGGAGAAATGTCAATCATGGGCCTACTACCTTAATTTACTATTATGTTGTTATTTCGCATTCTGGTGTAAATAATTTAGTTTACAGAGAGCAAGGTCTGACTGAGACTGCTTGTTTCTTCGTGCTACCAAGCGTGCATAATCTAGATCATTTTGATTGATAAAGAACTGAGCACGTCAAACAAAGATAAAAACTATAGTTACAAGTCCCTGCGTACATTGATGACGACCTTGTGCATAAGCGGATCCAGAGGTGTGGGGACTGAGGGTCCGGACCCCCCCCCCCCTGAGATTTTGGCAAAACAATAGTCCTCTTTAAAATCCTGTATCCAGAGGGGTTCTAAAATTCGAAGGCCTTATATTGTAAGACATGGACCCCCTAACGAAAATTGCTGGATCCGCGCTTGAGGTGCCGCCTGAAACTCGAATCGTTTCAGATGGAATAAACTTTCTGAACCGGATAGGAAGGTTGGGAGAATTTTGTTGGACACATTAAGTTGCTTTGACATAACTTTTATTTTAGCGATAAATGTTATCATATTTATTTTTGTGTTTTCTGCAGTGTTCATGATCAATCTTATTTAATGCATCAAACGTTAGCCATGAATTAATTAATTAATTATAAACAAAGCAGCGTATGGGTTTCTTTTAGTTTTTATCGCCTATTTGCATATTATATGCACACTGTCTTTTTCAAGCGTTATCTACTGGAAACTATTTTCAAAGTCAAAACAAGCCATTACTCCTCAATACTCCTGTCAATGGAATACATCCATCCTTTTCAAGAATTATTAACCGGACATATTGAAATTCACTAGCAAAATATGTGGATTAGTCCAGAAGAAAATGGTGACAAACAAACAGACAGACGGGAGGACAGTACATACAATCAATATCGCTTCTCTGGAGAAGCGGGAGACAAAGTTATACGTTTAGTATTTTGCACTTAACTGTTTATCGGGAAAATATCTTTCTATGACTACAATTTCATGGCATTCTTTTGTATCCAACTTCGGTTTCATTTTCAGTATCTCACAAATGCATTGCCACACATTTTTTGTCTCAGATATGTCTATTTTTAGTGTTTGAGCAGAAAACAAGACACAACTAATGGCTGCTATGATATGTTCCTCTCTCCGTGTTGTTGCCTGTATATCAGCCAGAATTTGCTCAATGATAAGTGAACCAATCTGCAAAAATAGAAACAGCAACAAATGTATAATCAGTAAGTAAAATATACATAAAATGTTTACATGAAAGACATTTAGCCTGAGCAAATAAGGACCTACAATTTGAAAAGATATTTCTCCAAGTGTTAATTGCTTCAATAACATTAATAACAATATTGATAAAAATGTAAACTTGTATCAATTTTCCAGAATATTTCATGAAACGGCACTTTCCTTAAGATCGTTATTGACTTATGAAATGTGAATCACATGTATTTCTAGCATGGACAATATATACTCCAGATTATGATAGGGTCGGACTACTTAAACATTTGCATAAAAAACAATGCATAAATGATTGAACGCAAAATATTACACACACAAGTTTCCTTTACTTTTATCTTTCATTAATTGTGTTTTCTTTTCCCATTAAATTTAAACTAAGAAACCCTGGCTTAACAAGAAAGACACCAAGTGATTTATAATTCTTCTTTGATAATTAATGAATTTTCAACCAAATGTCCCACTTCACAAAGTTTATATTAGAATTAATTTTTTTGCTTATCAGTCAATGTATTGGATAGTTGGAATATTGGCATCTTTATACTGAAATTATTATCACACAGAAAGGTTAAGAAAAGTTAATACACTAATCAAGTACTGATAACATGAGGCACATCAGGAACAGGCGCTCTATGGGCTAAACGATCTTTGATTAACCTTGTTCTAGACAAGATAATTGAGATGTTAATTGAATGAAAAGCTTACAGACTGACGCCTTGACAGACGAACGGACGAACTAATGAAGGCATTTGGCAATACATAAGCATGTAGAGCTAAAAAAGAACCAAACAATCGGTCATGCAAACATAAGTAGGAACTTACACATTTTGCAAAAGCCTCCTCTGAGCCATTCCAACATTTTGCATCATACAGATATATTTTCTTCATACAGACGAATAAAACTCTAAGCTGGTCAAGAGTATGCATATGTCCCGTTCCTTTATTTGCCATAATGCTGGAGCTAAAATACTTGACGCTTTTACATGCCTTTTCAGTAAAGACTTCAGGACGAAACCAGGATACAAATTTATTTATACCCGTAGGTCTTTTTACTATTAGTCCATCGTACTGATGCCATTTATCTAAAACAAGAATAGAAATTAAATAATACATGTGACACAAAATACTCATTACAAATGACAACTCTGGCAAGTTAATGAATAATTGACCCTTCCTCAGATATTTGATTGACAGGCCGATTGGCCAATCGGATAACGGGATTCCGACACACACCCAGCAGCTCGTTTACCTTAGACAAACCTTAGACAAACAGGAAGAGATTATCGCGGGATAAAAAATAAGGTTGACTAGATTTCTGATGATGGTAGCATTGTGATTATATTATATTATGCAAATATGAGACAATGTTGAAAAGATGCAGCTACGGATTGTATTATTCGGACAGCAGATATCCGGAGAGACTAGAAAAAATGAAATATTTATTTATATCGGCTTTACAGGGAGGGTGCAGACATTAGACATTAATTAAAAAGTATAGCCCTAGAAGATGAAGAAACACAATGTTACAACTTAAAATATGTTTGTTTAACATACGGATGCAAGCAACAACATACTGTTAAACAATTTTACACTGATTAACTAAATTCTTGCTTTATTATGTTATTCGAATAAATAATTAGAAAGCGGTGTAGGTTTATTTCGCCAAACTATCCTTCTCATCTTCTGGTTTTAATAAGTTGCAATTTATATAAATGTCTGATATGATCAATATATCTGCAGGTTGAATGAACATTACATTATTTTGATAAACTACAATTTTTGACTTTTACCAGCATTGAGGTAAGTATTTGGATATTATATTTGCTTAGGGTGGACATTATTTTATAAATTAGTTATAAAGGCCTAATTTGTAGAACTTAAATGCTCAGAATCAATTATAAAATCAATAATTATTTAGATTAAAAAATAGTATAGCCATAAACCATATGCAGAAAAATATTTTTATTTTTGTTAATACTAGTGAAAAAATGAAAATACAGGTGATTTACTGGTATTGGTTACTCACTGTTGAGTCAATCTCATTGAAATCAGCCCCTAACTTTAGCTCCATTATTTTCCGCTGTTAGGATCTGACTACACTCCGTAAGAGGTCACGTTCATATAACCTCTCTAAAAATAGATATGCGTAACCAAGTGCTCGTTTGTGGTCCAATGAAATTTCCCCTTACAAAACCGTGTTTGTCGTCTTTCTCAAAATATCATTATCGTTTATTCTGAGTTTCTGTTTTCGGAGTACTTAGAGGTAAAAGTCTATTCACATGTTATATCACAAAATATTTTAATTGAACAACAAATACACCATCGACAAGTATACACATATATTGTTCTATCTCCAAGTCATCAATGGAATTCCTACAACGTGATCTTCGATTTTCTCGTGATTTCATTGTAAATATTTAAATTCTCCCAACTTTCACGGATAAATAAACATCGCTGTCCCCTAAACAAACGTAAATGTTCAGCCAACTATTTCTGTTTTGTTTTTACATTGCATACATATAACTGAATTGTTTGATTACCCATACATGTTATCTGTCTGTCATAACATTGTGTGTTGTTACACATGTATAACTCCAATTCGCTATTTCTTTCATTATCATGTTTACCTAAATACCGGTTATAGGGGTGATGTATACAACCTATTCATCCGTTCATTATTGAAAATACGATTTAAACAACCTTCCCACCCTATATCCTATAAAATGGATAAATCGATAATGAAAGCCTTATCGAATTGGGTTTATAACCATGACCAAAATAAAGTATTTTGTATTGTATATTGTATTATTTATACTGTTATTTAACGTCCTTTCTGCCGCTTCCGGTAATAAATATTTCAAAAAATGAAACACCTCACAAACAACACCGATTAACCAAAGAATGTTGCCGTGTAGGAGTTGCGGTTGTGTCCATGGGCGCAGTCATATTGAAATTTCATTATTTCATTTACACTGATGTTTACAGTTTATGATAGGACAGAAATTTGTAATAAATCATGTTTAAACCCTTAAAATCACACCTATGTTGAATCAAGTTCTTAAATAATAAACGCATTTTAGAACATTCAACACAGATCTCGACCTGATCAATTGTCTTTCAGTTACAGTCTATAAACATATTTGACACAGATGTGACACGTAGTTACAACGAGCACCAGTTGCTAAGGTGGGCGTGGCTACAGTGCGTATGAGGAAGGGTCAATTTTGTTACATTGTTTTACTTGCCTATTTATTAGTCAGACTTCGGGTGCAAAGAAGGAACATAATTATACGTTAAATTGTTTTTTCATTACATAATCATAAAGTATAACTAGACTAGTGCATATATCAGAGGATATGGACCAGTTCAACGATGTTCATGACTTTCTTGTCTCTTACCATGTGTCTTCCATTCTGTATCCAATATTCTGTTCAAGTCTCTTCCGAACATGAGATTCCTAACATAGAGTTCCCATGTATAATTCTTGTTGTCATAACTGACACTATACTTGTACTCAAATTTCCTGTCAAGTGGTATATCCATCATATACTCAAACTCAAGCAAACCATTTAACTCATTCCTAAAACAAATTGCGATTTCATATTTCTGAATAAGTGTTTAATATTATTACCATTTTTTAAAGAATAATAAAATAAAATATATTTCATATACAAATGCAATTAAATTTATCCAGTGAAAAAAAAATGTGATTGCTGCGCACATTCTAAAGTCAACATATTTTTATAACCTTGAATTCTCATTTTCTGATTAAATTTTGGACATCTAAGGTACCATTTCAACTTGAATTACAAAATTATTTTTTGTTAAAAGATGTCATTAAAGCACATCAAATAAAAACAATACTAAAATAAGGATATTCCAACAGTGAGAAATTGGTATTGTCATCACAGAATTTACCTACATGTTAAATACAAATCAGTAAATGCAATATCAATAAACAACTTAAAATATTTGTCCTGTAACTGTTAAAATTTCAATAACAGTTCTTAGCGAATTTCAAAGATTTAATCATCTGGAATTAATCTGTATTTCCACCCATTGAGGTTTATCTATATTTTGAATTTCTTTAAAACTTCTACTGTAAATCTGATGTTTTACCCTGGACAAACACCGTAATGTACTTCAAAAAGTTCAAAGGGGAGATAATTCAGCAAGTACTTGTTGGATTGTAATGAATACCACTCATTGTACTTGCTGTCATTTACTTTTATCTATTACATGTACAAAGCAACCGTTTTCGAACATGCACTCGCTGATTAATAAGTTTACTTTATCTTGTCGCACTAGTATGGAACAATCCTCATGTTATCAGCAGTAAGATTCTATACATACTTGCCTTAGATAGCATACTTTTCTCTGGTCATTCCAGTCTGTGAACTGGTCTTTTGTCCTCAAAATGAGTCTATGTTTATTTTGGTTGAATTTGAAATCCTGGTTTACCAGCACATGAAAATAGACTCGAACAGTCTTCTCATTAGAACTGTTACTACAAAATACATTTCCGAAAAGCCTTGATATAATTGAAAATTGATGCAGCAAGTGTGGTATAAATATAGTTCAAGTATACAAAAAGCAACATGAAATAGTAACCAAAAGATGCAACAACCAAAGCAGCAATAACATTATCTGCTCAAGTTTTGTTTGAAATCTGAAAACAGTTCGCATTTTTCTATTGATCTCTTAGTTATGTATGACACTAATGCAGATCTTTGTTGTGGTAATATATTTAATTTGATTTGTAATTTACAACACAGAAGTGAGTGCAGTAAGTTGCTAGTTACTAAGTAGTCGTAGTAACAGCAATTTAGCGTTTTAAATGTAACAGCAGTAAAATAATCATTGTGTTTACTTACTTCTGTTACATAAACACTAAGGGCAATACAACAACAAAAATTAATACATATGTTTATCTTTTTACTTACCCTGAATCTATATTACTCTCTTTTGGGGTCTGGCTCTATAAAGAACAAAATGTAAAAGGGAATTGAATTTCCCATTCCAATTATGTCTCTTGCAGGAATGGCCGCAGAAATATGATACAGTATTTCAGCCTGCCACAAAACAAAAAATCATGAGTAATATAAACTAGTCATTACATTATTGTAACTTTTACCTCTGCTTCATCTGTATGTACCTTGTAACAATTTGATTATTTTGGCAAGAGGATAGCACAAGATTTATTGCCCAAATACAAAATATTTACTTATTGTTTCAAACACTGACATTATCAGTAATACTGGCGGTTACAAATGTAAAGTATGTTACTCATATAATACATTCCTATGCTTTGTTTTCTAGGGTACTGTGCATTAAAGGCATAGCGTTCCAGCATCAGCAACTTCATGAGACACCAAAACATGATAACAATAGGAAACAAGCAACAAATAAATGACTTTATACTGTAATCATCATGTTAGGGAATATGCAAATAAAATACAATGATTCATGAGGTAATATACGAGTAGTATGTTTTAGGTTTAAAATACACTAATTTACAGAATGGATAAGAATAAACGTGTGAACCTCAATGTTTAGCAACACGTTAATGTTCAATGTTCGTATGTGATCGCTTAATGGTCATTCCTATCAAATCATTATGCAGTTATTTATACTTGGTTGTCATGGTAACCACAATTTAAATTGATTAAATATATTTAACCATTTTCATTATGACACATCATACATGCCAGTATCATTCATGTGAAGTTTCAGCCAGGTTGCAACTTTAGCTGCTTAGAAGATATTAATGTTAATATTGATGCCCGGGTGGACGCCAGAAGTAATACCTAAATTGAAACTAAATTGTGTCCATTAGATATGGATGCCCCACTTTCCATCTTTTTCACAAAACATAGTAATACTATTCAACATTTGAAATTAAATACTTACACCTCTTTCATTGCTATGGCATGGTGGAGCTTCATTCTTCATGTCATGATTTTTCTTTTCATGCGACTGTTTGTCAGCCTTCGGTTCAGTTTCTGTTTTAGTAATTAATTCATTCTTCAATTTGTAAGGAGTAGACAGATTAACATCAGTCACCTCTTCAGTATTGTGTGTGTAATTTGTATTAGAGTTGTTTGACACATTCAAATCAGGTGGAAACAAATCATTTTGGGCAGGCTGAGGTGAGTTTTCTGTTTCTTTCGTTTGTGCATGTATCCACGTTTGTGCTTCCCCAAAAACTTGACTGCTGTCTCCAGACACAGGCTTCTTCTGTTCGTGATCAGAACAATGTCCTTTTTCATCAGGTGTTGATGTACTTGATGATCGTATATGTTTCTTGCTGGCAGACGCGGCACCGGCACCCTCATCATTTTTATCACGGTCATCATCTGCATTATCCTTACTCTGCTTTCCTTGCCTGTCTCTATTGTTCTCTTGTTTGTCATGTCTTGCAGCTTTGCTCTGTTCTTGTTTCAACACAGCCTGCCCTTTCTTAATGATCTTTTGATGTTGTTCGTCGGATTCATCTTTATTCATTTTGGTTTGGTCATCTGCATTGCAGTCATGAGTCTCATTAACACCTCCGGAGTAACCTCCGTCAAGCTGTACATCCTGCTTTGAAGGTTTGTCCTCTTTTTTAGATGTGCATATTTTGTCATCTCTGCTATGACTTTCTGCACTGTTGCTGATGTTTGCAACTTCAGCTTCAAATGTAGTTTCTGTGGAAATGACAAAACATCTCATTCTTCTTCTCACTACACATAATGGAGGTAGCTGATTAAATTTAGAATTCACAAACAAATGTTAAAATCGCACTTTATGAAACCAATGTCAAGAAAACACCTTTAAATTCATATATAAGTCTCAAACAAATATCTGCAGAGTACCAAATAAAGTAGACTTTCTAAAGGCGGAAACTTCGATATTTCCAATCTTGGTAACTGTTCACCCAAGGAACATTTGATGAGATACAGGAAAAGTTGCTCCGCCCTCTGGAAGTCATGTTTTTTACTGATCCAAATAATTTTAACAATCTTGGTAGAGAATTGCAGATGGAACATTTGCATGAAATTATATTGCAATTGGATCAGTAGTTTTTAATTTTTTAAGTTTCCACTAAATAAACATATAGCAAAATGGTAAGCCCCTCATGGTGGTCATTGTTTGTAACACATCCAAATAATATGAACATTCTTGATAGAAAGGCATCCAATTATTTCAAAATAGGCCATGCAGTTCTTGACAAGAAGATTTTTAAGTTTTAATTTCTAAAATCTACTTTTAGCTTCTACCTACTTATACAACAGTCCATAACATTTGAAAGAGGGCCATCCAAGGATCATTCCTGTTAAGCTTTATCAAAGGTGAGATGTTGCTTGTAACAAAATACTGACGGGTGATGGTCAGTTTGGTAATTACCATTTCTCCATATGTTGAGCTAACAATTGGGTCATTGGTTTCTTACACGAATATTTCTCTTTATAAACATATAGCAAAATCATCTCCGTCCTCTGGTGACTATATGTTTCAATACATTTAAAAGATTTTGCTAGATGGTCATCCAAGTAACATTTGAGTGAATTATATTGGCATCAGGCCTGGTTTCAAACCCTCGATCTCTAGATTAGCAGTCGAGCATTTTACCAACTGAGCTGACTTTGCAGGCTAGCAAAAGTCATGAAGAAAACTAGTCATATAACTACGGTATATCCTTTTCGGTCACATCAAGATGAGTAACAATGGGGTGTTATAATTAGGATAAATTCCACTTATGGCAGATAAGTAGACTTGTGTTGTACCATTAAACAGATTATTCCATTGCTTCATGACATAGGTTTCGTATGTAAAATGATAAGAATGAGATCAAACAAGTGGGTTAAAAGTGTTTACCTTGGTCAAAACCACATTTACCACAAAATCGCATTTCCGGTGGTATTGATGATCCACACTTTAAACACGATCTTTGTATGGTTTGAAATTGAGATCTGTCAACTTTTGTACCGCAATTGAAACAAAACCGTAACGTTGGACCAATTTCTGCCTGGCATACTGAACCATCCATCTTTTTCCCGACACATATTATGCGCGATGCTGCTATCTGCATCTGGGATCCACATTTTGGACAAAACGTCCAATCGCCCACCTCACCACACTTCGTATTAGGACACTTCATTATTCCTCAGGAGTATATAACCATCCTGAAAACTACATATGTAAGAAATTATAATTACTTTTCACTGTAAACAATACATTTGTTTTTTTTATTTCAGGGTATTATTTCACAATATTTATCATAAAAGTCTGTATCACTGAGTCTTTGCGCCTCTTCATTAACAGTGATGGGCTAATGATCAGAAATAATCAAGTTGACTTGAAAAGCTTAACTGATGTCCAATTAAGTTGATTACATAGCACAAAATACGAAACATAGTGATTAAGTACAAAATTGTGCTAAGGGAAATTAAACAAGATGCCTAAGGGTTACACGTGTCGAACTCACTCATTGTCAAGTGATGAAGATAATTTTGACCGTTGGCCTCTTTGTGTGACATTGACCATTGAGCTACGTGACATTCATCTTATCATGTTTAGCATTTGTGCCAAGTAATTTGACCCCCCCCCCCATTAAATGACAGAGTTTAGGTCGAGACAAACAAATCTGGATGGACGAACGCACGTACACTGAACCGCCATTGTGACGACTATGTCCTGCTCACTGCAAGCAAGTTTGACAAAAGTCATAATTTAAAATATTTTTTATAGTTTTATTGATCATCATCAGTAAGCAGGGCCACCCACTTTTTGTGACAGGCGGTAGCCTGTGATGATGCCACTAAGAACTAATTAGTTCTCACAAACGAGCAATTTCAGCACTGCTTAAAATCATGAACTACTTTGTTCAAACCCAACAACCGCATGCATACACATTTCCACTCAACAGATCTAATACTTTGAAATCTTTCTATGTATTCAAAAAGTTAGATTGTAAAACATATGTATAAGTTTATCTTGTACATGAAATATTGTTTACTATAGATCCCTAGACCTACAGCAAAATAATGTGGTGATCAGTATAATTTCACATCACAGTAAACCGACATACTTATCGACACAAACATAAGTGTTTTAGCTTATACACATTCAACATGGGCGACTAATTTATATCCAAAGGCATTAATATAACATGATTCTGGTAACTATTAAAAGTAAAAGTAAACTATACTAAAATGTTAACGACAAACCAATACAGAAACTGTAAGTTTAACTTACTAATTTCAACTGTTTTGTTCAGGTTACACAGTCAATGACATACATGCACCTGTTTTATATTGATTAAATTCTTAAACAAATATTTGACCCAGAGTAGCGAACTAGATGGTTATTCTATGTAATATTCAGCATATGGAGAGGTGCTACTGGGATTCGGTATCAGGTGGAATCAGCAAGGCCTGTGAATTTATACAAATAACAATTTGACACTGACATTTTGTGTCGTTCAAATCTTCAAAAGTACTGACATAAAGTAACACATGCTCGTTAAAAAAACAGTCAGCATATAATGTCGGCTACATCGGGTCTCAGACATAGAATTAATAAAAAAGGACAGAGTAATACTCATAGCCCTCAACTTAGACAAAACCCTTGCTTGTTATATATAATGTACCCCGCGTGTTCTTCAAAGCAGACTACATAGAGAAACAAAACTTCATTGGTTAAATAGCCAATGTAACCATGAAGAAGGTTGTATCTCAGTCAATATCAGTAAACCCAGTGTTTGTTACAACGACATATTAAAACACAGAAACATGGCTCTTAAATATGTGTCAGCTTACAATGTGGACAGGATGTTTCACCTTGAATTTAATAAGATATGCTTATGGTATCATGGATTTGTGTCAACAAATCACTATCTGTCTATAGACCTTCTTTTTAGATTGTTTCATTGTTTATCAGCAAGTTTATACACCATACAACCTTATAATGTTTAATTTATAATCTTCTTTAATTGCTACCTCATCTTGATAAATTGCGTAAACGTTTCCATGTTCGATTGTCCTTAAAAAGTTAATTGTACTTAAACTGATATATATCTACATGTATCGTACAAGGAAAATGTATAATCTTTCAATGTTATCGTCTGCACATACTTTAACATGGGCATGACGTATGTCTGTCTATTTATATAAACATTCTGAATAGAGTGTTTACACAGCAAGTACTCTATTCAATGTCATGCATCATCAAACCTCAGAATGCCTTAAATCGCGTAATTGTTGTTGATTGTAATTATATATTTCATTATAGTATTGTGTAAGTGGATATTTTGGTGAGGCAAAAACTTCGCGAATTGAATAAACTTTAAATTCGCTATGAATATTAATAACCCGAACGGGTCCTAATCGAAATAGTACCACATATAGATTCTTCACAGTGCAGTACTTTAATCACTGCCTTCACAAGTGTCACACGATCATAGATGTTTAATATGTTAATGACCTAAAAACAAGGTATTTAATTTGTTATGTCAAATTTATCTTTTCATTTTTCTGCCAACATTAGCCATTTGTCGCTGTAATATACCCACTGTCAATAGATATATAATTATACATAAATTGAAAAGAAAAACAACCTGAAATAATAGAATATACTGTTTAAATGTTTGTGATAGCAAAGGTCATTGTATATTGTTATTGGAAACCGCTACAAAGCAGATTGTACCACGGGGATGCCAATCCACCAATATAATCAACCGATGCGTTCCATCATGTAATCTGCCTACCATTTACACAAAACCAGTGTGCATACCAAATTTATGCTTCAACTAAGAAGGCTCGTTTTCTTCATTATAAATTTACATATTATTGTCCTTTCAATGTAAAGACGTGTAAACCTACACAGTGTTGCAAAGATTTGATATTCAGGCTAATAAACATTATTGATTCAGCTAAAATTGCAATCAATTACCCAGAATACAGATACACAGACATACTTTAGCTATGTTTAGAGCACTTGAATACCTTTATCTCTTTATTTAATACTTTTTGTCTGACCGATTGTGCAAATGTGTATTTCGGTGTAATCGACATGATAGTGTTAACGTTTACCGCACATTAAACACATAGCTAAAACGATAGGAACGAGTGCAGTCATGTTTACAATTCCATAATGACGCATCAACATTATATTTGTATACATGTTTGATTTATGTAAATATGTGTCACTCCCAGGGAACTTCTAGCAGTCTGTGTATGTGGTGTTCCCTGTAACAACTTAACCTCTCTTTCAAAATTACGGTAGTTTTGCCTATGCAGAGTGTTTGGCGTAAAAAGTCGCCTAGCACATTAAATGCTGTTATTATATACTCCATCAGGGGTAGGACTTCAACTTTCATAATTCGTTTTCTTACTCACATCTACCACCTAAACATGGTTAGAATTGGTCACACAATATAACATTGTGATAACTGTAGTAATCATGTCGCATAAATATTATGACTTAGACCGAGGTGTTAAATCGTCAAAACAAAGTGATTTGCAGTTGTAACAAGGTGTAATGCCATGAAAGTAAGATGCTAAGTGGTAGTCACATGTGGTGTGTAATTAGTGTCCGTGACCTTGAGAAAAATAAACGCGCACACATTTCTGACAAGCGAAATGTGTGAGTTGAACGAAATATTTCATTCTATTGAAATAAACTATTTGTGTGTACTTTTTAACTTCACTTTAGTCATGTTCAATATTTGTAAGATAAAATCCTAAACAAAGGTGCATACATATAACCCAAGACCTAAATGGTATCCTATACACCCATCTGCTATGTTTTATGTACATATCAATACCATTATACAGTATCGATCTGGTATCGACTGATTTGTGAGCTAAAGTGAGATAGCAGTTTAAACCACAATACACTTAATAAAATGCCAAATCATGAGCATAAGTTTACACCCTTCACACATTCACTTCTACGTACACTATTCTAAGTCGATCAATAATCTGATCTAACATTACACTTTTAACAGTTGCATTATTTTGTACATCATTTATACAATAAAAACCCACGTAAAGACCACCTGAATAATAAGACCATATCGAAATTAAAAACACAATTTCCATTTCCGTTTAGCGCCTCTGTTCCTTAACGTACGAGTACCCTTTAACCTCCTCAAGTGCCTTAAGTTTTATGGACTGTTGTTTTCCCGGAGGTCTGTGTGGGGAGGCATTGTCTTTTGTATGTGGCGTTCCATGTAGCTACTTATTCTCTCTCTTGTGTTGTCGTCAGTGCATTGTGTAATAGTGTACTACCATGTATTATTAATAAATCAATTCTCATGTCACAAAATTGAAAGAAGATCAAGTTTCATAAATAAACAACCATTTTTTGTTATATATGGCAGACTAGACGATCAAAATCTTAAAGCTCATTTTTTTGTTCTACCCTAGCACCCTGTATATTCTTCTTTTTCTTTCTACACCTTATACAATTATAAGATAACTGACAACTTCGATATGTATAAATGTGCTAGTGATTCAACGGTGACATTTTGTCTTCCGCTTGATAGAAAAATATATCTAGTGATAAGTTTCGAATTAATATACATACAGATATACCGTCAACGGTACAGCTGACCGTCAGCTGACGTAACCATGACATAATCGTTTTTCTATCGAGTTTACAGATAATTACCTAATAAACCCGTCTACGTTCTAAATCAACTGCATGTATATGTAAAAACTGAAATATTACATAACCATTTCAGAAAACACTCTGTTTTTTTGTAGTCTAGATATAGTATAAAATCAACAAAATCAACGAATTAAGCATCAGGTTTATAATAACACTATTCATAAAGTACAAACTATCACATACCCGATATATTGTCTCTGTATATTCCATAGTACAATGTCGGAAGATCTAGAACTTTATAGACGTAATGACCTAAATCTAAACAGAAAATTCCCAATTCTAATTTTCTGAAAACGCAAACCGAAAGTAGGGAAATAAGCGTAAATGTTAGTGACTAAACAGATATTTTCGACAAAAATTTAAGTAGAAATCCATTTGATGGTCTATCTTATTGATTTATTGAATTAAAGAGTCAGTGCAACTCCATTGCAACATACGTTTAGGAGTACTTTGGCAGACAGTTAATGGACTAATGCAAAACAAGAAATATATTGAGATAAGGTGGTGGCGCAATTTGAAGGTTAAGATTTGTTGTGCAACATTAAAAATGCCGAGATGTTACGTTTCCTGGTAACTCCAGATCCAAAATGGATTTCGGTAAGGTCACGTAGTGGTAGTTGTTGGCACTATCAGACAATTTTTCGTGTTAAGATATTTATCTGGTATAAAAATCGTTCACGATACTTATCTAGTTATCAACATACTTGTCTAGTTAATTACGTAGTGATCTAGTGTCTTTAACGTGATAACTACGTAATTATCTAGATCTAGTTAATTAAGTATTTAACTGGTGGCAGAAATATGCCACCATACTTTCGTTAGAAGTTTAATATATTAAGGAGCCAGTGCAACTGCATTGCAGTATACTGTTAGGAGTATGTATGACATAATACTTTGACAGACAAGAAATGGACCTTTGCACTGAAAAAACGATATTTGACACGTTTCTAATGTTTTTGTAGTATTCATTCAGAAGACTTGAATGCATATTTCAAATTTGGGTTCAAGAGGATAAATAAAGTCTATCAACACTTTGAATGTTCTCTCCAGAATTCAGTTGATTGATGGCGAAGATCAAATTAATCAGGTCACCTATTGTTACAGAAAGCTATAATCTGCAATATACGTGTACATAAGTATAAAGGAGTAATTCATTGAGTTCATTACAGAGATAACCTCGTTACTTCCCTTAACATAATATATCTAGGTTTGAGTACAACACGTACATCATTAATCTAAATAAAAACTATATAAAACGCAATTTCATTAATAATAATAATAAACTTTATTTATTGAAGGTAACTCCTTAAGCTATGAACATAAAAACATACATACATAAACTTATCTAACAAGAGGCCTTTATACATACATAAATTATTACAATATAAAGAGACCACAAAGAATATAAGCATTTTTATAATGCTAAACCAATAAATCATAACTCATTTTCAAAATCTGCATTAACAATATGTATGAAAGAGAGATTAAATAATTATCTAGTTTCTTTAGCGTGATAACTACGTAATTATCTGGATCTAGTTAATTAAGTTATCTAGTTGAAGATATCACAGTTAAATGGTTATCTTAACTAGTTTATCTCATTGAAATCAGCCTCTAACTTTAGCTCCATTACTTTCCGCTGTTTGCCAGTTAGCGTATTGTATAGGAGAGTGCGACTGGAGCTGATTTTAATGAGATTGTACAAAACGCACATTTATTTAAGGACCACGTACACTATCTTGTGGTAAAATCTAGTGCATAGATATGTAGATTGAATAAATGTCACGGACAATTAACAAAGTTTACAAATGAAACATCGGTTTAAGAGTAGTCATATATCCACAATATCACATACCTGATCTATTCTTCTGTGCATTTCATAGTTTGATGTCAGAAGACAACCATTTAACTGTGACCCATTTAAAAATTAAAATTTCCATTTCAAGTTTTTAGAAAATCGAAAGTTTGGCTTTTAAGGCAGGTAGATTATGATATACTGTAAACATATTTGACAGTTTTGCATAGTAAAATATCTACTTGTATCTCAATAACCTTAACTTAGATGATATCTACAGGTAAGACATGAACAATGTTTGTCTATGTGCGCTATTTCCGGAAAATCCGTTCAAATCGAAAGTGAAAGTAAGTTTATGAACGGCATTTCTTAGATAAATGTATACTGTAAACATGTGTTCCCATGTTCAGGACCATAGTTTCCTACACTTTTTTTTCGAAAAGTCGAAAAAATAAAATGGCAAAAACTGCATTACGGTATTTAATGTATGTTTTGATGTTATCGTAAGCATATTTACCGGAAAAAAATGTAAACCAAGACGCATAGATCTATGATTATGTAGTTATAAACATTTTTCCGAGGAACCATGTCCCGGGACCGCCTAACCCCTAATTGGAATAGTTGTTTAATAGTTAAGAGGACAAGATAGCTATTGCAATTACATTAACCGAACTAAAATGAACAGTGTATATGTAAGACAATCCCCGCTGTTTAACTCCCCACCATAAGAGACCACTATCATTCTGTATATCATCTTATTCAACTATTCTTAACACAGATTTCGTTCAATTAAAGTTTGTTTTCTTTACTAACCCAGCTGTTTTGCGACTTTATAGAATACGTACATTTTATGCAAACTTTAAAAGGAAACACACCACCTTATTGCACCTTATTTCCATTAATAAGTTTACTTCTAGTCCATACCAAATTCTATCTATGTGTAACGACAGGTTCAATTTTCGAAACCTATCTACCAGTCAGGAAAAATACAGTGTCGATAAAAAACGACATTTATCTTTGGTATCTACAATATCTTTTCCCCCACAAACGCAAACACATTAAACGACAAGACATCAACTGCAGAATACTAGATAACAAAAACTACACTAAGCACCAACTGTAGTAAATCACTAGATTTAATAATTTGTTTCACCTTTTGAGCATTGTCATTGGCTTCCCGATAACATTGTTATCGGCTACATGGGGCAGTGTCGTTATGTCTTAACATCATTACCGACATTTTCATAAATATTTGCAAAATCCTTAGTTAACTTTTCTTTTTTAAAACTGACAATATGTCAATATGACATTTTCAGACATGTATTTGATTGAGTTAGATAAACCGATTAAACAAATAATGAATTCGATACTGTCTTATCTTGGTTTGTTTTGTCTTCATTTATGTTGCACCACAAATCTTCAGATTCAGATTGCACCGACCATATGTTTAAAGATATTACTTGTTTGTTTTAATAACACTTAAATGTCGAGCTTAATGCGTAAATATTACACAGTCTACCTTTTCGTTAATCATGCATATACATACCTTGCGGAAGGAAATTACTCACTCGCTCATTTTTAGCATGGCCTACTTGTTTATAAAGTGACAAACGGCAATTAAACTGGTTAATTATGACATTTATGGTAATATGCTTTCGTAGCTTTCACCTTTTTGCCAGTGAAGCGATTATTAGATTATGGTATACGTTTAGCTCTACCATCTGAGGGTAAGTTTAAATCCAAGACTATCCTTGTGACGAGTTGACTGACGGTAATCAATCTAATGTCGTGTATGCTACTAATTCGTGGGTGTTGTGAGTGTCTATTAGGGTTAGTACATACAATTTAACAAACCTTATAAGTGTGAAGGTATAAATATGATCTTGGTCAATTAGTCTGATCTTGCTGAAAATTTTAACAAATATAGCGTAGATACCTGACGTAACATGTTATTTATTTCATGTCATAAATCCACAGATTGAACAAATAAAATCAATACATGTGATGATGCGAAAAGAATCAGTACTGCAGCTGTAAGTAAAAGATAATCTGGTTGATTGAAAGGAGTCGAATACCGACATTAAAAAAGTGCACACATATAAGTTTTGTTAAGTGTCCAAAATAGTAAATAATAGAAATGTTTATTATAGAATAATCATGGTAGATGGCAGACTGAACAATTGCGCCAGTGCATTTGCTGGGCGCAATCATTTTTTCGGCGCAGCCGTACTAACGTGGTTTTGCTATTTGCATATTAGTGTAGTGTAAACCAATCAAATCTCACGTTAACCACGAGGCAATTTCTCTTCAACCAAAGAACGTTTGTGACCTTGACGCGGATTGGTTAATAGATGGTATGTTACCTTACCAAAATCCACTGAATTTCGTGAATTTACCGAAATCCATTTTGGATCTGGAGTGACCGACAATCGTAACAATTACATCTCGGCATTGTTTATGTTGCACAACACATCTTAACCTTTAACTTGCGCCGAACATCTTTTTTTCAAGATATTTCTTGTTTAACTATTGTCTATAATACGCTGGGAAATAGAGTCTGATCTCCCTACCGTAAATCAATACAAGCTAAGTGCATTAGAACATGATTAAATATCATTTGCCCTCCGGCTTAATTGATGTTTTTAAGCGAGTCACGCTCAACTCATTAAACATAAAAGTGAAGTTTATCATATTGTATTTCTTATACCTCATACTTGTACTTATACGATGTCGGTCGAGACAGGTTCGTTCTATTCATATATAGTATATATTTATGTATTATTACACATGCTTTTTGTATTTGCGTGATAAATTTATTGAACGTTTGAGTTCTACACGACGCGTAGTTATCTATACGTTTTTGATTGTAATGCTTTTGTTCATATTTTCATATTGATTCATATTGAATCACTGTCTTTGTCATAAATATTGTAATATTTTGTTTAATTAAGTTGTATGTAAATGTAAGCTTTATCAATGATCTGAACACTTTTTACGGGATAATTAAGGTACACGATACTTGAACATCTATATGTATGATTATATTGAACAGGTGATTGCACATTCGTTAGTAAATTAGACGAAAGGAGCCGTGAAGTTGCTAAAACTGAACTCAACGAGTTAAACGAAAAGGACAGAGAAATAGCAGTCCAGACATTTCGACAATGGGTGTTGGAACAGACGTGGCTGAAATCTCCAACAGGTAGGTGTGTTCAAAGTAGCCAACCAATATTGTTACAACGCACAATTTACCTCCATGTTCAACAATATTTTAGACAACATAACTGGACTGATGTGGTGGCCTTCATTTTATACTAACTGCGTATTAACTGTGATATTAAACAATCAATTTCCATTCATATTAATATGTGGTATTCACGTATTATACACACCTCCTCTCGCACATGAACAATTATAGATTCTATCAAGATTATTGTTACATCCTAAATAATTTAATAATGTCAGTGTTTTAAGTGAAGCGATGTTATGCATATCCTTATTAAATCTCATTTTACTAATAGTTCCAAGGCTGTAAATCGCTGTGTGGTTTGCATGTTTATAGATGTATGTTAAGCTCCTCTTTCCCATTATTTTACTCAAGTTGATGTATGTTCTTTTCCTCCCCCTTTCGGCCTATGATAACTGACTTTCTAGACTTGCTCCTTTGATGTATTCCATCCTTTAAACGATTTCCCCTTGTTGTGTCCCTAAATTGTCCTTAGTTAGTTTATGGTCGGCCAGATCATTCCTTGTGCCCATGTACCCATTCATGTTTAACCTTGCACCTCCTCAGTGCCTAATGTTTTGTAGACTGTTGTTTTCCGAAGGGTTTTGTGTAGGGAGGTGTTGTCTTATGTATGTGGCGTTCCCTGTAACAACGTAATCTCTCTTTCATGACATATTTCATCCGTTATGTTAACGTAAACCAATGACACGAGTGCACAGATTCTCAGTTGTATATGACCAAAATACGGATCAAAGTACTTGTTTCCTTTCGTTATTTGCTAATGGTATAAATAGTTTATACCTCTGCCATGATAATGGTGACCGGGAATATAGCGTTTACCCCTGTCTGTTTGTGTGTTTGTATGTCTGTTTGTTTGAAAATCAGTTCTGACATTGTCGTTCATGATCCATATACATATACGGTCTGTCCTCGTTCAGTCGAATTCATCAGGGCCGAAATGTTTTTTCCCGAATAATACTTGGTTTAGCATTGTACATTTTAAATTGACGTGAATAAGAAGATACATTGGAGCGTGATATTTCTTTCCAATTATTCGGATAGAAGTTCTCGAGTGAACGAGGTCCGGCTGTTTTACTTTTATTTCCATGTGGAATGATTACGGAGCCTTTACATAAGATTGCTCAGTGTCTAAACGATGTAGAGTTTGAATAGTAAAATTTGAAACTTTATATACTGTTAAAACATGCAAGTCATTATATTATGTAATTAAGTATTTAAATTGAAACGCTCGAATTCATTTATAAATCATATTGATTTAAGTTTATGTTAGATATTTGGGCCTATAGTCGTGGTTGATTGATATTTGTTTCGGTTAAATGGTATTAAGCGCATAGTTCATAAAAATGAGCTTATGTGATGTTAATATCACATACAGGAGATTGTCACGAGATATCGGCCTGTATCACTTCTATAGTGTATGTACATACATAGTACTATATACAATAGAAGGTATAAAGGGAGAGAACTCGTGACAATGTCTTGTGATATCAAACTGCACGAGATTACCGACAAAGTAGCTGTGTAGTGTACATTTATGACCTGCAATTAACTAATGTTTGTAAATGCATTGTCTCCTTTTGGCTCGGTTGTGTGCTTTGTATGAGGCATGTCATGCTGGACTTCATATTTCATTTAAAGAGAGAGATTCAGTAGTAACAGGGAAGGTCACGTACACAAGGCAATGCCTCCCCACACAGATACCCGGGAAAACAACAGTGTACAAAACATTAGGCACTGTGGAGGTACATGTATCCTGAAACAGCACCAAAAGTCGTAAATCTGATTGTTGTAACAATAAATGGAACAGCAATGGAAACATAATACATGAGTTGATGAAATATATGAAACATGTAGATAACACTTTAAAGGTGTATAGTCATATTTTATCGACAACATATCCATAGACACACCACTACATTGTCACTTTACTTACATGTCTCCCAAACTCACAAATACCATTGTGCGATACAGGTATTTTCTATCCTAACCTACCCTCCCAGTTAGCGCTAGCATAGGAAATACAGACTCGTTGTTTTGCTGTTCTGCAAATATTTAAGAAAGAATATAATGCAATGTTTAAGTGTACGTCCGTATGAAGCCATTAACATGACTTTTTCTCAAAATTATTACTTAGCATATTTTGATAGAAAATGAGATTATCTACCTTTAATTTTTTCGCGCATTATAATTATATTCAATAATATACGTAGTTTGACGCTTTACAGTTTATGTCTTTTTGAGGCGAGTTGGAACTACTATGATACCATGGCACGTGACAATATAGAGACTTAATAAAATTTGAAAGTATACTACGAAATGCTTTTTCGCTTTTATGTTTTCAGATTTCGAATTCCTTTTGAGGTTTTTAAGGGTTCGTAAATTCAGCCAACTTGAAGCCCGAAAATCATTAGAAAAGTACTGGACATCCAAAACATTGCATCCACATTGGTTTAAGAACATAGATCCGGCAGATGAAGGAATACTGGCGGTGTTGAAATCTGGGTACGTTGATTTTTTTTAACAAAACAGTTACTTTAACAAAACGGTTACTCGTACAAAACAGTTACTTTAACAAAACGGTTACTCGTACAAAACTGTTACTCGTACAAAACTGTTACTTGTACAAAACTGTTACCTGTACAAAACTGTTACTTTAACACAACTGTTACCTGTACAAAACTGTTGCTTGTACAAAACTGTTACTCGTACAAAACTGTTACTTGTACAAAACTGTTACTTGTACAAAACGGTTACTCGTACAAAACTGTTACTTTAAAAAAACTGTTACTTGTACAAAACTGTTACTCGTACAAAACTGTCACTTTAACAAAACTTGTACATGTTAATTTGTCATCGTACATTTTAACATTTGCATAAAAAATGGCAGTAGGTGTCTTTGCTTATTACAACCAACTTGGGATTTCTCAATTTGACATATATAGCGATGACACAGTGAACTGTTAGAACATCAATTGAGTGTAGTGTACAGCAATTGTTTTGTTTGTCACATTTGTGTAAACTGGATTGCAAAAAGAAGCGTCCAAAATAAGCTTATTTTCAAAGACGCATCCCCAACAGTTAAGAACAAGTCCCCCTTGAAAATGATCCAAAAGTCGATATAAACTTCCCAGCTGTACCAGGTTTAATCAATAGATTATCAGGGATCTATATTTCGTTTTCAAAGATACTTGTCCCGGACTAATGGAAATGTAAAATTTGACTTGTCCAACATAGGAAGCTAGTTGTCCGAGAATATCAGCCAATTTAGTAACAAATAAACGTACACAATGATAGCTCAACAATCTAAATTTAATAATCACATGTATTAGTTTGTGGGACTCTATGGTTTGACTTACAACTGAACAATTGCTGATGTTGGTTAGCTTTAAAAACATATTTGTTCGGGACCAACTTCAACTCAAGTGTTGGTAGCCCGATGCAGCATTAGATTACTTCGGGGCATCGGACTAGTGGATTTCTAGAGCACTGATTATATCTGGAGACTATTTTCAAACGTAAATTTAAACGTTTTACTTATATTTTGATTATCCATTCCAGATTTATATACAGTCCAAAGAAATACGATAAATTTGGTCGCCGAGTGCTGATTTATCCATCAGGTGAGTTTATATAACAGCCTGCTTAACTAGTGCTCAGACGTTGTCCATTCTGTCTGGTACAGTGGTACGATATGATAGGAAGTAAATTATTATAAGAACAGAGATATTAAGTTGTTACATGGAACACCTCATACACAAGACAATACCAATTCAGATCCCTGGAAAAACACCAGTCTACAACATATTAGGCTCTGATGAGGTGCAAGGGTAAACATGTATGGGAAAAGGGGTGCAAGACATGGTCCGGCCATATTAGTTAGAAAATAACCATGGGCAATTTAGGGGGACATCAAGGAGGGGTTAAAGGATGAAATACATCATGGAACAAGTCAAGAAAGTTAGAAATAATAATCCCAACATATCAGTAAAACAAATAGTTTTGAAAAGGATTCATATCTAACATTTTAAGTCCTTTTTAGATTTATTTCTAATTAACATTGGATTTTATATGTAAGGAAGGGACAGTCAACACTGTACCGAACTGGAATGGCAATTAAGCTTCCGTGCTTCAGTTATGCTACTAATGAATATTTTAACTTCCAATAACATTCCTAAAGGCACGCTTCCTTTATCACTCAATTAACTACTATAACAGAGAGATTTAATTGCTACAGGTAACGCAACATACATCTACAATAAGGGTGAACATATATGGGAACATGGGTGCAAGTAATGGTCTAGCCGACCATGAAAACAATTATGGACAATCTGATGGCTGCTAGCTTGTTGTTTCATGTAACGCAATGCAATCGCTTGTCCTTTCGGGTCGAGCCAAAGCTCGGTCAGTAAACTCACATTGTATTATCATATTTTACAGGAGCTCTTGATGGTGATCTTGTGAAGAAATATGGGATTGATAATTATTACAGGACGATGTTATGTATAATGGACTGGTTGGCTACAGACGAGAATGTTCAAGTAAATGGACTGGTTTCATTGTATGATCATACGGATATTGATTACATGTTATTGACAAAATTGTGGGCTCCCAGTTTGGCCAAGGACTACATGCAGTTCTTTCAGGTAAAATCTTCTAAATATCATACAGTTTGTGTGAAATCTGAGGAAACTATACCATACGACGATAAGAAATATCTTGAAAAAAGATGGTCGGCGCAATTTGAAGGTTAAGATTTGTAGTGAAGCATAAAAATGCCGAGATGTTACGATTTTTGCTCACTCCAGAATGGATTTCACTAAAGTCCTGTGGATTTCGATAAGGATCAAAGGTTGACCTAGCCGCGTCAACGTAACAATCGTTGTTCGGTTGAAGAGAAGTTGGTTTTGAGGTTAACGTAATATTAAATTGGTTTACACAACAATGATGTGAAAATAGCAAAGCCATGTTTAAGTACGGCCGTGCCGAAAAAAACTCTTATTCTCCGCAATACAGAGCGAGCAGCACTTATGGCTATTTGATGGACATGCTTTAAAGATACTCAAATTTTGTATTGTTAACTGATTAACGTAAAATTAAGAGGAACGTGTGTTCTTGTAGTTAATGTCTGCATGTGTATCCTGATTAATACAAAATCCAATTTATCTCCTAAATGTAGCTAAGTACGAACACTCGCCATAAAGGCATTGGTTAAACTGTATTTAATTTATTGACAACAACGGCAGCGATTTGTTTGCGAATTAATGCTCTTGTATCTTGGAGGTAGAAAAAGACTCCATATGTAACATATAGTTGGACCTCGTTTATTCGACAACCTTATATCCGAATGCTAATGTACTTAGTATCGTCAGAAATAAATATCAGATCATAATGTATCTCTTTATGCACGTCGAATTGAAAAGGGCTATTCGCAACTATGTATTATTCGAAATTAAAGTTCAGACTCGATGAATTTGAATTAACGAGGTTCGACTGTAATTTGAGATACATCATTCATCGGTGAAAGGCAAATTACTTGAGAACGCGACATTCACACCATGGTCCATGATGACACGTATATAATATTTGTGTTTCCCTTTAGAAAGCTGTACCAATACGAAACAAAGCCATTGCTATATATAACGAATCTTCAGTTCTTGATGTATTGATGGCCATCTACAGGCCGTTTATGACAGATAAGATACAACAACGGGTAAGTAATATTCCTCATCTTAACTGGTCGAAAGTGCCAATTCGGTAGTATTGTCTCACATAGTTTCTAAATAGCTACTGGATATATCTTCTGCTGATTGTAATTGAAATAAGCTATAACATGTATGTTTCAAATAAACTATCGAAACGGGCCATGCAAACCTGACATTAATTGTTTCTGGTCACTTTGTCATAATGTAGTGAAGATTTTTGAAATATAAAATCGTGGTTTAGTTCTTTTGACCAGTGTATATGTCAAGGTCACGAAAATCGATTTTAAGTTAGACGTCAGGTGTGCAACAAATAATACAAATGCTCAGTATGGTGTATTGTAAGCGTCACATTTAGTGTCAATGGTGTGTACATACATTAGCACCAGAAGGAAAGGTTTACTGTCCGTCTGTAAATTTTAGTGAATCCTGATGACTCAAAAGTCCGGTTTGCAAGTGTTTTAGTGTCAAAATTATTTTGACTAGAATCCGTCCAAAAATTAATTTTGTTAATCTGGTGACTATAGCTAATAATCTGCTACAGTGTACAATTGGCTTTCAATTTAATGCATGTTTTATTTGTATTCTACCTGACGTGTACAAAACGAAGTTTTAACTAGTAAAGAATGACATTCCCGTGGCTGTGTCAATTGACTAGCCTACTAAAAATAAATATTACTCCGCAATAGCGCACAATGCCTTGTTCCTCAATAACTACTTTATGTGCGGTGGTTGTTCGGTTTTACGCAAGATATTATGTGTAGAACAGTCGGATAGACGATATTTATGTATTAAATCTATGAAACGGTTTAGCAAAGATTAAAGGAAATATCGGTGTAAAGGTGCTTGAATAAATCTCAATTAATTTCAGATCAAGACATATGGGAATAGTATGGTAAAATTATATGACGAATGGGGAAAAGAAAGCTTCACTCAAGAGTATTTGCCAGACGATTACTCTGGTCCCTGTTTAGGAAATAAGTCAGAAATCATAGGTATGTGATATATAAGATATGAGACAGTATCTGATTATTTAACTCAAACGGAACGGTGTTAAAATGTGTAGTTGATCGTGTAAGGTGGTGAGTGAAAGGTTAACATATGCTTTGTAATAATTTTAAGAAAATGGCATATCAATGCCTTTATGCAGTCGTACTCTACAACATTCTATTTTGACTTCACTTTTTGTGAAGTTTCCTGGAACAGCAAAACACGGGTACAGATATTTCCTATGCTAAGTCGGCCCGTAGGTCAGCTAGAAAAGAAAATACCTGTTTAAGACTTGTGTATATGTTTGTTTCGGAAATATGTACAAAAGTGACAAAGCAGTGTTGTAAAACATCTTTATGATGGCAATTACCACCAATTTACTCATAGTCATGACAATGTATATTTCTTCAAAAAAATAAGACTTATTAACTGATACTGCAGATTGAGATAAGACATAAACATGTACACGTATATATTCTTTTTCAGATGAAATGATCAAGGAAATGCTGGATCCAAAATTCAGGGATTATATCAAAGATTTGTCCAGTGGGAAATACGGCGTGGATACAAAAGTTAGGAAGCTTGACACAGCAGCAGAAGTAGCTTCATTCAGAAAACTTAATGTTAACTGAAGTTTCAAATTTTTATTATTTCTTAATTTGTGGACTGTTGAATAGATAAACAGTGCAACCTCATCAGCCCGGTCCCATCTCATGCAACAGTCTCTCTTCAACAACTGTATCACTTTTTTCTAGTATATCTAATGGACTGTATTATTGGAGAGGTAATATTTGGTCAGAATTGCTTACCTTTATGTTCAGTTTGTACACAATTATTACTGACCTTTCTACACATAGATTTGGTGTTTTAAGTTTCACTCAGAGCAAGCTAGTGATGTTATACACTGACTTGTGATGCTAACTTGGGGAAAGTTCATGACACTTGAGTATGCAATTGCATGGTAATTAAATATTTCGCTTAAGAAACAATTCAACCTTCTTATCATGTAGCTGTTTCACAAGCGTTTTTATCATTAAAGCTGCTGTAATTATTATCGTCCGGGATGTTTTCCTGTTCGGTGAATAACATTAACTTTCAATTACAAACTTAGCTCAAACAACTTTACAATTTTGTTTCGCACGCAAAACTTTAATTCGATTGTACAATTTTTGATTATATAATGATTATAGTAAATTATTGGCCCTTAACCAGTAGGTGACTTTATATTGCCTATTCATATATCAAACATATATGTTGCAATATATTTTGTATTTGTGTACAATATTTGGAATGCTAATGTTGTTTTTCTCATAATTCTTCAAATAAACAATTTATGTGTCTCTGTAGTTTTCAGTGTTGTTTAATAGCAATAATTAGTACTTGACGGGTATACATTATCCTAGATTATGTAAATATAAATGGAACAATCATGACAGTAGAATTTCTAAGTTGTGAAACTCTAACATCCAGTCATAGATGAACAGAGAATTCCGGCTGACACAGAAGTAACAACTGGTGCGTACTTATACAATACAAACAATATACTTAGATAGACTCAGTTCACCATCGGTTACAGCGACTCATATATAGAGTACTGCATATTCATATATCCAATTGAGAGACTCATATACTCCAAGCAAAGCGACAAACATATTGGGCAAATCAAGACATTTCAGACACATCAGTCCTATATATCCGTACCCTGTGTTGAGTCCCATCTTTCTTGTTCAGCGATCCGTTTACTGATAATATCGAACAATGTAAATACTGGATACATCAGACCCACATATCTAGTACTGCTACCCGCATAAAAATATATTCTAAATTCGGCGTCCCTTATTCTGAGTACAATATCTGGATACAGCAAATCCCTAATTATAATCCAGTAGAGCTACCCATAAGCTGAGTTCAATGGACGCAATAAAAAAATGGCTTACGTAATATACAACAGCCCTTTCAGCAAGTGCGAGTGCGTATCAGTTGGATGCTGGGTCACGTCTCTTGAACTAAATATATATATACATGTAGTGACGTGCTAATCTCATATAATATGACAAAAAAATCATAACATATGCCAACCTCTCCATCTGAGTTTGCTTCGTAAATACGTTATTTGTGTATTTCGGATACGAAAAATATACAGGAACTTGTCAAGATTTCTTTCAATTTATAAAGGGAGAGAAATATATAAGGGATAGCAGCAAAAAGGCAAACATATTTACAGTTTATCGGTTACGAGCGTAAAAATAACATCTCTGACAAAGGTCCCAGTATTATTTGAAGGTGTATCATCATCAACGTATACGGTAGAGTCAGTAGTTCTCCCAGGTAGCGTATTAGGTCCTTTGTTATTCTTATTATACCAATGACTTTATCAAATAAAAATGAATGGTCATTATTTTGAATAAATTTATTAAACGAGTCTTGCCGAGATTCTATCGGTTTTAGAAGACGAAAGAGAGATAAGACAAGAGGGATTAAGCTGGTACTGTGAACGCCACATATATAAGACAATGCATTCCTACACAGATCCTTGGGGAAACAACCGTCACAAAACATTAGGGACTAATACGAATGAACAAGAATGCAAGATTATCTCTATGACATAACAGCATAAACTGCTGATTTTTGTCAAAACATTTCCTTGGACTCCTAGGTGCAGGAAAAGATTGACGTGTACACGTAATTCGGTATTTGGTAAACAAAAGCTGACGCAAGTAGTTCCTACATTTTTTTTAATTTTTCAACCACAAGACACAAATGATTATAACACACATCATATTCAAATTAACAACACAATAATTTTCAATGAAATGAACTACAATGTCATACTTCGTACAAAATAAAGATTAAACAAGAAAGAGCACATCGACGTCACGCTTGTTTTGCTGCGACGTCTCGCATATTGTTAACGTAGAACATCCCTAATAGATTTCCGCCAAAATATGAAACATCGGCCGATATCGGTAAATTTTGTGACGAGCCCATTGAAGATCGGTCGTTTCCGAATATTTTATGACATTTCCGGAAATAGTCAAGGAATTTACCGATAGTGGCCAATTATTTGTTTTGGCAGGAATATATTAGGGGTGTTTTACCTAACTAGTGAATCGTCCAAAATAATACATGAGTGCTTTTGACACTCTACAACGTATATTATGTTATAAATAGATTTTTTAGGTGAAATATTATTTTGTATTGAATACAAAAATCATATTACATACTTATTGTATGATGAAAACAATTATAACAAATCAAGCATGATTGACAAAAATGATTAATAATACATACGTAAAGGATGATCAAGATGCCTTGATTGGAACATGCAAAAATGATATAGCCTCTATAATGTGAACAAAAACAAAATGTCAAAACTGAAATAAAGCTATCCACTGAAAATGTCACATTAAAATCCATTTAACAAAATCTGTATGATGTCACATTCAGAAATTTCACAATGAAATGCATCCACCTTTGTCCAAATCAAGAATGATGTTCTACTCTAAAAATATCACAATATGCTAATAAATTACAGTAGCAAAATAAAAAACAATGTCATACACAGCAAAACTCACATCAAAACGAATGAACAAAATCCGGAATATTGCTATACAAAACATATATTGAATGATACCAAGAAAGACAACTTACTAAATATGTAATAATAGGTCACATCAACGTACATTTGGCTCAAATATAGAATGATGTAACACCAGAAAATCATATACTAATTAAATATAAATCTGCATTGAGATTAAATTACATGACAATTACTCAAATACACAACAACCAAAATTTAGAGATGTTCAAAATTTCTTTGAAACATATTACCTTATCAGTTATAACATACATACCTAAACGTCACAAAGACAGAACATGGAAAAAGAGCAGAAAACAGCCCGTTACATGCTACATGTAACTTAACACTAAACATGAATATACATTTAATAAAATATGGAGTACTATTACCAAAGCATAAAAAAACACATCATGCAAATGTATAACAACCAAACATTAAAACTACAAATCATTTTCTTAAACATATTCTACATTTATGAAATCACAGTTTATTAATTCACAGTTTATAAGTCACACAATACACACCTAAACGTCACAAAAACAGATAACGAAATACAATATGCAGTGCAGAAAACAGCCTGTTACATGTCTACTTATAACTTTATAAAGTCTTATGTCAGTGACATATCAGTATAAGCTGGTACATGTATGTTACTGGTTGTTAAGCACACTTTGTCGTTCATGTAAATCAAGGTTAGCAGTTATCCACATATGTACGCAATGTTCATACAGGATTTCAGTAGGTAATTCCTCCAGTATGATCACATTTAATGGTGGATTGTCCATACTGTCAATATATTCATACAGGTACTCACCCAACCTATAAACACAATAAAAGTAATAAAAATAAATAATATAACAAAGTTCAAAGTTTATTGGCATAACGGCAAAGATAATTGCCTTTGGCCATTTACAAACTTTATGGCAAAGACAGTCCTAAAATGGTAAGAACACACAAAACATGAAAAAAATAAACAAAATGAATATGAGATTAACATAACATAACATGAATATAAATGAGCACAATACGAATGTAGCTTTCAATACCATCAAAATATCAGAGCTCAAGAAGCAGTCACTAATTGAAGGATATTATGTCTTATAGACATAAATTGACATAAATTAGAAATTTTCTTCATATTTGTGGAATTTAACAGCGATTTGGACTTTATTTGAACATGGTAAATTGCTGCGTAACAGATAAGTATTGCCCTCAGATAAAAATTGAAATACAAGTGTTTTACTTACTTGAAATGTGCTGAATCCATGAAGTCATCGTCATTGGTATTTTCTCGAACAGCAACTTTGAGCAGTATGAATTCATGAATCACTTCTACCAAGTGTGACAAATTGTCAATTGATAGGGTTTTTATATACTCCTGTAACTCTGACAACATGTCCTCTGGTAAATCTTCGTGGAATTCTCTAGATACAGTTTCAAATATTGCCTGAAAATGGATGATGCATTACCTTTAGCTTAAAATGCATGATAACTAGAAGCAATCTGACAGTATCGTGTTACTTTTCAGAACACACCACAGATACAACTACACATATACGCATTATAAGATTAATCCATTAAATGTATTGTAATATTCTACTCTTTAAATTGCCTTAAACATAAATATCTAACCATACTTATAACTATTACTACACTTGATTGATCATATATGCATGTGGGAATTCTTATATGATTAACACATTCAAGATTGTTTTTTTTACTAAAATAACATTTTCCATATAACATCAAACCATATTTATGACCACATTTTTTAAAATCAAATTCCCATATATCCTGTTTCACTTGCTCCTGAAAAAACATATACTCTGAGAACGTTCTTGGTTGTTCATGGTCCTGCATTCCACTACCGAGTAGCTACAACTTAACAATGCATAGTCACTATAAAGTAAAGGAAATCTTATGTGAAATTACGCCTATTTGCAATACAAATCATTTAGAATGGGGCAGAACACACAACATTTGACTAACCTCACTATGGTGTTGAAAATTAACCATTTGTTTAGCTTTTAAAAGAGATAAAAGCAACCAGAGAGTTTTGCAATGTTTGAATTCACACACATGTTTAGCCTACAAATAAACAAAAGAATATATATGTAATTATACAATATTTGAAAAAAGGAGAAAGAGAGGGAATGTCACATGATATTCAAATAACATATCAATTATACTGGGTAGAAATGACCTGAATCAAACATGCTAATGTAGCAATCATGACAACAATCTTGATATCAATTAATTAAAAGAAAGATGATCATTTTTTTAGCAATCCCATTCAATGGGAAATATATTTATACTTTAGAA
The DNA here is from genome assembly GCA_032209605.1 of Mactromeris polynyma. NCBI lineage: Eukaryota > Metazoa > Mollusca > Bivalvia > Venerida > Mactridae > Mactromeris > Mactromeris polynyma. The sequence goes on from JASFXZ010000005.1 coordinate 2,169,898, forward strand.
AGTAATTTAATTTCACCAATGCCTCATTACTTAATAACCAGCGTTAAGATGATTCTAGTGATACACGTAGTTATGCTTATTGCCATATCGATCAAACATGTAAAGTTTTGATGTGATACATATTGTAATGTGTAAAATTGTAAATGGACTAGATAACGCTAAAGGACAACACAAAAAATACACATGAAGAGAAACGTGCCTCATGAAAACCATTGAATGGATGAAATTAAACAAATAAGCTTGTAAACAACTCTCATTGAAGGGCTTCGTACGATCAAAATGATGTCTTTACAATACACTACCTTACCATTACAAGTTGATAGTAAGCAGGTGTAATATTCACAAAACAGGGTCTCACTACACAGATATAATGAATGAATGAAAACAAAGAATATGCGGACGATATAAAAGGGAAAACACCTTACCGTTTGACTGCAGTTGCAATCTTGACTCATCTGTAAGATGTTCACCATATAATTGTGTAAATTCTCCCCTTGTTTACCGCCTGTAGACTTGAGAAAACTTATAGCTATGTCAACATTGTCCAATGTTTTACATATATCAGGTAGTGATCTCAACTCCTCACTTATACGTAACTTCAGTGTTGGCTCTAGACACACCTGTAGTGCAGAAATGTATGGGCAATATTCATTGTCTGTCAAGCGGGTTTAATTATGTGCAAGAAAGAACATAGATCTATAGACAGAATCATACATTTGTTTGCCAAATTAATATCACAGAACAATATGGCACCATATTACCTTTCTGCTATGTCAAATCATGGGATATATGTGATTAATGTGAATCCAACGGTCATAATAAATATAAACAATATGGTGTTGTTCAAATAAGGCATTGAATGCGACAAATATTGTAAGGTAGGAAACAAATAAATATACCTGTGGAATTTTCTCATCAAGCTTATAGAACACTTCAGAGTCAGTCAGCTCAGTTCTGTATACCATTTGATCAATCTAGTACATAAAATATCAAACACATTTTATAAATAAGCAAATGTATGGGCCATTTATGTTCCTGTTAGAAGATAAAGCTTGTCTGTGTTACAGGTTTCAGCAGGTGTGTCTGCCACAAGGGACTATTTGAAATATGTATTTTGATGATTGTTGTTGAGGTATTCATGAATCTATTTTAATTTAAGTAAATCCTGACTTGCAGAATATAAGATATAACGCCAAAAGGAATGCCTGCGATGGTGATTGTTTTTCAGAAAAGCATATGCAACGTCCAAAATGGCCTCCTTACTTTATTCAGCTCTTGGTAAAAGGGATAGAATAAGTTGGTACAGGGATCGTCACATACATAGGACAATGCCTCTCCTAATCTGACCTCGGCGAAAACAACATCCCATAAAACATAACGCACACAAGGAGGCGCAAGTCAAACACGCAAAGGAACATGGGCGCAAGGACCAGCCAGGCCAACCATAAGGGATAACTAAGGGGAATCACAGAGAACAAACAGGGGGAATTCAATGGTTGGAATACATCACTGGACAAGTCAAGATAGTTGGTCAGAAAGTGGGGTGAAAACAACATGAACACCACATAAAGTGAAAGAACCGTAGTTAAGAATTTAAATTAAAACAAATACCCATAAGAAATCACTGACATTATGTATTAATGTCACCTTAAAAGTTTATTATCTTTCAAGTTCAAGATTGCAAATCCTACTTATGCTAGGTGTTGCAGCAAGTGCTACACTACTAACATTTTCAATTAAATGATTCAAAGAAATATTTCTCTATCAATTAAAAGTCATCATGTAGTTACCTGTAGAACACTTCCAACATCAATTCTAGACTTTGATAACAGGAATCTATCCATAAGTTGTCTTTCTAGTCCAGCAAAGTCATACTCTATCTTTGTTCCTTTCCCCATCTCAAATGAATATTGACAGTTAGCTAGAATTAATGGTAGAATATCGTGTTCCGGGTCGTAACTGATCAAGTGTGCAGAAGTTACCTCCCTTGGAGATACAGATGTCATGCTGGAAGATTTCCTGTATCAATAACGATGTAACACATTAAATATTAAGTCAATATAGAGCCATCAATCTATTTTAATGTATCAAAATCATTCATGAGAAACTTTACTATAGAAACAATAACAACAACAGGAGTCAACATTATTTTTATGGAAATGTAGATCTGGAAGTATAGGTTACTCTATTCAGATTAAACAAGGGTTAGGTTCTGTTTCGAGATTCAGCATACTTACACTAATCAATAATTATGTGCAAAATATTAATTATGGAAATACATGTAACAATCATGTACATAATCATATATCGGTCGCAATACCACAGCTACCTGTGTGTTTCTTTACAATATCTATCCAGAAACTGGTTGTGTTTTCTCATCAGGAAATCCAGCATTGCGTAGGAACAAAGTCCAGCGTCTCTTGTAGTAGGGAGAAGCATGGAAACTGGGGTAATTGGTGTAATTCTTTGTGTGCAGTATTTCTCTTGTACCGGAAAACCTCCAAATTTTGTGTAACAAACTATAATACATACACAATAATGTCAACTGAAATTTCCCTAGAACTTGGATCAGTTTTGTTATTTCACTTATAACTATTTCATGAAAGACTTAATTTCCAATTCAATAATATTAGAAAGAAGCAGTAAAACTTAAAAACTAGTAAGCAATGATCAAAGGCATTATGTATATGAGAAGTCTAGTACAGGTCTTTGTGGCTAAATTAATTAAGGGTACAAGTAGCAACCCAATAATATGCAAGGAAATACTTAATTATGGTACACAGATCGAGCTGATATCTAAATGTACCCCGTCGTTATGCGGGCTTACAACTCAAATATTGATTTCACTAACTAGTTCCTTGGAAAGCAAGTAAGCAACAAATCATTCCTTTGTGCACAACCAATTAAGCTTAAATCTGTACACACTAAGTTAATAATTAAATAACATGTTAATGTAGGTAGCACTTACCATGAGATTTGAGATGTCCTCTGACAATATCCCATGCATCACTAAAATCTTGTAGTATCATATCAGTATCTTCACCTGCTACAGCATCTGGTAATTATAATGCAAAATTAAGTGAGAGTACTTGTACACTGTATATAGCAAACACTGGGGACGAATACTTTTTTGCAATCACCTGTATGTGTTTGACACACTCGCAGACACTAAGAATGTTCTGTATCAGAAAATAACCTTAATTATGTAAATGGTTAGAATGAAGAATAGTGTTTCTTTTTAATATTATTAGGGTCAGGGACCAATTTGGATTCGTTTAAAGTTTGTCTTAGGGTCAGTTTTTATATAGAACATACAGTGATAACTTCATTTGCTGATGCTTTTGTATGACTGTGAGTGTATGTGATGTGCAAACTATGATATTTTGTAATGTAATATGTCTTCATATTAAAAACAATATAAATAATTAATAATATAAATGGCACACTTTTTAATCTATTAGTATTTGATACACAGGCAAACTATTTACCAGTCCAGTTACTCTTTCTTTAACAAACCTGGTAAGTTATGCTTTGTATATTTGATACCAATTCAAATCCAGCAAATATGTTGTCCAGTTAAGATACAATTATGTATCTTATGGAACACAATACCAATGAAAACCATTATGATTACCACTAAATGGAAGAAATTCAAGTATAAACAATATAACTAAAACAATCACAGCTGGTATTAATGACATATGAATCCAAATTCCCTCACAAACCAGCAATTAGTTATATAGCCTTAAAGTAAATAGAGGAGATTATATGTACTTAGTCTATATTTGTACCTGTCTTTAGGGAGGCCAAAGTAATCTGAGAGGCCTCTTTCTTGTCAATCTTTCTTTGATATTTATGTAACATAGCACGATGAAGTCTCAAAATGCTTGGAACGAATCTTAATGCTTTCAACAGATGTTCCTGAAAGTGAAAATTAAGTAAATTACATAATGATAGTCATGGTATTTATTTACAGAAGGGATCTCAATAAGTTATAAAACAGTTTAACATATATCACATGAAGCATTCTGAAAAAGACGAAATTCACATATTCAATTTAGCATTGTTATGGTTTTCAAAATAAAAACAATGTGCCAGGTAGTTAAGTGAAACATTAATTTTTAAAGACATGGTTCATTCAACTATCATCAATTCAAGTATCGTACAATCTGAGAAAACCGAATATTGAGAACACCAGAATTCATCTGGCCACTGTATACTGTAATAATTACTAACTTCTTATTCTCCATCGACAGTAATATGTGTATGTGATTTTTCATTAATTGTGACCTATGACAGTCAGTTCATTTACAAGTAGTCGAGTTTTAAACGTTTTAAATATTTAGACTGAAATGTATTTATGTCAAGTTTATAATAGAAAAAGTACAAACGTTCAGCAACAATGATAAAACGAGATTCGTACTTCCTCAATAAAAAGCTGAAGAACTTTATGTTGCTGGTGTGTGCCTTGTTCAGTTCCGATCATTGTATACACTTCTTGTTTAAGATGTTGCCAAGATATTGGTGTGCAGTATCTCCATACACGAGCAATGTCCTGTATTTGTGTGGTTTCTGTAGTCTCTGAACTGTCGGACTCTGTCTCATACAATAAGCAAAGCAGTGGATCTGCTCCTGAAAACATTAATTCAGAGAGATTATGATAAATTTTAATTGTCGTGGACATGATTGCTAGTTAATTATGAATGCAGAGTTATAAGATTAAGTAAAACAATTGTTTATTAATGTATGTTGAGTTTCCTTTCCCCTGTGCATAGTGTTCATGTTATTTTCTCCTCACTTTCGGCCTGTTCCCTTACGTATTAACCATTGCACCTCCTCAATTGCCTTATGTTGTTTGGAGGTCTGGGTAGGGAGGTTTTGTCTTTCTATGTGGCGTTCCCTGTAGCAGCTTATTCTCTCTCTTTTTTTGACTTTAACATGGATAAGCGCTCATATTGGAGAACTTAGTTTAGATTATATCAAATCATTATAACATTTTCCCAGAATTCTACAATTAAGAGACACATATAGTGTTTGTGAACCAGAATCATGCCTTGCAATACTTGCCTAATCTTTTGTCTTGTGCCAATCGTTGATTGTGTTCTTTCAAAAGACCATCCAAGTTCTGTTATAAAAAGTAGCGTACATGTATCTATTATATTTCAGGCAAATACACAAAAACATAGATCCTATAGCATGGCATTCAACTCAATCAGCAAGTGTCAATTCAAATAATGTGTTATAAATTGATAGACTTGTAATGCACATCAGTAATGTAAAAAGTGTATATGCGATTGAAAAAGTAAAAAATCTGCTGGTTATGTCAATCATGTTTCAGTTTAACACATGCTAATTAACATCACTTATAAAAGAGCTGAACTTACTTGACTAAACAATTTTGCATGCGTTCATGATATTTAAATTAAACATATTTATTTCACACTGATTGCACAACATGTTTTATAGTATATACTAATTATGTTTAATGTCTGCTTCATGGTTACTAGACAGTACTCCGACCAATTCTTTGACTTTGAAATGTCACATGCTCTACCAATCAACTACTACACCTATCAAAATCTTATTCTTGCATGATTATTGGTATATTGCCATGTATTCAAAACATATATTAATGAAATAGAATGTTTCACAAAAGTCAAATAATTTCAAATGTTACTAACTTGGAATAAAGGCTCCAGGAAACTGGAACAGAATCTTGTCTCCCAGTCTTCTCTCCCTTTCTTTGAAGACAGTTGACATATTTCCTCTCCAACAACAACACCTACAAAAGATATCAAATAAAGACTTCACAAAAATATCTATAGAATGATACATGCTAGTATACTGTTGTCCTATGCATATATAAATCAAATGTAAAATGTCATAAATTATGTATAGAAATCATACATTAAATCAATAATCTTATGCAGGTGTGTAAGTAGACTTTTAGTATGCAAACAATGCCTACATCAGTGAAACTTAAAGCGTGGTTGTCTGTTGTCATTTAGGGATCAAGAGACTCATATCAGAATCCAGTCCATAACTAGAGAATGATTTCAGTCTATGGCTATCAAACTTGTCACACTTGTTCATTAGAGTACACCCGTTGTTTGGGGTGAACAATGACATCAGTTTCCAATCAATAGCTAGAGAATGGTTACACAGTAGAAAACCGTGTACGTTTTGGGTAACACTACATCAATAGTGGCTTGATCAATCTTAGCTACCCTTTTATCGCTAACGGACTATCACCGAGGCAAAGGAACCTCACTATAAAAGTGTTAGCGTTTAAGCAATACAAGTAAGAACATTATCAGTAAGATGAAATATATACCATTATTAAGTGTTGCTGATATGTTGTTTAGAACAAGATGCATCAAGAGAAGAACGTCATCAGTACTTCGTCCTAAAGCTCTGTGCAAGTCCTCTATATCAAGCTGTATATGGTCCCACAAGAACTTCCCAATGTCATGTTGACTGATGTTTGGTTTGATTAATGAACATACACTCTGAATAGAATAGAATACAATATAGATTAAGTTGTTACAGGGAACCCAGTCAAACTCTCTACATTCAATAGTTCAGACAGCCAATTATTGCAAATAGAAAAAGATCAGGTATGTTTGTATTTTACTAACAGTTCCAAGGCTGTAATTCGCTGTATGGTTATTATTTCGTTTTGTGTTTTAAATGTATATCCTTTATGCAATTTTTCACTTTATACAGTGTTCGTGTTATTTTCTGCATATATTCGGCCTATTGTTGCCATCTGTCTTGATTTGTCCTTCGATCTTTTCCATCCATTAATTTCCCCCTCCACTGTTTGTCCTCTTTGATTATCCTAGTTATTCCCTATGGTATGCCAGGCCGTTCCTTGCACCTCTGTTCCCTAATGCATGTACCCTTTAACCTTCTCAAATGCCTTATATTTTATTGATTGTTGTTTTCCAGAAGGTATGTGTGGGGAGGCACTGTCTCATGTATGTCCGGGCCCCCGTAGCAACTTATTCTCTCTCTTTCATAGTCATTAGGGTGCATACATATTTGTAGACTTTGTTATCCATTAAGATGAATACATTTTTTAGGCTTTCATATCCATTAAGGTGAATATATATTTCAAGGCTGTTATATCCACTGAGGTGAAACAATGTGTATAGGCTTTCATATCCATTAAGTTGAATACATATTTCTTAGCTTTTATATCAATTAAATTGAAAACATGTGGATAGGCTTTCATATCACTGTATGTGAATATATTTCTCGGCTTTCATTTCCATTAAGGTGAATACGTTCCCGGGAGCAATAATGTCTCCTGTGTCCCTTTTCCCATTGTTCGCTTTGTAATTGTTTATATGCTACACGCATTGTATGTGACATTTCCTGCGTCACTTCTACACTTTTCCAATCAAAGTCCTGAATAAACAATGATAGCAAGAGACAAAGTAGTTTTAATTATAAGACAGCACACAGGCTTAGAGGAACACACAATTACCAACCAATGTGTACATGGTAATGGGACATGTGTCATATATGTAAATATCATAAATAAAATGTAAAAATAAGTAAATATCCATACCTCTTGATTGGTTCCACATGCTGTATACATAGCTAAGTGGAGCATAAGTCGGACACATGTACAATATGATGGTGTCATCATTCTCTCTGGATTTGGACCAGGACCTCTGATCTCAGCTGTTCCAAGTATATGACCAGTAACCGTATTATCAGCCCTGATAATACATAAACACAAACTCAAAATACAGACATGATAAATTGCATAATATTCAAGTGTAACAAAGCTTTCAGTAAATTGTCAAATATACCAATTCAATCAGTTCGAATAAATCCATATAGCAAGACAACCACAACATCTCTTTAAAAAGACCATAAACTCGTGGACAATTTTTCTTCTCAAAACGTAGACCATCTTCTGTTGGAACCATTGGTGGCTTTATTACTGAGGGTTCACTGTACTGCTGAAATAATGAGAACAATAATTTGTCATATTTCACAGAATTACCATTACTACAAGCACAACATAATCAACTATTTGACATACCCTTCATCCTTGAAATTTCCCTGTAACAGTCTGTGTCGCTCACCCCCAATGGCAGCACCACATTCTCGACATGTACCAACTCTACCTGGGCGACCACACTAAGGAAAGATATAATAATTATTTATTTTAAGTTTTGAGCTCAGTATATTATGTTTTGTTTATTAATTATATTTGTGTTGCCATGCATTTATCACTTGAAAAAGACAGGTAGCATGTAAATGCACATTGGCTAAATTTTAATGAAAACACAACAAAATACTTGTAGTCTAAATCTTTACACTTTATACACAAATATAAACACGGTAATACTCGCATAAAAACCTCGATATTTGTATTTGATAATTATGTAAGTTACAAGATGATGTATTTTATTTGAATTAGTTATTTAAGCTAAACCAAACAGTCACCATACTTACATCACCTATTACATAAAGGTGGCCATTTGGACAGTCTGAAAAGAATAAAAATAAGGAAATCAACAAAATAAGTTAATTCTCGAGTAGTATAAAATGTGTTCATTTCATTCATTGTGGAAGTGAGAAAATGTATAGCACATTTGTAACATTAAAAAAGCTTCTCATAGCAATCACTGGGGTAAGGAAATACAATCCTGAAAGGGAAGTACATTTTAGTATAATATAATAACACACAAATTGAAAAAAGGAACAGAAAAAAATATACTAAATCTAGCATGTTTTATTTTGTATCTAGAGCCTCAAAATTAAGGTGAGAAATAAAATCCAGTGAAATTAACTTAACTAATAAATGTATTTTTATTACTTACGATAAAATACAGGATTTTCATTTCCGGCACCTGTTCTTGCATTTAAAAGAGCTTCCTTCACGGTTTCTAAATCATCTTGTGGCATTGTTGGCAAGTACATCTCCTTAAGATAAATTTTGCAATATTCATCAAAACACGAAACTCCATTTATTCTATACATGAGCTTTTGACCATAATGATATATTTTGTGTCATCAGCAGTTACTACCACTCAAACTCTTTCAGTATCACCAAGGGTAAATACAAAATCTGCATACAATTCACAAAAATACAATGGATATTTGCCTAGTATTGCAATATGTCAGATCTTAGCCACAAAAACAATTTAATGACCTTATCACAGACATGTGAACATTTTCTGTTAATGTAAACTGCACTGCTTACTATAACCACTATACATCCCTTAAATATACCAATGACAAAACAAGTTGCACCGTGGCGAAAGCAACGTTATCCCAGCCAACCAGAACATTTTTATGGTGACATACTACTGCCACCAGTTAAATACATTAGTAAGTATGTGATAAACACATTAAGGAAAACTAGACAAGTGTCGTGATAAATATTCATACCAGACGGAACATTGTCTGATAGTGCCCACAACTGCCACCGTTTACCCATCGCCTGAGTTTTTAGAACGGACAATCTATTTTAGATAAATGTTGAGTGGTTACCGCGATAAATATCTTTAACGTAATAACCACATAGTTTTATAGTTACTTATGTAGTTAACTGGTGGCAACTGTATGACAGCATACATTTTGAAGTACATTTTTGAGAATATATGACATGCAAAAATCACTACAAATCAAAGAAACACCGACTTATGTAAAACATACATCACATGATTCTGGCCTCTGTATCAGTGTCTGTAATGGTTGTAACAGAGTTCTATCTCCGTCCATAGCAACCATGACTAACATGTAGTGAACAAGAAGACATTGTTTTCCTTGTAAATGTTGGTCTTCTTTCTCTGTTACCACAAGACGCTCCGGTGATAGCTGATTCGTCATCATGTTGCCAAACATTTCCTGCAATTTTAAATAAACAATTAGCGATGGTTTTGTTCAGACACAGTCGTATTCTTAATAACAATGTGTAGAATTCTACCATCCTTTCAGAATCTCTATGCCAACATCATCACTAAGACATTGTATGAAAATGTAAATCTGATGTTCTCAAGGGGGAGTAATGTTGATACATCACTCTTGTATAATATATACAACTCATGCTGCTCATACGTTGCAGTTGTACAAACACTGTGAAGGAGCACATGACTCTTATGTATGATTATCAATGATATCAATATTTCTTTCAACGCACACATTGATTCACAGAATAAAGCCTCTTCACACATACAGATGTATAATTTGAAATCAAGTAAGAATGTTATCGGTCGGATAACATTCGTCAGTATAAAGACCAAAGCTATGTTTTAAAACATTTTTGTATGAAACACCATTCGAATCTACGAAATCCATTTGTACGAAACGAGTCTGTATAAACTAACATAGATATGGTCAACCAATAACATATTCTGATTGACTTCTTTCTGTTGAATTAAATATGCTAATTATTACCTTATTTTCTATCTGTTCACAACCTTCAATAAATGTTCCAATGCTCTCCATAATCTAAATAGGTTAAACAATTAACAGAATGTAGAAATATTTGAAAGAGATATTCAAACTTCATTGCGAGACCATTTAACTGCATGTTTTCGTTTTCCATATAAATAACCGTACACAAATAAATCACAAAATGATTATAAAACAGGTATTAATGCTGTTAAGCATTTTGTGCCAAATCCTTAAATTATGTTTTTGAATAAAGAAACAAGGTAAATATAGCACTTTATCATTTTATAGTTTTATTTGTACATTGCACTTTTGATTGAAGCATCTATTTATGAGGAGCATATTGTTCAGTTAAGAGTTTCAAACCATGGTTCAGCAGTATTTCAGTAATGTACGGTGCTGCTTGTTGTCCTTACAAGTGTACCTGGGTTACATACAATGACTTTGCTATTGCAACCATCAACTGACATCTTCCCCACATAAATCAGAGTCGGAAGAAAATGGATGTAATATCTTCAATCTTTCATGGAAAACATATGCCTTACTCAGGGATTGCATCTATGACATTCAGAGGTCTACCGACTGAGCAAACCAAGTGTGCTAGAACAGTATACTGAGGTATTTCTATACAAGAACAACTGCGATATATTCCACTGAGAATGGTGTAGTATTTACCTGAGGTGTAAGCTTTCTCTTCTGTGTAGGGTACAGATAGGAACTTGATATTTCTCTGTGTATTGCTAATCCAAGCAGAATTTCCACATCATTATCCTCCTCCTCATCTTCATCATCATTACCAGCATCGAGTTCCTATGAAACATATTGCAAACCATGCAAAGGTACTGTAATAACTTAATATTTGTGTATAGTAAGCATCATCATAAAATGTATCATTTTTGTTTTAATAAATTTAGAAGTGCAATCGAAAATCTAGTAATTTTTTTACAATTTCACAGTACCATTTTAATCTCCTATTAATTTCCAAGGAGTGTATTTGTTTTAACATGTAAACTATTTAACATTCAAAGATCAAATATTAACATAATTTCTACCAATATATATATTTTTTAATCTTACAATCACCTTAGTTAGTATAACATTTAACATTACACGTAATTTCTTTCTTTAAGATTGAACCTCTTCCATAATTCTGCTCAGAATGAACTCAATTAACAATGTATCATTAATAATTTCCATTGCCAAAACACATGAATCATGGGTATTACTGTAAACTAACTTTCATTCCAAAATATTAATAACAAAACCAGTATTCATAGATGGTAGAACATTTTATGGATATTAAGCATAATAAGAACACTCTTAATATTCATACCAATATTATTGTGATTTTCAACAAAAGATGTTTTTATTTTTTTTTAATAAAGTTAATGAAATTTACCTCAACAATATTTGTCAAATTATCAATATTTTCACCAAGAACCACTCGTGTTAACACTTCACGAATTCGTGTATAGTTCTCACCACAAACAATGTATCTGTCTGAAACCTCAACTACCTGAAACATTAGGATCAATTCATACAACTGTCCATAATATTAGAATATAGATACAAATGTACTCTTATAGGTATGATTTTTATGTTACCATCAAATTTAAGATATGTAGATAAGCTTTTCTGTTTATTCTAAAAACATTTTTCAGATGAAGACATTAAAAATATTGCATTTAAATTATTTGTTAACTTTCAAGTACTGCAGTCATGCCATCCATCCATCCATGTATTGTATTATATTACATCATATCAATGTTGAAATAAAGAAATAAAATGAATTAAACTTTTTACTTCATCTATTGTACCACCCTATGTTCATACCTGTTCTTCATCATTGCTTTTCAAAGCTAGCCATCTCATATATGGTACAGTGCTCTTACAAGCTCGATGGTATATATCAATACCATAACGCCTACATAGATATTTCACCAAGTATATCCTGCAAACAACAGATCACCAATAAAACATATGCACAATAAATATAGCCAACAATCTAGAAATATGTATTCACCTTACTGGATATGAAAGCATTGACATATGTATTCACCTTACTGGATATGAAAGCCTAGAAATATGTATTCACCTTACTGGATATGAAAGCATAGAAATATGTATTCACCTTACTGGATATGAAAGCCTAGAAATATGTATTCACCTTACTGGATATGAAAGCCTAGAAATATGTATTCACCTTACTGGATATGAAAGCATAGAAATATGTATTCACCTTACTGGATATGAAAGCCTAGACATATGTATTCACCTTACTGGATATGAAAGCATAGAAATATGTATTCACCTTACTGGATATGAAAGCATAGAAATATGTATTCACCTTACTGGATATGAAAGCATAGAAATATGTATTCACCTTACTGGATATGAAAGCATAGAAATATGTATTCACCTTACTGGATATGAAAGCCTAGAAATATGTATTCACCTTACTGGATATGAAAGCATAGAATATGTATTCACCTTACTGGATATGAAAGCCTAGAAATATGTATTCACCTTACTGGATATGAAAGCATAGAAATATGTATTCACCTTACTGGATATGAAAGCCTAGAAATACGTATTCACCTTACTGGATATGAAAGCCTGGAAATATGTATTCACCTTACTGGATATGAAAGCCTAGAAATACGTATTCACCTTACTGGATATGAAAGCCTAGAAATATGTATTCACCTTACTGGATATAAAAGCATAGAAATATGTATTCACCTTACTGGATATGAAAGCCTAGACATATGTATTCACCTTAATGGACATGAACGTTTAGAAATATGTATTCACCTTAATGGACATGAACGTTTAGAAATATGTATTTACCTTAATGGATATGAAAGCCTACAAATATGTATTTACCTTATTGGATATGAAAGCCTACAAATATGTATTTACCTTATTGGATATGAAAGCCTACAAATATGTATTTACCTTATTGGATATGAAAGCCTACAAATATGTATTTACCTTATTGGATATGAAAGCCTACAAATATGTATTTACCTTATTGGATATGAAAGCATACGAAATATATTCACCTTCAGTGACAAGAAAGCTTCCACAATATATAGTTACTTTAATTGACAATTTGTGAATATGAATGTATTCAAGTTTTTGTAAGGTTACCTTGTCCATTCCAGTTTAGAATCATCATGCAGTCTCCATGCAGCGTCGATAACTCTCCTCATTTCAGGATCTGCCCGTCTTGGTTCAATGTCATTTCTTATTATATATGCAACATACTTTGCAGCAACAGAAAGACCCATCCTAGCTCTAGCCACAGCATACATTTTATCAACATCAAGCTCATTAGTGTTAATGTACGTTACTGCATCTCTCAGTGCATCCAACGCACATTGTGCTTCATGTGTATCACCCATGTCTCCTCTGTTACAATCTTGCAACAGCTTGTTCTGAAATTATAATATTAACTGTAATGTACGAGTATAATGTTATCCATGACAATCTTGATTTGAGAGCTGAAACTAGTGTATCTGCATATCAACAAAGACACAGATGCACTTGTTCAACTTTCAGCCCTCAAATTGTGATCATTCCAATTATGCTTTGATGAAAATGTATACACTTACTTGTATCTAAATATTCACAAAACTATTGCATGCCTAAATATTAGATTATCAATAAATCTAGATTTAGTCTGTTCATAACATATAGATATAGAGATTTAAGTCGCACATACAGCTAGGATAATTTAGTGACTTTTACAGTTATTATGTTTGAAGAAGGTGTCCATTGTAGCATTATTTTAGGTATAGACACACACTTGGTTAGAACAACCGATTGTCAACAACCCAGCTGGATACAATCCTTACATCACGAATGGGATTCAAACCCGCACTGCATAGGGGCAAGTGAAATCGTTCTCGGCAACCATAAACACTTATCTGCAAGTGACCCTTTCATTACAATAATCTTGTTGGTTCAGCATCAAATATAAACGATATACTAAACTGAATTTCTTTTATACAAATGCCGTAAATAGAAGTTTTCAATTATTTAAGCCATTTTATACACTTGAAAACATTAAGTGGGGTGAAAAACAATTCTGATAGACCATAAACTAAAATCAATTATTCGAGTAGAACATACACAAGAAGAACATGTATAAATAAGATGAATTGAGGTAATCCATGTATATCTTTATACCTCAATGCATTGTATGACAAGCAAGTTCAGTTCCAATATCTGTTCTGTACTATCATTTGTTTCTTGTGCAACAGATTCCTTAGCTAAATCTAAGTAACATCTAAGGTACTCAGTCACATGGTCTTCACTGAAATGGTTAATTAGATTAATAAGGGGTAAACTACAATACAAGAATAAGGTATTCCTAACACATTGAAGTAAAATGCATTAAAGTAACAAACATACATTGTTTTATTTGCAGTCAATACTTTAACATCCCTTTTTACATATTCAGCTTTGTAAAGAGCAAAATAATCCAGTGTATCATGTTTTCTTCACTCACGTTTATGAGGTGTGTGAATCTGATCAGATAATCCTCCTGTGTTAGTCAAATAAATCTGAGTAAATAGCATTTGTCAATGCTGAAATGTCCAGCAAGCATTTCAGTCAGATATAAACTGGCTAGCTAATGTACGTACATGTAAAATGTTGTTAATGAATAGGTTGTAAATTTGATAAAAAAATGAAACATTTAGGACATTACAAACTTAACATTACAGTGAGTAAACAGCTTTGAAAACAATAAGAACAAGAAATATTTTGAAAAAGATGGTCGGCGCAAGTTGAAGGTTAACATTTGTTGTGAAACATAAAAAAATGCCGAGATGTTACCATTGTTGGTCACTTCAGATACAAAATGGATTTCAGTAAATTCACCGCAATTCAGTGGATTTCGGTAAGGTAACGAACCGTGTTTTGAAAGGTAAACAAATACACGTCAAGGTTACAAATAAGAAATTGCCTTGGTGGTCCACATAAGATTTGATTGGTTAACATAACACTTACATGCATACAACTGCGCCGAAAAAGTAAGTTCAACCAACTCATGCAATATTGTATTGATATACATTGATATTATATACCTTGTTTTGAGAAGAAGCTGCAGCAAAAAGGATCTAAAAACTGGACTTGGGTCAATTCCTGTAGCAAATACGGACATATCACGTGTGCATTGTTGCTCTCCATTTCTGGTCGTGAAGAATATGTAACCAAGGAGATGTTCCACTACATCCCCGGACGGCGCTGCGTTATCGGCGAAACATAACTGAGAAACTACATCCATGAAGAATGAATTACATCTTCTCTGGTAATCCTTCAACTTATCTTGAGCAATTCTAAAACACACATATGAAATAAACTGTACATGTAGTCTCATATTGTTTGTGCATTATTTTTAATGTAGCTAGACAGAAATGATATTAAAATAGTCTGAACAGAGTGAACCTGAATTTGGATTTGGGTACATGTGTATAATGCTTCTTGCTTCAAAGAATTGCATAGAGGTACACCATTATCCCTTGAAAATAACGAATGGTTAAGTCAACAAAGGAAAACTCAGTTTGTCTCACACATTTATGACATGGTTGTACATGTATTTATTAGCCGTTTACCATATATACAATCCACCAACGATGTACATTTGTATAAGTGTGACAAAAATATAATTCATTATATTTAGTAAACATGTAATTATCTTACTTTGATGATGACTCTGGTATTAGAACCCAGCCCTCAACAAATGTCTGACGACATTTCTGGCATTTGTTGTCGCCAAGAGCTTTCATGTCATTGTAGCATTGTGTACAGAGAATATCCTTACATGGCAAAGTTAGCGGTGCTCCTTCAAGTTCGTTTTCACATTGTGAACATTTAACTTGACCCCTGCAATTCAGAAAACGAGCACTTTTAACACATATGTTTACAAATCTTCATACATTTCTTTCCAATCAAAGTATATTCCAACCCAACCATGGTCTAACAAAGTACCTTGTGTTCATAATGGTAGGTATCTGGTGAGCAACATGATTGCATAAAATGACTGCATGCATTTGTGCAAGGAAATTCTGTTAATTTAAAAAACAGAGAAAATGATTACCCCAGATACTGAGCTCTAGCTTGTCTATTGCAAGTCTTTAGAAATGTTTCCACGTCCTTCAATGATTTCAGTTGCTTCATGTTTGTTTCTTCACCAAGGTACTACATACATATAAGATAAAATTCAGTGTTTTACTTTATTCGCACATTTTGTTATTTTACATCTGTGTTGTCTCAGAATACAAACTTAACTACCCATGTTTAGGTGCACTAATGCTCATAAAATCAGCCCTGTTTGACATTAGATAGGTATAATAAATGCAGGTTGAACCGATATGATTTATAGTTACACTAGTAAGTTTTTTTTATCTCGATCACTATAACTGGCATCTTAAATCAAAACAGATTGCTGGGAAACATATAGGGTCAAACTTTTGTGAATATAAACACAATGCTGATGTTAGCGCTTTATCTCATGACATTACCTACCCCTCTCTCATAACAAGTTCAGAAATAAGGACACTGCAGAGTCACATAACATTAACAACTTAAATGTAACAACATTATTATAAAATCATCAGACAAACAAACACACACTCATCATTGGAGATAAAATATCAAACTATTAACACACAAATTAGTTTCATACCTTCCACAGCGGCATACAGTACTTGATTGTGATTCTTTCTTCCTTGTCCGAAACACAAATATGTTCTAGAAATAGTTTGACCACCAACACTCTGTTCCACAAATATCTGTCGACAACATAAAAACAAAACAAATAAAACGAATAAATACTCCATAAATAAATGTAAAACGAAGAGAATTCAGTAGGTACATGGACATGGAGGATATGAGCTCAAAGGAATATAATCAGTTTTATAAAACTGTCGATGAAAATGAAAGCATCTAATAATATGACTTTATCATCATACTTAAACATGATACCTCTAATTGGACAGCTGGTTCTGGCTTAACAGCTTGCTTGCTTGACCTTTAATTAATAGAAGCGAACAAAACAATTAATGAATTGTACAGGGCCAGTTCTAAATGTATAAGTATAGTACAACAGTCTTGCAACTTGCGTGAAGCGTGCTGGTTTGATACACTATGATTCCCTTTACATTCAGAAAGATTGTCAAAACATTATTAGCAAGTATGTATACAAGAATATACTTACATTGTTCTCCGCATGCATTGATAACTTTGAGCTCCATAACTATCAGCGTCCATCTGATGCAAATGTATCAGTTTTTCAACAATAGGCCTAAATCTGTGGACCTTATTCAACCACACCATTCTATCCCTTGTATTGTTTAAATCTTTCCCTGTTGGAGTCATACTCTCAATCATCAAACATAGGCCAGGAAAAGTCTGAAATGTTCAGCAATTATGATGTATTTACTACATTATCCGGTTGACTTTACTTAACATTAAATTATTAATTTGATATCTTAAGGCTATTTCACATTCTGATATTAATAATTTAGTTACTGGGAGCGAGGTCAGTATAAGGCTATTGTTCCTTAGTGTTCGATTATACACAGTGTGTCTGTTGTTATGTACGTAATGGTTAATTTCTTTTAATGATTAGTTACTGCCTACTTAGTCAATTTGTGTATATATTTTGGAAATCAATGACCATACAGCGACTAAGTGTGAGGCTAGCTAGCTGTTAAACGATTTAAATCCCCAATCCCCAGTATACTTACTGACAGTTCCAAGTATGTAATTCGCTTGAAATTATTTCTTTTTGTGTTTTGAATATATGTATTTCCCTTTCCCGGTGTAATTATTTCACTTTATATAGGGTTCAGGTTATGTATTGCCCAGTTTCGGCTTATTGTTGCCAGCTGTCTTGACTTGTCCTGTTATCTTTTCTGTCCATTAATCCCCCCTTCACTGTTTGTCCACTTTTATTCTCCTAGTTATTCCTTATGGTCTGCCACGCAATTCCTTGCGCCTATATTTCCTAACGGTTTCACCCTTTAACCTCATCAAGTGCATTATTCCTTATCATTGAACAATCAAAGACGAAGAAATTAAGTATTGACAACTTTTTTATCAGACCTATTTTCAGACAAAATGTATATCATTTCACAGTTATTTCATGGTTAATCGGGCAACAGTCGAAATTATTTGTCCCAAGGTGGAGGGAATGAAATCTGAACTGTTGCCTGAGGCCCGTTAAGCCTTGTATAACAGTTCAGAATGTCATCTCTAATATTAACTGTTACCAAAATGACCATAAGTGTTTTATTATCTGATCAAATGTCGATTTAAAGGAAGTCTTATACAGAGTTACGACTTCGTTGTTTAACTTGTACATTTTACAAGCATATGATATGCAGTTAAATAATATTGTTATAGTGTTAGTGAATGACACAGCATATATCTCAATTAAATACACCATATATCCCTCACTGCAGCTGCTGTTAAGAACTTCACCAATGTAGTAACAAGAAAGATTAATACGTTACAGTAAGTATAAAACTTACATATTCATCTTCCTTAAACATAAAATTGTCTGGTTCATTTTCTCTGGCTTCAATAATTACAGAGCTGCATTCACACCAGACTTTGTTGATCTCGCGGAAATACAGCAGTCGTTGAGCAAGAACCTTGTGTGCCTCGTGTACACATACAAGTCTATGAATTAAAGTTGCTTCTGTTAATTCAGGTGCTTGTTGTAATGTTTGAAACATTATGGATTGACAAACCAACTGAAATATATTATTAATTCCATCTCATTAAATACAATGCAACAACTGTAAAAGTTGAAATATGAGGCAACATTCTGTTTGCATAAAGTCAGATTTTATTGCACAACATGTGTAAGAGAGCTAGTTTAGTAAAACAATACAATTTTGACAAACTCAGAGATAACCAATACGGAAACAATAGAAGCACATCCACACAACGTTCCATTTAGATGCAAATCAAATGTGAGACTCGCTTAAATATTACTGTCCGAATAATACGAAAGGAAATTGACAATTTTGCATGTAAACAAATTGTAAAAATAGAATGAGTTCATATCGTGCAATTATAAAAGTGTCTTGATACTTTATTACCTCTAGTTCAGGTTCTGAAGCAGCATGATAGACTGTGTGTACAAAATCGTGTACATATCCCTGCACTATGTCTGATACTGTCTCCATGTCAGTGAAACTATTAAGCATCTGACCAATAGGATTGTTATTCAAAACAATCACCACATGTTCATTTTCTGAGAAAGATTCTTCAACATCTTAAAAACAAATTAAGGCATATTTAAAATACAAATATCGCAACTAGTTTCTATAGGAAAGGGCCGTATACTGCTACGGAATTTTAAGTCGAATAAGAGCCCCAGACTGGGGTTACACTATATGCTCCGTCGACATTCTTCGAATGACGGAGGCGTAAAAAAGACAAACAAAGTACAAACCTCTCCAGTGCAAGTATGATGTTGAACAGACGCTCTAAAGTCGTTGCTCTGTACAGCGCAGCCTCATATGCACAAAGAGACTTGAAAATATATACGTATTAGTAATATATATTGTGTGGAAATTCAAGTAACATGCATCCACTAAGCCAAAATGAGACAATCTCGGCTGAGGTATTACCAGAGCTGCTATCTGCCAGTAATCAGCTGATAATATAACAGAACAAGTATATGTAGTGAAAGGAATTGTTATGCATCAGCTGGAGTCTTATGAATAAACCAAAACCAGGAGCTGGATTTGCAATTTATAACCGTTAAAGGTATTTTATGGTCAAGTCTTATTCAACAGACTGATTACATTCATACACTATATACATCATACCTTCAGTGTATCCATCATCTACTTTAGGATTTGGAAGTGCAATAATTTCCTGAATTTTCTCTATGATAATCCATGAAAAGGGAATCTTTGCACAGAATATATGGTTCTCAAATCCAGTTGTGTTGATGGTTACTTCTGGAAGTTCATTTCTACCACTAAGAGACTGCATATCCGAGTACTGAAAACAAAAACTAGATGTTGTCCACTTGTTCATTTTACTTACTTAGCACATCCAGCTGTATACACAATAAAGGGAGTATATTGGTTGACATCCTTAGTTGGAACCAAAACTACTTTTTCAGCTGATTTAATTTTACTTGCAGCAAACTGGCAAGATGATCTATACAACATATTTGCTTGTCTTTTTATCTGGATAAAAAGTAATCCAACTGCTTGTAATGGATAGCCTATTGTTTAGGTTTTGGTTGTAAGCATGCAACATGTGAATGTACATGAAATTAACAAAGATAGAATAGACAGTGGTATTGGCCTCCTGACTCGCACACATGGTCCGAGCAAAATAATCCGTGGTATAGTTGCAGGCTCGAGCGTAGGTTTACAACAATTTGGTAAATAACAAGCAATGAACAAATTGCAGTTCAATTGTAATTTCAAACCTGTAGTTGTAAGGCTTTGTGATTGATCAAGAACGCAAACCAAAGTCCTGTTCTCCATCCTGTAGTATCATCTTGCAGTAACTTCAAGTTATCATTGGTGTCAAGGAATGCAATGATACCAGCTAAAATAGGAGTAACCTTGTTCTGTAATGTCTGTAGACATGACCTCCTGTGATAAATAAAATATTTCCTTCATCAGTATTCATAAACAAAACCATAAGTGCCCTATATCGCTTACCTGAAAGTTTGTACCTTTGTCTATACATCATGAATACAAAAATAAATAGAAAAGTCTTGGAACATGTTTCATGTAGATCAGGTAAACAATACAGAACATACTACTACAAAGTATTCTTAATGTATATACAATATTTACATATTATTTAATCCACCATAGAGCAGTTTCTAAGTTGGCCTATATTTCAGACAAACATTCTGACCAAATTAAAGCCCATACCAGGTAGAAAATGGGACCAGTAAAGAGTTATCTAGGTATTTATATGATTCTATTTCTTTGACTATGTTTCTGGCATATTCAGGCAAACATTCTGAGCAAGTTTGAAAACATTTGCACAAAACATAAGAACATCAGAGTAGTTGATCCCAGACAGATTGCACGACACAGGATTAAAACAATAACTCGCAATAACCACGAGCACGTTAGGCTTACGTGAGCTAAAACTATAAGCCCCATTATCAGCTATTTTAAACGCTGATAGTCATATTTGTACTGATCAGATTGAATTTATTCCCTGGTCGGTGGTTTGATTAAAAAACAATTATATTAAATTCCCCATTTCTCAAAACACTTGTACACATACATTCAAAAATTGTGTAACATTGGCTTACACTTAGAGGCCGAACCTTGAACTCGATAAGAGTTGTAGCTACTGTCAAACAGGAAAAATGCAAAAACATTTATTTGATATTTAAAACCTAAGATCCATCAATTTCATATACTATCTTATTCAACTTCAGCCTATGAAAATGGACACATTAAGTGTGCTTGCTTACAATCAAAGGAGAAAACCGTTTCCTTTCTGATGATATTCTTTCTAACATAATCCTATTTACCAGTACACGCACTACAAAGAAGTTCTGAAAAGTATTTACCTAAATGTTCCAGTCTTGTTCAAACTTTCATCTGTTGCTGCTTCCTTGATAACCCAGTCACGTGCTGCTTGTGGATTAAATGTTTTCGACTCTTTCTCATTCAGAAGTTTTGCTAACAAACAACAAACACCATGTACAAAAGGTGTGGTCACTGTAAAATAAATTGTGCAGGAATTATGTTTAACAGAAATGTATTGTCTCAGTGAAACTACTCATTGAATGTTATTACTGTCTTTTTATCAACCAACATAACACTGAACATTGCAAATATGTAGATTAATTGAACTTGTGACAACAATTATTGAAATAATATCATTAACACTGTGACATTCCAAATGTAATCAATACAAAATACTTAGTGACCGCATTTGGATTGTTATGTAGTTTTTGCAATAATTTATCCAATAAACTAATTGCAAATGTCATCACTAACAAGCACTAAGTACTGAAGTCTGCTAGGTAAGATCAGTTCATCGCACTAGCTTCAAATCTGAAGATAATAAGTGCTGCATGACAAACTGACTGACGATCATACGTCCTAAGTCAGTCATCTTCCAACTGTTAGTCATATAAAGTTGTCAGTTACTTGTGAAAGAATAAATTGTACTGGTTGGAAACCAGGATGGATGATGGGTAAGGTCTTTTGACTACAGTACCAAACTGAAATACTGTTGAAAAACGGCATAATGCTCCGTCAAAAGTAAAGAAACGAGATTACATAAGGTTTTGGAAATGCTTTATTATTGTAAAGTTACCTGCATCTTCACTTTGATGAAGTAATTTTAAAACCAACTTCACCCTGTCAGTTTCTCGATTTGTGTTCTCTTCTTTGTCTTTCACAATGGATAGTGCAGCATGAACGGACTGGATTATTATACCATGGAAACGAGCAATTGCTCCAGTAGTTACATCAATATCTGTCTTTATTGATGTCAGTACTCTAGCCTGTTCCTCCATCTCATTTAGAGTCTCAATCTTTGGATCACTGTAATTATACATAAAAATTATAGTATAATGTTGATACAAGTAAAATGTCACCCAACGAACATTTTGTTTTTTAAATCAGCCGACATTTTCTGACAAGATTTGTTTTAGTTTCACCAAAAGACTTATTAAAAACCTGACCATGACACCTAGACACCATGTTTGAATAATTTGAATAATTCGAATGCCTCCCAACACAGATCACAGATAGTCAAGTGCGCATCAGCACTGGGATGGTAGAAGGGTAAAGACGCATGGGAATAGGGGCTCAAGATGTGACCTGGCCGACCATAAAGAACAACTTATGTGAACTAAGGAGGACAACAAAGGAGAACAATAATTTAATAGATGAAAAACATCACGGAAAAAAGCAAAGAAAGCCAGCAACAAAAGTCCGAAAATGGAAAAACATGAATATTATGTCAAGTGAAAGAATTGCAAATGGGGAAATATCCATTTAATACATAAATAGAACTAATAACCATTCAATGATTTACAGCCTTGGAACTGTCAGTAAATATACTGGTGGTTTAAATCCAGTTAACAGCTAGCTAACCACAAACTTAGCCGCTATATGTTATTTTTAACACATACACATAAATTGACTAAGTAGACAGTATCTAATCATTAAAAGCAATTAACCATTACTTACATCATAACAAATACACTGTGGATAATCCAGTACCAAGTACTTACTTATCTTCTGAAGCCATTTGTTCTCTTGAAACAACATCACTGACTAAGGTGGCCACAGATTTTCCTATCATTTGTGCCATCCTTGGCATACCTTCCTCCTCTGGGTATAAATCATCTATGTGGACAGAATGCCATGATCCACACTACAAAAAGATGACATGCACTTTACAATATTATATCAATATACGATTCAAAGAAAATAAAGTGTGTTTGACCCATGAAAGCTTACGTGTTAGAGTAATTCCCTGCTAGTTAAGGTTACTTCCCTTGATCATCAGTAAGCATGATTTAACCCTCTTACTGAATACCATAAAGTACGTAAAAACAAACCTAACCCTTTACAAAGCATAGCGCTATTGACCGATTGTTCGTATTCCTCAAAACATGACTTCATTTCAATATTACTACAGCTGGTGTTAAATGCTGTGTGGCGCCACGTACTTCGTCCCAAGTGTAGTTAACCTTAATCAACTTTACATAAGTTAAATTTACACGAAAATGATGTTAGATGGCTGTGGTGTAGTGATTAGCATAACGGACCGACAATCCGTAGACCCGGGTTCGAATCCAGGTAGCGCCATTGACCGATTGTTCGTGTTTATCAAAATATGACTTTATTTCATAATTATATAGACATGCAAAGTTCATGAAATGTTTTCTAATGAACTGGAGACTTGCATTTTGAGGAAGATTCTAGTAAGTAAGAAATGTAAGTATATTACACACTTGAAATCCAGAAAACGTGGATTGTCGTGGTAACTGAATAATGAACACAACATTGATGTGCGCTTCTACATCTTCTCTCAATTTTTCCAACTCATCCATAACACAGTATCGTGCACATGCCACCAAGTTTGCATTTATATCCCCAGAGTCACATTGAATCACCATCAAGCCTTGTCTTCTTGCAGCATGTTGAAAGAAGTGTCTGTAATAAAAATATAAACCACAACTCATTATCCATGCTATTCTGTATACAATAATTCAATATTTAATATTGGCACCTCGTGGTTCTGTAATACAGCAGCACCCAATTGTTAGGTCAAGTTTACTGATTTAACGGTTCCAAAACTCTCGATGACAACTGCCTTGATTATTCACCAGGACTCAGTGCAAAAGGCAGAGATTGTAAAATCCAATCTCGTACAAACTCAGTTCAGAAGTTAAGTGCTTTGCCTCAACCACGAAGACCCCCCCCCAAAGTTGTTGACGACTATAACAGCAGTAGCAGTTGAAATATGAATACGAAAAATATTACATTTTAAGGTATGATGCATTGTTTTTTTAAAATAACGAAGAACTAATTCTGCGTATCTCATTCAAAAATTGTTGTAATAAATGTGTGAATTACAACATATGTAATTCCACGATTGGTTATGTACAATTTACAAGGATGTTGCAAGATTATTTAACCTTACCTGACACGGATGGAAAATTGTTGTTCAGTGTCGAATGATGATAAAGATTCTAGAAACAGTATGTCGTCTACTGGAATACGAGTTGCTTGCCCAATTTGCTCTTTGTTTACACTTGCCATTAATTTAGAATGTGTAGTTATCTGTAATATAAGTAACGTTTTTTGAAACCATTTCATAAACGTATCATGTAGAATTTATTAATACCGTACAAAGTAAAATACATAACAAGCATAAAATACTATTTATTGCACTTGCCATGTCTTGTATTTAACAGTAGGTACGGGGAAGTAAATGTGCTTGTGTTGAAGGTGTCTAATAAATCAGACATGGTTGGCCTCTTAAAACGAAGTTGGCACTAAAGCCATGAAACACTTTTTGTCGTGTTGGATGTTTGTCGCAAAGGTCAACATGTCAATCAACACAGACAAGAAGTTGATCATTTATCATGTTATCTGTACGTTATACAGGTCCTCAAAAACTGACCACACGTAATGACTGAATAAAAAATGTTATGACCTACTGCGTGATCAATTTGCATACTGACCGACCACCAGGACACAAACTTACCTGAGCTAATAACGGAAGTTCAGTGTTTTCTTGGACAATCTTTTGTTGAAGATATTCAATCAGAGATCCATGTGCTTGATTCTTGAAATACGTGTCATTTAGAAACGCTTGTTCTTCAGCCGAAAGTTGGGCATACTTTAGATTAGCAATAGAATCCGGAGTGGCACACCAGAGCAAGACCATCTTTGCATCATTGAAAACCTACATCAATCATAATATAATTTCAGCTAAAAAGTCGCATGGATAACATATTTTTTTCAAAGACAATGTAATGCTTTTTCAAATGTTGGCCTAGCAAACTAAAGAAAGAGAGAGAATACGTAAAGTGAATTGAAAAGTCAATAAAATCGCGGTATCATCTACAATGAACAATTGTAATTCTTTATCAACAAAATCTTCAACATGTTACCTTCTTATATCTGTCTGCATTTTCGGTTACATCGTTCTCCCATACATCAAGTACAACAGCTGAACATGTGTCATCATTATAACCAATGAATGTCTCAGATACTCGGGCTTTGACATCTTTGCCTCTTCTAGACCATGTAAGGTAAACAATATATTAAGACATAAACAGAAATTCTCTTTTGAGCATCAAGAAATGTTAAATACAAATCGTTAATAAGACACATTACAATGTAATTGAAAAGTAATTTGTAAACTCGGTGTACCTTTGTGGTCGCATGGTTTGTAAATTTTGTCTGACACAAAACCTTTCTGTCCACATCTTCAGTTCGTCCACCATGTGCAGTTGATCCACAGACAACATCGTGTTAATTGATAGGAAATGTTTCTCCAGTCTGTTTATCAAAGGTATGGGGAATTTCTTGTATACGGTATTCTTCTCTGCTACTACAATCAATCTGCAATAAAAAACAACAACATTTATAACAAAAATGAATTTGACATAATTATTCAAAATTCACCAACAAAGAACAACATTTAATATAATATTTGTAACAATGTCATGGTGTCTTAACTTGACCATCTAAAAGAGTTGTTTTATGGTCGGCCAGACCATTCTGTGCACCCCTATTCCCATTCATGTTTACCCTTGTACCTCCTCATTGCCTAATAATTTGTCAATTGTGTTTCCCGGGGGTCCGTGTTGGGAGGCATTGTCTTGTGTATGTGGCATTCCCCGTAACAACTTAACATCTCTTGTTCAGTATTTAACGTCCCCAAAAAATAAATTACAGTGCAACCTCGCCATCGCAACACCCTTTTGCAGATGCAAAGATTGGCTTGTGATGAGAGGTGGTTGCTCTAGAGAAGATAATCAGTATTTAAGTCTTTCCATGAAAATACTGATATTGTCATTGAAGAGAGGATGAAGCTTAAACAAGGACTGCTCTGTAGAAGTTGCACTGTATATGAAAGAGAGAGAATAAGTTGCTACACAGAACGTCACATACATAAGACAGTGCCTCCCCACACTGACCTGGGGAAAACAACAATTGATAAAACATAAGGTACTTGAGGAGACTCAATGGTACATACGTTAAGGACCAGAGAAGGCAAGTAATGGCCTGGCTGACCATAAGTAATAACTAGGAGAATCAAGGAGGACAATCAGTCGGGGTGGGGGGAATTAATGGATTGAAAATTCAAGGATAATCACAAACCTGAATTTTTTGTGAACTGGACATTTTACTCGATGAGTTCCAAGTCCAAGGTCTACATATCTCTCTCCACCATAGTATATGTAATACTGATTGAGTGCATCATACAAGCTCTCATATAAATTCTCCAGGTTTAACAAAACAACCGTGTTACCAGTCTCCATACATACTTTGATCTTGTTGATGTTACGACAAACCTGAATGTGTTCATAGAAACAATCACATGTTTGATATTCATAGAATACAAGCACAGATAAGTGGATCATTATCATTCATTTATTTGCAGTAAAATCATTGACTGGAATACTTCTTTTCAAGTTTCACTTTACACCTCACAATATTCACTGTCAGGTATATTATTGTTCTGACACACTTAACTAACATTTTCGACGTGCAGTTTAGTCCTGCCCACAACACTTTCGAGAGGTTTTAGTTTAAACTTATTTAGTTAACATCGATTGTGAAATTTCTTACAACTTCTACTAATCACTTTTGATTACTGCTTCCTGGCTACTAACCAGTACTCGGATCAAGAATCATGCGCTTTACCCCCTCGACCACTGCGCCTCTAGAGGTTTCGACAAGATATATATAATTAAGTTAATATGCTAAGAATATGTTCTTATCACACAAATAATGTCACAAATATGTTATACAACAATAACATGTGCAGCTTTATATATAAAAAAACTTGAAAATGTTAAAACAGTAACATACTTGTGTGTATTCTTGGTCACATCTGAAGCTACTTCCAAATATGGTAATTGGCCGGAAATCCCGACTTCTGGCTCGAATGATTTGTTGCATGATGGTTAATGCCCCGTAGTTCTCTGTTAACAACAACAGATATCTACTTTCACTGTAAAATAAGATATTAAACATAAATATCACACCAAATTATCAGTGATACCTTTCAATATTGTGATTAAAATCTGTGTTAAGAAATTATTTTTTACTCTGATTGAAGCTAAGAAACAATTAAACTAACACAACCAGTAAATTATATTCCTTTTTTAAATAGTTAAAAAACATTGTAAAGTTCGATTGGTAAATACAAAGTAACATATTAACTATGTACAGTTAGTTACCAGATACTTTGTGACAGCTATAGAGTAAAAATAAACATACCTCCTCAGTTTATTTGTATCAAAGAGACAAGCTCGTATAAGTCCATCTGGAGAACATTCTGGGTCCGTTTGTTTACGCTTCAATAAATAAGACAAAAAGGTTAAACAGAGATATACCATTTAAGCAATTATCTTTGTTCATGAACATGAAAATTCGTAATCAAAATAATTCATAGTTGTATATGCAAACATACATAAATAAATCCGACACACAGGCATATAATAGATTTTACAAAATATGATAAACAGAACAATAGAAACACATACCTTGTCCTGGACAGGTACCACTTTTGCCAGATGTTTTCGGAAGCACGACTCGGAATCCACTTTGTCGAGTCCACCAAAATTTCTCTTTATCGCATGCAGCATTTCATACCAAGTTGGATGTTTCTTTGACTTCTCAACAAAACCGCACACCATTTTCACCAAACTGAATATAACAACAACTGTCACTGCGCAATAATTTCAGGATTAGTACTGTGAGCGTACTAAATACAGTACAGACTGCAATAATACAAGTGTGGTTGCTTGCATATAACTGTACTATACCTATCAATTTGGTATTTGTCTGATAGACTTTCACTCACATGTTTTGTGTCTAAGATATACATGTATAATGAATTATTAAAAGTAACATTTTAATCACAAGTAAACTATATGCTGCTTCACATGTGTACACTAAAAACAGATATATACACAACGCAACTAAAAATTGTCCGCATCAACACGATGACATTTTAAAGAAACAATTATTAAACATAATTTATAAACTTAATCAGTTATAATTATATGAATACTAGGTTCATAGTTTGATTCCTTTTGATGAATGATTTACACATTTATAACACCAAAATGAAAGCTAAATGTTTGCATTTTTAATGGCGTTAAGTATATGGATGTATTTATTTCTTAAGTATTTAATCTTTACTACAAAAAATCAAGGCATAAAGTAAACAAATAATAAAAAGACAAACAGATTATAAAGATATACCTGTAAAAGTCTCTTAAACCAAAGAATTCTCGCATTTCTTGAGAAGCCTTATCAAACAGGTCCAAATAAGATTCTGCCATTGGTTCAATCAATAATTCCATTTTCCTGTCTATCTTTCTATTCACCTGACAAATTCCTCTGTAAAACATGTTAAAACCTATGTAAGGAGCCGAGTGTAAAAAATATAAGTGCATAATGAAAACTATACAATGGGCTCTTAAATTAAAAGCCTAAAATCGATGTATCCTGTCTGAAATGAAAATAATGGACAGTAAGGAGCATTTAAGTTAATGAAATCATTCTGACTTATTGGGATGGAAGACATTAAGAAGCAACATTGAATACCTTGCACTTCTTACAAGCTCTTCAAGATCCGGTACATCTCTTTGAACGAGTATCCCACGATTCATCTTTGCAGGATCAAGTGCCCAGTTAGATATACCAATAAAAGCAACCTGCATTGTTAAATAAATAACAAAATCTGTTTGAACAATGCATAAACTCGCTGGTAGTCAGTATATGTATTTGTGGTAGTCAAAGTAATATCAAATAGGAATAAAAATCAGCAAGTGACACTAATAATGCAACCAGAACTGTGTCCAACGTTGCCCTCACTAACCGGATTGTTTTTAGAAATTGGTATATAATTGAAGTAAATTGTTTTACCTTGATATAGTAACTCTTGGTCATACTAATTATAAAACTTCTAGTATTACAACCGAAAACATTAACTGAGTCAAGGGCCATTACTCTATTGTTCTTATTTGATTTGATATTAATAAATCCCCATGCACAGATTCATATGCTGATCCACTATTCTGAAAAATTGTGTTACTCCGCATCATAAACGTTTAAAAATGGTACTGATCCAATATGCCAAATCAGTAAGTCACGGTGATTTCTATGCCCTGTCCCCCCATTTGTGTGTGGGCGCAAAAAAACATATTTTATAAATACAGTATTAGAAATACCTTCTTGTGTGCTTCTGGAGTTTCATCACCTTGGCAACCATCTTCAAGCAAAGGATGAAGAGTCTAAACAAGTAAAGATTGTTCAATATAACAGTGCAAAAACAACAGCTTTTATTAAAGATATGCCTAAGAAGATCCATTCGGACCTGGTATGTTTTTCGTATGATACCAAGTATTCGGATAAAGGTCCAACAAATAACAATACAGAATAACATATAAAAACAGCATAACAAGCGCCTTACAAATTGTGCACTTACAAGTTTTTGTTTTTGTATGGTGTGGTCAACATCGGATATGACACAAATAGTTGAATTATATTCAATTAGACCTTAGCCATAACATTAATACATTGTGTGTATTCTAACCTTCAATGGCATTCTTGGACTGTCCTCTGCAAGTCCTACCTCATCTAGAACAACCACAGATACATAGTTCTTTAAATCTTTATCTTTCTGAAACTGAGCACATTGTCTGAATGTTCCTACAATACCATCTGGTGTAGATAATGGACTGCACTGGAAGGAAACCATCTGTGCCTGCATTTGAAGAATGTTATAAGAAAACTGACTACAACAGAGTTTAAAGAAACGAATGTCATAGACTATATGCAATATTATGTTGTTTTAGTAATCCGTTGGAAAGTTATCCAACTGGTGTAAGTCCCATTTCTTTATACTAGACAATAGAAGTTAACTGCATCAATGGTTAACAAATTCCCTGCTTTTTATATAGAGGAGTATCCATTTTACATTCACAAAAACTCACACCTAAATTCTTTACATATCATATAGTTTTACATGCATGTTATATGTCATATGACCGTCATAAAACATTCTCTAGGTAGGAGGGGCAGGACATTACCTGTTTCAACTGCTTAAACAGATCTTGTCTCGCAGCATTACCCTGCATGGCATCTGACACGATAGTTTTGGCCAGAGATTTAGAGCTTCCTGGTTTGCCAACAAGAAACAATGGAATACGTAGCTCTATACAAACAACCATCATGAATACATTTTCCTTCAAAGCCATATTACGTGCAATATTCTTGTCCAGTTCCAATTTCTCAAGAAAGACATCTTGGCAGCTAGATCAATATATTTATAATTGTTAAAAAAACATATGGTTACAGATACACAAAATGATTTGCTTTATGCAAGCAAATAAAATAACAACATACAATAAATCAATAAAACATTATTTGCCACTTGGACTCACTTTAGGCAATAATGTAACATGATTTTCTGATTACAGAACTGCTCGATTGGTGGAATACTTTATAAACAATTCCGCAAGTACACACTGGCTATTTAAACAAAAAAACAGAAAAAAACAAAGACGAGCCCATACACCAATTCACCGAACAAAAGAGAGATTAGGCTGTAACAGGGAATGTCGCATACATACGACAATACCTCATCAAACAGACTCTAGGGGGAAAAGTCCAAAAACATTAACGATAGAGGAGGTGCAAGGGTAAAGACTATGGGAATAAGGGTGCAATAAATATATTATATAACAACTATTGAGAATGTAGGGGGATTTAATGGAATACATCACGGAATATGCCAAGAAAATTTGTATCAAAGGTCAAACAGATGGGAGACATGAATATCATATCAAATAATGGAGATGCACATGCGAACGGGGAACTTATAAAAGCATAATAAACAAAATGCATGCATTCAGGGTTTTCTTAATGATAACATGACAAGAATGCATTACCATTCTATTTCAGATTGAATCTGGTCTTCTCCATCTGGTACTCTGCATGGTCCACCAAAATATTGTGAAATAAATGCACGATACTCAGGTCTACTTCTAAGACAGGCATGGTAACATACCCCCAGAGCAAGTATCAATGATCTTGTCACATCATCTACCGAAGCGATCTAAAACATAAGAATCAAACACTCTTTAAGTCACTTTGTTAAAATATTTCTTTCACTGGACTCTGATATTCCGATATCTCCCGCATATGGCATTTACTTTTTGGAACTTATAAGGTTTTTACGAGGCAATAGTAACATTGAGGACTTAAATAACTTCGATGTCTTACAGGTAAACTCCTTAAACAATTAAGAGAATTATTTACTAATACAATTTTCCAGTTGCCTCTACAGAATGTTATTTATTTACGTGTTTGCGGGTATTTCGAATTTTGATGTAATTATTTAATTACGGCGAGCAAGTTCTGTAAAAGTCTGCTTGTTTCTTAGTACTGGATTATATACAGTGTATATGTTATTGTATACGTAATGGTAAATGGCCTTTAATGATTCGTTACTACCTACTTAGTCAATTAATATGTATAAGTTGGATCGCTGACTATATATCAGTTAAGTGCTATGTAAGCTGGCTGGTAAATCGATTTAAACCGCCAGTATTTTTACTGACAATTACAGGGCTATTTAGCCCTATTTCTGTTTAAGATGTATGTTAAATTTCCCTTTTCCCATGTGCAATCAATATTCCTGTTCTTTTCTTCTCCATTTCGGCCAATTTATACTGACTTTCTTGACTTGTTCCATGATGTATTTCATCCATCTATTCTCCTTAGTTGTTCATCATGGCCGGCCAGACCATTCCCTACACCCCTATTCCCATACATGTTTACCCTTGCACCTCATCAGTGCCCTATATTTTGTGGACAGTTGTTTTCCTTCCCGTGGGCATGTAACAACTTAATCTCTCTTACAGCTACATAAATTAAAGACAATATATTGATTTTTAAACACAACAACTACCTTTCTTGACAGAACCTCTGATTGTTGCAATTAATATTGTCATACTCCCTACTAACACCAATAATTTGATCAAATGTTATTTTACCTGAGGTGCAATAACAAACGCCTCCTCTTCATCATCGGATGATGAAGCCTCATTTTCACCATAAAGCTTTTCATCCATTAGAGTGTATAACGTGCGTTGACCACGGCTTTGTAGATAAAACCAACTCATCACAGAAAGGACACGATCAACATCACGCAGTGACACAAAACTGCATTCATTCTGAATGATAATTAAATGTAAATAAATACCCATGCACATAGTCATATAATCTGGACTATAATTGAAGAAAAACACCATGAAGACACCTACATGGAGTTCCTAGGGGCATACAAATCATTACATCACAACAAATAAATAACAAAGTATATAATTTATGAGGTAATCATTGGGCTAACACAATATGACATACGCTTAAATCATAACAAATTGTTACTATCGAAAAGGCCAGAATAGGATCTTCCTTCAAGATCAGCGAAACTAACAAGTATGAGCTTAGAATTGACGAGTACTGTATACAAACAAATTCAGAGGTATAAATAGTCACAAAGCTTGCTTGAAACAATATGCTGAAGGTCACCTGTAGATAAAGTACTCACATTGCATCTTCTCATGAATTCCTGTGATGCAGTTAATACAGCACTTACAACTTCAATCAAACCAGGAATATTGGGTAAGTCATCCTGTCGTATCTATAAATCATATACGCATCGTTTTAAGTGCTTCCAATGCAAGGGAAATATACCCGACAGCGAATCTTAATTTATAAATCTAAAACACAGTCGTACCTCGCTCTTTCAAAATGTTATTTCGAATAATACATGGTTTTGAATAACCCCTTTCAATTCCACGTAAATGAGAAGTTACTTCGGTCTCAGATATTTATTTCGGATGATACCCGGTATTCGGATGGACGGTTGTTGAATAAAACGAGGTCCGACGGTAGTTCATCCTGGTTACAGCTAGAAATGTCCCCACTCCAGTATTTAAAAGCATCTATCATGAATTGAACTCCTATATACATGTATGTAGCAAGAATATTTCATAAAAAGCACTGCATAAATAAATTTTATTTTATTATCTGACTACTGATGGAAATGTTATCCACATATCATTATTTATAATTCTACTCTCTATAGAAACGTTGTCTTCATAATATACACAATTACAATTTATTGTTTGACAGAACAACTTACATATCTTCGAACCATCTGTCTGATGTATAGGTCTTCAACTTGCGTATTCAATTGTCCGAAGTCCCAAACAAGAGGTAACATACTTTGTGGTAAAGGTTGCACTCTGTATACAAGACGTCTCATGGGTACACGGCCCAATCTGTCAGTGGTCTCATCAGCATCAACGTGATATCCTAAACCTGCTTGTTCTAACTTCTTTATCAGTTCATCCGAATGCCTTTTAAAACAGAAAAAAATCATTAATTCATTAACTCAGATAAAAATCATTCTCTTTGAAAAGAAACACGAAGTACACAGCAATATATTTAATTCATTGAGTGTAATTAACAGCTATTGGAAAGTGAATGGTTGGTAGAAATTAATTCAGTCATTCCTTTTCCAAGAGATGAGTTTAGTTTTTGGATGGAAAAAGCAACAATGTTGTGTTTATCCTGTAATTAAATGATGCAGTCAATGTAGAACATTATAAAACATAATTCAGTGTTAATAGTTTTAACATATATGTCTCACTTTCTGTATGGGTTGCAAGCTGCTACAATCTTCAAAGATTTACACAGTTGTAATTTTGTTCCGGACAAAGTTTTATCGCACATAATCTCCTTGATCAGGCCTATTGCCTCAGAAGTGTTTGCTTCATCAAAAAACAACACCGTGTATAAATGCTGGCCAACTTTGTTTGCATTTTTCCTCGCTTTATCATCTGCTTGTCGTACAGTTCTTTCTATGTCTGCTTTGGTGGTACCACCGTGTACCTAAAATAATAGACAAATGATGAAACATGAAATCTTATACACCAACAAACTTATTAATAAAAAATACATTGACAAAATATTAATAAAAAACTGTAGGAATATTTATCCATTTATTTATATATACAGTTGCACACGTTCATTCGAATTCATTGGGTTCGAATAATACATGGTTTCGATTTGCAAATTTCAATTCCACTTGCATAGGAAAATACATCGGAACCCGATATATATTTCGGATGATACCAAGTATTCGGATAGAAGGTTGTTGAATAAACGTCCGACTAAAATAATTATAATGCTAGTCCCAGAAATAGTCTTCATACATTTGAACATCTACCAATTGAACAAAAAACGTACAATGTAATAAGTTTTGATATAAACTAATAGAGAGACATTATATTGTTACAGGGAACGCCACATACACCATAAATTGCGTCATATAGCACCAAGTCTTACCTTCATTAGTACCATGTTGGTGACGTCTGCGCCTGGTGGTACTTGTAAAGCACACATAAATTTTATCAGACGAGTCTTACCACAACCTGTCTCTCCCATTATAATAACAGGAATGTCACATCTACAAGTATCAAGTATTTTATTAAGCTCCGATATATTGATAATCATAACTGAAGAAGTGAATTGCATAATGCATAAAATATACAAACTGCTACCTTAAAAATACCACAAAACCTCAATTAAAGACTATCTGAATAATAAGACCGCCTCAAAATCAAGAAAAACACTTTTCAAGTCCATCTTCACTATTTTGCTCTTTATTCAACCTCAATATTAAGAACACCTCAATTACAAGACCAGTTCTCAAGAGTCCCAAGTGTTATCGCATTATTGAGACTTTACTGTATCAATCTAGAAAACATACATTTTGTTTGTGTAATATTTAGGCCATGGGCATTGCATTACATTTTCTAAACAAATACTAGTACACTTTTTGCAGAACTAATATTATATCAATTCAGATGCATATAGTATATAGTTTATACCTAAATCTCATGTAGATAGCAAGAATTTTCTTCACATTGTCGGTTGTCAGTTCGTACGAATCATCCGGATCATGGGGCATATCTATTCCCATCACATTACATAACTTCAGGATTTTCTCATGCCTGGCAGTATCAAATAACTTATGTATTATGCATTCAAAATAACAAGGCTTTCTTTATATTACATATAATCTAACCAGTTTTAACAATTAATACATTAAATTAGTAAATTTGTTTTTAATCATTTCTAAATTTGTCAAAAATATACTGCCGATATTCAATCTGTGTTAAAAATTTATAATTATTTATAAGTATTTCAAATAATAGTAAAGATACTCTAATGATTTAAAACGAAGAAATAATAGTGTACATTTATTCTAAAATGGTCTACCTAGGTAAGTCATCGAAGTTCTCAGTAAGTGGAACTTTGTTATCATACAGAGCTTTGGACAATTTTTTGTCAATTATTCTTTCCACCAGGACTGTCCTAGTTTGTGTGTCAATTAAATTTCCTGTGTCTTTATCAATGTAGAATCCCAGGAATGTGAATGTTGATCTGTCAGAGTTGAAGAATAAGTATGGATGGGGACTGAAACAAAAACAAACATTCTCTAAAGAAATGGAACTGTGGAACAAAGGTTGATATTATTTGATAATATTTAACTAGCAATAATTTATCTTTGCTCTACTGTTTAGACACAATAGCTACCCATGTTGAGTTAGCGCATGGCAAACAGTTACATAGAACGTTCCTGTTACAATTCACTGAGAAAATTTAAAGATTGGTACTTATATTCACAGGTAATAGATATAACAGGTACACGAACTATTTTTGCGCTAATTTGTGAGCTCTAGACATATCATGAGATGCTATTACAAATAACTACTGTCAGTATGTATATATATTTATGTACAGTTGGATAGTAATATACTTATATGACTATTCAATGAAAGTTGTACAATCTTTATTTGTCTAACTACCCGCCTTTAGTAGCGCAATTCAAACAGGAATTATTAGAAAATTGTGTGAACACTGCAAGAGCTGGCTGCTATCCATCTCAAAGTGTCCAGGACACAGCCAATGTCATAAGCATGAATGCTGTGTCCACGTGATCAACGTGGAATATAAGAGGCATGATTGTATAGTAAATACCTGCTTTCCCACGTTCTCCTTATCTGATATGGTTTCAGTTCATCATGAATGTTTGCGTTCTCACCATCAGCTCCCTCTACATTCGCTGCTTCAGCAGCTCCAGCAGTTCCAGCAAGATCATCATCGTCAACATCAACATTTTGTTGTCCAGGTGACTCTTCACTCATGTTTAAAGACCGTGTCGCAAAATCCTGTATTAAATATGATATCATAACTGGAACGAACAAAAATATCAGTTTTCCGTTTCAGTAAAAGCAATATTGACCTTCGACCTAACTACCCGATATTTCATAATTACTACCGACGCAGATCTTACATTAACCCGAGATTAATAACTACTATTCTAGCATCTATACAACTGACTTATTTCCAAATTCAAATAAAATACTGTACCTTTGACATTTGTATAAGAAAACGAAGAACAAATGTAGAAAATCCAGGAAGATGTTCTGCAGCCGCAGGACTTGTAAAACTACTCTGTTCAAAGTCGACGAGTTGAGTGTTTAGAAACCAAACAAAATGATGTAGTTCCAACCAGGAGGGATCGCGTACTCCACAATGCCTGTAAATAATGAACTACGATATCAATCTAACAAGATACAAATATCTGTGTAATCATTCATTAAACTTTAATCTAGGCAAAAGCTCTAAAATATCAGACCACCTCACAATGAGATTTTTTTTCAGAATCAAGGGTGGACTTATTATTGCGGTTTCACAGTATATCATTAACATTTACCTCAGCAGAACTTGCAAGCACGCTTCTGGATTTGCTACGGGCTGTAGAGGAGTATGGTTATACACATCGTCCAATGGATGTTCCTTTTCAAGATGGTCCAGGTACTGAAAAGGTCGCTGGAAAACTTCACTCAGGAACAGTTGTTCATCGAATAACTGGTCTAGTATTTTGTCTCCTATAAAATGCACATTAAACTTTTAGAATTAAAATATGACCAGACTATTGTATCCATTTAAATAGATCTGGATATTCATATTGTTACTGTCAGATTTAATCTGTTTATATAAAATCATTGACGGAAATTCATTACTTTGTGTAATAAAAATACACATGACGTCATTTGGCAGTAGCAAGGAAAATTATTGATCTATGTTGGTGTTTTATAACTCAACTTAATCACCTCTCAGTAAAGTCGTACATTTGTTTCGTTTTCTCTATATATCGTTTTATATTTTATTTATCTTTGTCTTTATTTTTAGTTCACTATGACTATATCTTATTTATAACTAAATTTGTCCGGTTGTATTTACATAAGATTATTTTTTACTATGTTGGGGTTGTTTCGCGTTCTGATGTTAATAAGTTAGCTACTGAGAGCAAGGTCAGAAAAAGTTTGTTTGTGTCAACGCACTAGATTATATACAGTGTATTTATAATACTAATGTTTCATTGCTTGTTATGATTAGTTACTGCCTACTTAGTCAATTTATGAGTATATGTTGGAAATCAATGTCGATATAGCGGTTAAGTGTGAGACTAGCTGGCTGTTAAATCGGTTTAAATTCCAGTATATTTACTGACAGTTCCAAGTCTGTAAATCGCTGTGAGTTTATTATTTCTATTTATAGATGTACGTAAAGTTCCCCTTTTCCCAATGTGCATATCATGTACTCGATGTAATATTCAAATTCTTTTTCTCTCTCCAATCGGCCAATGATTACTGACTTTCTTGACTTGTTCAGCGATGTATTCCATCCTTTAAACATTTTCCGCCGTGTTTGTCCCCCTAAATTGTCCTTAGATAGTTTATGGTTGACCAGAACATGTATTGCGCCCTTGTTCCCATGCATGAGTACCCATGCAAATCCTCAGTGCCTAATGTTTAATGGAGTGTCGTTTTCCAGGTGTCAGTGTGGGAAGGTATTGTTTGGATGTGGGGCGTTCCATGTAACAACGTTATCTCTCTTACTTTTTCTTTTATTTGTCATAGTCATGTACACATGTGAACTTTCAGCAGGTGATCTACACATTGTATCAGGTAAGATGGTCAATATTCTATGCACATAATGCATGTCTTGTTCCAGCTGAAAAGTAATAAAATTGACAAACATTGCAATGAAGATTTTGTAACTTATGAAATCTTGATTGCCTCAATAGCTCAAATTATAGTGTCGCCGTGCGAGACGTCGTAAGTTCCATCCCTGGCCGTATCATATCAAAGTTGTGAAACATGGTACTGGAAGCTCCCTTGCTCCTCGCAGTACCAGGAGATAAATAAGCCCAGGTACATGTAATCATCTGTTAGTGAGTACCTTGTTGGTCCCAAAAACGTGTGTAGCAATACTTAGTTCCTTTGTCTTCTGTAATTAACCGTAATCCACTTATTAGTTAATTCATGATTATGCCCATTGTTGTCACACATTTCATGAACAAATAGTATACGATTATTATATATTGATAACATTGTAATAAGTCAATATACTATAAAATACAAAGCAGTGGCAAACAATTGGCTTAATATGCCATGCAGCTTTAAGGTCACCTGTCTCGTAGGATCTATCAATGGCCAGGTCTCTATCAGATACAAGTCCATTGGTGACTTTCTCCATACCCAGCCTGTCTTGTCTGTCAGACATCCAAGTATCAACAAATTGAACAGTAAGTTGTCTACGCCATGAAGAACCTAAAGATTGTATAACCATTTGAAATTATTAGAAAAAAGAAAAAAAAACAATCTAAAAACAACCACACCAGTAGAGACTTCTGTTGATCTTACTTTTTTCATTCAAAGCTTGATCGTTTCATTTTGTTGTAAAATACAATTGGTGCATACTGCAACATGCCGATATATGTTGACACTCCTTATAATGACATTTTTCAGCTAAAAGTACTATTTACACAGTTTAAGCATTAAATTGCAATGCTACTAACTTGTATAACAGTGGTTGCTTCATTTAATTTTTTTGTTTCCCATTCATGAAGCAAAACGTCACTTTTTCAATGGTTTTAGAAAACTTTCAGGTGGAAAATGTTCTTGTCGAGCTAGAATGATGTTTACAGTGGTTATCTACAGTGGAAATGCATACTCAAATTTCCACCGTTCAATATAGTTTTTAAAGTGTCTAGTTTTTTATTCAATCTGGTGGTAAAGTTTAAACAAACAAAAATGCAAAAATAAAAAACTTCCTGATTTAGATACCATACTTCCCAATCAGTGATACAAACAAACAAAATAGTTATTTTGGCTTCCAGTATGCTGAGGTCTTTATCCTAAATTGTATCTTTCAGAGTTGAATGATTATTTCTAGATTTACCAGTTTTTAGTCATACAAATACTCCATGGACCAGTGTCATACACATCATATAAGATAAGCCTTTATTCTAGCATTTAAGTCTGTTTTTTATACAGTTGGTTACTCATTAATCTTTCATTCCTCCACAGTAAGCTTGCACACTGATCAGATATACAGTCGGACCTCGTACGTTCGAATTCATTGTGTCCGGGAATATAATTTCGTATAAAATTTCGAATAGCCCATTTCAATTTGACATGCATAAGATGATACATCAGCACCTGATATTTATATCGGATGATACCAAGTATTCGGACAGAAGATTGTCAAATAAACGAGGTCGGACTGTATTTACCCCGTGAGAAATGTCAATATGAAACAGTCTCGCTGAAACTTCGTCAGGTTCAATGGTATGCTCCAAAAATCTTTCGGTCACGTAGTGCATGTCAACATTGCTCTCTTGTAGTGGAATAGACACAGCAACTACTCCGTTTTGTTCATTGAGTCGAGTCAATTCCTCCTCGCGTCGCTGTTTGTATAATGTCTTCCCAACACCCGGTCTGGATGATTTGATGACGCGTACTGAAAGGCTGAAAGATTGTGGATAGTTTTTAATATTATTTGATTTGATACACAGTATAGTAAATTGCACACTTAATAAAAGTTATTAAACTACATTATTTGCACTCTTTCCATAATAAAAATCACATTAGAAGCTGTTACACTTTCTTTTACGTACCGAGTTCTACGATATA
This sequence comes from Mactromeris polynyma, assembly GCA_032209605.1. Classification (NCBI taxonomy): domain Eukaryota; kingdom Metazoa; phylum Mollusca; class Bivalvia; order Venerida; family Mactridae; genus Mactromeris; species Mactromeris polynyma. The sequence goes on from JASFXZ010000005.1 coordinate 2,211,176, forward strand.
TTAACAAACAAGTTAGAATGAGTAATAAATGTTGACTTACTGGTCTCTATCAACCCATGCAGCAGGTGTGATCCTGGGGTCTGTATTATGTTCTACTGTTAGTTGTCTGGACAATGTCTCCCTTATTGTATTCATATTTACATGAATTGCGGGCCTTTTGTACTTGTCCAAAGAAGATATAAATGTTGATCGACACTCATTCTCTGAGCCACAGATCACAACAAGGCGAAATGGCATCCCTACAATACCAAAATATTAAAATAAGACTAACTGCAGCTGATAATAATATAAAGTATTAAGATATTCTATTTTAGAGTTTATGACTTTCATGAGTGTACTTACTCAAATACAGTCGGACCTCATTTATTCGACCCACTTTCAATCCGAATTTTTGTATCATCCGAAATAAATAACATATCTTCTTAGACACGTCGAATTGAAATATTTTTTTCGAACGTATGCATTGTTCGAAATAAAATTCGGACCCTGCTAATTCGAATGAACGAGGTCTGACTTTACCAAAGGCTCCTGTCTGAGAACACAATCGGTTTGTATACTTGAAATGTTCACTGTAAAATATTTTCGCCACATTAAAGACATTCTTATGACATTCCGTGTGATACTCTCTCACATTTATCAATAAAAAAAGATTGTTTAAAAATGTCAGGGCACTAAGTCAGTTTTGAAATAAAAGCCACTTTTTTCTCTCGAATTTTGATATATTTATTAAAAATCTGTAACCCAAATGTTTGTATTGAACAAGTTCAAACCTTCATGATGTGTCTCTTGCACATATTGTTCCAAACATCTCTCAGCCAACTCACTAACATCATAATTCAGACATTCAGCATTAACCAAACAATGAATCTTGTCACAACCATCATATATTGCTCTCCGCAAAAATATATCCACCTGAAAAGCAGAAAATTATATTACATTATAGTATTATAAGAAGCAATTTAGAATGAAACTGAAACGCTAAATAATGTACCATATCACTGGAAAGATTAAAACTATCAAGGCATACTTGGTTACATCAGACAATGACGTCAGCATCTTATAGTATGTTGACTAAGTATTACAGGAGTTGAATTTGAATTATGTGTGGCAAATTTGAATTCCTGACGTAGAAATAAAAGTAATTGAAATAAAATGTTTTGATAAAGTATCTACACTTTAGTAAGTACCCTGTAGAGTCAGTGAATTGGAGCAAAAAGATCAATATGAATTTAACTTATATAGAGAGTATAAGTTACTACAGGGAACGTCACATACATAAGACAGTGCCTCTCCACAAAGACTTCCGGGACAACAACAATCCATAAAACATAAGGCATTTGGAGGAGGCTCAAGGGTACATACGTAAGGGAACAGGGGCGCAAAGAATTGGCCGGGCCGACTTTTATTGTATGAACTGACATTTAAAACATTGAATTATACTAGAACCTCATCTTTTGTTGTATCACTGGTACACAGAAGTACTTCATCTGACTGTGGTAGTGGTTGGTCCTTCTCATTTAGGTAAATGGACATGGTTGTCAGTAGAACATCATCTACAATATGTGTATACAACTTGTTTTAAGTGACTTAATGTAAGTACTTTACCAGATGTCTAAACGTTCTACTCTTATTCAGTACACAAGCAAATAAATAATTAACTTATTTACCAGTATACAAGCAAATAAACCTTGAATTACTGAATAAAACAGACATAGGCATCTTATGTTATTTACTACACAAGTATATAAGAATACGCACCACATGGACAGAGAATTAAATTCGGTTGACCTTCCTGCAAACCAGGAAGAAGGCTTCTAGAAAGCTGTCTGGTATCTATAAAAAATACAATAAAAATAACTGTTACAAATGTATGTATAAGAACGGTTTGGCTAAAATATATTGCAAAGAATTACCAATGAATGTTCCTTGAAAAAAGTGTAGCCTAAACCCCAAATATTATCAATGGGGTTCAGTAACAAACCCAACAAATAAAAATACAGTGTGCACATGTACCAGAAAATATAGCGTAACATAAGAAATGGACCACAGATTAAATTATTCAGAAGAATATGCTGCATAACAATGATGTTTATTTGAATTTAAATGAATCCATAGAGGGCCGTGCTCACCGAAAAAGTGGGTACGTGTGTAATGTTACATGTTTTTGAATTTAAAATGCTGATCATGTTTTTTGAAGAATGACCAACGCTATGGGCTATTGGCTATTGACTATGGGCTATGGGCTATACACAATCATCAAGTAGCTCATGAAATGGTCATCCATGTGTTGTTGTTCTGCTGCCTTTCCCAGTGTGTGTAAACAACTGTATTAAACATATCTTGAGCCAAAAAACTATCAATGATAACAAGCAAATGTGCTGAACATGTGTTACATACAAAATGTATAAGTTAAATACAAACATATAGCGGTTAAGTGTGAGATTAGCTAGCCGTTAAATCGATTTAAACCCCACTAGTTTTACTGACAGTTCCAAGGCTGTCAATTGCTGTGTTTTCTTTTATATCTGTGTTTTTAGATGAATATTTAGTTTGCCTTTTCCAATGTGCAGTTCCTTTACTTGATATACTATTATGTTATTTTCTCCCCATTTAGGCCTATGATAATTGACCTTTTTGGCTTTTTCTGTGATTTATTCAAGCCTTTAAACTCCCCCTTGTTGTCACGCTAAATTCTCAATAGTTGTTTTTCATGGTCGTGCCAGACCATTCCTTGCAATTCCAATATATGTTTACCCTGGCACCTCCTCAGTCAGTAATGCTTTGTGGCCTGGTCTATCCATGAGTATGTGTGGGAATGCATTGGATTATGTATGTGGCGTTCCCTATAAAAGTTTACCATTGTACAAACCTGTCGCTGCAAGATGTTTCAGTATAATACCCAAATGTTCAAGGTTGATAAAATCACTGATATTGGAGGTAATGGACTCAAGAAATTGCTTCCAAAACTCTTGCAGATATTCCATCAGCGAAGCTATTCCTCTGTCCTTAGTATGTTCCCTGAAGTAATTTGAATCCATCTAGAGCCATACAATAACAATAGACATGAAATGTTACCCACATAAATTATTTCAAAATCATCAATAGAGTCATGATAGCAAACTAGTGTTCACCTAATAAAAATACGAACCTCAAACGTGGCTTTCCATGTATTGTCTATCTCTAACAACAGAATGTAGCGTTTCTTATAAATCAAACCAAATTTCATTTTTAACCTACAAAGGGATTTTTTAAAATATGTTTACAGTCATTTCCAATTCATTGATCCTAGATTCAATGAATTATATTTCAAAGGCAGTAAATAAATTCAAAACAAACACGCCTAAACATTCTAATATTACATTACAGTAAACCAAGACAATCTGTTTAATTTATTACGATTTGCGGTTAGTATATTTTCGTAAAATTGTATGCTGATAGAATTCTACAAAAATTAATAACCAACAATGTGAAAAATACAAAGCATTATATTCATGATCATTCCTAGCCTTATTATTAAGGTGGTCTTTAAGTGAGGTTTTACTGTATATATATAACAACAGTTTAGATCAATGCATATAATATTTTTATACTTCCGTTTCTTCACATCCAGTAAGCTTGTGTTGATCGAAGACTGAATGTCAGTGGTAGACTGACTCCATTTATCAACTACTGGTTTCTGCTCAGTCTCATTGATATCATTATCAGCGCCACTTACAGCAGTATCATTCTTCATACACCAGGCAATGCCTAAAAATCATCACAAACATGAACTGTACTTGAATCATTATACAAATAATGAATAAATTCAATCAAGCACTGCAACATGGACTGCACTCATACAACTAAACCTTCATTCTCGACCTTTACCTGATTAGGCCCACATGGTAAATCATAAAAAAAGTGTGTCATTATTATTACATTTTTCTTGAAAACGTTAAGAAAGTAAGGAAGAAGATATATCATTAGGAGACGTGACAATCTTATTGGATATTGTAACAATTTGTATAATGTACCTTCGTTTACATCATTTGGATCAACATACTGCAATGCACGTACAGCCAGGTCATTTTCAAATCCTGCCTCCATTAATTCTGTTACAAATATTTGTTTTTGGTTGTCCTCTTCTGCATCAGCCTCAGCTGCAATGGGAGCCAGGTCTTCATTGGCTTGTTCATCATCAAGAGCTTCATATTCTATCTCTTCTTTTGCTGCCTTCATTGCTTGCAGTAAGTCATCTACACATAATATAAGAACAATCCGAGATATAACCAGCATTTGATGAAATCATCATCGAGGTAGCAAGTAATCAAAGAAAAAATCTTATATCATATACAATTATAAATTCATTTATAAGATAGTTATTATATTTAGTAGAACCATTTTGAGTGTTTGAAGTAAAATGTACAAAATATAATAGAAAAACAAAATATTAAAACCTTGTGTGCAATCCAGTTTTACAGCTGAAAGCAAAGGATATATACGACAAGACGGCTCATCTTCAGTTCCAAATTTTACTATCTCTTTTTGTAAAATGACCAGTTGATCAACAGTGAAGTAATTCAGATGAAGGTATGACTGTCTTTTCTCTTTGATATTATGCAACCATTCTTTCAAGCATTTGTCCAGAAATGAAGCAAGCTCTGGTATAAAATCTTTTATATCTTCCTCTTCCAACAATCTACCCTGTAATTATTTAATATTTTACTGGAAGCTAGATAAACAACATTTATTCCTCAGTTTGTTTGGCACATTGCTTTGCAAAAATACGCTATTTTACTCGAATGCTCAGAAAACAGAATATACATCAAACATATGAAATCCTATTGCTTGCAGTACATATCCAACGTATATACTACTCTCACTCTTTATGAAAATTATATTATTCATCTAGGTATGGCTAAATACTGCAATAATGTCAAAACGGAATAACTATATACCTTTATTTGTGGTGCAGTTTCGTTATGTCCAAACTCTAAAACAGCACACACAGTACGGGAGGGATGACAGAAACACGTCGCAGTAAAGTCATTGAACAACACACAACCAGACAGACAGAGTTGTAAATATACTTTGGCTAATCTTGTAATACTGTCAAATATCTGAAATAACAATGAAAAACGTTGTTTTGGGAGCTCCAAACTCGATGGTTCTAAAACATCTCATTAAATCATTTGTTTGTTATTAATGTTTTCCCATAATAGGCAAATTAGGAATCATCCATTTTTATGGATGCTCATATTTTATTTTTTATTTAAGAGAGCTGTACCAGAAGTTCCGGTCGGAGAGTTTTCTATCGCATACCAACTTTAAGACAATGGCAGGTAACTTTCAGTAATCAGATAGTTGTTAAACAAAAAGACATTATCACTTTTCTCATTATCTTATACCATTGTGAATCTTTCAACAGCATCATTTCCTTTCTCATCTTGTTGTTTACCAGACTTTCCAGCTACTAACATCAACCGGCTTTGTAGATCTTGCAGTTGTGATACAGTATAGTTTCGATTTAGCTTGGTTTCCTGGCCTTCCGGAACAGTCAGTCTTACAATACTCTGTACATCGAACTAAACACAAAAAGAGAAACGCATTTCAGGCGTAAAATATTTACATACAAGAGTATCACAAGTGAATGCCTACTTGTACAATTGGATGCATACACACATCTGCGGGGTACATTATCATCGGGACCTATTCTTTCTCTGAAACAGAGCTGAACACTATATGTTACATAATACAACAACATATTTTAATTTCAGGGGCCTTATTCAAAGACTTGGTAAGAACGAAACGCGAGCTTTGACTTTAAATTGGCAAAAGTGGAAATTAACAGCCCTTCGTTTTCATTACATCTAAACGGACGAAATTTTGTCTGAATCATACGGACTCTACACTTTAGCTAGGTTTTATCAAAATATATTCTGTTCTAACAACGCAGGACCAAAATGAACATAACCATTTTAATGTATAAACTGAGATTCTGTTTTAAAAGTTCGCGAATGAGGCCCACTCTAAAGATTATGATGTAACGTCTGACTAAGGAAAGAATTTCTCATATTCATGTAATGAGATATCAACTGTAATAAATTATTACATTACATTTTACACAGATTTTAACATATCTTGTTACTATAAACTATATAGACAGACACAACTAAATACAATTGCTTGTGTGAATAATACTAACATAAATACCTGTGCCATATGAAGAGGACCTAAATGGAAAGCATGTCTGCCAACTTGATAAATGCCAGCAGAATTTATGGCATTTGCTTGCATAAGGGAAGTCAATTCAACTGAACCAAGGGATTTCTGAATTTCTTTTAACCACTCAAGTTTACTCGTGGTATCTTTCTGCAAAAATGTAGTAATACATTCTTCATTAATTCTACACGAATTAGAACAGCAATTTGTATATTTATGGTATCAAGTTGAACCAGGTTTAAAATCCACGTGATGCTGACATTTGTCATTTGCCTTAGTTCACCAAGTTTTGATGTACAGTTACGAAGCAGACTCGGCGAGTGTTAAATAAAGTTAACGCTATTCGAGTTCTAACAGCTGTGTTATAGTGTAATTTTGATTCTTTAATATATTAGATATACGCTTGATGGATGTAAAATGACGCTTGATGGATGTAAAATGACGGATTAAAGTAAGAATTTTCTTTTTATATTCAAAGGGGGAGAAGTGCATTATTTAGGGGAACGGCGTATATTAAGGAATACAAATGTATTCGGTATATTGACACGTATGTTTGTGTTTTTGGGGTGGCCTATGTAATATTACTTCTATATCCTTTTTAAATGATTGCTGTAGATCATCTATACATGTATATGATCACCAAAATTGCTCGTACGCTCCCCATAATTTTCGGTAGACGTCAGATGTTTGGTCATTTAGATCATTGTGTGAACATATGTATTCAGTAATTGTTAAGAGTATAACGGCATTTATTATAGGATTGACATTCTATCAAACTATCAAATATAAGCTTTGATGCAGTGTACAGTACAAGTGTTTCTCACCAGACAGATTGACAACAGTATGAAGCAGTCACTAATATTTTCAAACCATGAATTGATCATGAAAGCATTTTGTCAATTATATGATTCTCTTATACGACGTTTTCTCAGCATTTCTTGTACTTAATGTTTACATAGTAAAAATGCGTGTTCATGCAGTTTGGATGCAATGAACTACAGTAATATCCCACTGGAAATTCGCTGTAAGGGAGTTTCACTGTATTTATTTGTCTCCACGTATGCACAGACAGACGGGCATGGGAAACACTTTATGCATATTCACCATTTTTCGAATGACAGGGGCATAATAAACTTAACATGACCTGGTCTTGGCCCTATTTGCATTTTGTAGAAATGTCAAATTAACCAAACATTACAAGAGAGTACATGACACAAGGATATGATCAAAAGAACTATTAAAATATATTATACCAGTTGTTGAGGAAGTTTGGGGTTTGATTGAAGTTCATTCCAAACATGTTGACAAAGTTCCAGTAACTGTTTGTAATCACATGATCGCTTGAGGTCAAAGATCAAAGGAGCATAGCCAGTTACTGATGAATGAAAGCACTGCACTTGAGCAATCTGTATCGGTACCTCTCCAACCGACATGAAAGCAAGATCAACAAATACTTTCAACTCTTTTAGTCCCACTGAAAACATAAAGGGAATTCCAAAACACCATGCATATATTATAGTTTAGTATATTGAACGTTTTGTCAGTAAAGTAGAATATCATTAAACTCTACGCTGTTAATTTATAATAAACATTGTAATGATTTCATACACACACAATAAAAAATACATAGATAATTTAGTAGAACTTCATTGTGGTATTGGGGTATTGTACTTATTTCGTTTTACTTTATTACATGCTAAAACGTTACTGAATAATGTACATATCAATCATTTATTCAATGCTGTCTTTATGAATACAGGTTCTTACAAAATGGCTTTAACACAACAACATTCGTGTAAGGTTTTCTCCCATTATTTGGCCTAAGATTGCTGACTTGTTCGACTACGTCCGTGATATATTCCATCCATTTAACTTTTACCCTAGTTGTCACCTTAAATTCTCCTTAGTTGTTTCTATTGATGACCAGACCATTCCTGCACCCATACATGTTTGTTTACCCTTGCACCTCATCAGTTATGTAGACTGTTGTCCCCCCCCTCCGGGGGTCTGTCTCAGAAGGTATCGTCTTATATGTAACAACTTAATTTCTCTTTCATACAAACATTACATAATTACTAATTGAATTTGTACAAAGAAAGGTTTTTAAAAAAGATTCTGTGTTAGGATTTTACTGATGAAATATCACTCAAAAACCTGCAATTATGTGTACATACTTTTCATTGTTGTTTTCAGCCAGTCGATTAGTGGATGACAGTTCAAGAATGTTGCAAGACATTCCTCCTTATCCTTGGAAATTTCTTTCAGAATTTGACAAGTTTTCATAATGCTCGAATCAAAATAACGCATTTCCAGATCATGCTCCATGTGCTGCACAAACAATAATACGATAGGTGTATGTTACATTATACAGTTATCTTAAAACAATTCAATAGTACAATTAAATAAATATATATGTATAAGGGTACATATACAGTGGACGTCAATCATTCGAATTCATAGAATTCCGACAGAAGATAGTCGAATAAACGAGCCACAACTGTATTATGATTATTACAGTATTTTGAAATTCGAATTATATATACAAACATACATGTTTATAAATATTTGTTAGACTTTGTCGTCAAGATTTACATAGTATGTGGAGTTATACAACTAAGTCACCAAATACAAAATTGTGTATATAATTTATATAATATACAAAGACAGTCCTAGAGTTAATTTACTTCGTTATGAATAGAAGGTAACAAAAGTTAATTTACTTCGTTTTGAGTAGAAGGTAACACAATTTAATTTACTTCTTTATGAGTAGAATGTAACACAAGTTAATTTACGTCGTTATGAGTAGAATGTAACAAAAGTTAATTTACTTCATTATGAGTAGAACGTAACAAAAGTTAATTTACTTTGTTATGAGTAGAAGGCAACACAAGTTAATTTACTTCATTATGAGTAGAACGTAATAAAAGTTAATTTACTTCGTTATGAGTAAAAGGTAACAAAATTATTTGTTTATAAACTGCATATTACTACATACCTCAGCTATAGCTTGTATCTTTTTGAAGTCGCCAGTTAATTTATATTGACGAGCAAATTTGTTAATTGTCTGTGCCCCACGTACACAGTTTTCTAATTGTCTGTACTGTTGTAACTGCCCAACACGTGACTCTATTATCTCAGCCGATAATCCTAAAATCTGTATCTCCTTCGCCAGGTATTCATAGTTGTCATCATACTGCCGTCCAAAAAGTTTTTCAAATTCACTGAATTTAATTGATCCACTACGTACATCATCTGACAGACTTTCCCACCTATAAGAACAATACAACCTCACTTAAACATCACCTTTGAATATTAAACAGAGAGAATACGTAGCTTTATAACACCATGTTTTCTAGGACCAATTTTCTTCCATAGTATTACTTGATAGTCATACCTCCTCACAACTAATATTGACTTTTTTCGGCACTAATGATTGTTTTTGACAAGAGGTGACATTGTATACCCATTAGTAAATGTGACAGCTTTAAGTAAAATACTCACAACGTTTATATCTGTTTATAACATGTGGTGCTTAAACCTGGGTTATATTATATCAATTGTACATAATATTTTTCAAAAGACAAGTAGCAAAATATATTACAAAATAGATAAAATATTCAATTAGTTGAATCCAGAAACTATCATACATGACGTACGTTTGCTTTACGTGACGCCACACCTTTCCTTCTACTTCTTCAAATGTGAAACACTCGTTGGTTTGAGATCGACACCGCTTCTCCCACATCTTCATGAATATTGTACTCTCAAAACAAGCAGAAAGATGTGGCAACATATCAAATACAGCGTCTGACAATTGGAAAGCACTGACACTTGGATGAAAATTGTCATTATCCTCAACATCAGAAATATTTGCTGGTAAGCAAATGTCACAAATACGAAATGTATTAATGTTGTGTGCATTGTCCAAGACTTCATCCACTGGTGTTCGATCAACTGCATACATAAAATATATATACCTTGAAATGTATGATATAATAACATACTTCATATTATTCTTACCAGACTTACATGAAAACAAATGTTCATATTATCTGGATGGAAAATAAAGAATTCTGACGCGATGCCAAAAATAACCTTCTTTATTTCAATATGACCTATTCTGACAACACCGAAATCTAGGAATTTGTAACTACCGAATGGTAATTTTGGCCTCAAGTTGACTGATCAAAGTTTAATTACCGTACTATCATAGTTAATCGATCATGTGGATGGTATCTTCCTGGATACCTGTACCACTTTAATTGCTAAATTGGTATTCTCCCTCATCATATTTTTTAGAAATCGTTTAGGATTAAGGTAAGCCATCCATCATTGCTAAAGGTACTCCATTCATACAGTTGGACAATTTCTATTCAATATAAATTGTAACTAAACACAATTAAAATATATTTCTAAATTGCATTTATGTTAAATTTAATTTCACAACAGTTGCAAGTTATTTAATATTCTAGGATGCCATTCACTATATATTTAAAAAGGTGCCTTTATTGCAAAAAATAAAATGTATGTAATTATTGATAAAGGGAGGTAATTCACTACAATACTTCAATTGTTCTTAAATGTAAGTTCACGTCTTGGAAGTGACATAATTTGGCGACAATATCAATTTTCTTATGTTATATTTACTTTATTTGCCATAAATAAATCATACTTTTGAAAGAAATAAGCAACATTACAAATTCCAGTTCCATCATGCATAAGTAAAATTTAGGCAGCATTCTGTCCAAAATGGAATTTTGCAAACATCAACTGGTAAACGTTTCTGATATAGTTTATGTTATGTGTTATTTGGGATATTTGGGTTTTCCAACATAGTCAATATTTGTTTGTTAAAATGAAATATTCCCATTTATAAATATTTAAAACACAAATGTCCCGCCTAAAAATTGTTTTGTTTCTTTTCCCAAATTTCTGACTTTTCTTAAATTTGCAAGACTTTTCATGCACAGGTGATTTCACTACATGAAAATATGACGATATAAGAATGTAAATAGATGAAATTTTTCATTTATCAGTTAATTTTTAATTGCTAACCTTTTCAGTGAATAAAAAGGGTCATTACTTTTTTCGGAACGGTATTTTTTTTTTTTTTTTTCAAATTTTATCCGCATTTCTATATAGACATTATGCCAGTGATGGATGGCTTACCTCAATAACTTGATTAATATGTTTAACCTAGTCTGTCTTGTACAGTATTTTATTGACATGAGTGAGCTTTGATAATACTGTGCAACACCAAAAGTTGCTAGATTACGTATACCATACCATTTTCCAGATGTTCGCACAGGTTCGCTAGCCTTGTCACAACGTGTAATTGTGCATTAAATGCATCTACTTCCTTTTGTCTTACAGCTATAGCTTTCATTATGTACTCTGATGTACAAGTGTCATCAATTGGAACGAGAGATGCTGCTTCTGGAAAACTGTTATGGGTCTGTTGTATACTCGCCAATTCTTCCACAGTTAATTCACCAGAAAGTAAGGAAGATGTATACATTTGAACGACAGACACTACCTGTGTAAGGTTAACCAAACAATCTTGTGTCAAAAATTTCTCTCTCTCTGAAAAAAATGTAATTTACGAATTCGTAATAAAATGCATTTAGTTATTAGGAAAATATAGTTAAAGGGAGACAGAGTATCATTGGGTAGGTCGCATTCATGAAACAATACCTCCAAACACAGATCACCATATTAAAAACGTAAGAACTAAAACAGAAAGAAAAAATGGTAGTGGGTAAATGTAAACCACAATGACCTTAAAGGTTATTTGAACTTACCCATCGTGATGCATAATTCTCACGTTTTCACATACATTGAACAAACTGGTACTATCTGACCTTTATAAAAATCACCAAACAACCAATTCAAACCTTACAATTCAAGACCTTTTTGTACACTAACATGATGACTTGAAAAATAGATTCATATTCAATGTTGATTTAATAAGTACATAAATCTAAGGCTAAACTTGTAAATCTAATACATCATAATGGCTCCGAAGCTGCTTTTAGAGTGCTGTTTTTCAGTACAGAATATTTCAAAATTGTATTTAGTAAAAGTAAATGTTCAAATACTTACTGTAGGTCTTCAAGAACAGCATAAATATTGGCCACTGAAGAAAGTGATGTATCAATGCAGAATCACTTTTGGATGTGTTTTCATTTTGTGTCCATTCCTTGATAAACAGAGCTGATAGCAAGTGTTTGATCTTGTTGAGTGCTTCGTCACTAAACTGTTCATACCTCACAGCAGCACTTCTATGCAACACCTGTAATCAGATATCAGCTTTAATATTACATTGCAGGATATATGAATCAGAAAACAAGTCTAAGGTATTGTCATTTATATAATAAGTCATGTAACTACACAAAGATAGGCAAATGTGTAATGTAAGTAGAACAATAAACAAAAACACAGTCTAAAACTGAAGTAAAGAGATTTACAAAACCTATTATTTATTGCATACATTTATGTCAGTTTAGTAAATATGTTTTAGTATCTTAATTGTCTTCATATTTCATGATTTCAACCATATGTTATCAAACCACAGCTGGTGACAAACTTTCCTTCTTATATTATTATCTGCTGTTAAGTAATTAAAAACTTTAAATCAAGTCAAATACTCAATAAACTCATTTTTTTCTTACACCTACTTCTTTTTGCATTATTAGTTATTAGTATGTATTGGTTGACCATATCACAGGCAAAAAAAGATCGCACTCCTATATAACACACGGCAAAAGTAACAAATTGAAATCTGATTCAACTCGGCGTATTAGATTTACACAACAGCTTAGTGATATACAAAGGCAAGTGTTCTGCATAACAAATGTGGCTTGAATAGGGTAGCGATAATTGCGTAAGCACATAATCTCGTCAAAATGGAAATTCAATAGCGCACAACTCTTGCTTGGTCTATATGAACGACCATCATGCATCCAAGGTACCGAAAGACCAATGGTTAACAAGGCGCAAACAGATGCAGACACTCTTCTGTGGGTTATATTATCATTGTAATTCATACACTCTCAGAAACTTAGCTAAACGCAAAATTTAACAATTCTTACCAACAATGATACCAATCCTGCTATGACAATAACTTTTCGTTTTTAGAACTAACCAGTAAAAATGGTTTATCTGTTATGGTCAAACATATGCACATATGTACAGTTGTCATTACTGCCGAGTATAATTTTGATTATCGATTATGGATAATTTCAACTCATCGATGGAAACATCCCAACTTAAGTTGGAAAAAAACAACAGATATAAACAATTACCTGAAAAGCTGTGGTACTCAAACATTCTTGCATGACAATACAATAGCTATCATATGTTTCAAAACATAGTTGCATAGTTTCAGTAACCCAGCATTTGTTTTCCTGATAAAACTGAAAGACAAATTGGTAAAGTGTTCCTTAATACTGTTAGGACTCCTTTTTCATCTCGCTAAAATGTATTCATTTTCCACTGATCTCTGCTTAAAAAATAAGCCCCAGAGTTCATTTTTTTACATTGTAAAAAATAATTGGATCAGTTAAATTTCGTGATCTCGAGTTTTCGTTATGGTGAAGTGTTTATGAACTTCCTACCAAAAGTTGAACATTTATGTGCATATATTATGAGTCAGTGTTTAATTGAACTATCTTTAAAAAAAAATGGACACAATGAATATTTTGTCCTAAATTGTATAATTTCTTTGCAACAGAAGAGACATAGATTTGTATTTTTTGCAGATATCCTTGTGTGATCTAAAATGTTGCTTACTAACCTGTGTACACTGAGATACCTCAACCAATATGATTTGTTTGATAGGGATGAAGTTCATTATGCAAAATGGCAGTTGTTTTGACAACAATAATGTCTTCATGTATAACATTGTAGGGTGTTGTACATCATAAAATGGTATTAGATGTTTAAAAATTATCTATGTATTCATAAGCCATGTTAATTAAGATCCCCAAAAGCACACGAATACGGTATGTATATTCCTAGACAGGACATATTTCATTCGGACTTCACAAATTAATGTTTCAGGAGTGCATTTCGAATATTTCCTGTCCCCTCACTGGTCCACTTAACATCTTCACATGATTATGCAGGTGCTTTTATAAATAAGGCATAGGTCAACTTTCCTCCTGTTGTTAAAGTATATTCTCTTTACTAAGGGGAAACAGACTTACCCTTTGTAACGAGTCCGTAAGAGCGCAAGAAATGCGGGTGTTCCATGCATTCATAACAGTTTCTGAGGACACATTTGGCTCCATGAATATAGAGTTCCATACCTTAAAAAAGTGAATATTTCAACTATTAAAGCTTATTTGTAATCAGAAAATAACAAGTAATTGTAGTTTTCTAACACTTACTTTCATTGGTAGTCAAGTTTCAGCAGGCTTAAAAATAGGCAAGAAAGTAAATTCCCTATTTAATTCAAATGGTTGAGTTAAACGGCAGAATTAAATATATTTTGCAGTCCAATTACTTTAATATATTTTAATGCATTTTAGTGAAATCATAACCGGTAGACACCTGAAAAAGACTTGGATCAACTTTGGAGTAGAAAGGCTTCCATTGCTGTATCCAACAAACCGCATTATCAGCTTGTGGCTCTAGTATACCCATAACAAACTGTCTATGGTCATCAGCAGAGTTGGCACTTTGTGCATCATACTGTGATAAACAGTGGAGTAATGTGCGGATAGCACAGACAAATAATGTCTCTTTAGTCCATTGGGTACATTCGTTGACTAGCTGGTTTGCTATCAAACATTGCAACTTTCTTTGTGCTTTACTATAACTAGTTCTGCAATTAAATAAATACACATTTCATTGAATAGTACGGAACTTTCAATAAGAAATTGAATGGCTCAGAAATCATTCAGGAAATGCGTTTCATTTCTGAAATTGGATAAATACACATTTCATTGAATAGTACGGGAATGTTATAAATATGCATTCCATATCTCTATCATAACAAAATATATAATACTTTTTTGTTAAAAAAATCCCCAAATCATGTTTATATGTAGATGAAAAAAAAATCGATTTATTACCTATCTGTCTGCACAATGCCGGACACTGTTTCTAGATAATTCTGCACTTCCTACAACAATACAAATATTAAAATATACAGAAATATCCAAAGAAACACAAGCATGGTTTCGGATTACCTCCAATATTAATTTCAACAGAGCATCCAATTTAGGTGAATAAGGATTCTAGTTTGATGCCCTATCTCGACATACCAAAGTCGATAAATATGGTACTGATAGCTCCGTCAGCTTGACAGTGGTAATGGTAGACAGTGGTAGACCTATAAGCCTAGTCAATGGTGGTAATGGCATCATCAAAAATAGCACATGTATTGTCCTTATGGACAACAAACACCTTGAATCGGGTCAATGTGGAAATGATATATCGTCCCACATGACAAGCTTGTCTAAGCAGCCTCCCATTTTCGAGAACATTACATAATGTTCACGTGGTAGATTGTGCACATATGTTCTCAAAAATGTGAAGCTGCTTGAAAATACACATATTGGTAAGTCGGACAACATAAACAAATCATTTCCATATTGATCCATTCCATAGCAACCTCTGAGTTAAAATGTCATACGACGCCATTTTCACCAACGATTTTTTTCATAGCACACATTCAAAATGAGCTTTTCAGGAGTAAAATGATATTAATATCGTCTGTGTTGTCAGATTAATTTACAACTTATTCTTCATTTATTGTTTAATTAGTATATTTACGATATATAGATCAATTTCAATGTTGTAGAATTATTTTATAACAATTATTAACTTACTCATATATACAGTAGTTCAGTTACAATATATGTTAAATATATATGTTAAGTAGCAGTTCATTCAGAAAAAAGTATTGAGTAACAATGTCCATGAACATTTGGATACAACCTCTTACTTTCATACGGAAACTAGCTTTAAGGTCAGCTATCCATCATTGGCATGTCTGCGATAAATGAAACAGTTGTTGTTACAATCTATATAATACACGCCCTCCAAACATGCGCAGGCAATTGAAAGGATGTGCAGCGCTTGCTTTAATCCTTGGTCTATCATAACCTTTCATTTCACATTTCATGAACCATTATTGTTGTAGATGTTACATGTATTACTGAAACCCGTAATTGGTTGATATTCACCTACCAAACATATCTTGGTGTGGCGAACATAAAAAATATTGACTGTGTTAGAAACCCAAATATCAGTTGGGTGTCATATTGTCTTCAATGAAAATTTTTTCTAACATATAACATCAACTATATATCCAAATATCAGAGCCATTTACAGTCTAGTGTTTGCAAAAATTCATTTTGAACAGAATGCTGCCTAAATTTTACATACGCTGATTAAATAATAATTTACGATTTTGCTAATTTATTCAAAAGTATGATTTATTTATGGCAAATGAAGTTCGTTGTAGTTGTAAAACATAAGAAAATTGACAATGTTGCCAAATCATGTCACTTTCAAGACTTAAACTAACATTTTTTTTTTATATTTTGAAGTATTTTAGTAAATTGCATCACTTTATCAATACTACATACATTTTTATTTTTCAGAATAAAATAGACAGAATACGTATCTACAGGGAATGCCACATACACAAGACAGTGCCTCCCCATGCAGACCTCCGGGAAAACAACAATCCACAAAACATAAGACACTTAAGGAGGTCAAAGGGTACACATGTTAAGGAACAGAGGCAAAAGGAATTGCCCGGCAGATCACAAGGAATAACTAGGAGAATCAAAGTGGACAGTGAAGGAAGGGGGGTGGGGGATTAATGGATGTAAAAGATCACAGGACAAGTCAAGACAACTGGCCGCAATAGGCCGAAACTGGGCAGGAAACAACCTGAACATTATATAAAGTGACAGAATTGCACAGGGGAAAGGGAAATACAAAACATATTGAAAACACAAACAGAAACAAAAACCATATAGCGAAGTACAGCCTTGGAACTGTCAGCAAAAAAGCACCATTTAAAAATATATAGTGAAGGACTGCCTAGAATATTATAACTTGCAACTGCTGTGAAATTAAATTTAACATACATTATATAATTTAGAAATTTATTCAATTGTCTTTAGTTACAATATTACAATATATATAGAAGGGAAAATACCCGCCGTAGTGGACGGAATACTTTAACAAATGATGGATGGCTTACCTTAACATTTGGCTGACTAATAGTTTTTGTTGGGTAGATTATGCACAAATGTTCTCAAAAATATGAGGCTGCTTAAAAAATACACATATTGGTCGACTACGGTACGGCGGACAACATATACCATTTACATATTAATACAGTCTGAGTAACAGTTCATATTTCATCCGACGCCATTTTCACCAAAGACTTTTTTCATAACACTATTCAAAATGAGCTTTTCAGGAGTAAAATGATGTCAATATCGACTGTGTTGTCAGATTAAATTACAACTTATTCTTCAAAATAACAGGTTCAAATTTGTATAATTGTTTTATAACAATTATTAACTTACTCATATATAGTTCAGTTACAATATATGTGAAGTACCAGTTTATTCAGAAAAAAGTATTGAGTAACAATGTCCATGCACATTATGATACACCCTCTTACTTTCATACGGAAACTAGCTTTAAGGTAAGCCATCAATCTTCATAAACCTGAAACTTTGTGCTTATGGAAGGAATTAACTAAAAGTACTTCATAAAAAGATGCGCGCACACACTCACGCACGCACGCAAACACGCGCACCTACACGCATACATGCATACACTCGCGCAAAGATACAACTGAGTGTGTCTTACTTTATCATATACGCCTTCCGTTCTTAAGAAGTAAAACACATTTGCCAAGTACACCTCTGCTGGAATAGTTCCGTGTTGAATGACAATCGATATGCTTCGCAGTGGCAGAGCGGCCAGAAATGTTCTTGGAAGCAAATAATCGGCTAGAAACAAAGGCTCCAAACGTTTCAAAATTTCCTCCACAGAACTAAAAAAATCAGAGAATACAGGGAATTAGAAATAAGTGACATAAATATCGGCCGTCATTAGTCTTCAACATGCCAAGTGTTGGAAAAGTTTCACAATTTTACATACACTTAAACAATTTAGTGGACAGATAACTTACACTGTCAAATCATAAACAAAAACAATATCAAGCGATAATGGACAGAACATATTTAAGAAATGTAAGCTAGTTCGAACACATATACAAAAGTATCTTAACATTGTTAATAGGAGACTAAGAGTTGAGCATGTAATCTGCTAACTTATAGCAAGCCATTTAGTTCTGTGATTAACCATATACAAATGGATATTGTACAATATTTCATGAAAGAAATGCTACATTATTTAAATTCATAGTACATCCCTGGCAAACTTACACAGTCCAACTGCTTGATTTAGCAGGGGAATAATACACAGCATTATTTAATTGCAGGTTCAATCCCCACCACAAAGGTTCGCGGGAATCGTGATGAACATCACATGGTGGATTTTCAAATGGACTGCACCATCCAGACAAGAAGTGTATCCATGGCATCAGAAACAGCCATGATGGATCTGTTGTGGATTTAGCTATTAAACAAACTAAATTCCGAAAAGCTTCAAGCACTTGTCTCCTGAAAAAGGACAGAAAGGATATTACTATGCTGCTTATAGTTAACCTTAGGTTTACAAGCGAATTAATTTGTATCAAAATAATGTAACTTATTGTATTTGGTGTCATTTATGACTTTAAAAAAAAAAATGACAATGCAGTGGTAAAGAAAATATAAAGATACTGCAAAACGGAGCATTCATCTGTGTTCTATTGGTCCCTTTAACGATAATCCTATAAATGCACACCTCTTTATCTGACACTAATTGGTTTGCTACTGCTCAACATATTAAGCCTATAAAATAAGCAACCAATTTGCCTGAAATGAGAAAAGCATTTCTGCATTTTCATTCCCTAATTAAACATTTATTTGATAACAATTGTCATAGTTTATTGCTTTTGTTTGTTTCAACCCAAATTCCAGCATGTAATTAAACAACAATCTAAGTTATATTGGTCTATCTTATAACACCCATAAATTATTAAAATATAAACGCAATTAGCTCTCCGAAAAAAATGGAGAAGATTTTAGAGGGAAGGTTCGTGTGCCTTCCTGTTGACCATAAAAAACAATTCTAGCACATGCTATATAACCTATATATCAGTAGTTTAATTTGATAAAATTCAAGACAAACGGAAACATGCAACACCCGACAACCTGTATTATTCAACATGTCATGTCAATACTAGTTTGTGTCATTATATTGACTATACTGTTTAATCAAATTAATTTAGAAAGTAGTTGGCGTATGGCTTTGTTTAAGTTATTATGATAACTCACTTTTTGTGTGGGAAGTATTTTTCTATAACTGTAAGCTCTTGACATGTTCTTTGTTTGGCATCTGGTCTAAGGAGGAGTACTTCACAAATCGTCTTCCAAGCAATCGTAGAGTAAATGTCTAGTTTACCAGTTTCATGAACTAAAAGTATGACAGAGATGGCAGCTCTTACTTTCAGTTCATGAGTATCATTCCAAACAGCTCCATCATTCGTGTCAGGTACTGCAATTGTGCTTAAAAATGGACCAAGCACACACAATCCGACCTAAAAATAATTCATAGCTTAAAAAGTTCATTACACTAATGGACAAAGAGCTAATCAGTTTCTATTTTGAGAATCTTCACTAGTCATTTTAACAAAGTAATTTTGACAGATTGATATATACTAAATATCAGCACGAGATACTATACACTTTGTTATGATTGTGTTACAAGGCAGCGAATTTCTTTCATTATCAAGACCGAAATATCAGTTTTTGGGGCTGCCTAGTTACCTGTAGAATATTAGTTAACTTTTAACTTTTTATTTTGGAGATACATATAATCAGTATAAGGCTGCTTGTTCCTCCGTGCTCGATTAGTTACTGTATGTCTGTTGATATGTACGTGATGGTTGGTTTATTTTAATGATTAGTTACTGCCTGCTTAGTCAATTTATGTATATATGTTGGAAATCAATGACCATGTAGCGATAAGGTGTGAGGTTAGCTAGCTGTTAAATCGATTTAAACCCCCAGTATTTTTTACTGACAGTTCCAAGGCTGTAATTCGCTATATGATTGTTGTTTCTGTTTGTGTTATGAATGTTTTATGTTTCCCTTTCCCCTATGCAATTCTGTCACTTTATACAGTGTTCAGAGTGTTTCCTGCCCAATTTTGGCCTATTGTGGCCAGTTGTCTTGAATTGTCCTGTGAGCTTTTCCATCCATTAATTACCCCCTCCCCTTCCTTTACTGTCCACTTTGATTCTCTTAATTATTCCTTATGGTCTGTTGGGCCGTTCCTTGTGCCTTTGTTCCTTAATATGTGTACAGTTTGACCTCCTTAGGTGCGTTATGTTTTGTGGATTGTCGTTTTTCCTGAGGTCTGCGTGGGGAGGTATTGTCTTGTGTATGTGGCGTTCCCCGTAGTTACGTATTCTCTCTGTTTCACTAGGCTAACCCTGAAGGCAAGAGCTAGTAACTTTGATTTGCCCGAAGGGGCATGTAGTTAATTTTAATGAATAAACTGTTCTCAGAAAAAGAGAAAAAATAAAGTTCATCCATTAATTATCAAATTGTATAGACATATAATGGAGAGTGTTTTTTTTTTGATCGGTCTCTATCCGTTAAACATTGTTTAAAAACAATCTCAAACCGCAAGGGAAATCAGAAAGCTTCATGTGGTAATACTCTACAAAAATACAACAAGGCGTGTTGCTTCTAAAAAATCTCCTCTGAAACCAATTACGGAATTTCACAAATTTTAAGATGACACTCTGAAAAGACAACAAGGGATTAGGATTCGTCTAAAAACAAGTACGCAAGGGGGCGGAGACCCTTTTCCTACATAGAACGGATTTTTTAAAATCTTGTCAAAAACTGCCAACCCAATTTTGATATGACTTTATACAGATATTCCTTAGGTAATCCTCTACCGATAGTATTCAAATTACTTGGATTTGTCAGAAAACATGGCTGCCAGGGGTAGAATATTAGTTAACTTTTAACTTTTTATTTTGGAGATACATATAATCAGTATAAGGCTGCTTGTTCCTCCGTGCTCGATTAGTTACTGTATGTCTGTTGATATGTACGTGATGGTTGGTTTATTTTAATGATTAGTTACTGCCTGCTTAGTCAATTTATGTATATATGTTGGAAATCAATGACCATGTAGCGATAAGGTGTGAGGTTAGCTAGCTGTTAAATCGATTTAAACCCCCAGTATTTTTTACTGACAGTTCCAAGGCTGTAATTCGCTATATGATTGTTGTTTCTGTTTGTGTTATGAATCTCCTCTGAAACCAATTACGGAATTTCACAAATTTTAAGATGACACTCTGAAAAGACAACAAGGGATTAGGATTCGTCTAAAAACAAGTACGCAAGGGGGCGGAGACCCTTTTCCTACATAGAACGGATTTTTTAAAATCTTGTCAAAAACTGCCAACCCAATTTTGATATGACTTTATCATTGCGGAGCTATATTCCTTATATGTATATAGTGGAAACTTAAAAAATCTTCTTGTGAAAAAGTGCTGGCCCATTTTTGATGTAACTTCACACAAATGTTTCTTAGGTGGCACTCTATCAAGATTGTTCAACTTTAATGGGTGCGTAAAAACATGGCCACCAGGGGGTAAAAACCATGTTAGTACGACTGCGCCGTAATACATATACAGATGTAGCAATATGTGTAACTCAAATTAAACTCAGCATCTGATTTTAAAACCAGAACTTCTATACCAAATCAACAATTTAGTGTATACTGTCAGTTAGGTTAGTCATCACCAATAAGAGATAAAAGAAGAAATTCACGACATACTTCTCTAACAAAAACAAACTCATCAGTGTGTAGCAAACTTTTGACATCTTGGAAATATATTTTTCGCAGACATGAAAACAAGGCTTTGAGCTGTTCAAGCATGCTTTCATAACAAGGCAGTTTGTCTTTTCCCTGAATGATACGAGCGCTGAAATACTTGGCACAAAACACTGCATTAGTTATCAAGTCTGCATAAACCACGTTTGATAATCTTTTCCAAAATCCTTCATGTTTTCGTATTGTGCCGTCATACTGGTGCCAAACATCTGTAAATAAAAGGATACATCTATCCAGTAATTGCATTTGGTAAAATAACTCGTATACTATTCTACATACCCGGCACTGATTGGGTATATGACGTGGATTCTATGAATGTCAACCATAATACATGACGTGCAGTTTAACTAATTATTTCAATAAACAGTGTTTCTTTCGCTCATCAAACAATATTTTAGAACATGAATGATTGTGATACATATAGCGTTACCAGTCAAGCTTGGGAAGCGCCGGCAGTGCTGGGACATTCACATTAATTTCATGCGGATCTTGTTATTCAACAGACTATACAGGATCATTCTTAATATACATGTGGGTAGTACATGTACGTACAGCTACAGCAGTAAGTTTCGATGTTTTGGCTGGTGCAAGTAAATTCATGTTCTTGGTTTTGCATCTTTTTAATTTTATTAAATTTGAAACTTTGGTACATAATTAATTAACAAACAAGTGGTACTAACACTTTACCAGTTTTACCTGACTCTTTCCAGAAATGTAACATCACCCTGTTGCCTTTTTTCCCCCATGACCTCATATAGTATTCAAATGCATATTTTCCATCCGGTGTCAAGATGCAGTAGGTATACTCAACTCTTCCCATCGATACTGGCAATTGTGTAGAGTACTTGAATTCAAGGATATCATCATTCATTCTAAATGAAATAATTTAAAACTTGAATCTAAAATGACTTTTATTGTATCATATAATTATACAAACGTTATGCTTAACAAAATGTCACTACCTCCTAAAACGTTCTGCATGCCAGTAACATACAATACTACATTATGGAAAATAAATATGTATGTACAATTGCTATCGCTGATGGTTGATATGATAACAGCATTTAAGGCAAATGCTGGGAGACGTTTTACAGCCACCACTCTGCATTAGCAAAACAACTGTAATAATGAAAGAGAGATTAATTTGTTACAGGAAACGCCACATTGTGGTTTTAAACCATCCAAAGTTCATTCCATTTTACAAAAATAGTTTCTGTTAGAGTGATACCGACATGTTTGACTAAGACTTAACCTAAAGTAGCTTATCTTAGTCATTAAATGAAAGAAGGTATTTTGAAAGAGTGAAGAGTATTTGCGAATGTATAGTTTTAATAACAAACATGGAATAATATTATGGTTCATTACATCAAAATATATGAGTTCAATGTCTGATGTATTGCAAATTATGTCAAACTGAGTTAAATAAAAGAGAGCAAAGAAGTCATATCTTAATAAATATGTAAATAAGTGTTTTACATTGATTACTAAACAACTGTTTCATACTTATACAAAGCATTTACATTTAGAACTAGCATGCGTTTTCATATATGTATATGTGTATGTAGTAAGTATGAAGAACTGTATTTCTATTAACATGCATTGATACATGTACCCATATCGTAGCTCAAGTTTTGAAAAATTTCCATCACTGTCCAGAGATTCTAGAATTATACTAAATCATTTAAATCAACTATAAACAGAACTGCCTTTGTTTCAATCACAAAACATCTAGAAGTACAAAAGCAAGCAAATTGGAAACATTTGAAAGTTTCCATAATCACCAAAGATATATAATAACTAAACTCAATATGATAAAACGTGCACACCGTCTTACATCAAATATTTCAAACAAGTATGCATTGACACACCTGTCAATATTACAAACACTGAATATTGTCGTTATTTATTAGAGGCACAAACAGGTTAATGATATTCAGTTTATTAACCAGCGTTCAATTACTGCAATCATTTTCATTATTTGATGGCTTACCTGTCAACAGTACACACTCTGATCATGTTCTCCCATTTATCACTGATACGTAAAATCAGTTTATGTGTTCGAATATCAAAGTTAAATTCGTTGTCTATCAATCCATGAAAGTACACTTGAACCTTCTTATGTAGATTACTTGGTTTGCTAGAAACAATAACACAAATTTGTTTTATGTATAATCATATAAGATAAACAGGAGGGTCACGATGGCTCTGAATCGCTCACCTGAACGCCAGAAATGTTTGGTACTATGGTCTTTTGTCACAGAATGCAAACTTTCGTTGAAGTAATAATCCAAACAAAGATAGCAAACATTTTGATTTCCAGCATGTTAAGAATATCACTATAATTATAATGTATACATATCGGGAGAGTGACCCGCCCCCTGGTAGCTATGTTTTTTTAGAGATTCACACAAGTGAACAACCATGGTACGGGGGTTACATAAGGAACATTTAGATGAAGTTATTTCAAAATTGGGCCTGTAGGATTTTCTGTACATTTCACTATATACATCTAGGAAAAATAGCTCCGCCCTCAGACAGGCAAGCTTTTGGCGAATCCAAATAATCTCGTTTTTACTAAAATATTGAGTGTTCACTATGAACACACAGGAAAGGGGGCTGTGTCCCCTAGCGGCCATGTTTTTCGACGAATCTAAACCCTCATTGTTTTTTGTAGAGTGTCATCCTAGTAACCTTTCTCTTAAATTATGTGAAATTCCAGAGGTTTCAGAGGGCATGTTTTAGAAGCAAAACAGGATGACTGCCATTTTGTTCATGTTGCTATTAATCAATCGTGACGCCTTGTTGTATTTTTGTAGAGTGTCAACACATGAAGATTCCAGCACAGTTTCATGAAAGTATGCCTTGTGATTTCAGACGAGATGTTTTTTAAACAACTGTTGACAGAGGAACGGACAGATGGCGGACTTATCATATAATTGACAAAAGGAGTGTATCAAACAAAACCTGGCATAAATACGATGTACATCCAGTTGACATCCAACATAGTAGAACAAACTAATTTAAAATGCCACATTCTGTGCAAACTTTAAAGTATTTTTTCATCTGATATTATTTCATAATTATAATACTTTCGAATGTCTTATATATGTGTATTTTTATTTTAACAATGAAGATATGAACATATACAGATTTAACAAATAACACCATCAGAACAGTAACATTTAGCACAAGGGGTTGACCTTATGAAACACAGTCTGCAATTATTCCAAATGAGTTAAATTTTATACTTACGAAGTTGAATCTTGTGCTCCTGATGTTTTGTTCTGATTGTTGGTCTGAAAAATATAGAGTGTACATTACAAAAAACAAGTAAATATGATATTGCCCCGGCAGTCGAGAGAAGATTTGAAACACATCAAATTTCCCATACATACATAAATAAAGTAATGTTTTGAGGAACACGAAAAATGGCGCTACATGCATTCGAACCCGGGTCTACGAATTGCCGGTCCGTTATGCTAACAACCACACCACAGTTTCGTGTAAATTTTACTTTTAAAGTGGAATAAGTGGAACTACACTTTGGACGAAGTACGAGGCGAATTGTTACATATGCCACACAGCACTTAATACTTAGTAGCTTTTAAATGAATTGAAGTGTTTGGTCAACATTTTTAGCTCACTGTGACACTACCCCTTGACCCTTGACCAACTAACCACTAATAGTTTCAATTACGTTGGCTGGAGGCCTGAGCATTTCCATAGTTTCAATATGTTGTTCAAAAGCCAAGTCATATTCTCAAGGACCAACCAGCCTGCTGACAGAAGTAATGTCCTACAAAGTATATGACCGAGCACTTTTGAGGTAAGTATCACATTACACTATCATTTGGAAGGCATATCTATTTATATATAGTTTGTATATTCTGTATGAGCAATGTCAAGGAAATAATTAATAATCGGTATACAATATTGATATAACTTCCGGTTTTGACTGTTAGACAGTTTGTTAATTTCCATCTGGGTTGACGCCGTTTTCAACAATTTTACAGTCATATACAGCAGCCAAATGACCTATCCAGTTTTCCTGGAATGAATTATCAACCAGTACTACATTGCTCTTCCGCAAACAACTGTCACATTCCTTATAGCCACTGTCACCTACAAACATAACCTGCTCAACCACCCGGGAATCATACCCGGATACGCCAGATGACAACCGTGCAAGCTTATAACTTCTGAATTAAAGTAATTAAAGTAACAAGGAAAATCACCACATGATTGCAATATTTCTTCATCTTAATCAGTAAGTTTTGTTCCACTTTTAATATTCTACATTTGGTATTAAAGTTATAGTAAAAGTTAACTTAGAATTACCTTATTGGCATCAGAAGGTTTCTGTTTGGTTGTGTGTGTTTCTTTTGACTGTTGGGTAGATGAAGAACTTGTGCGAGACTCGGTTGCTTTAGTCTCGAATAGTCTTACTTTTGATTGTGTAGAACCTTTATTAGATTTATTTTGTTTGTTTTTCCGGTCTTTTTCAGATCCAAAAACCATTCCATTTCCGTCAGAATCTGCAACACTTTGATTCAACTTTGGTTGTTGGGAAGAAGCAGTGTTACCATTAACGTCAGTATTTTCTTCTGGTTTTGGAAAAACACGACTTGCTTCTCTCTCTTTTTTCCTTCTTATCTTATTCTTCCTTTTTTTGTGTTTACCTTTTTGCTTTCTTTTGTATTTACCATGGTATTTTGTTTGCATTGGAACTGCCTTTGTACTTTCATTATTGGGTATATCGTCCTTACTTTGTGAGAGATCACTTTCACTTTCTGTAAATGATTCATATTCTTCATCAGACAATTCTTCAGATGGAATGGCAGTTTGTATTTCTTCTTCGTAAGTACTTGTATCATCGTTAGTACTCTTAGGATATTGAAGTTCAGTTCCTGTGCTGTTACTAAAGTCTGTTGACTTCTCATTGGCTTTTATCATAGGCTTACCAAATAAAATGTCACTTGTTTCTCTTTCATCACTTGTTTCTCTTTCATCACTTATTTCACTATCATCTTCTCTCAGTATTTTGACGTCTTTCTGGGTATCGTTATGTTTTCTTTTGTTTTTACCTTTTTGCTTTCTTTTATATTTACCATGGTATTGTGTTTGCATTGGAACTGCCTTTGCACTTTCATTATTGGGTATATCGTCCTTCCTTTGTGAGAGATCATTTTCACTTTCTGTAAATGATTCATATTCTTCATCAGACAACTCTTCAGATGGAGTGGCAGTTTGTATTTCTTCTTCGTAAGTACTTGTAGCATCGTTAATACTCATAGGAGATTGAAGATCAGCTCTTGTGCTGTCACTAAAGTCAGTTGACTTCTCATTGGCTTTTATGGAGTCTTCAAATGACTGTTGAGGTTTTATCATAGGCTTACCAAATAAAATGTCACTTGTTTCTCTTTCTTCACTTATTTCACTATCATCTTCTCTCAGTATGTTTCCGTCTTTCTGGGTAACGGCATGTTTTTGACTGTCTTCCTTACAACTAGGTTGGACTTGTCCATCACCATTTGTTAACTCACATGCTTCAAAATGGAAAGAATCCAAAGGTTTCCTTTTATCCACGTCGCTTATAAAGTTTATGTCATCTCTACAACTAAAACTCATATCACTTTTAAGCTCATTGACAGCTTGAGTGGTGTCTGCATCAAGTTCATTTTCCTCTCTATCTCGTTTTCTTTTCTTTTTCTTCTGCTGTATCCTTTCACTTTCATCTAATTCAGCAGGCAGTTGGTTACCTACTACACAAGACATACTACTACTACTAATGTCTGTAACATTTACGGTTTCCATTTCTTTGTTACTGTCTGAATCTACTGGATTTTCTCGATGTTTCACCATTTCTCTATCATTATCAACCAGTTCTGGAATTGAACCATTTTCCACTCCAGCCACATCACATTCCTTTAAGCGTGGGTCTCCAGTTTTAAAGTTTCCATCTGCATTATCACCATCTGTTGAATTCCTGGTGAATGTAAGCTCTTCGTGTATTGTTCCGTCTGTAATATGAATTTATGAAATTGCAAGTTTTAAAGATGTCTTACATGGAGATGTGTTTACAAGATACAAATAAGCCACTTATTAACATTATCGCCAAACAGTCGGTATAATGGCAAATATCAATGATAAAAATGTTCCAAAAATGAATAAAGCAATTGGTTTATGTACCTGGCATTTAAAAAGCTTATTCATTAAAAAATATATAAATATATTACATCCGTGTAACAATTTTACACAATTATCCTGTTACCTTGTTCAAATCCACATTCACCACAAAACGACAATCCCTGTTCAACTGCCGAACCACATTTAATGCATTTAACTTGTTGGTCTTCAAATCGTGATTTATCTACTTTTGTACCACATTTTGTACAAAATTTCTGACTGGGACCAATTTCTGCTTCACATACAGAACCATCCTTCTTTTTCCCACCACAGACTACTGACAAAATCGATGTCTCCATCTCTATCATTTCGGATCCACATTCTGGACAAAATTCGCAAATACCCACAACACCACACTGGGTATTGGAGCACTTCATTTCTGTTTAGGCCACTTCACTCCTTCTAAAATTAAACAAGAAATATCTTTAAAAGGATGGTCGGCGCAATTGAAAGGTTAAGATTTGTTGTGCAACATTAAACATTGCCGAGGTGTTACGATTGATGGTCCCTCCATAACCAAAATGGATTTCGGTAAATTCAACGATATTCATTGGACTTCGTTAAGGTAACTTGCCCCTTATCGAAAGGTTAACCAATCCGCGTCAAGGTAACAAACGTTGTTCGCTTGAAGTTGGTTTAGTGGTTAACGTAAGATTTGATTGGTGTACACAACACTGTTATGCAAATAGCAAAGCCATGTTAGTACTGCTGCACCACAAAATGACAGTAATTAAGATAATTTTTATCTTTATACGTGACAAGCATTTCAGTTACGCACAATATATATGACCAACGTGGAAACCACTTAATGAAGAGCTTATGACAAACTACCACACACAGTATTTGATCCATATTTATGCACAACCATTAGTTTCAATACGTTTTGACAACAAATGACGTAGACCTTTGTGTAGTGATTGCCATTTATAACACTAGAAAGAATGAAGAGTGCTGATGACCCCTACTGGATATCAATGGACGAAATACTCAAGCTGATATAGGCAAGTAGTAAAATAAAGCTGAAGTTTTCAAACAATATAAAACATGTATAGTATATTCACTGCTCCCAAAAGACACAGCAAACTGAGCCAAAAATCGAGGATTGGAGAATTAATTACAGGTTTGTATAGGGTTTTTATTCAAAAATTAAAAGTTACTACAGATTTTAATGGTTTTTCACTAGAAGGTCTGTATGTTCTTTTCAGAAATACTGACAAAGAAAAAAAATAGTAAGAAAAACTTGGATAGGTCAAATTGCGGAGTAATATTTAGGCTTTAAAAGTGTAAATAATGTAACTTTCTAAATACTATACAATACAACCAATTTAGAGCATTTTGTGTCAATACAAATACCACATCCTTATAACAAAGCATATACAGTCAGGGGCGTAGCTTAGCTGAAATTGATGTGTATGTCCGGGGACATGGTCCCCCGAAACAACACTGTAGCCAGAGTTGCGTTTTGGTATATATTTCCCGGTAAATATGCGTACAATATAATATCAAAAACATACATATATTATTGCAGTTTTTGCCATTTAAAGATGTATCTGGCTCATCTGAACATAAAATGTTTGAATTGGCTTTATCCAGTATTGTTGTTATATTGGCTAAAACACTTCTAATAAGAACCATTGCATTTTAATTTTATGATGTACAAACATCTTTCTTCAACAAATATGGATTAATACATTATGAGTTCATTCTTTATAAATGCATGCATGTTTAGTGATGTTTTAACCATAGGAAATATATGTTTCATGTTTGGTTAATTAAACAAATGAACTAAAAATGAGCATAGTATTACTTTAATTATTTCGAATTTTCGAAATACGTGTACATGGCCTTTAGGAATCTATGTCAGTTAACTTTGCAAAAACATGTTGTTCACAGCATGGGCAATGCAAACATGTAACGCCTCTCAGACGCAACAGTTATCATCTGTCTCGTCAAAATGCTCACTTTTTCACCATGCATATAAGAGCAGCTTACACTACTTTTCATTTTCAAGGAATGAACTAAATACTCCACATATAGATATTATGCACGACAATATTGATCTGGTATCAACAGGCATTGAATTATGAGAATACGACGATAACGTAACTCTAAACAAATCAATACAAGTTTTGAAAACATGCCAAACAAACACAATATACCAATCTTAACATTTATACAGGCATTTTATCATTTCATTTGCACTCACTGGGTTTATTATCAATATAATACCGACATAGGAGATACTATTATACGTATATATTTGGGCCAATGCCTCAAAATGCATGTGAATAGAGGAAGGTCTAAATTCAGTTTAAAACTTAATCTTTAGTGACCATACTGACCAGAATGAACAGCAACCTAAGCAATGAGATTCAGAGATACACAGTTCTGATATATACATACATTATAGAATGGATAAAGGGAGACAACTCTAGAGGGGATAAAGGGAGACAACTCATGACAACATTGAGGACAAAATGACGCAAATACTTCAACCAGAAACCGGGGATAACCAGCTACGATGAGTTTAGTTACTTTATTCTTGTTAAGTTGTTTAAAAACACAATACACTGAACACTGTTTTTAATCACCTTTTCATACAGTTTCCGTCCTTCTGATTCTTGTAATATTAATATAAGAATAGTCAACACCCGACTGTAATTATACGTAGATGTTATGCACATTTCAATCACGAACTTCTAGTATATAGATACTTAAATTTACAACGTAATGTTAACAGTATTCAGGGGCGTAGCTAGCCCTCTATTCATTAGGATTCATAATTGTGCTAGGGGGTCCAGAGGCATGCCCCCCCCCCCCCCTGAAAATGTTGAAGACAATGGTGCAATCTGGTGCATTCTGGGCGTTCTGATGTGCTTTATTAAGTACTGGAAAATGTATACTAGTCAAGTACACATACTGCAACTTTGGCTGAATTGTTGTTGTTTTTTGTCAGAATCATGTGGATTCAGCCGCGTACTCGCGTATAGGCAGCTACGCGCCTGGTATTAATAGTAATAAATATCTATTAATATCTGCCTAGACTAGTGCACTTGAGTGTTTTTGCAACGGTACAGCGATCAGCTGACGTAACCATGACAGAATAGTTCAGTCAGAGCGTTTTTCTATCCGAGGTTTACAGATAAGTATCGCCAAATTCTTACCGCATAAACCCGTCTATATACTAAATCGATTATACGTAAAAAAACTATAATTTTATAACATTTATAAACGGTTCAGAAAAAAATCTGTTTTTTTTTGTAGATCTAGCATAAAATCTGTCCTCGAAATCAACAAAATTAGACCTAATTAAGCCTCAAGTTTTAGATAATAACACATAAAGTTCCACAAAAAATGCCATAAAGTACAAACTATCACATACCAGATATATTTTCTCTGTATATTCCATAGTACAATGTCGGAAGATCCAGAACCTTATAGACGTAATAACCTAAATCTAAACAGAAAATTCCCAATTCTAATTTTCTGAAAAACCCAAACCGAAAGTAGGGAAAACCTGTACCATCTGTTTAACTTTACGTTAAATTGACCATAGCAAAGGACATTCTTTTCTCATATATCATTCATAAAACAATTTCGAAGCAGGCTCTTAACAATTTATTTATCAACAAAGATAGCGAAGTACATTTTCGGAAATTCAGAGAAATCGAAAGTAGGAGTAATTTTATACGCTAGCTAATCAAAGCACTGGGTACAAGTAGTGACAGAGATTAGTTGATTCAAAAGTGTTAATGTGTAACAAATGATCAATATATTTGTATATGTGCGCTTTTTCCGGGAAATCCGTTCAAACCGAAAGTAGGAGTAAGTTCATGAACTCTATGACGTCATTGGAACGTACCTACTTTACCTATTACTCAGATAAATGCATACTGTAAACATGTATGCACATAGATCAATATTGTACTAAACGTTTTTTCAGTCGCTGGATTATTGACAAAATGTTTACAATCTTTCTCAGTCATTGCCCACTGTGAAGTAAACTTTTAGGACGTTTCAATTTTGTTATACAAATACACTAGGTAGAATGATATATAATCACACATATCTATGAACTATATGACCTTTTATCAATGTACGTGCATAAGCTACATTTAAGGCAAATCTGGTTTACGATCTCTTCTAAGTACATACAGTAGGTATATCTGGCCGACAGTCGGCCATCTTGAATGTAATCTCAAATATTTCACCTACTACTCATCATGTCACATTATTTAGTAAATTGTTTGTGTGAAGTTTCATGAACATAGTCGAAAAACTATAGAAGTAGTTTACTCCACGTCTGAAAATCCAAGATGGCAGTCAGTCGGCCATCTTGAATATGCTCAATTTAAGCAGACAAGCTTTATTGTTACACAACATATGTCATGACGTCTTGGCTCAGATTTTTAAAAAAATGCCACTAGGGAACTAATTCTTTGGAATCATTGAGTTTAGCACATGGCGAAACGTCAACATGATATATTTCGTTTTTGTTAGACAAATCAAATTAAAATGAATTGATTTGTCTATATCATGTAATGCTGTTTTAAAAACCGACCGACATCTTGTGTGCGTTGGCAGAACCTCTGTACCGTAAAACCTCACTTAAAGACCACCTCAATAATAAGACCAGCTCAAAATTAAAAACACAAATGTCAAGCCCATCTTCACTGTTTTGATCTTAATTCAATTTCAATATTAAGACCACCTCAATATTAAGACCATTTTTCACGGGTCCAAAGGATGGTCGTATTATTGAGGTTTTACTGTACTTCTCTAAACATATATGATCTACTGTTGAGGAAATAACTGAAGAAAAATCTAAATAAATGTATGTACAAAAATATATACACTGACATCATTCGACGATCACACTTTCATTCAAATGAAACATCGGTTTTAGAAAAAGAATAGACATATAATACAAAATATCGCATACCTGATCTAGTCTTCTGTGTATTTCGTAGCTTAATGTCAGATGACAGCATAACTGTAAATGCCGGCCCATTTAAAAATAGAATTTCCAATTCATGTTTTCGGAAAATCGAAAGTGAAAGTTGGGCATTAAACGCAGATATAGTATGGTATATTGTAATTTAATGTTGTGTTGAATAATCCGCAAACATAGTTGATAGTATGTGCATAGTAAAATATGCACTTGTATCTTAGTAACACATCACAACAAGTAACAAATGATCAATATGTTTGTATATGTGCGCTTTTTCCGGGAAATCCGTTCAAACCGAAAGTAGGAGTAAGTTCATGAACTCTATGACGTCATTGGAACGTACCTACTTTACCTATTACTCAGATAAATGCATACTGTAAACATGTATTCACATGTTCAGGGGCGTAGATTCCTACACTTTTTATCTAAAAATCGAAAAATAAAATAGCCAAAACTGTAATTAGGTATACATTGAATGTATGTTTTGATGTTATTGTAAGCATATTTAACGGAACGAAATATACACCAAAACGCATCTCTGATGATCTGGCTACAAACATGATCCCCCGGACCCCCTATAACTAGATCTCTAAATAAATTTCAGCTAAACTACGCCCCTGATGTGTGCGATCATATATTTTTCAATGCGCCAATATTTTAGCGACTAATCGTGCAGGGTACATATGTGTTGCTAAGTTAATCGATTGCCTTATTATATTACAGTTTGACGGTGGGTAGGACAACGACGAACGCGTCTGTCTAAAATATCCAATGCTCGGTTGGGATTCAAACCTGTTGCACCATTATGTTGAAGCTGAGTAAGATTGGGTTTGTTTCGTAACTTTAGAATGACGCCGCCACCGTGCGAGAATCTCATCTCTATAACTTTGAACATGCACTCGAACCGCCATCAATCACAGTCTAGTGGCGTAGCTTAGCTGAACTTGATGGGTAGACCTAGTTTTAGGGGGAAACATGTTTGTAGCTAGATCGTCAAAGATACGTTTTGGTGTATATTTCTTTCCGGTAAATTTGCTCACAATAACATCAAAAACATTCATTAAATATCTTATTGCAGTTTTGGCCATTTTTTATTTTTCGATTTTTAAAAATAAGCGTAGGCCGCTGCTGGGACCAATATATACAGGTCGCGGTCTACACG
Organism: Mactromeris polynyma; assembly: GCA_032209605.1. Classification (NCBI taxonomy): domain Eukaryota; kingdom Metazoa; phylum Mollusca; class Bivalvia; order Venerida; family Mactridae; genus Mactromeris; species Mactromeris polynyma. Next base: position 2,245,678 of record JASFXZ010000005.1, read on the forward strand.
GCCTATAGTAATTTACACCCCTGTCCTGTGTGTTTGATGGGGATTCAAAACTTGGCCTTTACGTTGTGCATGCATTCGGACTGCCATCAATCATAATCATAACGGTGAGTATGGAACGCCAAATATACATAAACTCAAATATTTGAATACCTCTTCAAATAATGAGAGACCTCGTCAAATGAATTGAAGAGCTCTTCAAGTGATTTGAAGAGGTGTCTCATTATTTGTTGCTATCATTATATAATCATTGCTAGCAACAATTCATTTGTTGTCCTCACCAATTGAATCAGAGAGCTCTTCAAATAATTTGAGTAAATGTAGAGTTGGCGTTCCATATGTGAGAGTTGATCGACAACCATACGCAATACCTGTCCAGAACCAACGAATGGCTTTCATTCCTTCTGCCGTATACCACAACCCTGCCACCACTGACTTCGATTAATAGAAAATATCGACTCGTCAGAAAGAGGATTGTTTTATCAATGCTTTCTGATCCAGCGAATTTACACGAGCCCAATGTACACGTTTCGTGCGAGTAATTGGGTGAAACTAGACAATGCTCCGAGCTAAAAGGGGGACAACTCCTATCTTTAACCATTCTGTGGTAGGAATTGCTAAACAATAGTTGTATCACTTAGCCCGCAGAAGTTGTAAGAAGTAGCAGTATTACAGTCAATACATGAGAAAGATCGTTTGCTATATAGGTGTATTGATGTGTCTATGTATATGAACATACTATTTTACATGAATTTCTAATCTTGCACAATAATGTTCAAAAAGAAAGTTGTAGTCCCTATTTTGGCGATAAATAATAAAAGTGAATATGTTTATATAATCTGAGTGTTTTCTTGTTATTGACTGTGGCTAAGGACGAGTGCACTTTAATGGAAGAACTTTATCTTCTGAAAAATGCTAAGATTGTATGGTATGTTATTGAAAACATGTTTAGAAATGTGCCAGTAATCTGTGTTGCATGACGCCATCGCGCTGTGAATTTCTCCCTCTTAAGAACCGCGTTCTCCCTAGCTCAGTTTATATATCTATAGATAGTTCATATAATTACAGTATTTACCTCCATTGAATTGTCGGCCATATTGATAGGCAATTTTCCTTAGAGTATAAAGGTAATCAGGCACCATGCAATGTGTTCCAGATGGAATATAATGTAAACGATGATGAACTAATCAGATATGTAAAAATAGCTTATTCATTATTCTTATGTGGGCAGTTGGCTCAGTAACTTGAAGAAAAAGTGACTGATAATTAAGAACAAGGGAGATAAATATTGTAGATGTGGGAACTATCTATATGTCAAAGTAAGACAGTAAGTAAGTCTTACAAGTTTATTAAAACTCCCAACATCGCTTATCTCCGCTAGCGGCACATCACTATATAATTGCAAAGGGAGATCACTGTGTATGAAATTGGTTAAACGGTCGATATTAGATACGTACTTTATACTGAACCCAATTAGAGAGTTTACTTCCGGTGTGTTAATGGCTTCCCTAGCGACAGGTGTTCGAATGTAAATAAATAGGTAAACGTGAAGAAGGGGAATTTTGGAGAATTGTTTTAATTAAAGGTGTGTATTATTATTTTGCTATTTGTAAATATTCGAGATCATTATCTTTTTCAAGCCGTTATGTTTTGCGCGGAGAGGAAAGTTTTCGTTGAAAAATGCAATTTATAACTACAGTTACAAAACTCAATGTACACAGGGTATTCCTGACAGTTTTTGACAGGATGCTTCTATGAATGCACATAATTTACTTTAAGAACTAAATTGTATGTACATTAAATTGAAGTACGGTAATTAAACGAATGTCTGCACTGTATCTAGATTTCTCTAGTTTCAATTATTGCATTGTAACATAAACAACAAAAATGGATTTATAAAATATTTAGCATCATCATGATAGTCTGGGCTGGTTTAAAGACCTGTCTCAGCTTGAACTAATTGTTTATTTGTAGAAATATTTTGGGTTTTATTTTAGGTAATTTAATAAGACAGTCAAATTCTATTGTTGGCTTTTACTAGATGTTCAACTACGTACGTTTTTCGTCAGTGAACTGATTGTCATTCGGTGACAATTAATTCACACTACAGTTAAACCTCAATAATAAGACCACAATTGGGACCCTTGAAAAATGGTCTACTTATTGAGGTGGTCTTAATATTCAGGTTAAATAACGAGCAAAGCCATGAAAATGGACTTGAAAATTGTTGTCTTAATTTTGAGGTGGTCTGAATATTGAGATGGTCTAAAGGTGAAGTTTCACTGTATGAATATTGAAACATAACCGGAGATTTCTATTATTTATAATTCCAGGTGAAGATGACGACCCCTGTGATAGAACCACGGGGTGTACCCACCATATTTGGTGAGGTCTTGGAGAAAAATGTGACCTTCTGTGTTGATACCTCCGGTAGTATGTATAAAGGTATGGAGATGATAAAAGAGCATTTGATTGAATCCTTAACCAAAATGGGAGACTCTGGGAAGCCATACATGTTTAATATCATTGAATTCAACTCCGAAGTAACTCAATGGGCGGATAAGCTTGTTACATGCACGCCACAAACTGTCAGTGTAGCTAAGGAATGGATTCAGAAATTACAAGCCAAGACGGGCACAAACACAAAGGGAGCACTCATAACTGCATTGAATGATCCACTGTGTGACGCAGTTTATTTGGTGACTGACGGTTTACCCGATCATCATCCTGTGGAAATTTTAGACCAAGTTGCAAGTATTGGACAAATGCGACCTGTTCATTGTGTATACCTGTCAACTGAAGAAAGCACTGAGAGTGCGGCAATAGAGTTTTTAGAAGATCTAGCCATTGAATCATATGGATCATTTCACATTGTGTCACTTACAACTCATGGCTGTGTTGAACGAATTACACCAATCTACCGCTCCGAACATGCAGCAGAAAGGATCATACGCACTATTAATGGGACAATACGTCCGAACATTCAAAAGTGTAGTGTTAGAACAACACTCCAGATAGATCCCGACGAGAGTATCGCGCTCGCTCCCAGAGCTTTATCAGGTGCTTATCCTCACGGTTGTCCACCATGGGGACCTTACTGGCAGGATTGGTTAAGCACACCTTACCGTTATTACTACCCACACGCATGGAGCAGATATCGTCCGGCGAGGGGCTGGATAAAGGCACAGGAACAAATGACGGAAGATATTGAAACGATGCATCTCTCACCGGCAGCAGGTTCTCTACTTATCAACAAAACAGTTCTAGCAAGAAGAATGGATGATGGCTATTTCTACAAAGCTACTGTAAAAAGTCAGGTTAGTATTAAGCAATCGTATAGATTTGTAATTTATACAACCAGTGCATGACTTTACTAGTCTAGGAATCCATATAAAGAACAGTAGACAAAATTACCCCAGTTGGAGTAAATGATTTCAGTAATTATACTCTGGGTCGTTTATCGAATGCTTGTGTTTTCCAGTTTAAATAATAAATGTGACTAACCAAATAAAAAACATGTTTTGATTATGTCAATGGTTTTCACTTGTACACACTTATTTGCTAGATATTTGAAATAGTATAAGTGTTCAAATAAGTAATGTACTGATATTTGATATTGTATAGAGCAAGTTAGAAGGAGACGTAAGTGTGTTTGTTGTAAATTTTTAAAACATCCTTTATATTACTTTACTAGATTAGCTTGATAACATACATTTCCATATGGGCAACATAGCACAATTTGGAGTGCTTTGACAACTTCAACTTGTCTAGACCTGGCCTGACTCTGTAGAATACTGGCAGTAGTCTGCACTAACTGTCCGTCAGTCTATTAGTATTATTTACATATAAAATGAGGCTTAAATAATATCATAGGCTACTTCCCAGTTTCAGGGAATCAAACAATTTCCCAATTAAAAACGGAATTTTCAAAAAATACTTGGGAAGTTCCCAATCTTGCCCTAGCAATTGGTTTCATCCTGTACATAGGATTTCAACATCTCGGTTAAAAGAACTTCGGCAGTTTTCCAGTTGATATCAAATAAATTTGGTCAACAGATCATCAGAATATTGATTCACTTTTCTGTCATTATGTGCAGATTTCCCAAAGTAAAAAACAATTGTGTTTAATTTGCCAAACTTTGACCTCAGTCAAAATCACAAGCTAACTTCACAATTGTGAGAAAAAAATGCCTCAACACGTGTACCGGGTACATCCTGCTTTAGAACTCAGCCTTTCAACTACTAACCTATCATCTATGTATACACTAGTTGCAATCATTTAAGCCTCTTTTCAACACATATTGCTGACATATATACATTTATATATAGAATATGTAGATTTTAGGATTGTTTATTTAATTTTATGATAATTAGTTGTTAGATTAGCCGTAATTTTAATTTCTGGCACAGTATGCACTGAATAATTTGCAGCTCATTGTAACGGTTAATCATTTTAAAACCTTGGCTTAAAATGTACATAATTCTTCAGTTATCTGCTTTTAATTAAGGTTTCATGCAAAGCCCTTTATCAAAATCATGAATATATACTAAGCAGAACTACATATTTGAGTCTTTTCTCTCACAGGCAATATAAATAGCATTTTTTGATGAATTAATAACTACATCCTTTACTTTTGTTCCTAAAATTTTGCTGTAATTTCTATAATTTTCCCCAAATTTCTTAGTTTAACGCACAAAAATTCCCAATTTGAAGGGTATGGGTCATATTCCCGAAGCAGCCAAAATAAACCCTGCAACGCCGATACATTTTGATCAAATGAGGCTAAGATACAGTTGTTATTACTTAAAGGGAGTTTATAAATAGAACATAGGTTATAGGGGGTTTTTAGTAATCTTGATGCATTAAAAAAAAATTTAAGGGTTCAAAATAAACAGTTGTAATTGTAACGCACTTGAAAATCTTGGTGTACGTACTTGGTGTCTTTTATCTATAAACAATTCTGTCGGCGATCAACAACTAATGTTTATACTAGTATTACCAATGTATCAGTATTTGCCTTCACATCTGAAGTTTATTTACTCTACGTTTACCTGGGGCTACATTAAACATTACTGAGTATTGATCTCATACATAATGCAAGTCACCGCCTTTTTTTACACCTAGCGGAACCAAAGTGTTTGTCATCAGTCGATACTTCAATCATCAATTGTCATGAAATATTTATGTAACTAAGGTTATCGGTGCTTACAGTGATGTTGCTAGTATTGATACATCTACCATTTACCAATCAGGTATTTGTATAAAGTGAGGCCATTGTAAGAATATAATTGTTTCTTGTGTTACTGTAATACAATTTAATTACATTTGAACGTGCAGAAGAATTTTTCCTTGATTTTAGTCATGCCACTTATGTTTAATTCATTTTAATTTACAGCAAGGGTTAACCAACTTTTTTCTGGGAACTAGATAAGTAAATATATTTGAACGCCGCTATACAATTTAAGTGACGTCATTTCCAGAAAACTTCACATGTGACATCACCATGTACTGACAGTAAGCAATATTTGCCCCATATGGCAATATGAAAACGAAGTGACCATGATGCAGTAAATAGTGTTTCCTGCTTGCAAATAGTTTTCTTGAAATGATGTCATTTACGGAAGAGGTTATAAATCCCATAGCAGTGCTCATTTTAATATTGGCCTTGTAATGCATTACGATGTATCAGTATTTTTCTCTTCATCCTTTGAAGTTATAAAATCTATATCAGTTATACTATCAGGCGGACGATAAGTAGATACATGTACAGGTTAATCAATAGCTTAGTAAATGAGGAATTTCCTGTTATTGTCTAGATATGGTAACTAGGTAACCAAATTTGTCATTTCCACATGTTCAGATTCCGCGCAAAATAATCACTTCTTCAGAGTCAGGTGATTATGTCATGTACAGTAGTATTGGGTTTAAATGTCCTGTAAAAGTTTATATACTATAGGGCTCCAGAAATCTTCTTTATATGCAGTTGTTCTGGACTAGTGTGCATGTTCATTTTGACTTGTCCGACATGGGAGGCTAGTTGTACAAGCATAAACTAGGGTACGGAGGCGTACATAACAGACATATCCTGGACTAAGTCCAACACAACTGTTGGTAGTCTGAATCAGCAAATAGACTTGTCCTGGACGTTGGGTTAGTGGATTTCTAGAGCCCTGGTACTAATGGAATATTTATGGCACCAGTGTATTGGCAAATAACTAACCAAACACCCCAGATTGTTTGACAAACAAAACTTTAAATCTAGCTTTGAACTTATGTTTGTTTTATCTTGTGTATATTCCATAATTCATGTATATATATATATAGGGAAATAGCTTATAAGTTTAGTCAATTTCCTATTCAAATTAAATTTGCGCTACCATGACAAAACCTGTATTAATGATGATGGTTATGAAATATTAATAAGATGATTTTTTTTTCCATTTGAAAAGTAGAAGGTTTTTTACAAATTATGTACATTCGATTGCAATGTAATTATTTTGTAGCTTACTTTTGTATCTTGTTTTTAATATTAGAATTGCTATAAATAGAAAAGTAGACATCTAATTCTTATATTGCTTTTGATTTTATAAAATACTTTATACTTAAAACAAATGTGATGTTTTATAGACTTAATTTATCTTTTCTATAGTTTTTTAGGTACAACTTAAAATCATATTGTTATAAATTAAGTTGGTGAAAATAATTCATTTTAAATAACAGTCTATTGGTAACAGTTCATGAAATCGACCAGTGCTTTGATTTCACATAGTGGTATTTGTTTAATTTTCATTTTATGAAGGACTGGGGTAATGTTTGTCTTGTCACTGGTAGTGATTGTATACAGTCAATAAAGCGCGCTAGTATTTTTTTCTAAAATTTAATCTTATCGATTTTCTCTGATATTAATATCTTGTCAATCCGCATTCAAGTTTTACCAACATGAATTTTGAGTTTCATCTATGTTTGCACATTTGGAATGTAAATACTTAACTGTCAATGTCTTATCTGTGGCTGTCGAGTGATTTATTATCATTTTACCTGATTACCCCCCCCCCAGTATTCATATTACCGCTAACGTTACAACTACTCACTTCTCTACCATTTACAATCCCGCATTCCCATTCTTACTGACATAAATTCTACAATTAAATCTCAATTAAATCCGTTCTTGATCTTTTTGAGACATTGAAGTAATGGAACTGTTGCAAAATTTATTGTCAATAAATCGTTTGATATCAAGATTTAAAAGACTGTCCATACAATGCAATCAATACACATTAAATGTAAGCCATTGGGCCAGGTATTTACAACACAATTGTATTATATGTTTCCAAGCAGTGATTTTTTTTTTAAAATAATTTTACTACCTGTGCCTTTTCAATTGGGAAAATAGGCGCGATAAATCCCAAATTTGGTAAAATAAGGTAATGGTTGTTTTGCTTATAAAAATAACTTATCAGCTGTGACTGGTGTTTGTTATATATATGAGGTGATGTAAGAGCAAAGATTCTTTTATAAAAGGTTAAATATACAAAAACCTGACTTAATAAAAGAGAAATTCAGTCAGAGGGAATTGGAAAAATTTATGATTTTTAGAGAAAATGTACACTTTTTGAAAAGGGGAAACAGCCTATATTTGGCAGTAACATTAACAAAACTATCACTGTATAGTAACTGTGTCTACATTGGAACTAGATGTTTTTATGGTGATTTTGAACTTCATAATTGTTTTGCTCAGTCCCATTGTAGATCGATATTGAGAAGTTAGATTTTATTGATTAACAAGAACCTTGGGTGAATTTCAAGGCAAAATATTGATTTAACCATTAGTTCTATTTCATTTAATTGTAATTCATTTTATTGCATTCATCCTGAAGCCTATAATCTATACTCTCACAAATGTGTACTTAACAATTAGGTAGAACATTAAACTTGTCTGCAAGGCTGGCTGTCTCTATGTTTGCATTAATTACTTCACTTTTATACAATCATTTAAGTGTCTTTTTTTTTTAAAAACACAACAATTCTTGATTCCCTGATAAGATAGAATGTAAGACGTCATTGAAAGCTATACATTTTACAAGTGATTTGGTACATGCAAATTTTTATAAAATTACTTTGCGTGTTTTTTTTACTTGTATTGGGAGAAATCTTTAAGTTCCTAAGTTTTCTAAGTGTCTAAGGATTTTGTACTTATAAACCTGATTCAAACCGTTTTGTAGGTATAATATTGTTTAAACCACAGGAGATTGACATGATTTCTCCCCCTTTTTAACCTTTCTACATATACCAGAGAAGGTATAAAGGGAGAGAACTCCAGAAGGGATAAAGGGAGAGAACACGTGACACGCTCCTGTTTAGTGTTTATGACAATTTTCTTCAGGCTAAGATTGTGCATTTTGTACCCATAAATGTTTTTTATACATGTAGTAACCTTGACAACGATTCCTCATATAATGTAAACATTATTATGGGATTATGGGAAAAAATCCACAGAATCTGATCAATTGTGTTGAAAATTTACTTTTGCAAGAAATGAACATTAGTTAACATACTCAGCATATTATTGTGTTGTGTCCTTTAAATGTAGAGCCTTTATTTGTATCTAGTGTAGGTTTTTTCATAATTATTTATATACGATATTTATTGTTTAGTAATGTACTTCTATTTGTTGTTGACATAAATAGATACATGTATATATATCTTGTTTATGTTGTTCATGATATCACAGTCAGAAAAGTGGATTATCCTAAACATGACATCTGGGAAAAGCAACATCAAACTTAAGAATTTGATTAAAATGATGAACAATTTGTAGAACCATGTGATATTTAAAGCTCAGTCGAATCATGATGAAATTACAATTGAAACTTGTTCATTTGAATTCATCGTGTCTGAAATTAAATGGTTTTGAAAAGTCCATTTTAATTCGACGTGCGTAAGAAGATACAACGAGAACTGATATTTATTTCGGATGATACCAAGTATTCGGATAGATGGTTGTCCAATAAACGAGGTCCGACTGTATATCTGTAATGCTTTAATTTAAAGTAATTGACTTTGATGGCAAATGCTGGATAACATTACATTAAAAGAAATAATTGTTACAGAATTTGGAGAGTAGTATGTGTTCATAATCACATCGTTTGCGTCACCTTTTATATGAAAGTTCATAATTTGCTTTCAAAGTAATCATCAAAATATATGAATGAAATTGTTATAACGTTGCAGATATTATCGGACAAGTTTTTGGTAGGGTTTGGCCCATGTAAACATGGCAAGTTCCACGACACAGTTTATCAAGACACTCACGTGCATGATATTATTGATTACGAGGATGCAAAACGTCACACAATCCTTACAGGGGACAAGGTGCTGGCCCCATGGGAACCGGAAGGGGAGAGATATGGTCCAGGTACCGTCCTCGAAGGCCATGAAAAACGCCAGGCAGAAGGTAATTTAATTTTTGAACAATAAATATTTTAGATGAAACTTAATAGAGAATTTCTTGGTAGACTTTAAGCACCATTGTAGCATTATCTGTCAAACATTAACATTTGGTATCAAATATTTCATATTGAACCATAACTGTGTTGGGTTAAAATAGATTTTCAAAGTTCTAATTTCATTTTCAAAACTTGTTTAATCCATATAAAAAAGCTGTTTATGTGTTCATTCAATAAGTCATTCTCCTTATCTGTTGTAAGAATATATTATTCAGTTATTCATTTAGTGTGGCCTTGTTATTTTTCTTGTACGTTTGTGAGTTTCGCACAAATATACCAGTTTTATTTCTGCATTGTACAAAACAGAGTTGTAAATTTATAATAGATGCTTACATTGAAACTACATATAAATCAAATATATAGAGCAATAATAAACGTGAATTGTTTCATAAGTGTTACACTGATTGATGTGGGAATGAAAATTAATGGGTCACATCAAATTTTACGGATATATGCTTGAATGTATGTGCAAAGTCAATTATATAAGTGTTCGTTAAAGTGATAATGATATTACATAATGAGCCTCTGATTAGCTTTGTATCGTTTCTGCTGAATGTTTGTTTCATATAAGTTTGTTCGATATATGAAGAAATGTCAGATGTACTATATCACATGTTACTGTCTCGTTTAATGTGCTGCTGGGCCTTTTTCTGATTAGCCCGCTCCCTTAACTCCACAAGACTCACTTATGTGATTAAATTAACATCATCAAAGTAACTGTTATACATAATAAATGATTTATGAACAAAATCAGTATTCAGGTTACCATTAAATATGTCTAAATGTTGGAAAACATGTATTGACATGTGATGAATAGAAATATTGGTTGTGGCAATTAAGTCTGTATGTCTATTTCCTAAAGTGACATTTATTCTTTTTTCAAGGGACACTTTTATTTTTATTTTCTTTAAATGAAATACAATTATTTCGTAATCATTACATTTGTACATTATTTAAACGAAATAATATTTCGTAAAAACGAAATGCATTATATAAATATAAAAGTATTGCTCGAAAAAAAAAGAAAATGGAATGTCACTTTAGGGGCTACGTCATTTCCACTGTGTTGTGAAGATACAATTCCTTTTGTTCGCTTTTGTTTTGTTTTATGCCACCATTTATGTTTAGTCTTCATATTGTATACATTTCATTCAATCATCTTTACAGGTAGATACAACTATGCAATTACATGTGGTAATACACTTTTATCATCCTTGAAGGCTTGCATTGGCCAGTTTCATGTTGTTTTATAGTTATCTTCCCCTTTTCTAGAATTGTAGAATTGAAAACAGAGTTACTCCCCTTTAAAATTGTAGAGAGAGTATACAGTTATATATTACATTATATATTATATAGCAATAGCAGGGTTTTACCTAGGAATATTTAGCTAGGGGTCCTTGGACCCTTTGTGTTTGACAAATTGGGGTCCTTAGTAAATTTGTAGGGTCCCAGATACTTGACAAAGGTTTATTTTAGGGGTCCCAGGAATGCACAGTTAGTGGAAATGGGAGTCCCTAGAAAGAGAGTCTATAGACTTCTGCATCCAGGAAATCCCTGCAATAGCAAAGATTCGATTTTATAATACAAAATTACAATAAATTGGGACAATATTAACATAATTTTTACAATCATATACATTGTTTTCTGTAATATGCTTTTTGACATGCATCTGACTATGTCTGAACTTGTTACTTTTTTCAAAATTATGCCAATAATAATTATTGTAAATAAAACAATGTAATTTAGCATAGATGTAATCTTTTACAACAGTTATCTCTCTTTTTTATTGGCAAGGTGTTATTAATTTGAGATATTATTTCATACAAAGTGTTAAATGTGTTCATGTTTACCCAGGCCTAGTAGGGGTCTATTCTGATATGGCTGGTGGGTGAGCCGCCAGCTAGTTAAATAATGGCAACTGTGTGCCTACCTGCCTGGTGTCTGGAAATGGCTGGCCCTTTTAAACACTTTTTGTATTCATTGTTTTGGTCAGATTAAAACATTTTAGGTCATATTGTTATTCACAAGACATATTAAAAAAAGAAAAAAATATCCCAATAAATTGCAAGAAAGACATATAAGAACCACAGGAGATTGTCATGAGTTTTCTCCCTTTTTCCCGTCTAGAGTTCTCTCCCTTTTTAAGTATATTATCCTATATATATACATATGATAAAGGGACAGAACTATAGAAGGAATAAAGGGACATAACTCTAGAAGGGATAAAGGGACAGAACTCTAGAAGGGATAAAGGGACAGAACTCTAGAAGGGATAAAGGGACAGAACTCTAGAAGGCATAAAGGGACAGAACTCTAGAAGGGATAAAGGGAGATAACTCATGACAATTCAGGTTTTCCCCCAGCTGTTTTTATAGCCTTTATTCAGCTATATTCCCATTGCCAAAAAGTATATTTCCCAATTTGAATTCAAATTTGGTTCAATTTAGCCAAAAATTGACAAAGTTTCTTTAACGGGCAGTTTATATAAATAGCAATTGTCCATTAATAATTCACTATATCCTGTACTTTTATTCCTATCATTTTGCAGTTATTGCTAGTCTTTTTCCCAATTTCTAAGTTTTACACAAAAAAAAATCCCAATTTGAAGGGTATGGGTCATGTTCCCAAAATAGCCAAAATAAACTCTGCAATTTCCATTGGTACGAATTGCCTGATGAAATAACTAACTATCTAACAGTGACCACTGTATATCTCAGTACCGTTATTCATGTAATTTATAAATGTGCTCGTAACATGTTTATTTTAATGTTTGTATACATTTTGTTCATTAATTTCTATCACATTGTAATAGTTAATGTTCTTTTCCTTTAAAATCCCTTCACAATAGTTCTTAGTTTGTGTGAATTAAATGTTGTTTACAATAAAAAGGTTTTGAAAGATTTTGATAATGTTATGAGTGCATTACCATTTCATTTAATATTCATTTATGATATTCTGTCATTTTTTGTACAATTTGTGGATCATAGACACTGGAGAGTGTCATGAATTCTCTCCCTTTATCCCTTCTAGAGTTCTCTCCCTATATTTAGAACAATACATACATTTACTATAGAAGGGATAAAGGAAGATAACTCTAGAAGGGATAAAGGGAGAGAACTTGTGAAAATCTGTTGGATTGTATCATCATATTAAACAACTGATTGTGTCAATTTAAGTGACTCTATCAATTATATTACTGTTGTTGTTTAATTATTTCGTTATCAAAGAAATGGTCTAACTATAAACTATTTCTGAACAATCTAGAGGGTAAGGGATTGGTATAAATGGACATGAAGCTGGTCTCTTTACTGAAAAATCTTTTTATACATTCTCTATTTACATGTAGTTTAATACGGATTATTTTGCTTTACTGAAAACACTCTTGTTTCTTATATGTAGTTATAATATGAGAGGTGATTTAGAGCAGAGCTGTGTTTTTCTTAATTTACTGTACAGGAGATTGTCACGAGTTCTCTCCCTTTATGCCTTCTGGAGTTCTCTCCCTTAGTACTATAAATACATATACTATAGAAGGAACAAAGGGAGAGAACTCATGACAATCTCCTGTGGTTTACTTCATACGTAGTTAGTGGTGAGAAGAAACATTGCTTCACTAACAACTCTGATGCATGAGGAATGCACAGGAGATTGTCATGAGTTCTCTCCCTTTATCCATTCAAGAGTTCTCTCCCTTTTATCCCTTCTATAGTATATGTATATATATACATATGCTATAAAAGGGATAAAGGGAGATAATCTAGATGGGGAAAAAGGGAGTGAACTCTAGATGGGATAACTCATGACAATCTCCTGTGGAGGAATATACACTGATTATCTCTTCTTGCATAAAATAAAACATTTGCATGTCTGCTACACAAATAACTGGTATTTTCTGGTATTTGGTATTAAACTTTAATACTTGTCACGAGACGAAATCTGGAAACATATGGTAACAAAATTTAATATTAAAAAATCCATTGAAGTTCAGACAGACGTTAAATCGTGTCTTTGTTTCTACTGCGATTCGTGCACACAATGTTAAAAAGTATATAGTGGTTTGTACCGCTGAATTAGAGGGAAATATGCACAGTTATACCACCCTGGAGTAATTTATAAACATCTATTTAGATCCATTTATTTTCATCAGTGAAATGAAATAATTACACTTACCACACCCTTAGATAAATTCTCTATGTAAAATGTCCATAGCTGAACTGTCATGCATTTTCAATATCCAACCATTTGATATTTTAAAGAATTATTACCCGGTCAAGTGATATTCATACAATTTGTCACCCGCACACAAATGGGTGATATATTCAAGAATGTTTCTCTACATCTTGATATTGTTTTAAACACGTATTCTGATGACTTGTTCCAAAGACTGAAAATATACTTTTGAAGAATTTAATATGAATGAGTCTGTCTAATGCTGATCAGAATTATTACAGCCGACATTATTATTTCACTTTTGCTTTGTTTTCATGTCTGTTCTAGAAAACAGTAAGCAAGTTAGTTTTTCAATGCGCACGACATAGTTTAGATATTTTTCGATAAAGGATGTGGTTTATTATATAATGAAACAAATATCGCTTGCCTGGTCAGATTTTATGGGATTTTGAAAAGTAATAACACCTTAGGGGCTACTACGTTTCACCAGTTGATAATATTCCATATTACCCTCGCATACATGTGCCGTTTAGTAATTACCGGACAAATTATTCGGCGCAGTCATACTAACATGGTTTTGCTATTTGCATATCAGTGTTGTGTAAACCAATCAAATCTTACGTTAACCACCAAGGCAATTTCTCTTCAACCAAACAACGTTTGTAACCTTGACGCGAATTGGTTAACCTTTCAATAAAGGGTACGTTACATTACCGAAATGCACTGAATTTTGGATCAGTAGGGATCAGCAATCTCGAAACATCTCGGTTTTTTATGTTGCACAGCAAATCTTAACCTTCACATTGCGCCGACCATCTTTTTTCAAGCTATTTCTTTTTTAAACTATAACCCAGAAAATACTGTTCACCTAGAAATTAGATACTGCTTTGCAAGAAATAAGACTAAGGGACGCACTAGAATATAAACCTTCTGTTGTATACATCGAACTTTTAACTGCGTATTCATTACCCTTTTACATACCATAGGAAACGTGTAACCAGTTTCATATTTACAGTACCTAGTATTTATACTTTTCATTTATATTTTATGCTCCGTTAGAAATGAAAAGTCTGGCCACATGAAAAAAAATGTCTTTGTTTGCTGTTTCTCGATCCTTAACTTTGGTAAACTGGCAAATCATTCTTTTTAAATACAAACACTTCTTATAGGTATTTTGGTTATCTACAGTCGGACCTCGTTCATTCAAATTTATCGGGTCTGAAATTTTATTTCAAATAATACATGGGTTTCGAATAGCCTATTTCAATTCAACATTCCTAGGAAAGTACATATGACCCTGATATTTATTTCGGGTGATACCATTTAGTATTCAGATAGAAGGTTGTGGCATTAACGAGGTATGTTGATAAGACTAAAAACAATTTTGGAGCATTTTTTATCGGTAGGTCGGGGGACAAGAAACAAGAACATTTTTATTGTTGGCCTTATGGTTAAGTTTTTGTCATTGGATGTTTTAGGTGATCAATGTAAAATATTGATGTTAGAAGTGTTAGACTTTCTTTTGTAGCCAATTGTAGTCTGGTGTTAGGTTCTATGATAATACTGTTTCTAGTTTTAAAGCAGTGTTTGCGTTTGAACCAAACCTGCTGGAAATTAAACCATAAGGCTTTATCAGGGGAAGGTCGTTCTAAAAACTTTTTGTGCGACCTCCCTTTAATACAGTGCAACCTCTCTAGAGCAACACACTTTGAAAGTCACAAATGAAGCTGTTGCTGAAAGGTTATTGCTCTAGAGAGGTTATATTGGTTGTAATTTTTCATTTTGGGAAAATTTATAATGTTGTTGACAAAAGGTTGTTGCTCAAGGGAGGGCCACTCTGGAGAGGTTCCGATGTATATGCAGTAAAGCAACAGCATTTATAGATATCAATTATGTTAAATTTTCATCAAATTTTTACTGTACGGAAAAAATCTTGAATCCTGTTCAAGTTTTACCCTTGCAGGTACAATGAAAATATATCAAGAATTTCTGCTTTTCAATACATAAGATCATTTTAAAGTTTGTATACATTTGAAAATTAGCTTTTATTCGATTATTGATTCAAAATTAATTCAAGATGTGGTTGAAAAGAGTTTATGTTTGTTTAGTTGGATATATAACAAATGTGAGATGATTCAAACTTGTCATAACAGGAGCAAGTCGACACAATACAAAATGCAAATAGAGATTTAAGAATTTCTACATTTAATTCTGTGATACATAACACAGAAAAGCCAATAACAAAGAGACTTACTATGGAGTGGGTTCAGTCATTGTACAATATATGTAGGTGTAAATATATAAAACAAACAGTATATATTGTATTAATACAAATACTTCAAGGGTAACCATTTTTGGTCTTGTGAAATTCTCAACCTGCCTAAAGTTGTCTCTAAAAAGCTATTTAATTAGTTTGGTTCAATTAATCCAAGGCTATTTCATGTGTTTGCATGGTAGAGTTAACAGAAGAATTTATGACATTACAGCACCAGAGTTTTGTATTATAAAAATACAGTAAAACCTCATTTAAATGCAACCTCAATAATAAGACTACCTCAAAATTAAGCACATTTTTCAAGTCCATTTTCATTGTTTTGCTCTTTACTTAATTGAACCTCAATATCAAGACCACCTCAATACTAAGACCAGCTTTTAAGGGTCCCAAGGGTGGTCGTATTATTGAGGTTTTACTGTATTCATTATGAAAAAATGCTGTTGAATGATTCACATTGAACTTGATACTCATAAGATCTTCATTGCATCATATATACTGTAATATCTGACCTGATATCAACATTTTACAAATTGTAATACAGTTGGACCTCGTTTATGCGACAACCTTCTATCCGAATATCGGTATCATCCAAAATAAATATTAGGTCTCAATGTATCTTTTTATCCACATCAAATTTAAATGGGCTACTCGAAACCATGTGATTTTAGAAACAAAATTTAGTACCCAATGGATTCGAATGAATGAGGTCTGACTGTATTCAAGTTTTGCTGTAATGGTATTAATGTGTATGTGTATTTCTTCAGGACCTGATGACAAACAGATTGCTGTGAGTTTTACTAACAGTAAGGTGGAGAAAGTAGCCAGAGACTTATCTGTATGGATTCCTAAAGAAGTGTTTGAGAGACTCGCGCTTGAGCTGAAAATGCCGAGAGAGGCCAGACAAGCACTGGCAACCGAGGAGAGCTATCCATTGCAGTCAATGGAAGGTACGTTATCATGTACACCAGAGTGTTAAATCTGAATATTACTCCCTTTATATATACACGTACCGTCTCCAGTAGCCAAGTGGTTAAGGCATCCACCTTGTGAGCGGGAAGTTGAAGGTTTGAATACCGGTAGGGGTTTGTTCTAACATGTGTGGTTGGTGAGCCGCCAGCTAGTTAAAATATGGTTACTATGCACCTACCTGCATGGTGCCTGGCATTAAAGGAAAGGAATCTGGAAGAAAATGTGCTCAGAATGAAGGTGTCTCAAAAGTCAGAAATTACTTGCGCTTTCAGTAGGAGTGACACTATGATAAATAAACACTACTATACTATAGAAGGGATAAAGGGAGAGAATTATAGAAGGGATAAAGGGAAAGAACTCATAAAATTAGATTTGAGCTTAGTGACAAATCTCAAATTCTGTACCCTGCACACACAAAGAAACAAGGTGGCAGATTGGTTGCCACAACTTGACACACATCGATAAACAAAACTCCTATTTTTTAATACTGTATGAAAGAATTGTGTGTAATTTTGATATAAAGTTTAAATCCTTTGAATTCCCTTCACAACTGAAAATTCTTGTTTGAATATTTTTCAGGGTATCCTACGTCTGGGCCGGAAGCCAATCCGCGAGAGTTTGAGATGCCGGATCCCATCATGTTTGATTATGATCCTATGGTTGTTGAGCGCCAGGGACCGTGGAGATATCCATTCCATCCACCATATCCTCTCATTATGAAACCACCTGGTACCCGGCAGAGTAGGGCTACTGTTAGAGAGGAACAAGTTCAGGATGAGGAGACTGTGGTACCAGGTAATTGATGAATGACCATTGAGGCCTCAATGCCCTATATAAATACATAGGAGTTACAACAGTGTTGCATTGAGCCTTTAGCAACAAGCATTATGTGGATTAGTGTCCTTATATTGTCACTGATTTATCAAGTTTGAACTCAATCAGAATACAGTAAAACTGCACTATAAGACCACCTCCATATTAAGACCACCTCAAAATTAAGACCACCTCAAAATGAGGAACAACATTTTAAGACCATCTTCACTGTTTTGCTCTTTATTCAACCTCGATATTAAGACTGCTTCAATAATAAGACCAGTTTGCCAGGGCCAATGATGGTCATGTTATTGAGGTTTTACTGTATAGGGTTTATCTTTCATTGTCCAGAATTTCACAAAGTGCAGTTGTTGCAAATCTATGAAAAGTTTCTTCATTGATAAGTAAATATAGTTGGACCTTGTTTATTCAAATTCATTGGGTCCAAGATTTTATTTTGATTTGACATGCCTTAGAAGATACATTGGGACCTGATATTAGCACAAAGTATTCAGATAGAAGGTTGTCGAATAAAAGTGGTTTGACTGTATGCTTAGGAACATGTAATAGAGAAAGATATTATATTTCCCACATATCTTAATACAAGCATTTTATGTGAGAAACATCAGATTCGATTTTTCCATTATTAACCAATTATTTTCTAACCCACTGAGATGATTGACAGTTGCCTTAAAATACAGTAAAACCTCACTTAAAGACCACCTCAATAATAGGACTACCTCAAAATTAAGGAAGCAATTTTCAAGTTCATTTTCACTGTTTTGCTCTTTATTCATCCTCAATATTTTGACCACCTCACAATAAAACCAGTTTTCAAGGGTCCCAAGGGTGGTCGCATTATCGAGGTTTGACTGTATTATTGCTTTTTTATGTAAAAGTCGATATTTCTGTAATTTCATGTTATATACCAGTGTAAGAAGTAAGATCGTAAGAAATTTTCTACTGTGAAATGTTGAAATCAGTCCCAGTGTATAGTGTCCTATTCTGTATATTTTTGTAGGCACTAGTATAACTCAGAAAGAGTTGGATGAACGTATTACTTCACAGTTAATGGAACACAAACTTCTACTTGATGAAAGAGAAACTGAGAAAGGAACAAGAAAGGCTCAGACAGAAAAATGCACTAAAGTTGAGACAAATCGTGAATCCAGTATTACACGAACCAAGATTGAAACCGATCGTGATGTCCGTACTTTGCGTATGGAAGAAGATCTTGATGCAGAGTTAAAACTGAGGCTTGAACATCGTAGACAAGAGCTCGAGGAAGAGTGGCGTCTGGAACAAGCGGTGATACAGCGACAGTTAGAGCGAGAACGTTTGTTGAAGAAGAGAGGGACACAGGAAGAGAATACATTGAAGAAATCTGTCAGTTTTGTAGATGAAGAACGTTCGAAGGTGATTGTTGAATGTATTTTGAATTCAATACCTAATTATATAGTGTGTGTTGTTAGGTGAATGTTTTTGATAAAACCATATTACGTTAATGGTGAGTGGAAGAAACAACTAAATGCTTAAATTGTGTTTCAGGATAGCTCATTATTGTTGTTATGTAAATTAGGGGTAGCTTCCTGGGGCCTTCTTCACAAACTTTATAAGACTGAAACTTTTAAAACTTAGATTTTAAAATGTCAAGTATTATCTTTGTTGTTATTACAGTATAGAATTAAGTAAATATTGGCAAACATGCACAATTGGTAACAGCATTTATTCAGGCAAAACTACATTCATTTACATTGAATGAAAACAAAATGATGGGGCCTTATTCATGAACATTTTAAAACTGAAACTCACACTTAGACTTAAAATTTTAAATGTTCACTTTGCTCCTTCATTGTTATAACCGTATAGATTTTGATTGAGTGTGTAACAAGAATTATTCTGAAAACAAATTGTATAATATATAATGGTAGTGAAAGGCTTAATCTGATTTTTAGTCTTAAAATGTTTGTGAAAAAGGCCCCTGGGAACTTGCATGCAGTCGCTTAAGCTGTGAGTTTGAAATGGAACTAGATTTACATTTCTGTTACAAAAAGTTATTTTTATTTGTAGATGGAATCTAGATCAGAAATGACAGAAGATAGCGGGGTTGGTTTAAGCAGCAGGGCGGAGTCTCGTATGACCGAATCCCGTGCTACAGAATCAGATTTTACCGACACCTACTTCAGCGATCCCGAGGACACAACAAGCTTTTCTGAACAAGGGGTCAACACTGACTCTAGTCTGTTATACCGACCTACAAGTAAGCTGGTTGCTAGGCGACCACCGTGGAAGAAGTATTGGAGAGTGGATCCAGCTTTGCCGATTACAAACCATTCACAGGGGCCATTTAGGGAGACCGCCTTACAAGCACCTTTAGAAGCTAGAAACTTAAACCAGTCAGGTTATATCAGTAAGTGCACTTATGATATTTCAGTAAGCAACAGCTATCAAACTGGCTTTCTGAGGGTAGGGGTCCGACCCAGGTGCCCAGCTACGCCCAAAATAATGCTAGATGGAGCACAAGGGGTCGTTTCCCAAAAGTAGCTGGAAACGTCACTTTGGCTTGGCTGCTTATGTAATTCAAAACCCATTCCAAGGCAAATATGACATACTTATATCAGGGAACAAGACATATTTATTTAAAAAAGGGTGTTTAAAAGTAAAAATGGTAAAATTTCATAATTATACAGTTCCCTTTTAAGCATGAACATTAGCTGTACAATTCAAAATCATTAGAGGGGTTAGTAATACCAGTTACAAGTATGGCAGTGTTTTCGTCTGACTTATAAAAATTGCTGACAGTCAGGGGTTTAACTGGGTCATTTCAGCATCTGCAAAAACCAAGAATTACAATTAATACATGTACTTGTGGGGAACATTTCCGAATCACTGGCATAATGTTAATAATGAAAATGTATTATGTTTTATTATGATTTTTATTTACTATAAAAGAATTGTGCTACGTTTTTTTTTCAGATGAATGGACAAGTCCTGTATATAGTTTTGTTGACCCATTTGCAAAGCATAATTACTCAGATTCTGTTGAAAAATTACTTAGAGTTCCATCCGCTCCACTTACACGTCCAGATAAAAGTGTGATTAAACCCCACCCACCAAGACCAGTGTCTGCTGACACTAAGGAAGCCATGAGAAGAGATTTTCAGTAAGTACATGGTTTCCATGGTAACATTTTATGTTGTTACGTAGTGATTAAATTACTTTGCTGTATAAACTACGTACAGTCGTACCTGGCTCATTCAAATTCATCGGGTCTGAAATTTTATTTTTTAAATAATACATGGTTTCGAATAGCCCATTTCAATTCGAAGTGCCGAAGAAGATATATCAGGACCTGATCTTTATTTGGGATGATACCAAGTGTTCGGAGAGGAGGTTGTCGAATAAACGAGATCCGACTGTATTTATTTACCATATATCTGTAGAACTGACTCGGTATAAGATTGGTTGGAGGGTGAGGAAGAGATATATGAGATTTTATTGTAAAATACTGCTTACCTTCAAAAATTTGATGAAAACTGTATTGTATATTTCAGAAAAAGGAAGGAAGAACAAAGACAGCAAGCCTGGACGTTGAGGTGTAGAACTTACGAACAAATGAACGAAGTCATGCAAGATCAGCATAAGGAGAGAATTCAGGTTTGTCCAACATTCTAACATATCCTTCTCTGTTCTCATACCACTTCATTGTCTCCTGTATTTTAAATTGTAACCAATCACAGGAGAGTGTCATGAGTTATTTCCCTTTATCCCATCTAGAGTTCTTTCCCTTTATCCCATCTAGAGTTCTTTCCCTTTATCCCATCTAGAGTTATTTCCCTTTATTCCATCTAGAGTTATTTCCCTTTATCCCATCTAGAGTTCTTTCCCTTTATCCCATCTAGAGTTATCTCCCTTTGCCCCTTCTATTGAACAGACATTTTAGCCAAATTTATATTAAAAGTCAAATTTTAAACAATAGCATCTGATTATGTAAGAATTGTTATGATCTAATATTAATGAAATCTGCAGCATAATATAGGGGTAAAGGGAAACAGCAGGTTGTCATGAGTTATCTCCCTTTATCACTTCTAGAGTTCTCTCCCTTTATCACTTCTAGAGTTCTTTCCCTTTATCACTTCTAGAGTTCTCTCCCTTTATCACTTCTCGAGTTCTCTCCCTTTATCACTTCTTGAGTTCTCTCCCTTTATCACTTCTAGAGTTCTCTCCCTTTATCACTTCTAGAGTTATCTCCCTTTATCACTTCTAGAGTTATCTCCCTTTATCACTTCTAGAGTTCTCTCCCTTTATCACTTCTAGAGTACTTGTATAGTAGGGATATAGGGAGAGAACTCGTGACAATCCCCTGTGGAAATAATTAAACAAATACAAAATTCTGTTACTATAATTAAACTAAAAAGTTTGTTTGTTTTTAAAGGATCAATTACAGAGAGAAACAAATCGTCAACTAAAAGAACAAAAACAAATTGAAATCTCTCGAGAACAGAAAAAGTACGTAAGTAAGGAAATCCGAGAGAGGATTGAAGCAAATCAAAAACGTGAAGTAGATCGTGATGCACAACGATTGCAAGCGATGCAGAGAAGACGTGAACATAGAGAAGATATACAGCGACAGAGAGAGAAACAGGTTGAAGATACGGTGCAACGCAGAGCCGTAAGTTTTTTATACTA
Source organism: Mactromeris polynyma (assembly GCA_032209605.1). Lineage (NCBI taxonomy): Eukaryota > Metazoa > Mollusca > Bivalvia > Venerida > Mactridae > Mactromeris > Mactromeris polynyma. Next base: position 2,268,098 of record JASFXZ010000005.1, read on the forward strand.
TGGATGGGTACCGAATTCTATTGAACGATTAACCAATTATTCGGCTATATTCCTAATGCCATAAAGTATATAGTTTTCCCAGTTTTAATGTAAAATTTCCCAAAAAACCTGAAGAAAAAGTTTTGGTTCACTTTAGCCAAAAATTGACAAAGTTAGAGGCTTTTCTATTATTTAATTAATCACTACATCCTTAACGTTTATTCCTATTTCTAACCTTTTTCCCAATTTCTTAGTTAAACACACAACAATTCCCAATTTGAAGGATATGGGTCATCTTGCCAAAATAGTCCAAATAAACCCAGGTATTATCTGATGTATATATGATATTCCTAATTTGCAGGAAATCAAAGCTCAGAGATCGCAGGACAGATGGGACAATGTGAATAGAAGATTAAACCAGGAGGAAGCTGAGAATACAAGACGTAATGAACAACATCACGACGCCAAGCTGAACAGAATCCAACATTTTCAAAAACTTGAAGAAGACGGACAGAAGAGAAAAGATATACGTATAGGAGTAACAGACAGGCATCATTCGATGTTTCAGTCAGTTCCTCTGTGCTAGTTTTATAATCTACTGTACTGTCAAACTTGTGATAAAAGCCACTACTTAATACAGACACACATAGACTTTAAATACTGCTAGTATACATATTTCTTGCATACAAGACTGGGATTTCCCAAGCTTACACCAGCGCTGTAAAACTCTTATCTTACACACCCCACGTGTAGAGTGAGTCTTCTGCTGATGATGTCACATAAATGACATCACGTAACACCAAATATTAATTTGAATGAATTTGTTAAATAGTATGTTAGTATTAGAAAAAAGTCCTTAAAAAGTAAGTCGTTTTAACTTCTTTCTTTATTTTTTAGAAGGTATGCAAGAAACAGAATCTATCACTGGCTTTGTTTCCGGATGAAAATATACGGCACTTAGGAAACTGTTTATGCGGTCACTCTGCAGACCCCTCGCTAAAACAGTAACCCTCGTGCCAGATATTTCTGTCCGTACCCGAAGCCACTGATGGATTCTGATAATGTCTATCATAGTATATATGAACAGAAACATGTATACAAGCATATGTCTGTGGTGGTTGTTGTGCGATGGCTTGGTTGTCCTGATACTATGACTTTGTTGTATTTTACAGAATAGTTTTTCTTGTTGTTTTTTAAAATTCATACTGTTGTTATTTTTATTGTGGGGTTAAAATCTGTGATAATCGGGATGACTGATCTGTGTAATTGTTAGAACTTGTACAAGATGAAATTGAAGACTTTGGTGTTGAAATTTGGCAATTTCATGGCGAGAATGTACATCAATGATTTGGCGTATGTCTTTTTTGTTTTAAAAATGTATTGATAACCTAATGACTTCAGTTTTGAATCATTTATTGTTACCAAACATAGCACGGTGCTTTAATACACATGATTTTTAATAATTTAGGCTCAATGTTTATTCCAGAAGATTTTTTGTTAAGAGTTCAGTTTTTCATCAACCTATTGTGAAACAACTTATGACAAACATTGTGTAGTCGTGTGTCTGAATTCACAAATGACACTAAGATCTACATTAATCAATTATTGATATAGTTTATTTACATTTCTCCACAAATACATAATGGTGATAAGGCCATCCTTAAAAATTGTTTGGTTGCATTTATGCGACCTTACTCAAGAAATATGCCGCAACTCAATTTATATTTTTAGGTTCATTGATGAAATTTTTTTGGGTCTTTTAGCCATTACAGTACTAAATGAAAAGCCTACCTAACTATCCACTGTTAGAATTCCAGGTAACATAACCGCAAACAAATTTTTTTTATGGATGGCCTAATTTAGATTTTTTTTTTACCTTATGAATCAATTGGTTTGATAAGACATCACTGCTTGTAAATTACCAGGGGAGGAGTGTCTATGTTTTTGTTTTTGTAGTTCTTTAGCCACGTTTGTTGTAGATTTCGGTAAAGGGGTAATGCTATATGTAGTAAAAAATGATTTAGCGATAACATTAACTGGATAAACTAGATGACCTTATAGGCTGAAATACTGCAACGATTCTATAGAACTTTCAGTGTGACACAATAACCAGCTACATGTATTACATTGCCTAGAAAAACATATATGTAAATAATTATAGTTTTATCGTATTTGTCAAAACGTCTATTTTCATCATTCCATTGTTCAAACTTAATTATAAGCATGAGTATGTTTGTTTTAAAAAATTTTCTTTACATCATTTTTTTTCTGATTCTCATAGAAGCAGTTGAAAAATGTCGGTTAGAGCACAGTTACCATGTTTTGCTCACCATGTACTGACAGTAAGCAAAATACTCCCCATATGGCAATATAAAAACGAAGTAAATATTGTTTCCTGCTTGCAAATAGTGACATCACATGTTGCGTTTTCTTGAAATGATGTCACTTACAGAAGAGGTTGAAAATACCATAACTCATACATTGTTCGCTGATGCCTCATCATTAAGACAGCTGCTTATTGCCACAAACATATTATACATGATTAAGAGACATAGATCCATGCTTTGTATGTAACCAAGTTATAACCAGCTAGACAATTGAAGCTTAAAAAATTAAATATGTAAAGTAACATCACTACTAGTATTTCATACACCTAATGAAATTGTATTTTATTGAATCTAGCAAGCATTTACATTTTAATTTTATTCTTCATGTATAAACAATTGATGTCTGAATGTTGCCATTTTTTTCAACCGAAAAATAAAATTGTATGAAATTACATGAGATATATATGAGTGATGTTTGATTAGTTAAATGGATGAGTTGTTTTTTTGTATGAATAATGCTCAAATAATTTTGCGTATAATAGCAAATAGTTGATATTTTTTATTGTAGAAGGTTTTGTCTAGTCCTAGTCGCTTTTTATATGTAAATATTTAAATCAGTTTATTTTGTACATAAGTTTAAGGGGTGTGGAGTCAAGAGTGTGATCCTTTTAACCTAGTTTTAATTGATTAACATATTTGAATTATCTTTCTTCTTGAAATGTTTTATTTTTTGCATATTATATTTGTATATTTAAAAGATCGAAGAATAAAAACTATTATAACCCTACTTACCTAACTTTCCTTAATGGACCGATCGATTATTAAACTCAGATCATACCATTATTATTTTCGAGGGAAGTCGGGTTGTGTTGAGGGTATATCGCGAGCAAGTAAGTCCAGAGAAGGGCACCATGGATTTAACATTTTACCCCATTGTGATTTAATGGGTGGGGTTATAATATAACTATAACACGTCACAATGCAGAATGGAAGATTTTGTATTGGCGTAATAGTGTGGCATAATAATGACTGAAAAAGTCAGGGGTTCCACCTAGGTGTTGAATCCCAAGGGTCATTTTGATAAAGTTTTTGACCTGATTTTACTATATTATAGATAAATCAGCCAGAGTTTTGAAGGTCAAACTATGGGGTTTGAAATTCCAGGAGTCGAATGGTACTCCTGAAAGTCTTTCTAATATAATTCCGGTCTTGATTTTTTGCAGATTCTGCCATTTTTAGGGTCATGAATAGTGATGATTCTGTTTGACTTTTAATGCTAGATACCTAGGGCTGTGTGTATATAAGATATTTATCTTCCTGGAATTATTATTGTGTGATGTGTGTACGTAGAGTCAGATATTTATGTTATACCATTGTTGCACTTGCTTCCTTTTAGCACCAATTCATACTTCATATACCAAAAAGGCATGCATGCGAGATCTTTGAAATACACTGACTCAGAACTGAAATTATCTCCCTTTGCCATAGCAATACATTGGTTACACGGACTCGGAAAAGTTCAATGCTGACATTCGGCAAGAATTTAACTAATACATCATATTTTGCAATGCATCATGGGAAATATTTGTTAAGAAATCATAAAATATCATGTGTTAATGTGTCTGTGATACTTGTTGTTACTTTTTCATGTTTATTTCAATGTTGGGTTAATGTTTTATTGAATACAACCAATTACAAACAATTTTAACCATACTAGTGTCAATTCAATGCTATATTGTCAAAAATCTTATATTTGGCTAATATGATTAATGTTGTAAGAATATGCTTTTTATTGATTTATTGATTATTATAACATTAAAAATATGACACTGAAATCTTCGGCTAAGTTTCTGGCTGTAACGCAAAATCATATTTCTGTCAATAGTTAACTTTATCAAAAAGTCATTCTGCACTCTACATACCGTGAATCTACTGTCACAACATAGCTCCTGGGTATTTCTAGTTGTCTAGCTAAAGATTTTACATATTTTTTTCATATTTCGAAACTCATACTTGTTATTTTGTATTAATTATCATAGAAAAACAAATATCTGGCAGTATGCCCTCATTTTCTGTAGTTGATTTCTGTGTATTTAATAGATGCAATAAAAACTAACAAAAATATACTTATATTCTGTTTTCTTTTTTATGTGCATTGTTCTAGGACAACTAACTTCCTATGTCGGACAAGTCAAATTTTACATTTCCATTAGTCTTGGACAAGTGTCTTTAAAAAACATTTCTAAAGCCCTCCGTGGGTCTAGGTTCAGTCATTACCCACATAGCAGTTCAGGAGAAAGTGTTTAAATTGCTAGACATATATGGCCAATGGAGAAAAATTGGGCTTGTAGAAATAATGGAGTCTCTCACTTATGACTCATTTCTTAAATTTATTACCTACATGTATTTTCATTTATGAAATATTATATAAATAATAACATCTATTTGTTTTATTTCCACTTGCCCGAATTCACTTTCACTTGCCCGAATAAAATTAAAACCACCATCAAAATAATGAAGAAACAATGTTTTGACTCATTAAATCGGAAAAGGAGACTGGTAACGATAGTTGATTAAAAGGTGCTGTTACATAAACAAAATTGACAAAAAATGAAAACCAGTCTAAGTATTGCGTACAGCTTGGATAAAAGCTAGTCAGACCAGACCACGAAAACGACTTGCCCGTTTGGGCAGACAATATGCATTTTTTTACTTTGGGCAAGTGGGTTATAGTGAAGACTGTGCAATACAGTCAGACCTTGTTTAGTCAACAACCTTGTATCCGAATACTGGGTATCGTCCTAAATAAATATAATGCTAAATTTGACTATTCGAAACCATGTATTATTTGAAATGAAATATCGGAATCGAATGAACGAGGTCCGACTGTATTATGCTCAGGTTATCATTTTAAAAGTCCTACTTTTCCAAATACAACTTCAGATACTTCAGGATTTGCTTCCAGAATAGAATAATAGAACTTAGCTTGTTCGCCTATATCTCTGTTCTCTTTGTCATTCACACACAAATCAAAAATTTCACCAAGAATATACTGAAATTTAGCTGGATGTGAGCAGAATAGTTTAACAACAGTCAGTAACAATTGACCTTTGACCTTAATGTCAAGGTCATTATATTGTTCAATGAAGTCTTCAAACATGTACAACAATTCTGATGAATCAATATCCAGATGTGTCATCAGATACAAGGCGGCACTCCTTCCCTCGCTATCTGGCTGGTCCCTGGCGATCACACACAGTCTCACCCCTATGTCCCCTACACACGTTATGTTCTGTGTGGGCAATTCAACGAGAACTTGTAATGTGTTAGATACCACATGACCTTTTTCGTTCTGAAGTAGTTTGCTGAACGCCTTCATCAGTCTGTCCGACAGGTCAGGATATTCTGACACCAATTTACCCAGACACTGAATGGCACACAGTGACACGTCGGCATCATTGTCGGAACAGTTTGTGACGATTTCCTCCAAAATGTCTTTAAAATTTTCAACATTCACCATCGCTACAACGAACCTTAACTTTTCAACTTTAAGGTAGGAAGGCTCCTTAACTTTACAGAACAAAGTCTTGTGATGCGTTGCCAACATTTTTGACACACTTGATTTATGCCTATTGCAAAAATCTAGCATCAAAGTCATTAGTTCTACATTACCAGAGGAGAAAATGGACAGAAATTTGTTCTGTGTCCTCATGAATATATCATCTTGCAAGTGTGGTAGGTCTGTAATCAATCTAGTGAACACTTCTAATGTATTTAGGCAGACAACAGGATTACTGTGATCCAGAAAAGGATCAAGACAATTCATTAAGTCAAAGATTTCATCTTCCGACTTCGGTCGGTATTTTTGAATGAGTTTGGTAACATATGCGACGCCCCACGGAGTGAATTCAGATATCCGATTAAGTAAGTAACTAACTAGTTTTTTATTCAAGACAATTCCATCTTCAGCTTTGAGAAGTTCATCCAACGCAAGCAAACAGTCCACGGTAACCACTGGATCGGAATCTCGAATCATCTCATACAATTTATGAACCAATCCAGACTCGTGAAATTCTTCAGCACTTTCACGATAAACATTCAAACAAGCCATAACTGCAGTTCTCCGTACATAGGAGCTGTTGTCTCTAAGTCCAGTCGTAATACATGGTAGACGATGTTCCTGGAAAGCTTCGTGTTTCACAGTACACATCGTACGAATAGCGAGAGCTCGTATCACAGGATTACTTTCTTTTACATCTTTCAGCAATGTATTGACAGCAAGCAACATCAACTCACATTTGGCTCCTGAAATTTATATTTTATTATTATTATTTTATTATTTATTTTATTTGATATTTGCTGCAACAACAACAACAATACAAATTATTGTAGAGCTCAATTTGACTAGTTTTACCAAATTATAAAATCTATGTTCTCTAAGATTAAACATGGTTATTTTCCATTAAATGTGAAACTATACTTCTTAGCCAAGTGTTCTGTTTGACCCCAGAGTTGACACTTCGACCCCTGAGGGCTGAAAGGTCATATATACCTCTATTTAGTGGGTAATTGGGCTATAAAAAGGTAAAATCCAGTCAAAGATTATCGAAATGACCCTTGAGATTCAGCACTTAGTGGAACCCTGTTGGCCATTCGAAAGTGGCATAAAAACATTTCTGAGTGATGTTTAAAAATAGTTCAAAACATGTATACATGTATATATATATCAACCTAATAGAAAAGTCATTTTGTGAAATGGTGGTTTGCAGTACAGTCGAGCCTCGTTGATTCGAATTCAACAAGTCAAAAAAATTTATTTGAATAATTCATTTTTTTTAATAGTCCATTTCAATTTGACATGTGTATGAAGATACATCTGGACCTGATATTGATTTCAGATAATACTGAGTATGTATTCGGTTATAAGGTTGTCAAATAAACGAAGTCCAACTGTACCATAAAGCTATCAGAGAAGAAATAACTGTAATGCGTCTTTAAACGATATATACAAATAGAATAGCAGAGTGAAATAGTACCTGAAATTTTTGTAAGCAACTGACTAGCTGACTTTTTAATCAGTAAGTCAGAATGAGCTATCAAGTTGACAATCACTGGTAGAAATACAGACATATCCACTGTCTTTGTCATAGAACATTGCATCATCTGAAATTATATAATATGTCATAGTTATAAGACTAGTACAACAGACTCTAGTGAGTAATCATAGTTACATATAGCTAGTAGCATAACAATATTGGGCAGTCAAAACCACAACTGATCAGGGCTGGACATTAAATTCCAGGGTTTATTTTAGCTATATTGAGAAGATGACACATACCCTTGAAATGGAGAAAAATCTAAAAATTACATCAAAATTTTAGGAATAAAATTAAAGGATGTAGCGATTTATTGCTATTGTTGCTATCCATATAAACTGCCTGTGAGAGAAAAGCATCTAACTTTATCAAATATTTGGCTAAATTGAACCAAAACTGTTTCTTTACATTCAAAGGGAATTTTTACATTCAAATTGGGAAAAATATATACTTTTTGGCATTGGGAATATAGCCGAATAACAGCTATAAAAACAGCAGGAAAAAAACTGGTAATTCTAAAGCCAATCAGGTAATGCCAAGGCGAGCACAACACTCCTTTCTTCATAATACTAGTCATGCTAAAAATATGCAGCCCAATTAAGACAGAACAGGCGAGTTCTTGATCACTAGCGGGGGGTTACAAACAGAAACAAGAGCAATTTGTTGATAAATAGTCGGTCCTTTGAGTTTGATTGAAAATGTAAAGTGACTATATATCAATAACCATGTTACTGTTAACTGTGAATGACACACGGATTTAGCCGACGCAGAAATATTTATTCCCTGACTCCCTTTTCTTTTTAGGGACTCCCATTTTCCACTTACTGTGCATCCCTGGGACCACTAAAATAAACTTTTGTCAAGTATAAACTGCATATCTGGGACCCTACTTATTTACTGAGGAACCCCAATTTGTCAAACACAAGGGTCCAAGAACTCCTCGCTGAAAAATTCTAGAGAAAGGCCTGCCCTTATGAAAAAAACAAGCCTCCTGCAAACTTTCTTGCGAATTTGCAGCAAAGTTGCAGCAAATTTGCTGCAAACTGTTTTGTTGCAAACTTTTATCATGCAAATGAGGTTTGCTGCAAATTTGCCGCAACCAAAATTATGCAAATGAAGTTTGCAGCAAATTTGCAGCAAACCTCATTTGCATGGTAAAAGTTTGCTGCAAATTTGCTGCAAACAATTTTGTTGCAGGAAGTTCACAGCAACTATAACAGGACTCCGCCTACTGCGAACTTCCTGCAAAGTTACCGCGATCTTCCTGCAAAGTTACCGCAAACTTCCTGCGAAGTTGCTGCGAAGTTGCCGCAAACTTCCTGCGAAGTTACCGCAAACTTCCACAATATACAGACATTTACTAAACAATGTAACACATTAACAATTTATTCAAATTAACAGAAACATTTATTATGATCAATATAACTGTCAAGATTAACCTAGATTTTGAACTCACACAGAAAAATATTTAACAACTGGAAAATAACTAGCGGGTAAGAGAGGCAACAAGATATGAATTAGTTGTCATTATCAAGTTCAAAATGGTTTGATCACAAATTATTTTCATACAAGTCAATGAAGTAGAAACATGATTTATAATAATCAAACAACAAGATGGCACTAGATCACACTCACCTGAGTGTAATGACTATCATATGCATAACAGACGAGTTATAAAACTCATTAGTTACTATGGAAGCACATGTACATGGTTGCTAAGAAGAGTCATGGTTGTTAAGGTGGATTCTAAGGAAGTTTAGTAAAAATCCATCAAGAGGTTTAGGAGAAGTTGTTTGAAACATATTGTTCATAACACATGACGGACACAGGGCGATCACAATAGCACGACTTTAGCTCTCGTGAGCTAAAAAAACAATGTGCACAAAAAGAACACATAATATGCTATGAAAAATAATATATTTGCATTTTTAATTATATGTGAATAATTATTTCTTTTAATATTTAAAAGACGTTATATTAGATACAGTCAATCTTGTATTAAGCGACCACCAAAGGGTCAGACAAAAAGTGGTCTCTTAATGAAACAGACTTTTAATACAAAGCTTGGATCCAGATAAGATATCAGGTTTCAATATTTTCTAGTCTGCTACTAAACATACATTTGTACTTAAAATGTGCTTCAACATGTTAAAAATACAATGTACAAAACAAACAGTTTTATTATTTTATTTGTAATAAAAAAATATTCACCAGATCTTATGAAATCTTATATAATCTGTCTATTATGAATTAGCGGTTGTTTAAAGAAAGGAAAAAAATGACTGAAAAAACTTTGAGTCAGTTACATTAAACAAGTCGCTTAGCAAAACATAAAGATATAGTGAAAATTGTCGGGAATTTTTCAAAGATGACGTTTACTGCATATGGCCGCATAAGACATGTGGATTGACTGTACTTTATAATTTTAATTTCAACACTAGTCTTGTTATTAATTCATCTGTCTTTGCAATTTATTAATAAAATACTACTTTTTTACCTATGTCCATCTTGGTTTATCTTAATAACTTAATTTGACAATACTGCATAAACGCCTGTACTCATTAAAAGAATAAAACAGCAATTACACAAAACTTATATTTTACAATAAATTCACACTAAGATTAAACCAACAACAAATATCTTCTTCAGTCTGTCTATAAATCAATGATCCTGTATCATACAGAATAATGGCAATAATCTACTGGTTGTTCAGAATAATGGAGATGGTCTCAGAGGGCACTAACACGACCATTTTGATTGCCTGCTGCACCCCAGGCTCATTCTCATGATCTGCACTATTACATGTAAATCATGTCACCCTTTACTTGAAAGATCATTGTCTGACTTGGTCTCAGGCCCATCATAACTTTCTCCACCTCTGGATCAGTTCTGAATAAGTCCATTATTGTATGACTACTAAAGTTTCAACATTGTGTCTTGGAATGGTAGATCAGCTGTTCCATTTTTTTCTGTGCTCTCAGGAGGGTGTGAACGCCTTCACAATTCAGCTTTTGTCCATCTTAAGTACTTCCACTGCATAGGCTGACCGCTGTAACAATTACAAGAAAACCTTTAACATCTTTTATTTAAAGACTAAGTGATCAAAATACCTTTTAAATGTCTATGGTAAATACAGGAATTGGGTTAATGAGTGAGTGACAGTGTGAGAGTGGGGTGTGACAGGTTGAGGGTGGGGTGTGACAGGTTGGTAGACAGTGAGAGTGGCGTGTGACATGTTTGGAGACGGTAAGAGTGGGTTGTGACAGATTGGGAGAGGATGAGAGTGGGGAAAGACAGGTAGGAGACAGTCAGAGTGGGGTGTGACAGGTAGGAGACAGTCAGAGTGGGGTGTGACAGGTTGGAGACAGTCAGAGTGGGGTGTGACAGGTTGGAGACAGTCAGAGTGGGGTGTGACAGGTAGGGAGACCGAGAGTGGGGTGTGACAGGTAGGGAGACAGTGAGAGTGGGGTGTGACAGTTGAGAGTGGGTGTGACAGGTAGGGAGATGGTCAGAGTGGGTGTGACAGGTAGGGAGACTGTGAGAGTAGATTGGGACAGGTAGGGAGACAGGGTGAGAGTGGTATGTGACAGGTTGGGAGACAGGGTTAGAGTGGGGTGTTACAGTGAGACGGTGAGAGTGGGGTGTGGTGGGTAGGGATACAGTGAGTTGTGTTAGGTAGGGAGACAGGATGAGGTTGAGTTGTGACAGGTTGGGAGACAGGGCTAGAGTAGGGTGTGACAGGTAGGGAGAAAGGCTGAGGGTGGGGTGTGACAGGTAGGGAGACAGGGTTAGAGTGGGTAGTTACAACTTACAGGTAGTGAGACAGGGGTGTTACAGGTAGGGAGACAGTGAGAGTGGTGTGAGACAGTTGAAAGTGGGTGTGACAGGTAGGGAGATGGTCAGAGTGGGGTGTGACAGGTTGGGAGACAGGGTGAGAGTGAGAACTCCAATAGTTCACAAAGTTTGTCCAGGGAACTGGCCCAGTTGCCTGAGATAAAGGCACTGGACAGCGAAGGCCTCATAAGTCTGAAAAATAGTGAAGGTTCATAGTGGGCCTTGACAGTAGCAACCGCAACCCACAGGTCTCAAAGATCAACTTTTCAAGACTTTGTCACGACTTATATATCTATGACTTAAATCCAATATAAATCACTAAAGGAATTTAAACCTTTTTAAGAACTTTCTTTAAATATAAATATGTATACAGATCGATCATGCTAAGAAACCAACTTGTATGTAAGTAATCATGGGACTCGGGTAACTAGTAATGATAGCAGTATTAAAACTTTCCTTTTTCTGTACAGAATATTATTTCACAATGATACTCAGTTAGTATAAGTTATACAAGTGATATTTTATATTAAGAACATTAATTTATTAACAGAATCTCAGACAAAACCAGTGTTTGACAATCAATGTATGTATCCCATTAGACTGTCATACTTACAAACTTCTTGTTGCCCATGAAAGTTTTTTTTTTCAATAATGTTGGAAAAACCCACATCCGCATCAGACCTGATGTATGTTCGCTGCTCCCATAATATCCTCCTCTGAGCTGCAACAAGTAAGCAATGAAAGGTTGACATACATAGATGTTGTTAAGGATTTAACCACATGAAAGAAGTATGTAAAATCATGATCAAGTTACTTTGTGACCGTGTGAAACTGTATGATTCAAAATCGCAATATAAGCGAAGGTGCTTAAAAAACTTACACATACCACAGAAAAAGAGGTAAAGGTCTACTGAACTTTTATCTTGTTTTTAAATACAACTCATTTTCGACTGGACAAACTAAAAAATGCTTAATACTATATGATGTAAAAAATGTGCGACCAAACTAGCATAGTAATCGGACATTTTCGGTTTCCACCGGTTCAGTGACAGTGTGCACCGATATTTAGTGCCATGGGTCAGCACAGTGAAACAACGTCAGTAATAATGAATTTGGATTTATTATGGATGGGTTATTTTGTAGAAGAAACCTTATAGGAAGATTAAACTATGCCTTTAAGCATGTTAATGCAATTTAGCAATTCTAAATATTCGATCACCACTCCCCACCCACCCATTTTACAACGAAATTCACACCAAGTCATATATACAAACAAAAAATACATGAATAGGAAGGAAAAAAAATGTAAACTAGCATAAATCGTGATAAGGAAACATATATTAAAATATTACCTTCAAATTCTTGCTAAAAGCGACTTTCCTTTCCCTTGGCGCCCTCGTTCCTGGCAGACGCTTGCATGACGCTTAATTGGCGCGTTTATCTCACGGATACAATTTAAGCACGTTTACAGTGCGGATAAGTTAAAAATATATACGTGCTTAGATGTTAAAAAACGTGTATCAATATTTTTCCATTACATTGCAATTAGACTTGGCAAATGGATTAGTTTGGCATTAAAATAACATTGCTACAAAGTGTCAAACTTACAAAAGAAAAAATGTCAAACAAATAATGGAAGAGCAGATATTGGGCTGACATTTGTTTTGATTTAACTCTGGCCAACATTGGACCGATGATAACATATATATTTTTTCCACAATAATAAAAACTAGTTTTCATGTTATAATTGTTACAAAGATGTAATATTAAACACTACTGTATTTGCACACATAAAAAAATAGTTGAAATGCCAATGTTTCCCGCAAACTTCTTGCAACATGATTTTTGCATTAAAGATTCTTGCGAACTTCTTGCAACACAAATTATTTTATTCAAGTTTGCTGCAAACTTCTTGCAAAGTTGCAGCTAGCCGCGAACTTTCTGCGAATTTGCAGCAAAGTCGCAGTAACTTCACCGCTAGCCGCGAAGTCCTGCGAACTTCTTGCAAACCTTACTGTGACTAAAAAAGTTTGCGGCTAATTTGCTGCAAAGTTGCAGCAAATTTGCTGCAAACTTTCTGTTTTCATAAGGGTGGTGACACTTAAAAAGCTACCCCGATAAGCCTCACTTGTAAGGCAGATACAATATATCCTTCATGAATTCTGCAATTTATACGCAAACTCCACTTTCAGCATTTTTAATTGCTACATCTGTGACACAAACTCTGGTGGGTACATTCATTGGTGAAAACCCCCAAGAAGGAAAAGTAGTGACAAAATCCACTAAAACAATTTCCCATGTTAGGACTAGGAAATGTGGCCGTTTTAACAGAAACTGAGAAAGGGGCGTTTTAATCAAGGTGGTTTTGACCTCCAGGCTGCACACATGCATAGTTGGACAACCTGAACACAAGAGTTGCGACCTTAAAATGATTGTTTGTGTATGTTGAGCTATTAAAATGTTCAACCAAAACAATAATACTGACCCAATAAAATTACAGGAGAAAAATAAATGTTTTCTTGGATACAATTCAATCGCGAAAACATATGATATTACGTTTTTACCAACCTTTTTCAAACAACTTTGACAATATTTTAAATCATTGAAATTCTTCGTATTCGAAAGATTTGATAAAATATTTTCGATTGATTTATCATCCATTTTCAGCAATATATGGCCGGGTTGATTTCGATTTGACAGATATGTCCACCCAATTTTACACGCAGTAGTGATCTCCCCTACTCTAACATAGGGGAAGTAACCGTTCACAGACAAACTTAGTGGTTATCTCCCTTCTTAGTAATTCGCAGAACGTGCCTACAGATATATACTATCATCCAACGAGCCATTCGTTAACTGTATATAACAGAATGTCAATTACAACATGATTTCATATAGATATAGACACAATGTATTTGCTATTATGTACGTAATGGTTAATTACTTTTTTATAATTAGAGACTGCCTACTTAGTCAATTTAAGTGTATACATGTGTTGGAAATCAAAGACCATACATACTGTACATAGCGACTAAGTGTAAGGTTAGTAAGCTGTTAAATCGATTTAAACCCCCAGTATTTTTACTGACAGTTCCAAGGCTGTAAATCGCTGTATACATGGCTGTTACTTCTATTTATGTTTTAAATGTATGTTAAATTCTCCTTTACGTGTGTGCAATTATTTCACTTTATATTATTATGTATTCATGTTATTCCCCCTTTCATCCTATTGTTGCTAGCTATCTTTGCTTGTTCTGTGATGTATTCCATCTACCCCCTCCCCTGGTTGTCCTTAATTCTCCTTGGCTGTTCTTCATTGTCGACCAGGCCATTCCTTGCGCCCCTGTTCCCATACGTGTTTGCCCATGCATCTCCTCAGAGCCTGATGTTTTCCCGAGGGTATGAGCGGAGTCATTGAATGTGTATGGGTCATTGAATCAGTATATGAGTCGCGGTAACCGATGGGTGAATAATGGTGAACTGAGCATATACGTATGTTGTATGTATAATTGTATATGTACGCACCAGTTGTTCCTTCGGTGTCAGTGTCATTTCTCTGTTCATCTATGAATGGATGTTAGCGTTTCAGAACTTCGTCATTTCTACTTTCATGACTGTTCAATTTTTATTTACATCAGCTAGGATAATATATACCCGTAAAATAATAATTATTGCTACTAAACAACACTGAAAACTACAGAGACACATAGATTGTTTATTTGAGAAAAACAACATTATTATTCCAAATACAGTAAAACCTCAATAATAAGACCACATTTGGGACCATTGATAACTGGTCTTATTATTGAGTTGGTCCTAATATTGAGGTTGAATAAAAAGCAAAACAGCGGAAAATTGACTGGAAAATTGTGGTCTTCATTTTGAGGTGATCTTATTATTGAGGTGGTCGTTAGGTGAGGTTTTACTGTATTGTACAAAAATACATAATATATTGCAACATAATATATGTTTGACACATCAATTGGCAATACAAAGTCACCTACTGGTTGAGAGCCAATATAAATAAAAAGAAAGAAACATTTTGCTATAATCATTATTACAGTAGAACATAAATTATGTAAAGCAGAGTTTAATGTTTTGCGTACTAAACAAAATTGTAATGGTGTTTTAGCCAAGATTGTAATTGAATATCAATCAATGGACGTTATTCACCGAACAGGAAAAATCTAGGAGAATACCTACGTTCAGTTGCTTTAAAGATAAAAAACGATTGAGAAACACCTACAAGGAAATGATGTTGAATTGTTTCTAAGGCGAGCTGTTTGATTACCATACAATTTTATACTCAAATTTTATAAAGTCTTTTCAAAGTTAGATCAAAAGTCAGTATATTACGCCACCAGCTTACATGTACCTTTCTTGCCCTGAGTGAAACTTAAAACACCAAATATATGTGTAGAAAGGTCAGTATTAATTTTATTCAAACTGAACATAAAGGTAAGTAACTCTGTGCAAATGTACCTCTCCAATAATACAGTCCATTAGATATACTAAGAAAACATGATACTGTTGTTGAAGAGAGACTCGTGTGCAGCTTTCTTGGATAAATATAAAAAATGATCTCCCTTGATTAGCGGTTTTGTTTAAGCCATTTCCTCTAAATTGGGTTATCTCCCTTAACGCGAAAGTAACACTTATCAAAACGGGTAAAAAAGCAACGGTTGCGCAATATATCTATACAATTTACGTAATAATAAAATTTGAAACTTCAGTTGACATTGAGTTTTCTAAATGAAGCTACTTCCGCTTCCGGGTTTAGCTTCCTAACTTTTGTATCCACGCCGTATTTCCCACTGGACAAATCTTTGATATAATCCCTGAATTTTGGATCCAGCATTTCCTTGATCATTTCATCTGAAAAAGAATATATACATGTACATGTTTATGTCTTATCTCAATCTGCAGTATCAGTTTATGTGACGGAAGTATCAGTAGTACAATCATGAACCTGTAAGAAACGAACATTGGTTAAAGGCTCATAGTCTTATTAACGGACCGGCAATCCGCTGACGCGGTTCGTATCCCGGTAGCGCCATTGACCGATTGTTCGTGTTCCTCAAAACAGGACTTTATTATTATTGTTTCGGCGCAGCCGTACTAACATGGTTTTGCTATTTGCATATCAGTGTTGTGTAAACCAATCGAATCTTACGTTAACCAACAAGACAATTTCTCTTTAACCGAACACATTGTAGCGTAGACGCGGATTGTTTAACATTTCGATAAAGGGAACGTTAACTTACCAAAATCCACTGAATTTCGGTGAATTTACCGATATCCATCTTAGATCTGCTGAGTTACCAGCAATCGTACAATCTCGGCATTTTTAAAAATCTAAACCTTCAAATTGCGCCGACCATCATTTTTTCAAGATATTTCTTGTTACAAAATATCCTTAGTCGTAAATATGAAAAAATTGGTGGCAATTGCCTTCATACCGATGTTTTCTAAAACACTGCATTGCCTCAAATACATGTACATGTGTCTAATACCAGCATTGTCAATCATGACCTACGTGCCGAGTTAGCATTAGCATAGGAAATACATGTATCTGACTTGTGACTGTGCAGTTCGAGGAAATTTCTAAGGAAAATGTACAATGCAATAGCCTGCCATTTTCTCATACTTAATATTTAGCATATTTTGATAGCAAATAAGACTCTAACTCACCACCGTGCACGATCGACTGCACATTTTAACCCTGTACCATTTGAATTTAATAATAAGATAATGTCTCACCGTTCTGGTTACCGTGTGCTTACCTACCTGGTGCCTGGCATTAAAGGATATGAATCGGGAAGTAAATGTGCTCAGAAAGAAGGTGTCTCATACGGCAGAAATTGCTGGTCCCTTAAGTAGGGGTGATACTATATAATAAACAAGACTAATTTTGATGCAAAGCATCAAAACGGCGGCACAAGTTTTAGGAAGCATGATATTGAAGATTTATTATTTTGTTTATCAATAAATAAGAAAGTATGATCATCACCAAGCCATAATTCTGGTAAGAATCATCCACAATTCATGACAATTGCCTAAATAGTCTTGGTACCAATCAATCATTTGTAGTTGTTTCGCGGGAAAATGCTGGTGCATCGATTTACACGAAACGAAGAAAAAAAACGATTACACGAAACGTAGATAGAACGAAACGGATCTAAAAATATACATGATTATAACTTCTAGTTTTACAGATCTAAAAGAACTATTGGGATATCAAAAGGGAAAAATATCCACTAAAAATGTCAAAACAACGTAATTAAAAGTTCAGTTCAACCATCAGCATTTGATCTCGAATGTACTGAATCCGTTTTACTGCCAATGCGTTATTTGAACAACAAATGCTATGACGTTTTCAACGACAATTTTCATTGGCTGAATTTTGTTTACATATTACCATCAGTACATAACTTATATGGGTCAAGTTAAGGCAATGTATATTGCATAGTTTGGTCACTGTATTTATATTTGTACATTATAAACTGCATTCATGAACTTATTAATATGGATTAACATTTTTTGTTTAACAATTTGCTTTTTTATAAGTACAATTTCAATTTGCGTGCACAGCATTAGGAACCATTTCCTGAACTTTGATGATGAATTGAGCGTAGTTGTGAAACGAAGCTATGTAATACACGATGCCTAACCGTTTTCGTGACTAGCTGTTGTAAATTCTTATAAGCATACGTAAAACATTTTTTAAAGCTTTTTATTAACGGTAAAAATACATTTTAAATATTTTGACATTTTTTTATTATCAATTAGTACACTTTTTTTATCTGTATAATTAGAATCACGTTTTGTAAGAACAATTTAAAAAAGCATAATACCAATGGCTTCTCCCATTTCGATTATGCAACTCCATGTACCTAGATTAAAAATTATTCAAATAGACGACGGCCTGAAGGCCGCCGTCAATAAAAACTACTTTTACATATGTTGTATATTTCATACCTATGGTTTCTGACTGCTTTCCTAAACAGGGACCAGAGTAATCGTCTGGCAAATATTCTTGAGTGAAGCTTTCTTTTCCCCATTCGTCATATAGTTTTACCATACTGTTCCCATATGTCTTGATCTGAAATGGAATTAAATTGATCAAAGCACTTTCATACCAACAATTGCTTTATTTGTGGAAACGGTTGCTAAACCGTTACGTAGATTAAATACAATAATACCGAAAATCCGACAGTTCTACTCATAATATCTTGCGTGAAACCGAACAACCACCTCACATAAAGTAATTCTCGAGGAACAAGACATTGTGTGTAATTGCGGAGGAATATATAATTTACTTTCAGTAGCCAAGTTAATTGATACAGCCACGGGAACGCCATTCTTTACTTATCTAGTTGTTTCTTTCACGCCATGTAGATTTCAAATTAAACATGATTTAAATTGAATAAAATGCATAGTCTAGCACATTATCAGCTATAGTCACCAGATTATCACATAATTTCTGGACGGATTCTAGTCAAAAAGAGTTTTGACACTAAAACACTTGTAAACCAGTCTTTTGAGTCATCAGGATTCGATGGATGTGCAGACGGACAGCAAACCTTTCCTTCTGGTGCTAATTTATGTATGAACGCTGACGTCTGCAAAACACCATACTGAGCGTTTGTATTATTGTTTTGCACACTGGACGTCTAATTTGAAGTCGACTTCTGTGATTTAAATATTGATGAAATATCTTGCTATATACACTATTTCTAATTTTGAATATTTTCACTACATTATGACAAATTGACTTTCAAGAAACAATGAACGTCAGGTTTGCATGGCCCGTTTCGATAGTTTACATTAATTTTAGTCATAATGTTATAGCTTACTTCAATTAAAATCAGCAGAAGATGTGCCCAGTAGCTTTTTAGAAAGTACGTGAAACAATACAGCACGTTTGACCCAGTTAAGATGAGGAATCTTACTTACCCGTTGTTGCATCTTATCTGTCATAAACGGCTTGAAGATGGCCATCATGATATCAAGAAGTGAAGATTCGTTATATATAGCAATGGATTTGTATCGTATTGGTACAGCTTTCTAAAGGGAAAACAATATTATTTAGGGGTCATCATGAACCGAGTGGTGAATGTCGCTTCCTAAAGTAATTTGCGTCTCACTGATGTATGATATGTCTCAAATTAAAGTCGAACCTCGTTCATCGGTTCGAAAATTTTATTTTGAATAATGCATGCTTTCGAATAGCCGATTTCAATTTGACGTGCCTAAGAAGATACATCAGGACATACTATTTATTTTGGATGTTACCAAGTTTTCGGATATAAGGTTGTCGAATAAACGAGGTCCGGCTATATGTGACATGGAGTATTTTTCTACCTCCAATATCCAATAGCGTTAGTTCGCAAACAAATCGCTGTCGCTGCTGTCAATAAATTAAATATAGTTTAACCAATGCCCTTACATAGCGAGTGCTCGTACTTAGTTAATTTTAGGAGATACATTGGGTTATGTAATAATCAGTCGCTATACATATGCAGTCATAAACCTCATGTGCACAAGTATTTCTAATGTTAACGTTTAAGAGAAAAGTTTTATCAATACAAAATCTGCGTTCCTTTAAAACTTTTCCATCAAAAAGACATATGTGCTGCTCCGATTGCAGAGAATATGAGTTGTTCTGTCGTATTTGATAGTTTATTCAGATTTCACACAAACAATGTGACACTATGAAGATTAATTATACCTGAAAGAACTGCATGTAGTTCTTGGCCATACCGGGGGTCCACATTTTTGTCAATAACAAGTAATCAATGTCCGTATGATCATACAATGAAACCAGTCCATTTACTTGAACATTCTCGTCTGTAGCCAACCAGTCCAGTATACATAACATCGTCCTGTAATAATTATCCATCCCGTATTTCTTTATAAGATCACCATCAACAGCTCCTGTAAATATGATCATACAATGAGAGTTTACTGACCGAGTTTTGGCTCGACCCTAAAGGACAAGAGATTGCATTGCGTTACATGAAACAACACGCTAGCAGCCATCGGTACAGTGTTAATTGTCCGTTCTTTACTGATAAAATCACAGTTAAAATCCAAGGCTAATTAGAAATAAATCATAAACAAGAAATATCTTTAAAAAAGATGGTCGGCGCAACTTGAAGTATGGAGCAAATTTGTTGCAATCTGAAGGTTAAAATTGGTTGTACAACATAAAAAATGCCTATTAAATGTTTCGACTGCCGGTCATACAATTATAATATACTTCAGAAACTCCGAGACCTGTAAGGGGAGATCATGTCATATTGTACCACTTGACCAGACACAATGGACAACGTCGGCGCAACAGTTACACAGCAGGCTGCTGCATGAACTCACCTGCAGGAGTAATAAGCACGCGTCGACCAAATTTATCGTATTTCTTTGGACTGTACATAAATCTGCAATGGATAATTGGAACACCACCTATTGCGTCATAACGACAAATGTTTGTTTGATTTGACAGGAATGTGGTAGAAAAATCGCAGAACAATTTGCATGTTCAAGTAACAGTTTTGTACAGGTAAAAGTTTGTTAAAGTAACACTTTTGTCAAAGTAACAGTTCTGTACAGGTAACATTTTTGTTAAAGTAACAGTTCTGTACAGGTAACAGTTTTGTTAAAGTAACAGTTTTGTCAAAGTAACATTTCTGTACAGGTAACAGTTTTGTTAAAGTAACAGTTTTGTTAAAGTAACAGTTTTGTACAATTAACATGTACACGTAAGAGATTTGTACAGGTAACAGTTTTGTACAAATAACAGCTTTGTTAAAGTAACCGTTTTATACAAATAACAGTTTTGTGAAAGTAACAGTTTTGTACAAGTAACAGTTTTGTTAAAGTAACAGGTTTGTTTAAGTAACAGGTTTGTTAAAGTAACAGTAAGTGTTTATCAACGTACCCAGATTTCAACACCGCCAGTATTCCTTCATCAGCCGGATCTATGTTCTTAAACCAATGTGGATGCAATGTTTTGGATGTCCAATAATTTTCTAATGATTTTCGGGCCTCAAGTTGGCTAAATTTACGAGCCCTTAAAAACCTCAAAAGGAATTCGAAATCTGAAAACATAAAAGTAAGAAAGCGTTTCGTATCATACTTTCAAATGTTAACTTTGAATCCAAATCTCTATAATAAATAAATACAACTGAGAATGGGTACACTCGTGTCATTCGTTTACCTTAACATAACGGATGAAATATGTTGAGATTCATGAAAGAGAGATTATGTTGTTACAGGGAACGCCACTTACATAAGCAAATGACTCCCCACACATACCCCTTGCGAAAACAACTATCTACAAAACATTAGGCATTGAGGAGGTGCAATGGTAAACATGCATGGAAACAGGGGCACAAGGAATGATCTGGCCGACCACAAACATAACTAAGGAACATTTCGGGGCCAACAAGTGGAACACGTTTAGAGGACGGAACACATCAAGGAACAAGTCTAGACAGTCAGTAATCATAGGCCGAAAGGGGAGAGAAAATATATTTCAAGTAAAATAACTGTATAATGGGAAAGTGGAGCTTAACACTCATCTATAAACATGCAAACCACACAGCGATTTACAGCCTTGGAACTGTCAGTAAAATGAGTTTCAATAAGGATATGTAAATCACACAGCGATTTACAGCCTTGGAACTGTCAGTAATATGAGATTCAATAAGGATATGCAAACCACACAGCGATTTACAGCCTTGGAACTGTCAGTTATATGAGATTCAATAAGGATATGCATAACCCCGCATCACTTAAAGTAATACTATGCTAATTTTTTGTTCATTTGTTTACCTATAGTTAATCAATAAACATGCATTAACAAAGAATAAAGTCATAATGTATTGATCCGTATTTGTTGAAGAAAGATGTTTGTACATCATAAAATAAAAACAACAAATAGGCTATTTCACAGGTTTTGACTGTTAGTAATTTGATCAAAAAGACTTTTCCCATCGGTTTTTCATTGCAATGGTTCTTATTAGAGATGTTTAAATCAATGTAACAACAATACTGGAAAAAGCCAATTCAAACATTTTATGTTCAGATGAGCCAGATACATCTTTAAAAAGTACTGACATTATTAAATTATTTAGACTGTAACAATAATCTTGATAGAATCTGTACATGTTCATGTGCCTAACGTAACAACGAAGAGAGATGATGTAAATGGATCAATAAGCACGTGAATGATCTAGTCACAAACCACAGATTAATAGGAATGAAACTTTATTGTTTAATATCACAGTTAATACGGAGTTAGTATAAAACGAACGCCACCACGCCAGTCCTGTTATGTTATCTTAAATTTTATTTAACAGTGTGGTAAATTGTGAGTGTAAAATCTTGTTGGCTACTTTGAACACGCCTACCTGTTGGAGATGTCAGCCACGTCTGTTCCAACACCCATTGTCGAAATGTCTGGACTGCTAGTTCTCTGTCCTTTTCGTTTAACTCGTGCAGTTCAGTTTTAGCAACTTCACGGCTCCTTTCGTCCAATTTACTAACGAATTTACAATCACCTGTTCAATATAATCATACATATAGATGCTCAAGTATCCTGTACATTAAATTTCTCAAAAAATACTTTTCAGATCATTGATAAAGCTTACAAACACGTCTATCGGTTTTGGTGTATAAAACATTTCTTGACTAAGATTATAATCATTTGATACGTGTTAATTAGCAACGCATTGTATACTCATTTGCCATGTTATATACAAGCACAATTAAAAGCGTGTGAACAAGAACATTACGTCTGTTTTATATCAAAGGTGAACGCTAAATGTAAATTTTCTCCTAGTTGTTACACCGAAAAGTGCTACAATTATATAAAACAGAAGGAATAAGTTGCTACAGTGGAACACATCATAGGCACAATTGCTCATTATGTTCGATTAGGTAATAGTTTAACAATAGTTGTACTTCTTTAGTCAATATACAAATGACTATATGAAAATGAATAAGCAAACGCCTTAATAAATAGCTAGTTAAGTAGTATACAAAAGGGGGATTCTTGTGTACTTTTGTCCTACAATATCTCTCATCCAACTGAAAAGTGCACCAGAACCCCTTTTCTATACTACTTTTATATAGAACAGAACGGAACAGAACAGAACAGAACAGAACATATGATTTATTAATAATTATATTTAAGTATAACACTTATTATCCAGTGTATACACTTTACAAAAAAATAATATTGATACTCGCTATGAAAGTAAGAATATGTACATTTATTCATACAACATAGGCAAACGAAATATTACAATACACATATCAAACGACAGTGATTCAACATGAATCAATATGAAAACATGAACAAAAGCATTATTATCATATTATAACATCCAATCAAGAACGTGAATATATATATATATATATATATATATATACACGCGTCTTGTAGAACTCAAATGTTCAATAGATTTATCATGCAAATGCAAAAAGCATGTGTCATAATACATAAAATATATACTATACATTAACAGTACGAACCTGTCTCGACCGACATCGTATACGTACAAATGTGAGGTATAACAAATGATAAATTCCACTTTTATGTTTAATGAGATGAAAATGACTCGCTTCAAACATCCATAAAGCCGGAGGGCAAATGATATTTCATGATGTTCAAAGATGCATAGCTTGTATTGATTTACGGTAGAGCGATCATACTCTGCTATCCAGCGTATTATAGACAATAGTTAAACAAGAAATATTTTTAAAAAAAGATGGTCGGCGCAACTTGACGTATGCAAATTTGTTGTAATCTGAAGATTAATATTTGTTGTACAACATAAATATTTGCCTAAATGTTACCACTGCCGGTAATTCAATTAAGCTATATACTACAGACACTCCGATACCTGTACGGGGAGATCTGTAGCCAGGTTATTAAGCTTTCACAAAGTTTGTAAGTGCATTGGCTGGGAATATATACAGGTGTAGATAAGAATTTACTTTGTACGCCTGAGGTAAATTCAACGCAAATACATGATCTTTGCCCTGAGTCAGGATCTCTGACACATTTGGTTATCCGTTAGAAACAGGATAGAATTACGCATCACGTCAGTTAATTAGTGAGTGACGTGGTTGGCGAATAAGGTTATGGCTTTCGGGATTGGTCAGTATTGTCCGAAATACAGTAAGAAAGATACTGATAATATCCGCGCACGAAGGAATAATCAGAGTCGGTCTTGGGAGCTCTGAGAAACCAGTCATGTTAACATCAAGAAGTTATAAAAAAACAGTAAGATTAAAGTTTGAGATTGAAGTTGGGAACTTATTAATAGGTGTGGACTTTTATTTACCGTAGTTATCAATAGTATTAACTCTGTGGTACGTTGTAATTGGATTATACGTGTGTATGTAATAAAAGTGTGTACACCTATTGGACTTGGTCATTTACTATTAAGTGTGAACAACGCAAGATATACATATTACCTAAACTCGGAATTCCGGAACCTTAATTCTCTACAGGTTGTCCTTACGGCACAACCACAACAGAGAACAATATCTAAGAATATACGAAGGTATTATCTGGTAGAGAATCCGTATTTACAAGGTAATAGATCACTGCGTAGGAGACTGGGTCAAAATAACTCCGTGGTGTGATTAGTCATAGACACAGTATAATCGGTTTCAATCTAGTTCATCATTACTTATTGCGTAAGTCGTGAAGTCACATATTCATGTTAATAAACTTGTTACATAGCGATTTATCTGATTATAACAATACGATTGTTCGCGAGTGGTACATAAAACCAAGAAAGTCTTCTTAAAATTCCAACACCGCACTATTTCCCGTGGGGAAGACTAACAACACTACTTACTGGATAAATCTCGAAATACACTATACGGTCTGGTTTTCAGACAACAATGTCATGTTTAAAATAATAAAATGAAACACGAAAAATCGGTCAATGGCGCTACCGGGAATCGAACCCAGGTCTACGGATTGCCGGTCCGTTAAGAATAACGCCTCTATCGTGATCAAGATTGTTTTTGTCAAACATAAAACCGTTTACGCAACAATTGTGTGCATTGCTTTCTTCGGAAGAAAAAATACATAATAGTAAACAAGTTAATATTTTTAGGTTTGGTAAACAAATAAATTGGCCTAAACGAAATGTTTACCAGTCTGCGTCAAGGTTTATAACAGTCCATTATTGGTATTTAATACTCAATTAATCTGTCAGAGTGAGATGAACCTTATTCAATTTGGTCAATAACTGAAATAATTGTTTGAAGATAAGTTAATGAATGATTGTAAAACAGCGGTAGTGGAATACCATCTGATCTCGAAAGAGTATTTTAAATTTGAGTACACATAGACATTAACATAATTCTCCATAATTTGTACAGGTCTCTTAATGTTCGTCTTTAAGCAAATCTACAAAAATGGTTATATTCATCAATCACTGTATGTAAAAAATAACACTAAACTACATATTCTAAAAATAAGGTATTTATTAAAAGCATATTATTGAAAAATGATTAAATCAAAGCAGGTGAACATTCCTCATTCTTTTACATACCAAGTATTGAGACCACACAGCTTGCATTTAAATTTGCATATACACCAAAATATCATCCACCTGAAAAGCAATACAGGAAATCTGGATAAAACACGAACTGATTGTCTTCAGAGTTAGAAAAATAAGTGCAAATAAAGTTTTTTTACACAAAATAAAAAGTTACTGCATTGTTTTTCATTAAGATTATTTAGCTTATACTTTATGTATGACTCAAGATTTATGCATCACAGTAATACCCTTTTACTGGAACTTGGTCTAACATGTAAACACAATAATTCTAATTCTGAAGACAAATTAAACAAAACAGAACATAAGTTCTGCAAATTTCACTTGCATTTCTCATCCAAAAAGAAACAGAACAACTAAATATTGAAAAAATTCAATCCAAACAACCATGGCATGTATTCAATAACATTTTACACATTTACACATTTAAACAAGAAAGCAATCACGTCAATTTTATTCTGTATCATTGAATCATTCGCATTGATTTCAAAATTGTTAAATACTGCAACTTAAGAAACAAACACTTGAAAAAATATGCTGAAGTGCGTATTTCATATCAGCTTATTTAATTCTCAAATCTGAAATACAGGATCAGTAAATTAAACAGTTTAACAACAAACTAGGAAACTGTAAGGCTGTTCAATCAATGTTTGTACCTTGTTCTGCATTGAACCTAAGGGCTACGGTGGAAAACAATCGCTGTATGGCGGACATCTTGCTATTCCTACTGTGTATGATCATCCCATACACAGTCGCAATAGTGGCAATTTTTGAGGACTTCTGATCATGTTCAATTTTCAATGGTTGTTAAAATAAAGGGAAATTGTTTTTCCACATATCAAGATAATTACTTTCATTAATAATTAATTTATTAATGCAAAGCCTCTGCTGGGATATGAAACCAGATCTATCCATTACGGTAAAGGGTCAATCACTGGCTCTACTATGGAGCTCACAATACTCACTTAAAAAATTAAAACATTTAGCACTTTCACAAACAAACTATCTTGACATGAATCAAGTTTTCCATCTTAAAAACCAAGAAAATATTCTAAATTAGCTTGACCTTTTATAAGTCTTACCTTATTATTAGTGAAATTACATAATATAGTTGTATTTCTTAAACATAAAACACATTTTCTTACAATTTTCGATGATGTCGCCATGGCATATTGTTTATGTTCTATTGTTTACATGATATATCGAATGGTGTGACGGGTATTTCCGAAAGTAGTGCTTAACGAACATCCGAAGCACTTGACGTAGTTGGCCGAGGTTTTCCGAATGCCAATTTTACACGCAGTAGTGATCTCCCTTACTCTAACATAGGGGAAGTAACCGTTCACAGTCAAACTTAGTGGTTATCTCACTTCTTTGTCATTCACAGAACGTGCCTACAGATATCTACTAATATTATTCAAAGAACCATTCGATAACTGTATCTAACAGAACGCCAATTACAAATAATTTCATATAGATGTAGACACAATATAATTTATGGCTTTGCAAGGTACAAATAAGATTCCCCGAGGAATTTGTCTGACGCTACTTGTTTCTTGTTTCCTAGTTATTCCTTATGGTCTGCCAGACCATTCCTTGCGCCTCTGTTCCCATACGTGTTTGCCCTTGCATCTCCTCAGAGCCTGATATTTTGTGGACTGTTGTTTTGTCGAGGGCATGTGTGGAGTCATTGACTGTATATGGGTCATTGAATCAGTATATGAGCCGCGGTAACCGATGGGTGAATAATGGTGAACTGAGCATATACGTATGTTGTATGTATTGTACGCACCAGTTGTTCCTTCAGTGTTAGTCTAAATTCTCTGTTCATCTATGACTTACTGTTAGAGTTTCAGAACTTCGTCATTTCTACTTTCATGACTGTTCTATTCAGCTAGGATAATGTATACCATTAAAATAATAATTATTGCTATTAAACAACACTGAAAACTACAGATACACAAATATTGTTTATTTGAGAAAAACAACATTATCATTCCAAATAGTGTACAAAAATACAAAATATATTGCAACATAATATATGTTTGACATATGAATAGGCAATACAAAGTGACCTACTGGTTGAGGGCCAATATCAAAGAAGGAAACATTTACTAGTTATATTATTAAAAACTCTGTACTGCTGAGTTCAATGTATGACATGCCAAAGAAATGTGTAATGGTGGTTTAGCCAAGATTGTAACTGAATATCTCTTGAATCAATGTTATTCACCGAACAGGAAAACATCCCAGAAGATACTTAGTAGCCTAATAGACCCAGTAGTTTTAATGATAAATACGCTTGAGAAACACCTACAAGGAAATGAGGTTGAAGTTTTCTAAAGCAAACTGTTTCAATACCATACAATTTGATACTCAAATTTTATAGACTCTTTCCCAAATTACCATCAAAAGTCTGTGTATTACGCGACTAGCTTACATGTACCTTTGTGCTCTGAGTGAAACTTAAAACACCAAGTCTATGTGTAGAAAGGTCAGTAATAATTTTGTACAAACTGAACATAAAGGTAAGCAACTCTGTGCAAATATTACCTCTCCAATAATACAGTCCATTAGATATACTAAGAAAACATGATACTGTTGTTGAAGAGAGACTCGTGTGCAGCTTTCTTGGATAAATATAAAAAATGATCTCCCTTGATTAGCGGTTTTGTTTAAGCCATTTCCTCTAAATTGGGTTATCTCCCTTAACGCGAAAGTGACACTTATCAAAACGGGAAAAAAGCAACGGTTGTGCAATATATCTATACTAGAGTCCACAATTTACGTAATAATAAAATTTGAAACTTCAGTTGACATTGAGTTTTCTAAATGAAGCTACTTCCGCTTCCGGGTTTAGCTTCCTAACTTTTGTATCCACGCCGTATTTCCCACTGGACAAATCTTTGATATAATCCCTGAATTTTGGATCCAGCATTTCCTTGATCATTTCATCTGAAAAAGAATATATACATGTACATGTTTATGTCTTATCTCAATCTGCAGTATCAGTTTATGTGACGGAAGTATCAGTAGTACAATCATGAACCTGTAAGAAACGAACCTTGGTTAAAGGCTCATAGTCTTATTAACGGACCGGCAATCCGCTGACCCGGGTTCGTATCCCGGTAGCGCCATTGACCGATTGTTCGTGTTCCTCAAAACAGGACTTTATTATTATTGTTTCGGCGCAGCCGTACTAACATGGTTTTGCTATTTGCATATCAGTGTTGTGTAAACCAATCGAATCTTACGTTAACCAACAAGACAATTATTCTTTAACCGAACACATTGTAGCGTAGACGCGGATTGGTTAACATTTCGATAAAGGGAACGCTAACTTACCAAAATCCACTGAATTTCGGTGAATTTACCGATATCCATCTTAGATCTGCGAAATTACCAGCAATCGTACAATCTCGGCATTTTTTATGTTGCAAAACAAATCTAAACCTTCAAATTGCGCCGACCATCTTTTTTTCAAGATATTTCTTGTTACAAAATATCCTTAGTCGTAAATATGAGAAAAGTGGTGGCAATTGCTTTCATACAGATGTTTTCTTAAACACTGCATTGCCTCAAATACATGTACATGTGTCTAATACCAGCATTGTCTATCCTGACCTACGTGCCGAGATAGCATTAGCATAGGAAATACATGTATCTGACTTGTGACTGTGCAGTTGAAGGAAATTTCTAAGGAAAATGTACAATGCAATAGCCTGCCATTTTCTCATACTTAATATTTAGCATATTTTGATAGCAAATAAGACTCTAACTCAACACCGTGCACGATCGACTGCACATTTTAACCCTGTACCATTTGAATTTAATAATAAGATAATGTCTCACCGTTTCTGGTTACCGTGTGCATACCTACCTGGTGCCTGGCATTAAAGGATATGAATCGGGAAGTAAATGTGCTCAGAAAGAAGGTGTCTCATACGGCAGAAAGTAGGGGTGATACTATATAATAAATAAACACTACTTTACTTTTACATATGTTGTATATTTCATACCTATGGTTTCTGACTGCTTTCCTAAACAGGGACCAGAGTAATCGTCTGGCAAATATTCTTGAGTGAAGCTTTCTTTTCCCCATTCGTCATATAGTTTTACCATACTGTTCCCATATGTCTTGATCTGAAATGGAATTAAATTGATCAAAGCACTTTCATACCAACAATTGCTTTATTTGTGGAAACGGTTGCTAAACCGTTACGTAGATTAAGTACAATAATACCGAAAATCCGACAGTTCTACTCATAATATCTTGCGTGAAACCGAACAACCACCTCACATAAAGTAATTCTCGAGGAACAAGACATTGTGTGTAATTGCGGAGGAATATATAATTTACTTTCAGTAGCCAAGTTAATTGATACAGCCTCGGGAACACCATTCTTTACTTATCTAGTTGTTTCTTTCACGCCATGTAGATTTCAAATTACACATGATTTAAATTGAATAAAATGCATAGTCTAGCACATTATCAGCTATAGTCACCAGATTATCACATCATTTCTGGACGGATTCTAGTCAAAAAGAGTTTTGACACTAAAACACTTGTAAACCAGTCTTTTGAGTCATCAGGATTCGATGGATGTGCAGACGGACAGCAAACCTTTCCTTCTGGTGCTAATTTATGTATGAACGCTGACGTCTGCAAAACACCATACTGAGCGTTTGTATTATTGTTTTGCACACTGGACGTCTAATTTGAAGTCGACTTCTGTGATTTAAATATTGATGAAATATCTTGCTATATACACTATTTCTAATTTTGAATATTTTCACTACATTATGACAAATTGACTTTCAAGAAACAATGAACGTCAGGTTTGCATGGCCCGTTTCGATAGTTTACATTCATTTTAGTCATAATGTTATAGCTTACTTCAATTAAAATCAGCAGAAGATGTGCCCGGTAGCTTTTTAGAAAGTACGTGAAACAATACAGCACTTTTGACCCAGTTAAGATGAGGAATCTTACTTACCCGTTGTTGCATCTTATCTGTCATAAACGGCTTGAAGATGGCCATCATGATATCAAGAAGTGAAGATTCGTTATATATAGCAATGGATTTGTATCGTATTGGTACAGCTTTCTAAAGGGAAAACAATATTATTTAGGGGTCATCATGGAACGAGTGGTGAATGTCGCTTCCTCAAGTAATTTGCCTCTCACTGATGAATGATATGTCTCAAATTAAAGTCGAACCTCGTTCATCGGTTCGAAAATTTTATTTTGAATAATGCATGCTTTCGAATAGCCCATTTCAATTCGACGTGCCTAAGAAGATACATCAGGACATACTATTTATTTTGGATGTTACCAAGTTTTCGGATATAAGTTTGTCGAATAAACGAGGTCCGGCTATATGTGACATAGAGTATTTTTCTACCTCCAACATCCAATAGCGTTAGTTCGCAAACAAATCGCTGTCGCTGCTGTCAATAAATTAAATATAGTTTAACCAATGCCCTTACATAGCGAGTGCTCGTACTTAGTTAATTTTAGGAGATACATTGGGTTATGTAATAATCAGTCGCTATACATATGCAGTCATAAACCTCATGTGCACAAGTATTTCTAATGTTAACGTTTAAGAGAAAAGTTTTATCAATACAAAATCTGCGTTCCTTTAAAACTTTTCCATCAAAAAGACATATGTGCTGCTCCGATTGCGGAGAATATGAGTTGTTCTGTCGTATTTGATTATTTCAGATTTCACACAAACAGTGTGACACTATGAAGATTAATTATACCTGAAAGAACTGCATGTAGTTCTTGGCCATACCGGGGGTCCACATTTTTGTCAATAACAAGTAATCAATGTCCGTATGATCATACAATGAAACCAGTCCATTTACTTGAACATTCTCGTCTGTAGCCAACCAGTCCAGTATACATAACATCGCCCTGTAATAATTATCCATCCCGTATTTCTTTATAAGATCACCATCAACAGCTCCTGTAAATATGATCATACAATGAGAGTTTACTGACCGAGTTTTGGCTCGACCCTAAAGGACAAGAGATTGCATTGCGTTACATGAAACAACACGCTAGCAGCCATCGGTACAGTGTTAATTGTCCGTTCTTTACTGATAAATTCACAGTTAAAATCCAAGGCTTATTAGAAATAAATACTAAACAAGAAATATCTTTAAAAAAGATGGTCGGCGCAACTTGAAGTATGGAGCAAATTTGTTGCAATCTGAAGGTTAAAATTGGTTGTACAACATAAAAAATGCCTATTAAATGTTTCGACTGCCGGTCATACAATTATAATATACTTCAGAAACTCCGAGACCTGTAAGGGGAGATCATGTCATATTGTACCACTTGACCAGACACAATGGACAACGTCGGCGCAACAGTTACACAGCAGGCTGCTGCATGAACTCACCTGCAGGAGTAATAAGCACGCGTCGACCAAATTTATCGTATTTCTTTGGACTGTACATAAATCTGCAATGGATAATTGGAACACCACCTATTGCGTCATAACGACAAATGTTTGTTTGATTTGACAGGAATGTGGTAGAAAAATCGCAGAACAATTTGCATGTTCAAGTAACAGTTTTGTACAGGTAAAAGTTTGTTAAAGTAACACTTTTGTCAAAGTAACAGTTCTGTACAGGTAACATTTTTGTTAAAGTAACAGTTCTGTACAGGTAACAGTTTTGTTAAAGTAACAGTTTTGTCAAAGTAACATTTCTGTACAGGTAACAGTTTTGTTAAAGTAACAGTTTTGTTAAAGTAACAGTTTTGTACAATTAACATGTACACGTAAGAGATTTGTACAGGTAACAGTTTTGTACAAATAACAGTTTTGTTAAAGTAACCGTTTTATACAAATAACAGTTTTGTGAAAGTAACAGTTTTGTACAAGTAACAGTTTTGTTAAAGTAACAGGTTTGTTTAAGTAACAGGTTTGTTAAAGTAACAGTAAGTGTTTATCAACGTACCCAGATTTCAACACCGCCAGTATTCCTTCATCAGCCGGATCTATGTTCTTAAACCAATGTGGATGCAATGTTTTGGATGTCCAATAATTTTCTAATGATTTTCGGGCCTCAAGTTGGCTAAATTTACGAGCCCTTAAAAACCTCAAAAGGAATTCGAAATCTGAAAACATAAAAGTAAGAAAGCGTTTCGTATTATACTTTCAAATGTTAACTTTGAATCCAAATCTCTATAATAAATAAATACAACTGAGAATGGGTACACTCGTGTCATTCGTTTACCTTAACATAAAGGATGAAATATGTTGAGATTCATGCAAGAGAGATTATGTTGTTACAGGGAACGCCACTTACATAAGACAATGACTCCCCACACATAACCCTTGCGAAAACAACTATCTACAAAACATTAGGCAATGAGGAGGTGCAATGGAAACAGGGGCACAAGGAATGATCTGGCCGACCACAAAAATAACTAAGGAACATTTCGGGGCCAACAAGAGGAAAACGTTTAAAGGACGGAACACATTAAGGAACAAGTCTAGACAGTCAGTAATCATAGGCCGAAAGGGGAGAGATAATATGTCTCAAGTAAAATAATTGTATAATGGGAAAGTGGAGCTTAACACACATCTATAAACATGCAAACCACACAGCGATTTACAGCCTTGGAACTGTCAGTAAAATGAGATTCAATAAGGATGTGCATAACCACACAGCGATTAACAGCCTTGGAACTGTCAGTAATATTAGATTCAATAAGGATATGCAAACCACACAGCGATTTACAGCCTTGGAACTGTCAGTAATATGAGATTCAATAAGGATATGCAAACCACACAGCGATTTACAGCCTTGGAACTGTCAGTAATATGAGATTCAATAAGGATATGCAAACCACACAGCGATTTATAGCCTTGGAACTGTCAGTAATATGAGATTCAATAAGGATTTTCATACCACACAGCGATTTACAGCCTTGGAACTGTCAGTAATATGAGATTCAATAAGGATATGCAAACCACACAGCGACTTATAGCCTTGGAACTGTCAGTAATATGAGATTCAATAAGGATATGCAAACCACACAGCGATTTATAGCCTTGGAACTGTCAGTTATATGAGATTCAATAAGGATATGCATAACCCCGCATCACTTAAAGTAATACTATGCTAATTTTTTGTTCATTTGTTTACCTATACATGTAGTTAAAACATCAATAAACATGCATTAACAAAGAATAAAGTCATAATGTATTGATCCGTATTTGTTGAAGAAAGATGTTTGTACATCAAAAAAAACAAAAACCAATCGGGCTATTTCACAGGTTTTGACTGTTAGTAATTTGATAAAAAAGACTTTTCCCATCGGTTTTTCATTGCAATGGTTCTTATTAGAGATGTTTAAGTCAATGTAACAACAATACTGGAAAAAGCCAATTCAAACATTTTATGTTCAGATGAGCCAGATACATCTTTAAAAAGTACTGACATTATTAAATTATTTAGACTGTAACAATAATCTTGATAGAATCTGTACATGTTCATGTGCGTAACGTAACAACGAAGGGAGATGATGTAAATGGATCAATAAGCACGTGAATGATCTAGTCACAAACCACAGATTAATATGAATGAAACTTTATTGTTTAATATCACAGTTAATACGGAGTTAGTATAAAACGAACGCCACCACGCCAGTCCTGTTATGTTATCTAAAATTTTATTTAACAGTGTGGTAAATTGTGAGTGTAAAAATCTTGTTGGCTACTTTGAACACGCCTACCTGTTGGAGATGTCAGCCATGTCTGTTCCAACACCCATTGTCGAAATGTCTGGACTGCTAATTCTCTGTCCTTTTCGTTTAACTCGTGCAGTTCAGTTTTAGCAACTTCACGGCTCCTTTCGTCCAATTTACTGACGAATTTACAATCACCTGTTCAATATAATCATACATATAGATACTCAAGTATCATGTACATTAAATTTCTCAAAAATACTTTTCAGATCATTGATAAAGCTTACAAACACGTCTATCGGTTTTGGTGTATAAAACATTTCTTGACTAAGATTATAATCAATTTATACGTGTTAATTAGCAAGTTGAACGCATTGTATACTCATTTGCCATGTTATATACAAGCACAATTAAAAGCGTGTGAACAAGAACATTACGTCTGTTTTATATCAAAGGTGAACGCTAAATGTAAATTTTCTCCTAGTTGTTACAAAGAATAGTGCTACAATTATATAAAAGAGAAGGAATAAGTTGCTACAGTGGAACACCACATAGGCACAATTGCTCATTATGTTCGATTAGGTAATAGCTTAACAATAGTTGTACTTCTTTAGTCAATATACAAATGAGTATATGAAAATGAATAAGCAAACGCCTTAATATATAGATAGTTAAGTAGTATACAAAAGGGGGATTCTTGTGTACTTTTGTCCTACAATATCTCTCATCCAACTGAAAAGTGCACTAGAACCCCTTTTTTCTATACTACTTTTATATAGAACAGAACGGAACAGAACAGAACAGAACATATGATTTATTA
The DNA here is from genome assembly GCA_032209605.1 of Mactromeris polynyma. Taxonomy (NCBI): domain Eukaryota; kingdom Metazoa; phylum Mollusca; class Bivalvia; order Venerida; family Mactridae; genus Mactromeris; species Mactromeris polynyma. Next base: position 2,303,449 of record JASFXZ010000005.1, read on the forward strand.
ATAATTATATTTAAGTAAAACACTTGTCATCCAGTGTATACACTTTACAAACTAATAATATTGATACACGCTATGAAAGTAAGAATATGTACATGTATTCATACAAATATTACAATACACATATCAAACGACAGTGATTCAACATGAATGAAAATATGAACAAAAGCATTATTATCATATTATAACATCCAATCAGAACTCAAATGTTCAATAGATTTATCATGCAAATGCAAAAAGCATGTGTCATAATACATAAAATATATACTATACATTAACAGTACGAACCTGTCTCGACCGACATCGTATACGTACACATGTGAGGTATAACAAATGATAAATTCCACTTTTATGTTTAATGAGATGAAAATGACTCGCTTCAAACATCCATAAAGCCGGAGGGCAAATGATATTTCATGATGTTCAAAGATGCATAGCTTGTATTGATTTACGGTAGAGCGATCATACTCTGCTATCCAGCGTATTATAGACAATAGTTAAACAAGAAATATTTTTAAAAAAAGATGGTCGGCGCAACTTGACGTATGCAAATTTGTTGTAATCTGAAGATTAATATTTGTTGTACAACATAAATATTTGCCTAAATGTTACCACTGCCGGTAATTCAATTAAGCTATATACTACAGACACTCCGATACCTGTACGGGGAGATCTGTAGCCAGGTTATTAAGCTTCCACAAAGTTTGTAAGTGCATTGGCTGGGAATATATACAGGTGTAGATAAGAATTTACTTTGTACGTCTGAGGTTAATTCAACGCAAATACATGATCTTTGCCCTGAGTCAGGATCTCTGACACATTTGGTTATCCGTTAGAAACAGGATAGAATTACGCATCACGTCAGTTAATTAGTGAGTGACGTGGTTGGCGAATAAGGTTATGGCTTTCGGGATTGGTCAGTATTGTCCGAAATACAGTAAGAAAGATACTGATAATATCCGCGCATTAAGGAATAATCAGAGTCGGTATTGGGAGCTCTGAGAAACCAGTCATGTTAACATCAAGAAGTTATAGAAAAACAGTAAGATTAAAGTTTGAGATTGAAGTTGGGAACTTATTAATAGGTGTGGACTTTTACTTACCTTAGTTATCAATAGTATTAACTCTGTGGTACGTTGTTATTGGATTATACGTATGTATGTAATAAAAGTGTGTAAACCTATTGGACTTGGTCATTTACTATTAAGTGTGAACAACGCAAGATATACATATTACCTAAACTCGGAATTCCGGAACCTTAATTCCCTACAGGTTGTCCTTACAACAACAACAGAGAACAATATCTAAGAATATACGAAGGTATTATCTGGTAGAGAATCCGTATTTACAAGGTAATAGATCACTGCGTAGGAGACTGGGTCAAAATAACTCCGTGGTGTGATTAGTCATAGACACAGTATAATCGGTTTCAATCTAGTTCATCATTACTTATTGCGTAAGTCGTGAAGTCACATATTCATGTTAATAAACTTGTTACATAGCGATTTATCTGATTATAACAATACGATTGTTCGCGAGTGGTACATAAAACCAAGAAAGTCTTCTTAAAATTCCAACACCGCACTATTTCCCGTGGGGAAGACTAACAACACTACTTACTGGATAAATCTCGAAATACACTATACGGTCTGGTTTTCAGACAACAATGTCATGTTTAAAATAATAAAATAAAGTCAAGTTTGAGAAACACGAAAAATCGGTCAATGGCGCTACCGGGAATCGAACCCAGGTCTACGGATTGCCGGTCCGTTAAGAATAACGCCTCTATCGTGATCAAGATTGTTTTTGTCAAACATAAAACCGTTTACGCAACAATTGTGTGCATTGCTTTCTTCGGAAGAAAAAATACATAATAGTAAACAAGTTAATATTTTTAGGTTTGGTAAACAAATAAATTGGCCTAAATGAAATGTTTACCAGTCTGCGTCAAGGTTTATAACAGTCCATTATTGGTATTTAATACTCAATTAATCTGTCAGAGTGAGATGAACCTTATTCAATTTGGTCAATAACTGAAATAATTGTTTGAAGATAAGTTAATGAATGATTGTAAAACAGCGGTAGTGGAATACCATCTGATCTCGAAAGAGTATTTTAAATTTGAGTACACATAGACATTAACATAATTCTCCATAATTTGTACAGGTCTCTTAATGTTCGTCTTTAAGCAAATCTACAAAAATGGTTATATTCATCAATCACTGTATGTAAAAAATAACACTAAACTACATATTCTAAAAATAAGGTATTTATTAAAAGCATATTATTGAAAAATGATTAAATCAAAGCAGGTGAACATTTCTCATTCTTTTACATACCAAGTATTGAGACCACACAGCTTGCATTTAAATTTGCATATACACCAAAATATCATCCACCTGAAAAGCAATACAGGAAATCTGGATAAAACACGAACTGATTGTCTTCAGAGTTAGAAAAATAAGTGCAAATAAAGTTTTTTTACACAAAATAAAAAGTTACTGCATTGTTTTTCATTAAGATTATTTAGCTTATACTTTATGTATGACTCAAGATTTATGCATCACAGTAATACCCTTTTACTGGAACTTGGTCTAACATGTAAACACAATAATTCTAATTCTGAAGACAAATTAAACAAAACAGAACATAAGTTCTGCAAATTTCACTTGCATTTCTCATCCAAAAAGAAACAGAACAACTAAATATTGAAAAAATTCAATCCAAACAACCATGGCATGTATTCAATAACATTTTACACATTTACACATTTAAACAAGAAAGCAATCACGTCAATTTTATTCTGTATCATTGAATCATTCGCATTGATTTCAAAATTGTTAAATACTGCAACTTAAGAAACAAACACTTGAAAAAATATGCTGAAGTGCGTATTTCATATCAGCTTATTTAATTCTCAAATCTGAAATACAGGATCAGTAAATTAAACAGTTTAACAACAAACTAGGAAACTGTAAGGCTGTTCAATCAATGTTTGTACCTTGTTCTGCATTGAACCTAAGGGCTACGGTGGAAAACAATCGCTGTATGGCGGACATCTTGCTATTCCTACTGTGTATGATCATCCCATACACAGTCGCAATAGTGGCAATTTTTGAGGACTTCTGATCATGTTCAATTTTCAATGGTTGTTAAAATAAAGGGAAATTGTTTTTCCACATATCAAGATAATTACTTTCATTAATAATTAATTTATTAATGCAAAGCCTCTGCTGGGATATGAAACCAGATCTATCCATTACGGTAAAGGGTCAATCACTGGCTCTACTATGGAGCTCACAATACTCACTTAAAAAATTAAAACATTTAGCACTTTCACAAACAAACTATCTTGACATGAATCAAGTTTTCCATCTTAAAAACCAAGAAAATATTCTAAATTAGCTTGACCTTTTATAAGTCTTACCTTATTATTAGTGAAATTACATAATATAGTTGTATTTCTTAAACATAAAACACATTTTCTTACAATTTTCGATGATGTCGCCATGGCATATTGTTTATGTTCTGTTGTTTACATGATATATCGAATGGTGTGACGGGTATTTCCGAAAGTAGTGCTTAACGAACATCCGAAGCACTTGACGTAGTTGGCCGAGGTTTTCCGAATGCCAATTTTACACGCAGTAGTGATCTCCCTTACTCTAACATAGGGGAAGTAACCGTTCACAGTCAAACTTAGTGGTTATCTCACTTCTTTGTCATTCACAGAACGTGCCTACAGATATCTACTAATATTATTCAAAGAACCATTCGATAACTGTATCTAACAGAACGCCAATTACAAATAATTTCATATAGATGTAGACACAATATAATTTATGGCTTTGCAAGGTACAAATAAGATTCCCCGAGGAATTTGTCTGACGCTACTTGTTTCTTGTTTCCTAGTTATTCCTTATGGTCTGCCAGACCATTCCTTGCGCCTCTGTTCCCATACGTGTTTGCCCTTGCATCTCCTCAGAGCCTGATATTTTGTGGACTGTTGTTTTGCCGAGGGCATGTGTGGAGTCATTGACTGTATATGGGTCATTGAATCAGTATATGAGCCGCGGTAACCGATGGGTGAATAATGGTGAACTGAGCATATACGTATGTTGTATGTATTGTACGCACCAGTTGTTCCTTCAGTGTTAGTCTAAATTCTCTGTTCATCTATGACTTACTGTTAGAGTTTCAGAACTTCGTCATTTCTACTTTCATGACTGTTCTATTCAGCTAGGATAATGTATACCATTAAAATAATAATTATTGCTATTAAACAACACTGAAAACTACAGATACACAAATATTGTTTATTTGAGAAAAACAACATTATCATTCCAAATAGTGTACAAAAATACAAAATATATTGCAACATAATATATGTTTGACATATGAATAGGCAATACAAAGTGACCTACTGGTTGAGGGCCAATATCAAAGAAGGAAACATTTACTCGTTATAATATTAAAAACTCTATACTGCTGAGTTCAATGTATGACGTGCCAAAAAATGTGTAATGGTGTTTTAGCCAAGATTGTAACTGAATATCTCTTGAATCAATGTTATTCACCGAACAGGAAAACATCCCAGAAGATACTTAGTAGCCTAATAGACCCAGTAGCTTTAATGATAAATACGCTTGAGAAACACCTACAAGGAAATGAGGTTGAAGTTTTCTAAAGCAAACTGTTTCATTACCATACAATTTGATACTCAAATTTTATAGACTCTTTCCCAAATTACCATCAAAAGTCTGTGTATTACGCGACTAGCTTACATGTACCTTTGTGCTCTGAGTGAAACTTAAAACACCAAGTCTATGTGTAGAAAGGTCAGTAATAATTTTGTACAAACTGAACATGAAGGTAAGCAACTCTGTGCAAATATTACCTCTCCAATAATACAGTCCATTAGATATACTAAGAAAACATGATACTGTTGTTGAAGAGAGACTCGTGTGCAGCTTTCTTGGATAAAAAAAAAGAAGATCTCCCTTGATTAGCGACTTTGTCTAAGCCATTTCCTCTAAATTGGGTTATCTCCCTCACACGCGATAATCTATACTAGAGTCCACAAATTACGAAATAATACAATTTGAAACTTCAGTTGACATTAAGTTTTCTAAATGATGCTACTTCCGCTTCCGGGTTTAGCTTCCTAACTTTTGTATCCACGCCGTATTTCCCACTGGACAGATCTTTGATATAATCCCTGAATTTTGGATCCAGCATATCCTTGATCATTTCATCTGAAAAAGAATATATACCTGTACAGGTTTATGTTTTATCTCAATCTGCAGTATCAGTTTATGTGACGGAAGTATCAGTAGAACAATTATGAACCTGTAAGAAACGAACATTGGTTAAAGGTTCATAATCTTACTAACGGACCGGCAATCCATAGACCCGGGTTCAAATCCCGGTAGCGCCATTGACCGATTGTTCGTTGTTTCGGCGCAGCCGTACTAACATGGTTTTGCTATTTGCATATCAGTGTCGTGTAAACCAATCAAATCTTACGTTAACCACCCAGGCAATTTCTCTTCAACCGAACAACGTTTGTAACGTAGAAGCGGATTGGTAAACATTTCGATAAAGGGAACGTAATCTTACCGACATCCACTGAATTTCGGTGGACTTACCGAAATCCATTTTAGATCTGCGGAGTGACCAGCAATCGTACAATCTCGGCATTTTTTATGTTGCAAAACAAATCTAAACCTTCAAATTGCGCCGACTATCTTTTTTTCAAAATATTTCTTGTTACAAAATATCCTTAGTCGTAAATATGAGAAAATTGGTGGCAATTGCTTTCATACAGATGTTTTCTTAAACACTGCATTGCCTCAAATACATGTACATGTGTCTAATACCAGCATTGTCTATCCTGACCTACGTACCGATTTAGCATTAGCATAGGAAGATAGAAAGAATACGTAACTACAGGGAACGCCACATACACAAGACAGTGCCTACCCACGCAGACCTCCGGGACAACAACAATCCCCAAAACATAAAGCACTTAAGGAGGTCAAAGGGTACACATGTCAAGGAACAGAGGCACAATTTATCTGACTCGTGACTGTGCAGTTCCAGGAAACTTCTTAGAAACATGTACAATTCAATAGCTTGCCATTTTCTCAAACTTATTATTTAGCATATTTTGATAGAAAATAAGTCTAACTCACCGCCGTGGACGATCGACTACACATTTTAACCCAGTACCATTTTAATTTAGTAATAAGATCATTTACCACCGTTTCAGGTTAGCGTGTGCTTACCTAACTGGTGCCTGACATTAAAGGATATGAATCGGGAAGCAAATGTGCTCAGAAAATAGGTGTCTCATACGTCAGAAATGGCTGGTCCCTTAAGTTGGGGTGATACTAAAATAAATAAACACTTTACTTTTACATATGTTGTTTATTTCATACCTATGATTTCTGACTGATTTCCTAAACATGGACCAGAGTAATCGTCTGGCAAATACTCTTGAGTGAAGCTTTCTTTTCCCCATTCGTCATATAATTTTACCATACTGTTCCCATATGTCTTGATCTGAAATGGAATTAAAATTGATCAACGCACTTTCATACCAACATTTGCTTTATTTTTGGAAACGGTTGCTAAAACGTTTACCTAGATTAAATACAATAACACCGAAAATCCGACAGTTCTACTCATAATATCTTGCGTGAAACCGAACAACCACCTCACATAAAGCAATTCTCGAGGAACAAGACATTGTGTGCAATTGCGGAGGAATATAAATTTACGTTCAGTAGCCAAGTTAATTGATACAGCCACGGGAACACCATTCTTTACTAGTTGTTTCGAACACGCCATGTAAATTTCAAATTAAACATGATTTAAATTGAATAAAATGCATAGTCTAGCAGATTATCAGCTATTGTCACCAGATTATCACATAATTTCTGGACGGATTCTAGTCAAAAAGAATTTTGACACTAAAACGGTCTTTTGAGTCATCAGGTTTCGATGAATATGCAGATGGACAACAAACCTGGTGCTAATTTATGTATGAACGCTGACGTCTGCAAAACACCATACTGAGCGTTTGTATTACTGTTTTGCACACTCGACGTCTAGTTTGAAGTTGACTTCTGTGATTTAAATGTTGATGAAATATCTTGTTATATATACTGGTCAAAAGAATTTACCAACTATTTTGAATATTGAAAATCTTCACTACATTTAGACAAATTGATTTAAAACATTGAGCGTCATGTTTGCATGGACCGTTTCGACAGTTCATTTTAATCATACATGTTACAGGTTACTTCAATCAAAATCAACAATAAAACATCCAGTAGCTTTTTAAAATGTGAATTCAATACTGTCGGGTTAGAACTTTCGACCAGTTAAGATGAAAAAATATTGCTTACCCGTTTTTGTATCTTATCTGTCATAAACGGCTTGGAGATGGTCATCATGAGATCGAGAAATGAAGATTCGTTGTATACAGCAAAGGCTTTGTATCGTATTGGTACAGCTTTCTAAAGGGAAACAAATATTATTTAGGGGTCTTCATGGGCCGAGTTGTGAATGTCGCTTCTTCAAGTAATTTGCCTCTCGTTGATGAATGATATGTCTCAAATGAAAGTCGAACCTCGTTCATTGGAATTCATCGGGTCGAAAATTTTATTTTGAATAATGCATGGTTTCGAATAGCCGATTTCAATTTGACGTGCCTAAGAAGGTACATCAGGACATAATATTTATTTTGGATGTTACCAAGTTTTTGGATATAAGGTTGTAGAGTAAACGAGATCCGACTACATGTGACCTGGAGTCTTTTTCTACCTACAACATCCAATAGCGTTAGTTCGCAAACAAATCGCTGTCGCTGCTGTCAATAAATTAAATATAGTTTAACCAAAGCCTTATATATAGCGAGTGCTCATACTTAGTTAATTTTAGGAGATACATTGGGTTATGTAGTAATCAGGATACGTCGCTATACATATGCAGTCATAAACAACAAGTATTTCTTATGTCAACATTTATGAGAAAAGTTTTATCAATACAAAATCTGCGTTCCTTTAAAACTTGTCCATCAAAAAGACATACGTGCTGCTCACTCCGATTGTGGAGAATATGAGCTGTTCCGTCGTATTTGATAGTTTCTTCAGATTTCACACAAACAGTATGACATTAGGAAGATTTTACCTGAAAGAACTGCATGTAGTTCTTGGCCACACTGGGGGTCCACATTTTTGACAATAACAAGTAATTGATGTCCGTATGATCATATAATGAAACCAGTCCATTTACTTGAACATTCTCGTCTGTAGCCAACCAGTCCAGTATACATAATATTGCCTTGTAATAATTATCCATCCCGTATTTCTTTATAAGATCACCATCAACAGCTCCTGTAAAATATGATCATACAATGAGAGTTTACTGACCGAGTTTTGCCTCGACCCTAAAGGACAAGAGATTGCATTGTGTTACATGAAACAACACACTAGCAGCCATCGGAACAGTGTTGATTGTCCGTTCTTTACTGATAAAATCACAGTTAAAATCCAAGGCTAATTAGAAATAAATCTTAAACAAGACTTGAAAAGGTTTTCATATCGATTTATATAAAAAGGTTACACACATACGCAGCCTTTTGAAACATCACCGTATTACTGATGCGTTGGATTTCATAAATCTCTCATTACAATTTAATTATAACTTAACGTGCAATCATTGTTCAAAGATAGGCCCCTATTCTAAGATTTTACTAATGACAAATGGTTTCTTAAAACTCACAACAATTACCAGTAAACTTAATACACCTGAAAGGATAACTCCTAAAAGTTCCCCTTTCTCCAAGTGCAGTTCTTTTACTTGATATAATATTCATATTGTTTTCTTAATCTGTCTTTTCTTATACTAATATAGTTCCTGTCATAGTGTACCACTTTACCAGACACAATGTACAACGTCGGCGTAACAGTTACACAGCAGGCTGCTGCATGAACTCACCTGCAGGACAAATAAGCACGCGTCGACCAAATTTATCGTATTTCTTTGGACTGTACATAAATCTGAAATGGATAATTGGAACACCACGTATTGCGTCATAACGAAAAAAGTTTGTTTCATTTGACAGGAATGTGGTAGAATAATGGCAGAACAATAAACATGTACAGGTAACAGTTTTGTTAAAGGAACAGTTTTGTTAAAGTAACAGTTCTGTACAGTTTACAGTTTTGTTAAAGTAACCGTTTTATACAAATAACAGTTTTCTTAAAGTAACAGTTTTATACAAATAACAGTTTTGTTAAAGTAACAGTTTTGTACAAATAACAGTTTTGTACAAATAACAGTTTTGTACGAGTAACAGTTTTGTACGAGTAAAAGTTTTGTTAAAGTAACACGTTTGTTAAAGTAACACGTTTGTTAAAGTAACACGTTTGTTAAAGTAACACGTTTGTTAAAGTAACACGTTTGTTAAAGTAACACGTTTGTTAAAGTTACACGTTTGTTAAAGTAACACGTTTGTTAAAGTAACACGTTTGTTAAAGTTACACGTTTGTTAAAGTAACACGTTTGTTAAAGTTACACGTTTGTTAAAGTAACACGTTTGTTAAAGTAACACGTTTGTTAAAGTTACACGTTTGTTAAAGTAACACGTTTGTTAAAGTAACACGTTTGTTAAAGTAACACGTTTGTTAAAGTAACACGTTTGTTAAAGTAACACGTTTGTTAAAGTAACACGTTTGTTAAAGTAACACGTTTGTTTGAGTAACAGTAAGCGTTTATCAACGTACCCAGATTTCAACACCGCCTGTATTCCTTCATCAGCCGGATCTATGTTCTTAAACCAATGTGGATGCAATGTTTTGGATGTCCAGTAATTTTCTAATGATTTCCGGGCCTCAAGTTGGCTAAATTTACGAGCCCTTAAAAACCTCAAAAGGAATTCGAAATCTGAAAACAAAAAAGTAAGAAAGCGTTTCGTATTATACTTTCAAACGTTAACTTTGAATCCAAATCTCTATAATATATAAAGACTGTACTAAATACAAAACTATATTATTGTCACGTGTCTACGACATGATATGATATAGACGCCGTCACCAGTGCGCGTAAAGACCTACACTGACGATACATTAAAATATGATGTGCGAATAAAGCAAAATATATTTCTATTGTTATTTACGTGTACCTTTATAGTTTATACATTTCATCCACTCATTCTTACGCTTCCGTTGCAGTCTCATTTATCGTTACAATAATCTTACACTCGGATTAGCTACATTTGGTGCAGTTTGCTGGTACATATACCTCCTCAGCGCCTGTTGTTTTCCCGGGAACATGTGTGATGTGGCATTATCTTATGTCGTATCACGGTGGCGTTCCCTGATATTCCACATGCAAAAAGCATGCACCAAAAGAACATGGAGACAATCAGGAGATTATCACGAATTATCTTCCTTTATCTCATATAGAGTTCTCTCCCTTTTATCCCTTCTAGAGTTCTCTCCCTTTATCCCTTCTATAGTATATAGTAATATGTATATACATACACTATAGATGGGATAATGGAGAATACTCTCGACAATCTCCTGTGTTACTAACTTCACATAAGCTCATTGTTACGAACTATGCGCTAAATGTCATTTAACCGAAACAAATATCAATCGACCACGACCATAGATCCAACGATCTACACAATCTTAAATACATATGATTTAAAATGCATTCGAGCGGTTCTATTCATAATTTAAATTCCTAATTACATAATATAAAGACTTGCATGCTTGAACAGTATTTTCAAATTCTGCAATTCCTAATACTCAAACTCGAGTAGGCACTGAAGGCTTTGGATCCGTAATGGGCATCATTCCAAATGCAAATTAAACTAACACCGTCGGACCACATTTATTCGACAACCTTCTCTCCGAATACTTGGTATCATCCAAAAATAAATATCAGGTCCCAATGTATCTTCTTTTTCACCACGAATTGAAATGGGCTATGCTAAACCATACATGTATTATTCGAAATAAAATTTCGGACCTGATGAATTTGAATGAACGAGGTTCGACTGCACATGTATACGGAAATATGAAAAAACATGAACGATAAAGTCAGTACGGATTTTCGAACAAACAAACACACATACACACACATATACAGACATGAGGAACACTACATTCCATGTCACAATTATCATGACATGGGTATAAAATATTTGGCAAATAATGAAAGGAAACAATTTCTTTCGTATTTGGAAATTTCCTTGAATCTCATTGTTTTTTTGTCATAAATATACAACTGAGAATGTGTATACTTGGCTTGGTCGTCGGTTTACCTTAACATAACCGATGAACTATGTCATGAAAGATAGATTAAGTTGTTACAGGGAACGCCACTTACATAAGACAATGACTTCCCACACGGACCCCCAGGAAAACAACAGTCTACAAAACATTAGGCACTTAGGAGAGGCAATGATAAACAAGGGAACAGGGGCGCAAGGAATGATCTGGCCGACCATAAAAATAACTAGGGACTATTTAGGGAGGCAACAAGGGGAAAACTTTTAAATGGTGTAATACATCAAGGAACAAGTCAAGAAAGTCAGTAATCATAGACCGAAAGGGTGGAGAAAAGATAATGTATCAAGTAAAATAACTGTATAATGGGAAAGGGGAGATAAACATACATCTATAAACATGAAAACCACACAGCAATTAACAGCCTTTGAACTGTCAGTAAAATGAGATTCAATAAGGATATGCGTAACCACACAGCGATTTACATCCTTTGAACTGTCAGTAAAATCAGATTTAATAAGAATATGCATAAACACATAGCGATTTACAGCCTTTGAACTGTCAGTAAAATCAGATTTAATAAGAATATGCATAACCACACAGCGATTTACAGCCTTAAAACTGTCAGTAAAATGAGATTCAATAAGGATATGCATAACCACACAGCGATTTACAGCCTTAAAACTGTCAGTAAAATGAGATTCAATAAGGATATGCATAAACACACAGCGATTTACAGCCTTTCAACTGTCAGTAAAATAAGATTCAATAAGGATATGCATAACAACACAGCGATTTACAGCCTTGGAACTGTCAGTAATATGAGATTCAATAAGGATATGCATAACCACACAGCGATTTACAGCCTTTGGACTGTCAGTAATATGAGATTCAATAAGGATATGCATAACCACACAGCGATTTACAGCCTTTGGACTGTCATTAATATGAGATTCAATAAGGATATGCATAACCACACAGCGATTTACAGCCTTAAAACTGTCATTAATATGAGATTCAATAAGGATATGCATAACCACACAGCGATTTACAGCCTTTGGACTGTCATTAATATGAGATTCAATAAGGATATGCATAACCACACAGCGATTTACAGCCTTTGGACTGTCATTAATATGAGATTCAATAAGGATATGCATAACCACACAGCGATTTACAGCCTTTGGACTGTCATTAATATGGGATTCAATAAGGATATGCATAACCACACAGCGATTTACAGCCTTTGGACTGTCATTAATATGAGATTCAATAAGGATATGCGTAACCGCGCATCACGTAAAGTAATACTATGCTCATTTTGTGTTCATTTGTTTAACTAACCAAACATAAAAAATATTTCCTATAGTTAAAATATCACTGAACATGCATTAATAAAGAATAAACTCATAATGCATTGATCCGTAATTGTTGAAGAAAGATGTTTGTACATCATAAAATAAAAATAAATCCATTTTTTTAACAGTCAGGCTATTTTACAGGTTTTGACTGTTAGTAGTTTGATAAAACAATACTTTTCCCATCGATGTTACATTGCAATGGTTCTTTTTAGTGATGTTTAAGTGAATGTAACAACACTACTGGAAAAAGCCAATTCAAACATTTTATGTTCAGATGAGCCAGATACATCTTTAAAAAGTACTGACATTGTTAAATTATTTAGGCTGTTACAATAATCTTGATATAATCTATACTTGTTCATGTGCGTAACGTAACAACGAAGGGAGAGGGTATATATGGATCAATAAATACGTGAATGATCTAGTCACAAACCACAGATTGATAGGAATGAAACTTTATTGTTTATTATCATAGTTAATACAGAGTTAGTATAAAATGAACGCTACCACGTCAGTCCTGTTATGTTGTCTAAACTATTGTTAAACATTGTGGTAAATTGTGAGTTGTAAAAATCTTGTTTGGCTACTTAAAACACACGTACCTGTTGGAGTATTCAGCCATGTCTGTTCCAATACCCATAGTCGAAATGTCTGGACTGCTGATTCTCTGTCCTTTTCATTTAACTCGTTGAGTTCAGTTTTAGCAACTTCACGGCTCCTTTCGTCCAATTTACTGACGAATTTACAATCACCTGTTCAATATAATCATACATATATACATATAGATGCGCAAGTATCGTGTACATTAACTTTCTCAAAAAATACTTTTCAGATCATTGATAAAGCTTACAAACACGTCTATCATTTTTGGTGTATAAAACATTTCTTGACTAAGTTTAAAATCAATTTATACGTGTTAATAGGCAACGCATTATATACTCATTTGCCATGTTATATAAAAGCACAATTAAAAACAATCAATAACATATACGTATATATATACGCGTCTTGTATAACTCAAATGTTCAATAAATTAATCACACAAATGCAAAAAGCATGTGTAATAATACATAAAATATATACTATACATTAATAGTACGAACCTGTCTCGACCGACATCGTATAAATACAAATGTAAGGTATATAAATGTTGAACTCCACTTTTAAGTTTAATGGGTTGAAAGTGACTCGCTTCACACATCAATAGAGCCGGAGGGCAAATGATATTTAATCATATTCAAAGGTGCATAGCTTGTATTGATTTACGGTAGAGCGATCATACTTTGCTTCCCAGCTTATTGTAGACACTAGTTATAACATGATGGCGTCCAGCAAGAGCACTGGCGCACTTGTCCACTCTACCATCTATCATGATTATTCTATAATAAACATTTCTAATTACATGTATCTACTAAATCTACAATATATCGATTTAAATAACACGATGCGTCGCGTCCGGGTGGGCACACACGCTATTCAACTCTTTCCACTCAACCAGATCATCTTTAAGTGGGAGCTACAGTACTGATTTTTTCGCCTCATCACATTTATTGATTTTATTTGTTCAACCTGTGAATTCATGACATGAAATTAATAAAATATTATGCCAGGCATCTACGCTGTATTTGTTGAAAATTTCAGCAAGATCAGACTAATTGACCAAGATACGGTCATATTTATACCTGCACACTTATAAGTTTTGTTAAGTGTATACATGTACTAAACCCTAATCGACACTCACGAATTAGTAGCATACATGACAGTAGATTGATTACCGTCAGTCAACTCGTCACATGGAATATCAGGCTACCCTTCCCAAATGAAAAGTTGGGTTTTTAACCAAAACTCGCTAGTTTTTTTCCTAAAAGAAACCTCCTCGGTAAGCTGGGTTTTAACTCGCTTCGCTGAAAAAAGTATGTTTTTTATCCCTAAAAACTCGCGTTTGCTCACTTTAAGCCAATAAAAAAACCAACTTCAGGAGAAGTGTGTAAACAAAAACAAAACAAAAATACTCAGAAAAAAACACCCTAAGTTGGATAAAACGGTGTCTTTTGTAGGCTTTTTCACTGGTAAATCCATATTTTGCCTTGAAAAAACATGCTCGGCAAGCTAAAAGACCCAATACCACCGTGTTTAACTCGGTTTAAACCCAATTTAAAACCGGGTTTTGCTCACTTATTTGGGAAGGGTCAAGTCTAGGAACTTACCTTCAGATGGTAGAGCCAAACGTATACCATAATCTGTTACTCGCTTCACTGGCAAAGAAGGATGAAAGCTACGAAATCATAAGACCATAAATGTCATTATTAATCAGTTTAATTTCTGTTTTTCACTTTCATGTTATAAACAAGTAGGTCATGCTGAAAATGAGCGAGTGAGTAAGTTTATACATATAAGATATGCATGATTTCCTAAAAAGTAGACTGTGTAATGTTTACGCATTAAGAACGACATTTAAGTGTAGTTAATGTTGTTATCAGTACTTATGAGAAATAAATTAAAAGAAGATGGTCGGCGCAATCTTAATCAAGCAAATTTTGCAATCTGAAGGTTAATAATTGTGGTGCAACATACGAGTAAATGAAGACAAACCAAGATAAAACAATATCAACGTTCATTGTTTTATTCTCTTTATCATATTGACAGTTTTAACATGAAATATCTTAAAAAAAAAGATTAACGGCGTAGCTAGAATGATGTCTTCCAGTGTCTTCTACACCAGGCAAAACGTGCTACACGATGACGTTGCTGCAGAACAGGACGTATGGCAGGACGTCGTGGACGTATGCCTCGTTCACGCAATCGATTACGTACCGTTCGGGGACTGATTCTTCTAAGGCCAGGAATACTTCTAGCCGTCAAAGAAGCAGTTCTGAGTCGGTCACGGAGATGAACCACCCGGATGTACGTATCCTGGCGAATAGACGTTACGCGTGGACGTCCTGATCGAGGCCGGTCTCTGGTTGCCCCCAAACTGTTGGTACCGTCTCCACAAGGCGTCTACAGTATTTCGGTGAACGCCAAATTGTCTGGCAACGTCAGTATGACGTACACCAGCTTCAATCATGCCTACGGCGCGGCATCTGTCAGTTTCATTCAACCTTGGCATGGCGTATCAACGACGTTTTTCAAAATTATCCTGGTTTTGTGTCTTACATGTAACAACACTATGTTTTAACACAGGTTTAGGCGACAAACGTGTTTGCAATTGACTGCTGCACGAACAAAACGTGAAAAAGAAGACGTTAGCCTGACAGGCAAACTACCCGTGCAACTCATGCACTGGCCAGTGTAAATGACCGAGAGGGATACACAACTTACCTGTGTAAAGTTTCAAGCTTTAATTTATAAAATTGAAGGATATATGAACATTTTACACATGCACAGTTTCTTTTTTCCGCTAGTATATATTTTTTATCGACACTTTGTTTGTTTTCGCCTGACTGGTAGGCAGGTTTCGAAAATGTAACAAGACTTTGGTAAGGCCTAACAGCTACTTCAAACAGTAAATATTGAACGGAATGAAAGCCAAAATCTACCCAATGAGTAATATTAAATCATGTTCAAGCATACTTGGCATTGCCATGGATCTAATAATAAAGATGCGTGATATTGATGCTCATAAATAGGGAATTAAGAGAGGTAGCTTTTATAATGAGAAAGAAAGATTTAGTACCATTGATAGAGTCTACGCGATCTACGTTCTGGCACGTAACTTTTGGGTAGCACCCGTTGTGCGCCTCTAAAAAATCACCAAACTTACATAAATACGAAAATATACAGACATCTTTGATTATAAGATTTTTCTTTTTCTGATTTATAAATAGAACTTTACTCTATACCGATGATGTTTGTGATCAAAGAATAAAACACCGTTTCATAAGGCTTGAGCAAAACCTAATAATTACCTAAAGGTTACGCCCCCTAAGCCCAAATCCTTGATCCGCCCTTGACTATGTTGACACAGCATTCGCGCGCGCACACAGGTAACGTCTATTATCTATTTCAAGATTTCCGAAAATGTAACTATAAATTGTACGATAACAATTTGTGAGAGCGAGTTGAATAGCTTTTAAATGTGTTTTTTAAGAAAGTATAAACTGCACGATTGAATTATTTGTCACAACGCTAACTTAAAATGATAAGGCTGTTTACCTACTTTCGCTTTTGAATTTCTGAAAATGCAATCTGGAAATTTCCTGTTTAAATTGCGTCGTTTCAAAGACTGCTAACTATTTCAATGTCAGACTACTAACTGGACAGAAGATATTTATCTGGTATGTGCGTTTTGAATTCTTTGTGTTTATTGTTTTAAAACAACTGCGATGATAATATTATAAGGAACATTTTGGTAAATTGTACAATATGCATGAATATGAATATGTATATTTTTCTATGAAGCGGAAGACAAAACAATCACTTTTGGATCGTTAATACTTTGATATCAAGTTATATTAAGAACAAGTAAAGTTGAATACTTCGTTCGCTTTACATATTAAAAAAACCAGTAAAACCTCAAAATTAAGAACACACTTTTAAATTTAAGTCCGTTTAAAATAATTTTTATCGACACTTTGTTTGTTTTCGCCTGACTGGTAGGTAGGTTTCGAAAAATGTATCTGACGCTTAACAAGACTTTGGTAAGGCCTAACAGCTACTTCAAACAGTAAATATTGAACGGAATGAAAGCCAAAATCTACCCAATAAGTAATATTAAATCATGTTCAACCACACTTGGCGTTGCCATGGATCTTTAAATTTAAGTCCGTTTTTACTGTATTGCTCTTTATGCAACCTCAATAAGACCATCTTAATAAGAAGACCAGTTTTCAAGAGTCACAAAGGTGGTCTAATTATTGAGGTTTTACAGTAGCTTCATTTTCTTGATACAGCTACACGAATCATACTACTGTTTGCTGAACCCTTCCTAATAGTTACATCTAAAGCCTTTGGAAATACATTGGATAAAATACAAGTACAGACTTCCGTGTAGATCCACTGATAGTATTTATAGATTTTTAGATGACTATATAGATAACACAGGAGAGTGTCACGAGTTCTCTCACTTTATCCCTTCTTTATTATATATATACATTGTACTATCATATATTTTATATACATTTACTATAGAAGGGAATTCGGGAGATGTATCATACTATATACACATATAAGGATAAAGGGTTATATACATGTACTACAAAAGGGATTTAAGGAGATATTTAATACTATATATACATATGAAGGGATACAGGGAGATAATCTCATGTGATAGATACGTACAGAAAAAGTCTAATTATAGCTCGTGGATGTTTGTTTTAATTTCCTCGTCTCGTTAGTATTTGAAGGTAGAGGGCATCCCACAATATACAGATAAACAAGGCAGTTAACAATAACACACAATTACATTATACATATCAACGTTGTCAGTTATCTTATAATTGTATAAGGTGTAGAAAGAAAAAGAAGATTATACAGGGTGTAATAGTGGAACAAGAAAATTAGCTTTAAGATTTTAATCGTCTAGCCTGACATATATAACAATAATTGGTTGTTTATTTCTGAAACTTGATCTTCATTTCGATTTTTGAGACATGAGAATTGAGTTATTAATAATACATGGTCGTACATTATTCCACACTGCATTATTTAACGACAAAACAAATGTATGCGTATGTTGATATACAATGTAATATATATTTTTCTACAGTAAAACCTCACTAATACGACCAATCTTAGTACCCTTGAAAAATGGTATTTATATTGAGGTGGTCTAAATATTGAGGTTGAATAAAGAACAATACAGTAAAAACGGACTTGGAAATGGTGTTCTTAATTTCCACGTGGTCTTATTATTGAGGTGGTCTTTACGTTGTGTTTTACTGTATAAATGATACATTTATTTACGATATCACGATAATGCAACTGAAATGCAAATGAAATAATAAAACTGTTTTCACGAGCGTGAATGGTGTTGTTTTGTTAGCAAATAGCGACAGCTGTTGGTGATCCAATAAATCAATGAATACAGTTAACAAAGTGTTATGTTAGATCAGATTATTGATCTTCTTAGAACGTAGAATTAAATGTTTGCAGGTGTAAACTTATGCTCATGATTTGGCATTTATCAAGTGTATTGTGGTTTAAATATCACTTTACCTTACAAATCAGTCGATACCAGATCAATACTGTATAATGGTATTGATATGTACATGGAACATTGCAACTGGGTGTATTGTATATATGTATGTACCCTTCTTTATGATGTTATCTTACAAATATTGAACATGGGTTTTGTACGTTATGACGTTCATAAAACAGGGTTCCCAAGCTTCCTGGAAAACGGGAAAAGTCCTTGATTTTAGCATATCGAGAATTCAGTGCAAGACTACTGCAATTCTTATATAAATACATAGGAGTTACGATACGGAAGCAGACATAAATTTCACTTGCAATACTCTTCGTATCTGCAATATAAGTACCCTTTGCCTTGATGGGATAACAAACTAGTTTATTTAAGTGAATGTTTCATAAAGTATTTGTGAATAGATAGTTCCCACAATCACAATATTTAACCCCCTTGTTCTAAATAGTCGGCAATATTGATAGGCACATTTCCTTAAAGTTTACAGGGAATATATCAAAAACGATGATAAAATAATCACATATATACTATAACTTATTCATAATGTTCATGTGGCCAGTTGGCTCAGTCAGTTGAAAAGAAGTGGTATTTGCTCAATTATCGCATATTTGGAAATAACTCCTATAAGGGCTTATCAGTTCTGCCTATCAAAATGGCTGAATTTAGTTAATGTGACAAATAGTATCATCTGCTACGAATGCAGTACATGTTGACAAAAACCTCTTGTTGCGAATCTGATGTCAAGTTGAAATTCTATACCCAAAGGTGCTTGTATACTAAAAAATAAAAAGGCGACATACACTGGGCTGTCTGACACCAGCACTTACAGTAATATTTGTATACGTTTGCGTTCTGTTTACATCAGCATTTAAGTTTTAAACGATACAATTAATTGCAACTACATATTATAAAAATGTGAAGCATGCTCAGGGATTTCATGCTTACGAGCCATGTAGATACAAACATTATGTTTCATAAAGCGTTAGTCTGTATCTTCAAGGTCACAGTTAATGGCAGCCCACTTCAGGTGCGTTCATCAGTGGCATACTTTGTTTGTTCCATTACGTTCTCATTCAAAGTCATTTGTCAGTACTTTGATTAAGTTATATTTAGTCTAGATTCTACTTTCGATTTGAAAATCTTCCTACAATATGGGTCATTGATAAACTTGTAGATCATTTTTAAGTCAATTAAGTGATGGTGAATGCGTCAAAGATGTTTGCAAAGGTTGATTGTGAAGAAAACTCATACTGAAGCTTTGCATACACATGCACATGTAGAACACCAATCGTGAATCATAAAATGGTAAATGTGTTTACCTTGATCTATTTCCAGGTATGATTTTCTGAAAATGCATTCTGGTTTGTTTTTGTTGAATTACGTCATTAGTGCAATATTTTGCTAGATCTTTCACTATCAGACTATAGAGTGGATGGAATAAATACAACTGGTATGTGCTATTTTGTGCTCTTATTTTATAACAGTTGACGCTAATACTTATACAATGAAATCTCCGAATTTACTCTTAATCATTTGATATAATGTGGAAAATGCATGCAAATGTCCAATGAATGATTTATATACTTTCTTGTCTGTGTTCTTTAAGATTTGAGTGTGAGTATTAGATCTAATATAAAGTGGAGTTCATTTCGTCAGTTATTTTCGTGCTCCATTCTGCTGTGGGTAGGTCAGATGACCATTGTACATTTACTGAGATGCTGCTAAAAACATTTCATTCAAAATGATTATCAATATTGAATAGATGTCAATCAGTTGGTAATAATCGAAATGATAAAATATGTTCCTATCTTGAGTTTACTTAATATGTAGACAGGTTGGCAAATTTTCAAACATTTTATTGATTTGTATAGAAGTTTGTTTCATTGCCTCATAATGTAATGCCTACTGATACAGTGTACCAGATCGATATTGTTTTGTTTATTGATTACATGGTGGAATATTTAGTTCAGAAATAGGTTTGTATGTTAATACGAGCATTCCCTGAAAATGTCTTTACCAGTATTACCGAATCAAATATAGTTACAGCAAATGAGTAGGCCCCTAAGTGGTATCTAGAATGGAATATTAAATAAGTTTGACTTTATATGTTTATTCTTTTTCAGAACACTTCCTCACAATTGTTCAATGGATGAAGCAGTGTTGATTTGTTCGAATTATTCATGGCATTATGAATTGATGTGGTTTACGTTTCCATACATGTATTTGATATCTATTGAGCTTGAAACTCATATGAGCAATTAAGAGCCACCATGACTCTCGTGTTATACACAACAATCACTGCACACAATTCAACGTCATTTGTTGTCCATACTGCAATGAAGTGGTGTGCATACAGTTCTATGGAGGACTCTGCGTGATTGTTTGGCATAAGCAGTTCATCCAGTGGTTTTCCATGTTGGTCATAAATATTGTTGATGACTAAAAACCGGTTGAATGTTGGTCGCATAGAAAATTGCAAGTTGTCATAATTCTGTCCTTTTTTATTTTAGGAAAGTGAAAACTCTTAAAACAGAAACCAGTATTCCAATACACAGAGTGGTGTTGTAGGTATTTGGAAATCTTGTGTGAAATGAAGGATCTGTAATGATGGAGATGGAGACATTGATTTCTTCAATAGTCTGTGGTGGGAAAAAGAAGGATGGTTCTCTATGTGGAGCAGACATTTGGCCAAGTCTGAAATTTTGTACAAACTGTGGTACAAAAGTAGATAAATCACGATTTGAAGAAAAAACAATTATATGCATAAACTGTGGTTCGGCAGTTGGACAGAGATTGTCATTTTGTGGTGAATGTGGATTTAAACAAGGTAACGCGAGTTTTTAGTAAAATTGTAACATGGTTGTAATGGTATTTATATTTGTGTTCCCCCGTCAATGCAGTTCATTTATGTCACAGTAAAGACACAAACACAGACGTTTTATTAAATATATAATTAGTTAAGTAAAGGTTTTAATGGTATTTACCTGTTATCAAAATTGAATTGTTTTAAATCACGTTTTTCAAAGTAAATAAACACATTGCATTATTAATTTTAGAACACATTTATCATTGATATTTGATTTTAGACTGATTGTAAGGCTATAACGTTAATTAATGGCTTATTGTTTTCTTGTGTTTTTTAAAGTGAATACTTTCATGAATATTTCAGACAGTACAGTCCATCAAGAGCTTACAGTCACCAGTAATTCAACAGTTGGTGATAATACAGATGGTAACTTTACTATTGGAGACCAACCCTTAACGGAAGATGATGTGGCTGGCGTTGATAATGGTTCAATTCCAGAACCGGTGGATACTGCTGACTTTGAAAGTAAAATGTACAATGATGATACATTAGCTACATCCAACAACAGAGAAATGATGGAATGTCAAGAAAATATTCAGCTAAAAATAGCTGATCCGTCTGATGTAAAGGAACAAGAGATGACACTCATACAAGAATCTATCTCAGAAAAGGCTGTTAAAACTCCAGCACATTCGGACGGTGACGAAGAAATTGAAACCGTAAATGTAACAAATATAAGTATAAGTATGATGCCAAATGTAGTAGATAACATACTGCCTGCTGAATTAGATGAAAGTCAAATGATACAACAGAAAAAGGAAGAAGAGAATAAAAAGCAAAGCACTGGAGATGCAAATACAAGTGAACTGAATGCAGACACTACTCCAACTGTCAATGACCTTAGAGGTGAGGTGAGTTTGGATTCTCTCAATATTGAAACATACAAGTCAACCATAGGTGATGGACAAGTCCTATAT
This sequence comes from Mactromeris polynyma, assembly GCA_032209605.1. NCBI lineage: Eukaryota > Metazoa > Mollusca > Bivalvia > Venerida > Mactridae > Mactromeris > Mactromeris polynyma. The sequence continues at coordinate 2,326,038 of JASFXZ010000005.1, forward strand.
AGTTGTGAGGAAGACAGCCCTGAACATGCTGATGCCAAAAATGGTGGCACAATACTGCAAGAATATGACAGGAAAACAGAAGAAGAAAAGAACGAGTTAGTTAGTAACCCTATGGTAAAACCAATATTTGAAGACTCCTTAACAGACAAAGAGAGTCCAACAGACCTTTGTAACCGTGCGAGTACTGAAATGCAATCTTCTACGAGTGACAACGAAGATACAAGTACTTACGAAGAAGAAATGTCAACATCAATTCAATATGAAAAGGTGTCTGATGACGAATGTGAATCAGATACAGAAAGTAAATGTGAGCTCTCACAAAGTGACGACGACTTACCCAATAATGAAGGAGCAAAGGCTGTTCCAGGGCAAACAAAATACCAAGGTAAACATAAAAGAAAGCAAAAAGGTAGACACAAAAACAGGAAGGACAAAAAAAGAAGGAAGCAGGCAAAAGAAGCAAGACGTGCTTTTCCAAAGTCAGAAAGCAGTACTGACATAAATGGTAACGTGGCTTCTTCCCAACACGCATTAAGTCAAAATGATGCAGATTCTGAGCGAAATGCAATGGTATTTGGAACTGGTAAAGACTTGAAAAACAAACAAAATAAATCTATAATAAGACTATTTGAGACTCAAGCAGCTGAGTCTCACTCAAGTGCTTCATCTGCCAAACAGTCAGAAGAAACAGACGAAACCAAACAGAAACCCTCTAACACAAATGAGGTAGTATCTTTTATTAGTTCACGTAGAATAGTAAATATGGAACAAATCTGTCTGATTTAGTTGAAGATAAATTGCTTGCAGGTGGTTGTTTTCCTTGTTAATTTATTTATTATATGTTCTTCAGCAATTATAGTAATTTTTTATGTAGCACATTAATTATGACTTTAACATTACATATACAAAATATACTATAAAAGGTAACGAAATAGATAAATTAATAATATATCAATTCGAAATTTTGGAATATCAATACAATTAAAGACATACATACATATATATATAAACAGAGACTGGCAGATCTTTACATTCCAAACCTGTTTGTTTATATTGTCAAAATCTATGTCATTACTGTGCATGCTTGATTGCACAATTTACATATAATTTCAGCTCAACGCATTGCACTCCTTTTATTGTATTTTTAAAAATCTGTCTTCCAAAACGTGCCGCTTAATTCATTCAATTTGGTTTCAAGAATAATTTACCATTTTGTTGCTACTCTATTTTGTACAAGGCATCCATAGGTTGAAGATGAAGAGACTGAGACTGTTCCAATTAACACCTGATGTTGTAATACTAATAATGAACTTCTGTCCATTGTGACAAGTGCAAGCTTGGCAAGATGAAGTTAAAATGTTGACCAAACAGTATAGTTCAATTGAAGGTTTCTAGACTCTAGCATCTGTTCTTAACTGCACCTGCTTGGGCGTTGTATATGAAGTATAATGTTTGTTTAACTTATTGTTTCCAATTTCCTCTCCATTGCTGGACACTATCATATTTACTTATCTATATTTTCAGAGCAATCATCAGGACAACGCATCTGGAAAACAAGAGTCAACTACGTAAGTATTTTAACAACTGTGTTTCATAATGACCACACTGCGTGCAATAGGATATAAACTGATGTTGTATTTTGTTAAAAATCTGTATCCTTCATATGCTATGAAGTAGAAAATACATACATGTACACACGATATTTTACCCGTTCTAAAGTATTATATGAATTTACATCAGGTTGAAAGTCACTGCAAAGCTAACGTAGAATGTTGCATTAAAGGCGTGTTGTAAATCTGTAGGATGTCAACTGGATATACATTGTATTAATGCCTATTTGACAATGATATACGCATTTTATTTTTATATTTTATCTTAACGTTTGTTTTGTTTTATTGTTTCCAGCAAAGAAAGCAGTCCCTCTAAGAAGGTTCGGGTCATCTTTCATGGATTGATAAGCGATGAATTTGACTTTGTCATTGGAAAACATACACTCATTTTACGGATCTGTGATAATTGGGAGGACAAGACTAGAGAGTGTATTGTTAAAAGGTAATATAGAAAACATAGGAAATGCTTACATTCACTAAAGCAACATTGCATTGTTTTCTCCTCTCAGAATGTTATGTGGTTGTTTCACCCCCCCCCCCCCCATTGCATTTCACAATCTCTAAGTTGGATATTGACACGTTTTTAAACCGTAAATAGGTGAATTAAGTCATCAGAACGAAAGTATTTTTGACAGACCCGAGATAAAAAAATCTAATCAATAACAAATGTACAATGACATTAAAGTTTCACTACATCAACATGTATTTGTATTTTCATGTCAGAAATGTGTCATATTCAACAGTTTATGCCTAGAGGTATTTAGCGGCAGCACAATTTCTTAGAAGATATTACATCCAAATACATGCATTATTATTGTATTACCATTGTTTATAGTACCACTACATACATACACATATGACAATGCATGACTAATGAGTCGTTTCACGAATTTCAAGTAGTTGTAGAGTTCTAAATGTAATATTTCAATTCTTAATGCCATTAATATACAAAACATATAGTTTGTTTGTTACAGTGTATCAAGTAAAACATTTTGGGAGGTACTGACCATTTGTTATTTATACATTTTACACAAAATATATTATGTAATAAAAGTCAGATTTAGACTAAAACATCCATATTATTTTATTTAGTACCAAGGGTGACTTACTTGAGTTCAAGTTCTCAATAGAATTGCCAGTATCTATCAGTAGAATGGAGTATAAATACAACATATTCAAACCTGATGGGAAATACGATGTGGAATACTATACAAATTCGTCTTATAGAAAGGGCAACAGAGTGATGTTAAATGTGTGGAAAGAGTCAGGTAAAACTGATTAACATGATATTACCACATGTTTGTAAATCATCGTTAACTTAAACGATATGATCTCTGGAGATACATGGTTGGTAGTAACTCAGAGATGATGCAAACGAGTATATTCAAAAAGCTGAATGTAAGGAAAGTTGGAAACACATGTGAATTTTCAATTAGACCCCAGCATTGTACATAAAACATATATCAAAGTCTCAAATAAGGGTAGTAAAATACAACATTTTTGCAAGGTCAGCATTATCCATATCATTTTCAGGATAATTATCATACTAAGCATTCACATACTAATGCTGAGCCATCAAGTTTCGTGAGAGTCAAAATCGAAGCAAAAAGCATAATTTAATTTCTTATTCTTGTCAACCGGTTGGTTCAACTTTGTTCTCAAGTTATCGTTTATATTATTTGCCTGTCAATGTTCCTGATTGCCTCCGACATGCGTGAATAAATCAGAGAAGTTTCATCACATGTTTCATCACAGTTTCAAATACGACTAGTTGTTATTGTTCGGGTTGTGCTTGACCCTATCAATACGTACTTGCATGTATGTTCAGATGAACATTTAAATTACACATAGAACGCAACAAAGACACATCGGCAGTTTACAGAAATGGTAACAAGATGAAATTTAATATATATTGTAATAAAGTCATGTTTTGTGGAACATGAAAAATCGGTCAATGGCGCCAACGGGATTGTACTTAGTTATGTTGTTTTTCATAGTTGTTTTATCAAAGACACAAAAGAGGAAAGTCTCTCTTTTATTTGTAATTTATAGACGTAAGGTCCAATTTGAAGGTGAATGGGAATAATATGAGTATAGTCGTTATATGAAACCAAAGTACCTTTGTTCAAGAATACTTTGTGGTCACCGTGCCATGTGCCATGGTGTGGCGTTGCTCACGATGATGCTCGTTGACTTTTACCGTGGACTTACTATGTATGTTTGTTATATACAGATGAATGGCACCAGTATGACGGAGTCATAAGGAAACAAGCAGGAGTGTTTGAAAGAATCGCAAACTTTGTTATTGTGCCAGACTTGATAAATCAAGCAAAGCTCTGTGCAGATCATTTCGGTTCACGTATCATTCAGGGAGAAGACAATCTACCTTGTTACGATAATGTGCTTGAACAGCTAAATGTCTTGTTTTCATGTCTGCGAAAGATATATTTCCATGATGCCCGAAGTTGGGGATCAAAAGATGAGTCTGCTTTTGTTAGAGAAGTACGCCCTTCTAAATTGTATTTAGTTTTTTATTAGAATTACATTACTTGTTAACATGATATCAATGATGACTTACCTTACCTTTTCAGTAAACTCTTCCATGTTGCTTTGTTGTATGAGTACTGTATTACAAAATACATGCTGTGTTTTATATGAAATTATGTAGTATCGATAATGTTGGTCTAAATCAATGAACGCACTATTTATAAAGATCTACACTTCTTCTCCTTGTTTCATATCATGTTATCTATCTAATATTAGTAGTGATGATTCTCAGAATAGAAAATGACATATAAGTGCATATGAACATTAACAATTGTTTTGGGGGCAATCATTAGTTATGATTTTGTTGCAGTTAGTACATATTATTTGTGAATTATATTTAGGTCGGATTTTCTGTGCTCAGATCATTGATAAACACAATTGAAAAGCCTGACATGAATGATCGAGCAGTTTGGAGTGATATTCATGAACAGAAAGTTAAAGCTGCCATCTCTGTCATACTGTTTGTTCATAAAGCTGGTGAACTTGACATTTACAAAACAGATGTTTGGAATCCCATTTGTGAGGTCCTACTGTTTAGACCAACTGCCACGGAAAGAATATGTCGGGAGCTTCAAGTTGTTGAAAATTACTTCAAACGAAAAAAGTAAGTCATCCCAAAGTTACTAAAAGATTTTAATTTGTTTATGCATTTAAAATTAATGATCAGATGATGTAATGTTGATATAATTTGACTTTACATACTATGTATGTATAACATGATACTATCTGACCCTTTCTGCTGTGGCGACTATTACTGAAAACCATACGGAGCTCATTGAAATGCCCAGCTAAGCTTTTACAATTTCTTCATATTATTGTTCATATAATGTGTTTGTACACGTTAGACATTACTTATGTTATGGTAATTATATGGTTAAGTTAGATATTAGCATATCATCCATTTCGTTTAAGCCACCAGTTACACAGCTGTAGACAGTTGTATTACCTCAATTCCCTTGTTATTGTGATGTGAAGCCCTGTGATGTCCATATTCGTGTTTTTAGTACGATAATGTGGTGTTGTTCACTTTCCTTGTCCTGATTCCTTTGGTCTTGTTTTTGTATATCGTCATCTGTAACCTTCACCATCAGTGTTATCTTGTTTCTGAGTCCCTCCTTGTATGTTGCTCTTACCCTTTTAGCTGAACTAAGCACTCAGTGCTTGGGGCAAGCTTTTAGGATCGTTGGATATCCATTGTAAAGGAGTCTGTCAGCCATCTACAATTTGTTTCTGAATACTTTAGAGTTCACAATTTTGGCCAAATCCTGATGAATTTGCTCAGTATATTTTCTTCATTTAAATCTTCGTCGAGTTCGATACTAGGTCTTTTTGGGGTAAAAAAGAGAGTAGGTCAGAAGGTCAAATCATGGAAAAAATCCTTGTGGACAATCTAAAGGCTATACTTTCTATCTGAACTATACGAAACTTGATCAGCTTGTTTGTCTTAACAATAATGAATTAGACCTTTCTTGAGCATATCAAGTGGATTACGGGATAAATATTATATAAGCGTTTTAGGTCTTACCGTTCAAAAGTTTCAATTTGATATAGTTTAAAGTAGACAGGTTAAATTATTATTTATCTCGGATCTTCCATTTAATTTAGGCATGGAATAGTTTCATAATTGCCTTATTGGTCAATGGACAATGACACAATGGTCCAGTACTTGTCTTTATGTACATTTATTTACGGGTTTAATTAAAGTCTGTTGAACATGTAAAAACTATTTGTTTCAGGCATGCTAGTAATTTGTTGAATATATTCATTTATAAGCAGAATTTTATTAATTGATTGTCTTTATTTATTGATTTTATGAAAATGTTTTCTAGAACTAGTTCAAACCTTAACAATTTAAAAAAATGCGAATTTTTTTTCCGATTTGTGTCATTCATCTTTTTTTCTTGATATTTATTGTTAATGTTTATTTACTGTTTGAAAGAATATATAAATATACCAAAATGACTTGTTAGAAATGGTGTTCTGTAAATGACATTGTTTATACATGTATTTGCTACATGGAATATTATTATTTTACTTTTCTGATAACTTTGATTCTAATATAACATTGATGTTATCAGATTTGACCATAAATTCATTTTCAGGAAACAAGTGCTTGAAGCCTTCCAATCTTTAGCTTGTTCAATGGCTAAATCTACAACAGATCCATCATGGCTGTTTTTGATGCCATGGATACACTTCTTGTCTGAATGGTGCAGTCCATTCGAAGATCCACCATGTAATGTTTGTCACGATTCCAAGGAACCTGTGTGGTGGGGATTGAACGGGGTTTTAAAACATGCTGTTTCATGTTTCAAGACAAAGACAGGAAGTTGGACTGTGTAAGTTTGTCTATGATACTGGTTTTGTACAGTGAGTTTAAAGTGGCAATTTGTCCTTATAGTCATAATTTTAGTACAAGGTCAGTCGTATTGCATTAAATTTAGTACTAAATGGCTATAAGCTAGGCAGCTCCAGTCCTCAACTATAGACTATAATTAACATGGTTAAGATACGTTTGTACATGTGTTCTAACTAGCCAACATTTCTTAAGTATATCCTGCCTAAATTTACTTGGTATTGTCAGACATGATTAGGTATTTATCCGTGCACTACATTATATACATGTATGTAAAATTACTGAACTTTTCTAACAAATGGCATTTTAAGACTAATGACTGCAGGTACTGTAGCTTACCTTTCTTATTTATGTTCTGCCAAATATCACTTGATATTGTTTTGGTTTATTATTAGTTATGTTTTTGTTTCTGTCACTTACATTGTTTAAGTGTATGTGTAATTATTAAACAATATCAAAGATATGTGTAAGACTAATGGCTGTATGGTTTTATTTTACATTTTGCTGATGCTCTGTATTCTCTGAAATGCTTTATTTTCAGTCCTATGGACGAAATTTTGAAACGTTTAGAGCCTTTGTTTAAAGCTGATTATTTGCTTCCAAGAACATTCCTGGCGGCTGTACCACTGCAAAACATATCCATGGTCAATAAACACGGAACTATTCCAGCAGAAGTATACTTGGCAAATGTTATTTACTTTTTAAAAACGAACAAACATGACAAAGTAAGTTACTTCAGTTGTTTCAAGAATCTGATAATTGAACCTAGCCTGGCCCTTCATGTCAATTGTTATATATGTAGATGAATTCTTTATATATCTGTGTGAGGCTTTTAAATTGAACAGGGACTTGCAACTTGGGAACCACACTCTACTGATTTTGAAGATAAACATCTTAATTTCTTGTTATGGGGTATTTTTGTTCATTCCCGACTATCTGAAATAGAGGGACAAACTGATAACTGAAATAAGTCAAAATTAGAGAAGCAGTCAAAAATCATCAATAAAACGTTTTCTGGGTTATGTAAGTGCTATCATCAATGGAATTAAGCAGTTGACACTTTGATCAAAATAATGTGAAGTCCACCATACCCGCATGTACGACTAGTTTGACATAAACATATGCAATTTTCAAAGCATCATTTTTTTATTGATTGCGCACAAATACCATTGACAAGGGGAGGCAGCTTTGAACTATGCACGCATTTATGAAACTAGTAATACATGTGGGACCACATGCCATATCTACATCACTCCGCTTACAATGAAAAAAACCCCAAACTACTCAACAAAACAAGGTGTTTCTCGTCCATATGGACACTTCAGGCGCACTTGTTGATGATGCACGTTACCACCCTTGATTGGGTCAATAAGTCATAGCGCTTCCACTGTCAAACCGAGGGAGCTATCTGTACCACATTAACCTCCTTTGGTATGTGGAGATAGGGATCGAACCAGAACCCTTTCCCACATGAGTTGGATGCTGTACCACTGAGTATATAGCCCTGTTGGAATATAGTGAATAATCTTCTTATATGAAACCATATTTATGTTAGAAATTGAAACGCTTGTACAGTCTGTGTTTATTTGAATTGTTTTTGTATATTTTAATACATTTATTTTTGTAGAAAGTGCAGGATTACCTACAAACAGTGACCAGCAATTTGCAGAAAGATAGGTAACAAATTTCAGATTATTTTTAATGTTTCTAAATTGCATGATATTGGCAATTTTTAATAAATAGTAATACCTTTTGTGACTGTAGAGATAGATGAAATGCATTTTGCGATTAGTTTCTGAGATATTCAATTCCCATAATGACTATTCCATCAAGTGTGTATTTATTTCATTTCAGAACTAGTTATACTGAAGAGCAAAGAAAGTTGCAGTGTTTGATATCTGAACAGCTAGTTAATGAATGTATAAAAACTGACCAAGAGGCATTATTTGTCTGTGGCTTCCGCACATTACTCCACTGTTTATCACAGTATGATGCAAACAGTGCAGACTCTGCTGATGACCATAGACAGTTTGTAATGGATATACTACAGCCACTAGCTGACAAAGCTGTTTGTTGGATACAGCAATGGAAGCCTTTCCCCGCCATAGTTCATCAGAGTCATTTTCAGGTATATACAGGTTGTGATGTCCACTGAAATGTATTATAATAATCGAACTGCAGATTAAATAGATTCTACTGTTCAACATAGCTAAATAGAATTTAGCTATGCTTTGAATAATTATGATTTCTTGCCTATTGGAAAGTCTGCTGAAAAATGACCACCAATCAAAGTGAGTGTCACAAAACTGCAATTACCTGTTTATTTTCTGATTACATATTAGCTTTGATAATTAATTAACTAACATGTTTTCAGGTATGGAACTCTATATTCATAGAGCCAGATGGACACTCAAAATATGTCATGACTTCATGGAACTCCCGCATTTCTAGCGCTCTTGCTGACACTTTACAAAGGGTTAGTTTTTTCCCTTAGTACAGCGATTAAATTTATTTTAGTCTAAATGCATCAATATGGTCCCCAAACATTTAATATACAGTTGACACTGATTAACTCAAACGATGTTAGATTGAAGAACATCATTTGAGACAACCGAATTTCGACATTACCAAAGGAGGGAAATTTGACATAATACATATTCAACTACATGTTTGCATAATGATTTTAATAAATTTGCATAGCCTTATAAATTCACGTTGTGTCTTGCCTTCATTAATTGTTCAAATTTAAAGGTATTTGGTCGATTACTGTAATAATACATGTTAATTGTCAGTAGTGGGTGCAAATCTTTCACTCAGTGACAAAGTGACATAATTGTTCAACTTTTGATAGGAAGTGTTTTTCTGGAGTTCATAAACACTTCACCATAACGAAATATTAAGCTCACGAACTTCAACTGATCTAATTGTTTCTATACAAAGTGCGTATAATGAAAATTGGGATTTTATTTTTATGTAGATGTAATACAAGCAAAACGAAAATAATGGGTCCTTACTGTATTTAGAAACGCTTTACACACTTTTCTTCTAGTATTATCAGGAAAATAAACGCTGGGTTACTGAAACCATGCAGATATGTTTTGAGACATATGATAGCTATTGTAGTTGCATGCAAGAATGTTTGAGTACCACAGCTTTTCAGGTAATTGTTTATTTCTGTGCTGTTTTGTCCAGTTTATTTTCGATTGTTTCCATTGATGAGATGAAATTGTCCATAATCGATAATCAAGATTATACTCGGCAAAATGGTGCCTGCTCTATAACTTTTGAACCGTTTGGAAGGATTATAAATGACTTGTCACAATTGTTCAACAATATTGAGATGATGTGCACAACACAGGTTTATAGAGGCTCAGTTTAGGGTCATGATCATACTTAGAGGTCAAAAGATCAAATGACTATATTTTGTGTAGGCTCTTGAACCCAATTTAGGATTTTGAAATTATTTGGCACAAACGTTCATGCTATTGAGACGTTGTGCAGAGTGTATGTTTTAACGTGCTTGTTTCAATGTCAAGCTCGTACAGGTTATAGGTCATATGACTATATTTCTTGTTTGCCCAATATAAAATTACATTATTTCATTTGACAATTTAATTCGAACATCTTCTATCGGTAGTTTCACTGACAGTTCCAAGGCTTTAAATCGCTTTATGGTTATTATTTATATTTATTTTTTAGATGTTTGTTACGTTCCCCTTCCCCTTGTGCAGTTCTTTCACTTGATAAAATATCCATGTCCTCCCCCCCGCCTTTCGTTTTATAATTGCTAACTTTCTTGACTTGTTCCGTGATGTATTCCATCTATTTTATAATTTTCGTCCTAACCCCCCCCCCCCCCCTAAATTTTTATCCGTTGCCTGCACCCTTATTCCCATACAAGTTACCCTTGCACCTACACAGTGCCTTTTTGTAGACTGCTGTTTTCGTGGGGATCTGTTATATGAAGCATTGTCTTGTGCATATGGCGTTCCCTGGAACAATTCATATCTCTTACAATTACTGGCAAACTGCCATGGTGGAAACACATATTTTTAATTCCAACACAACCATCTTGTTTTATAAATGGCACTACCTTAGACTTGTATTAACTGATGTCTGATTACAGGTGTTGGATAGAGGTGCTGATGTGAGCTATGACAAGTTCAGTGATGACGCGCTTAACAAGATCAAACACTTGCTGTCTGATCTGCTTATCAAAGAATGGACACAAAATGAGCACACATTCAAAAGTGAATCTGAAATGATACATCATTTTCTTCAGTGGCCAATATTCATGCTGTTCTTGAAGACATACAGTAAGTATTTGCACTTAATAAATACAGTATTTGGATGAAATGGACCAAGTATTTGTTGAAGATAAAATTTTGGAATATCCTGTACTGACAAATGGCACACTAAAAGCAGCTTTGGTGTCCTTTTAGTGTAAAATTGTCCAAGTGTTGCATTTGATTATGCATTCATTAGATTAACTTTGTATCTATTCTTCAAGTCAGCATTTTTGTATGAAAACGTAGATTGTTGGGTTTAAATGTATTGTTTGGTGGTTTATATAAAGATAAGATAGTACCAGTTTGGACAATGTATGTGAGTGTAGGACATTTGCATTACAGTGGGTAAGTTTAGAGTACCGACAGTTTCAAGAATTTAAGGCCACTGTGGTTATTCTTACCCACTCACAATTTCCTATTTTAGCTATGGTGATCTAGTTGGAGAGGCCTTGTTTCGTGAATGCACCATTCCCAGTGCTACTTTGTCTGTCTTTACCTATATGTTTTGCTAACAACTAAATGCATTATATTACAAATTCGTCATTACTTACATTTGCAGAGAGAGAGGATTTTATGACAACAGATAGTTCTGTTAAAATAACGCAGGTAGTTTCTGTCGTTCAGATGTTTACATCTTCCTTACTTTCTGGTGAAATAACTGTGGGGCAATTAACGAGTATACAACAGACACATAACAGTTTTCCAGAAGCAGCAGCTCTGGTTCCACTTGATGACACTTGCACAACAGAGTACATCACGAAAGCTATAGCAGTAAGACAAAAGGAAGCAGATGAATTTCATGCACAATTAGACCTTGTGAAAGTGCTAATGAACCTGTGTGAATACCTTGAAAGTGGTATGTAATACTGAATTTAAAGTCGGATCTGAAGTAGTTAATGAATAATTTATGAGTGAATTATTTGTGAAATTATTTGTCTGAAAGAATGATTATTTTGGTGTCACCTTCATTTGCCTGTTAACTTTTATAACTTTATTACATGTATCACTAGATGTCTATCTTTAATTTTTGGAAAAAAAATGAAACATTTTTTCATGTAATTCTCTCTCCAAATCTTTTCGGAGCAATGGATTTTACATTTATGTAGTACTATTCACTTGTCAAAACTGCAACATTATGATACTACTCGCATATATCATCTTACATATTTGTGAACGCAATCTCTGATTGCCAAGGCATAATCCCCTCGTCGTCGCAGTGGAGGATTCATTGCCAGACCCTCTCTGCCGCATCAATCCATCAAATCAGATGGTCAAAATTTGCCTTTATTTGATCTTTAATTTTACAAAAATGACCATAAAACCTTTAAATTGCAATCTTTATAAAACGTTCGGTTTCATTGATGTCTGCTAGGAGGCCTGTATTATACATATTTTTAAGTTCATACTTTTTTTGTATGCAGTTGAACGAACATTAGTGGATGAAGTCTTAGAAAATGCACACGATATTAGCGTTCTTCGTGTATGTGACATTTGCTTAAAGGCAAATATTACTGATGTCAAGGATTGTAACAAGTTTCAACCAACAGTCAGTGTTTTCCAACTATCTGACGCTGTATTTGATATGTTGCCGAATCTTTCTGTTTGGTATGAGAGTACAATATTCATGAATATGTGGGAGAAGCAGTGTCGATCGCAAACCAACGAGTGTTTCACCTTTGATGATGTAGAAGAAAAGGTGTGGCGTCACGTAAATGATCGGTATGTCTCCATGTATGATATTTTTTCCAATCATATAATTGAATGCTATGGGTACAGTTTCAATATTAATATATTTTGCTACTGGTCTGTTGAAAATTCAAATGGGAAGTAATAATATTGTTTCAAGTGATATAACTTAGGTTTAAAAAACAAATATAAGCTTGAATATTCTTTTTCAGTACTGAAAAGGTTGTAATGTACAATAAAAATAACAATACTAATTGATTTCCTGGAAAATTGATCTAAGTTGCGAGATGGTCTGATTATCCAGTTACAATATGAATGAACTGTTCCTTGAAAACACGGTCTTCTTAATGACCTAGTTTTTGTCGGACACGTTTGCAGTGAGCTCGTCATAGTCGCCAGAATTGCGTGCGAAAGGCGGTTCGGTGTGAGTGGGTGTGTCAGTCCAGATTTGTTTTGTCCGGACCAATAACAAAAACTCAAAGGTTAATATCAAACTAAGATGTAAAATGGCAAAAATGGTCTACAACATCTTTTACTGTCATTACACTGCCAGTAATTTTCCATTATCTTGGCACAATTGTTGACAATGATGATCACACACAAGACCTGTGTCTGTAGCTCAAATGTCAAGGTCACAACTTAGAGGTCAAACATAAAAAACGGATCAAAAGCATCTTGTTCGAAATATCACTCTGTCATTTATTGGGGAAGTATTTAAATTACAAATGTTCACGATGATGAGATGGTGTGTCGCATGCAGGACCCGTATCCGGAGCTCTAAATGGCAAGATCGCACTTAGAGATGGGTATTATAGTGTGCGCTATATATCATTACATAACCATATTCTCTTCATCTCTTGACATTTATCAGACTTGTATTTTCAAAGTGGTAATACAGTGAGGTTTTGCTGTACTTGTAGTTTGGAAAGTCTGTCAGATGATATACGTAGTGGATCAATTCAATTCAGTGAATTTGAAAAACGTTTTGAACGGCAGTATGATGACAACCATGAACATCTGAAGAAGGAGATGGATATATTAGGTGTGTCACAGGAGATAACCGCGTTACGTGTTGGGCAATTAAAACAGTATAGACAATTGGAAAACTGTGTGCATGGGGCACAGACAATTAACCGATTTGCTGGTCAATATGAATTAACTGGAGACTTCAAAAAGATTCAAGCAATAGCAAAAGTAAGTAGCAATGTTACTCCAGTGTAAAGTATATACAGTCGGACCTCGTTTATCTGACATCTTTTATCCGAAGACTTGGAATAATCCGAAAAAATATCAGACCCCAATGTATCTTAGACTCGTCGAATTGAAATGGGTTATTCGAAATCGTGTATTATTCGGATTTTAATTTCGGACCAGATAAATTCGTATCAACGAGGTCTGACTGTACTCAGTTTTGTTAGGTTTGCAATGCGATTTAGTTGTAGAACTCTTAGTTGGTGTTATACCTGCATGGTTAGCTCAGTCGGTAGAGCACTGAACTGGCAATCAAGATGTCATGGGTTTGAACCATTGGCAAGGGATATTTTCTTCCATGACAATTTTACCGAAGTAATGCATCTAAAGTCCACCTCCGAACTCTGAATTGTCAGCTGCTTGTGGAGGAGCACATTAGTACTGGTTGGTAACCCTGCATGGTTATGTCAGCTGTCCATATATACTGAAATACCGTTCAGAAATTACATAATAGTCAAAACAATAAACAAACAATATGCCCCGATGATTTATTTTGTTAAGTTGTTTCACCTTGGCTGTCAATAATACGTAGGATACATTTGTGCAGTATTTATGTCATGTTTTTATTATATTTGTATGATGTAACAGACACCTATCTTATTATTATTTGTGCAGCACGTGGAGCATGATCGTGAAATGCGTTATTTTGATCCGAGCATTATGAAAACTTGTCAAATTCTGAAAGACATTTCCAAGGACAAGGAGGAATGTCTTGCAACATTCTTGAAATGTCAACCACTTATTAAATGGCTGAAAACAACCATGACAAGTATGTACACATAACGGCAGGTTTGTAAGTGATATGTCATCAGCAAGGCTTTTAATATGAAAACTTGACACTGTATTGAATATTCGTGCGTAATTTAAGAGTCATTATTTAAGAGCCTGTATACATGGTCGACAGCATAGAAGTTATGATTAAAGTAAACTATGATTACGTTTATATGATTAATGTACGTTATGATGTATGTACATTATCTGGCTACATTTAGCATTTGATCAAATAAACTAGAATAAATCGGTTTCAATACTTCATTCCAACCCTACTTTTTGGTCTTTGTATTTTTTTATATTGTGTATGAAATCATTATACTATGTATTAAAAGAGAGATTTAGTTGTTAAGAGAACGCCACATACACAAGACAATGCCTTAGGACATTTTTTATGAGAAAATCAACAATACAATGGTAACACAATTATTTAATGCAAAACAATATTGATCTTAATTATTCTTTAGTGAGTAGTGCATTTTAGAATGTATTTATGTTTGTTTTCAGTGGGACTGAAAGAATTGAAAGTATTTGTTGATCTTGCCTTCATTGCTGTTGGAGAAGTACAGATACTAATTGATCAAGTGCAATGTTTCCATGCATCAGTAACTGGCTATGCTCCATTGATATTTGACCTCAAGCCAGAATCCGGTTACGAACAACTACTTGAACTTTGTCAAAATGTTTGGAATGCACTTCAAGCAAACCCCAAACTTTCACTACAACTGGTATAGTTTATTTTAAATGTTCTGTTTGCTTTGGTCATACTGTAGCCTGTCTACTCTATTGTAATTATTACTCCCTACCCCCTTCACAAAATGAAGATTAAAGGGGTATTATCACTTGGCAACTTTGACATTTCTTAAAAATGCAAATAAGACAAATACTAGGTAATATCAAGTTTTTTTAAATGATAAATCTTGTGTTTCGTACCATATGCTTCTGGAATATCAATGGTAAATTTCAGTAGTAATTCAGGTAGTTATGGACACTTCGGACCATGGATATTATAGACCAGACACTTTGGACCATATTTAGCGACGTGTCCCTATAGATGGTTCGAAGTGTCCCTACAGATGGTCCGAAGTGTCCCTATAGATGGTCCGAAGTGTCCCTTTAGGTGGTCCCATGTGTCCCTACAGATGGTTCGAAGTGTCCCTATAGATGGTCCGAAGTGTCCCTATAGATGGTCCGAAGTGTCCCTATAGATGGTCCGAAGTGTCCCTAAAGATGGTCCGAAGTATCCAAAAATATGACCAGAAGTGTAAAAATAATTTACAATGTACAAAGTTACTCTGAAATAGAGTTATATGAAACATAAAAATCTAGTACACAAAATATGTATACACATGATAAGAGACTAGAAACCTCATACAATGAAATTCTGTTCTTGTTCCGTGTATTGAAATATACTTAGGTTACAACTACATATAACGGATATAACAAGAATTTATTTACAAGTATTTATTAAAATATGAATGTTGAAACAAATTGTAAACTAAAATTGTAAATCATGGTACGAAGTGTCCCTATAGATGGTCCAAAGTGCCCTATAGATGGTACGAAGTGTCCCTAAATATGGTCCGAATGTCAGCCTTCCGAACGAATATTCGAACAGTAAACGTTCATCAATTAAAAACGGAATGAACTATGTGTTTATCATGGACACATATAAAGTTGAAATGAAAACAAATAGAAATATCTATATATCTGTCATTATATTCCGATTGGATTAAATTTATCAACCGTTTGTGTTACCGAACTGTATGAAGGATGCAAGTAATTGGAGTAAAAGCATTTCTAGATGATGATATAGACTTGTGTTGAGTTAAATGCGCTGACAGCTACATTTCAGTATTTTAGTAACAAAACGTTTTACATTTTAATGAAAATGTTATACTTTATGATTACCATGTGTCTGTTTTGAATTGATTTGTAAAAGTAAAGTCTCTGTGAATTCTTGAAATATTACTGGGCCCGAGTGTAATCACCAGAGTGTTATATTTGTTTTGCCCATAACTATACAACATATCATTCTATTCGATGATGACCATCACTGAAATTCAATACACTTGACAATGTGTTCATTTGTTGTTCGAATATTTATTGTCATAGTGGGAATACATGTTGAGGTAGCAAGCACTAAATTATAATGAAAGTTCCAAGTGGTTTGTTTTCACGTTTAACAATTGTCCTGTCATGCTTTGTTTACCTTTTCTCTTTCCCCTACTAGTTAAATATCTTTGCAATATGCACTGTACTCTTTCTTACAAATACCCTAACCTCATGAGATTGGGTTATGACATCTTAAACATCTATTGATAACGACATTGTATTCTAATACCTGTCTTAGAAAAATAATATCTTGGTTGTTATTCATATCTTGCCCTTAGTATATAATGAAATGACAATGATGTATCGGTAGAAATATAATTTATTACTGCATTTTTACAGGAAATTACCCACCAAAAACTTAAATGGTTAACAGAAATTCAGAAGTCCCTTGGTTCAGTTGAATTGACTTCCCTTATGCAAGCAGATGCCATAAATTCTGCTGGCATTTATAAAGTTGGCATACATGCTTGCCATTCAGATCCTCTTCATATGGCACAGGTAATTATGTTATTATTATTCACACAAGCAATTGTATTTTGTTGTGTCTGTCAACATTCCTTTAGTAACAGTTTATCTGCAAATTGGTCATCAATTGATATTATTATATTTGAATGTTGAATTACATGAATATGAGATAGAAATTCCTTATCTAAATAAGACATTACATACTAATTTTAATGGATCTGTATTTAAAACTGAAGAACAATCGTAGCTTGATTGCCCTGGCATAGGTTTCCATAGAGAAAAAATGGTATATATTGCATTAATTTCAGTTTCTTAGAAATGGTTAGTCCCAATTTTATTGTAACATGCAGATGTGTGTCCGCTTTTTGTGCTCTTGTTTGTAAATAGTTTCACTCCTTTGTTTAGCTTGGTGTACAGAGTATTGTACGACTCACTGTTCCGAAAGTCCAGGAAAACACTCACAATAAAGACTATACCGTTACACAACTGCAAGATTTACAAAGTCGTTTGATGTTAGTTGCTGGAAAGTCTGGTAAACAGCAAGATGAGACAGGAAATAATGTTGTCGAAAGATTCACAATGGTATAAAGATAAAGGGAAAACTGACCATGTATTTTTGTACCGTGTAATTTTGTTTAACAACTATATGATTACTGACAGTTACAAACCATTGTCTTAAAATTTGTATGTGATAGAAAACTTCTATTACAGCTATGCAAAAATCAAAAATAAAATTCCATAAAAATGGATGACTCCTAATTCGCCTATCATGAAAAACATCAATAACAAACAAAATGATTAAATGAGATTTATTTGAACCATGGAGTTTGGAGCTCAAAAAACCCATCTTTTTCACTGTTATTTCAGATATTTGACAGTATTACAAGATTAGCCAAAGTATATTTACAACTCTGTTTGTCTGGTTGTGTGTTCTTCAATGATTTTACTGCAACGTTTTTCTGTAATCCCACCCGTGCAGTTTTAGAATTCGGACATAACGAAACTGCACCGCAATTGAAGGTACGTTTTTTCAAAATAAAATCAGGAATATTTTACTATAGTAAAAAATGCAATGAAATTGTCATGCATGGTACATTATCTGTTTTCTGATCATTTTGGGTAACTGATAAGGAAGTGTGAGTTCGTTGTAACCTAGCATACACATTGCGGAGTGGCTATGGTGCATGAATTGACTTGAAGTAATTGTATGTCCCATGAAAGGTGAATAGGTTTTGAAACGAGTTAACTTTAATTACACTCTTTAATGTCCAGATGTATACTACTGTCTTACAATAGTACCCAAAGCAAGCTCAAATTCACGAATGCATCTCAGCTTAGTTATGTTTACTCTTACAAGGACTACTTTTTGTGTTATTATAATATGAAATAATGCAACTTATTGCTTTAAACGTCATGGATTGTGTCTGTAAACTTGTGATGAAATGATAAATCTAATAATCACTACTAACAGTTTCAGGTCGGGGACGATTGATGTTAGTTAAAGACCTTTACTCGGTGTCACTACCGTTGGTTCCAGTGTTGCGATATTTGGGCTATTATGCTCCATGTACTTAAATTTGAATACTCTAAACTTAAATTACTTGCTAAACGTACTGTTCCTTAATATTTTCAGTATATTTCTCTATGTTTGTTAGATTTACAAGGTATGAAAAATAATAAATTGATAGGATCAAACTCATATGGCACAGTGTGCATGTATGTGATATTCAAATCAGCGGAAAAAACTAAATGCAGACGTACGCTACTTATTTACATTTAAAACAAATTTAGTAATTATAAAATATCCAGAGTAACGCTCGATATTAGTGAATTGTTCTATAAATCTAATAAGGAAGACAATTATTAAATAATAATGGATTTGTGAACAATTATAGAAATAATTAATTTGTGAATGGGGCTACTTATTCTGCTCCTTAATTCAATAACCTAACTACTTCCGCGTCATTGCTGTTTATATAAGCGAGGTAAAGTCTGCATGTGTGCTTCTACCTTATTTTGTCGGGTATGTGGTAAATAGAATACATGTATTAAATTTGTTTTATTTAGCATTCAATTTATTGAATTTGTTGAATAAAAATAATATGAGGCTTGCTTCTTATCGTGTTATACAACTCGTTCAATAAATTCAATAATACGATACTCATTTAACGTCCTATATGAAAACACTTCAACTTGTAGCCCGATTTTAACACTACTTCACTAAAACTATTATCAGTCTCGGCATCACCTAGCTTCCATTTAAATATTATATAAATGTACTTGTTACAGGCCAGATTATTAGACGAAGAAGATATACAAGATTTGATACCAGAGCTGGCTTCATTTCTGGACAAATGCTTGAAAGGATGGCTGCATAATATCAAAGAGAAAAGACAGTCTTACCCTCACCTAAATTACTTCACTGTTGATCAGTTGGTCATTTTACAAACAGAGTTGGTCAAACTTGGACCTGAAGAGGAACCGTCCTGTCGTATATATCCTTTGCTTTCAGCTGTCAAACTGGATTGTACACGAGGTAGGTATATTTGTCTGATGTTTTTGTTTCTTTCTGCAAACATTCAAAATGGTAAGCTGTTATTAAATCGAACTTTTTGTTTTATTTATTTCTGTGATTCGGTATCATTTATCAATTTATTTGCTACACATTGTGTCTTCTTACATTTTGTATAGCTGATTTGGTGCAAGCCATCAAGGCAGCAAGAGAAGAGATAGAACCTGAAGCCTTCGATGATGAACAAGATAATGAAGACCTGGCTCCCAATGCAGATGAGACTGATGTAGAAGAGGACAATCAAAAACAAACATTTATAACAGAATTAGTTGAGGCCGGATTTGAACATACTTTGGCTGTACAAGCCTGTCAGTATGTTGATCCAAGTGATGTTGATGAAGGTACATTGTACTCATTGCTGCATGCTCCAATTAATATTATTAACCAGGTTTTCCAAAGGAAAACATTGCATATCAGATTGGCAAGCGATTTGTGTAGTGAATTTCTCCACAAGAATGTAAGAGTGGTGACAGTTTACAGGATTGTTTATCAGCATTTGAAAGAAATTGTTCCAGGGAATGCCATGTTCACAAGTTGTGCACCTGGGGTTTGTTTGTTTTTGCTGGTATAGGAACACCTGGTATTCGTGGAGTCTCCACATTTCATGTTATGTATCTTTGAGTATATCTCCTCCATGTTCAATATGAGATGAGGATATAGGTATACTTTTGCCATGATACATGTAACTATTAACAGCATAAACAAGTTATATTTCTATATTGGTATACTCTTACAAAACCTGGTTAAATAGGTATAAAATAAAAGCACTGTCCGAGTGTGGCCATAATAAGATTGGAATGAAATGCTATACCAGCACATTAAGTACACAATCAATACACATATTAAATATGTTTGTGACATCATCTGATACTTGTGATAAAGATGAAGAATAATAGACTGACACCTGTATTAGTCTTAATTGTTCTCATGTTTCTTTAAATACTGCTGTATAAGGGG
Organism: Mactromeris polynyma; assembly: GCA_032209605.1. NCBI lineage: Eukaryota > Metazoa > Mollusca > Bivalvia > Venerida > Mactridae > Mactromeris > Mactromeris polynyma. The sequence continues at coordinate 2,346,657 of JASFXZ010000005.1, forward strand.
TAAAATTCTTGCCATGAAAAAAGTTTGGGAATTTTGCACATTTATCTCAGAGAAATCCGTTAAACATTTAAACTCGTTAAATTGCGAACTCGGAATTGTGTCAGTTATCACTTATACTGTAAGAAGTCTCTAATTTCTGTTTATTATTGTGATGATGGTTTTAGGCATTGTATGGTGTATGAACTACGGTAAATCTGACAATGAAGATACGAGCGCTGATGACGATGAGACTGAACGGAAACCAGTAGTTGATAAATGGAGTCAGTCTACCACTGACATTCAGTCTTTGATCAACACAAGCTTATTGGATGTAAACAAGCGAAAGTATGAACATATTGATTTGATTGATCGAGATGTTATTATTCCTTGTATATTATTTTCAGTATATTATTAACTATCTTGATTGCTGCTTTAAATTTGTATTTTTGATCAAACAATGGTGCCTCTTTTGCATACTAAGCCATTAATATACAATTCCTTAAATCGTGGAACAATGAACAGCAAATGTCTACAATGCATAATAATTTAAAAATCATTTTACACCATGGATATAGAACTTAATATGATTCATCAGAAATATTCTCTTGCACTAAAGTAGCTTTGCAATTTGCGTTCATGTTTTACTAAGATGAGACATTTCTATCTTGATTCTTTAAATTGTTGTTTGTCAAATGTTGTTGTATGCATCAACAAGCTTTAAATTTATTCAGGAAACAGGCTAAGGACAATGGAATAGCTTCACTGATGAAAGATCTTCAAGAAATATGGAAGCACTTTCTTGAGTCCATTACCTCCAATATCAGTGATTTTATCAATCTTGAACATTTGGGTATTATACTTAAGCATCTTGCAGCGACAGGTTCGTACCATTGACTTTCACATGAGTGCATGTTTTATTTTAATTAAACTTTTTATTACGATACTATTGGCAGTCACTACGTTATTGTTGGTTGTTTCTGTCTGAAAGAACGATTTACTACAATTTGTTTGCAGTGCTTCCATTTTGCTACACAGCAAGAATGACAACTTTTCTTATAACCTATGTGATGATGGTGTTTTACTCATTGAACAAAGATACCAAAATCATGAAGTATGTTCATCCAATAATGTGTAACATTATTCACTTTTTCCATGAGCACAGCCTTTACATAGAACATGGGTGTCTATGGATGCATTAATTGTGCTCATACTTCATGTATTCATTCAACTTCAAGTATTATGAAACACATAAAGCTATGGCGTGTCAATTATTTAAAGTAAGCATTTATTCTTCATATTTATATATAAATTGTACCTTGCATTATTAATTGTGTGGTATGTTAATGGGCCTCCTTGAACACATTTGGGGCCAGTATGAATTATGTCGAGGCAACTCTGGTTTACATATTTAAACATTATTCGTCATTATTTTATGCAAGATGTTTAATCATACAGTTTTTGTTTGTAATTTTGATAGATACCAGACAGCTATCTAGAAATCTTCATCCTGGTCTGCGAGAAGATCAACCAAATTTGATTTTATGTCCTTGTGGTGAGTAGTTCATATTCTGTGAGATTTAAATTAAATCATATGCACTGTGTTCATCTTGTCTAAATATGTATTACCATGTCTACACAAAAACAAGAGTTTAGGCATCTCGTCAACTTCTTACATTTAGTAATTTCAAACAAGTTGTATACACATATTGTAGATGATGTTCTACTGACAACAATGTCCATGTATCTAAATGAGAAGGACCAACCACTACCGCAGTCAGATGAAGTACTTCTGTGTACCAGTGATACAACAAAAGATGAGGTACCAGTCTATTGAAATTAGTACATACAATAATGCATATCTAAATAAGCTTTCTTTTTATCTCGCATTGTTCCAATTTACTGATTATACAGGGTACATTTATGTATTCAGCCAGCTTAGTAACAATAGCAAAACATTATCAAAACATTTGGATTCATTTACTATTAATTTATCATTAGGAATTCAGATTGGCAACTCATAATATAAATGCATCTCCTGTTATATCAATTTAATATACAACACGATTCTGGCTTCAATGTATTCGATAGTTTCGATCTATCCAGTGATTTAGTGTTTCAGTTTCATTCTAAATTGCCTGTAATAAAATCGCATAATGACGTACAATAACAATTTACTGCTTATTGCTTTTAATGATTAGTTACTGCCTTCTTAGTCAGTTTATGTATATATGTTTATATGTTGGAAATCAATTACCATATAGCGATTAAGTAAGAGGTTAGCTAGCTGTTAAATCGATTTAAACCCCAAGTATTTTTACTGACAGTTCCATGGCTTTTTTACGCTGTATGGTTATTATTTCTTTTTGTGTTTACAATGTATGTTATAACAAGATCCCTTTTCTCTGTGCAATTCGTTCACTTAATATAGTGTTCAGGTTATTTTCTGTCCAGTTTCGGAATATTGTTACCAGCGGTCTTGACTTGTCCTGTGATCTTGTCCATCCGTTAATTCCCCCTTCATTGTTTGTCCTCTTTGATTCTCCTAGTTATTTCTTATGGTCAGCCTGGCCATTCCTTGCGCCTCTGTTCCCTAACGTATGTACTCTTTAACCTTACCAAGTGCCTTATGTTTTATGGATTGTTGTTTTTCCGGAGGTCTGTTTGGGGAGGCACTGTCCTATATATGTGGCGTTCTCTGTAGCAACTAATTCCTTCTCTTTTCAGGTCGATATATTTTTGCGGAGAGCAATATATGATGGTTGTCAAAAGATTCATTGTTTGGTTAGTGCTGAATGTCTGAATTATGATGTTAGTGAGTTTGCCGAGAAATGTTTGGAACAGTACGTGCAAGAGACACATCATGAAGGTTGGACTAAATTTATTTGAAACATATAGCTTACTGTTTCTGTTAAAATTTCAAATTGGTGGGAAAAGAGTATTTTAGTTTAAATTCGTCTTAGTGACCTCATGTTGTAAACGTGTAGGGAAGGTCAGGTATATAAATGACTCAAATGGAGTTTTTTCTATTTAAACATTTTTCTTCTTCAGTGAATATATATAAAGTTACCTGTATTACATGTTTCAATAAACCGCCTGTTGAATTAGAGTCATTCAATTATTGATTCTTACTCATTAGCATGTATTTTACACTGTAACATTAAAAGTCTGTGTGAGGGATTAGTTTCGCCGGATCATTGTCTTTGCACAAATGAAGGTTTGCTAAATGTTTACCTTTTAATGATGTGTTAATTTGACCACGAAACAAAAAGTAGAAACTTGCGAACATAAACCTCAGGAAACAACTGGATAACTTCAATTTGCGAAATATGGGTCTGGCAAAAATATCAGATTTTGCATTAAACATTTCAGGTATTAAAACAAATTTACACATTGAGTTTTCAGAGATAAGTATTTAATATTTGAGTATGAAGTGAAGCACTCAATTCATGGCCTAGCACATTATCTTTTGATAGTGAATATTATTATCAGCTGCAATGTTTAATATTTTGGAATTGTAGGGATGCCATTTCGCCTTGTTGTGATCTGTGGTTCAGAAAATGAGTGCCGATCAACATTTATATCTTCTTTGGACAAGTACAAAAGACAACCACTACATGTAAATATGAATACAATAAGGAAGATATTGTCTAGACAACTAACAGTAGAACATAATCAAGACTCCTGTATCGCACCTGCTGCATGGGTTGATAGAGACCAGTAAGTCAACATTTATGATTCATTACTAACTTGTTTGTTAATATATCACATAACTTGATGCCCTACTCCTAACGAGGGAGTGTATTGTTCTAACTACTTGGTATATAGTTATATTGGGAGAGAGGTCAAAGCGAGAGAATAAGTTGATACAGGGAACTCCAAATACATAGCTCAACATTGTATTATTCCTTCAGATAGGAGGTAAAATGAATATGCTGGTTACATCGATACATGTTATTGTATTGGATTATTGTGCACCTTATATTTGGTATAGACTTATTCTTAAAGAGAAGGAATAAGTTGCGACAGGGAACCCCACATACATAAGACCTCCGGGGAAACAACAATCCATAAAACATAAGACACTTGATGATGTTAAAGGGTACATACATGTACGTTAGAGAGGCGCAAGGAATGGCCTGGCAGACCATAAGTAGTAACTAGGAGAATCAAAGAGGACAATCACTGAAGGGGGGATTAATATGGAAAAGATCAAAGTACAAGTCAAGACAGCTGGCAACAATAGGCCGAAACTTGGCAGAAAAAACCCTGAACACTATACTAATTGAAAGAATTGCACAGGGGAAAGGGAAATATAACATACATTGAAAACACCAAACACAAAAAGAAATAATAACCATACATTGAATTACAGCCTTGGAATTGTCAGTAAAAGTACTGGTGGTTTAAATCGATTTCTAACTAACCTCAAACTCAATCGCTATATGGTCATTGATTTCCAACAAATATACATGAATTGACTAAGTAGGCAGTAACTAATCATTAAAAGCAATTAACTATTATGTGCATAACAACAGACAAACTGTATTAAATCCAGCACTAAGGAACAATAGCCTTATACTGTCCTCGATATAATATATATGTTAAGAAAACTCAAACAAAAACTAAACAAGAACTATCTTTAAAAAAGATGGTCGGCGCAACTTGAAGTTTGCAGATTGGTTGCACTCTCTAGGTTATATTTTGTTGTACAACATAAAAAATGTCATTCAGTTACGATATACTACAAATACTCTTGAGTACTGTAATCAATCGTAACGTCTTGGCGGAGCCAATAATGCCGAGGTGTTCCGAATGAGACGGCATTATAAATAACTCCGTGGTGTGATCATAGACACAGTATAGTCTGTTACAATATAGTTCAACATTACTTATTGCGTCAGTCGTGAACTCACACATCCATGTTAATAAACTTGTAACATAGCGGTTTATCTGATTAAAATAATATAAATGTTCGCGACTGGTACATTAACCCTTTACTCCATAGATACGCCGATTGACGCCTCTATCTCCATGCAGACCCCTTTTAACGCCTCTACCGTATCTCCATGCAGACCCCTTTTAACGCCTCTGACTTTCTGACCAACATGGGTTACTACATAAAGTGTTTGCATAAACTGCATTTAAAACATCACAGGTAGCGATTTTATACTGCACTCGCGGAAGTGTAATTTCATCACATACTCGTGGCAGGTTTCCAATAAATTTTCGGATTTTTATAATAAGTACCGTAATTTTTTACTTACCCTAATGCAAAGAGCAATCTTGTTAGATTATAATTCCACCAAAAATATATGGTTAATAATAAAAGTTAATCCATAAACGGCGATCAAACAATCCATTTTCCGAAAATGACCACTTCATTTTGGATATTTTCATTTAGTTTAATTGTACTAATACACTTCCTTGTAAACTATATATTTCAAAAGAATTCTGTGAAAAACAAACTGGGTTTAATTATCTTAAAAATGTGTAAAGATCCACTAAACAAAGGATGTAGATCACACGTGCCTGTCGTGTAATTGTCTACACAAGTCGGCTATTTCCCCATCACAAATGTGTGAAAAATCAATACTAAGTAGGTCAAATCCAACACCAGAGAATTCCCCGTGGAAATGAATAACAAGGCTAACAAGCCCTCCGTGTCCCCTTGTAGATCAGCCACTGGAAAATGTTAACCAATCTGCTTCAATGTTACAGCTATTTTTAAATTGAAGAGAAAATGCGCGAAATTGCCATGGTGGTTAACGTAAGATTTGATTGGTTTACAGAACACTGAATATGTAATTAGCAAAACCATGTTAGTACGGCTGCGCCGAAAAAATACGAATGTATCCAATGAATATTAAGATGTGTTATAAAACAGCATTCTAGAGAGAAATATGTTCTTGGTAGTGCCAAATGACGTCATATGTATCTTAAATTGTTGATGACGTCATAAAACTGATAGATATAAGAGTGAGAAAATAAGTTGCTACAAGGAACGCCACATACATGTATAAGACAATGCATCCCAGATATACACCAATGACAAGTACCATCAGGACAATAAGTATACTTTTATGCTGTCATAATGAATAAAAAAGCCTGGAGAAATTCAACTGATATATATGACCAAATGCACATAATGCATAGAAAAGAGGATGGCCGATAAATAAAAACTAAAAATGAACAACCCAACTAATACTTCGACACGCATAGAACAACACTGGACAGAACAAAATGAAACAAAGAAACACCAACATAAACCCGAAATATAATAGACAACAAAACACTATCCAAAATGGGCTGATCGATAGTTTAAAGATACTCCATGGAACATATCATGTTGGTTCCAGAGCATAAGTTAATGCCTACACAGTCCCGAACATAATCCCTAAAGAAAATAGCATAAGTCATATCCTGCCATATCAAGTACGGTTTACAGATATAACTTCATTTAGTCTAAATATATTAGCGTCCAACGTGCAGTAAAAACAGGTGTGAAAAATCTATCAAGTATTATTTTACTTAAAACCACGCATATTTAAACTCATGTTTGTAAATACAAGGTCACAATATATAGTTGGCGAAGAGTATCAGTGTTTTTACAATGTACCCTTAACTCATCATTTACTTATTTACACACCTATAAATTAATATACAACTTCTAATTCTTTGCATCTCATAAAATTAGTAAAAGTACTGTCTACAATTTTCCAGCCTTTCAGTACGCGTCATCAAATCATCCAGACCGGGCGTTGGGAAGACATTATACAAACGGCGACGTGAGGAGGACCTGGTTCGATTAAATGGTCATAACGGAGTAGTTGCTGTTTCTATTCCGCTGCAAGAGAGCAATGTTGACATGCACTATGTGATTGAACGATTTTTGGAGCATACTATTGAACCTGACGAAGTTTCAGCGAGGCTGTTTCACATTGACATTTCTCATGTGGTAAATATATCAGTGTGGAGGAATGAAATTTTTGTGTGACTAACTGAATAAAAACCAGACTTTGATACTAGAGTATTTACATGACATTGTTCCATGGAGTATTTCTATATCTTGTGCATAATGATTTTAAATGTAAATTTATTTATAATCCTTCAACTCCGAAAGATACACATATAAGGATGAACCAAGAAATAAACAAAGCATGTCCATTTTTGTCACCTGTTTCATTGTTTGATCATGTACAAGTTAGTAGCATTGGAATTAATCGCTTATAATCTGAGCAAATCATTCTAAACTTTTAACTGAAATATGTCATCATTAGGGGTGTCACAACGTACCGGTATGTACTCTGTTAATCAACTAGTCTTGTTTCTAACTTGTAAATTATAATGTTTAGGTTCTTCATGGCGTGGACAACTTACTGTTCAATTTGTTGATACTTGGATGTCTAACAGACAAGACCGGCTGGGTATGGAGAAAGTCACCAATGGACTTATATCTGATTGAGACTTGGCCATTGACAGATTATATGAGACAGGTGAACTTACGATTGCTTATTGCATATACCAAGTCATTTTACTGCCGTACTTGTATGATTGCCAGGTGTATACTTTCTGAATCTAGCTATGTTTTATCAAAAGTCGCCATTAATCTATGGTATATGTGGGTTTTAAAAGAGAGAATAAATTGCTACAGGGAATGTCACATATATAAGACAATGCCCCACACAGATCTCCGGAAAAAATAACAGTCCACAAAATATCAGGCGTTGATGAGGTACAAGGTGAAATACGAAAGGAATGGCCAGGCTGACCATAAAGAACAACTTAGCGGAATTAAAGAGGACAAACAGAGAGGGGAATTGATAGATGGAATACATCACGGAACAAGTGACGAAATCTTGCAGAAATAGGCCGAAAGGGGATGATAATTACATGCATCAGATACTTGTATACTGGTTCATGAAATGTGTCAACTGGTCTTACAAATTGATTCCGTCTCGAATGAAAATTATTATATCGCATTTGTTCTTCAGCTGGAAAAGCATTATGTACATAGAATGTTGACCATCTTACCTGATACCATGTGTAGATCGCCTGCTGAAAGTCTACATGTGTACATGACTACAAAACATAAAAGAAAACGTAAATATGTCATGTTCTGCTTTGATTACTTAATGCATAAGTTTATTATGAACCACATAAACCTGTATTATGTATTAACCTGTTTATTGCAAGTAATGATGCATTTTAATTGTTACCTAAATGACCATATAGTGGTTATGTATGAGGTTAACTAGCTGTCAAACCGATTTAAACGCACACTATTTATAAATATCATGATAATTTTAAATAAATGCATATTTTGGTCATATATTTATTCTCTAGATTTAAATGTGCAAAACTATTAATTTTATAGGGAACACAATACAAGACCAGTTATTCGACGAACAACTATTCATGAGTGAAGTTTGCCAGCGACCTTTTCAGTACCTGTACCATCTTGAGAATAGATATCCCTTGGATTATATCTATAAACAAACTCCTCTACAGCCCGTAGCAAATCCAGAAGCGTGCTTGAAAGTTCTGCTGAGGTAAGTGTTAATGATGTGTAGTGACACCACAATAATAAGTCCACACTTGATTATGATGAAAGTCAGGCTCATTGTGAGATGGTCTGCTTATCACCGTAAAACAAAACGACATTGACCCATTTAACCAATAACAATGTGTCAGGTAGGCAATGACCATGTTCCAAAGCTGATAAAATTTCATAAAATCAAGTCTTGGTACTTTGTATTTATGTTTGTTATCTAGTAGTCTGTATTTTATGCCTTGATATATAATGCATTTTTTTGTAGGAAGACAGATGATAAAGATAAATTCTGTTCTGTTATCCACACATTGTTTGTTTTGTCCTGATTGGTAGGTAGGTTTTAAAAATGAACATGGTTCTAAATATAGATAGAGTTTGGTATGGCCTTCTTTCGCTTAACAAAACACAACTTTAGAACTTTTGACTACATTGAATTTTAATCGATGATTACAAAGATAAATGACTCTTGTTAGTAAGATACGTAGTTCATATTTTACAGGCATTGTGGAGTACCTGATCCCTCCTGGTTGGAACTACATCATTTTGTTTGGTTTCTGAACACTCAACTCGTCGATTTTGAAAAGAGTAGTTTTACAGGTCCTGCAGCTGCAGAACATCTTCCTGGATTTTCTACATTTGTACTGCGTTTTCTTATACAAATGTCAAAGGTGCAGTATTTTATTTGACTTTGGATATTAGTCAGTTGCATAGACATTATAATAGCAGTTACACCATTTAAGGATTACATTTATTAAGCTAATTAGTAGATCATGCAGTCTGTCCCATAATTTTGTTAATGTCGGTCTTATGTAAGATATAAGCAATATTTAATTGTATGATATGCAGAATGTATGGAAAGCTAGGTCCAATGTCAAAGTTGCTGTAACTGTCACAAGAATCCGGTAAATGATTTTATTTCAAACGTACTGAATTTATACACAGTGTGTCTGTTGTTATGTACGTAATGGTTAATTTCTTATTGCCTATTTAGTCAATTTATGTGTATGTCCTGGAAATCAATTACCATATAGCGATTAAGTGTGAGGTTAGCTAGCTGTTAAATCGATTTAAACCCCAAGTATTTTACTGACAGTTCCAAGGCTGTAAATCGCTGTTAGGTAATTATTTCTATTTGTTTTTTAGATGTATGTTAAAATTCCCTTCCCCATGTGCAATTCTTTGAGTTGATATAGTGTTTATTTTATTTTCTCCCCCTTTCGGCCTACTGTTGCCAGTGTTTTTGACTTGTCCTGTGATGTAATACATTCATTAAATACATCCCTGTTTGTCCTCATTAATTCTCCTTAGTTGTCCTTTATGGTCGACCATGACATTATGAGCCCCTTTTTCCCATGCATATTTACCCTTGTACCTCCTCAAATGCTTGATGTTGTATGGACTGTTGCTTTCCTGGAGGTCTGTTTGGGAAGGCACTGTCTAATATATGTGGTGTTCTCTCGTTAAATAGTATACGGTGATTTGATTTATAACACTTGCAGTAGAATTGTCCATGTAGAACTTTGCTGCCATTAGGAAAGTACAGTGTACATTTAATGTTGTTCTGGTCAGAATCACCGGCTTAATTACATAATAATTTCACAGAAATGTTCCTTTTGTGCCCTCTACCAGATTCTTTTTCAAATTTTGATTGGTTAATGTTTGTAGCTCGGTGTAGGTTTGATTAAAGTTTGTCGCTAGTTGTGGGTTAATTAAAGTTTGTCGCTAGATGTGGGTTTGGTTAAAGTGTGTTACTAGTTATGGGTTTGGTGAAAGTTTGTGGCCAGTTGTGGGTTTAGTTAAAGTTTGTCGCTAAATCTGGGATTGGCTAAAGTTTGTCGTTAGAAGTGGGTTTGGTTAAAGTTGGTCGCTACTCGCTAGATGTGGAATTGGTTGATGTTTGTTGTTAGATGTGGGTTTAGTTTAAGGTTGTAGCAAGTTGTGGGTTTGGTTTTATGGATTGTTGTTTTCCCGGAGGTCTGCGTGGGAAGGCACTGTCTTATGTATGTGGTGTTCCCTGTAGCTTCGTATTCTCTCTCTTTTAAGGTTGTCACTTGGTGTCGGTTTGGTTAAAATTTGTTTTGTTGATGTTTGTAGATAGATGTTGGTTTTGTTTCTCTTATATGGCATTATTGAAGGTAAAAATCTGAAACTGCTGGCCAGATTTCATAATATAGTATTATGCATATGTTGCTTAGGTAAACAGTGTTATTTGTTGATTTTTTGCAATTCACACTACAATTATGTTTCTGTCACCTCCATTTACATGTACATGGTTTTATAGTGAACACTTCAAACTCAGTTTCAAAGTATGTTCCTCAAGCTTCCATTAATTATCTGTTAATGACATCTTGATACGTCCTTAATGCTCAAATGTTTATTTCATTCATTCGGTTCATTTATGCCCACACTCATTCTAACAATAAAATGTATACAAGAGAGATTAAGTTGTTACAGGGAACAAGACAATGCCTTCCCATTCTGACCACAGAAAACAACCGTCTACAAAACAATAGGGAGGTACAAGTGTAAACATGTATGAGAATAGGGGTGCAAGGAATGGTATGATTGACCATAAAGAACAGTAAGGAGAAATTAAGCGGACCATAACCACAAGCCTCTTACAGAATTTTGTAAACAAATGAAACATTACTGCCTCCAGTCAAATGTTGAAAACTTGGACTCATGGTATTACTGCCTGTTTTGTTGCTCACAAATTGTTATATTTAACATATTTTCTGGTACTGGGTACATATATATTGATAACATGCTATTTTAGTTAATCTAAATTTTATATTTCATTCAGGATTTTGCAACACGGTCTTTAAACATGAGTGAAGAATCTCCAGGACAACAAAATGTTGATGAAGGTAATGATGATGTGGCTGGATCTGCTGAAGTAGAGAATGGCGAGGGAGATGAGGGCGAGAACGCCGATATCCTTGATGAACTGAAACCTTATCAGATAAGAAGAACGTGGGAAAGAAGGTATTTACTGTACATGTCTCCTATATTCCACTATGATCACGTGGACACAACAAATCAAACTTTTAAGATGATTTCATTGGCTGTGTCACTGACACAGTGAAATGTAAAACAGTCCGCTTGGCTATTATCAACAGCCATAATGTCTTACAGATTGCTTGCAAGGATCACACAATCTTTTCTTTAATCGTGATTAAATTGTTCTACATATAGAGATTAGACTGACATTTTGTAAATAAAGATTTTTCTAATGTAATTGAAAAGTCATACAATAATATAACTATCCAATTATACATAACTATTCCACCGTCAGTTTCTATTTGTATTAGAATATGTTGATATTGTTACAGCTCAGAAAGGCAGTGCAATACATGTTACATGTATAACCTTGCACTGGTTAATATTTAGTACAAATCTGTAAATTATCATCAGTGAATTGTAACGAGGATTGTGTCATTTGCTTACTGAATGGAAATAGCAATTGTGAGGAGGGCATTCATTTATCTAAAGATATATTGGTTTTGTTTCAGTCCCCATCCATACTTATTCTTCAACTCGGACAGATCAACATTCACGTTCCTGGGATTCTACATTGAAAGAGGCACAGGGAATTTGATGGACACACAAACTGGGACAGTACTAGTGAAAAGAATAATTGACAACAAGTTGTCCAAAGCTCTGTATGATAACAAAGTTCCACTTACTGAGAACTTCGATGACTTACCTAGGTAAAACGTTTTAGAAAACGACTGTATCTTTACTTTTGTTTGAAATACTTAATTATAAATTGTTAACACATATTGAATATCGACAACATATTTTATATTGACAAATTCAGAAATGATTGTAAAACAAATTTTGAGATATTTTAGTAATAAATTGTTAAAACTGGTTAGATTTAAGTCAGGACTTTAAGACAGATTTTAACAACTGACTGCATAATACATTATCTATTTGATACTGCCAGGCATGAGAAAATCCTGAAGTTGTGTAATGTGATGGGTATAGATATGCCCCATGATCCGGATGATTCATACGAACTGACAACCGACAATGTGAAGAAAATGCTTGCTATTTACATGAGATTTAGGTATGTATTGGATATCAAAGAAAGACAATAAATGCTCAATACATCTGACAGGGTTTAAATGTGAGTTGTGCAAAATATGTTGTTGTGCCTTAAATAGTAGTTTTACATAGTGCAATGCACTTTACCTAAATATTTCACAAAAACGTATGTTTGTTTTGTAGTCTTAATATATAATTATTTACATACATTATGTGGTTTACTTCTTCTGTTATCAGTATTGCTTAATGTAGAAAACTCCTAATGGATTCCTGCAAGAACAAATGAAACATCGCTCAAAATCGGTAAATTCCGTGACTATTTCGGTGAAGATCGGTCGTTTCCGAATATTTTCGTGTATTGACAGAAACGACCGATCTTCTACAGATTCGTCAAGAAATTTACCGATATCAGCCAATGTTTCAATTTTAGCGGCAATCCATTAGTTATGTTTAAAATCTGAGTTTAAATGAAGTGCTTGAAACTTGTAGATGCAACATTCCTGTTATTATAATGGGAGAGACAGGTTGTGGTAAGACTTGTCTGATAAAATTTATGTGCGCTTTACAAGTACTACCGGGCGCATACGTCAGCAACATGGTACTGATGAAGGTAAGACTTTATGTTATAGTGAGTTGTAATGGCAGAAACTACTGCATAAACATAAGGCCACAGCCATACATGACACCAAGTTTGAATGAATACTACTACAAGTAAACAATTATTCTTTTCCCACCGACATTATTGCTTTATCACATACACTCATTGTTGCACTATGTTAATTGCGAAGAACTTTGTCTTGGATCAATATGAAATTGTGTTTCCACAATTACTTCCATAGAATACATATAAAATATACACCTTCTGGGACTTATATTATAATAAGGGGTAACAAGTATGTAGTGATGAACTGATATTATTTTTCAAATTTAACGTTTCACATATTCAGTAGTTAAATCATTGTCTCCTCATATTTTAGGTACACGGTGGTACAACTAAATCAGACGTTGAAAGAATTGTAAGGCATGCAGATAATAAAGCAAGGGAAAATGGAGAGCATATGTACACGGTGTTGTTTTTTGACGAAGCAAACACATCTGATGCTATAGGCCTCATCAAGGAGATTATGTGCGACAAAACTTTGTCCGGACAGAAGCTACAACTATGTGAATCTTTGAAGATTGTAGCAGCTTGTAACCCATACAGAAAGTAAGAAACAACTTTATGTCAGAATAATTTATAATGATATCAAGAGTAGTATAGATTATTTAGCTATAGGCTAGATTTTAAAATTCTACCACACAATGTGTTTGTAATCTCAGCTGTGAAGATGATCGAGTAATATTAAATCTCAGGTGGGCTTTGTATTTATAAAGTCATATTGTTGTGAGTTAAGGAGATGATGCATGTTAGATTATAAGGCATTCTAAACTGGTTTATATTTATTTCATGTTAATAAGATTATAGTTGTGAGTCCACTTCAGGGAATCCTATTCCTCTTTTGGTGGGCTGAAGGAATTATTCTTACAGTGTATCTAAGGAACATTACAGTATTAAATTGGCATGGTATTGTAGGTTTCTTTTTCAAGCATAAATGAAAAACAGATTATGCCCATTAATTATTGGCGTACAATTATCTTTCTTTCTTTTGAAGGCATTCTAATGAGCTAATAAAGAAGCTAGAACAAGCAGGTTTAGGTTATCATGTTGATGCTGACGAGACCACTGACAGATTGGGTCGTATACCGATGAGACGTCTTGTATACAGAGTGCAACCTTTACCACATAGTCTGTTACCTCTTGTTTGGGACTTCGGACAACTGAATACACAAGTTGAGAATCTATACATCAAACAGATGGTTCGAAGATTTGTAAGTTTTTTTGTCCATGTAGAAATTGCGGTTGTGCATATTATCAGGACAAGGTTTCTACAGAGAGTAGAATCAGAGATAGGGTGTGTGGATGTGATTTTCATTATACATATAAAGGAATAATACTATTTCATGGTCTCGAGAAAGGTGCTTTCTCCATAATTAGCTGTTAATGAACAAGAGCGGGCACTTTGTTAGATGTAGTCAGAGTGAATTATTTTACATTAAGAATTGCTAGTATGTATGTTTTGTCCTTGCTATGATAGAATTTAAAATGATGGATATACGTTTTTAGATACAGACAGATGAATTACCTGATATGCCTAGTTTGGTTGAAGTTGTAAGTTCTGTATTAACTGCATCACAGGCTTTCATGAGAAGATACAATGTAAGTACCTAATCTACGAGAAGGGGCAACAGGGGACTTACTTATTTTACTAATTATTCCCTTCAGCATATTGGTTTAAGTATGTCATGTAAGTACTAGCTCTGCACTTAGTCATTAATACCAAGTTCTCATGCTTAATCCCGACTCATTTCTTAACTTTTTTCAACCGTAAATTAAGAATTTGTCTGTTTAATGATCCAAGTAGTTTTGTGTGGTCAATATTTGCTAGATTGTATGAATATGCATTGGTACTTATTTCAATTTAATTTAAATTCAGAATGAATGCAGTTTTGTGTCACTGCGGGATGTTGATCGCGTCCTATCTGTAATGAGTTGGTTTTATCAGCAAAGCCTTGGTCAACGTACATTGTACAAGCTAATGGATGAAAAGCTTTATGGTGGAAATGCAGATCCGTCATCCGATGATGACGAAGAGTGCTATGTTAATGCACCACAGGTAAAATAACATTTTGTCAAGTAGATGATTTGTAATTACTTGAAATCAACAATTTGTTATTGTGTTAGTAGACTATTCTGTGAAGAATAATCTTGTGGCTTTTATATCAATTTATGAGATATTATGTAAGTTGCTGCAACACTTTCTATTAACAGAATATTTATATGGATTTATAACTTATTCTTATCTTTAAAATTAATGTTTTAAAAATGTTACTTTTAAGAGTGCTTGATTCTTATAATTAGATTGCTCCAGTGGATGATGTGACCAGATCATTGATACTTGCTCTGGGGGTGTGTTACCATGCCTGTCTTAGAAGTAGAGATGAGTATCGTGCATTTATTGCACGGTATTTTGGTGGACCATGCAGACTACAAGACGGAGAAGATCAGATTGAATCTGAAATAGAATGGTAATGCATATTTGTGTTGTAATGTCTTTTTGTCATTTTATTATAAAAAAACACTCAAACATGTATCTGGTTCATTCAATGATTTTCATTTCTGTTTAGGTCTGTGTGGATTTGTCTACGTTTTTCTGTTTTTGTGTAAACAAACTGCAGGCGTGTATTTGCTGCATTGATAATCAATTCGCCATGAATCGGTTTAAATCGATTTAATAAAAGATGAAAGTCATGTTGTCATTCACGATGAATGAAAGTCGTGTTGTTATCCTTAAGAAACTCCTGAGGCAGTCGGTGTTATATGTTGGCTTTGTAAGGCACAATTTATATAGAACACATAATCATATAATGAGATAAATACTATATTTTTATGTTTTTAAATGTATTGTTTTAGTTGCCAAGATGTCTTTCTTGAGAAATTGGAACTGGACAAGAATATCGCACGTAACATGGCTTTGAAGGAAAATGTATTCATGATGGTTGTTTGCATAGAGCTACGTATTCCATTGTTTCTTGTTGGCAAACCAGGAAGCTCCAAATCTCTGGCCAAAACTATCGTTTCAGATGTCATGCAGGGTAATGCACAACACAGTCCGGATCTGTTTAGACAGTTTAAACAGGTAATGTGCTCTTGAAATATGGAAGTTTTTCAACATTGAACTTATTACACAGAGCACGTTAATGATGACTGTGATAAAAACACACATGATGCTAAATTGCATTCATGTAAAACTACATGATACATGAGGGTCTCATGTGTCAATCTTAGTGAATGTAAAAATAAATAACACTTAATACAAAAGGTATTGTATATAAACAACCCAAATGCAAAATTCTAATTTGAAGATTCTTCCTATTAATTCCATGTGGCCTAAATCAAGCTTCATTAATGCCAACTGCTTTGGTATGGGTAGCAATACAGGAATGTACAACACTTAAACATGAAGAGAAACATGGTAACAAGACTGGCTTGTATCCTTAGAAATATTTGTATAAAAAACAATGGTCTTCAATCTGTTAAACAGCATGTCAACCTGTTTATGACATAATCACCTTTAAACTCTATTATAGTCAATATCCTCATACATTTTGACTGCAGGCACAGATGGTATCTTTCCAATGTAGTCCTTTATCAACACCAGATGGCATTGTTGGTACATTCAGGCAATGTGCTCTGTTACAGAAAGGTAAAGATCTCAACAACTATGTGTCTGTGGTTGTTCTAGATGAGGTAGGACTTGCTGAGGACAGTCCAAGAATGCCATTGAAGGTAACACTACACACAATGTATTAATGTTATGTCTAAAGTCTGATGGCAATAATTCAGCTACTTGTGTCTGATGTTTACCACAATATAAATACAACAACATCGTATGCGTACTATGTGTCAGATGCTTGGTCTGCAAAGTCGAAGTGGCAGCCCAGTTGTCATAGCTTATACAAACGGAGGAGAGAGAATAAGTTGCTACAATGAACGCCACATATATAAGACAATGCCTATCCACACAGATCTCCGGGAAAACAACAGTCCATAAAACATAAGGCAGCTTAATGGTAAAAACGTAAGGGAACAGGTGCGAAATGATTGGCCTGGCCTACCATAAGGGAAAACTAGGAGAATAATTCACAGGACAAGTCAAGACAGCTGGCAACAATAGGCTAAGTGAACGAACTGCACAGGGGAAAGGGAAAATTAACATACATTCAAACACAAATAGAAATAATAACCATACAGCGATTTACAGCCTTTGAAATGTCAGTAAAATACTGGGGGTTATACAGCTAGCTAACATTAACAATCAATCTAGAGGTGTTTTAGTTTCAACAGTTCCTCCTGCAAGTTTCTTTAATATCATCATGGTATATGTCCAAGCATGTCCGATCAATTTGGTATGTATGACGTTGTATAGAGTGGGTGTGTGACACAAGATATCTTGCATAAACATAACTCCATTAAATGTACAGTAGATGACTTGTCAATTGTTTATTTAACTGTCAGTATTTCTTAATTATTTTTGTTAATATCTTAAATACATGTATTAGTAGTAGTATAAATTCATATAAGTGTAAGCTTGAACTGTATTTTATAAGGAAGGTTCGCTGAATACAAAATATTCAAGCTAATGAATTTATGATTTGATAAAAATATATTGTATTTACACTGTCTAGACTCTTCACCCTTTGCTTGAAGATGGTTGCCAGGGTAATGAAACTCCAGAAGCACACAAGAAGGTATTTCTGATATGCTTGCTGTTTGCCACCAAACACAATAAATGAATAGGCATTGAGTGTTATCCTTGTCTCTTGTTCCTTCTGTCTTATCATCTCCGGTCAGTTTATGTAGCTAGCAGATATCTAAAACGTATAAAACTTAGCTTAACAAAACTAGGTATATAGGTTGTCATATGAAGTTGTGCTCCATTATTGTTTTAATCGAACTCAATTAGTAAGAGCTTGTTTATGACAATGATTTACTAGTTTGGCATGTTGGAACAGTTAATGTCTGTGTCTACCATATTTCAAAAGAAGGAAGCTTCCCAGACATGTTATTAAAGTTGTGCATGTGGGGTTTGAACATCAGAGTCCGGGATTACAACGGATACATACTCTCAGCACTCAAATGTCTAAACACAAAAAATACTCTTAGTAAGGAAACTGCATTAAAATGTTAAATGAATGCTGAATATTACGTTTGCCCATTTGCTTATAGATTTGAGCACGGTTATGAAATATGGGTGTGTTTAGTGGTTTTCAGTGCAACTCTCGACACTCTTAATTTATCAACTACTGCCATACCTCATAAACTCATTCAAGCTGTAAGAAAATTGGACACAACGAATAAGAATTATCAGCGCTGTTTTAACATAACCATACGTTTTCAAACTCAATAAAGGATTCAGAAGAGTAAAATTTATGATTGTAAATTTAAGTGCTGAGTGCAAGAATCCGTTATAATCTCAGGCCCAGTTTAGGATGATATACGTATGGACCCCGGTGTCGCGGTTACTGCTGTTTCGAATGGAGCATTATATAAAGTTAATTGTGTTACCGATGTGAGTTACAGGGAGAAAAAAGCTGGTATTGCACGTTTGGTAGTTTTTAATGTCACTGTTATTAAATATACTGTTTCCAGTCAACATATTATTCTGAAATTGCAAGCATGTGTTATTTGATATCCATAGTGAAATAGTCCCCATCTACTGTATCTAAACTTCCACCATACATTTGTAGTCGAGGTACATTTGTACTTCGGGCATAGTTCTAGCATTTGTGTCGATTTCATGTATGTATTCCTGATTGCTTAAATACTACAAATATATGTTAGACATCATTGCCCACCAGTGATAATGTAGTGTTCCAACAAATGTACAGTGTTTGGAATTAATATAATTGTATTTTGAAGGTCGCTTTTGTTGGTATATCTAACTGGGCACTTGATCCTGCAAAGATGAATCGTGGGATTCTTGTTCAAAGAGATGTGCCAGATCTTGAAGAGCTTGTTAGAAGTGCAAGGTATTCAGTATTGCTTCGTTTTATTGTGTCTTAAGTAGCGAGTATGAGTATAGTATTCACTAAAACTGTGTCTCATGCAGTATTTTCGTACCGGATAGAATACTGCATTTTAATGCTTTAATTTTATTATGAGCCTATGATAACTTTCCTTAACTAATGTTTTGTTTAATGTTTTCATTTTAAGAAGGTTGTAGTAATGCAGCCTTGTATTGTTTCAATATGCAGTTGAAATAGTTTATACTTTCAGTATTAGACACGTTACTTTACAAACAATTCTACATATTTTACAGCGGAATTTGTCAGGTAAATAAGAAGATAGACATGAAAATGAAATTATTGATTGAACCAATGGCAAAGGCTTACTTGGAACTGTTTGAACAGGCTTCACACGAGATGCGAGAATTTTTTGGTTTACGGGACTTCTACAGGTACATGTCATGACAGTCGCTGTACATCTTTGAATATTTGTTAATTTAAGCATACAGTACCCATAACATAAGAATATGAATAATATAATATCAATTCCTTGATGATCCATTATTAGGCTGTCAAGTGGGCTCTACTTTTACCTCTTTCACACGCTCCCTACTTTTCCCCTACTTTTCTTGATCAAGTCCTAATGACCCTTCCTAATGACCCTACGTTTTCCAAATCTGAGGCGTTAACTCAAAATATTGTATTCATCGCATGAAGCACGAATGTCTTATCATAGAGAACAGTGTGGTCGACTTTTTACCATTTTTGAAATCCCAAAAATATGGAACCCTCCCTTCTATCCCTACTTGGAGGCAATAAAATCCCCACTTTTGCCCTACTTTAAAAACAATAGCCCGACATTATCACTACCAAGAGAGAGAATAAGTTGATACAGGGAACTCAACATACATAGCTCAACATTGTATTATTCCTCCTGATAGGAGGTAAAATGAATATGCTGGTTACATCGATACATAGTTCTTGTATTGGATTCTTGTGCACCCAATATTTGGTATAGACTAATTCTTAAAGAGAATGAATAAGTTGCTACAGGGAACGCCATATACATATGACCTCCGGGAAAACAACAATCCATATAACATAAAGGGTACATACTTTAGTGAAGAGAGGCGCAAGGAATGACCTGGTAGACTATTAGGAATAACTAGGTGAATCAAAGAGGAAATACACTGAAGGGGGAATTAATGGATGGAAAATATCACAGGACAAGTCAAGACAGCTAGCAGCAATAGGCCGAAACTGGGCAGAAAATAACCTGAACGCTATATAAAGTGACAGAATTGCACAGGGGAAAGGAAAATATGTCATACATTCAACACACAAAAAGAAATAATAACCATACAGCGAATAACATTCATGGAACTGTCAGTAAAATACTGAGGATTTAAATCGATTTAACAGCTAGCTAACCTCACACTTAATCGCTATATGGAATTGATTTCTAACATATATACATAAATTGACTAAGTATGCAGTAACTTACCATTAAATGCAATTAACTATTGCATACATAACAACAGACACACTGTAATTAATTCAACACGAAGGAACAAGCAGCCTTATACTGACCTCGCTCCCAGTAACTAAATTATTAATATCATAATGAGAATTAACCTTAAGATATCAAATTAATAATTTAAAGTAAAATCAAACTGATTATGTAGTTAATAATTAAACAATTCTTAGATACTAGTGATAGGAAAATGGAATTTAAAACAAATAGAAATATATCTATTAAGAAAACACAATCCCAAACGGGCTGGTCAATAGTTACTCCATGGAACATATCCTGTTGGTTCCAGAGCAAAAGTTAATGCCTACAAAGTCCCGAACATAATTCCCAAAGACAATATCATATGTCATTTTCTGCCGTATCAGGTACAGTTTACAGATATAATTTTATTTAATCTCATCACATTAGTGTCCGGCGTGCATTATAAACAGGTGTGAAAATCTATTAAGTATTGATTTGGTTAAAATCTTATCTGCAGTTGTTCTCATTATGTCAGGATTATAACCATTCCTTATGACTTAATTAAGTAGTTTCACAAATAACTGATCAAGGTAACAACTGTAATGAATTTTGCGAATTTTATATAACAGATGTCCATAATAATTGAGTTAAGTAATTCCAGTCTCTAACATAGTTTTGACACTTATGCCATATTTTAAAATAATACCAGGATATTTATGGCAAAACCTACGAAACGTCTTACATAATTTACGATAACGATAGCCTTGTTTCAGAAGTTTACATGTAAGTAAAAGGTTACACTTACTAAAGTCGTCTAGATCATTATTTGACCTCTGGTAGCGAAAAAGTTATAATACATATATCCCGTAAGAATATCACTTTTATCATTTTCAAAGTCATAATCATCTTGTTTATCATAAATGTTTGTAGTAATAATACCATTTTCTATAGAAATGTCAAAGTCAAGAACGAGGCACGTGTATCCAAGGTGTTTGATTTGTAAAGCTGTAGTTCTGTTGGATATTTTTTATTTATCATGTTTGGAAAAAACGCATTATCAATATTCAAAATATCGTCTAAATAAAGGGGAGGTATTATTGAAAGCGTCAATTACATCCATCTGATTTTCTTTGGAGAAGGATAACATGAAGTATCTTCCATAACAGAATAAGAATAAGTCAGCTAGAAGTGGAGCACAATTAGTACCGATAGGAATACCCACTTTCAAGATATTAGTCAGTAAGAGTTTCACATACGTCCTTACATGTCCAGATGGTAACGTTACTGTTAGCTGTCAGTATAGACAGCCTGCTATTATGACTTGTATATTCAGATATATATTATAGAGTGATATTCTTGTACGTTTATTTACTTGCTGCTTCACGATAGAATAGCCAAAATAACATGAACACCCTGTAAGGAGATGCATTAGCCATGAGTCACTGTCACTGAGTACATGTATACCGATCACAGAACTAGTCCTGAAACTAATGATTAAGTAATGTAAGTTGTTTAAATATTTAGTTTGGTGAAAATGGTGTGTGGTTTTGTTCAAAAGTCAAAGAAACGCCCAACGTGGTATGAAATGCTGCATGCGATAAAGAGAAATTTCGGTGGACTCGACAAAGTTGATTCCGAGTCTTGCTTCCGGAAACACTTGGCAAAAGTGGTACCTGTCCAAAGCGAGGTATATATTCCATTGTTTTGTATATTCTATTATTCAAATGCTTTTTTATTTGTGAAATTGTATTGTACATGCTTATGCATGACTGCACAATGCAGAAATGGATCATTTCGATCACGAATTTTCTTCATATGAACAAAACTAATTGCCTAAAAAGAATATCTTTGTTTATCTTTTTGTCTTCTTTTTTTGAAGCGAAAATCAACGGACCCAGGGTGTTCTCCAGGCGGGCTTATACGGGCTTGTCTCTTTGATACAAATAAACTGAGGAGGTATGCATATTTACTATAGCTATAACAAAGTTTCTCATAACAAAAGAAATGACACTGTTATGTTTTTGTTCATGAAAAAAATTGTGTTTGCTGATTTAAGTAGTTTTTATCATTTTTTAACTGATATGTCAATTATAGTATGTAAAGAAGCCATTGATATTTTTTTGTGATTTTAAATGATTTTATTTTTTCTGTTATAGTGAAAGTAGATATCTGCTGTTGTTAACAGAGAACTACGGGGCCTTAGACATCATGCAACAAATCATTCGAGTCAGACATATAGATTTTCGACCAATTACCATATTTGGAAGTAGCTTCAGATGTGACCAAGAATACACACAAGTATGCCACTGTCTTGACATTTCCCTGCTGTATTATATATAGCTTTGAATGCAGTTACTGTAACAGATTCATAAAATTGTCATCTCTGTTTAATAAACACCCATCATTACAATATAGGTTTATTCGATATTTTTTATTCCTACGAGAAGTTCAACTAATTAATGATACATGTTTACTAAAATAATATATTTGTAATTTTCATTTTTTTGGTTTGATTATTACAATCTATGAATGTTAAACAAGTGTTTGTTTCTATGAATGAATACAGGTTTGTCGTAACATCAACAAGATCAAAGTATGTATGGAGACTGGTAACACAGTTGTTTTGTTAAACCTGGAGAATTTATATGAAAGCTTGTATGACGCACTCAATCAGTATTATACATACTGTTTTGGAAAGAGATATGTTGACCTTGGACTTGGAACCCATCGAGTAAAATGCCCAGTTGACGAGAACTTCAGGTTCAAATTATGATTATCATTGATTCACTTTTTTAAATATGTTTCGGCGTAGCTGTATAACAATGATTTTGACCTACATTTTTGACCAACAAAATGTTGTCCCCGAAACGAGCTTTTTAAATTCTGACCAATCATAGTTTCAACCAAGAGGCACCAAACGGGGTTTTCGTAAGATGTGCGAACATTATCAGTTGGATATTTTTCAACATCCTTTAACGTCATCAAATTGTTTAGCACATACCACCTCTGACCAGGAGTTAAAATTTGTATCTCTAAAAGGGTACTGCTATGAAAAGGTTACATTGTGACTTTATGATGTGTGTAATTGGTATTCATAATATACATGTAAGTATTGAACAAGCCTTATTAAATATGGTAAAGTAATACCATAATGACACAGTTTTGAAAGATATATTCTCGCTCATAATGTTTTATGGTGACTCATTAACGTTTAGCATAAAATAGCATGTATATTTAGATATGTTATGAAGCTTTATCTCCGACATGATATGCTAAGGATGAAACGAAAAAAGACAACATCTTATTTCGATTGTGGTCATTAAATGTTTATTTTGACTGATTGTTTTGTTCTGTGTTTACAGATTGATTGTTGTAGCAGAGAAGAATACTGTATACAAGAAATTCCCCATACCCTTGATAAACAGACTGGAGAAACATTGTCTGTCAATTAACACTTTGTTGAATAAGGAAAAACTGCTCATTGTAGATGAATTGAAGACGTGGACAGAAAAGTTTTGTTGCAGTCAAAATGTACAAATCATACCACCACAAAGGTACATCAAGAAATTATAGCATATTACTTTTCAGACTTAGGTCACCGTTACATTTTTGGGTTTTATACATGATTTGTTTTTGACATTTCATAATTGTCAATGTATGTCCTTATTTTATTGTTTTTCTTACATGTTTTAGAAGAGGCAAAGATTTCAAAGCCAGAGTATCTGAGACATTCATTGGTTATACTGATGACACATGTTCTGCGGTTGTACTTCACGTATGGAAGAAACATGAAACCAATAATCCAGAGATATATAAGAAGGTAACTGTACTTCTGTTCGCCCATATGGGATTTCCCGGTGGCGATGATTTACAAACTCAACCCCACTTGTGGTTGAAGATTTCGTTTTATATTGAATAACCATTATATAGTACAGTACAAATGCAGCTTATAAAGTTCAATGTAGATACATTATGATATTCTTTAGTGGTCTTTGAAATCAATATAATTATATTTTCAGACAAACATGTTCAGCAGTAAATAACTGAGTCAATATATCTGTATTAACTAAAATGCCACTAAAATATTTCGCTCACTATTATGAAATCTGTGATACAATTGTCCTCTAGAACGGTATTAATTTCATGACAGTCATATAGAGAATGTACCTCTTGATTTACATGTGATGTTTGTTAAAACTGGACTGATCGTTTCACTCTGCATAATTGAAAGCCCTGAAAGATAATGTAAATGTGGACTAAGGAATCATATTACGATATAATAGATATGATTCCATTGCAGTATCACAAGCAAAACCCAAAAGGTAAAGTTTCCTGTACTTGACGACTAGCAATATTTGAGTAGTATAATTCCACTCTGAACAGACTTTAAATTTTCACCTCGTATTTACCTTTCCAACCTTTGAAAAAACAATTGATTTTATTGGAAAAACATACAGTATGCTTAAGGCTATGAAGCTGTAATTATATTATGATGATGTAGGTTCTCAATGATGCAAAGATGGTCTTGCTATGGTGTGCCACTCCAGATTCCGTTGCTAAATTAAAGTTTACACTACTTTCGGCGGACGAACAAGCGTTTTTAAATGACACGTATTTCAAGAATCAAGCACATGGATCTCTGATCGAATATCTTCACCAAAAGTTTGTCAAGGAAAAAAATAATGCACCGTTATTTGCTCAGGTAATGGTGTGTTTTGTCGGTTGGACTGATGGTATGTCAGATTTGCACTCAGTCAATCATTAAATTTTATTTTTCATTCAATAATGTGAGAATGCTAACAGTTAGAATATAAGGTTACTTGATTAGTGCTCTGTATAAAGTTCCAGGCAGGCTGATAAATAATTTCAATGAAAGTGAAACAATGCATAGCAGAAAATGCCATATTCAAACCTCGTAACTTTCCTGGACAAGAGACGCATGCAGGGATGGACGCAATAACACTATCAAAGACACCAGGTGGCTCACACATGTGGGGGGGGCAAAACACAGTACTTACAATGACAAGGAAACCAAGTTTTAAGATCTACAAGTTTACATCACTTTTACTTGGTTGGTAATCTGAGTACATACTAAACTACAATGCACATTGTATCAATGGACATGTCTAATTTTACAAGTGTATGCTTTGTATATTTTGTATAGAGTGACATGAAGGTAAAACGTCCTATTTTTGACAATATATGCTTAGTTATAAAAATGAGAACTTACATGTTTCCAATCACCGTAAGTTCAAGTTTCTGATACCGGTGCAGTACTAGGAAACATTTAAGAAAAGTGATAATGCTGTGTTTTAGACCTGTCAGTATGAAGGCATTAAAATGCCATTTTCTCTTTATTATTGCTTAACATATTTTGATTTGAAGACTACCGTTAAAATTTCAAAAATTAAGTAAAACGACAGGGAATAAGAACTTCTCATTGATATACTTACATTGAAATAGCAGCCTCAACTTTTTGTCTGTGAATAAAAATAGTTGGGCCATAAACCATTGTCATGGCATACCAACGTTAAATTGTTATAGTGCCTTAATTTCCCACATTTACAAGAAAGTTGACTATGCCGGCAGACAAGTGGACACTAAAAAAATACCAAGCATGTCAGATATGTGCAATATGAACTGGTGTTAAACATGTATACTATATAATAATATGAGTGTGTATACTTTTTACAGTATTCTTAAAACTTTGCATATCATAATGTTATAAAACTATTGAAGAAAGTTGATATTACAGATAACTACTCATTTTAAACTGATGGCAAGTGTAAACAAAGAAGACATAAGCAAGGCAATTGGTATTCCAGTTCACGACATACTGTTCCTAGAATCGTTGTCGTCATTCGATACTGAACAACAATTTTCTATCCGTATCAGGTAAGGTCCATTTATTTAATTTATGTAAATTGTAGATTACAAATCGTCGCTCGGTGTGGATATTTGCTGATGAATTACATATTGTTTAAGATGCTTCTTTTTAAGTAACACATTTATAACAACAATTTACAACATAAACTTAACAATCCATGAATTTTACGGGAGTACTCGCAATCACTGTAAAATCAATAAGCTAAACTTACAATAGGGTACTCTTGTTTAACAGAACCATGTGGTGCCATTATAAACTCTTGTATTATTAGTGACAGAATAGTGAGTAATTATTACTAAGATTTTATACTTATTTTCAAACATATGGAACGAATTGTTTTAATATTTAGTTTAGTTTGATGTAAAAGAGATCAGGTTGTTAAAGAAATCTATCATGCACTGGACAGTATGAGGCACAGTTTTAATGAAATATACTATATGCCGACTCGGTGAGATCGAAGACATAAATAAACTATAGCTCCATATAAACATGACCATGCATTTGCAATGGTAGTAGCATAGTATTGCTAAGTTGTTCCTTAACTAGAAAGGAAGTCAAGGTAGAATGAGTTGTGGTTTATATTTTTATTTCAGACACTTCTTACAACATGCTGCAAGAAGACAAGGCTTGATGGTGATTCAATGTGACTCTGGGGATATAAATGCAAACTTGGTGGCTTGTGCACGATATTGTGTTATGGATGAGATAGAAAAAATGAGAAAAGATTTAGCAGCAAACGTCCATGTTGTGTTTATTGTTCAGTTACCACGACAATCCACGTTTTCTGGATTTCAAGTATGAAATAAGGCCTAGGATATACTATCATTTCATGAGCATTCTTCACTAATGCAGTTCTCTGGTTCTTTAGAGCTCTTACTCTCCTTCAGGATTTGATGCTTATTTTGATATCTCCATAATCAATCGCCATCTGCTTTATGTCTCAAAACTGATATATTTTTAGTTTAAGACGGGCGTCCACAGCCGGTCAGCAAGCCGCTTGCGGCAATACGCGTAGGTCCTAAATGTATGACAGTAATCATGTGTAAATATAGATTATGGGACCATGCACTGGGTAGAGAGCGTTCTGTTTCACAGAAATAGCGCTGTGGCAATGTGAAATTTGGTAGAAAAACAAATTAAAACGAACATAACTTATTCCGATGCCTATATATGTGAAGTAATTTTAGACTATTCATTAATACATATGTAGGTGTGTAATATCCTCGTAATAACCCTGTCTTATGTAAAGGCTAAATTGTGTGAAATAAAACCGATAAGCTATAGACTATATAGATCATCAAAATTCAATCGACACGGAAGGCCATATACATCTATTGTGTACACGTTTTATTGGTTCTAAAACGGGTAATATCCCGTCTATTTTAAAATCAGGAGTCACATGCATTAGCGTTTCACGGAAAACAGTCATACCGTGAACTGCGACTAATTGACTTACTCGGGAAGGTTAACAATTTCAAATATCAGAATAGGCTGGGTTATAAAGCAGCGTGTAACGGCAGTGTTATCAAGCGCTGTATTCCAGAGCGTATATAACTCTCATACATGCATTCAAATATGATCTAATCTTACAACAATACTAGGCTAACAAAAATTAGAAGATGTTATCATAACGGCGTCATTAAAATTGATGAGGGTCACAGAGTCACAAAAATGCGCATCAGTACTTTGGCATGAACCTAGGATCTGTCACTGGCAGGGTGATTTCGATTATCTCGGCAGCTAACACTAATTCTAATAGGACAGGTTATCTCTGTGACCTGAGCGTAATTGTTTTATGTTCTTTGACTCCTGTATCAATCTAATTTCATATATTGCACATTGTTTGTAGTGTGGATTGTGGCATTCTGTCCACATAGATGATTTATACCCAGAGGAGGAAGGTATGCCAAGGATGGCACAAATGATAGGAAAATCTGTGGCCACCTTAGTCAGTGATGTTGTGTCAAGAGAACAAATGGCTTCAGCAGATAAGTAAGTACTTTGTACTGGATTATACATATTGTGTTTGTTATTATGCACGTAATGGTTAATTGCATTTAATGCTTAGTTACTGTCTAGTCAAGTCATGTGTATGTGTTGGAAATCAATTAACATATAGCGGTTAAGTATGAGGTTAGCTAGCTGTTAAATCGATTTAAATCCCCAGTAGTGTTACTGACAGTTCAAAAGCTGTATATCGTTGTATGGTTATTATATCTATTAATGTAAGCACACTTTTATATGATTAACGTATTATTTTAACATTGATCATTTTTATCACCTTTTAAAAACTTGCTTTAGCAGCAATGTGCTATTACCAAGAGTTGTTTGTGCTGGTACACTATGTTGCACTTTCATTGCATCTTATCCAGTTTCATTTGAATGACATACAATTGGAATATTAATCATTTGCTCAACTTGCAATTACGTTTGTCGTTTATTTGTATCCATTATCTTTTTGTCAGTCATCTGTCCTCGCAAATTTAAGAAGGGGTCTATTATTTTATACATTTTGACCCCATGGGCTCATATCCAAAGCACTCCCTGCCCTACAATGAATTATATAATAGTAATTGTTACGACGTGTAGATATTATGATCAAAGTGATATTGGCGTTTTCCAAAAATTCCGAACGCAATACATCTGGAATCAGCAATTCGGAAACTTCGACACTCGATATTATCCACTTATACAATATTTAGATTTGTCAGAACCATGACTGCCATGGGATGGCTAGTTTTTCTTATTCTCTTACAATATATTTTATTGCTGAGTATGTTCAGGAATACAATGTCGTTATGATTAAAATACAGTGAACGGAAGGTTGAGACATCAACTTGGATGGATGAGCAGGTTAGACTACTGACATCAATACAGACAGATATTGATGTGCCTTATTATTTCCATGGTATGATAATACGTTCCGTTCATGCTGCACTAGCCATTGTGAAAGACAAAGAAGAGAACACAAATCGAGAAACTGACAGGGTGAAGTTGGTTTTGAAATTGCTTCATGAAAATCAAGATGCAGGTAACTTGTAATAGTCTAACAACTGCATTTTCTCAAAACTTAAGTATTTGAGTATTCGAAACACTGTTGTGATTGTGATTATCTTTTGCTTGTCCCAGTGTTTATAGTATGCTGTAATTTCAATAAGTGTTCTAATGCAGTTGATCTAAACATTGTTATAACATATGTAATAGTCTGCTAATATAATACATCAATAACACAGACAGTGTAGTCTTAACTATTACAACACATTTGTTGTTTTATGCACAATAATCATTTTGCAGTGACTACACCCTTTGTACACCGTGTTTGTTGCTTGTTAGCAAAACTCCTGAAAGAGAAAGAGTCGAAAACGTTTAATCCACATGCAGCACGTGACTGGGTTATCAAGGAAGCAGCAACAGATGAAAGTTTGAATAAGACTGGAACATTTAGGTAAATACCATTTCAGAATTTGCTTTCACTGCGTGTATTTGTAAATTGGATTATGAAAATATAAAATGTATATATGTACTAAAAATGAAACAGTTTACACCGTTAATTACTAGTTAATAACAGACTCTCATTTAAATCAATGGCTCGTAGTTTTTAAACTTCATGTAAATGTGTCTACAAGTGTTCTTCAGCATCAGGATAAATACTTTTAATCTACTGGGAGTCTGAACTAGCAAGAATTTGGCTTGGGTTTTTTATTTTTAAATATGCATGTGATATATGTACATATGCATATGCAATAGTTCTAAGACATGTATTAGAACTGACATGGACAAACCATGTTATAATGCAAAATCTTGAAATATCTTGTTGAAACTCTGTATGCCACAATTACCTGATCTATATTAAATCTGGACAGAGCCTTTGTGTTTATGATTGAACTATAGGCCATGTTGCAAACTTCGTTATGTAGTCGGGTGAGCCATCATACCCGTCTTATTTATGAGTAATAACCAATTAAATATTTTATTTATCACAGGAGGTCATGTCTACAGACATTGCAGAACAAGGTTGCTCCTATATTAGCTGGTATCATTGCATTCCTTGATACCAATGATAACTTAAAGTTACTACAAGATGATAATACAGAATGGAAAACAGGACTTTGGTTTGATTTCTCGTTCAATCACGAAGCCTTACAATTACAGGTTTGAAATTACAATTTACATACAATTGGCCCAGCGTATAGTTTTTGTCATTTATTGTTATACATTCGATGACTTCTGCTTGTTTTATGTATGACGTAATTTAGGGATTGTAAAGTTAACATTTCAACCTCACCCAATGTGGGAATTGAACCTTCAGATCAGGAGTTAGGCGCTCAGCACCTCAACCATAATGCCTTCCTTAGAAGAAGGTATAAAGCATATTGATTATGTCTGCAATTATAGACAAAAAAACATTTACATAAAATTTGACTTTCATTGTAAGACATCTCCCAGTATTGTATGTATACAACTATAGAGGCATTTTCAGTAAAATATCGGCATTTGTGTCATATAGACAAAACTCTGGTTTTATTTCAGTACTCAGAGTTGCAGTCTCTAAGTGGTAAAAGCGAACTTACAGAGGTAACCATCAAAACAACTGGATTTGAGAACCATACATTTAGTGCAAAGATACCATTTTCGTGGATTGTAATTGCACAAATTAAGGAAATTGTTGCACTTCCAAACCCTAAAGTAGAAGATGAATTTGCTGAAGGTAAAACAATAGTTATGCCTGCACGAATGCATTTATATACATTTTTGCACCCATGATATGTCTTTTAAATATCATTTCAATGTGTTCTAAAACTTATTTTGATATGAAAATGCCTGTTGAAAAATATTTTGGCGTTCATTATTGCGTTAAATGAAACAATATCATGTCAAGGTCTTATTTTGCATTTTTCATTGATAAAATTGGAGAAATCTTACATTTTGCGTTTTTAAATGTACTGCGTATATATCTAATATCTACAATCGGAGTTTAAGTCACTTTAAACAGCTAGGATCATGTTATGACTAGGATGGAGAAATACCACTGTTTCCCCTTCTAGCATTATGTTTGGCATAGGTGGGCGTCTGGGTAGAACCACCAACCTTGCGAACATCAGCTGCTCGAAAATGTATTGATCTAATTAGACTGTTCAATTAGAGTCTCTTTGAACAAACAGTTGTTAAGAGTTTAGCAAAAGTGATAAATAATATAAAATTCGTTTTACTATAAATGCTTTTTCTTAGATGTTAACATCTGATGTGTATGTATTTGCATTGATGCATTTGTCTTTTTTATATTTATATATGATAAACTGTCTGAATTTGTTTTCAAGATGTAGAAGAAAATGCTTCTGAAAATGGGCATGTTGTGAAAGTTTTGAATAACAATCCTATTGGTCAGCTATTAAATAGATTCACTGACGCGGAAATCGTTACAGACTTAGTACAGGGATATGTACATGATTTTGTGCACACGGTGTATCATGCTGCTTCTGAACCTGAACTACAGGTAATTAAGTTCTATTTCCACTTGACGTATCGTTATATAATAATATCACAGAATACGTATTTGTTCCAAGTCTGTACTTTTGAGCACATACACAATAAATTGTTTTTAATTCCTGTTCCAATCCACAGAATGTTTAGGTTTTAAATTCCTGTTCCAATCCACAGAATGTTTAGGTTTTAAATTCCTGTTCCAATCCACGGAATGTTTAGAAAGACAAACATTCACTTTATATCCAAATAGAAAGTATTGTCTGTCCTTTGGTGCTGTTTGATGAATGGTAGGCTATGATTTTGTCAGAATTGTACCTTACAAGCAAACTTGTACTCTTATTACTTTCATATATCAGGATCATTTGTATCCCCCCCCCCGAAAGGTCTTAAGTGTCACCCCTAGCCGTCCATGCATTCGTGTGAAAAATTGTTTTCCAATCAATAACTCATGAAAGCAAGAATGGATATAGTTCATATTGGGCCAATAAGAATGTGATATGCAAAATACATGTCATCTTTGATTTCAGTAACTATCTACCAGATTTTAAAAGAGTTATCGCCCATTCTATACTTAAAAATTGGTTTCGTATAAATATTGCTTGAAAGACCCATGGTTGGTGCATCCGTGAAGTATTAACACATCTAGTTAATAATTGAAATATGTAAAACATCATTTTCACCAAAATAAAATAGGTACAGGTCAGAATTTTGTGCAATAAAATCTTGATTTATGCCAATACGGATGTTTTAATAGAATGTCTCATATTGTTTCATTGAATTTAATGACATTGAATAAATAATGTATTTCAGTTGGTTTGTCAATCCATCATGAATCAAATATTACAACAAGCACCTGAAGGAACAGAGAGAACTTTAATTCACAGGCTTGTAAGTGTACACGAGGCACACAGGATTCTTGCTCAACGGCTGTTGTATTTCCGAGAGATCAACAAAGTCTGGCGTGAATGCAGTTCTGTAATTATTGAAACGAAAGGAAATGAACCAGACACTTTTATGTTTAATGAAGAGGAATATGTAAGTATAAGACATAAAAGATGATACTAGTATACAATAAATGTTTCTATTTTGGATACCAATAAAAAAGTGACCGTAACATTGGCTCACGAAGATTGTCCCATGAACACATTACATATACAAAGTTTGCATACTTCTAAAATACAACGAAATCACCAATATGACAGAAAAATGAAATTGTAGAAGGGTCAGGTGTGTAATCGTTCAATCCAATACTACCAGTAGTTGCAAAGACATTTCTCTTAACAAAAACTTTAACCAAGCCAATGCCGACGCTGAGGCTAGTACAATAGCTCTCCTATTATTGTTTGGTCTTCATTTCATACTGGGTTGTTTTCACAATTTGGAAATACACAGATGAAAAGATATTAATGTTAAGGTCATCACATTACAATTGACGAACATTTCAGACATTTTCTGGCCTTTGTTTGATGGTTGAGAGTATGACACCAATAG
This sequence comes from Mactromeris polynyma, assembly GCA_032209605.1. Lineage (NCBI taxonomy): Eukaryota > Metazoa > Mollusca > Bivalvia > Venerida > Mactridae > Mactromeris > Mactromeris polynyma. The sequence continues at coordinate 2,380,200 of JASFXZ010000005.1, forward strand.
GGAAAGAGCTTAACAACACAAGAGAAAGGATCGTGTGGTTGAACAAGGTCCACAGATTTAGGCCTATTGTTGAAAAACTGATACATTTGCATCAAAAGCACCCTGACATTTATGGAGCTCAAAGTTATCAATGCATACGTAGAACAATGTAAGTATGTTCTTTCATAGCTTGATTTAAAAGGTTGTAACATACTTAAGAGGAATGTTTATACCACCTTTCTTGATGTAAAGGGAATCATATTTTATCAAACCTGCTACTTCACACACGTGGTAGGACTGTTGGACATGTCTAGTACATATAGATCTTGCCCTGTCCAATGCATTCAAAACCAGTGAATGCAAAGAATATTGTTCTTGTATAGCTTGGTTCATATGTCTGTTAAAATACCACCTGAGAATGTTTACATCATCTGTCTGCATAATGGGTTCATAAAAGGAAATGTAATCAAACCAGCTTACTGTGTAACGTTTCGTACTATTTTAAACTGGTACTACAGCTTTCTGTGAAGTCCCTTGCCAAATGTCTTAACTACAATCCATTATAAACTAATAAATAATAAACAAAATTTCGTCTGTTCTTACAAGAATTTGAGGTTTTTACATGACTTTATGTCAGACAATCTATGCTACAGTTAAGAGTGTATTTTGTTAACAAACATCCCCTCACTTCTCAACTATGAACTGTCTATGCTTTTTCACAGCATGTACTACATGTTGATTCACTTAATTCAGCATTATTTTGTTATGAGTATGGGTTGTTATATTTATTTTGATTGTTTTGTTCTTAAATTGCTGACAGATATTTATGGAACAGAGTGTTGGTGGTCAAACTATTTTTAGAGCATGTTTGTGTTTCGGACAATGAAGAAAGAATAACAATCAAGTACTGTATGCCGCTGTGGAAGGTATTGCACTACTTTGTGTGTTTATGTTGTGATATGTTATATTTTATGATTTATGTTTGTTGTTGAATAGAAACTTTTTGTCAAAATGCAGAATCCAATCTTGTTTCCAACAGTTTCCTTCTTTCCAAACTGAACAGGTTATGGCAAAGGGGTGGTTGAATTTATTAGATGATTTCGTAGCGCTAAAACAAGTGTTTTGTCAGCAAACATCACATTTATTTCAAAGCAAAAACATTCAAAACAAAACGCAAATATATTGACGATACAAGCTTTGTCTTTAGTATGTTAGCTTCAACTTAGATAATTGAATTAAAATTGCCATTACAAACAAATGGATGCAACCATAGAAATGTTATTTTTTATTTGATTTGTAAATCATTTATAATGAACAGTGAGCAGTTTCACATAATGATTTCTGAAACAGAATGCACCTTTTTCATTTCAGCAAATGTTATTTTAGATGTTAGTTATAGCGATTTAGAGCAAAACACTTTCATACAATTATAAAGGTTCAACCTGTATTTACTATCCTTTTGTAACAGGACAGTAAATTAGGGATGGTTTAAGGGGTATAAGTTCAACTTATCAACAATGAGAAAGAATAACAAGATGTGCGTATATAGCAAACAATTATTTTTCCACAATGTTTGTAGTTACTTGGTGAAGAATCAGACATGAAGCAAGTGAAATCACTAAAACGCTTGGAAACATACCTAAAAACTTGCAATAGACAGGCTAGAGCACAGTATCTAGGGTAATTATGTAATCAATTTATTACGTTAACACCTATTTTAAATATTTATAGACATGATTATGCTCCATTTTTAAAATTGAGTGGCAACTTCTTGTATTAAGGATGCGTTCGCTCTTTGAACCTGTAAACCATTGTTTCAGAAATGTTGCTGCCTCACTGTAACTTCACACTCAGTCACAATATACCAAACGGCAATTTCTAGTACTATCCTTATAATACTTAATGTAGACAAAGGAGTTACTAGTTCTTAAAACGTTGGTATAAGTTGCTGAGTCTTGAATGTGTGACCGTCAACACTCGGGACAAAATATCAACCAGTAAACCACTGGGACACTGCACAAATAGCACTTATAATGGTCTGTTGAAACAATGGGTGGTTAAAATCATGCAAGTCCATTTCAAATGTCTCCCTGTAGTCGAGTTCCGCACCAGACAACTACCATAGTAAACACAAGGTACTCGGTTAGACCTCAGTTAGGTTGAAATATACTTTAATGGGAACGACATGTTTGGCACTTTGTAAACCAAAGTGTCAAGGTTGCTTGTATTCTGAATTGCAGGGCTGAAGTTAAATGCTCACATTGTGAAGACAAACTTGAGGGGGCACCGATAACATTACCATGTAAGGATATTCTCTGTACCCAATGCTACATGATTATGAAAGCTCTTGGTGACAACAAATGTCAGAAGTGTCGACGTACATTTGTTAAGGACTGGGTTCCAATACCAGACTTATCATCAAAGTAAGGCGACTACACGTTTACTAAGTAATAAGCATAACAAGTTTTAGAAAACATACAACGTAGTTCGTAGTAGTGTTTAGGCACTGAACCAGCTTATACATCTATCATAATAAATGTGTGAAGCATACTGAATATTCTTCTATTTACCAGTCAAGTGCCTTTTAACCATTGTTATTTTCAAAGGATAATTATATACCTCCATGCAAATCTTCACTTTGTTCAGACTATTTTAGATATTATTTCTGTCTAGCTACATTGATAATGAAGCACATTTTAAATTAGCGCAAACTGTATGAGACTACATGTACATTATTGTTCAAGCGTATGTTTTAGAGTTGCTCAAGATAAGTTAAAGGATTACCAGAGAAGATGTAATTCATTCTTCATGGATGTAGTATCTCAGTTATGTTTCACTGATAACGCAGCGCCATCCCGGGATGTAGTTGAACATCTCCTTGGTTACATATTCTTCACAACAAGAAATAGAAAGCAACAATGCACACGTGATATGTCGATACTTGAAACAGGAATGGACCCAAGTCCAGTATTTAGATCGTTTTTACTGCAGCTTCTTCTCAAAACGAGGTAAATAATATCCATGTATATCAATACAATATTATTGCATGTGTGTACTTACAATTACTTTTTCTTATAGTTGTGAGAGCTGTTTAATCATTGTTATGTTAAGTATACGACGTCCTAAGTGTTACAATTATTTTAACAGTTCTACAACACCTACATTTAACATGAGCCTGGCAATTTATATGTCTGAAAGGCTTGGTACAATAGAAGAATATATATTGCAGTATTTCATTACAGTCTGAACTTGCTAGTATATATATTTTACATCCATTGTGAAATGACATGTAATAACTAATACGACATTAAATTATCCAACATTTACAACTGCAATTTCGTCAGATTAATTACAATACCAACACAGAAGCATCATCTGATCAGATTTACTCACTTACCACATGAACGAGTATTTCTGAGAAATAAACTCCGTATTGTGTATTATTTTACTTTTTACTTCTTATTGTTTGAACATTTAAAGGTTCTTGCACTGAATATATGAACAGTGACATTGACTCACAAGGAATACTGTTTATGCAAGTTACTTAAAGACACTATATTTCAGTTTGCAGGATACCTTTTTCTGATATTATAGTTTACCGGTAATTAACATTTTCAGTGAAGACCATGTGTCTGAATACCTTCGATGTTACTTAGATTTAGCTAACAAGTGTGTCGGGCAAGAAACAAAAGACAAAACTGACCAGCTATTGGAACTGAACTTGCTTGTTATACAATGCATTGAGGTACAAACAAGCCAGGAAACATATACTTGTACATGGGTTACCGCACTGTATCTTACTTATATATGCTCCTGTATGGAAGATAGTGGACCCTTTGATATGTTCTGCTGAATGAATTAATTCTAGTTCTTGGTTTATCTAAATTGTGATTCATTTTCACATTGCATACGGACCCACTCATAGGTCCTTTGATTTATATAAAAGTTATTGAAATTATTGAAAACTTCTATTTACATCATTGGTTTAACAGAAATTCAGTTAAAAGTATAACTATTTTGTATTTAATGCTTGACCAGCAAAATTAGTATAATGAAAAGGGCCTCAGCAGCTAAGCGGTTATGGTTGTAATCAAGATTGTCATTGATTACATTATACTGTACATTCCAGTACATACAGACTGTATTATAATTGCAGAACAAGCTGTTGCAAGATAGTAACAGAGGAGACATGGGCGATGCACATGAAGCACAATGTGCGTTGGTAGCTCTGAGAGATGCAGTAATGTACATTAATACTGATGAGCTTGATGTTGATAAAATGTATGCTGTGGCTAGAGCTAGGATGGGTCTTTCTGTCGCTGCAAAGTATGTTGCATATATAATAAGAAATGACATTGAACCAAGACGGGCAGATCCTGAAATGAGGAGAGTTATTACTGCTGCATGTAGACTTCATCATGATTCTAAACTGGAATGGACAAGGTAACCTAATGAATATGTGAGATACATTCATATTCACAAGTTGACAATTAAAATGAATATATATTTTACGCTTTCTAGTAGCTCTTTATTTCACTGAATCGAAATTTACGAGAGGTTTGTACTACAATGCATACTCGGAAAATTAAACAAAGATGTATTTTAATGGTTGGGATCAGTAAATAAAATGAAGATTTTTAAGTAGTTAAATACATTTGTAAGAATGACTTAACACCTGTCTTCTCAGCTATGAATAAGCTCATTTTGTTATTGTGGAACAAGAAAATGGCAAATTAAGTTACAAAGTGTACTAACTCGTCCAACTACTTCATAATTAGAAAGATATATTAATTTGTTCCAGGGAATGTCTCATTCACAATACAATGCCTCCCCACTTAGACCCCCGGGAAAACAGTATACATTAGGCACGGTGTAGGTGCAAGGGTAAACATGTATGGAAATATGAGTGCAAGGGTAAACATGTATGGGAATATGAGTGCAAGGGTAAACATGTATGGAAATATGAGTGCAAGGGTAAACATGTATGGGAATATGTGTGCAAGGGTAAACATGTATGGAAATATGAGTGCATGGGTAAACATGTATGGGAATATGGGTGCAAGGGTAAACATGTATGGAAATATGAGTGCATGGGTAAACATGTATGGGAATATGGGTGCAAGGGTAAACATGTATGGAAATATAGGTGCAAGGGTAAACATGTATGGAAATATGGGTGTAAGGGTAAACATGTATGGGAATATGGGTGCAAGGGTAAACATGTATGGGAATATGGGTGCAAGGGTAAACATGTATGGGAATATGGGTGCAAGGGTAAACATGTATGGGAATATGGGTGCAAGGGTAAACATGTATGGAAATATGGGTGCTAGGGTAAACATGTATGGGAATAGGAATGGTCTGGTCGAGCATAAAGAACTAACGGGAAATTAGGGGGACACCAAGGGGGAAACATTTTTTTGGATGAAACAAGTCAATTAAGTCACTATTAATAGGCCAAGAGGGGGGAAGAACATGAATATTATATCTAGTGAAAGAACGGCACATGGGGAAGGGGAACTTAAGATACTACTAAAACATACATAGAAATAAACATCCACCGATTTACAGCCTTGGGACTGTCAGTAAAAATACTGGACTTTTAAATCGATTTAACTGCAAGCTAACCTCACAATTTACAGCTTTGTGGTCATTAATTTCCAGCATATATATAGTACACATAAATTGACAGTAGGCAGTAACTAATCATTAAAAACAACTTACCATTGCATATACATTAACATATACATTGTATAGAATCAAGCAGTTTTATACTGAATTTGTTATCAGTAACTAAATTATTTTCATCAGAATGCGAAACAACTACACAATTGTTAATAAATAATATTATTTTGAAGTAACCACATGTGTTTATGTTATGTATCAGATATAATCTTAAATACTGGTTACAGGGAAATTCAAATAATTACAAATAGAAATAAAATAAAAAATGACATTTATAGAGAAAACGAAATAAATACTACTATACTAAGGAAGGGTTACTTTGTGTTATAAACCAACATAACGGATATAACGTGTTTCCTTGTTACTGCCAAATTGCGCAATGTTTATTACATGGCGTCATAATAATGAAAGATGCTTAGAGAAAACTAACTTATATAAATGCCTCAAAGGTAAGTACGTATGCTTAATAAAATGTCAAGCTGGCCAACCTTATTGATATTCTGGCATAAATGGACAAATAATGGATAGAACAACATGAAACAAACGACACATATCAATATAAAATTAAAACATTAGAGACCAACGAACAACACAATATAATGAGGGTTTGATCATAGCTATAAGATATTCTATGGAACACACGTTCTGTTAGTTTTAGAGCAAGACTCTCTAAAAATGCCTACAAAGTCTCCAACATAAGTCTTTATCATCTGTTATCACAGATATAACTTCTTTTAGTGTTAAAACATTAGTGTCCGGCGTGCAGTTAAAAAAGTGCGAAAAACTCAGCTGTTGATTCATTTAAAATCTTACATGTGATAGTTCTCATTATGTCAGGATTATGCCCCTTTATTATAAATATATATATATATAAGTTAAAGAATCGACTTATTACAGTTACAACTGTTACGAATTTTACGAATTTGGTAAAATGGATCTCTATCAAAATATGGCTTAGTAATTCCAGTCTCTAACAGGTTCACACTGGTTTCATATTTCAAAATAATTGATGGATATTTATAGCAAACTTTACGTTTATTAAAATCCTCAAAATTACTATTGTCTCGAAGAAACCTTATAAGTTGAGATAGGTAAATGCCATATTCGGGAGACCTCGGAATATCAAAGTTTTAGTTTTAGGTTATAATCTCAAAGTCGTAATCATCTCGTTAGTCGTAGTTTTTGTAGTAATAATGCCATTACCTTTGGAAATATCTAAGTCTAGTTAGCTTTCAAAAGTTGTAACTCTATTGAATAAGCAATTTAAAATGCATTTTTTTATGTCTTTGCTCATTTACTTTATTGACGACATGTCTTGTGCATATGTTCACAATGAAGATTTGATGTTTGCAGGATATACCTGGTGAAACACGTATGTAGGCGTTATGGTATTGATGTATATCATCAAGCTTGCAAGAGCACAGCACCATGTATGAGATGGCTTGCTTTGAAAAACAAGAATGACCAACAGGTATGCAGTTTAGTGTTTAGTATAATAAATGAAGTAACAAGTTTGATTAATTTTAAATTTGTGTCTTTTGTTCAATGAAATTGATGAAATATGGTAGAATATATAGATGCCATGCCTGCAGCGCTTGACTGTTGATGGAATATAGGTATAATTAAACTAATATAGGAAGGAGTCATTTTACCCCCCCCCCCCCCCCCCGCTTCACAAAGTGAAGTAGGGTAATATATGAATCGCGCGCTTCGTCATGTCCGTCCGTCTGTCCCGAATGCGTGCCCGCTCCATATATTTGCCATTCATGGTGGGATTTCGACATAAATTGGCAGAAGGGGACACCATAGGATGGGAACGTGTTGAACGCAAGATCTGTGTCCCTAGTTTCCAGACCAAGATCACTGCACGCCCCTGAACGTTGTCATATTTGCTATACAAGTCTTACTGATAATAGTGGTTCGTTTCCTATCCATAACTTGGAGGGATTTGACAATAGTTTGTTATAGGAGACCACCATAAGATGATAACGTGTATCAAACAAGACTCGGGTTACTACCTTCAAGTTCAATGTCAATGACGCCTAAGAACTTTGTCATTTAACATTACTGATAATGGTGGGTGGTGTCCGGTCCATAACATTGTCATTCTTGATGGTTTGGTGTCTATGATTTAACGCCTATCATAAGCGTGTCAGCCTATACAGGCTCTACCTGGGCTCCATAACCTGTGCATGAATCGGTTTCCCTGCAAGTTACTGACAGCTTTCCAACATGGTCCAGTCATTGTTCTTTCCTGAATTTTCTGTCAGGGCGCCGTGTTAGGGTTGGGGGGTATTTATCTTATTCTGTGATAGCTCTTCTTCTATTTGTTCAAGCATAGTTATTTTCAATATCACCATGTCAACACATTGTTCAGTTTTGAATCAAGCTTTATTGCTACACTAAATGATGTTAGATCGACATGTAGTATTTGTTATATTTTTCACGGAACAACACGGTATTTAGAATAAACTGATTATCTACATTTGTTTTTATTTGATGGTAAAATATAATCACACATAATAATGTACCTTCAGGTAGTTGAGGTTTCAGACAGATACATTGTTTGTGGTGACAGCTATACACGGGTACGTGAGATGTTAACACAAGTTGTTCTTGGTGAAAATATTGGTCATTTGACAAATATTGTGCAGGTAAATTTAATTTTGTCAAATAAATATCATTTTCTGTTAATTATTTCTATTTTCTGTTTAAAATCACAATAGTTGTGGTATTAGTATTATGAGTTATTATATTGTTACAATGAAATGTTCTACAATCTATTAAAACTGGTACATGTATTTAGTAATATTTTGGCATGTTTATTAGTTCTCAGTTCAAATTCGAGCTGCATGGTTGTGAAAATGAAAATTATACCGAGTTAATTACATATATTCTGAGGAAAATTATAGCAGACAGGGTAAGTTTATAAAAAGAAATTGTAGGCAATGGTAGATATTATATTAGCTGAATGTGAGTGTAAATTGAATCTTTATATATACAATATATTGTTACAAGGTAAGACCTTAATGTCTGATGTGTAGGATTAATGTTAAAACTAATAACTTTGGAATAAATAGGAGATAAAAGTGGATGCTGTGAAATTGTATTTTAACTAGATTTTCAATTGCACATGCGTATTTATTAACTCAAAAATAAATGAAACACGTTGTGCTTAATTGCTAACTACATGTATATGTATTTATGGAGTGATTAATGAACCTATGCATGGTTTTCCCTCCACAGGAACTCGATGATAATGATGATAATGATGTGGAAATACTGCTTGGATTAGCAATACATAGAGAAATATCAAGTTCCTATCTGTACCCTACACAGAAGAGAAAGCTTACACCTCAGGTAAATACTATATCATTCTCATTGGAATACATCTCAGTTGTTCTTGGATAGAAATACCTCAGTATATTGTTCTATTACATGTTATTAGTTCGGTCGGTAGACCTCTCGATTGCCAGTCTGGAAGCCATAGGTTCAAAACATGTGTTGTCTGTGTTAATTTGAAGAAATTATATCCATTAACCATTTGTCATCTACGTTTGATTATGTGTGAAAGTTGCCGGTTGAGCAATAGCAAAGTCATTCTCTGTAACATATACGCTGGTTAAGCAAACAAACCACCGTACATTACTGTTCAAAAATGGTTTGGAACTTCTAACAGAAACCTAGGATTCTCACTCGATAGATGGATGTATTAAACTACATGTAACACAAAAAGTCAGTATTTCCAGAAAAAAACAATAAATGACAAAGTCCAACATTAACTTGTTTCCATATTGTTTGAAATTAAATAATTTAAGAAGTTTGCTTTACACATTCCACAGCGTCAATACAGACAACTTGTGTGTTATATAAAATGCAAATAACTGGCCTCGCAATGCAGTGTGGCAGTTTGAATTTCTCTTGGCTATATTTCTACATTCTTATCATTTAGATTATGGACAGCATTCGAGCATTTGTTGAAGATTGTGAACAGATAGAATATAAGGTAATACTTTGTGAAATTAATACATCAAAAAATATCTCCATGCAGATGCACCTGGATGGACGCATGTTTCGTATTTCCATGCAGACGCACCTGGACGCATGTGTCGTATCTCCATGCAGACGCACCTGGACACATGTGTCTTATCTCAATGCAGACGCACCTGGACACATGTGTCTTATCTCAATGCAGGCGCACCTGGACGCATGTGTTGTATCTCCATGCAGACGCAACTGGACGCATGTGTCGTATCTCCATGCAGACACACCTGGACGCATGTGTCGTATCTCCATGCAGACGCACATGGACGCATGTGTCGTATCTCCATGCAGACGCACCTGGACGCATGTGTCATATCTCTATGCAGACGCGTTTCGACGCATCTAATGTTTAATGTTCAAAAAAAATTCACTACAAAATTAAACTTAACCCAGTGAAAATCAGTCTTTTAAGATGTTAAATCCTCAATAAAATCATGTGGTAAATATTGAAAGTTATTCCAAAATCAGCGATCAAACAAGCCCATGTATAGACATTTTCACGGAGCACGATTGCATTATTACTATTTCTAAACAAGTTGGTAATGTTTCGCTTCAATTCTAATATTTTCATGGAAGTTTAATTGTATTAAATTAATACACTTCCATGCCAATTGAATAGTTTAAAAGACTGCTGTAAATAATAATCTAGGTTTAATAAGCTTTAAAACTGTGTTAATATCGACTAAACAAAGGATGTAGATCACCGGAGCAATAGGTCATCACGACATTTTTGTGTACACAAGTCTGCTATTTTCCAAAGCACAAGCCTGTAAAAAATCTATAATAAGTAGGTAAAATCCAGGTATTTTTGTCTGTGTAGCAATTGTGTCTTGTACATCAAGTTAATTTTCAACAAGAATTAACATTCAAAGATGTTTGAGGTCGTTGGCTAAGTCTTTGAGTAAATTTATTGGATGGCTTGATGTGACATAATCATTGCAATTATCAATGGGACTAATTATATCAAACAGGAAATAGCAACATGAATCAACACATAAAAAAGATCTCCAGGGGTTTTATTACTCTTATGTTTTTTGCAGCTGACACATGAGGCAATTTAGTGACCAGTAGGACTAATCTTCTGTCTAGGGTGTGGCTTATGAATTGCAAAACAATTAGCATCAACCAATCAGATTGAATGAACCATACTAAATAAATATTAATTAATATCAATTATCATTAGCTGTGAGAACACTGAAGTCAATTTTAACATTTAGGCCAGTTGTCTTGACTTGTCCTGTGATCTTTTCCATCCATTAATTCCCCCCTCCCCCTCCCTTTACTGTCCATTTTGATTCTCCTAGTTATTCCTTGTGGTCTGCCGGGCCATTCCTTGTGCCTCAGTTCCTTAATATGTGTACCGTTTGACCTTCTTTAGTGCCTTATGTTTTGTGGATTGTTGTTTTTCCGGAGGTCTGTGTGGGGAGGCACTGTCGTATGTATGTTGCTTTCCCTGTAGTTACGTATTCTCTCTTCTTGTTTTATTTACATATGGCAACATACGTCAATGTAACAGTAACTGTAATAGTAAATCAGCATTTGTGTTTGAACATAGTTTTTGCTTGTATAAATTCATTTCATAACAAAATATAAATATTGACTAACTTGATGAATGTAGTATAAACTTTGTTCATATATAAATAAATATAATTGCTAATAAATATGTTATATTGGGATTATAAACCCAATTTCACCATTAACTTTTGTTTGTATATACACCAAGTGTATGTATATCTCAAATTCTAATTTTCTGTATCTTCTATAATTGTTAACCCACAATTATACAGAAAATTTAATTCCCTACAACATGTACTTTAATGTAAAAATGGTTAAACCAATACTTTACACTGCTATTTCTTGTTTAAGTATACAGGTGTCAATCACCAGTTATTTTCGAACAACCTGTATGGAGAACAGGCTATGTGACCAGTCTCTTATCAGTATGGTAAATAGGTAAATAGACTAGAGGTCTATGGAGTATAGGGTTAGCGTTAACCATTTATAAGGACCATAAGTTCATACAAATATAATTATGTATATAGTGTTGGTAAAACTCAACATATTAGCAGTATGAGTTGATATATTGTACTGTATGAATATTACTCCCCTTTTAAAACACCATATTTGCTTTTTCATACAACGTTTTAGCGACGCAATTGTCATAGATGTAAGCATCGTCTAATTATATACAGTGTTGTTAACAACGTCCAAAATTCAATAGTGACTGAACAAAACCATCGCTAATTGTGTTAAATAAAATTGCAGGAAATGTTTGTCAACATGATGACGAATCAGCTATCACCGGAGTGTCTTGTGGTAATAGAGAAAGAAGACCAACATTTACAAGGAATACAATATCTTCTTGTTCACTACATGTTAGTCATGGTTGTTATGGACGGAGATAGAACTCTGTTACAACCATTGCAGACACTGATACAGAGTCCAGAGTCGTGTGATGTATGTTTTACATAAGTCTGTCTGTCTTTGATTTGAAGTATATAATACAAAATTGTTTAGTAAGTCATATGCTTTCAAATGTTCAGCTTGACTGGGCTAAAATTGCTTTGACCGTGGTCCTGTTTTGTAAACATTTAAGGGGGTGGGTATTAGTTGCTATAGTAAGCAGTGCAGTTCTGCATTAATATACATATTTCACTTGGCTGTAATTAATGTGATTAAATTGTATTTGTGGCTACAATCTAGTATCTTGCAATACATGGCAAATATTTATTGTAGCTTTGTGAATTTTATGCATATTTAGTATTAACCCTTGGTGATACTGAAATATTTTGAATGAAAGTAACTGCTGATGACGCAAACTATTACATTACGGCTAAAGCTTATGTATAGAATAAAAGCAGTTTTTATGAATATTGCAAACTTTATCTTCAGGAGATGTACTTACCAACAATGCCACAAGATGATTTAGAAACAGTGAAAGAAGCACTTTTCAATGCACGACAAAGTTCTAGATCTGAAAATCCTGTATTTTATCGTGAGTTATAAGAATACACTAATTCCTTAAGATAAGTTCATTGTATTCACATGTAGTTCTCGCCTACACACAGGGGCTCCTAATGCACAACAAGACGTGCTAGATCTAATATATATTTTTCTGTTCACAGTTTAAAATTTGTTTGTTATATTATACTACTTTCCATTCATGATTGCACTTATTATCCCAGTGGTTGCTATGGGAAGGCCTCTTCCTTTAAATGATACCCTTGAGCTCAACCCCGTATACTACTCTAGACTTTACTTATCTTGTTGATTTCGTTACGACATCTTTTTTCAGACTGTCCAAATGGCCACATTTATGTAATAGGTGATGTAAGTATGGTAACAGTTTTGCGTAACTTATTACTTATTAGTCTGTTATCTTCAGTTGAGTTTCTTTACGATGTTTATGTAAAGATGCATTATACCGAATCACGAATAGAATGACAGATGATAACTGTAAAGTGTAAATCGACAAGCACTAAAGGCGTAAATGTTTAGACTACAAGTATTTTGTTGTGTATTTTCGTTACAATTTCGTTAATTTTAAATGGTACCGATCTTTTCAATTGGTAAATGCATAACAACACATACATACTTTATAGACAAAACATAAAATGCTGAGCTCACAATTTAAAATATATTTAATTATTACCCCATTCCTTAGTGTGGTCGCCCAAATGGAGTTGGTGTATGTCAGGAATGCGGTGCGGCCATAGGGGGTAAGGGGCATGTACCGTTACAGGGAAATTTCAAGAACGAAGGGTATGTCAAATAGTTGATTATGTTGTGCTTGTAATTCTCTGATATATGACAAGTATATAAGGCCACCAACAGTTCCAATGGAAGCCGTCTTATTGTTTGAGAAAAATATGATTGTCTTATAAAGAGATGGTCTTAACTTTTAGGTTGTCTTTAAATTTGTGTTATTCCCCTGTGTTGTCCCCCTAAAATGTCCGTAGTTATTTTTATTGTCCGTCAGATCATTGCTTGTGCCCTGCTCCCATGCATGTTCACACTTGTATCTCCTCAGTGCTGTCTTGTGTATGTGGCATATCTTGTAACTACTTAATCTGTCTTGTATTATATTGGTTAATCAAACAGCTGTACTGATTAAATTGTTATATTTGTCAATATACTGAAGTCTATGTTACACTTGAACACCATGCAATCTGTGTGTACGTCATGTTGTATCATGATTATGTGTTTGTTTACTATCAGGGCTGATAATACAGTTACTGGTCATATACTTGGAAAAGCTGAGATCAGAGGTCCTGGTCCAAATCCAGAGAGAATGATGACACCATCATATTGTGCGTGTGTCCGTCTTATGCTCCACTTAGCTATGTATACAGCATGTGGAACCAATCAAGAGGTATGAATATTTACTAAATACCATACACTAGTAAAACTTACAGTGTCTATTTATTATAGTGTCACCTCTATTTAAAAGGACAGCCATTTCTGACTTATGAGACACTTACTTTTTGCGCACATTTACTTATTAATATCCTTAAATGCCAGGCACCAGGCAGCTAGACGCAGGGTAACTATCATTTATTTAGCTAGCAGCTCACTAACCGGCCATATCAGAGCGGACCCATGCCGAGGGTTTGAAAGATGTGTACTATTAGTCAAGATTCCTAAATATTGTCTAATTTGCAAAAATTAATGGTCATGAAGTTAACAACACATGTGTCACTATTGTAGCAAGCCACAGTGCTCACTTTCATTCATTGTTTGTTCATGACTATTGTAAAAAGTAAGAACAGAAGTAGATCAGGAAATGTCACATACAAACTATGCAGCCACAGCAAACAAAGGCAAAAGGAACTCAAGAGAGAGAATAAGTTGCAGGGAACGCCACGTACATATGACAATACCTCTCTCCACACAGACCTCCGGGAAAACAATATTCCACAAAACATCAGGCATTTGAAGAGGCGAATGGGTAAAAACGTAAGGAAACAGTGACGCAAGGAACGTCCTGGCCGATAATAAGGGAAGTCAAAGAGAACAAACAGGGGGATTTAACATATTTAATACATAACAGGACAAGTCAAGACGGCTGGCAGCAACATGCTGAAAGTAGAGAGAACATAACATGAACACTACATAAAGTGAAAGAACCGCACACGGGAAAGGGAAACCAAACTTACATCTAAACACAAATATAAATAATAGCCATACAGTGATTTACAGTCTTTGAACTGTCAGTAGAAAAACTGGGGTTTAAATCGATTTAACAGCTAGCTAACTTCATCCTTAATCACTACATGGGCATTGATTTCCAACACATACTCGTACATTGACTAAGTAGGCAGTAACTAATCATTAAAAACAATTCACATAACAACATACACACCGTGCAGAATGAGTTTTGTCATATTTGTTCAAATTAAATTAGCTGTCTAAATTGTAACAGATGAATGTAAACAATGTGTCCAAGTTTTAGTTTGACTGTATTTAATTTAGGATGTATGTTCATTAATAAAACCAAACATCAGTGAACATGACCTTGAGAAATTCTTGTGGGACCATATACAGCTTGATATAGAAGACCTGCACAGAGCTTTAGGACGAAGTACTGATGATGTTCTTCTCTTGATGCATCTTGTTCTAAACAACATATCAACAACATTAAACAATGGTATGTATGTTTGTGTTACTGGTCACTTCTTTATACCATAGTTGTATACTAGTTATATAGTTGTATAATAGTTATATAGTTGTATAATAGTTATATAGTTGTATAATAGTTATATAGTTGTATACTAGTTAAAACACTGTAGTTTCATACAAGAGTTGTATGCTAGACATATATACCTCTATGTTAGTCTAGAGGTAAGGGTATAACTGACCAAGTCACCTTTGATACAGTGTTTCCCCTAAAACATATAGTAGTCTACTGTCTTAAGCATTCTACGGGTATTGATTGGCAACTGAGAGAATTTACAATGCTCCTGTGGCTTTCCACTTTAAAATATGAACCCAAACACAACATAGGTCTTCATGAACATATACACTCATGTGTTTAAGTTTGATACCCATATACTAAAGCATTATCCAGTTATTGACTGGATATTTGTTCTCGCCACTGATCACCTTCATCTACTGACCACAGACAACCCTCCTATGAAGTTTCACTGGTATAGGCATAGACAATGTGTTGATGTTTGCAAGCTAAAAGTTTCCTAAACGACAGACGAATATATGACTATTAATGTATGATTTGTACGAGTTCACATTTTTGTGACATATTACTTTATATATTTATTAGACTATTATCATAGAATTCCCTTACAATAAAGATATGTTGGCATGTTTATGTTCATACATTCTATGTTGAAATCTTCTGAAACCAGACATCGACTAGACTTAGGTTGATATTTCTTGACAACAATTTATAATTATGTTTGTAATATCCTTCTCTGATCTTTTTTAAGATGGTATTGTTGCAGAGGAAATATGTCAACTGTCTTCAAAAAAAGGGAGAGAGAAATGGGAGAAAAGATTTTGTTCCCATTTTCTCTCGCCTGTATTCAAAGTAAGTCACACTTGAAGGAATTTGATTTTTGCGATGACTGAATATGTTTTTGAATAAATGGCACCATATCATGCAAGACTAAGATTAAGAGTGGCGTTGTGGTTGATTGATAGAGCACTAGACCCAATGACCCTGAGCCTCACACTGATTGGGTTTGATCATAAATGTCAAAATCCTATAAGTTGTCGGAGCATTGGTTAGTACATAGGAAGTAGCAACTTAACTTAAAAAGTATAGGTTATAAAATTGTTTAAATGAAAATAATGTTTGGTTTAGTAATGACTTGTGTTGCTTTGTCTCTTTAAAAAACAAATAATATGGTGATTCTAAGTCTACATGTCTTTAAGCAAAACTACATGACATAAACAACACAATTATCGCTCTAGACATTATTAATGTCTTAGCGGTTTTTGTGGTTATTGGTGTTACAAGTTTGTCAATTTAATATCACATCATTTTGTGTGTCACATTTTCTGATTCAATTAAATGCCAGGTTTTTGCGCATAAGCCTGAAATATAATATACTATTTTACATAACAGAACTTGGATGGTCTTTTGAAAGAACACAATCAACAATTGGCACAAGACAAAAGATTAGGTAAGTATTGCATCGCATGATGTTGGTTCACAAACGCAACAAGTGCTTAATTTTAGAATTCTCTGAAAATGTAGCAATAATTGTAAGTCTTTATTATCTAAATGAAGTTGTCCGTTATAAGAATGTGTACATGTCTAAGTCATTGACCGAAAACAATTATAAATAACGTATTTGATAAATGTGTAATCGTGCCCGCGACTGCTAATATTTATCATAATCTCTCCAAATCAATTGTTTTCAGGAACCGATCCACTGCTGTGTTTATTGTATGAGACAGAGTCCGACAGTTCAGAGAATACAGAAACCACACAAGTACAGGACATTGCTCGTGTATGGAGATACTGCACACCAATATCTTGGCAACATCTTAAACAAGACGTTTCTACAATGATGGGAACTGAACATGGCAAACACCAGCAGTATAAAGTTCTTCAACTTTTTATTGAGGAGGTACGAATCTTGTTTTGACACTCTTGCTGAATAATTGTACTTTTCTATTATGTATACACTAAAATCTGGGGGAAATTATATGTACATTAAATTTTGTTTGATTTCCACATTTGTCCGGTATTCTAAAAGCAGTCTTCATTTCTAATAGTAGTTGTCTTAAGACCATATATGCCAATTCCTAATTCTTATTAATGATCATCTCAAATGTAAAAAAGGCCGTTGCATTTAAGCGTCGTGATGCTTACTAAACTGGCACAAATGGCATCTACCAGCAACATAAAGTGATTCAACTTTTCATTGAGGTTGTACAAATTTTGTTTTGACAATAATCTAAACTAAACTAAAATCGAACCTAAATGTTTGTTCGATTTTCTCAGTTGTCCGGTATTCTCCAATTAGTCTTTAGACCATAAGTTACAGTTTCGTTTACATGTGGAATTGTCTTATAAAAGAAAAAGAATGCACAACTGATTTTATCAACGATATTTTTATGAAGTTCAAAACTCCTCGTATATAAACTCTCTGTGAGAAATCAATGTTAATGAAATTTCACCGTCGAGTGAGAATAACAAGTTAGTATTATTATGGTCTACTGCGTCCAGGGTGTGATATGCAGTTGGAGATTTTTTTACACACGTCGCAGTGGTTGCACTTAAGCATGATAGAAAATATTTTGATTGTTCGGTTCTGTAGTATGATACGTGTACAGTTATGCAATTCAGGTCAAAATTACCATTTGATATTCAGAATTCTGAATTTCCGATATATTGCCAGAAGTTGTCGCACTGAAATAAAGAGCACTATTTCCGAGACTGAAACTTTAGGTTTGCTTAGACAGAAATATGGTTTTCTCAGATTATACTGTAATAATCATTATGCTAGTTGAATATATCATGTGTATAAAATAATTTTCAGCTGTACATGGCATTTATGATTAACATAACTGAACTTGGGCACTTCAGTGTTTTGAAAATCATAATAATGTAATGATAGAATTCTTGAGCCTTTTTCAGAATGCTTCAAGTAAAAAATATTAAACCCTTTTGTGACTTAATGAAATGCCTATTATAATTAAATGTCTTATATCATTATGTAATTAGCTTAATCTTTACTTTCAGGAACATCTGTTGAAAGCATTAAGATTCATTCCCAGCATTTTGAGACTTCATCGTGCTCTGTTACATAAATATCTAAGAAAGCTTGACAAGAAAGAAGCTTCGCAAATCACTGTGGCGACCATAAAATCAGGTACAAACCGACCGATTACATACAAATTCCTCTATGTACTTTAATGCCTTATAACTGATTGTTACATCAGCCCAATTAGCTCAGTTGATCATATTGTCATGTATCATATAGAAACTTAAAATCTTATGGAAATTTTGGTACTCGTTAAAACTAGAAAACATATTTATTCCTGTCTTTATAATATATATATTGTCTATGATAGCTTATTTCCAATGGGATCATAATCTAACCAATTACAAAATGTACATTTTTGTTCTGATTGGGAACATCTTCAGTTATCTGTGAAAGTGTCAAACACCTACAGGTGATTGCAAACAAGTATTCGTCCCCAGTGTTTGCTATATACAATGTGCAAGTACTCGCACTTAATTTTGTCTTATAATTACCAGATGCTGTAGCAGGTGAAGATACTGATATGTTAATACAAGATTTTAGTGATGTTTGGGATATTGTCAGAGGACATCTTAAATCGCATGGTAAGTGCTAAATTTACATGTCATTCAATGATAAAGAAAAGTGAATCAAGTCATAGCCAACATAGTGTATACAGTTTTAAATTAAATGATCGCCCTTTCATGTATCCCAACAAAGAAATGAGCTTAGACAGTTATGTGTATACCAACTGATAATAGTATAGCAAGTATAGAATTTCCTTACATATTATTAGGATGCTACTTGTACCCTTAAGTAATATACCCACAGAGACCAGTACTAGACTCTATATACTTAATGCCTTTCATCATTGGTTATTAATTATTTCATTCAAGTTGCTATTTTTTCATATTCTTTAAATTAACTCATCCATTGAAATAGTTCCGAAAACAAAATAAGAAAAATGATCAAGGGATATTTCAGTTGGCATACTTTTGTATGTATTGCAGTTTGTTACACAAAATTTGGAGGTATTCTTGTACAAGAGAAATACTGCACACAAAGAATCACACCAACAACCCCAGTCTCCATACTTCTGCCTTCTACAAGAGATGCTGGACTTTGTTCCTATGCAATGCTTGATTTCCTGATGAGAAAACATAACCAGTTTCTGGACAGATATTGTAACGAGACAGACAGGTAAGTGTGGTAGTATGACATAAATGATTATGAATATGATTTTAATATCAATTTCATTCTGCATAGTTTGTATAGTATGCTATTGATAAGGTATGAAGATTTTTGTGATGATATAATTGAAGTAGATGCTAGTATTGTGATAATGCTGCTATTCATATTAGTTTTGGTATCATTGGTTATTGACAAATGCTATTAATATCATATACGTAATTACAAATCGGTTTCAATATATACAATGGTTGCAATGTATGATATAGTAATTGTCAAACGCTTTAGTCGGAGTGTTCATTTCTTATATCGATCTTGTACTGGTAAATCAGAATAATCGTTGATACATGAACAACACTTATTTATTTAAAGACATGGCCATGAATAAAGGGCTGTTTGCTGTCTCCATACATGAGCATTATTCCGAAGTGCTCAAAAGCATTTATTGGCCTATTTTGTTTTAGCCTTGATCAAGAGAAATATAGTTGACTAGTGTTATAGTGTTGATGTTAACAAAAGTAATTGCCTACCTAGCTGCCCAATTTAACAAAGGACTGATAAACAGCAATAATAAACTGTTTTAAATGTTGTCTTATAACCTATATTTCAAGATCTGTATTTCCATTAAAATAATATTGAATCGTATAATATTTTATCTGAAATCTTACATATGATCCTAAATATTAAATGGCATTGTAATGGTGTCAATAGCAAATGGCTTCATTAACCTTTTGAATACATGTCAATATATTTATAATGCTATATAGACTATCCAATTTTGATTTGTTACATTATGTTTGTCACAGGAAATCTGCTAGCATGGCGACTGTATCTCCAAGGGAGGTAACTGCTGCACACGTGATCAGTTACGACCCAGAACACGATATTCTACCATTGGTCCTAGCTAACTGTCAATATTCTTTTGAGATGGGGAAAGGAACAAAGATAGAGTATGACTTTACTGGACTAGAAAGACAAATTATGGATAGGTTCCTGTTATCAAAGTCCAGAATTGATGTTGGAAGTGTTCTACAGGTAACTATGTGATCACTTTTAATTCATAGAGACATATTTATTTGAATCATTTAATTGAAAATGTTTGAAGTGTTTCATGGTACAAACCTGTAGCACTTGCTACAACACCTAGCATAAGTAGTTTTTTTCAAATTTTGCAATCTTGAACTTAAAAAATTATAAACTTTCATGTGAAATGAAAACATAGGGTCAGTAAATTATAATTTTTCGGAGAAACAAACACCATCACAGACATTGCTCTTGGCGTTTTATCTTCTAGTCTGCAAGTCAGGATGTATTTGAAAAAAAATCAATAGACCAAGATTAATCCCTGGCTTATAAAATGTGTTTGATATTTTATGTACTAGATTGATCAAATGGTATACAGAACTGAGCTGACTGACTCTGAAGTGTTTTATAAGCTTGATGAGAAAATTCCACAGGTATACTTATTGGTTCACTATCACTTAAAATAGTTGTTGCATTCAATGCTTTATTCTAAACAACAGCATATTGTCTATATTTATTGTGACCCTTGGGTTCACGCTTTTCTCATATTATCTGTGAAATAACATAACAGAAAGGTAATATAGTGTCATACTTACATGTGTTATTAATTTGGCAAACACATGTTTGATTCTGTCTAAAAACATAGATATATGTTATTTCTTGCACAAACTTAAACCATTTGGATTGCCGGTGAATATTGTCCATACACTTCTGCACTACAGGTGTTACTAGAGCCAACAGTGAAGTTACGTATAAGTGAGGACTTGAGATCACTACCTGATATATGTAAAACATTGGATAATGTTGACATAGCTATAAGTTTCCTCAAGTCAACAGGAGGTAAAGAAGGGGAGAATTTACACAATTATATGGTGAACATCTTACAGATGAGTCAAGATTGCAACTGTAGTCAAACGGTAAGGTGTTTTCCCTTTATTGCGTTCCCTTAGGATCTGTGTTGTGAGGCCCTGTTTCATGGATGTTGTCTTCCTTGTATTACACTTGTTTCCTTTCAACTTGTAATGGTACGGTAGTGTGTTCTAATATCATCGTGTGCTTGTACGAAGCCATTCAAGCTGTTTACAAGCTTATTTGTTTCATTTCATCTATTCAATGGTTTTCATGAAGCAAGTTTCTCTTCATGTTCAGTGTTTGTGCAGTCCTTTGTTGTTACTTTGTCCATTTACTTTTTGACACCGTACAGTATGTATCAATGTTTGACCAATATGGCAATAAGCTGTGGACGTCTTTCTAAACATATGTATCGCTAGAACAATCTCAAACATGGTTATTTAGTCTTGAAGCATGAAAGAAACGTAATTGCTTCCTAAACATATATAACAATATTTCCCATGGAAATGCTTTGCTACTTTTAAATGAATGATCATTTTTTATTTAATGGCAAGATTATTGAAAATAATTGCTACATACCAATGTCTGCTTGGTATCTTTCCTACATGGTAGAATGTGTATCATATGTGTACATCATGTGTATGTCACTATTTCCTTTTTTTTTAAATTGTATAATTACATATTGAGTTATATTATTTTTGTTTATGTATAGGCTAAACATGTGTGTGAATTCAAACATTGCAAAGCTCTCTGGTTGCTTTTATCTCTGTTAAAAGCTAAACAGATGGTTAATCTTCAACATGACAGTGAGGTTAGTCCAACGTTGCGTTTTCTGCAATTCAAAATGATGATACATGTATATACTGCAAAAGCGCAAATTCGTGCATAAGATTCATTTTGCTTTATTGTGCATAATCTTAAACCACACTGGAATGCAGGACCAAGAACATCCCAAAACATTATCAGAGTCTATGTTGATTCTTTCGGAAGAAAGGGGATGTATGGAGACTTATACATTCGGGTTTTGCAGGAAATGTTATTCATCCAATATTACAATCCAAAATGTGTTAATTAATGCAATAATTCGCCCTTGTATAAATAATCAATCACCTTGAAGCAATTGTTTTAAGTATGGTAAATTATTTAATGTTTTTAGGGAATTTTAAAATGTAGAACATGTCTAACAATACATTTGAATATAATAATATGACTGTGTAATTGATATCTATGGTGTGTTAATATGGAATAAGATACCGACAGCTTTATAACTTTCATGATTTTAAGCTACAGTTAATATAACATGCATTTTCAGGCGATATTTGAAACTGTATCTAGAGAATTCCACGAAGATTTACCAGGCGACATGTTGTCAGAGTTACAGCAGTACACGAAAACCCTATATGTTGACAATTTGTCACACTTGGTAGAAGTTATTCACGAGTTCATACTGCTCAAAGTTGCTGTTCGAGAAAATACCAATGACGAAGACTTCATGGATTCAACACATTTCAAGTAAGTTAATATTTCAATGTTTATCAGAAGGTAACGCTTATCTGTTATGCAGAAATTTACTTAATGCATTATTTCCTTATAATTGTTGACCAAATTATAGAACAAATGATTTTGAGGAAATAGAGGCGTGTACTCTTTCAAAACTTCTACAAATACGACATGTGATGTGCAGAATCAGACAACTTTATACTATGAGAGTAATGAACATACCCCTTGTCAGGTCTATATTATAGTATTGCTGTTTTGTATTAAAAAACCATGTTTGTAACTGATGAATATATTATTTGTGCTATGTTTCTATAGTAGCGCATGGTATAATATAGGGGTACCACAATACTCGCATGTGAAACGTACGACGATGTATTGCAATACTTCGGCAATATATAGCAATATGGTCCACAATATATCGCATCATGAATGTGCCTGTAGATGTATTTTACTGTAACTCGTTGATTCCAATTCGAATTAAAAACAAATGTGTTGCAAAAACTTAATATACACATGACATATGCTAAATCAACCCAGTTGTCAATATCATCTCATTTGGACTTGTGAATGAATATGATGTTGTGATATCTAGATACTTGCATGTGGAGTTTGGTGCTAATAATAGTTAGTAATCTTTTTGTGAAAAGCAGAAAGTTAATTGTAAAATATTTTTTACGATCCGTTTTTATTGCTCTACAATACAGTTTGGCTGCATATTTCAATATACCTAGTATAATATCTTCAATTGTATCCGATACATTCAGACGAATGTGATAAACTATAGATATATATTCTTTATCACAATAAACGAGTACATGTACATAACGCTCCTCCAAAGATCATATTTATATATGGATGTCACTGTAATGTATCTATATTACACTTATTGTGTTTATAGGTTGGGTGAGTACCTGTATGAATATATTGACAGTATGGACAATCCACCATTAAATGTGAGAATACTGGAGGAATTACCCACAGATATCCTGTATAAACATTGTGTACATATGTGGATAACTGCTTACCTTGATTTGCATGAACGACAAAGTGTGCTTAACAACCAGTAACATACCCAGCTTATACTGATATGTCACTGATGTAAGACTTTATAAAGTGATAAGTAAACATGTAACATGCTGTTTTCTGCACTTTTTCTTTATCTGTTTTGTGACGTATATGTGTGTAATGTGTGACTTATAAACTGTGATTTGATAAACGTAAAACATGTTTAAGTAAATGTTTCACATTGTTTATTTTTGATTGTTATGTATTCAGTTAATCATGTGATAATATAATCCCAGTGTATGATATAGTATTCTATTTACATGATGTGATTCTTAATTTTGTAACATTACTCCATATTTGATTAAATGTACTTTAATGTGACAATTTCAATGTAAAACATTTTGCCGTTTTCATTTAGATGCATATATTGCAATAATGCAATATACCATACTTACAGTATGTCAAATGCTGTTGCCATGTTTTGATGTATTTTTGCAATATATAACATTGTATCTATTTTGTGTAGTATATTTTAGCAAATGTTATCCTTTTGGAGTAGAGCATACTTCAAGATTAAAATGTACATGTATGTATTCACTGTGCAATTTGCTATGTGTAACATAATAAAACATTGTTTAAGTAAAAAATATAGAGTAAGAAAACGCGAGGGTATCTAATTTGTCACGAGGGCGTATCCCTGAGACTAAATTAGATCTCCAAGCGTGTTTTTATTCTATGAGTTTTCTATCATAGTCCAATCACGATATGTGTGTTTACATACAGGCTATTTCTCTTAATTATCTAACAACAACTAAAACTGAGCTATTATTAGTCACATGATAATTAAGTCCCTCTCGTTCATTCAACTTTGAGTTTAGCTTCACTTCTCCAGATGTAGCACTACAAACTTCAAAGAAAACTACTGCAATTATGAGACAAATGTTTTTTGAGTGTGATGTATTAGCGTTTAGCATAATGCATATGGTTTAGTATTTTTATGTTTAGTATTATTGCAGATTATACGTTGTCTAAATTTAGACATGTATGTGTATATACTATGTTTTTTTTTCTTTCTGTTCTTTACAGATATTCCAATCAAGTAATTTAGATCATTTTATGTTTTTCACTCTTGTTTTTTCCATTTTTTTGTGTTTCACTATCAGGTCAATTTGTTCTAAATCTTATCATGAAACAATCAACATTTTGTGTTATGGCTTAAATAGCTTATAACATTTTACTGTGTTTATTAACACCTTTGATGCTACTGAATTTCAAATAATGGTAACTGCAATTGGACATCGCCGTGAAAATGGATTGTTGAGTTGTACTTTTGATGCCTGTGTCGTTTTTACATGATCAATATGACATCATGGTGTTTATGTATATATTCATGTTTGTTGCACTTTATTAAATATACAAAACGTCGTGTTTCGGACTACACGCTATTTCTCAACATTATTTCGGTTATGGTCGACCAAGCCATTCCTGTAATTTTCAGGGAGGACTTTGTGGGGAGACATTGTCTTATGAATGTGGCGTTCCCTGTAGCAACTTAGTCTCTTTTTTATATACAGCTCAGTTCAGCTACCTAGTGCGCATTGGTTACCAAGCAGTACTACCCTGCTCCTCCGCAAGCAACTGACAACTTTTCCACATAAACAGAGTTCAGTGCTTACTTACCTTCCTTGAAAAACATGACCATCAGTGTAAGAAATGTGTATGCATGTTGCTACTTGTGGTGCAAAACCTTTTTTAATTATTATGTGCAATGGTCATGTCATGTGTTTGAGTTTTGATGTTTTGTTTTAATTGAATACGAATACATTGTAGCAGTTTGCAAACTAAATCTTAAACGATCTTGTTTTATGTAGTCTTTATCAGTTGTGTAATTGCTTAACAGACTGACTGTTATATTAATCCATGTGCTTACTTCACTGGACAGTTAACCAAGTCCACTTTCTTCAGTCTGTTGGTTCGAAAAACTGAATAAACAATAAACTGAAGGCAGTTATGCATATTATGAATAAATTGACCCGTATCGTGAGTTCCGTGACCCATATACTGAGTGCACAGTGTGTTCCAGTCATCAGCGTATCTGACAGTCGTGTTTCAACTACATCAAACGGAACACGATTCGCTGCCTAGTCTTCTTACCCATGTTGAATTTTCATTCTAGTGATCTGATTATAGAAACTTGCAAATATGCATTGACTAAATCATGACAGGTAGTGTTATGTCATCAGGTAAGCGACCGATTTATTGCAGTAGTGTATAAGCCTTCACGAAACCCACAAACTGGCTGTCAATCAGGTCAGTATTGTTATTGTCATTGGATGACTTTTTATATAAATACCTATTATCACAAAACAGAGAATATATTACTACAGGGAACGCCACGTACATAAGACAATGCCTCTCCACCAACAGTCCATAAAACATCAGACATCTTAGGAAGTACAATGGGAAATTTAAATACAGATGTCCATCTAAAAACCAGATAGAAATAATAACCATACAGCCACTAACAGCCTTCGAATGAACTGTCAGTAAACATATTGGGGGTTTTAATCGATTTATCAGCTAGCTATATGGTCATTGATTTCCAACACATACACATCAATGGAATAAGTAGGCATTACATAATTATTAAAAGCAATTAACAATTACGTACATAACAACAGACACACTGTGTATAATCTAGCACGAAGACAAAAACATGCACCTTATACTGACCTTCTTCTCATTAACTAAATCATCTACATCAGAATTAAGATGTATGATATACATAAAGTTTTAAAATGTTTTAATTTGACATTCATGAAATGTTCAGACAACTTTAATCAATTATTTTCACATCAATGAAATATCAGTTCAATAGTACCAGTATATATCTTAATAAAATATTCTGTGAAAACAGACACAACTTTGCTTTTCGCATATTATGTAAAAGAGAGCGAATACGTAACTACAGGGAACGCCACATACACAAGACAGTGCCTCCCCACGCACGTTTGCCTATTGACTCTAGTATTCTGAAAGTTTGCTGACTAAAACCCTAAAACCAATGTCAGTGGCTACTGTACATTTTTGGAAGCACTTAAAATATGCGACAGCAAAATATAAATTTACTGTAGATATTACTGGTTACGTATTATTAAACAAGTGAACGATATTATTGCAAACGGTCTAATTGTGAGCTTGGGCTTTATCAATATACATGTATATCTATTTATTTTAGCCCATGAATGGTTTGTGTGGAAAATATATCTTATCAAACATTGACAAACCTCGTCATCTACATTTCCAAATAAATATTGAAAATAGAGTATCATGCTTTTCCGTCCTACTGATCCTGTACATAGTTGTTTGACCTTATAAGTTATTATCTCTATGATCTAGTTTCAAGCATTCTTAGTTAATACATATTTGCTTCACCATTTGACCACAACACCAACACTGATACTGATCTTGTTATATTTGCTGAGAAAATTAAAACAGCACAAAGCTAGTGTACATATCATTTATTTGTTTAAGTGACTTATCAAATTTCCATTGGACAATAAAGATAAAAACATATAAAAAATCATCTCAAATACGGATTCAAACATGGGTAATAAACCGCTATAACAAAATATGACTCTAACAAATATTTTACTACCCTGAATATTTTAGTACTAACATAAACATAATTGCAATATTACACAACATTAAGCAGGTGCATATGATAAAAGTGGCTCTGCGTACTTCGCCGCTGTTGATTATTTATGGCATTGCATAAATAGTCATGTGGACCTGGTAAATATTGTATGACTGTATAGTTTACAAGGTCATTATGTTTTCATTAAATCGACTTTTCACATAAAATTGGGTTAAAGGAAGCCTTGATTGTTCATATTCTGCAAAACAATCAATTTGTCTCCTTCAGAACTGAAGCAGGTTATACAATTTAGAAGCAGGAAAGACACATGGACAGACTGATAAGAGTGAGGGAAAAAAATATGTATGATAAATATAAGATAAACTCATTGACAGATATATAGGCAACACCACCACAACACAAAATATATGTATGAGGACGGAATATTTGATTATGTTGGCAGAATTTATATATCCCCTTCAAATTAATGTTATTTCACTTTGATCGGTATGTCGGAAGAACTCATAGCAGATACTGAGCGTAATCCACTGTGTAGACGTACATTTTGACGACTTGGAACTTTCTCAGATTCAAATGGACGAACACTAATCAGTGACGTAGCTACTTTACCAGGTCTTCTGTAAAGGATAAATTGAACATTTAGTTGTCATAGCAATTGCGTTGTCATAATGAATGATATTGGAGAATAATTACGTTATGAATGAATAATTTATTTACATTGTGTGACACGACGCCAAATATAAGACAAATCAGTGGAACTCTCTCGCCTCAGATTTTACTATTATACTTTGTATAGTCCACAAAGCTGGAGTGTGCTATTCGGCTGAAAATAGTCATAGAACTATAAAACTGTCGTTTGTATCTGATTAACAATATAAGTAAAGTAAAAGTAAAGTGTTTATTTATTATAGTGTCACCCCTATTTAAAGGGCCAGCCAATTTGACTTATGAGACACCTACTTTCTGAGCACATTCACTTCCCGATTCCTATCATTTTAATGCCAGGCACCAGGCAGGTAGGCACACGGTAACCATTATTTAACTAGCTGGCGGCTCACCAACCGGCCATATCAGAACGGACCCCTGTCGGGATTCGAACCTTCGACCTCCCGCTCCCAAAGCGGATGCCTCAACCACTCGGCCAAGGGAGACGGTGTATATATACTACGTCTTATATATAAAATCACAAAACTTTAGTTGCTCATCAGATAACACATAATAATGCGTAATATCTTACTACAATCGTACCATTGCAATTATTTGAAACGTGTAACAAATTACAGTTAAGCAGTACTATTCAAAACTAAAATATAAATTACAACTGCTTCAAGTCTATACATACCTGTTTAGCAAAAATATTATGATTCCAACAATTCCCAGCATGACCACTCCTCCCACACTAGCCCCAATGATCAACCCTTTATTGAGTCCTAAATAAACATAAGACACATATCATAGTTTAATATTTGTAAACATGTGACCTTTCGCTTAGCTACTTCTGTGTGTTCCGTTGATGGTATGGGTATGTACATCTGTTTTATAAAATGTTCTCATCATTTTTGTACCGTCAACGGAACATGCGCTTAGATATGTCGGACTTTTCCGTCAGTGGAGCATTTGATTGTGTGCTTATAATTGTTCCGTTGGCGGTACATTCACTGTTAAAATGTCTACATGTTTTTTAATAATAGAGGTTTAAAATTCACTATTTGTGTAAGACTTTTGCATGTTTCCTGAAAATGAAGCATGTTAATTTCCATGTTTAAGGTAAAACTGGCAATTTTAAATAGGATTCTGTGCACAATCCCTTTTAAATTGGACATCATTTAAATATTTCAATGGTACTAGTATTAAAAATGAATTATTTCATATTTTTAACTGTGCATCGATATTGATTGTATGCACGTAATATGCTGAACACTACGTCAATGAACACCACAGAAAACTGAATGTTTAATCACCCGTTTTTATTTTTTTCATATAATAATCCGGAAATTTGTAGTCAATATTTGTAATACAAACAACGTGAGGTAAGCAATCATAATTTAAATTCATCCTTAAAATTTCCTGTATTTTATAAAGAACAAAAAACAAATTCTTATAATTAACAAAAGAAGACGATTACTAATAAAACCAATTTAAAAACCTTTTACACATTTGACACCACAAATCATTTATTAGCCTACTGCTTTTTTAGTTTAAAGTCATGTTTCCCCGGCATGTTTTCAATAAGATTGTTAAATTCAATAAATAAAAAAATCACATACCTTTGTCTTCTGCAGTCTCGTCATCTGAAGAGAAACAGTGATGTATAGTTTTTGACCGAAACATATTGTATTGAAACATACTACGCTTAACACAAGAAATGCATTTTCTAACGATAATATAATATACACAGTTAATATTTTTTCCTGATATACACACCATTTTGTACCTTTTCCATAGGCGTTTTTAAGATGAAAAACACATCGATCGAGTGAGTATTTTATGCAATCGTTTCCTTTTTAGCGGACCGACGATGAAATGATTGATAGTCCACTGCACATGAGTTCATTACTTTTTATAAGCAGGTGCTTTTTTTCAAAGCAGCCTCTCTTTTTCGAGAACATGCGCGCACAATTCATAATGTTCGGGAGGTGGGATTGTGTGCGCGAATGTTATCAAAAGCGGGAGGCTACTTTAAAGCATGCACATTTTAAGACAATCATTCTTGAAACAATAATAAGTCGAGATGTATAAAAAAGATTGAAACATTTTATTTCAATTGAAACATGACACAAACTGTTGCTGAGATTATTCAGTGCTGAGGACACACACGAAATATTGGGGACACTAACTCTATTCAGGTAACACATAACTATATTCGAGAACATATATATACATGTAGTTTATAGTTACATAAAAATATTATTAATATCAGTGCAATATAAGTGGCATCTTTCGAGTCATGTAAGTTGATATGTGTAATTGTGGGTATTCTAATGACCCACAATGTATTTAGCCAATCAGAGAGTTGCTGTAGCCCACGTGATGGCTGAAAACCAACCAGATAAAGACATCACCATTATCAGCAATGATCTATTGCGTGAAGTGTAACATAATGTTATTGATCGAATCTTTTTCTATGTTTTAGCGTTCAATGTCAGATATGTGGATATGTATATATTGTTAGGCAAAATTCAAATTCCCCATTTTCAATTCAAATGTTGTTTGCTTGTTTCCACATACATAGTCACGTGTGATCAGTTCTTAGGGGTTATAACAGATGCACATAAAATTTATAAATGTAAATAAATAAATACGAGGCATTGGCTCATATAAGCATTACATATTGATAAAACATAAATCGTTTACATTTTTTACAATACTAGTTCAAATACATGTACACTGAAATCTCTCCATAGAAACTGCTTTTGGGAGATGCCAACTCTGGTTATTTTGAGAAATTGTTGCTGTAAAGCGGTTCAATTGTATAACATCTGACTTACAGGAAAACATGCTATAGTTGTGGAAGAGGTTGCTGCTCAAAGGGCCGCTCTGTAGAGGCTGTACTGTAGTACTATTGCTTTATACTACGATTGGAGTATTGTTACAAATCATTTAATATCAGTATTCTCAACTTCGTTTAATGTTAAGACAAGTCATAATGGTGACGTCAGATTTATTATATGGTGTCATCCTGTCATACATGTTTACATTTCAAGTGTTTCAACATTTTTGTGTTAGGTTAAGTCCCTACATGTTTCATTTGTAGTGAAATCCTTGGTTGTTCTTCATGCAATAAATATGTATATTTATTTTACACCCTTTCCTCATTTTCTAAATTTTATTTTATAATCATGGAACAAGTGTAGTGTCCCTGCTAGGTGAATGTGACCTTCATGTTTCTACCCTTCTTGAGATATAATAAAATTACTTACATGTACACTCGTTGCTATCCATACTTCCATTAAACTGAGTCGTATATCCATCCGGACATGAATCACACGAAAATTGTCCACTATTTTCTTGATACATTCCCACAGGGCATGGTTGACAATTTTGTATACCGACATCAAACCACGATCCGGGCGCACATCCAGCTGTATAAGGTATTATAGTACATATACAAACTGTTTTAGCATTAATAGGTCATATTATATTCTGACTTTATGTTAATACTATATGTTATGGTGGCTCTATGTCCTAGGAAGAGCAGAAGAAGTGTCAGCATTAGGGAAAGTTCAGTCGGCAGGGCGATCACCCGGTATATAAGAGGTTATGGGTTCAAGCCGCAGTCGGAATGCACATTTTATTGACTATGTGACATACATAGAAATACCTGGTATAAACGATACATTTAAGCCAACAGGGAAGATTGGGCTTGCCCAACAGAGTTGGTACTTTGTTATCGTTATTATTATCATTACCATTACTGTTTTAATTATTTGTGGTAGTATTATTATTATAAACAATGTTAGAAATTTGAAGAAATGAATTGTTCCATATACTATTGATTCAATGAAAATGAAATTATAGCAGACTAAACTTTAGAAATGAGAGCAACATACCACACACAGCATGACTCTCTTGTAGAAAGAACCCTTCGTCACACGCCAATTCTGCATCGTCAGTGAAATTGGCTGTATCAACTGCATATGTGATACCATTCACTTCCACAGTAAGCCATGTACCGGCAGTTGTTACAAGAGGAGACAGCGAATCATTGGCGACTTGCCAAAAATCAAGGGAACTATTATCATCTGGGATAGACAACAAAATTGTTTGTTTAATATAAAATTTCTCAAGCACTCAAAATATTATTTTGTGTGCTCAACCTATTTTAAAAGAAGATATTGTTTACTAGAGTGAAGCGTCCGTAGTATGTATAAATATATTGCATACATACATGTAGAACAAATATTTTTTTTCAGTTCATATATATTTTTGTTCGAATAAGTATATTTGACATAAAATATTTCAACGTTTGTCACGCGAAACTGATCGCCCAAAATTCTATATATTCATTAGCACTATACTTTGCATTACCTGTGTAACTAGATAAATCCAGACTAAAACTAATTGCTATCTGAGTCTCCGCCTCTCTCCTCTTTCTTCTAGTACACTGTGGTATTGATACAGCAACACTACACTTTGGACCAGTTTTACACGCAACCTTAGAAACTTTGTTAATAAGTTGAGCAATGGCATTGTCTTTCACAGTGCACGGGATGGTAGGTGAGACAGACCAAAGTACAGAGGGCTTAAAAACTCGTGGTGGCTTCGGCACTGTAAAAAAGAAAAAAACAGTATATTACATGTCCAAATATTTAAGAGTCCGAAATGACAGTATTATGCTATATACATCAGAGGTTGGAAGTTACTTTAGAGGTTTGTTAGCTCATGCTTTTTATAGCTAGGGAATCAATTGACAGTCACACATGTCTGTTAACATTTCATTTGAGCAAAACAATGGGTGCTATGCTAAGCAAACCGATGAACGTACGTATAGTGTAGCCTGGCATCTGACTGCGACCTATAAAATAAATGTATGCCAGACATATAAATTATGCTAATACCTGAACAAGCTACGTTGCGAGTAGTTGTGTTCCATTTGAAACTAGTAAAAGGTCCACATCTATACTTCACAGACCATGGCACTTCTGTATTTGTAGCAAAAGGAGGGAAGTATCTCTGCCGGCATGACAACGTGCAGTCAACTGTTTCCTCCGATTCGTTTTTGGTACATTGCTTTATAATGTTCTTGAATTTCGGCAAATCAGGACATGCTGAAAGTTAAGATTTTAAGTATATATTCTGCTCCTTTACAACATTCAGTGATGAACAAAAACTTGAACAAATTTTACAGAGTATCTTGTATATAAACTTACTTAATTTGAACCCAATTAATCTCACTAGTGTAAAGACTCCACACTGTCGATAAAGGGGACTAAGTTTGACAGTTTTGACAATCTTTCATGTCCAGTGATATATGTATATCATATGGTAGCTGAGTGAACGAATCTTAAAGTTTATATTTAGTCAAGATTATGAAATGGGAAAACAAATGAGTAAAAATGACGTTGTTCACTTGCATACACAATAAGAAGCTGAATCAATAGGCTGCATTTGCATTCAAAACGAAATGAAAATCCACAATGCAGAACTGCAAGGCAAACTAGTGGTTACAGAACACCAGAGTGCACTTTGATACAAAACCCCTTTTTTGATTGGATATGATGGTATGAGTTTACAAGGAAATGAAACCCTTTCTATTACTTCATTACAATCATTATGGTTTGATATGTCTTATTTGACTATGTTACCATTTCGACATTAAATTAAAGCAGTAAGGTCACAAATATGTACACTGTTAATATACAGTTGAAATTTGTTAATTCGACAACTTACATGGACAAGCAGTTTCGCCACATAGTCCAACATCTGTGGCATTACCAATGCAGCTCTTTTCTTCGCTACCAAGTTTGCAATGTCTATTCCTGTTGCGTAATCCACCATTACATGTTGCGCTACATGTGGTCCAGTCAGACCAAGGATCCCAAGCACTTTCATCTGTACAGAAGTGTATAATAGTTATTACTAGTTAAATGTTAAAAGAACATTTAAAGATACATAATTTTACTCATAAATGAAAAATGAAAAATGTTTCAGTTGTTAAATTACATAATGATCAACATCTGGAACTTGATACAATGCTTTCACTTTATATAGTGTTCATGTTATTTTCTTCCCACTTGCGGCCGATCCATTAAATCCCCCCGTTTGTCAACTGTACATAAGTGTATAATATCAACTATATAGCAAGAACATTTATAATTACTTCATCAATTTTACGTATATTTGAGACATGAAATGAAATGAGCTGCAGTAGTTCAGAAAGTACAAGTTCTGTGACACTTTATCAGGTCGAATGCCTAAGTGATGCGTTTTAAGTTCATGTTGTTTAATCATCACATCGTTAAATTCCTTTATCTGTTCAAGAATGATATGTATGTTTCGTCTCTTTTATGTCCTTGTGAGTTTTGTAAGAATTCGTTGTTGTCTAAAACATTATACCTACTCTTCTTTAAATTTGTTATGTAACTCAATTATTTTTATTTCGTTGATTTTATGTCTCTCATTAAGTATTGTGTCTTATTTACTCCCTTTTTATTGTGTCTTTAATACTTTCAGTATCTTCGAGTTTGTAATCTTGCATTAAACTTTGTACTTTTCTGAAAACAATCTTTCGTAACCACATTATCTGGTTTATCACGCTTTACGAGTTAAATTATTCCATTGTCACTCACTTATGTAATTATCGATTCTTCGTATTAGTTTTATGGATGTAGCAATGCATCATTAAGGTTTTAAATTGTTATGTAGTAGCATTACCCATCAACTGTATTCCGTACTTAACTCTATAAACAGAAATTTATTTTTTTATGGGGTTATTAAATATTCCCATTTATATTAAGTTGCATAAAAGAGGATGAATGGAATAGAAAAGTGGAGTTCAGTAAGTAGTTGTGGTTCAATGCCGTTCAGGCATTCGACCTGAAAACTACATGGGGAGGCACTGTCTTATGTATGTGGTGTTCCCTGTAGCTACGTATTCTCTCTCTTTGTGTATTAAATAAACAAGTATTTGTAAAAATAATTTTAAACATAATAGAGAATGAACACTAATCACATTGTTATTTGGAAGACTTACCAGGATGAACATTACATGTCATTCCACTGTAGCCATTGATACAATCACATACAGGGTCATTGCCACTGCGTCTACATGAACCACCATTTTTACATGGATTTGGGTCGCATACTTCAGGTGGTGTCAGACAATTAGGATCGCTGTATCCATGCTTACAATGACATGTGTAACTCTGACCTTTTTCGACACAATCATTATCAACACCACATGGAGTTGAAGCGCAGGAATCTGGTTAGTATAGAAATATAAATAATAACAATAATTTAAAGAGTGCACATATAATATTTTACTCTGTATTGCTATACATGATTTCTAAGCCTTCTTATCCTGAGGTACGAACAATAATATAGATAGTTTATTCCGAAATATTAGGCATACTGTCCATAACTTCACATAAACAAACAATGGAAATATATATACAAATATAACGAAATATAATGGCTTAGTAATGGATGGTGGAGATCAAATAGTATTAATAGGATTAATTACATTTAAAAAACGCATTGTATGTATTGGTATTTTTGCCATTGAGAATGCAATTGTGTGACCCTTTTTTATATAAAAATACATTTGATTGCAATTAAATTTAGAAAATATTGATGTTGAGTAGACATAAAATAGCCATCGCACGAATTTCTAGTCTTGTCTTAATAAGCCAATGATATTTGAGAATATATCTGCATTGTTTTTTTTATTTACTTAGCATACATGTACACCGTATTCATGTATATAACAGTAAAATACATAAAAAGTGGGATACAAAGACAAAAAAGTATAACTTATCCCAATAATCTCACCATAGCATTCCATGTCACATGACATCGTGTCTGTAGCATTGCCGTCACATTCCAATCCACCAGGACCTGGAGATGGGTTATCGCAAGTTCGTGAGCGTTCTCTAACACCGGTTCCACATGTTACACTGCAACTGCTCCAGCTGATCCACTCATCCCAGTTTCCATTTTCTACATCAAAAAGTATAACCAAAGCTTACAAACTACTTATCATTCATAAATGAAAACTTCTAATGGCATATTGTAAAAATTGTGTGTTTTTGTTTGCAATACATGCAAATTCATTCCTTGTTCTGACACATACATTGGAACATTACAATTTAGGGCATAATAACTGAATGTTAAATAAACACGACAGTATAACAAGTAGTCAACCATTTAGGCATCCATCTGCCCTCGTTCGGTAACGGCTATCAGACCTATCGTTTCGTAACGTTTTGTAATTTGGTTCCCGTGTGCAGCCAATGATCTATGGTGGGCAAGGGATAAATACAAAACGTTCGCAACTAATAGCCGTAACTGAACGCATGGCTGTTTGGACTGTAAATATAGGTACTGATCACAGAAGATTGTTACAAGTTCTCTCCCTTTATTATTTCTATTCTATGGTGTATGTATATATAGTGCCGTCAAGTACTAGAGAAGGGAAATAGAAAGTGACAATCTCCAGGCCCTGTCGTCACAAAGAATCAGTTTTAATTATCAGGATGAGGATCAAATATAGTTTCTTTCAAACTTTGTAAATATTGTTATGCAACGCTTAATCATTTTACAAGATAGATATGATATAAATATTACATTCAGATTTCATGCTTATTACGAAAAATATAGAAATTAATGAGTTAGACCAATTTTGGAAAATTGATCTAGACCAGTTTCAGTCATAAGTATAATAAATAAAAAGCTCAACAAAACGGTAAAGTTTTGTATGTTTTCACAATATTAATTAGAATATTTTAATGTACTTTTGTGTAAGTTTATGAGAAGTACTGGAAACTGTTCAGTTGCTTCACGAAAATAGGAAGTATTATTATTATTAAGTCAACAAAGTTTCATCAAGTATGAATTATTTCATAATGGACGTTAATAAACGTTTGTATTGTACATTAAATCCAATTTATTCTTTTAGCTTCCGTTTTTATTTACAAGTATGTCAGATTTTTCATTCATTGTGTATAGTTAGTGCGCAAACATTCACATGTAGTACATTTTAACTATATATCAAGTTACTAAGCTTTACTTTGACGCCAGTATAAAAACTGCTGTAACAATCGTTCAGTATACAAATGTACCTGCTTCAGTATCGCATAACATTCCCGTGAATCCATCTGGACAGTTGCATGAATAACTTGTCCCTGAGTTTGAACATTGTCCATGCACGCAAGGATTTATCTCACAAAAATCAACAGGAATCTCGCATGATTTCCCCCAATAACCTGTGTCACATCTACAGCTGTAATCGTCATTGCCTGAGGTACATACCCCATTGCTGCATGGCTGTGATAGGCAGTTATCAACTAAAATATTATATAAACATTAATATTAACAAACTCCAGCTCTTGAAACGATTATTCAATTCAAACAAACTCAATATTATTAAATGCTGCTTAAATGCAAGCAAATTCCATATCATTAAATGATGTTTTAATTAAATCAAATTCTATATTATTAAATACTGCTTAAATTCAAGCAAACTCCATATCACTAAATGATGTTTAGTTAAAACAAACTCCATATCATTAAATGCTGTTTTAATTCAAGCAAACTCCTTATCATAAAAGGATGCTTAAATTCAAACAAACTCCACATCATAAAATGATGCTTCAATTCAATCAATCTCCATCTCTTGAAAAGATGCTTGAATAATCTGTCAAATAATTGTTTAGAGAGATCTAAACAATCCAATCGTCAGTGATAATTATAAAAAAGTCCACTGGAGATGCTTTACTATACAAACATGGCAACGTCGCAACGCCATTTTCTTTAATTTGATCAGGGTACATTAATCAATGTAATTTGCATTTTATGAATATGTGTGAGAATGAAAATCATACGTATCTAATAACATTAAAAGTGTAATTGAAATAACATTCCAACCTGGTTTGATTCCGATTCATCCATAGAGGAATATCATTACGTATAATAGCAAAGTAATATCAACATTGTGAATATAAAAAGTTTTACCTGGACAAGACTGATCATTACAAACTTTGATATCTTCAGTTGTGGAGCATGATATGTTTGAAGTGCAAACAAGATTCCTGGTAGAGGTTCCCCCACCACACGTAACATCACATGCTGACCATGACGACCAATATGAGTCAGAAGAGGTGTCTAATCAATAGATGAAAGTAAATTGCCATAACAAAGGGCAGAACAGTAAACACATTGATATGAATAGTGGTTATATATGTACCTGCTGTACGATTTTCAACCTCTTCTCTAAGTGACGTCATTTCCAGTAAACGTCACATGTGACGTCGCCATGTACTAACAGTAAACAATATTAGCACCAAACGAAGTGACCATATGGAGTTCATATTCAATTTGTTTCCTTCTTGCAAATAGTGACATCACATGTTGTGTTTTCTTGAAATGTCGTCACTTACATAATAGGTTGTAAATCACAATTAGCAACGCTCATAAATCTATAAAAAAGTTCATTTTACACAACCAATATGGTAGCGATTACAAAAATATGTTGGCAGGTCCCAACCTGAGTTTAACCTATTGGATAAAATGTCAATTTGTTGATTGGTGTGCTTCAAAGTATTTTTTCTCACCTTTTGCGCAAACGTCCCCACTGAATCCAATTGGGCATTCACATTCAAAGTCAGCAATCCCGTTGATACAAGTACCACCATTATCACAAGGGTTTGGATCACAATTATTGATGACAGTCTCACATAGAGAACCAGTGTATCCTAGGTTACATTCACATTTAAAACCCGTAGACGTCTCCTTACAAGTGTGATTTCCACATGGATCATCAGAGCAAGGGAATAGAGCTGAAACAATTTAAACTTCTTTATTTTACATTGAGTGCTATACAAGTACTGTCATACAAATCTTCTTCAATGCCAACTTCCTGGGTTATTAATAGGGATGTCAACGAATATTCGAATATTCGAATATTCCTTTTATCTTGGAATATTCGAATATTCGTTTTATCTTCGAATATTCGAATCCTGTT
This sequence comes from Mactromeris polynyma, assembly GCA_032209605.1. NCBI lineage: Eukaryota > Metazoa > Mollusca > Bivalvia > Venerida > Mactridae > Mactromeris > Mactromeris polynyma. The sequence goes on from JASFXZ010000005.1 coordinate 2,419,525, forward strand.
TCAATATTCGAATATTCGGAATAATATACTTAATAAAAAATTGATGAAAAAGAAATTTGTGTAAGATAGTATGAGAGTAATAAAGGATGTTGTTGTTGTTGTTGGTGTTGAAATATACGCGCTAGTAAAAGTGTCATTGTGTATATTGGGGGGGGGGGGGTGCTAATATAATTGTATATCGTCGGGTGATGACGGTTTGTCCATATTCTCAAATAGAAGAAAATAGGTGTCTAATTGTCGGTAATTTTGTTGTTGACGAAAGTTGTAAAAAGTAGGCAGTTATAACCACCGATAGGGACTTGAGTTAATGACTCGCTTTTTAATTAAGGAAGATCAAAGATGTAATTGAGAAAAGAAACATGCCGAAAAAATGGGGTGACGGGAAACAACATAATTTGCATACTCAAAATGACTGTTTAAAAACATTTTACTCAAAATACAACGAGTAAATGCATTTTGTTCGGTTCGAGTTTTAATTAAGTACTCAATATTCGGGATTAAAGAAAATATGTTCATAAACACGAATATTGGCATTCAGAAGATGATCTGTTAACTGCAATAACTTCATTCGTCAGAGTCTTAACTTCCGGTGAAAACGAAAGTAGAATACACACAGCACGTAATGAACTTTGGTATGTGAAATATGACTTTTTTAATAATTTTGTCTAAGTTGTGTCGATCGAATATTCGTTCGAAATGAAAAACGAATATTCGAATACCTGATTTGCTATTCGTTGACATACCTAGTTATTAATCAACTCCTGAGCCAAATTCAGTGATTAAATAGCCACATACCAACAACAAAAGAAATATGTGGCAGTCTCTGAGATTTTTGTCCCAAATGCACTGAGCCACCTTTCTGAGAAAAACGAAATAAAGATGACGTCATGTTTTCACATTATGACCCCTCGTTTTCACATGAATTGCAACAGCTTGTTGACACATTTCAGTAAAAGATTGATGTTTCTGCGGTGAGCAGAAGCAAAACAATTATTGGTAAACATTGAGAAGGAAAATAATAATATACATTCATTTGTAAAACATTATTGTATCTGAAAACATATTTGCTGTATTTAATTGGTGAAACTAAGAAATTGTTGTAGATCTAGTCATATTATGACTTTAAGTTTAAACTTCTTTATTTTATATTGACTGCTATACAGGTAACCTTATACAAATCATCCATCTTCAATTACAACTTCCTGGGTTTTTAACCAACTCCTGTGCCAAATTCAAATAAACAGATACCAGCAAGAAAAGAAATATAATGAACACAGCCAATCAATCGATCAAGGTACCTGTTAAAGATATAGTATGCTCATTTTTGTGTTCATTTGTTTACTTAAACAATATGAAAATTATATGTTATCTAGGTAAAACTTCAATAAATATGCATTATCACAGAATACATTTATGATGTATTTCTCTGGATTGTCGAAAAAGACGTTTGTGTTATCATAAATTAAAACAAATCCAGTTTTTAACAAGCGGGCGTTTTTTTACTAGTTTTGTCTTTTAGTAACATTATTAAACAAGATTGTTTTTTAAATGGTTATACAACTCGTGCATGGCAATAATTCTTATTACAATGTTTAAGACTATGTAACAACAATGCAGTTCGAAGCCCATTAACAAAAATAGGATCTAATGAGCCAAATAAATCTTTAAAACAGACATATCAAGTCATTTATGGAACCCATGTACAGGTTCAGAAATCCAAACTAGACCGACATATGTTTTGTTATAAACAGTTTTCAATTGCTGTAAATATACTTTCCATGAACTTTGCAAGGCATGCATGAAATATTCTAAATACGAAACTACCGATCCAAAACTCACGATAACCATTAAAAAGTGCTTACCTTGACATGAGTTCAGATTGCAATCTTCCTCTTGTTGATTGTGTCCGCTGCATGGTATTCCATTGTCTACTGGTGCGGGGTTGTCACAAACCCTTGTACGATTTCTAAACCCTCCGTCACATATTTCGGAGCACATTGCCCAACCTGACCAAGCTCCCCACCCACCTATAACTGCACCAGACAATGGAAAATGAGGTCACACACTTTATAATCACATCACAGACATACGAATAACGATTTTAGGATTTAAACCATTCTTGCTACTTATAATACATACATGAGTTTAAAAGTAAACAAAATATTCAAACATGCACACACTTTCCCAATCGTTAGTTTAATTTCTAAAATTTATAACCGTAGAGGTCTATGAAGCAACAATTCTACATAACCTCAAATATCTGAATAATCAAAGACCTCTTCAATTAATTAGATACCTCTTCAAATGCATTTAAGAGGTCTCTCAATGTTTGTTGCTATTATTATATAATTATTGCCAGCAACAATTCATTTGTCGCTCTCACCAATTGAATTAGAGAGCTCTGCAAATCATTTGTAGAGAGCTCTAATTCAATTGATGCTATCATTTATTCAATTTGAGCTCTCTTCATCTGAATTGGAGAGCTCTCCAAATAATTGAATAACTCTTCAAATATTTGAGTTAATGTAGATTTGGGGTTTCCTAGAGGTCTGTTTGGTGAGCCCCTTTTTGGAGTAACTGGGCTTTCCTGTCCATTCAATGTTTGTGAATGAGTTTCATAATTTTATTTTCAGCAACAATGTTATATATTCCCCACAGACGTTATTCACACTATTGTAATAAGCATTTAGTTCAGTTTAAACTTTAAACAAATTCTTACAACTAAATATAATCATTTTTAAATGACTGCATCCTTAGTTACTAACCGATACTTGTGTCATATGCAGGGATTGTGAAGCTTGTGATCAAAGAGGAGTTCCAACTGACGACCTCCTGAGTAAGGGACTTAACCTTTTGACCTCAAAACCTCCCAATAATAAGCAGTTATCAATCATGTAGCTGACCAGAAAGTCATATAGTCAAATAAGAAAAAAACATTACTGTGCGTATACATACCGGGGGAAATCTGACAGAACTTTCCTCTAAATCCAAGAGGACATGTGCACGTATAATTGCTTTCACTACTAACACAACTTGCATCGTTCTGACATTCATTCTGGTCACATAAATCAGGTGGAAAACTGCATGTTAAGCCCGTGTACCCACCAGAGCATGTACAAACATACCCTTCCAGTGTCGGCGTACACAAATGCGAACCGCATGGTGAGTCTTGACAGGGGTCGGTAGCTAAAATATCATAACTACGAATTACAGTAAACTCTCGTTACACCGATATTCATAACCAAAGGCACAAATCCAGTGGGGGAAATTCTGCACATTTCCTTACATTCAAATATTCAATACAACAACAGAAACTCACGGGAACAAACATTTAATTTATTACTAAAGTTGCCTGTGCATATAGCATATTTCATGTACATTCATAAATACTTAGTTGTAGCTTACATATAACAACTAGTACATACTTTGGCAGTTGCAATTGTCATTCAACATACCGTATTGTAGTGACCACATGTTCGCTGTGTGTAAAGCACTAACCAAAATCAAAATAAACAGCTTTGGACAGATGTTGCTTATTATATATATAAATCTGGTATATAATAATTATTCACTCTAAAGTTTCTGTTGTTTTTTCTACAAGTTTATAATTTGACACACATTTGTATTTCAGGCAACAATTTCATAAAAGACATAAAATAACCCACCTATGCATGTTGGTGAGTTTGCGTCAATTCCTTCATAGTTGTTTATTATGTCATCCGATGTCAAAATGGCATCATTAAACTCAGCAAAACATGACGATTGGAAACTGGCAATGTCTGCGGCCTGCAGTTGTGTAGGAAATATAGCATATGAGCTGAAACGTATTTCTGAAAATAAAAAGATGCTTGCACTTTATACTGGTGTTTTTGCAGACAAAAAAAAGAAGGTAATGTTACTATCTGACACAATGATAATACATGAAGAAAGTTTGGCTTAAACCACGGATTGTCAACAGTTCTCCCCTATTACCATTTCTAGACTTCTCTCCATTTATACCTATTATAGTATTGTATACCTGTACTATAAACTAGTATACATACATTGTAAGCACTCTAAAAGGGATAAAGGGAGAGAACTCATGACCATCTCCTGTGACTGAAACGAAAAATGCATCTACTGGCTTGAAAATATCTTTATTATCAATGGTATTACATTCCATCCACTAGACGATATGTCTAGAGTCCTAAAGAAGACATCGTTAAAGGGAAATGACGACTTAAACTTGCTCCAGATCCACGATAGTCAATATTTCCATTTTTATAACTTTAAACCCCAAACACTTGAAGATCGTTCCAGTTAAATATAGTAGAATTCCATAAAGTTGTTCTGGAGAACAGATCACTTAATCAAAATAGCAATTTAACATAAGGGATCTAATTCTTATCCCTGGCCCCATCAAGACAGTGCTATCATTTTTATCGATTTTAGATTCCCTGTTCTAGAGGATGCTTTCATCCCTGTCCATTCATCAAGACGTTCTCAATATAATCCAGCATAAAGACTATGATCGGTATTTCCTTTTTGAACCAGCCTTTGATTCAAAGATATCAGTGACATCACTTGTAAAATGCAGATTCAGAATTTGGTTGAAATCAATCAAACAACTCTACATAAAAAGTCAGTGACCCCGGATGAGCTACATTACTTCGAAGAGAATGTGAACAATTTATGCAAAATCAAGCTAGTATTAACTGGCAACATTAAAACACTCAAAGCTCTGAATTTATTAAGGCAGTAACTTAATACCCTTGAGTACCTTTCCAATGAGGGCATTGCACAAAATTTAAAGCACTTTAGGCATGAACAAATGAAGGTTTTATTAATGATAAATTTCAACAGCTCACTGTATGTAGACCACATTATCAACATAACATACCTCCACCATCGGTATTAAAGCCCAATTTGATGTGACTATTGTTTGGAATTGGTGGCATTGCTGGTTCTGGGGCAGACTTCACATTTTCTCCATTGATAAACAATGAATAACCAGTGTCGTTGACAGACACAGCAACATGTGTCCACTTGTTACAGTAAGGGGTATAATCCCACACAGAAGTGTTTCTGAAATGAAATTTCTAATCAACAGTACATACCAACTTTCAATAATTCATGACTCAGCGGTCCATGTCAGTACCAGAACTGGGCATAGTTTTCACTCATAACATAAAATGGGTCATATCCACTTTGGATGGTCTCGATCTAGGTTATAGGAACATGTACTTACCAATGTTTTTAAAATGGCATCTGTAGTATAAAGTTTGAACTGGAATGAAACGTCCGCGTATTTATAGCAAATCTCAAAACTTGATCACATCCTTCACACAAAGTAAAAGAGAGGGAACAAGTTGCTACAGGGAACGCCATGTACATAAGATAGTGCCTCTCCACACAGACCTCCAGTGAAAACAACAATCCACAAAACACCAGGCATCGGAGAAGGCCCAATGGCACATACGTAAGGGAACAGGGACGCAAGGAATGGCCCGGTCGACAATATGGGATGACTAGGAGAATCAAAAAGGACAGACAGCTAGCAACAATAGGCCGAACGTGTGGGAAAATAACTTGAACAGTATATTAAGTGAAAACATTGCAGGGGAAGGGAAAATTAACATACATTTAAAACACAATTGGAAATAATACTCATATAGCGATTTACAGTAACTGTCAGTAAAAGTACTGAGGGTTTAACTCGAGTTAACAGCTAGCTAACCTCACACTTAATAGCTTAAACGTGCGTGTACGAAATGATCAATTGTTGCTGAGTTCAAGAACATGTTTGTGCTAGAACCATGTCCCATCAGCTAAGACATTCATTAAAACGTATAAATCGTTTTAAGTGAGATTTCTTGGCTAGATGGGTTTCGAGACCAAAATATGCAATATGAACAGAAGCAATGCTTTCAATTTATCGCGTAGGGTTGTCATTTTGAAGTGAAGGTTGTTTAATGGCTAAAGTTATAAACATATCAAATATGTGTTTGCATGTACATATAAATAGAATAGGGTGACATCATGTTCTTACAGTGAGCAAAGTTCTTGCAAGTTTTTAAATAGGTTTTTTTAGCAATGCGTTGCAGATCTGAGAATTTAAAAAGGCATTAAAACATCTCACTGAGTTTTGGATGTAATTTGACATTCCGGTACACAATCTGACATTTGTGTTGACACTCCGATTAAAACTTACCTGATCAGGATAACTGATGAAATTTCTATCATCAGTACAGATGTAGCAAATTCAGTTGCTAGCTGTGTTCCACAGTCTTTATAAACCCAAATCAACGTCGTAATGGCATTTATTTCACTTGTTGTTTGATGTATATTAACAATTCGATCTCCGGAAAGTATGACATCGTAATCTGAAACAAATGATACTTGTATGAACATGTACGAAACAGTCGAACAGGAAATGCCACATACTAATTAGTTCAGAGTCAATAAAAGTAGTTTCAGTGGTCAGAGCTTGATACAATAATAAATGAAAACAATATTTCTGATAGAATGATACATATCGTTCAATAGTTTTATTGAAACAATATCTTGAAAGAAGATGGTCGGCGCAGTATGAAGCAAGCAAAGTATGGGAAATATGAAGGTTAAGATTGTTTGTGCAACGTAAAGAAATTGCCGACATGTTACGATTGGAGGTCACTCGATTATGCTACACTATAGTATCTCCGACACATATGAGATGAGATGACTTCGTAAGAGAGTCGATACAAATAAATAAGTCCGTAATGAGATTAGTAACAGACAGAGTAGTAGGCAATGGATTTTTGTCATAAAAGGTACCCCTTAACGAAAGGATAACTAATGATGCGCGTCAAGGTTACAAACGTTGTTCGGTTGAAGAGAAGTTGGCTCAGTGGTTATTGAAAGATTTGATTGGTTTACTCAACACTAATATGCAAATAGCAAAGCCATGTTAGTAGGGCTGTGCCGAAAAATCTAAATCATGTCGTCATTTTTAGTGTGAGAATACTCACAATGGCATTACTAAGTAATTTAAACAGTTGTACAGCTATACTGAAGATAAATAAGGACATGCTCCATATAGAGAGATAATATGTTGCTACAGGGAACACCACATACATAAGACAGTGCCTCTCCACACATACCTCCGGGAAAACAAAAATCCATAAAACATAGGTATTTGAGGAGGCCCAAGGGTACAAACGTAAGGGAACAGATGCCCAAGGAATGCCCTGGCTGACCATTAGGGATAACTAGGAGAATCAAAGTGGATACACATGGGGGGTTAATGGATGGAATACATCACAGGACAATTCAGGAAAGCTGGCACCAGTAGGCCGAGCGACAATAAATTCTCAAAACGTGCACTTATACTTAATCTATAAAAAATGCCAGCAAAAAGACCATGCCTATGACAAATTAATAAAATAAATATATTGGTGGTCATTAATTGTTTTAGGAAACTAATGGAAACATATTTTGTATCATCAAAATTGTCACTTTTATCGAAGATGAATTTATTAGGGCAGCAGTGTTTGTAAAGACAAATAATGATATAAAATGCCTGATGAAACAAAGTCATATTCTCCAAATTTTATGGATAAATGGCAATTACTTCACAATGACTTCTTTCTTTGAATATACATACTTGAACAACTATCTTGTCCAGTTGCAAAAGACGTCTGCCCAAAACTGCATGGCACACATGAACCTGTTCCAATTGTGTCCTTATAATAGCCTGTCGGACATGGTGTACATGGCATCAGCCCGGATAAGGAATAAGAACCAACAGGACACAAATCTGAAATAGTTAAACAAGACATAGTACAAAACAGTTCACCAATTGATTTTTGTAGAAGATGGAAGTCAATGTGGCCTATACATTGATAATAGATCTTACATTTTATGGTGGCAATGAATTTGAGCAGAATAAAAATGTACAATATGTGTCATTTTATGAAATATGCTCCAGAAAGGTGAGCACTAATATGTGAACTATATGAAATTCTGTAATTTAAACATTTTGACAGTGTGTGATTCAAGTGCCATATAGCAGTGCCACTACAAAATTGCTACCTATTATTGAAGTAATGACATTCCTTGTTGCTATACGTTATCTGTAAGTTGCATGACGATTGCTTAAAATATTTGACTGAGAATCACTTTAAAATGCAATATAATGCAATTATGACTAGTTCTGCAAGATTTTCAGTATACCTTTTGTGAGAGTTTCGTGATTAATATGTCAAAAATGACAAACTCATTCAAGCACTAAACATACGGTGTAACTACAGAAAGCCTATTAAATGTGTAATTTGACCGAGAAACACGCCTACCACGATTAGTATTTAGATACCCCGATTTGACGACTATTCCAAAGTAGGTGCTTAGAAATCGCCATGAGTATATTTTACATCCTAATTTGACAGGCTGGCTGTTATTCACACACTAGATATCGTGTCAGAAAATAGAACTTGTTGCGATTCGTCGTCGAGTACAACCGTTATTGATCGGTAGCGGTCGGGAGCCAATCAAATATATCGATTGCAGCTCTTTTGACATGAGATATACGTTCACAACGTATGAAACATCAGGAAAGGAGGGTTCTAATCAGCGAATTCCACTACCTACTAACGCAAACTCCTCATCTGATAAATGGCTAAATCAATTCGTCATTAAGACATCCGACAAGGCAGGAAAATTAGCACGTTCGGTAAGAATTAAATGTTTCTTTTCATCTGTCTGTCTAATTGAAATATGTGTTTTAAGTATGAACATTGCTACTTCTACAAGTTTTATTTCCACAAACTTGCGAATTTGTCCGATATTTCCTAACATTCCCATCTAAGAAATCATCAGTAACGCAATTGCGTTGTTAAAATCTAGGGTTGTATTGAACATGGCGAAACGAAACAATGAGATCCGTTTGCCCACTACTCAAATTAAAAGAAAGAGTACATGTACATGTGCGAATTCAATGCGGCATGGTCTACGGTGTACTCCTCCATTGTTGGAATGATAAAGGTGAACGATATGCGGATTGCAAATCATATAAATTTCACTTTTGATGTTGAAGGCCCTGTCATGTTAAGAAGCTCCAACCCGTGAATTCCACGCCATCTGTGACATCTATATTTAAGTCAGTCGAGGATCCTCGGACTAAACCGTTATTAAAAGAGAGATTAAATAAGACTCTGCCTCCCCAAACAGACCCCCGGTGAAAACATGAGTCCACACAAAACAGCAGCCACTGAGGAAATTAAAGGGCAAACACGCATGGAAACAGGGCGCTAGGGATGGCCTGGTATGTAATGTAACGTAACAGTATGTAATGTATGTGTAATTATGAAACACAAGTGAAGCATTAATAGTTTCTACATTTGTTTGATGCTTACATACAATTAAGAGCTTAATGTGAATCGCAAAACAGTAGGACTAATTCATACAATTGCTAATTGATAGATATTACTTCATTCAAATTATTTAAAAACGCCGTTACAGTGGTCAATATTTCGCAAAACTTTTCAATGGCTGTATAGCTAACAATATGTACACAATCATTCTCAAGTTACTAAATAACGGATTGTACCTAAGCACATGTCTGCTGATTTTGAACCAATGTTGTATGTGGATTTCCCTGAGGGACAATTGGTACAGTTCGTCACAGAATCGGTGTCCTTGTAAGTTCCTATAGGACATTCCACACAGTTCTTTTCACCATCTATTTCCGTCATGAAAAATCCTATTGAACAAGACTCTGCAAAAATAAGGATCATTACTATTGAAGTTGTCATGTTAACTAGGACTAAAAGGAAAGCATTATTCAAATGTACATGTACAGTTTGTGTATGCTAATAACTAAAAAGAAAATACTCTTAAATGGATTGATTTCATGCGTTGTTTTCTTAGTATAATTGTGACACATTTCTCCATTTTATGAATTCAGAAGTGACAATGGGCACATAGAGGGATAGGACAAAGAACAGTAATGAAATAATTAGGACAAAACCTACATAAAAATCATCAAAACATGAAAATGTATCAACACAGTGCAACAAGAGAGGTAAGGGTCAGTATATCTACTGGGAGCTTGAACCAGTTTCAACCTCTTACTTAACTAGTCTATAACTGTACTGTTATCCATTAATACATTTGGTAGTTCTCCTGTCTCTACAACCCAATCAATATATTTGATAGCGATTCACTGCCAACCTATTAATGTATGTATGCCTCAGTCGCTTAAAATCATTTAATATATTGGATAATGATTCACTTACTGCAAGAAAACCCTTCCATTACTTGACCTGGTTCTGTGCATTTAATCGTTGAGTATTGAGCCCTTGTCATGGATTCGGGTATAAAAGTATGGCCGGTTATGTCTGATACATTAGTTTGATACATAATGTAGAGCAAATCATACAAAGATACTAATTCCTCTTCGTAACTCAATAAATCATTCCAGGATGAGACGCTGCCATTCTTGAATAGATTAAGTTTGACACTGACATTCGATGCTGCCCGCTTTCGCTTTTTCGTTGTAACACCATGGGCTCTGACATTCGATGCTGCCTTCTTTCGCCTTTTCCTTGTATCACCACAACCAACAATAAGGTCGGAATATCCACACGTGTCGTCAGCAAAACAATCCAACTCATAAGCGGTTCCCATAAATTCTTCCTCTAGCGTTTTGAACACTTGGTCCTTTATTGTTTTTTGGACAATCGGATCATGGCAGTCACCATCGTAATAGAATTCAACAGGCAGTAAATTTAAGCCAGGTCGTCTTAGCCCTGTAAAGTAAGCATGCACAATGTAGATTATGACAGTCATACTAAGCAATACACTGATATTATCATCAGTAGCTATATCAACATAGCTTTAGTTTCAGCAACTGCGTCGCTGCTGAATGTTTTAAAAAATATCTACACCTGTGACATTCAACGCTTAGATTCATATTGATAGTTTCACCTATATCGCCTAGCATTTAGATTTCTAAGATTTTTTCCGATTGTAAAGGATAAACGCTAATATGGAAAACGTGTAGTCTTGACAAGGAAGCGCCTCCCAGGACTTTCAGTCTTTGATTTGATGTTTAGGTCAATGTTGTAATTGTATATTGTATACTGGACATTACTGAAGAGGCATCTTAGGTTTGGCTACATTATGAGGGCGCAATCGCTGTTCACATCGAGTGTGCAATTGGAGATGATGTACAAACTGAAATTTGCATTAGGCCAATCACGAATCTTCATTAAGATTCGTGTGTGCCAGGTACTTTTTGTCGGTCTGCACTCATATTTTGTTAAGATCAGATAATTAGAGATCAAATAATGCCTAATCTGATTTTTTCTGAGTGAAAGCAGAACCGACTAATACAAATAAAGCACAAAAATCACCTTTGGCAATACTCTCCTATAACATCCGGCACTTATTCTGATACCTAAATAAGCACCCTCTGCTTTATAACACTACCAAAACCGTTATTTTCAATTTTAGACAGGCTAATGGACATCAGTCTATAGTGAGTCAGCCAGCCGATTGCAACAACTCGCTTATGTCCTCAATAGGACAGTAAAGATTGTGCAACTGTGCACCGAGTAGAGAGCTCTGACTGTCATAGAAATAGCGCTGTGACAGTGTAGAAAAACAAACTCAATCGAACATAAGTGGCTACCGTTACGTCGACATGCCAGACTTATTCATATGCCTTTAAATGTGAAGCAATTCAAGGCTATCAATTCAGCTGTCGCTGGGGTATCAGTGTATATTGCGTCATCCCATTACTATATCTTTGGCTAAATCAGAAAGGTAAAAAGGTCAAATATCAAAATATGCTGGAATATAAATCAGCAGTTGAATCAAAGCACTGCTTGGAGGGTACTGTGATACACATACAGTCTGAAATCATACTTACTTATGCAGTCTGGTAAGGGGTTTGTGGTCCAAAGACCCGAATCCAAGCAAAGTACCAGTCCGTCAAAATTTTGTTGTAAATCATACTCTGAATTACAAGTCACAAATGCCACAGGTTGTGCGTCGTTAGAGTAAACCAATCCTCCATTCAGAGGTAGATTTAAGTTCTTCGGACATATTTCCGCTGAAACCATTTAAGTTACAGGTCGTATGAATTAAATTGGATTATACCTGCAAACAACAATATTTCAGCAATTTCGAGACGGTGTCCACATACAGCAGTACTGTCTTACTGAGTTTACCATGCCATAACCAAGTGACATAATGCCAAGAATTTAAATTAGCAAATCTGAGTCAGGGTTCAAATCCCTTAAATGCAAGTTTCGAGACCAACGCTGATCTACAACTGAACAAGCGGGTATGTAGTTGGGTTACCTACCGATCGCTTTGTTTTCAATTAAACCACAATTGGATGTACTTTTAGCAATAATTTAAAACTTTTGTGCGATCACCAATCTCAGGACTTCGACCCTAAGCAATATTTCGCGATTTAATTGGGTCGCATGTTTGTTTATCTAGATTTCGAGAAGTTTTGTGTCTACATTTTGTCCGTACTCAAGTTATATTGAACAAATTGTATTTGTGTAAATAGAGTGAAGTGGCAGACTGAATGAGTGTTCAATAGTAAGTACCGAGAAAAAATAATTCGCTACATTTATTTAATATTTTAGTGATTTTGATATTCGCGAATAATTGCACTCGCGAAATTGAAAAAATAAAAAGTAAGTGGTTATTTGGTAAGACAACATATTCGTCACACAAAACACGTAGTTCTGGATTAAAGTTTTCAATTGTATTTTTAAATCGGATAGCAAATTGCAGGAATGTATAGTGCAATTAGATTGACCCCGAACAGGTGTATGAACTTTCAAAACCGGTCCATGTCAGCTTAGGTAAGGAAATGTTCCCGTGCGTATAGCTATAACTGCTGTTTGGTTTACTTTTCTATCATAACACAACCGCGGCTTGTTTTCCGTCACGCTAACGGACAAACACGAATTGTCTAGGTAATATATCCATGCGTTCGCGGTAAATAACACTGCACTATACTACAGAAGACATGAATGTACATAATAATGAGTCTACCATTCACTATATAACTTTTACACATTCCATCCATAATGTACATATCTCCAAAGGCATATTACACTTGTATGTATTCAATCTATACTATAATGAGGATAGAAATTGAACATTTCGTAACACATAGTTCCCACATCTACAATATTTACCTCCCTTGTTGTTAACTGTCGGCCATCTTGATAGGCAAAACTGATAAGCCATTATAGCAGTTATTTCCAAATATGTGATAATTTAGAAAAAAACAAGAGAATTGGTATGTGACAATTACTTTTTCTTCAACTTACTGAGTCAAATGCCCACATGAGCGTAACGATTGGATTAGTTTATCACCGTTTACATTATATTCCCCTTAAACGTTAAGGAAATTTGCCTATCAAAATGGTCGACAATACAGGTCAAGGGAGGTTAATATTGTAGATGTGTATGTATTGTTTACCATTCAAAAAAAGTTATGACTCTTTTTCTATGTAAACGTCCTTCCTGAAAAACGTTAGACATACAACACTGACAAGTGAATGGAAAGTTAACATTTTATTTTGTTGCAATATTTCTTGTATAGGAAAGCATCTTTGTATTTATCAGATATGTAGAACTATATATTGCCATTGAATTACCTCCCTTTATGAAAGAAATAGGATTTTATAATATATATTGATATTATGTTTTGTAACCAATTTTATATTTTGCGTACTGAGCCATACCTAAACAATGGAAATGCAATACATCAATTATGGATGAAATGCATAAATAAAACAACTGTATACCTTGACAATATGGTTGAATATTGCCTTCATAAGACCAGTAATTTTGTTCACATGTGATTAATTCTGGTCCTGCAATGGTGAATGATCCAGTCGTGGAACAAGACAATGAACAGTTATGTCCCCATATGAATGATTTACAGTTGTACACTAAGTTGGTGTCATCGAATGAATACTTTGGGTCGTCGCAAATGACCTCTGTGGAAACGAAAACAATACATGAAAACCTATTTCTAAAACATACAGTGTAAATTAGTAATGATATTGTAAAACGATTAATTAACTGTTCTTACTCAAAAAGATTACTATATTATCATAAAAAAGCTTGATATCTCAGTTGGTAAAGTTCAATATCCAGGTTCGATTCCAGGGTTGGGCAGGTTATGATATTCCATGACATTGGATACTGTCGTGTCATCCACAGGCGTAAACGTGTCCGTTGCTTGCATAAGAGCAATTCAATAGTGACTGATACTAAGTCCCAGGGAAACTGATCAGGTAAACTGGCCGCCTTACATGACTAAAACATTGTTGAAAATAGCGCAAAGTCAGATAAAACTGAAGACTGCTGTGGTTAAAAAATGTAGAATAGTTCTTATGCGGTTAGAATGCATTATATATTTGGATAGTACAACTTCATTCATACCTTCAACGGCCAAAGTTATGGAGCATGTTCCGACTGCTTGATTGCCGTTAGTATCAATTGCTGTGTATTCTACAGTATGAATTCCTACAGATAGCGCTGAAACATTAGCAAGGCCTGATTGTACAATAGTAATATCCTCACTGTTGTCTACATTATCAGTGGCTTTAGGAACAATCCATTCAGCGGTTGTTGTATTCTTTCCTCGATCTGTTCTGAGAGTTTGGTATTGCTGGCAGTTATATAATGTAGGTGGGGTATTATCTGAAACATTTATATAAATGTTTACCAATGGATTACATTCTCTTGGACACTATATTAACATATGTCTTTATTTTAAGTTAAATAACAGTATCTTATAGGTGATTAACACTTACTATAGACCTCTTAACTGATTATAATTTCTACACGCGCAATCGTTGAAGTAGAAACAACTGAAACTATATCTTTGCACATAATGCCATAGTGGGCAACTAAAGGTTACCATTGTCCTACCAAACATCTGCAATGAGGTGGTGCGATGCAGTAAACCTAATTTTATTCAGAGAATACGAAGGTGTTTTTGTAATTAATTCGCTTGCATCAGTAAATTGAAATATGCAGGACATCCCCCATAACATCACATAGACATCGCTGCATTCATTATGATACCTCGACATTATGATACCTCGACATTATGTTACCTCGACATTGTTCAGGTGATATCAGATGCCATAGTCCATTTTCATCACATGTGGCAAACACTGTTTGACTGGCAGAAAAACCACTATTACATTCCAGAATACACACAGTTTCGTACTCGTATGATGGATCAAAACATACAAAGTTTCCATTTGTAGTAGCATCAGGCTCATTGCAAGTGATTCCTAAAAAAGAAAAAGAAATCTTCAGTCTGATTTGTCTACAATAATTTTTGAAATAAATAATATCAAAATACATATATCACAAATAAAGCACAGCTCGGTCTTATTTAAACTCGTGTTTATGTTTTTGTAAACACTTAAAATAGCATGTAACGGTCATTAGTTCTAATGAAATCTATGGATCTGTATATATACTCGTCAAAGGAGCTGATCCACCCATTTTGTATTTTGACAATCTTCACTACCTTTTAACAGAGTCATCTGAAATGATTTGCTTTGTTTTGAAAGGTTTACATCATCATTTTTTTAATAGTTCAATTCATTGGAATCATAAATGTGAAGCTAACTGAAATCAAAGTCAACGGAATATGTATCCTGCAACGATTAGAAACAAAGTGAAACAGTTATGTTGCCCAGTATAAGTACGATGAGTAATCGAGCAATGTAAAGCCAACATTACGTGAACATGTGGGTGGCTGTAAACCATAGGACCAGGTTCCGTCGTATAAACATTCAACAGTAGATGTGTCCGAAACTTCATATCCCTGGTCACATGTATAATTACAACTGCTGCCATATATCGTTTCAAGATCACACGTTACATATGCATTTGCAGACCAGGCAGGCGATGGACACTGTACAACTACAAACAAAAAATATCTTGAAAAAAGATGGTCGGCGCAATTTGAAGGTCAAGATTTGTTGTGCAACATAAACAAATGCCGAGATTGCTGGTCACTCCAGATCCAAAATAGATTTCGGTAAATTCACCTAAATTCAGTGGATTTCGATAAGGTACCCTTTATCAAAAGGTTAACCAATCGGCGTCAAGGTTACACACATTGTTCGGTTAAAGAAAAAATGCCTTGGTCAATATGGCACTTATACTTGACTGCTGTATTGACAAATATGGCAAGTCATTGTAATGAAGAAACGCAATAGGTAACAAAAGTCTAGCTTGCATCAAGTGTAGCATCGTGCTAATTTTCAAACTCTTCTGTAAATTTGGCAATGAATTCGTGTCTTATTCAGTATTTAAATACCGAGTTGCTCAGTATGGTAACAGTCAAACCAACAGTGTGACCAGCATAAGATGTGAAAGACAATGAGAGAATTACCAAGAAAGTGAACACAGAAATTGCTGTATATCTTTTGGTACCATAATAACAAGGTCAATGCCAAATGTATGCAAAACATTTCACAGATGGGAAAACATTATTGACGAAACAATCTAGTTCCTCGAAATTTAAAATGCCACCTTCAGCAGCATCGATCATGGTGAAGCTGGTTGTCCTGTGGAAAGCTTGAACAATTATACAAACTCATTTTATGACAAAATATAAAAGTGATTCTGCCCAGCCAAATACAAGAGTGAATCACATTAAAGACACTGCATGAATACTCAAAATTAATGATCAGGTCCTAGGCTATCTTAGAAGATGCAGTTGTCTGTGGCAACGATCCTTACTGCCTAAAGAATTCCATTACAGAGTTATTTACAGTTAATTTAAATTGTATTTTGTGTCCCGACTTCCATATAACACATGCCCTGGGTGAATGCCTTTAATTTGCTTTAGATGTGGAAATATTCACTGAGACCAAACACCGGTCGAAATCAGCATTGTTTCATATGTCGCACTGCGCCTTACAATTATATATGTCTGTTCCACAATATGCAAAGGGAATAAAAGGCTTCCACAGAGATGACACATGTAGTGTGGGTGTATATTGAGGATACATTAACAGAAATTAAAAGTAAGACTTAAAAGAGAGAGAATACGTAACTACAGGGAAAGCCACATACATAAGACAATGCCTCCCCACGCAGATCTCCGGAAAAACAACAATCCACAAAACATAAGGCACTAAAGGAGGTCAAACGGTACACATATTAAGGAACTGATGCGCAAGGAATGGCCCAGCAGACCACAAGGAATAACTAGGAGAATCAAAGTGGACAGTAAGGGAAGGGGAGGTGGGAATTAATGGATGGAAAAGATCACAGTACAAGTCAAGACAACTGGCCTTAATAGGCCAAAAATGGGCAGGAAACAATCTGAACACTGTATAAAGTGACAGAATTGCATAGGGGAAAGGGAAATACAAAACACATTCATAACATAAACAGAAACAATATATAGCAAATTACAGCCTTGGAACTGTCAGCATAAAAGTCAATATTTTTATCATACCTTCAACAGCAATATTCATTTCACAAATTTCTGATGGGTTCCCTTCTGCATCTTCTGCCTGATATTTCACAGTTTCACTACCTTCAATTCTTGTTCCAGCCAATGGTCCAGATATTTGGGTAACATTTGGTTGTGCGTCTACATTATCAATAGCAATGGGGTCTACCCAGTGGACAATAGTACTTACAAGACCTTTATCAGCGGTAAACGTGAGTTGATTTTCACATTCCGTGAAAGATGGTGGAGAAGAATCTAGAATATATAAGACTTTCTCATTTTAACCGCTTCTGTTGTTAATATATGCAATATAAATATATGGCATTTTGAACAAAGTAGAGCAGAACATGATTTTACGGATAACATATTTATACATATGCATGTGTGTTACTTACAATCATGCAACATTTACAAGGAATTAGTGCATGGTCACGTTATTAGCTAATGACACAAATTTCACAAATGTTACAGAAAAGCAACAACAATGTAGGTGTTCATAGTGTTTCTGTAGTTAAAAGAGAGATAATAAGTTTCTACAAGGTTAACGCCACACACAACAGACAGTGCCTCCCCACACAGACCTCCGGGAAAACAACAATCCATGAAACACAAGGCACTTGAGGAGGCTAATGGGTACATACAGTAGGGAACAGAGGCGCAAGGAATGACCTCGTAGACCATAAGGAAAAACTTGGAGAATCAATCTAACTGTATCAAAAAAACATACCTCCTACATATTTCGGCTTCACATAATAAGATATTTTTAATCGATAGCAAATTAGACTGTATTTCAGAAACGAACTTATGGTCAGCAAAATCGACAATTATTTTGAATATTACGACAAATAACGTTATAGTAAGAAGCCAATACCTGCGTGATAAGACAATATAATTACATTATTTTATCATTGTTGTAGAAAGAACAAGTTAATTTAATGTTTTAAAGTTATACTGTTACTATACCTCTACAGTCTGGAGTTGTTGGTATTTCCCATGACCGGTCAGCCTTACAGCGGGCATATGACAGTTTCGGTAATTTAAAACCAGGGTCACAGTGTGCGGAGCAAATCGAGTTGACAGTAAACGTTGGACATTCGAAGTATCCATTAATAGGGTCAGTCAGTTCCTCAGAAGGACATTCTTTCTCTGAAGAGATAATGGGTTGCAAATACATGAACAAAATATGAGGTCATTCCATGTAAAAAGATTATGTTGTTAGACATATCTAATATTTCCTATAAAATATCGTAAAATGAATATTAAATATCTTCTTGAACCAAACTCAAATGACTGTACGTTAAAATCGAAACTGACTTGAAACAAGAGCTCAACTGTTTTGAATATTCGCCTATTCATACGTGGAAACAAACATAATACAAATTTAACATCAATGTGCTTTTCCTCATGATATTGAAGAATCCCGTGAAATTTCGTTGAATTCAAGTCAGAGTCTGCCGAGATATAGTGCGCACAAAATTATATTGAAAAATAGACAAAGGGTCATAACTCAGTAAAAATATAATCAAACATAACTCATAACAATATGCTCATCTCTTCTTAATAGGGAGATTCTCATGAAGTTGTGTTGCATTCCAAGCAGTGGTTGCTGAGAAATAGTGCAGACAAAATGTTCATGTTAACTCTACAAAGAACCGTTATTTCACGATAAACCCTAGATCTGGCATGTCAAGGCGCCATGTGCATCTCCTCATAATAGAGAAAATGTCGATGAACTTTTGTGAAATTCCGATTTGCGATTGCTCAGAAATAACCCAAACAATCATTTTCATTTACACAAACTTTCACTATATCCAACAATCAACTGTACCTACCAACACATTCCAGATTCATCACTGACCATGAACCATCTGATAAACATTCAGTTTCATCGAATCCGTTATCCCTGAACCCATCAAGGCATGTCAAATTGCATACGCTACCATATATAGAATCTTCAGTACACATCATCTGTCCATTTGTTGGTGGTATGTAAACTGGACATTCAATCACTGAATCAATCAAACAACAAACAATATCAATTTTAAATGTTCCAAAGAGTCACTTTTTCCAAGTAGTTTCTGACCTCAATTTGGTTGTATAAAAACATGACAAGAAAAATGTACAAATTTCTGAGTAAACCTTTCTCATTTCATCTTTACAATTGCAGTTACAAGTAGTTATAATTTGTTTCATGAGTTAAGTTACACTATCATAAACGTCATGCTTTATTGATTTTACAATATACTCACCTTCAACTTGCAGCCTATAGACACATAAACTGGAAGGATTTCCAGCATCGTCTACGGCTTGAAATTCAACAGTTCTAATTATGTCAGCATTGATAGTATCTCCAATGTCTGGTCCATTAAGTTGTGTTACTATTGGATACATATCGTGATTGTCAGTAGCTGTAGGTTCTGAGAAATATACGGTTGCATATCGAGTCCCTTTTATGGCTTCAAAGTTAATGACAATGTCCTGACCGCAGCTTGCAAAAGTTGGTGGCTCATTGTCTGAAAATTATGTTGAGTAAATGATTTGTTTGTATGTTTATCTTAGTTTGAGCCCCTTCCCCATGTATACCTCCTGGTCCGTTTGGTATGCTGTCCTTAACTGTGTTTGCCTTATTCAGTTTTATTTCCCCTGATCTCTAAGAGAAGTTAATACTTGGTTTAAACATATTTATTAATCAAGATATACGTGTTTGTATTTACAAGTTAGAGACACATCATACGGTGGCATATTACTGCCACCAGTTAGCATGATAGCGTTCGCGAATAAATTCGTGTTAACCACTTAATTATTACGATAATTATCTAGCTATCTAGTTAATATTCGTGATAAATTTTCGGTAAGATAAATATCATACAACTAGAAACAGGCTTGAAAGTGCCCATAACTGCCACCTCTTATCTTTTTATGATGTATTACACTAGATTTAAGTGGCAACACGAATCTTATCTAGTTGACTACTTATTATGTTACTTAATAACTCAAATTCGCGAATTTCACTTATGATTCGTGTTACCATTTATTCATTTTTGGCTTCTACATGTAAGTGGTAACACGAATCTTATCTAGTTGACTACTTATTATGTTACTTAATAACTCAAATTCGCGAATTTCACTTAAGATTCGTGTTACCACTTATTCATTTTTGGCTTCTACATGTAAGTGGAAACACGAATCTTATCTAGTTGACTACTTATTATGTTACTTAATAACTCAAATTCGCGAATTTCACTTATGATTCATGTTACCATTTATTCATTTTTGGCTTCTACATGTAAGTGGTAACACGAATTTTATCTAGTTGACTACTTATTATGTTACTTCATAACTCAAATTCGCGAATTTCACTTATGATTCGTGTTACCACTTATTCATTTTTGGCTTCTACATGTAAGTGGAAACACGAATCTTATCTAGTTGACTACTTATTATGTTACTTAATAACTCAAATTCGCGAATTTCACTTTAGATTCGTGTTACCATTTATTCATTTTTGGCTTCTACATGTAAGTGGTAACACGAATCTTATCTATTTGACCACTTATTATGTTACTTAATAACTCAAATTCACGAATTTCACTTAAGATTCGTGTTACCATTAATTCATTTTTGGCTTCTACATGTAAGTGGTAACACGAATCTTATCTAGTTGACCACTTATTATGTTACTTAATAACTCAAATTCGCGAATTTCACTTAAGATTCGTGTTACCACTTACATCTAGAAGCCAAAAAATAATAAGTGGTAACACGAATCTTAAGTGAAATTCGCGAATTTGAGTTATTAAGTAACATAATAAGTGGTCAACTAGATAAGATTCGTGTTGCCACTTACATGTAGAAGTCAGAAACGCATTTATAAATAAGTGGTAACACGAATCTTAAGTGAAATTCGTGAATTTGAGTTACTAAGTAACATAATAAGTGGTCAACTAGATAAGATTCGTGTTACCACTTAAATCTAGTGTAATACATCATAAAAAGGTAAGAGGTGGCAGTTCTGGGCACTTTCAAGCCTGTTTCTAGTTTTATTATATTTATCATACCGAAAATTTATCACGAATATTAACTAGATAGCTAGATAATTATCGTAATAATTAAGTGGTTAACACGAATTTATTCGCGAACGCTATCATGCTAACTGGTGGCAGTAATATGCCACCATAACATCAAACACAATACATGAACATTTATCCCGATATGAACGCCGCTGTACGATTTCCAACCTCTTCTTTAAGTGAAGTCATTTCCAGAAAACGTCACATGTGACGTTACCATGTACTGACAATAAGCAGTATTGCCCCCTTATGGCAATATAAAAACGAAAGTGACCATATGGAGTAACCATTGTTTCCTGCTTGCAAACAGTGACATTACATGTTGCGTTTTCTTGAAATGACATCACTTACAGTAGAGATTGTAAACCCCACAGCAGCGCTCATATGTGGATTGAACTGCACACTTATTTCAGCTTATTTATACGGTATTAAGAACGTAGCCCTTCCTGATTTCTATTTTCTCCCGTTTTATCACTCCAGAGAAGAGATTTGTTTTATGTAGAGATGTGAGTGGGGAGGATGCGGAGAACGAATGTGACCCTCCTCGTGGTCCGCTTTATCAGTCTCGGTTTAAAATACATAAAGTAGTCATGCAGGAAATGCTGCATGCACAGCACACAGCCACCCCAAAGGTGAAAGGAGACACGACAATACATGCATAAAAACAATTACGCTGTCAAAAGGGATACAAGACACAAGCATTAATGAGGTGTGAAAACAGGAGTAATTATCTACCTTTGCAACGGGAGACAATAAAGACACATACTGTAACAATATTTATGTACGTGTATGCAATTGTATGTAGCATTTTATGCCAATGTACAGCAGATTTTCTCCCAAAATAAGTTACCTAGACATTCAGGTGTGTTGTGTATACTGTAACTTGCGATGTTGTTAGAGTCAACGACACATGTAGCTGTGACAGACTGCTGAAGCTGGAATCCAGCATTACACCTGGCAACACAGGATGACTGATACGTGATCTGAGTGGGACATTCGTAGTAGCCATTTTGTATAGAATAACCATAGTTATCGGGCGCATAACAAACAATTCCTGAAAACAAAAATGACACACGATAGAAGTTTGCTAAGATAGTGTACAATTATCAAAGTAAACAATATGGCAAGGGAAAAACATGGTGGACCATGGCCATTTATAGCAATGCATCCTGAACAAAGATCAATTAGGTGACTTTAATAAACATGACTTTATTTTAAAAAGGCTAAAAAAGCATTTCGTTTTACAAAAGACGTTCCATTAGTTCGATATGGATAGAATTCTTTTGAAACATTAAAACGAGAGTATACAAACATGACTCTATAACCATTAAAACTGTTACTTTAATCAGACATTCTGAGAAATCAGAGAGGATCTCATATAAGCAAAGAAGAATATTAAGATTTCATATGTGTTTCATTTCAGAGATTATCACATTTAACAGCATTTGCCTGGACCAATGTGTATTCAGGACATTAAGTTTTCAGTTTTTGGGGAAATATGGTGAAACCTTTTGATAGGGAAAATTCGCGTCGTAAATCACAAAATTGGGGTATTTATAAAGCTCAAATTTTATATAATTTAAAATAATTTTACCGAAGGGGAATTTAATTCTAAGTAGGAGACAAATATATAACTTGGGGGGGGGGGGGTTGAGCTGAAAGAGGACAGTTTGGAGTTGAATATCTCATTTCTCACGAAAGATTTCAATTCAGTAAACAAAAAGATTGTCGGTGGCAATGATGTCATGTTTTATCATATATGTAAAGGTTTTATCAAATACATTTACAAAATAAGATGTAATGGCGCGTAAATATATCAGAATGTAATATATATTACCTGTACAAGTTGGCACAGATGTGTCCCACACTCCAGGATGTTCACATTGGGTTTGGTAATATCCTTGCAGCTGGAATCCCTTGTGACACTTGAACGTACATTGACTTCCGTATAGTGTGCTACTGTCACATGTGTATACACCATTGTCCGGAGCCGACAACACTGGGCAGCGTATCACTACAAATTGAGGATTTATATGATACCTTTGTGATAATCACTGATTTCAAAATTGCAAAATAAAGATCAACAAGAAAGGCAATAGTATACAGTAAATCTTCGTTATCTCGAGGAGTCATTTGGACAAGGAAATGCTCGAGATATGTGTAAGGTATTGAAATAAAAGATAAAATATGCTTACGAAAATATTTTGTGTAGCCTACAATTATGAGAATATCTACCAAAGTATGCAATAGTGATCAATTGTTACGAATAGATAATCAGAAAGCGTTCATAAATGTCTTCACCTACTTTAGCATCCGAAATCGTGTTATTGATATAGCGATGAAACGTTAAATTTTAATGTATAAAAATAACTTTACATAAGTTCCATGCACAGCATGACAGGAATGATTAATCAATCAATTTGATGTCAGTCATATCATGTAATAAATGACATAACTTAGAATTATAAAGATACATTTGCCTATTTCAACCGGTAATTTGTGAGTTCTTGTTCTTAATTTAAACATTTATTTTAAATAATGCAGGTCGGGTTTTATTTATTTTTTAAATTCAAAGCAAAATTTCGCTTCCAAGAGTTTTTAATTGGTAAACAGCTAAACATGAATCAAACAACTTCAAATGAATCAGTGTTGGACGATATATGTCCTACCCCCTCCGAAAACCCTGACCTCCTGATTGTTAACCATACGCTGTACCAGCTGAGCTTATCTCCATTATCGGACCTACATAACAGACACATATAGCAGATTAAGACAACTTGTTTCAACAGGTTGTGAATTCATAGTTGATATAGTTGCTTACCCTCTACTTGTACTGTGAAAGAGCACGCAGGTGAGGGATTTCCCGATTGATCAAACGCCCTGTATGTTATCGTATGTGCAACATCAGCTTCTACAAGATCGCCTGATGTAATACTTCCAGTCATCTGCTGGACAGTTGGTGGTTCGCTGTCTTCAAGATCGAATGCAGTCGGCTCACTCCAGGTTACAGTAGCCGAGGTCATTCCAACATCCGCCGTAACTGTTATGTCAGACGGGCATCCAATTATCGTTGGTGGATTTGCGTCTTTCAAAGAAATAGATAATTTGAAATATTCAGCATGAGGTTCGCAATCAGTGGATAATTATAGGTCATTTGAACATGTAGTGTATTAACCACATGCCTTTTGAAAAATCTAAATGTTGCATGGGTGATAATACAATACTGAAATTAAAGATCAAGTTTTCTTAATATATTTGATAGTGTAAATATTATGATAAGAGCCCGACATTAAACGGTTTGTATTAGGATTGTTAGAATCACTTTAATATCTTCTTGAATATTTTACATTCATAATACTGTTATAATGCATAGTGCATTAACAAGTTCATTCTATAGTTACATAATTATGTAATTAACGTCAGATTTACTTAAACCTGTTCGACGCACTGCTACAGTATAATAATCTTGAAGAATAATCTGGTGACAGTATGTGTCATGGAATGTATTCTGTTTGGGGAAGGGTTGCCTCGTAGATGTTGGGTAAATCTGTATACATTGTATTTGGCTTTTCCGGGTTTCTATGATAGGTATTTCCTTCAATTACTGGGTGTCCCATATCCACATAACCAACTTCAATATTCATTTTTATACGAAGGACCGGCTTCTGCAATTGTAGACCGTGTTCTTGTTGCAATAAAATTCGATTATTTCAGTAAGTTATTGTGAATGGAAAACATAATACCTTTGCAAATTTTTGATGGCGGAACCGTCCATGTGCCATACTTGTTGCAAGCGATAGGATAATTTATAGATGCACTGTATTCCGGCTTACAAACAGGGCTGCATGCGGCTCCATAGATATAATCGTTACACTCATAATGTCCATTGTCTATGCTTGGTAACTGTTGTGGACAAACAAGGGCTAAAATTCGAAGGAAAACTTGTTTTAATAATTAAACAAACACTTAGCAGTATCTATATATTACTTCAATATATTTAGATTTACAATTTACATTTACCTCCCTTGTTCTGAATAATCAGCCATAACAATAAGGATTAGGGGTTAAAAAGTTTATAAGGAATATAATGTAAACGATGATACAATAATCAGATATGTATAAACAATAACTTATTCACTATGATCATGTGGGCAGATGGCTAAGAAGTTTGTTATTTTCTGAATTATCACATATTTGGGGATTACTCCTAGTGCTTATCAGGTTTGCCAATCAAAATGGCTGATGATTAAGAACATGGGAGGTAAATATTGTAGATGTGGGATTTATCTATACTACACTTATACTTTAAGTTTGTTTTCTTATTCTAGACATAAATGACGCTTTTTCCATTCCTCAATATAAGTGAATACATTGGAATGAAAAACAATGCGTTATTGATAAGATATATTGTGTGAATATGTGTTGTTCATTGTTGTTGTAGTTCCTGTAGTGTCGCTACTTCTGTCACCCATATATGAATGTATATGTTATGTATAGTTGTTTCCTTTGGTTGTCATGTGACACTTTGTTTTCAGTGAATCATAAATTGTTGCTGCAAAAACTTACGTTATATAATGTTTCTACCCTGACTCTGAAATGGTTTAAATCCTATCTTGAAAATAGCAAGCAAATGGTAAAAATAGGAAATTTTAGTTCATCTCTACAATCTGTTGTGTCAGGAGTACCACAGGGTTCCTTTCTTGGGCCCTTATTATTTCTGATTTTCATTAATGACGTACCATTACATTTACATTTCACTCAAACAGATATGTATGCTGATGACACAAGTCTTTATACGTATGGAAAATCTGTGGAACAAATTGAACTGTCTCTTCGAAATGACATCAACAATGTATTGAGTATGGAACATCATTCCATCTAATATAAAAAATATCTGTTCTGAGAAACATTTGCGCTCGTTGTTAAAACCTACCTGTTATGTCAAATATTATCTTTATCTTTACACAATGTTGTACTCGGGTCACTGCTGCTGTATGTCTATATATATTTTTGTCTCTGTATTTGTTGCATCTGTTATAACAAGACTGGTTTGTGATGGTCTAATTAGCGTTGTATGCATGTTGTGTATTGTCTAAACATTGTATATATGAATTACTTGTTATTGATGTTAATGTTGTTTGATAGATGGCCTCGATTGAGATAGGCCTTATAGGCTTATAGAGCCTCCATCTTTAAAAAAAGAATTATTATTATTCATTTCCCATAATAAAAGATACTGAATTTATCATAAATATGTGTTTTATTTAGAACTCTCACACAGAAATAAACTATGGGTCGACATAGATTGACATAGATTGAAAGAGGATTCATAAAAATATTAAAATTTAAACGTTGTATATATAGTTATATAAACATTACATCGAAACATTACCTTTGCATTCTGACTGTCCTCCGTCTGACCACTGTTCGGATGACAAACATGTGATAGTCTGTACAGTGGGCAAATATCCAGCAGAACATGAAAATGTACATTTTCGTCCGTAATTGTTTCCTGATGGACAAGTGACAAACCCATTCTTCGGGTTGGTGGGTGTTGGACAAGTTTTTACTGAAAGCAAGAAGTTATATGTCATATTTATAAAAAAAAACATAATATAATCCGCCAGCATAAAACTCCGCCAAAAAGTGTAACTAAAATTAGTATAGCCTTTTGTGGCACATAAAGACATTGATCAATAAATAACTAAATGAAATGTATTTAAAATATGATGTCTTCAAAATCAACTGTCATGTTTGTGCATACCATGCGAAACATGCTTAAGTTGCTTCCCCTATAATGATATCAGAAAAACGTTGTATTTCTACACGATGGTTTCCCCTGATTAACAATCGCCATTATGTTTTGGATTAATGATGAGTAAAAGTCTGAATGCTTCTGAATATTCAAAAATAAATGTTTTTGCCGAAATATTTCAAATGCTCCAAAATTAAACAACGCCAATGAGAACTCCTAAAAACTGCCAAAATATGGCACCGCAAAAATAAAGCGCTATACAGTACTTACCTGTAACATAGATGCTCACTGTACACGTTGCAGCTGTTCCATCAGATGCTACTGCCTTGTAATATGCATAGTACAAACTGCCTTTGGTAGAGCCTGAGAGAGTAGATCCGTTTGGAACACCACTGGTTTGAACAACACTGTTAAAGCAAACACATCATGTACTAAAGATCATGCAGAACTATGTACATAGACTTCTGTCATATTGTTTCATGATTCATGCAATAGCATTCAAGTGCAACGATTTGACTAAGGTTTTTTTCGCGAAGTGCTCAAGGTGAGGTACTGGGATCGCCCTGTGTCCGTCGTCGTCCGTCGTCCGTTGTTAACACTCCAGAAGTTACATTTTTGACTTGATCTAAATGAGACTTGGTCAAAATGTTTTCCCTTAATAAGATAAAGGTCAATATTGAAACTGGGTCTTCTGAGGTAAAAAACTAGGTCACATGATCAAATGATTGAAAATCCTTGTGAATTCTCGGGAGGCTGCATTTTCTACCGGAACTATATAAAACTTTATCAGAATGTTTTTCTTAATAAAATGCAAGTCCAGTGAGGTACTGGGTCATGTTGGGTCAAAAAGTAGGTCAAACCATAGAAAAGCCTCTTGGACTCTTTTGAAGCCACCATCGCAATGTACTAAGGTGAGCGATATAGGGCCACCTTGGCCCTCTTGTTATGAATCTTTTAGCGATTTTTTTGTAATAATTCCAAAAACTTGTGATTCACTTTTTACGCTTGTCAGTCCGTTTTATGGCCCTGTTAGGTTACAACAATGTCAATTATAATGTTTTTGACATCATGGTCTTCAAAACATAATTAAGTCTATACAGAATATTAAATTAAAATTATTGTAACGGCCATAGCTTTTGTCTATACCGTCTTTAGTATATGAGATAAAGCCACTTAAATGTATGTGATTTAGTACACATACTGTTACTCATATTTGTCCGTCTTGTGTAAACTGACAGTTAGTTGATGTATATACAGTATTACATATTGAAATCATGTCATAAATGTTTTTTATGTTATGTTTATATTTCATGAATTATTTCGTTGTTTTTATAATCGCATCATGTTAATACTGAAATCTCTGTGACATCGTTTTGGTACGAATGACCTGTGCGCATGCGCGAGTTGAGACAGAAACCATGTAGGCCACACTGTGCGGGCTGCGAAAGTTTGCGAACTTTTTTGTATATATAACTTGTACTGAGGCAGGAAACTCTAAATTTGGTAAGCCATAAGTTGTATCATTATATTAACTTCGTGCTTGTATAGTTTTTGTTAGACTTGCGTTTAGAATTTATGCAATTTCGCCTGTTGTATGTTGATTGTCCGAACTCCATGTGCACAATGCAAGATGGCGTCTATTGAGCCACATGTATTTCCTAGTTTACTTTCGGTTTGGTCTCATTATGACAAATGTTAATGTCATTTTGTTGTTATGTATTGAAACGTACGAACGTTCGCGTCAGGATTTCTAGTATGCGTCCGTGTATTTGCTAGTCTATTTTATTTCTAGTCGAGAACGTATTTATTACGTAATAGTCTTTCTTCACGAGAAGTAAAGATGTTTGTTCTTAGTAGTTGTCAGCTATGTTTTCTATTGTTATATTGAATATTGATGCCTTTGTTACACATAATAATGTCCGGTTACTTGCGTCAATACTGAAGATCTACTTGATGCTTTCTTCGTCGCATATTTCTACCAAAACAAAGGGAGACAAGTCCTGTAGCCTTTATTTATGATAAGGCAAGAGTTGTTCCCCTTGTTCACTATAAATTGTTGCATTCTTTCTGTGTAAGATTTGTTTGTCGTACATACATGGACCATTGGTTTAGTTGACGTATGCTGTGTATTATGTATTTCTTTATTCTTACGATTAATTGTCTTTTATTTTAGTTAATCGTGCTATGATGTGTTTGAACATGCTAGAACATGCTAGAACATGCTAGAAGCAAAAAGAACTTTGAAATAAAATTATCTCAGGAGCATGCATTAGAAATTGAATTATTCATTACCACCACAGAACTCGCCTGTCAGTACAATTATTGATATCGAATTTTTGTTTAAAATATCATCTTTCTGTCTTAATGTGTCACTATGGAGAAATAGTATGTGTCGATGAGTATGCAAGTTTATAGTATATACTCTATTATCAATTGACTCATGAATAATTTTGAATTAAACCGTAGCACAAATTTGTGAATGACCTATCATGAACTAATCATGTCCAGTCCATCACCCACCATGGAAACGAATTCTAAAATTCATTTACAAAACACAATACATTGCGACAGGGGCGTAGCCTGATCATTTTCCAATGTCCGCATGACTTCCTATAGTGACCGGGGACATTGCTCCAAGAAAACTTCGGGAATAAATAATTTCGAGAAAATATATTTGAAAATGATATCCAAATAGTTAGGGATTGTATTTATCCTAAAAAAATACGACCGCCCACAATGAAGGCAAGCGGACATATTTCTATTTGTGTATATTTCTTGCTCGTAAGAAGTGTAAAAACGTACATTGGCAAGTTGACTTTTGAAGTCAAGATAAGGCGAAGGAGGTGGTAAATTAATGAAAGCATATCTCTCACCTTAATTGTCCGTCTTCTGAATCCCAGGCTGTTGGTGTGCCCCAAGTAACAACCGCTGTTGTCGAATTCACTGGTGTTGTTATGTAAATCACGCCTGGGCAGTATTCGAACGAGGGTGTGTGGGTAATTTCTAAACAGAAAAGAACATGCGTGTTTAAACGATTATGATTTGATAAAAAATATCAACTGATTGAAGTATACATGAGTGAGTGTACGAGTGCTTGAGTGAGTGTTTGTGTGCGTATGATTGTTTGAGTGAGTGTTTGTGTATGAGTGAATGAGTGCTTCAGTGATTGTGTGTGTATATGTGTACGAGAGCTTGAGTGAGTGTTTGTGCATGTGTGAATGAGTGCTTGAGTGCTTGAGTGAGTGTTTGTGCATGTGTGAATGAGTGCTTGAGTGAGTGTTTGTGTGCGTATGATTGCTTGAGTGAGTGTTTGTGTATGAGTGAATGAGTGCTTGGGTGAGTGTGTGTGTATATGTGTACAGGAGCTTGCGTGAGTGTTTGTGCTTGTGTGTACGAGTGATTGAGTGAGTGTTTGTGCATGTGTGAATGAGTGCTTGAGTGAGTGTTTGTGTAGGTGTATGTGAGTGTGTGTTTGTGTATGTGTGCACGATTGCCTGAGTGAGTGTTTGGGCTTGTGTGTACGAGCGTTTGAGTGAGTGTTTGTGCTTGTGTGTACAAGTGCTTGAGTGAGTGTGTGTGCATGTGTACGACTGCTTGAGTGAGTGTTTGTGCTTGTGTGTACGAGCGTTTGAGTGAGCGTTTGTGCTTGTGTGTACAAGTGTTTGAGTGAGCGTTTGTGCTTGTGTGTACAAGTGCTTGAGTGAGTGTGTGTGCTTGTGTACGACTGCTTGAGTGAGTGTTTGTGCATGTGTGTATAAGGGCTTGAGTGAGTGTTTGTGCTTGTGTGTACGAGTACTTGAGTGACTGTTTATGAACGGCATAATACCATTTATCAGGTTAAACATCATTTTCCATATGTTATGCCATACTAGTATATGGCATTCAGTTGACCAAAACAGTTTCCATGGAATTACTTATAACCAGTACTAACTTCTGGTCATGAATCAAATAAATAGGAAAAATGGCCGTAGCCAAATGTCACGGTAGGACATAACCTGGTATTGAACCCGGATCTCCCGGTGCCAGTCCAGCGCTCTACCAGCTGAGCTAACCAGGCGGGGAATAACATACATTATGCAACTGCTATTTTGTATGATTTTATACTAAGATATGATATGGCTATTTTTAGAAGCTATTTCTAGATTAGTCTGTAATCTGTATTTCTGTATTTTCCGTGTAATAATTATATGTTATGCTCAATGTATATTTTCCAACAGATGCTATGTCGAATATGGATGAAACGACAAAGGTTCCAGAGAAATTCAATTTGTGTATGGATAGTTCTATTCAATACACGTATAATTAGTTCATTATTCAATTAATTTTATCAGTTGCTAAGTTAGGTTTCAAAGCGAAACAAAGTTCTCATGCTTCATAGCGCTGAATTCTATCAGCCTATATAATATAGGATAAAACTTACTTGTGCAGCTCCTAGATACACGTTTTCGACGTCTTCCCCATCGTCGAGTTCTTGAAGTGCTATCAACGCAATATTTGTGACTTTTCTTTATCCTATAGTTTACTGTAACTGAGGAATGAGTTTTATTAGAAATGAAAAATGTCGAACGAAAGTGGAAAATAAGTTTCATTTGATATTGTTTTCTATCGTTCATTTCAAATCGAAGGCACATGGAAATTGACTGTTGGCGTTTAAGGAAGAGAGCAAGGAACGCCACATTCACATATTTTTGGTCCAAATGCACTGAGCCTCGTTTATGAGAAAAACGAAATAACGATTACGTCATGTTTTCTCATTATGACGTCATGTTTTCACATTACTTGCAACAGCTAATTAAAACATTTCAGTAAAAGATTAATGATTCAGCGGCAGGCAGAAACAATACAATTATCAGTAAACATTGAGACGGCCCCTTGTCTTATATTATCTATATATTCTTGAGTTGAACTGATCTGTGTAACCTCTTTCTCTGTCGCATATGATCTTAGTCAAGATTGACATTGTAAATATTCAAATTATTTGAATGGAAAGTAAGGTTTTTTTCTTGTAGATTCCGTTGTTCGGTTGAAGAGAAGTTGGTATAGTGGTTACTGTAAGATTTGATTGGTTTACACAACACTGATATGTAAATAGCTTCAATGTTAGTACGGCTGCGCCGAAAAGTAGTTGCACGCGGATTGAAAAGGAGCTAAGTAACTCGAAGTCCAAAGTCCAAAGATTCCTTTAGGTGGGAAGGGAAACACAATACTGCTCATAATATACGCACGTTTTTTTAAAATAAATTATGCTAGTTTTCAAAACAAAATTCAAACAAGAAAAAATGATCCCGGTATGCATCTACAATAATAAAACGAATCATTATCGAAACATGGTTTCCATAAATAAGAGATAATATATATGAATCTGGTAACCTAATTACTGACTAGCCTATCCTATTGAAACAACGAATGCATTTCTCTGAAATATCTGGTTTTAAACAGTGCCACAGAAAAAGATCTCCCTTCTCAGATGTAGACATATTTGTAGATGAAATTACTTGGTAGTGATGCAGCTGTTTTGTTGATTTGCAGCTGTAGCATCTGTTATTGAAAGAGAGGGAATACGTTGCTACAGGGAATGCCACATACATAAGAGAGTGCCTCTCCACACAGACCTCCCGTGAAAACAACAATCCATATAACATCAGGCATTTGAGGAGGCTCAATGGTACATACGTAAGGGAACAGGGGCACAAGGAATGGCCTGATCGACCATAAGGGATAACTAGGGGGTGGGGGTTAATGGGTGGAATACATCATAGGACAATTCAATAAAGCTGGCAACAATAGACCGAAAGTGGGGATAAAATTCTCATTCATGCTATTACGTAATGCAATGTGTTCTAGCCTAGAAAAATAAGATGCGTCAATACAGAACGGTTAATTGACTGTACAGCAACACGATAGAAAGCTCAGTTGTTTCAAAAGTAATAAAATGCATCATTTATCCTAATATATATTGATAAAATGTATAAGCATTTTAGCAACATTCTAGTTCAATACGTGTTGTACCTTCCTTGTCAAAACTTCGTTTCCATTCTTGTCCATCACATATGATAGCGTTGTAAGATTCACGCATATTGAAACATAATGTTCCACTCGGGACCAACTTCGTATCGTCTTGATCTTCATCACATACTAGCGTAGGGTCTGTAACTACGCATCTACCAACATTTTTACTCTTGATCTGAAATTTCATGGTATTATTTTGTATTTTTCATCGGTAAAGACGTATATAAATGTTTCAAATTTATCATAAGATTGAAGTAATCACGTGAGCGATGCTGTGGGATTTACAACTTCTTCTGTATGTGACGTCATTTCAAGAAAACGCAACATGTGACGTCACTATTTGCAGACAGGAACAAATATTTACTCCATATGGTTACTTTGTTTTCATATTGCCATATGGGGCAAATATTTCTTACTGTCAGTACATGTTGACGTCACAAGAGGTTGAAAATCGTACAGCAGCGCTCATGAATATATTATTATTATTGCCACGATCAGCAGGTCTATACAATGTAAGGAATAAAGACCCACGCCTTCTCGAGTTAAAACCGGTTTTTTAGAGAAGGTCGCTGTAACCGTGACCCTCGAACTGATGACCTAAAAATAATTAAGGGTGATCTACTTTTCATTAATGAAACGTGAAATAAGATACTGAAACGTTAAGAAGACATGCTATACACAAATCACAAATTCAATCAGATTTAGAATTAAAATCTTCATTTCAAAAGGAGAAATTAATAAAGGGGTTGGTATAAGTAAATGACAAACATAATTTATATACATAAAAAGATTGCCTTAATGTCTAAGATGTGTCAGCACAATTTGGCAGAAAACCCAGTATAGTGGTTTTCAATGAATAGTTCAAGTCCTATATATTGTGATTTATGAGTTTGCTTAAAGTTAACAGAAATCCCCTACTGCGGACTCAGGTTATCTCCATACACACATACTACTATGTAATGTAATTAAGGAGTTACACCACTTAATAATATGGAAGGTCTCCAATTCCTCTTTTGCAATCCCAAGTGCGTTTAACTAAACTTTCTATCAAAGTTCAATAAGCGTCACAAACTTCATTCTTCCCATTGATCGAGGTATGCTATTATTTATGCATTTCATGAACATTATTTGTATGCAAACCTTAACAAAATTCGTCCATAGTATGCGGTATTATTTCAGGGGCAATGATTTAATTAAAAACGGGAATGAATTACGAAAGGCATCCAATAGCACACGGTATTCAGATGCAATGTATTTCGTCTTTTAAATTCAATAAGTAATTACAGACATTAGTTCACATTGAGGGAAGATATGAACTCTATGGTGGCATATTTCTGCCACCAGTTAACTACTTAATAAACAGGATAACTATCTGGTTATCACGGTAAAGTAACCAGATAACTACTTAATTAACTAGATAAGTATGTGGTTAACTAGATACGTATCGTGATAAATTTCCCCATCAGTTAAATATCTTAACACGAAAAATTGTCTGATAGTGCCCACAACTGCCACCACTTAAACCCAGAACGGACGCGCTAAATATCTAGTTAGCTACATAATTATCTAGTTAATAAAATAGTTAACTGGTAGCAGAAATATGCCACCATCGAACTCCTTTTTCAATGGTGACTAGCCTCTCGACGCAATCGTAACTACTCGGCGGTATCCGGCAGAGCTCGGAATACATACCTCGTAAGTAAGTGGATGGATACACCCATTGTGATGTGTCCCCGGCGAATAACGCCGAGTAGATAATCACGAGATTACCTTCTGAATGCATAAAAAAATCTATTTTTCGCCAACAATTCCTACAAATTGATGTTATTTCATTATCAGGGATATATTTATTTGTCGTTCCAAATTTATTTGATGTTGGTTTCCCAGAAATATCGTATATGTCTCGATTCCATAATAGACAGGTACAACATATCTCGGAGGCGGCCATCTTGCGGACTACTTTCTAACCATAATATCTCCGAGGTTATTTATATCTCCGAGGTGTTCCGATTGCTCTCGACATCCAAGTGTCTTGTTCTTCAAATCAATTTTGATAAAACGATAATTGTAGAAAATGCATCGATGCTGTTGTCAAATGTATTGAAACCATTGTATCGGGTTTAACGCCGGTTTTCAACATATTTTTCTCGATCGAATTCTCCACGAAACCGCGGCGTTTAAGAAATGGGAACGCGATTCTAGAATATTAACAAGTACTATTTTTAGGAGCAATAGGTCAAAATCGCAAATATCACACACACTTCACTACACATATTACAAATGATTATAGTTATCGAAGAATATAAATCGAAAAGCAAACAAAAAAACACTTAAGTTTGCTCTACAAGGGAATGACGGCAAATTATTGAAGGTTGTTAAATTGGTTGTCATAGACATTTTATTAGAGGTATAGCAAACTTGGAAACATCGACGAAATCAGCAAACGTAACCGTATTTTTGAATATATTCATTAATGTTTTACTTCTCAAAATAACCCGTATCTCAAACGATGAACGAATCGTTCAATATTGAACTAGCTCATTGTTTTTTTCTTTGTTTACATGATCATGATAATATTAAATTTGTTTACATTTGAAATTGTGTTTTGAGTCATGCACCAGTAACAATTATTAGTCTTAGTCCCATTCTCGACAGCTCTCGGGCATTTCCGTACCACTTCGTTACTCGGATAACACCCTCTAGTGTATGTAAGGCGGAGCGCTATGTAGCAAAACTCAACATTTTGTGCGGTCAAGAAATAGTTCTCGTAAAACGGATTTATAATTTCAATAACTTCGATAAATTCACGTAAGAGATGGATTATCGTTGTAATTTCTAGTTAAAAACTCACATATTTCAGTCTTCATATAGCTTAAATATTACATTCATCAGCACTCCAGCGTTCATGCCGCCATCTTGTTTTCATGACATTCGAATAGTATTTCCGAAAGTAGTGCCTAACGCACATCCGAGGCACTTGACGTAGTTGGCCGAGGATTTCCGAATGGTCTTAGTCCGTGGAAAGATGACTGCTATTTGTATTTCCATTGGTCTTTCTTTCATGAATGGTATTTTATACGTGATAACACGGACCTATATTGCTTTTCGATTTATATTCTTCGATAACTATAATCATTTGTAATATGTGTAGTGAAGTGTGTGTGATATTTGCGATTTTGACCTATTGCTCCTAAAAATAGTACTTGTTAATATTCTAGAATCGCGTTCCCATTTCTTAAACGCCGCGGTTTCGTGGAGAACTCGATAGAGAAAAAATATGTTGAAAACCGCCGTTAAAGCCGATACAATAGTTTCAATACATTTGACAACCGCATCGATGCATTTTCTACAATTATCGTTTTATCAAAATTGATTTGAAGAACAAGACATTTGGCCGTCGAGAGCAATCGGAACACCTCGGAGATATAAATAACCTCGGAGATATTATCGTTAGAAAGTAGTCCGCAAGATGGCCGCCTCCGAATCGTTCAATATTGAACTAGCTCATTGTTCTTCCTTTGTTTACATGATCATGATAATAGGTCCGTGGTGATAATTGTCTATTTCAATGTTCATGTTCGTTCATACACGGACCTATATAGGTCCGTGGTTCATATTAAAACATAAAAATACAGGTTTATTCTCTTTAACTTTGAAGTATGAATTCAGTACAGAAAACCACAATTTATAAGTGCAACATTATAAAGTAGTTTATATTTGCTGTTTGGCTACTTTACTTTACTATGTATACATACTAGTCAAGGAGGCAGGTGGTGACTACTTTGCTTAAATTATTTGTCTTTGGACCCTTACTGTCGTTGGGTCACTTCCAAATCTTTCCTTTTATAATTCCAGCCTGGATCAAATAAACTACTCGCTAATTTGCGCTGAGAAGTTTTTCACTCCATACTTCTTTTTCCCTCGGATCCACCCCACCACCCGCCTTCTACTAATGGTTAAATGTGTTTTAGAAATTATTTATTTGTTGGACTATGATCTTAGCTACTTATATATTTAATAAAACATCTGACATTGGTTGGACTTTGCTGTGTCCAACTTCATGTATACACTGATAATTGTATTATCATGTTCACAGCTTTATAGTGTGTTGACTTAGCTACTTATAAATGAACTGCATTGACAGGGGAACACAAATATGATTTATTTTTACCAAAATAATAGAAAAGTAAAGATAACCTTGACATACTTACTAGTAAATGGCTTCGACTTATTAAATAAATAGTTCGTAATAAAGAAATGAAAATATAGCTAGATCGAAATCAGATTGAGTCCCAATAAATATGAAATATCTAAAAAGTAACATGCCGATTTCAACAAAACTGTGCATAACTTTTGAAAATAGCATTACCAACTATCACAGAAACAAATGTAAAGTTTCAAGTTTTTATTGCATTTTTTAAACTATTTCTGACGAGTTGTACGTGTGTATGCCTGGATACGCGCCTGGTGCCAAGTATACATATTATAGCATCACGAATATTTCTTAACATGTTTAATATTGTATAATTTTGAAATTATTTTATTGCTGAGAAACAGCTATGTTTGACCTATTTTTCTTGTTGTTTTTAAAGAGAACGATCAATGAAATTAGCTGTCTTAATAAATACCCTTAAAATGTGAAATTATCGGTAAATTCATTCAATTCAATTCATTCAAAACTTATGTGTTGTCTCTTATTCGTTTTAACATTACAGGAAATTCGTGAATATGGATGAAAACGATTTAAGTCGCGATTTTGATTTATGATCATGAGTATTTATGTAATAGAATGTTTCGTAAAAAAAAAAAACATAAAACGTTATACAAAGAACAAATGTCAATCTGATTCATTTCTACAGCTACTTCATTGAAGATGTGACGCCTTGAATTGTATGTAATATTTATATTTACATGCGTATATATTTAAATGTACAATTGATTGCTACTATTTTAATAAGATTTAATTCATTAAGTTATACTGTTAATAATAAATCTAATAAAATGATTTTTCAATTTAGCGTAATTGACAGTGTCGTTGCTCGGAAAGAAGTGAAAACATCGTATGTCAAAAGGTCTAAAGCATTAAAACTGCTTTAAATTGAAATCCAGTTTTTAGTATTACATTATACATATTCCAGTTATACAAGAGAATAAATAAGTTGCTACAGGGAACGCCACACACATAAGACAGTGTCTCTCCACACAGACCTCCGGGAAAACAACAATTCACAAAACATAAGGCACTTGAGGAAGTTAAAGGGTACATATGTTAGGGAACAGAGGCTCAAGGAATGGCCTGGCAGACCATTAGGAATAACTAGGAGAATCAAAGAGGACAAACAGTGAATTTAGGGAATAAATGGAGGGGAAATATCACAGGACAAGTCAAGACAGCTGGCAACAATAGGCTGAAACTGGGCAGAAAATAACCTTAACACTATATAAAATGAACGAATTGCACAGGGGAAAGGGAAATATAACATACATTCAAACACAAAAAGAAATGTTAACCATACAAACTTATTGTGCCCTAAAGTTCTGATAAGTGACAGAATTTCAATATTTTTCTTAAAAGTTATATAATTGTTCAGAGTTTTAAAAAGTTGTACATATTTGCTGAAGTTCAACAACACTGTCTCGATGTCAAGTTAACACATTTATATTATTATTATATTAATTTATGCATACACAATTTATTTCCTTATTACCAGATCCAATTAGACATAATGATAATGAGAAAAAAATACCTGTCACTAAATATTTTACCCATTTCAAACTCATTTATTTCCCACTAAGATGCGATTACGTTTTTGTAATTATATATTAATGATGATTTTATTTCAAATTAAATGCAATATTCACTGTTAGTGTCAACGTTTTTAAAAGTGATTTTGAACCATAATGCACGCGTCTCATTGATAGATCATAATGTTATATTCTTTCATAAATGTATACAAACCTTCTCTATTTCTAAATCTTTAATTTCCTCATCAATATCAGGATAAGTAACTACACTAGCAGTTACACACAGAGACAAGGCAAATACGCAAAAAGCCTGAAACCACATTTCATGCGTCTTATTGCTGTGATATCTTGCCCAAGAATGGAAAGAACTGATGAATACGATCATATATGTTGTCGTTCATTGGCTCTTGACAACCAGTTCAGTGACACGACAAAGTAAACATAGAAACCAACTGGGCTTTTCGTAGAAGCGGCACTTTTCCTGATAAGGAACTTATTGAATTCAATAGATGTGACGCCATGCGTTTAGTAAGTAGAAGAAGGTATTCTGATAGCCTATTGATGAGCATAAACCAATCCAAATGATCAGGAAGTTAAATTTATTATTCATGTGAATTCATTTTAAGTGTTCGCGTCACTAACATGTGTTGAAAGTATGGAATAAGTAAGTCGTCCGCTTACTACCTACTACATAAATTAATTTAAAGTGCAGATTATTTGTATGGCAGACGATCTAATATCAACCACAATGACTCATCGCGCTTAACTCGAAAGTACTTGGTTTAAGTAATTTTATTTTTCATGCCGGTGAATACCCACAGTATTCAGACGCTAGTATGGTCTATAAAGCATTATACACATAATCAAAATGATTGACGTGATAGTTTCTGCGTTTAATGATTAGTAACTGTTACTGCCTATCTAGTCAGTTAATGTGTATGTGTTGGAAAGCAATGACCATATATCGAATACGTGCGAGGTAAGCTAGCTGTTGTAATACAGCGATACAAACCCCTATTATTTTTACTGGCAGTTCAAAGAGTGTAAATCCGCAGTATGGTTATTATTTCTATTTGTGTTTTAGATGTATGCTACATTTCCCTTTCCCCATTCTTTCACTTGATATAGTGTTTATATTTGTGTTCCCCTGTCAATGCAGTTCATTTATGTCACAGTAAAGACACAAACACCTAGTGGATTGGAAATGAAGAAATATAATATTAATTATAATGGATGGCTTCGACTTTGTAAATAAATATTTCGTAATAACGAATTTAAAGAATATCTAGTCAGACATCCATGGTGGCATATATTTCTGCCACCAGTTAACTGCCTAATTACTAGCGTTGAATATGTTGTAAGATAAAAACCAAATTTAAATATTACATAGTACATATTCGCGTAATAAAAACATAGTTTGGGCGTAATTTCTAATGGAATTTTAGATTTCAACATTTTAATAAAAGTTATATAATTGGTCAGAGTTTTTAAAAAAGCTGTACGTATTTGCTGAACTTAAAAAACACGGCATCAACGTCAAATTAACGCATTTATTATTATTAGTTTATGCATACGAAAATTTATTTTCCTAATTACCAGATCCAATTAGACATGCTAATGAGAATGTGAGTATGATAATTGAAAAAAATACCAGTCACTGCATATTTGACATTTTCATACTCATTTATTTCCCAATAGGGTGCGATTAGTTTTTTTGTTGGTAATTATTTATAAATGATGATTTTATTTCAAATTGAATCCAACTTGTATTCACTATTGGTGTTAACAATTTTGCAAGTGATTTCGAACCATAATGTACATGTTTCATTACTTGATCAACTATTATAATGTTATAACTTTTCATAAAGTATACCCGAAGCTTCTCTCTTTCTTAATCTTGAATTTCCTCATCAATACCAGGATAAGCAACTACACTTGCAGTTACACACAGAGACAAGGTAAGTACGCAAACAGCCTGAAACCACATTTCATGTGTCTTATTGCTGTGATAACCTGTCCAAATATGAAATGGAGAGAAGTGAGAAATATACGAGCATATATGACGTCGTAACGTTCATTGGCTCTTGGGACCCAGTTCACTGACACGACATAGTAACCATAGAAACCAACTAGGATTTTCGTAGGAGCGGCAAGTTTCCTGTTAAGGAAGTAATTGAATTCAATAGATGTGATGGAATGTGTTCAATAATACAAAAAAATGAAAAGCATTCTGATACCCTAGCCTACAATAGGTATTCTTTCAGCTAAGGAACTGTATGTAATTCATTTCTATAGATGTTCTATCACCCAGTGTAAATCCTGGTATACATTCAGAGTTGAAAATTATTAACAAGTGTAAACCAATCAAAATCGACTAGGAAGTTTTGTTTACAACGAATGAATTCAATCAACGAATAGAAATGTTAATCCCAACAAATTTTGTGAATTGTAAAACAGTTAACCGCTAACTACGGTGGCGTAGAGGTGACATGTGCGATTGTTTTCATT
This sequence comes from Mactromeris polynyma, assembly GCA_032209605.1. NCBI lineage: Eukaryota > Metazoa > Mollusca > Bivalvia > Venerida > Mactridae > Mactromeris > Mactromeris polynyma. Next base: position 2,461,100 of record JASFXZ010000005.1, read on the forward strand.
TCAAGTGACCACGCAAACGCTTTCGGATTTTAAGAGTAGCGCGTGCTCGCGGCGACGCAAAACGTTTGCGAGCTCACGCGAATTAAAGAAGCACATAATTATGTTACCTCTAGGCCACCTTAGCTAACTACCAATAACGTCAATCAATGTATAATGTATTCTTTTGTTATATAGGCCTATTGGCAATCAAATATCGACCAAAAATTACCCAACGCTGATCACAAATGAACTGGGTTAAAACCGGTGAATACCCACAACAATCCGACTCAAAGGGGTTATTAAGCAATTAAATACATTTGATCATCATAATTAACACAATATTGTACGGGTTTTTGGACGCTACCGCTCAGGTACCGTCTATAGTAGTGGCAATTTGATTTTAATCTAGCGTGAGCACGCAATATTGTATCGAAGCTTAACGTAAGCTGGTTTATATCTAGTTTAACCTTAATGTATGTGGTTTTAATAGAAGCAATAGACATTAGAATTTGTTTTAAAGTTATATCATGCTCATTTTTTGTTCAATTATTTACCTAAACAAACATCAAAAATATACTGTATATAGTTAAAAAATCAGTAAATATGCATCATCAAAGAATACACTAATGATGTATTCCTCTGTATTTGTCGAAAAAATAAGTTTGTATGATCTTTATAATTGGTTATACATTGCAATGATTCTTATCAAGGATGTTAATCCTATGTAACAACAATACTGGATAAAGTCCATTAAAAACACTTAAGGTTTAGATGGGCCAGATATATCTTCAATAAGATCGAATAACAAGTGCGGTTTTAAATTCATTCAGTGTAATCTACGGAAAGTGATTCAACATAAGGCTGCATCGATTCGGGTTTCTCTCGGTTCGGTTTCGATTACTGCCCGTTTGGTCAGTAATTTACTGACAGTTCCAAGGCTGTAACTCGCTGTATGGTTATTATTTCTTTTTGTGTTTAACATGTATGGTCAATGTCCATTCCCACCTGTGCGGTTCTTTCGCTTTATATAGCGTTCATTTTCATCCCAGTTTTGGCCTATTATTGCCAGCTGTCTTGACTTGTCCTCTGATCTTTTCCATCCATTAATCCCCCCTGTTTGTCCTCTTTGATTCTCTTGAGTTATCCATTATGGTCGGCCATGCCATTCCTTTTGCCACTGTTCCCTTTATGTATGTACTCATGAGCCTCCTCAGATGCCACATGTTTTATGGACTGTTGTTTTCCCGGAGGTCTGTGTGGAGAGGCTCTGTCTTATGTATGTGGCGTTCCCTGAAGCAACTTATTCTCTCTCTTCGGTTATTCGGTTCGGTTATTTTAATTTATGACAATACATAAAAGTCTCAATCAGTAAAGTACTGGATAAATCATTTTTACAATTTTGTATTAGTAGAAGGGAATTCATGTATAATGTCACGGACATATAAACCATGGATTCGAAACAGGCTGGTATATGTATTTAGACTTGTTTGAACTCTTGGTAGCGGTAAGATGTTCTTCCGAGATCAAACGATCGGAACACCTCGTAGAATTCTACGAAAATGATCCGCAATAACGAGCGAGGTGTTCCCATTATTATTGAATGTTATTGTTGTTCCTGATATCTGCGATCTAATCATGTTATGCACCAACAATCAGTAAAAAATCCGGAAAAATGCAATGCAAATTGAATGTTATTGTTGTTCCTGATATCTGCGATCTAATCATGTTATGCACCAACTATCAGTCTGCATATTGAAAGTGCGGGTGTTTCATGGATAAAACATATATAGGTATCAGAAATGGCGTGTGTAATATAAACGTATGTTAAATAAATACACGCTATGACAAATATTCACAAGAAAATTTTTCCTACATACAAAACACAAATTGATTTATAGATTTAACGATTACTAAAAAAAACGCAAAATAGATTAAAAGCTTTATTGATTCAATAAAAAACACAAATTGATTAATACATTTAATGATTAATAAACTATGACATTATAAAAGTAGACAAAAATCATAGTTAATAAAGCATCAAATTGATAATTATGCAAAACAAATTTCTTTAAACGAATGTACTGAGCACTAAACAGGTGTTCCAATGGTGGTGGGTATTCTATCATTGTTGCCATTTTACATTGAAATAATTGTGACTAATATAATGAAACTGAGATCAACTGGTACTTGTACGCACATCTTAATAGTGAGGCATTTTTAAACAGGTGCTGCCATTAGATATACAATGAAAACAACCTGAATCATCATCAACTATGTTAAAAATTATCTGGGAATATAATACATGAATGTACAATGTATGAGGAAACAAGACATATCTTAATAGTTAGCGCAATTTGAGGGTTAAGATTTGTAATTCAACATAGAACATTTCGCAGATGTTACGATTGCTGGTCACTCCAAATCCAAAATGGATTTTGGTAAATTCACCCGAATTCAGTGGATTTCGGTAAGGTAACATACTCCTTATCGAAAGGTTAACCAATCTACGTCAAGGTTACAAACCTTGTTCTGTTGAAGAGAAGTTGGTTTAGTGGTTAACATAAGATTTGCTTGGTTTACACAACACTGATATGCAAATAGCAAAGACATGTTAGTACGGCTGTGTTCTTCAAAATTCATACACTGCTAACATATTCTAACAAAGATTATATACATAATATAAAAACAAACATACTTTTTGATAGAATGTGAACTAAAAAAAGGACACAATAACAAATTGATTCAAACTAACATAACTCGAATAATTTTATTGCACACTATTTACAGCATGTTTAAAGGTAGATAGTCATGATTTTTTGTTAAAAAATGCTAAGTAGTAAATATGAGATAATTGGTGGCAACTATGCAATGTCACTTTCTTACATCTTTCCCAAAATCTCAAATACTAGTGTCCCAGACAGGAGTTTTCTATCCTGACCTACGCGGCAAGTTAGCACTAGCATAGGAATCACATGTATCAGATTCAAGGGGTGCAGTTTCTGGAAACTAATAAGAAAGTTACAATGCAATGTTTTAGAGTATGTCTTTCTGAAGGCTTGATGTATATATGTTGGAAATCAATGGCCATATAGCGATTAAGTGTGAGGTTAGCTAGATGTTTAATTGATTTAAACCCGCAGTATTTTTACTGACATTTCCAAGGCTGTAATTCGCTGTATGGTTATTGTTTCTTTTTGTGTTTTGAATGTAATGTTATATTTCCCTTTCCCCTGTGTGCAATTCTTTCACTTTAAATAGTGTTCATGTTCATTTCTGCCCAGTTTCGGCCTATTGTTGCCAGCTGTCGTGACTTGTCCTGTGATCTTTTCCATCCATTAATCCCCCCTTCACTGTTGGTCCTCTTTTAGCCTCCTAGTTATTCCTTATAGTATGCCAGGCCATTCCTTGTGCTTCTGTTCCCTAATGTATGTACCCTTTAGCCTCCTCAAGTGCCTAATGTTTTATGAATTTTTGTTTTCCCGGAGGTCTGTGTGGGAGGTCTGTGTGCGGAGGCACTGTCTTTTGTATATGGCGTTAACCCTGTAGCAACTTATTCTCTCTCTCTTTTTTTCTGAAGGCATAAACATGCCAGTTTCTCAAATTATTACTTAGCATATTTTGATCATGAATGAGACTACCTATCTTTAATACTAAAGAGTTTCAATTATGTAAAGAACTATCTTCCAGCTCCTGAAGGACAGGATCAACCGAGACTGGAGTAAATAGTTTCTTGTTAACATTAAACATATATTATGCTCATTTTTTGTTCATTTATTTTCCTGAAGAAACAAGAAAAATATACTTTATTAAGTTAAACTTCAATAAATATGCATTATCACAGAATACATTTATAATGTACGTATGTCTCTGTATTTGTCAAAAAAAGACGTTTGTATTATCATAAAATTAAAAAAAAAAAGTTTTTTAACAAACAAGTGTTTTTTTTACTAGTTTTGTCTGTTAGTAATATGATAAAACAAGACTGTTTTAAACAGTTATACATGGCAATGGTTCTTATTAATGATGTTTTAGACTATGTAACAACAATACTGGATGAAGCCCATTAAAACATATTAGGTTCAGATGAGCCAGATATATCTGTAATGGTGGTCAAAGCTGCTGCCTTCAACAAATAAATCATAGGTAGATCTAAAGCTACAAAATATGACATGGAACTTTGATTATAAAACGATGATATTCCATTATGTGCAATATTCAATGAGGTTGTATTGTACATAGTTATACTAGTAGAACAAACATAAACACAATAAAATGAAGTAAACATCAAATAAATTCATTTTGACTAAACATATTTATAGCACAATTATTCTATTTGATTATACAGTAAAACCAATGTCCAGTGCTCAGGAGATTTGTCACAAGTCCTCTCCCTTTCTCTTTTCAATAGTATATGTATATATAGAACAAGTATACAATACTTTATAATACCGCAAAGAAAAATCCAGTAATTTCATTGGTTAAAGGCTCGCGTATAGGATTCTATATACACGGTGCTGACAGGGTATATGACGTTTTTCCCTGCATGCGCCTCGTGACAATTTTCGTTGACGACTCGACTCGAAAACTTTTATCTCTTGATGTCTGCAAGTTACTAGAAATTGACAATTGATCTTCACACATGATTCAATAAATATTGAACAGATTACATGTGTGCTAGTATTAATATTCAAAACGTTAGATTTTTTAAGGTGCGCTTAACCATGTGTATTGAGGTACCTTACGGGGTAATGCAATTCATTTTCAGGGAATATAATGTGTGAGTGAAGTAAAAATATTTTGATCTACAACAAGTAATTCCCGATAGATTTTTAAAGGAATACGTTTTAATGACTGATATTTTACAAAACTAAAACACTCTAAACAATTTTATGAACCAAAAACACCAAAAATACACAGATCTAATTATTAGATCTAGAGAGCTAGGCATCGAAACATTGCTTGTTTAACTAAATTTGTATGAAAACACGGAATTGCAGTATTATAAATTCGTTATACAGGTTGTTGACAGGGTATATGGGGGAATATAACCAGTCTGCGATTCATATAACCCTCGGCTAACGCCTCGGGTTATATGGCACACAAACTAGTTATATTCCCCCATATACCCTGTCAACAACCTGTATAACTAATAATATATTGGATAAAGGGAGATAACTCTAGAATGGATAAAGGGAGAGAACTCGTGACAATCTCCTGTGGTCTGACGAGATCAATTTTGTATCAATGCTGTAAAATGTTTGGAATACTGAAAGGAAGGCATGTCCACTGTATCCTTGTGTCTACCCACACAAGTACGGAAACTACTCTGTAATTTAATTCCACACATAAACTCCATAATTGGCCCCGCACGGAGAAGACACAGCGTCTAGCAGATAAAGTCGTAACGAGGCTTCTTCAGCTACAGTTAACAGCAAATAAACTAAGAGAAAATTAAAGACTATAGAAATCGAGGAAAACATTATTATAGTTTATTATATTTTAGGATAGCGGTATTTTTTATTTTATTTTATGGCATTTTTAATCATTTATTTTTTGAGACCAGTTTTAGTTAAATCCGATTTGGATACTTTTAAGTTTTTTAATTAGTCCCCTACCAGTTTCATCAGACTGGACTATTAGTTAACCCCCATTCGTCCGTCTGTCTGTCTGTCCATTTGTTCAGGAAAAACCCGATCCTGCGTTAACTTGTGGATAGACGACAATATGGTGATCATTCTTGTCATTTTATTATGGTATTATCTGATTCCGGAATTCCAGATTAATCCATAATTTTGACACCCCTGATTAATCCATGGTTGGTAGACAGTAAATGTTTGGAACAAAGCAGAGTTGTAACCCTTGGACAATACACTTCCTCTTCCATCATTATGTGAAATATGAACATTATAACCTGAATATTTCTTGAGTAATCTCTGTGGCTAATATAATAAAATAGAAAAAGGGGAGATGAAAATGGAATCAAAGTAGAGTTATGGTTCTTGAGCAATGCACTTTCCCTTACAACCTTCTATTTAGTATGCAGCTTCAATAAGTCTGATTTAAACAGTTATTTTTGCCCGAGACAAATCTGAGGTCTCGATAAAATCCCTCTGACAGTTTTAAAGTTATGCAACAGACAAGCCTTACAAACACATGGATGTCAATTACCATCAATAACTGGTACGGAGATAAAAACTATACTGCTTCTGGTAATATACCTGCCTAATGCAGGTAATATATGGTGAGTTTTCAGTACATAAAAAACAATATTGGACTCAAGATAAATGTAAAATTGAGATACTTTGCAATACCCTATGTCAAGTAACTTAGTGTAAATACAAACAGCCATCAAATAATCAAGTTAAATAGTAACACATAGTCTGCATTGAGACAGTATATACATTTCTTACCAAACTTTACTTAACTATATACATAAAAATCACTTAAAGAGTTTATTTTCCAGAGCTACCATTTCATACATGCACATTGCATCCTTCTCCAACGGACACCTGATAACGATACAGCATCTAACTAGTGTCTGAGTCCAATTTGGACAGTTTAGGAGCAGGCTCAACAACATCACTGTTATCTGAAACACAAACAAGAAACATTAAATATATCAGTCAGACTGCAAACCATGGCGGCAACATGCGAGTGATACAGAGTAAGGTCTGGTCCTCCATAAATACAGTCAAACTACAAATAGCAATAACACTTCAGTATAAGTTTTCTATGAAAGTTACCCAGGATGGCAATGTACAATTACAGCAAACCTATAACATTCTGATACCGCCCGTACAATATCAACTGTACACTATTATCTGTACAATATAATCCATACAATTTCAACCGTACAATATTTTCTGTACAATATATTCCATACAATATCATCCAAACAATATCAACAATACAATATCGTGCATAGAATATCGACCATAAAATATCAACCGTACAATATCAACCATACACTATCATCCGTACAATATCAATGTACAATATTGTGCATAGAATATCAACCATACAATAACAACCGTACAATATCAACCATACACTATCAACCATACAATAACAACCGTACAATATCAACCATACAATATCAACCATACAATATCATCCGTACAATATCAACCATACAATATCAACCATACAATATCAACCATACACTATCATCCGTACAATATCATCCGTACAATATCAACCATACAATATCAACCATACAATATCAACCATACAATATAATCCATACAATATCAACCACACTATCATCCGTACAATATCAACCATACACTATCATCCATACAATATCAACCACACTATCATCCGTACAATATCAACCATACAATATCAACCGTACAATATAATCCATACAATATCAACCATACACAATCATCCGTACAATATCAACCATACACTATCATCCGTACACTATCATCCGTACAATATCAACCATACAATATCATCCTTACACTATCATCCGTACAATATCAACCATACACTATCATCCGTACAATATCATCCGTACAATATCAACCATACACTATCATCCGTACAATATAAACCATACAATATCAACCGTACAATATAATCCGTACAATATCAACCATACACTATCATCCGTACAATATCAACCATACAATATCAACCATACAATATAATACATACAATATCATCCGCACAATATCATCCGTACAATATCAACCATACAATATCAACCGTACAATATAATCCATACAATATAATCCATACAATATCAACCATACAATATCATCCGCACAATATCAACCATACACTATCATCCGTACAATATCATCCATACAATATCATCCGTACAATATCAACCATACACTATCATCCGTACAATATCATCCATACAATATAATCCATACAATATCAACCATACACTATCATCCATACAATATCAACCATACAATATCATCCATACAATATCATCCGTACAATATCATCCATACAATATCAACCGTACAATATCATCCATACAATATCATCCGTACAATATCATCCATACAATATCATCCATACAATATCATCCATACAATATCATCCGTACAATATCATCCATACAATATCATCCGTACAATATCATCCATACAATATCAACCGTACAATATCATCCATACAATATCATCCGTACAATATCAACCATACACTATCATCTGTACAATATCATCCATACAATATCAACCGTACAATATCATCCATACAATATCATCCGTACAATATCAACCATACACTATCAACCATACAATATCATCCGTACAATATCGTGCATAGAATATCCACCATAAAATATCATCCGTACAATATCAACCATACAATATCAACCATACAATATCATCCGTACAATATCGTGCATAGAATATCTACCATACAATATCATCTGTACAATATCATCTGTACAATATCAACATACAATACCATCCATACAATATCTTCTGTACAACACCGTATGTACAATATCTTCCATCATATAAGTTATGTCTTCTGTACAATGTCAGTTGTACAATTTCGTCCATATGTTATTGTCTGTTATTATTTGAAGAAAGATAATACATCAGCCCCACACAATATCATTACTCTTAGACTATGTTAATTTAGCACTCTTTTCATGTACAAAATAATTAAGATGTACTTTACAAAACAAAATCTACATACAATGTATACAGTAGCAATTGAACATGACGTTGAAAGATATCAAAATCAACCTAAAAATCTATGAAATTGTTATAATTGTAACTTAAATATGATAGAAAACGAATATCACTTTCTACTAATTTGTCCAAAATACAGAAATCTTAGAATTCAATACTTAAAACGTTATTATTACACCTGACCAAACATACAAAAATTTACAAATCTTATGTTTGGAAATTCCCAAAAACTACAGGACTTGTAATCTTGCTAAATTTATTTACTTTGACAATTTATGTAGAAATAAAAACAATGTATGACAATGTGTGTAAAATTTGCGAAGCTTTTAGAAAAATCAATATATCTCTTCTACATTGTATTGTATAGTGCTATTGATTTTACATGTTTTATGCAATAAATGATATTGTACTGTATTGTATGAAACACAGACATACAGTCGGATCTCGTTTATTCAACAACCTTCTATCCCAATACTCTGTATCATGCGACATAAATATCACAGTGATTTTTTCCACCCTTTTGTGAATGGGGCCGGGGCCCATAGAATTGTGATAATAGCGTCGAATTGCCCATAATTGTGAATATCGTAGTTTGCTTAAAAAAAAGATACTGATTTACATGACCTCATGTAGTACACTACAGGCTATCATCTATAGAATAGCAGTTAAAAATACTGTTAGTCAGATTGATCAACATTCGTAAACAAAACCCCGAACATAAAAAAAAAAAAAAATGAATTGTGAATTTTAAGCCTGGTTTTTGTGAAAAAAACATACTTTTGGTGATTGTGAATGGGGCCGAAACACTGTATCAGGTCCCGAAGAATCTTCATATGCACGTCAAATTGAAATGCACTATTCGAAATAGGGCTCTGGATTGTCTGGCCAATGGCAATCCAATCCCAATCGCGAATCAGTATAAGCAAATCACAAATCGATCCACGAACCACAATGGAAACAATATATCTTAAATACTAAATCATTTCAGCAAATTAATTTACAAATAACTGTATCTGTATTTTAAATAACATTTCAAATGAATAGCAACAAATTACCCAACACATGTAATCATTTCATGTTCATTTACTGATATATATTATAAATCAAATTTAAGCAACCAAAGACACTTGAAGACACAAAGAAAGCATGCAGTTTGTGACGTCAACATTTCATTGGGAAATACACAACACTATAACCACCATCGCTAAAACAAGGTTCTGTTGTGCAGGTGTCCATTTATAGATTTATGCACTTCAAACCACTTTCAAATTTGGTTACCTTATCTTTCTCCTGTTTATTTATGTTGATATTAATCCTTACAATCAGATGTTTACCTACAATCAGGTTGGAATTTAGGATTTTAACAGATCAAGGCATGGATCAAAATGAAGTAAAAACTAATGTCAATTTCTGTTATAATGTATTCATTTTAAAAAAATGATGAAATAATATGTTACTAATTGAGTGCCGCTGTACGATTTCCAACCTCATCTTTAAGTCACCATGTAATGAGAGTAAGCAATATTTGCCCCGTATGGCAATATGAAAGTGAAGTGACCATAATTATGGAGTAAATATTTTCTGCGTGCATACAGTGACATCACATGTTGGTTTTTTTTTAAATGACATCACTTACAGAAGAGGTTATAAATCCCATAGCAGCGCTCAATTAGAAAACTGTGTAAAAATAATTAATATACAAATACCTTTCCCCTCATCGACACTATTCAGTTTCAACATGTGTCCCATCTTTGAGGTCACACTACCCTGTGAGCCGCACGACGACAAAATCTTTCGCCGTCTTTCAGTGTCCTCAAATGAGTGATTGATGTCACTTGAGTCATATTCTCCGAAAGTACTCTCCTGAGAGTCATAACTTGTCCACGTGTCTCTTCTAGAAGAGGAACTAGATCCCGCAGATCTTTTCATTTTCTCTCTGCCACTTCCTGTACTTGAACAAGAACCCTGTGTTAAGTCAGATGCGGACTTGGATGTGGAAGTCAAAGGTTCATCTGAAATCATACTGGAATCACAGATCCCTATTTCTAAGCCAAAAGAATTTTCATTTTCAGTAACATCAGTTACCATAGATGTTTCCATATCTGGAATATCTATACTCTTTTGTCTTTTCAGAAAACTTCGTTTCTTCAAGAGCTTTAATCCACTGTCTTCTACTTTCAGATCCTGTCCATCCTTTGGGACCTGATTTAACTCAACACCACTACTAGCAGATTCAGGCATAGTTATACAGACATCTAAAGGAATGTGTGGGTCACTGCTAGTAGAATCATCATTGTGGATTCTGATTTCTTCCTCCAACACTGTAGCACGAATAGGTTCTTCTTCAATACCACTATCTCTTCTGTGAAGTCCCATTATCGGTGGTTCATTTCTAACATTATCCGGATTTTCATTCTCCATTGATTCAGCAGAGTCACTCACGCTAGGTTCAGTACTGGATTCAGATTCCGAATCTTCAGTGTCTATGTCTGATTCAGTATCAGAATCAATCCTTTCAGGTATGAATGTTACACCACTCTCTCTGCATTCACGAAGAAATTCTGCAGGAATAAAATCAGGATCTTGAAGCAGGCTTTGCTGTATATTCCTGTTGTACTTGCCATCTTGAAAATCCTGCAATTAAAAGCGAAGATCAAGTGTTTTTTTTGGCCAACAACATGCTCCCGTTTAATTTTTAAACTTATTTATTTTAGATCCTTCAGATGACCCACAGTTTGTATTAACTTAGAAGCTTTAAAAACATGTTGGGTAATTACCTGATATTTTCTCAGTCTTCCATTTATTTCTTTCTTTGTGTATTTCAATAACTCCAAAGCTTTTACGTGATTGTCTGAAAAGGAGAAAAAAGCACACAAAATGATAGGACGCTATATTTTATAGTTGTTTACGTTACATTATCTAAACCTTTTAATAGAATAATTCTTCCAAGTCTAAGAGATCAACATAAACAATCTATGCATATGATAGCAGACATCATTTTATTGTAAATTACTGTCGGACCTTATTTACTCGACAACCTTCTGTCAGAATATTTGGCAAGTGCGGATCCGGCAATATTCGTCAGGGGGGGGAACATAAGAACATACACCCAACACATTTACATATTGGCAGCTAAATGCTGAACGGACTCAACTGTTGTATGTATATAGTTGCATTAATATGGAAGAAAAGTGCTGCCTAAATGGTTACCTCTAGCGACACGGAACGTTCTTCCATCTCGATGTTCTAATGGTAGTCCCCCCTTGATAATATATGTTAACAATTTTTCATAGTAATCAACGGCTTCTTCAAGATGTCTCTGACCGTCATCTACAATAACAGTAATAATAATTAGGGCTGTCAACGAATATTCGAATATTCAAATATTTGTTCGTACCTCAAAATATTCGAAAACTGATTCGGCATTCGAATATTCAATCAAATATATATTTTCAATAAAAAAGCTGAATGCAAGTGTATTCAATTTTCAATGATAGGCATTGTCACATCGAATGACATTTTACATGTGAAAATAATGTCTACAGGTGTTAATTGACATGACATGTTGTATATTTGGGGTCAAGAGAGACACAACACTCTGGTAATGACACTAAGGCCCTGAAATTATTAGTAGCTGGGAATTTTACAACTTGAGTGATCAGTTTAAAACACAAAATTGATAAGCATAAAGTTAAACTTCGAATTTCACATGTATTTCTATTAAATAAGAAGGTCGAATGTTCGTTCGGAAGGTTGATAGAATATTTGAATACTAAAATTTGCTATTCGTTGACATCCCTAATAATAATACAAAAACTCTTTTGGCATCGATAACCAAACTTGAACAGCAACTAACAGGGGTGTAGCTTAACTGAAATTGATGTGTATATATCTAGTTTTAGGGGGGTCTGAGAGCATGGACCTCTGGAAAATTATTGGTAGCTAGATCGTCAGATATGCATCTTGGTGTATATTTCATTTTGGTAAATATGCTTACAATAATATCAAATCATATAGTAAATATCTTATTGCAGTTTTGGCAATTTCACTTTTTCAAAGGTGACGGCCTGATACTATCTAGGCCCCTGACTTAGTAACAGATAGAGAATGAAATCATGAGGGTATATAATCTAGTAGAGGGGGAGAAGGGAGGGGGAGTGGTTGAGGGTAGGGCGCCTGACTCCTGATACAAAGGTAGTGAATTCGAGCCCCGCAATGAACAGGGTTTGATCAACAACTTCACAATCCCAAATTTGGCAGCAGTACTGGTTGGTAGCCAGGAAACAGTCATCAAGAGTGCTTAACTTTAGTTGTAAGAACTTACTTCACAATCCATGTAAAATAATATGTTTAAACTTAGTAGAGGGGGTGTACCAAAGTCCAATCATAAACAAGAGATGTTTGTAAAACATTATGCCCCTTCATGGTTTAGTTATTGATCGGAAACTGTTTGTGAACAATTGACCCCCCTGTGACCTTAACCTTTGACCCCAAAATCAATAGTGTTCCTCTGCTACCCAAGATGAATGTGTGGACCAAGTTTAAGGAAGATAGGTCAAGGGGTTCTTGAGTCATTGATTGGAAATGAAAAGATTACGGACCGACCGACGGATGGACAGACCGACCGACCAACCGACATGTGCAAAGCAATATGCCCTCTCTTGTTCTAAAGAATGGGGGCATAAAAAAAACAATACCACTTTTCCTGTAATAAATTCTGCTTTCAATTTGACGACTCTAGAACAACAACAGCTAAAAACAACAGCCAAAATTTGCATCTTCCATAATTATGTTCCTCTGAAGATTCTGTTGTATAATTTTCAGAATATCGGTCAAACAATTTTTATGTCAGTCACTGACTACTGGTAATTTTATTGGAAACTCCAATTAAAAGAATTAGTCCTTAGTATGTAATGATATATGATAATTCAATGGACTGTAGGAATATACAAGACAAATATCAAATTCAAAGCTCACCGTCCATATCTTTCCTTTTTTGTTTACCAATCTTAAGATGATAATGAGCGACTCTTTCTATTGCTTGAGTAATGTCAACATGCGGAGGACAATAGTGCTTGTTCATAATATTCAACACACATTTCCCATCAGCCAGTGCTTTGTCTAAACGCGACTGAACATAGTATATATCAGCCCGGTTTCGTAAAATTCCAGCTTGATTGAGGCTGTCATTCTGAAACAGGCGTTTGTTCATGCCAACCAAACTTGTGTATTTGCTAAGAGCTTCATCAAGTAATCGGTTTTTTTCTTCGGTTCTCGTGGATTTCAGACCCAGCTGGTGATCGCAGGCGGCGATATTTCCTTGATACTCCATTAAACTTGAATGTTTATCATTGTATTTATATACCAGGTCAAAAGCTGTCTGGTGCCATTTCTTAGCTGCATCCAGTTCTGATTTAAGAAAATAAATGCAACCCTTTAGATTCATAACATCTGCGCGATCCACTAAAAAATATCTCGCCGTGATTTTCGTCTGTTTCCTGGCACTTTTGTTCTCCTTTCTAGAAAACAGATTGTCAGCGATAGTCACCACTTCTAAACCTCTATCAAGCACTGTTGTTATGTGTTCATTCTGGCATTTTCTGTGATACAGGAGTGATTTGGTATAGTAAAACTTGAACCAAGCGGGTATTTCATCCTCTGAAGAAAGATTCCAATTAGACGTATATGCACATTGCGTTTCGTTACTCACCACACCAAGCTCTGTAGCCACTTTATCCAGCAATTCCTCGGCCAGTTGCATTCGGCTATCAAAAATCTTACATTCAGCTTCCACAGACTTCCAGAACATATAGGGAAATAAATTCTTTTCCGACTTTGTGATGTCTGCTTGAACTGAAGCAAATAAAGCTTTTTCACGATGATCAAGAACCAGTTTTGTGATTTTCATAATACAGACGCAAGCCACCAAATATGGCTTTCTATGTTTATCTTCATTCAGATACGTAGCCAAGGACAACTTTTCCCTCCGTATAATGTTAAACCAATTCCTTATGTGAACTTTCGAATTTTCTACAAAATGTCTAACTTCACCAGACGTGTCACATTTCTCACCACGTTTTTGTATAAGTTTGCAAAAATATCCAAGAAAATTTTGCTTAGCCGTCTCTCTTTCCTGGTTCAATTTTTCGTCCTCTTTGTACATTGACTTCAGGTATTCATGTATTATAGGGTGCAATGAGTAGGTTTCCTTCACTTGATCGTGTTGTTTACGAAATCTGACCGTGCGATCAATCTCGATCAAGAAGTAGGACTTCAGTTTCGTCAATTGATACCATCTTCTGTCCTCTTCTGTCTTGTCAAAGGAAGAATATCCGAAACTTTCTCTTTCAGAAAGATGTTTTTGTTTTCCAACAGCTGTGCAAGCTTTCAAATCAAACGCAGCAGTATCAAATATCGTCAGGCGTATAAGAAACCTCTTCAAGTCAAAACCGTCACCGACAGAGGCGATCTTGTCTAAAGTCTGAGACACAATGTTTTTCAAACCAGTGGATTGAGGTTGTGACTGCATGTACCCAATAAGTCGATGGACAGGAACACCGTCTTTTATCTGACTGGCAACTATGCTTATAGCTAAAGGAATTCCATCACAGAAGGAGGATATTTGGTTGCATGTTTTGTCAGGTAGTGTCTGAAATATAAAACGTTATACATGTATATAAATATTATTTATACATGATTTCGAATAGGCCATTTCAATTCAACGAGCCTAAGAAGATAAATCAGGACCTGATATTTATTTCGGATGATACCAAGTTTTCCGATAGAAGGTTGTCGAATTAACGAGGACCGACTGAACATGAATAAAGAGACTGAAAATATTGACGTACTTCAAACAGGGTAATTGTTTAAACAGAAGTATATGGGAATCTCCTTAAAAGATTTAAGCTTCTCAACCATTGATATCTGTAAGTAGTATGTAAAACAAATGTAAAACAATACGACAACCATGTAGACCATTGAAAACTGGTCTTAATATTGAGGTGGTCTTAATATTGAGGTGGTCTTAATATTGAGGTTGAATAAAGAGCGGAACAGTAAAAATGGACTTGAAAAGTGTGGTCTTACTTTTGAGGTGGTCTCATAATTTAGGTGGTCTTTAAGTGAGGTTTTACTGTGGATTCATTTAAGAACTTATTGATACAATATCTAGAAACTTTGCAATCATTTTATTATGAGACATAAACATCATTGCTTGTTACGCTAGCACAGAAAGCACGGCTCTAGAAATCAATTAGCCAAATGTCCCGGACAAGTCTAATGTTGAATCAGGCTACCAACAGTTAAGTTAAAGTTAGTCCCAGACAAGTCTGTTTTTAAAGCTAACCAACATCAGCAATTGTTCAGTTGTAAGTCTTATCTTAGAATCCCACAATCACAAACATGTGATTATTAATTTTAGATTGTAGAGCTAAACATGAGGTTATTAATTTTAGATTGTAGAGCTAAACATGTGGTTATTAATTTAGATTGTAGAGCTAAACATGTGGTTATTAATTTTATATTGTAGAGCTATCATTGTGTATGTTTATTTGTTACTTAAATGACTGAAATTCTCGGACAACTAGCTTCCTATGTTGGACTAGTCAAAATTAACATATCTATAAGTCTAGACAAGTGTCTTTGAAAAAAACATCTAGAGCCCTGAGAAAGGCATGCTTACCTCATCTGATGCACGACTTAGTCTTCTTAACATTCTCGCTGTTTCTTCTTCAGTCAGACGTTTCAATTCTACTTCTATCATACATTTATCAAACAGGTGAACTTTGTCCTTTGAACGCTCTGTAGGCTTCGACATTTTAATCCTGCTAGTAAGTAAAAATTTAACCTGAAAATGATAAAAACTATTCAGAATGGAAGTACCATAGTTAACCTATCTATAGTTTGGAACAGCTAAAAATTAATCTTTACTGTCTGAAACTTTATAACCCAAAAAAGAAAGTGTGCCAACACTTAAGAGCTCTAATCAACTTTGTAGACAATTAGAAATTAGATAAATAGAAATAAGATATTACATACGTGGTAATAAATTATGGACTTTACAAAACAAAATTTTGGAAAAATAAGTTCCGAAATGGGAGGCTAGTTGTACGAGCAGAGAATAGGGTATGGAGGCGTGTGCATAATGGTCTTGTCCTGGACTAAGTCCAACGCAACCGCTGGTAGCCCAAATTGGCAAATAGACTTGTCAGCTAGTGGATTTCTAGAGCCCTGATTCAAGTTACAAGGTTGATATAAACACTGCAGACTACGTACACCAACGTTGAGGGAGATCATGTCGAGAATATCTCTCATCTGGTAACAGAAATCTTGTTTTCTATCTTCACTTCCAACCATACCATCAATGTTGTCAACCAGGAATAAGACATCTGTATACAAAATATGTACAGTAAAACCTCAATAATAACACCACCTTTGGGACACATGAAAACTGGTCTTTTTATTGAGGTGTTCTATTTACGGAGGTTGAATAAAGAGCAAAACAATGAAAATTGGACTTGAAAATTGTGTTCTAAATTTTGAAGTGGTCTTATTATTGAGGTGGTCTTAAGGTGAGGTTTTACTGTAACATTGAAGCGAATCAACTTTCAAATATATTGACATTGAACACATTTCTACTGTTTAACCTTCTTCATTCAAATTCGTCAGGTCTGAATTTTCATTTTGAATAATACAGAGTTTCCAATAGTCAATTTCAATTTGACGTGCCTAAGTAGATACATAGGGACGTGGGGTGCATTTCATCAAAAGTCCTAGGTGCACTTTTCACTCCTAAGTACACTTTTCGCACCTAAGCCAATTTAAGCATGTTTTGTTACATGAATTTAAAAAACAAAATTCAACCAAATTTTAGTTTAATCTTAAAGAATATGACATATTAAAGATATTTACACTTCAAAATGTCTAAAACATATTGAGCAAACATGACTTATTCCTTCCAGAAAGTTTCACTCCTATCTTTTCATACTTAGGATTTTTGATGAAACGCAGTCCTGATATTTATTTTGGACTATACCAATATTCAGATAGAAGGGTGTTGAATAAGCAAGGTCCGACTGTAGTTGTATCACCAATTGTTTGCATGATTTTGAGCATAATACAAATGGAATACAGTAAAGTTTCAGCAAAACCAAAAATGCCATGAAAAATACTGTCTCCAATATTTTTTAAAAACTTACAGAAAAAACATAAACTCAATTTTCATGTGTGATTTTTAAATAAGAGTGACAGGAAATATATATAAACTACTCTGCATCCGCTTTCATTTCACAGTAATGAAATATCACACAAACTATTCTCAACAGAAATCAATATATATGTCTATAACCTGCGTTATCCGACATTTCATGTAGGCACCAGATGTGCGTTTTTTAGAGGTAGAAAAGATAGAATTCTACCTAACGCTACGTAGGGAAAGTAGCGCTGCCGTTTCTTAGACGTAGGAAAAGTAGCCCCTATCTTTAGATAGGTAGCGTGATCTGCTAAACAAAATGGCGTCCATGCGGAACAGTGTCGTCTGGTCTGGCAGGCACCATTTTATAGCTAGCGAAGCATTCAAGCGGTTTTTAGACAGCTACCTTTTCGACATTGGCTAACTTTTCTCGCTTACTTCCCCTACCTCTAACAAATGCACCTCTGTATGTGTCGTTACGGGCGGGTTATACTGTATATGACTTTTTGTTGATATATTAAAGTACTTATAAATATGTATCATACTTTTGTGTTCCTTTTCAAGGTTATCAAACTGAGTCCGGAGCTGACATTTGAGATTTGTGCCAGATGTTCTGGTGGACAGTATTTCGTCATCTACGTTCAACTCTGTACCAAGGAATCTCACCAAATCAAGCAAAAATTCTTCAGGACATTCAATCTCTCTGAAAATACATGTTTTCAGTGACAATAGTACTACTGATGCAGGTTGAAGCATCACCAAATTAAAACCTCCGGTTTCTATTTAAACATTAAACATTTAAGCATTAGAGAATGTACCTCGACTCTTACAATACCCATGGGTCACCTTTTTAAAGAATCTAATATGAAACAAACTTAGTAGCTGCATGGTCACCAAAGGCATATTTGTCCAGATTTATTTCAAATTTGGACATTCAACTAATTTCATGATTATTTCAGTTACGTACAAGTGCATCTACGGTAAGTAACCAGTACTGACTTCAAAATCGCCAACAGGGGCCATATTCATAAACATTTCATGACAGAAACTCAGACTTGGTCTTTACAATGTTAAATGTTCTATTTGCTCCTCCTATGTTGATATTACAGATATGTTGTTTTTTTTTTTTTTTTTTTTTTTTTTTTTTTTTTTTTTTTTACTGATATTACAACACAGATTTTATTAGAAAATGGTAAAAGAGTGGATTGGGTAACATCAATTATCCTGACAAAATTTCATTTGTTAACATTTTATGAAAAAGAAAGGCTGGTAAATATAACTTTTGCAAAGTCTAAGTCTGAGTTTCAGTCTTAAAATGTTTTTGTGAATAATGTCCCAAGGAACTAAACATGTAGAACAGACGAGTTAAGATCTACACTAAAATCATAATTAAAATACGGTCAGGCTGGGTTTGGACTCATAGCCTCAAGTTTAGCAGTATTATGCTTGACCAACTCAGCCAGCCAATCAGGGTCCTTACAAGACCAGATACGATCATTAACATGAACAACCTTTGGTTCATAGGAATGATAATCCACTTTTTTTCACAATACTTCATTCTGTAACATATCTGACCAGCCAGCGCTGTTTTACCGACACCACCCATACCACACAGAACTACACCTGAAACACAGTCAAACAGGTTAAGATACATGCCTTGGGAGTGGGGGATCGAAGGTTTGAATCCTAGGGGTCCATTCTCTTATGGCCGGTGGGTAAAGTTATGAGAGGGAAGTTGTTACTTACAGCAAAATATGAAAAATAATGAAATTAATGTCCCTTGCTCATTGCGTTGGTTTGCCATTATATATTACTACATAATATAAACACTGTCAACTTTAGAAGAGTGGTTAAGGCATCTGCCTTGGCAGCAGGAGGTCGAAGGTTTGAATCCCGGTAGTGGTCCATTCTGATATGGCCGGTTGGAAAGTCACCAACTAGTTAAATGATCGTCCAAAATGTGCCAAAATAGCGTAACATCACTTTGTAGTCGGTCGCTGGTTGGAGAGTGGAAGTACTCTAGTGGAAAGTGCATTCCAAATTTTGACAATATAATATAATACTGTGAAGTTAAAAATATGGATTAAGTACTTAAATGGTATCTTTTTATCATAAAAATACAAATTGAACATTTAAATATGTAGGGCATACACACATAAACATACAGAAAAATAGGAGTTAGAAGTTAATTAAAGGAATTCGAAGTATCAATATTGTCAATATGAAATAATCCGAACCAATGACAGCCCTACATCTATTTATTTATTATGTACCTTTAAAATTTCCTTGTAGGTAACCAAGTATCTCTTCAACAAGCATTTCTCTGCCGACAAAGTCTGGATCAATACTTAAACCTTTCTTAGCACACTCTTCCAAGTAAAGCTGCTTCTCTTCTCGGTACTTCTTTATTTCATCTCTGTAATCTGTTTGACCTATTATAACAACGCGAAATGTACAGACATGTTACAACTAGGTGTATCAATGGTCGATTATCTGGTTTGGGAAATACCTAAGAATTGGATATACCTTTAAAAAAGACAGTCCAACCTCTCTAGAATGGACCAATCTTAAGAAACCATGACTGCATAAGTTTTCCCTTCATAAAAAAGTACAGATGTTTTTTTTTAAGTAAGTGGCCTTTGCTGAAGTATAGATGTATTGAAGTATGTGGCAATTGTGCTTGAAACTTCCTTGAAATCGACATTTGATCAGGTAATAAAACATTTATTTCATGGTTACTACGGAAACAGTCATAACAGCTGTCCCTTGATGTTATTCCCTAGACTTCGTGACTACAGTTTTGACTGTTACCCAAAATAACCGTGAAATAAATGTATACCAAAACTAGAAAAAAACACAAACGACAAGCAGATACTTACCCAAGTTGCCATGTAATTCTTCGTAATTAACAATATGATCAATATGGGCCACAGCATCGTTTTCTCCGCAGCAGTCTTCAAGTGAACTGAAGTACTTGACGCGACTTTTGCATTCAAACAGTTCATCGCACTTTTTTTGCCCAAGAACATCTTTCGAAAATAATATGAATTTTTCGAAAGTGTAATCATCCAGATTTTCGCAAATGTTGTCGACCAGTACTTTCCACGGATGAACAGTAAGAGGATCGCTAAAACTAGAGTTTGACGTCTGTATTGTGCCTCGTGATGCCATTTTCTTAACACAAATTCACATTCATCAAACACATATGAGGAAATATGCAACAGTAATATTACACAAAGTATACTATGTCTGGACATAAGTTTTAAATCGTACAAGTTTTTCAACTCAAATACTGCACAATGTACCCGGGTATGAATGAAGAGCGCAATGTACCCGGGTATGACTGAAGAGGGCAATGTACCTGGGTATGAGTGAAGAGCTCAATGTACCCGGGTACGAATGAAGAGCTCAATGTATCCGGGTATGAGTGAAGAGCTCAATGTATCCGGGTATGAGTGAAGAGCTCAATGTATCCGGGTATGAATGAAGAGCTCAATGTATCCGGGTATGAGTGAAGAGCACAATGTACCCGAGTACGAATGAAGAGCTCAATGTATCTGGGTATGAGTTAAGAGCTCAATGTATCTGGGTATGAGTGAAGAGCACAATGTATCCGGGTATGAGTGAAGAGCACAATGTATCTGTTAATGAATGAACATCCGGGTATGAATGAAGAGTTGATTGAGTCACTAATCATCTGGTGTTTATTTTCCTGAAATAAAAAAAACAGGTAAGATCCTCAACAGAGACAGTGATTTCATTAGACCCTGGAGTAAACCCTTTGACCCCTGGAATTTCCAAAAGGCTGCAATTTGACCCATAGGATTCTGGCTGAAGGGTCAAATAGTCTCTAAATTATAGGTATTTTGGCTATAAATGGTAAAATCTGGTCAAATACTATCACAATGACCTTTGAGATTTAGCCCCAAGTGGAACCCATGAGGTATATGATATTTTCATGGTATTTTATTAAACTACATCAATCTGACATGACCAATAAGAACTGTGCTTATGTGCTCAATATCAATTGAAGCCATCCATCATTGCACAAATTATTGTTTGGAAACCAAGTTTTTAAGTCGACAAAGGGCCATAACTCCTCCACGAAATTATGTATTGTAACTGAAATCGAACTCGACCAGTATATTTTTATCCTATGCTTATGTGCCTAATATGAATTGAATCTATTCATCCTTTCAAGAGTAATTTATCGGAAACCAATTTTTGAACGGACGGACAGACAGGGGTAACAGTATAATGCAGCTTACCATTTGTTTGTATTTTGGGTTTTTTGTTGTATGTCAACAGTATTTCAGCTATATACGACAGACAGTTCATCTATTCTGTTCTAGAACTATTTTAAGAACTCGTTCAAGAACGGTTCTTGAAATTCTCGCAGGGGTTGTTCAAGAACGGTTCTTGAAATTCTCGCAGGGGTTGTTCAAGAACGGTTCTTGAAATTCTCGCAGGGGTTGTTCAAGAACGGTTCTTGAAATTCTCGCAGGGGAACCAGTGCTCCTGGGTTACCAGCCAGTACTCGGCTGCTCCTCCGCAAACAACAAAAAACAACTTCACCACATCAATCTAATTTAAGAGCTTGAGGACAATTGACTTTGGATGGATTATCTTCAGTCAAACTGTCACGGAAGAACATACAACATCTAGATGGGGAGTCAAGCTCTCTACCTACGGAGTTAATGGGGTGTGCCCATCACCCATATTTATGAAAATCATAGATAAAAAATACTGAACATGAAAAATAGTGCCAGAACGAAATTATAAGAAATTTATTTGTAAATCCTGTACAGAAATAATTCCATTTTTAAATACACTAACTAATACAAGGCAATAAATGAACATGTCCCCTTAAGTGAGCAAAAACACGATATCATATAACAGTGATTTTTTTGGTTAATTTTACTGCTGAATATAGGCTATTTCCCCTTACAAAAAAGTGTCAATTTTTCCCAAATTCTTTGTTCATTTTTCACCCTCTGACTGAATTTCTTTTTATTAAAACAGCTTTTTGTGTATTTAACCTTTTATAAAAGAATCTTTGCTCTTACATCACTTCATATATATAACCAACACCAGGACAGCTGAACAATTATTTTATAACCAAAACAACCAAATAAACTGTTACCTTATTTTCCCAAATTTGGGATTCATCGCGCATATTTTCACAATTGAAAAGGCACAGGCAGTAAAATTGCTTTAAAAAAATCACTGAATAATATGCACACTAATATTCCCCTATCAATTAAATAGGACAGATAGCAAATGTTGTACCTTTCTTATCACATTTGTCTGAGTAGCGAGTAACGCATCATGTTCTCTTTGTACTTCTGTATTTCATTTCTATAATTCCTCTCACCTAGATTTCCAAATGAGAACAACATGGTTATCATCCGTTAGATTATAGTGCCTGTAAATAAGCACTCAGTATGCATCATAGGCTTTTTTACAGCTGTTTTTATGGCCGTTAATAGGCTATATTAAAATGACAAAAAGTTATATATTTTTCACAATTTGAATGTAGATTCCAAAAAAATCTGGAGAAACAGTTCTGGTTCAATTATGTCAAAAATTGACAAAAGTAGAGGCTTTTCTATCATAGGCAGTTCATATAAGTAGCAATTGTTGATTAATTAATCACAACATCCTTTAATTTTATTCCCAAAATTTTGCTGTAATTACTAGACTTTTTCCCCCAATTTCTATGATTAATGCGCAAAAATCCCAATTTGAAGGGTATGGGTCATCTTCCCAAAATAGCCAAAATAAACCCTGCACAAACTGTTGTATGCCGCAATACACGTTTCATGCATCATTACAGCTAAAACCTGAATAATAATACCACCCTTGGGACCCTTGAAAATGGGTCTTGTTATTGAGGTGGTCTTAATACAGAGGTTGAATAAAGAGCAAAATACTGAAAATGGAGTTGAAAAGAGTGTTACATTATGAATGTAAAAAATCCTAAACAATCTGAAGAAAATTTAAGGTTTTGGTTCAATTTAGTCAAAAAGTGACAAAGTTAGAAGCTTTTCTCTCACAGGCAGTTTATATAAAAACACTTCATTGTTCATTAATTAATCACTACATACATGTAGTTTACTTTTATTTCTTTTATTTTGCTGTGATTGTAAGTCTTTTTTCCAATTTCTAAGTTTAGCGGAAAAACTCCAAATTTGAAGGGCATAGGTCATCTTCCCAAAATAAACTCTAGAGTTGTGCCTGTAAAAATCACTAAGTACACATCACAAAACTTACCTAATTCTCCATGAAATTTAACGGCATTTACAACACTTTCAATAAGTTCCACAGCATCATCTAGTTTATCAAATTTATCCTCAAGAGCACTAAAATACTCCACATAGTTTGCGCACCTAGAAAGTTCAGCATACTTCTTTTGGCCAAGAATATCTTTCGAAAAAAATAAGAATTTTTCAAAAGTATAAGCATCCAAGTTGTAGCACATATTATCTACGAGTACTTTCCATGGATGTACAACAAGTGGGTCACTATACATCATGTTTGACAGTTGATCCTGGTTTTTTGATACCATATTTTACAACATGCTGTAGTCTCAACAATAACATATTACATTTTTTTCAGTGATGGTCAAGCCTAGTTGATTCATACAGCAACTGTTTTGTTTGACTGCATCTGAAATCAGATTGAGACGTTTCAGGATATATTTTTTATGTGAATTGTAGGCCGCCAGTCAAATATATACATTGATAAGTGCATAACACTACAAATAATATCTACTTTCCACTAATGACAAAATAAAATAATTTTCACTCCTGATCTGATGTTCAGTGTCATCAATTGATTTGCCCTTGAACTTGCTTTATTAAATAAAAATAAATATGACATATGAAGTATTTTATATTATTATACCTCACATGATTTTTCCATGCAAAATTATATATATGTAATTTAATATACACGCTCCAGGTATAAGCAAATCCGTAATTAATATTACCCTGTGACATAACGTTTTTACCAGGGTGTGACATAGCGTGTTTACCCTTGCGTGATCTAAAAATAGACGACTGGAAATTCCCATAGTTCGAGTAATTATGCGCTTATCAAAATGTTTGCAAATGACATTGTCTGTCATATTTGATACACAAAAATGGCTTCAAAAAACGATTTGCTTCATTGTCAGAGTCGAATGTGTTGGATTTAGATGAATCTAAAGACTCTGCAAGCACTTTATTGTTGCTGTTCCAAAAGTATTGACTTTATTGTTTTATACTTTAACATCAAAATATTTGTTCGGTAAAATAAAATGAATATCAGATCCCAGAGGGTTACAATAGCATATTATATATAATGTCAACCGAGGCGTATTGAGCCATCCTGCTCCATGGGATTTGACATTTATATAATTAAGGTTTGTATTTTCCAATGGCAAAATCTCTAAAATGTGGTCCATGCCCTTACATTTAATTTGTTTTGGTTAAACTTTACTGCCAAATTTCGGCTGTTTCCCCTTGCAAAAAGCCTCCATTTTCCCCCCAAAAAACAACAACAGGAAAAGGGAGGGAAAAGTACACATTCAGCAAAAGCAGGAAATTAAACATTTATAAGTACATTAATCATGCTCTTATTTTCCCAAATTTGCGACTTATTGCGCATATTTTCCCAATTGAAACAGCACAGGCAGTAAAATTATTTAAACTAAAAATCACTGATAATGAAAATAGCCTTTTCGAAAATACCTTGTACCACAGGAGATTGTCATGAGTTATTTCCCTTTATCACTTCTATGGTATGTAAGTATAAAGGGCGATAACTCTAGAAATGATAAAGAGATAACTCATGACAATCTCCAGTGCACCAAATATGATCCACATGCTTTGGTCCAATGAGAACACAAACTAATCAAAACATTAATAATGTTCAGCTGATAATACAAAAATACACTTTGTGCCACTTGAACACAGCTTCAGTTCAAAATGTTAGACATGCAGACAATGGGGGTCGGGTCGGCAATGACCTAAAACAGTCATCAAAGTCAAAATCCATCATACCATGTAATATCACTGAACGTGCCGACCCCCTTTGCATGCAGATGCTCGTTTTACCATAAACATTAATTATTTTCTTAATTAACAGTTTACTGTCATTTTGCATGCAACCGGAAATATATAAATTTATGTGAAATAATTGTTGCAGGGTCGTACATAATATGTCTACTTTCGATTTACATGATCCTCATATAAGCTAATTCCTTCAACTGTTTCAACTTCAATACAATGCACCAAGTTGATTTCCAAGTCAAGACATAAAAACTAATGCATTTCTAGAACTTACCATTGCAATTTCTTTCAGATATTCTATCCGAATACGCTCTATATCCGATATCGGTCACTTTTAAAACACAAGCGAAGTGTAAAACCCGGTCCAACCGTGATTGTCAATCACAAATGCAGAGTTATCGTTCGCTTTTCTCAATCTCTGTCTTTGAATGACGGTTGAAAATGCGGTGCTATCCACGAGCATATCGAAAGAAAACACAGTTTTATCGTTGACAAGCAATTTTGTAGCTTACAATAATCAACTGATTAAGGTAACAGAAGGATAAAAGCGATTTGAGTTTTTCTCGGAATATGAATATGATATGCGCATGCGCTAGGCGCGGAAGACAAAATTTTTCCTCTTGATAAAAATAATTGTTTACTGGCATTCAAACGTCTATCTGACTTATTATTTTGTTTAAATCAATGTATAACTTTGTAACATTGGTTGTTGTGTGTATGGGATAAGTATTTGTCCATTTTTTGCAATACTTTGACAAATTTTCACATTGACCTGTATCCGAAATATATGTACTTCCGGTTATAACATCCGAAATTCCTGCACTTCCTGTTTGATGTAAACATTGTAAACACATTGGTACAGGTAAAAATTCTTTTATACTGAAATCTTTTAAACCTTTACTTTTCATGTATTAACTTGCTCATCTGTATCTGTGTACCATTTGTGCCCGTGGGTAGCACACGGGACGAAGATTATAACACTCATCTGTAACTAATCATTATTTGTGTTGTGTATCGTTTCACATTCAATGTTCGAGCACCAAATGCACTACCTGAACCAATACATTACTAAAAATGATTAAATCAGCAGATAATCGCTTTTCTATGCGATGGCTATGTATAAGTGTGCTGTATATGTTACTTATACGCTTTGCCTCAGAATCAAGCAATTGCATAAACCATGTTCATGGTGTGAAGTGGTGTAATTATGTGGAAATTAAGAATGTCCGTAGCGACTGCCCAGCCCTCTTACAACCAAGCATGGGCCAGGTTGATTTCAATGTATGTATCTATCATTGGCTGTACCTCCAGCATAAACCATATCGTAACAAAAAGGTGGTGGTCTCTTCACATAATAAAAATGTTCACTTAGTAATCAAATTACTCCTAGGGAACCAGGTGGAACTAAACCCTGGACCAAATACTCCACGATGGCCATGTGGATCATGTAGCAAAAATGTTACCTGGAAATCAAAGGCAATAGAATGTGATTCTTGCAAAACATGGTATCATATAGACTGCCAAGGTGGTATGTCAGACACAATGTACAGTCTCATGGACAGCAGTAACCTGTCCTGGAACTGTCTAAAATGTGGATTGCCAAATTTCTCCAGCTCGTTCTTTAGCCATAGCACGTTCACATCAGTAAACTCTTTCTCGACTCTTAGCGGTCATGATAGCCCTGGCAAACCATTTGCCACATCCTCACCCAAACCATACCAACAAACACCTGTCAAAACCAATAAACATATAAAAGCAAAAGATACACATCATCCGTTAAAGACCATTTGTCTAAATTTTCAATCTATAAAAAACAAAAAACCAGAACTGGATGCCCTTTTAGACTCGGTATGTCCCGATATAATTATTGGTACAGAAACCTGGCTTGATCCCTCAGTCTCATCCTCTGAATACTTTGACATGAATATATACTCGGTGTTTAGAAAAGATAGACCTCCAAACAGTAAAGGCCAAAGTCATGGAGGGGTTTTGGTAGCTATTAAAAATGACTATCAGTCAATTGAGAACAAAGAGCTACAGACTGATTGTGAATCTGTTTGGGTCGAAGCAACAATGCATGACAGCAGAAAGTTGGTAATTGGCTCTTTCTATAGGCCACACCCTGACGACAATACTTCCTTGCAACTCCTGAATGATTCCATTAGCAGAATCAATACTAATTCCAAATCAATCCTCCTAATTGGTGGTGACTTTAACTTGGGCAACATTGACTGGAGTTCATCCAGCACTATGCCTGGCAAACCAAACACCAGACAGCATCAAGAACTCCTTGATATCATTGCAGATCATTCACTTACCCAGTTAGTCGAACAACCAACTAGGAAAGATAAAATTTTAGATCTATTATTAACAAATTATCCATCAGTTGTTGATAATATTGAGACCATCCCCCCTATTGGAGAAGCTGACCATGATATTGTTATGTGTGAATGTAATACTTCTTTACGTAGGTGTAAGCCAAAACCCAGATCTATTCTAAAATACGCAAAGGCAAACTGGGATAGTATTAATGATGACCTAATCAAAATCCATTCTGAAATATTACAAAAAGAGCAAAATTGTACAAATATTGATGAGTTGTGGAACATTTTTAAAGAAAACCTAGAAAAATCAATCTCTAAAAACATACCATCAAAGCCATGTAAACTAAAAAATAAATTTCCTTGGATCACAAATGAACTAAGAAAGAAAATGAAAAATTACAAACAAAAACTGATGAAACGCAATAAAAAACATAGCAAGACAAACCATCTCCGACATCTAAAATCTGAAATTCAGAAAGAACAAAGGAAAGCATACTGGACATACATAGAAAACATGATTTTTAACATACCAATCCCTGATGAAGGTTCTTCTAAATTTAATAAACCACCAAAAAATCTCTTCTCATATATTAAAGGGCAAAAAACAGAAAATTCAACCATACCGCCACTACGTAAAGATGGCTTACTTAAAACAGATGCAATATCCAAAGCAAACATTCTGAATGACCAATTTCAAAAAGCATTCACCCCAAAAACCTCACAAGAAATTCCAAACAAAGGTCCTAGCCCGTTTCCTCGAATGTCCGACATCCAAATCACCCAAAATGGCATTACCAAACTACTATCTAACATTAATCCACATAGAGCCTCTGGTCCAGATGGCATCCATGGTAGAGTCTTAAAAGAATGTAAAGATAACATATCTCCTATACTTACAATTATATTTAACAAATCTCTAGAACTTGGCAAAATTCCTTCTGGTTGGAAACATGCAAATGTTTGTCCTGTTTTCAAAAAGGGAGATAAGCATGATGCTATAAATTATCGGCCTATATCACTGACATGTATATGTTGCAAAGTTATGGAGCATGTAATCTCCAGTAACATGATGTCCTTTCTCGAAAAGAACAATATACTGTATGATTTGCAGCATGGTTTTAGATCCTCACGTTCATGTGAAACCCAGCTTATCTCCTTTATTCAAAATATTTGCCAATCATTTAACAAAAAAATTCAAACAGACATAATCATAATGGATTTTGCCAAGGCATTTGACAAAGTGTCACACAAACATCTCCTGTATAAACTCAAATATTATGGTATCAACAGTAACACTATTGATTGGATTTCGGACTTCCTGGAAGACCGGACTCAGACTGTTGCCCTGGACGGTGTAATGTCAGAAAAAGTTCCTGTGACTTCCGGTGTACCCCAGGGCACAGTCATGGGTCCAATCCTATTTTTAATTTACATAAATGACCTTCCCGATTACATCCAACACAGTACACTCAGACTTTTTGCTGATGACAGCATAATATACAAAGAAATAAAAAACACAAATGACGCTAAACTCCTCCAGTCTGACTTAGAAGCTGCTGGTAGGTGGGAACAGGACTGGCTAATCCACTTTCATCCAGATAAATGTAACATCCTTTCAGTAACACAGAAAAAGACCCCAATAAATTTCCAATATACATTACACAATCACAATTTAGAGAAAGTCGAATCAGCCAAATATTTAGGATTAACATTACAAAACAACCTCAAATGGGACAAACACATTAACTCAATCACAAACAAAGCAAACCAGTCACTTGGCTTCCTTCGCAGAAACCTAAAAATAAATTCATCCAAAGTCAAAGAACATGCATATAAAGCTATTGTAAGACCAAAATTGGAATACTCCTCCTCCGTCTGGGACCCACATGCCAAAGGCCAAAAAGTACAAATCGAAAAAGTTCAGAGAAGGGCCGCTAGATTCACCACAAATCGATTTCATAACACCAGTTCAGTCTCCAACATGTTACATACTCTTAACTGGCCATCCCTAGAAATCAGAAGAACTAGAGCTCGTCTTATCATGTTTTACAAAATAATCCATCATATTGTTGCCATATACCCTGAAAATAACTTACTTATTCCAACTGACCAAAGAACTCGATATAGCAGTGGATATGGCTTTAAACATATTAGTACCTTAAATGACCAATACAAGTTTTCTTTCTATCCAAGAACAATAAGTCAGTGGAACATATTGCCCCAAATTGCACACCAAGCAGACACAGTTGATGCTTTTAAGACCATTGTCACTGTGCCTGTCTTGGTATCATGCATTGCCTACTAGACTACAACCAATGTACAAAGTTTTAAACATAAATTTGTTATTCAAAAATCCAAAAAAAAAATATTTTAATTTGCACATGTAATATGGCTGTTACTTTGTATATACACTTTTTAGTGTTTCTCTTTTTTTTTTTTTAACTAGTGCCTACACATAATCTTCAGTGATTTGAAGGAGTGTAGTAATCCTTAAGAAGAAGAAGAACCAGTCACAAACGCCAAGGGAAATAACTGCTGGAAGAAGTTGGTTTCGGAGGACAGGTTTAAAACACGGCCACACTGTAAATTACGGCCAAAAAGGAAACGAAAACACGGCCACCCCCCTTAACTTCTTTATTCTTTAAGATATCTTAAAATTTTTTTTTACTTATTAAAGGGCACCCTCGTAGCTTTCATAAACAAGTTTTAAATTAAAATAATTTAAATTAGAAATTTATAAAATTTTGGTATAAAAGTCGGACCGTTTTTAGATCAAAATTACGGCCAAAATGGAAAACACGGCCACCCCTATTAACTTCTTTATTTTATAAGATATCTTAATAATTCTCTTTGCATGTTAAAGGGCACCCTCCTGGCTTTCCTAAACAAGTTTTAAATTGAAAATATTTGAATTAGAAGTTTATAAAATTTTGTCTAAAATATGACCGTTTTTTGATCAAAATTACGGCCAAAATGGAAAACACGGCCACCCCACTTAACTTCTTTATTTTTTTAGATATCTTGAAAATTATTTTTGCATCATAGAGGGCACTCTCGTGGCTATCCTAAAAACTTTTTATATTGAAATAATTTGAATTAGAAGTATATTTAATTCGGTCTTAAAGTCGGACCATTTTTTATCAAAATTACGGCCGGAATGGAAAACACGGCCACCCCCTTAACTTCTTTATTTTTTAAGACATCAAAACAAATAGTTTTCTATCTTAGTGGACAACCTCCTAGCTATAGTAAGAACATTTTATACTGAAAGGGTATCAATTAAAGGTTTTCAATATTTGTCCAAATGTTAGCCCGTTTTCAGATCAAATGTAAGTACAAAACAAAACAGAAAATACGGCACTATCTATTAAGTTCGTTTTTATCAAATATATGAAAATATATATAGTAATTATTGTTATAACTCGATTTATAAAATTATCAAAATTTACACTACGACTTTGCATGAAACAAAACAGGAAAAAAATAAATAGCAATAAATGTCAATTGATCAGTATACCCAATTAAATATAATAGGTGTTGATTAAATCAAATGTGCATATCTATCGACTAATTTAATTATCGCACCATTCGAAGTGCGTTAACATTAATTGATTGAATTGTCACACCTAGGCTAATATAAGCAAAGCATGTTTATTTAATGTTTTTTTCTTAGACTAAATAGTAATATATAAGTAAATGATATTTATGTACGTAACGCGTTTAATAACTTTGTTTGTATGAATGTATTTTTTGTGTGTATGATTGTATGTATGCATTGACTTTCTTTGTGCTGTTTTGTGTTATATAACCAAAGGCACGTATTTGCAATAATTTGCAAATCTCAGAACACTGCAAATCTCAGAACATTGGAATACAACTGTCATAAAGGTTATTTAACAAATACAAATATAACACAACTATAACACCAATAATTTGCAAATCTCAGAACATTAAAATACAACTGTCAAAAAGGATATGTAACAAATACAAATATAACACAACTATAACACCAATAATTTGCAAATCTCAGAACATTAAAATACAACTGTCAAAAAGGATATGTAACAAATACAAATATCCAAATCCAAATCCAAAATATTTTATTACATAAAACATTTTACAATGCTTATAGTAATGCATATATATAATACATGATTATGTGAGAAAAACATGGAGATAATTAATAACTGTTTTTCGTAGAGGTCATTTGATTACAGTTGCACCAATAATTAACATGTTTCAAAAATCTATTAAACTGAATTAAACCACAGTAGATGTATATATGTTGTTGTTTTTTTGTTTTTTTGTTGTTTTTTAGAACTTTTATATTTTAACTCTGATCTTATCCGCAAAGTAAATATATTTTGCCAGATTGTTAATTTTTACTTTCGATGTACAATTTAGAAGTGACGCCATTTTGTTCAAATTCGGCCAGTGGCAAAAGTATTGTTTCAAGTATTTTCTTCTCAGTTCATTATATTTGGGACACACCAGAAGAAGATGGAATTCTGATTCCACCTGATTCATATTACACGACCTACAGATTCTCTGATCCCGAGGTATATTTATAAATCGCCCGGTTTCGATAAATAAGTGATGCGACGACACGCGAAATCTTGTTAACGCCAGTAAATATCTTTTGTCCTGTATATATTCTAGGTATTTTTCGCGCTCAAATTTATGTTTAAAGATAGAGTACGATTGCAAACGAGGAGTGTTATTAATGTCTGAGTACCATGTCTGATAGTACTTATCAAATATACGTTGTTTTATTAATGCCAGAGTATATGAATCTAAAGTTTGTTCTCTCCATACATACATAAAGCCGTGCTCTTCTAATATATTATATATAACACAACTATAACACCAATAATTTGCAAATCTCAGAACATTAAAATACAACTGTCAAAAAGGATATGTAACAAATACAAATATAACACTATGTAACAAATACAAATATAACACCAATAAACAATCATAACATCAATTAACAATTTATAACACAGCAAAACACAATTTTATCACACATTGTTATATATGTCAGTTCACTTGTTTTTTTCTCGATTATTATTAAATGAAATGAAGAATGAAATTAAAGTTCACATATTTGAACTTACGGTGACAGCCGATAGGTTTTTATAACACGAAAACGCAACTGAATAGTTTTTAATGATTAAATTACTCTTTTACCAGGAACATTTATTACATAGCCATTTGTCATTATTGTCAGAGCATCCTGAACAACTTTGGTGATACCATTTTATTTTGCAAAATTTATTTCCACATTTAACCATATTTTCAACAATATCGGGCATTTTGCATATACAGTATAACTTAATAATATTAGTTTTATCTTCTTTGCATGGCATTTTCGGCATTTTTCCGACTTTAGGAAAAGCAATAATTTTATTATCAATTAAACATTGTAAAAGATGTGCCCTCATTTTCGAAATATCGAATCTAACGGCTGACAAATTAACATTGAATTTGTTGATAATAAACTCTGCTAGGAAGGCAATCGCGAATACCCCGCAATCAGAAGAATTGTCTTGTTTTTGAGTGTCGGGTAATATAACTGACAATGAAGATGATTTTGTATCATATATTTGCGACAACTGAATAGTAATGTTTGTATTTAGTGTTTTGTTGCCTCTCAATGTGTCGATAACGAATATAGACTCATTATTATTTTTTTGAAACGACATAACCCAATGATTTTTCCCGTTGTGATGTATTTGAGCTGAAGGAGCGTTTTGTTTTATTAAATGTTTATTTAAATTCCATTTACCGGATGATTCGACATAGTGTGGAATAAACAGCGTGTCTTGCAAACCGGAACAGTCGTAATCCCGTTTTAAAATAGAATGCACACTGTTTATTATCCGGTCATTTAACCAACCATTTTCATCAGTGATAATTTGTTTGTCTGTCATTTTTAAATTTTGATCGGGGAGCCAATGACAAGAAACGTCCATGTCATTATGTATAACACCGATACAAATCTCATTACCCGCATTGAAATTCTATCCAACGACATGTACCTTGTCTCTGACCATCTACCAATTTTAACAACCATCAGAACATCAGTAAACGCGATGCACATAAAACACACACCCAGTAGCTTTGCTTGGCACAAAAATTACCGAAGCTAACATCAATCTATACCAATCAAACTTAAGATCATCTCTAAAACATATCAACAAAGAAAATGTAAATAAAATGTACGAAGACATTGTAAACGCTATCTGCAATGCAGCGAATACGAGTTTACCAAAAGCAAAATTCAATCGCCACGCGAAACCATATTGGTCACCAAAGGTTAAAGCTGCCCATAAAGCACAGCGAGAAGCGCGTCGTATGTGGATAGCGGACGGCCGACCGAGAGGAAAGTGCCACGAAACATATGCCATGTACAAATCACTAAAACGAGAGTTTGTTAAAATTCAAAAATGTTCCATTGACAGCGTTGAAAATAAATTCATTGAACAATTAAATGAAGCAGCTGAATGCGACAACAAGTTATTTTGGGGTCTTGTAAAATCGAGAAAACGAAAATCACACCTGACATGCACCCAGCTCAAAACTGAAAAGGGCACGACGCGCAATCCCCACGATATTGCTGAAAGGTTTTCACAATATTTCGAAGGAGTGTACTCTACTCTAGACGAAGACCACTTCGACTCCGTATATAAACTTTCAGTTGATAACGAAATTAACAAACTGAGACAGTCGAATGCATGCAAAACGGATAGCGTACCTAAACTAGAACCTACTCTATCAACGGACTACGTAGACAAATCGATTAAATCGCTTAAGAACAATAAGGCTGCATCCTTTGATTCTGTGACAAACGAACATCTTAAGTTTGGCGGTTACTATCTTACACTAGCAATAACAGAGCTTTTCAATAAAATAATCGCAGGGAGTTATTTACCTACAATGTCAAAAAAAGGTATGATTATACCGATATACAAGGAAAATGGAAAATCCCGAACAGACCCAAGTAATTACAGACCAATCACTTTATTACCTGTAATATATAAATTATTTGAAAAAATGCTGCACGAAAGATTAACTGATTGGATATCACAATCAAACGTTTCTTATCCAAACAAACAACAGAATGCCTACCAGAAACACATTGGTGCAATAACAGCGTCGTTTAACTTGCAAGAATCAATATTTCACAATTTAGAACTTGGAAGTAAGGTTTACGTCGCGATGCTCGATACACGTCAAGCATTTGATACCGTGTGGTTAAATGCCGTTTTCGACAAATTAGCCCGTATAGGTATTAAAGGGAAAATGTGGTCAATTTTAGTTGACATTCATTCGAACATGTCAAGCTGCATTTCCGCTAACGGTATCCGCTCTAACTTCTTCGATGTAAAACAAGGAATCCGACAGGGAGGGGTTATCTCCACTTGGATATATAACTTATTTATAGACGAATTACTAAACATTTTAGAGCAAAGTGGGCTTGGTACGTGTATCCTTGGTAATAAAACAGGAAACACAACTCTCGCAGATGATATAGCGCTCTCTTCGACTAGTCCATGTAACCTTCAAAACATGCTAGATCTGACATACCAGTATACATGCAAAAACAGATATATAATAAATGCAAGTAAAAGCTTCATTATTGAGTTCGGAAAAAAAGCGCGAAACTGGAAACCGACCAACCTGTATCTTGGCAATAATCTTATAACGCATACCCAAAATGTCAAGCACGTTGGTATTCACCTAAATGACAAGCTGAACGACATAGACAAGGTCAATAGCGCATGTCAGAAAGCAACCGCCTCCCTATTTTCGCTACTGTCGATCAAACTTGGTAGCGAAAACATTAACCCACTAAAGTCTGCTTCACTTGTATCAAAAATATGCATACCAATACTTTTATATGGGGCAGAATTATGGAATAACCTAAGAAATCAGGATTCTAATCGTCTTGAAAAATTCCTAAAGCTAGCTGCAAAAAGAGTTCAAAATTTCCCACTCCGTACACGAACGGACATATGCCTCAGCATGCTCGGCTGGAAATCTCTGCGTTCTCTAGTAGATACTAAAAAGCTATGTTTTCTAGGCAATTTATGTAATACCCCCAACACGTTATTGGTTAAACAAGTCTTCAACGCACGACTCTCATTATACATTTGCAGAACGGACGACAAGCAAAAAGGATTCATTCCCGACGTTGTAGACTTACTTCTCAAATATGGAATATCTCACTTTCTCATTAATTACACTCAGACAGGTTCATTTCCAAATAAAAATGTATGGAAATCAGTTTGCAAAAGAAGCATACATACAGTCGAAATAAAATGTTGGAGTGAACGTATGCATAAAGATGATGATTTTAAAAGATTCAGATTGTTACATACTAATGTAGAACATGCTTTAGTATGGGAATGTGCGATAGATCGCTCAAGCCTATCTAATGCTAACAGCGTTAGCAAATTATGGATTAACCGTAAACGTGACAACTCCACTAAATATCTGTGTCATTTGTGTGGAATAATATACGAGAACTCTTTAAATCATATTCTCTTTGAATGTTACAGAACTAAATCACACCGTGATCTGTTCATTAGCCAAATATACACTAATTTTGGTCAGAACGTTATACATGAACTTTTAAATCGTGATTATGAAACACAATTGCAACTAATGATCGGAAGAAATCTCCAATCAATAACTTCCAAAAGAATACATAAACACTTTTTACGAATAGCTATAAGTTACGTTTCAAAATGTATACACATCGCTCATCAATTGTAGAAATCTACATAAAGTGAAAGATGATGCATGATGTTGTAATGAAACCTGACTATATATTAGCGCACATAAAAGTTACTGTCCTTGTTTTGTTTCTGTATAGTACATGTAGAAGTCAAACTGGAGATTGTACATCAATCTCGAATTTGTACTTGTGCAAATGTTATATTAACCTCGCATATGTGTGCGTTTTTGCCGTATTCTACATATATATGCATGTTCAGTGTAAAACGTTATGCTTTGCTGTAATGTTTATGTTCAATACGCACTTGTGTGTACTTTTTTCTGTGTTCGTGCTTTTTCTATGTTCATGCCTTTCATAGGTCTATGTCCTTCATCGTTCTTATAATGTTTATTGCAAATATGTATTTGTTTGTACTATTTCTGAGTTTGTGCTTTCTCTATGTTTGTGCTTTCCCTATGTTTATGCATTTCCTATGTTTGTGCATTTCCTATGTTTGTGCTTTCCCTATGTTTATGCATTTCCTATGTTTGTGCTTTCCCTATGTTTATGCATTTCCTATGTTTGCGCTTTCTCTATGTTTATGCATTTCCTATGTTTATGCATTTCCTATGTTTATGCATTTCCTATGTTTGTGCTTCCTCTATGTTTATGCATTTCCTATGTTTGCGCTTTCTCTATGTTTATGCATTTCCTATGTTTGCGCTTTCTCTATGTTTATGCATTTCCTATGTTTGCGCTTTCTCTATGTTTATGCATTTCCTATGTTTGCGCTTTCCCTATGTTTATGCATTTCCTATGTTTGTGCTTTCTCTATGTTTATGCATTTCCTATGTTTGTGCTTTCTCTATGTTTATGCATTTCCTATGTTTGCGCTTTCTCTATGTTTATGCATTTCCTATGTTTGCGCTTTCTCTATGTTTATGCATTTCCTATGTTTGCGCTTTCTCTATGTTTATGCATTTCCTATGTTTGCGCTTTCTCTATGTTTATGCATTTCCTATGTTTGCGCTTTCTCTATGTTTATGCATTTCCTATGTTTGTTCTTTCCTTATGTTTATGGTTTTCTTATGTCGATGTGCTTCACAGCTCTTGTAATCTATATTGTCAATGTCTATGCATGTTCATATATATTGTCATGTTTGTTTATAATATTGTGGTATTAATCCTTGAATTAACAAGGGAAATAAAGAGAATAATAAAAGAATAAAAAACTCTTTATAAAGATAGTCTTTTATAAAATCCTACAATAATTTTTAAGATAACGCATGAATAAAGAAGTTAATGGATAGGGCCGAGTTGACTATTTTGGCCGTAATTTTGATAAAAAAACGGTCCAACTTTTAAACTAAATTAAATAAACTTTTAATTCGAATAATTACAATTTAAAACTTGTTTAGGAAAGCCACGAGGGTGTCCTCAATTGTGCAAAAATAATTTTCAAGATATCTAAAAAAATAAAGAAGTTAAGTGGGGTGGCCGTGTTTTCCATTTTGGCCGTAATTTTGATCAAAAAACGGTCATATTTTAGACAAAATTTTATAAACTTCTAATTCAAATATTTTCAATTTAAAACTTGTTTAGGAAAGCCAGGAGGGTGCCCTTTAACATGCAAAAAGAATTATTAAGATATCTTATAAAATAAAGAAGTTAATAGGGGTGGCCGTGTTTTCCATTTTGGCCGTAATTTTGATCTAAAAACGGTCCGACTTTTATACCAAAATTTTATAAATTTCTAATTTAAATTATTTCAATTTAAAACTTGTTTATGAAAGCTACGAGGGTGCCCTCTAATATGTAAAAATATTTTTTAAGATATCTTAAGGAATAAAGAAGTTAAGGGGGGTGGCCGTGTTTTCGTTTCCTTTTTGGCCGTAATTTACAGTGTGGCCGTGTTTTAAACCTGGCCGGTTTCGGATTTCTTTTATTTTTATCATAGAAACTTATGTCCAAGATACACAGTGTCTGCTAAATGTAAACAACTCCTATATTTTCGATATTTTGTGGGAATTGTTGCAAAAGTTGGTAAGTATTGTTATATTTAATAGACGTAAAATTAACATTACGTAATTCTTTTTCTTCCATAGCAATTTAAAACGAAACTGATTCAAGGTGTCATGGTTATTTTTTGCATTTTATTATTGCACAATAGAGAAACTACCCATCAACACAGATCAAGCAGTTTAGCAATTTCTATATTTAGACCAAACAACACTTCCTCATATTTGGCCTTGTCAATTGCATGGTAAGTGCTTGTTTTTTTTCTTGCGATATAAATCCTTGTTCCTTGATAAAAAAAAGTCACAATATAGTTTTCTAGTATCTAAAGAGAATAATCATTATAATGACCAAAATTTTCCAAATATATTAGAATCTAGTATTTATAATTCATTAATTGTTGGCAGCGCGGCTATAGGTACAGGTACAAATATCAGTATATGTATGCTATCTAACTGTTTATATTATGTTTTTCATCCATAGTACGAAGAAACCGCCATTTTAGTTGATACTAAGTGTTACAAAATATTATTCCAATGTACGACAATAATATTTATAGATCTGTTCAGGCTTTATTCTGTCCGTTTTGGGAAAACAAGCACCCTGGAAAAATTGGGGGAAATTTGCATCGTAAAATGTGGCAATTTCGGAAAACATGAATCTCTTCAACGCCACTTTTGGGAATTTTCATAGTTAATAGCACAGACTTTTCATTTTATATAAACAAGCATTCTTATCTACATTTCTTGTATCAACTGTCAAAAAGATTAAAACCAAATGTCCACAAATATTTATGACACGCTAGGGGCAATGAGAGTTATTCACAGAGCTTCATGATATACCAGGTCGCTCCAGTAGACGATTTTCCGTGGGTTCTTCTGATTGGTATTTTTTTTTCTTCGGATTGGGGAAAAAACCCATATATTTGGCTTTGGGAATGGGTCAGTCTAAGTCTGACCCGTGGGAACTATAGAAAAGGGCCTGCTGTTTGAATTATTTTGATACTGATTGTAGTTTCTATTATGATTAATTGTGTAGATTAATTATGTGTAGTCAAACTCCCATACCCGTTGTGAACTTTCCGATATAAGATTTCTACTTGTGCAGGACTCCCGTACCAGGCCTAGACTTTGGTTCTAGAGGTACCGACACGTACCCATAGCCACTGCCTATAATGTTCCACCTTTTGTCACGGTTTGTGAAAAATCGATGTTCTCACATCTACAATAATTACCTCCCTTGTTCTGAATTGTCGGCCATTTTGATAGGCAAATTTCGTTAAAGATAATGGGGAATATTATAATGTAAACGATGATAAACTTATCCGATATATAACAAATAACTTCAATTCATTATGCTCATGTGGACATTTGACTCAGTAAGTTGAAGAAAACGTGGTTGTCACATGCAAATTCTCTAGATATTTTCTCAATTATCACATATTTGGAAATTACTCCTATATGGGCTTATCAGTTTTGCCTATCAAAATGGCCGACAGATAAGAACAAGGGAGGTAAATATTGTAGATGCGGGAACTATGCATTGATTTGCCAGGTTTGACTGTATTTGGATATTAGTCAGATGTCATAAGTTGTGATCTATCATTGAAATGGAAATAAATACTCTTTGAATACATTCCTCTATTGTAGAATAGCAGAGAATATTATATCACAACTATCCACAACAACCAATCACACATACTGACAGGATGGATTTTTGTTCGGATTATGTGTATGTGTATGATACACCAGATTATGAGTATATATCAGAGGAGGAGTATGAAGCTGGCATGAACATCAGGTATACATGACTGTGTTTGTTCAGTGTATTTTTCACTTCTAGGAGAATGGCTGCTGGCCCTTTGATAGGGGAAAATAGCGTTGTGAGGGGAAAATAGCATTGTGAGGGGAAAATAGCACTGTGAGGGGAAAATAGGGGGAAAATAATGAGCACAAAGTATACATTTCTATGTCTGTATTCACTACACTTCAGTGTTGCAGTGATGTTAACATGTAAATATGCTAACAGATTAGTTAGTTCATTACAGGTCAATGTTTCTATCTTTCTGACTAAAAATATCAACAATACTGGCAACCATTCTGAATTTAAGAATTTCTCAAAAGTTATTCTGAAAAATATGGCCAATCAGACAGTTTTATACACCCTCTCATAGAATTTGACGTATTATTGTTTCACCTGCGGTGTACGGGTGGGTGGTTGGGCGGGTGGTTTGGCAGGTGGATAGCATCCAGTAAGTTGTCCTATCAATAACTTTAGAAGCATTTGTCCAATCATTACCAAATTAGGTCAGCATGTGTATGGGCATAATATTTTGCACAAGTTCGATAACGCTCTTGTTTGCCCTTCGCTGACTGCAGGCAAGATTGTCATGAGTTCTCTCCCTTTATCCTTTCATACGAGATGAGATAGATTGCCATACTTAAGAACTTTGATAAGTTGAAATTCGGATATGTCGACACTTTGTGTGAGGTCCCTACAATGTTGACACTACAGAAGGGATAAAGGGAGAGAACTCTAGAAGGGATGAAGGGAGAGAATTATAGAAGGGTTAAAGGGAGTGAACTCAAAAAGGGATAAAGGGAGAGAACTATAGAATGGGTAAAGGGAGAGAACTGTAGAAGGGATAAAGGGAGAGAACTATAGAATGGGTAAAGGGAGAGAACTGTAGAAGGGATAAAGGGAGAGAACTAGTAACAATCTCCTGTGGATTGGATATAGTTCTGTTAGTTGTTTAGTAGTTAAATATTTCATAGTTTTTTTTTTAATTTTGTGGGAGTTTTCTGTGATGTCTAGTAACATTAAAGTGAATGTACATAAACACCTACATGTAGTGAACAAAATTGTTGTTATATTTGTTATATACATGTTGGGTTTTTCCAGTGACTCGGAATCAGGGGATTCAGACTCTCCAGATGAGGCATGTAAGGACGCGATACCTTTACCTCCGCCTCCTCCAGGTGCACTGATGGGGGGAGCTGCACCTCCTGCTTGTACAGGTGCACAACTGATGGGGGGAGTTTGTAAAGCAAGTTCATTCAGTAGTGAACCTCCACCCCTTCCCAAAAGGAAGTCAAGGATCAGAAAATTGAAACAACATTGGAGATCTGCCGGGAATGGTAATGTTTTCTATTTGCTGTCTGTGTAAGCATGGCTCTAGAAATCAAGCTTCAGTTTAATATCACAACATATCTTATGTTTCAAAAGAAAATAACAAAACAATGCCAGTGCTCTAGAATTCCACGAGCCCGATGTCCCGGACTAGTCTAATGCTGGATCGGACTACCAACAGTTGAGTTAGTCCCGGATAAGTCTGTTTTTTATAGCTAACCAACATCAGCTAGTGTTCAGTTGTAAGTGAAACCTTAGAATCCCACAAACACTCACATGTGATTATTAATTTTAGATTGTGAAGCTATCATTGTGTATGC
Source organism: Mactromeris polynyma (assembly GCA_032209605.1). Taxonomy (NCBI): domain Eukaryota; kingdom Metazoa; phylum Mollusca; class Bivalvia; order Venerida; family Mactridae; genus Mactromeris; species Mactromeris polynyma. The sequence goes on from JASFXZ010000005.1 coordinate 2,503,503, forward strand.
TTATTTGTTACTAAATTGACCGATATTCTCTGGCAACTTGCTTCCTATGTCAAACAAGTCAAATTTTACAATTCCATTAGTCTGGGACAAGTGTCTTTGAAAAAAAATTCTACAGGGCTTCCTGGTAAGAAGAACAGATTAATTTGACCAGCTGACAAGTTGACTGTGCATTTTGTGTTAAACTCTTTCTTTTCTGAAATTTCGAAATTCCATATTGTGTGTATTGAGACTACAAGTGCATTTTCCTAGTTTTTTTATTTTGATTGAAATGAATTTCACTTAAAGGAAGTCTAATGCATTGTACCTCTATTCCTGTAGCCTCATATTGTGGTAGTTTAATTTCAGTTTAATGGAACAATTTTGTTTTAATCAACAACATATTTTAATCTTATGATTCGTAGTGCCATTTATTGTAATGAAATGTCCCTTATTTAGTGTTTAGATGTTTAGAACCATTGTGCATTTCTACGTAGAGAGAATGTTTTTAAAGTGTATTATAACGCATGAGATTGTCACAAGTTGTCTCCCTTTATCCCTTCTAGAGTTCTCTCCCTGTTGCCCTTCTATGTATTCATATCATATGGAAGGGATAAAGGGAGAGAACTCTAGAATGAGTGAGAAATAAGCAGTTAATGAGATAATTATGTTCTGTGATTAACATGTTTGTTTATTATAGTGTCACCCCTTTTTAAAGGACCCGCCATTTCAGACAAGTTTATGAAAAACCTACTTTCTAAGCACATTTACTTCCTGATTCCTATTCTTTAATGCTAGGCACCAGGCAGGTAGGCACACGTTAACTATTATTAAACTAGCTGGCGGCTTACCAACCGGCCATATCAGAATGGACCCTTATCAGGATTCAAACCTTTGACTGTGCTCCCAAGGCAGATACCTTAACCACTCAGCCACGAGTTACTGCTCTTCATCTGTAATTTATGATCTGGTTTCATTTTCAGCTAACCTGTATTCGGCCCCACCACCACCACCAATTAGTCACAGACGCGTACGTCAAGGCGACACCAATGTTGTAAATGTTAAATTTGACAAACTTATTTCACCAAGCAATATGCACGCCGGAGACGCCCAGACATGTACAAACTGTGGAGCCATTTTATCTGCAATCAGCAAGCTTACCACAGAGGCCGATCAAAAGGTTTGTAGGTACCGCATAACTCATCAGGGGCCTTATTCACGAACCCCTTTAGTCTAAATCTCAGACTTAGACTTTAAATTTGCAAAACTTATATTTACCAACAATTTGTTTTAATTAAATCTAAGTCCTAATAAGAGTTGTTCCCCTTGGTACATTTGCCAATTTTTTTAAAGTCTGTGTTGCTATGACAACGTAGCTTCAAAAAAAACATTTAACATTTTAAAGTCTAAGTCTGAGTTTCAGACTTATAATGTTTATGAATAAAGCTCAAGTAGTAATTATTAGTATAAATAATTATAAGTAGCAAATAAAAAGCACTAGACTGGTGCTGGTTATTTTTAGTAGAAAATTAGAAAAAATTGTGATTTTAAACCTGTTTAGAGAATATTTGAGCATTGCTATGGGATTTACAACCTCTTCTGTAAGTGAGGTCATTTCAATAAAACGCAACGTGTGATGTCACTATTTGCAAACAGGAAACAATATTTACTCCATATGGTCACTTAGTTTTCATACTGCCATATGGGGCAAATATTGCTTACTTTCAGTACATGGTGATGTCACATGTGACGTATTCTGGAAATGACGTCACTTAAAGAAGAGGTTGGAAATCGTACAGCGGTACTCATTTCTTCAATATGAACACATACCACTATTTCTTGATATACCACAAAAACCCGTGTGTCGACCATACATATATGTGTGTTATGTTCTAGATTTGGGTGTGTGAGTATTGTGACACGAGAAATATACTCGATATCGAGGATGAAGAAAAGCCGTCTGACTCGGATGTGACGTTTATGTTAGAACCTGCTTTATCAACATCAGCCAGTGGTCCAACGGGACTCGATGAGTCTCTTGTTATATTCTGTGTTGATGTATCTGGAAGCATGTGCGTTACCACAGAGGTAAAGTTTACTCACATTTCAATTTTGTTCAGACATTGATACTATACAGCCATTTAAAACGCAACTGAAAATTGTCTGTTTTGAAACATGACACAAAGAAAAAACATTTCTATTAATTCACTTACATGATTTCATAAACTTATCCAATCATGAAAAATGAATTATTGGTCCATAGTTTCAATACCTCTTGAACAATATATAAAACAGTTGGTAGCTTTTAACACTACATACAAAATGAAGCCTAATTAAAACAGTTGCATTTTTAATGGTGTTAAGTATATATCTTGAACTTATTTATTTTGCTTTTTAACCTTTTCCATAATCACAACCTAGTTTAAAATTATTTAATTAACATCAATTCTTACAACCTTTCCCTTGCTTATTTATATGACAAACACCTACATACAACACTTATACAACAGATACCTATTGGAATATTGCTTATTTGTACCACAGATACCTATTGGAATATTGCTTATTTGTACAACAGATACCTATTGGAATATTGCTTATTTGTACAACAGATATCTATTGGAATATTGCTTATTTGTACAACAGATACCTATTTGAATATTGCTTATTTGTACAACAGATATCTATTAGAATATTGCTTATTTGTACAACAGATACCTATTGGAATATTGCTTATTTGAACAACAGATACCTATTAGAATATTGCTAATTTATACCACATAAAACTATTAGAAATATGGCTTACTTATAGGACAGATACTTATTTAAATGTTGCTTATTTGTACAACCTGAAAGTATAAATCCATATTATGACTTCAGGTTCCTGGACATGTTGAGCTTAGGGGAGCGGCAGGTTTACGTCGTGCTCAGCTTCTAAATCGTGAACGGTCAAACCAATTTCTCCCACGTCAGAGTCGGAATGTTACGTACGTTTCCAGACTTCAGTCAGTTCAAGCTGCTATCGATCACCAACTTCAAGAAATGGCGAAAGATTTCCCCAACAGAAGAGTAGCGCTGGTCACTTTTAGTAATGAGGTAATGTATAACTACTCAAAGGAGTAGGTTCACTTACCACCCAAATTGGCCCTGTGTCAAATTCTTTTGAAAACGTCATTGTGATAAGACAATCCAATAAATATTACAAAACTGCATTTTTTAAGCTATATTATCAAAACTGTTACCATGGCAACAGAAACATTTTTTTCAAAATATATTTAACATAACTATTTCTGGTTGCATAAAATGTTTATAAAAATTGAATTCATGTCTACTTTATTCTTAGGTAAAAAAAAACAAGATAACATGTCAAGACAGCAAATAACGAGTTTTTACAATTATTTGTCCTTTGCAGTGTTTCCGTTGCTATGGCAACTATATACTTCGTAAAATATTTCAAAACACACTTTTGCATCTGCAATTTGTAAATAATCGTTCAGCGTGAATTCAATAACATTCTGACCCAGGGCCAATTTGGGTGGTAAGTGAAACTACTCAAATTTCCTACATTCACGAACTGTTTTACCTACACTGGCTACAGCATACTTCATAATGATAAACTTAACAACACTGACATGTATCAGTGATTCCAACTTATTTTTTTACAAAAAAAACATTTATGTTGTTTTATCGAATTTGATTAGTACAGTGCAGATTTGATACCACTGGATTTGTGGCATTTAAACACATATTTCATTGTAACAAGTGTCAATGTTATGATGTTTTGACTGTAATACATAAATAAATGATGTTTTTTTATTAATGATACTTGGCTTAGAAACAAATATTTTTTACATTGCTTTACTGCATGTGTATTTACTGAATACAATATACATGTTTGTTAAATATTTATGTCCAAGAATTTGGAATTGATTGTATATATACAGAAAAGGTAATGTGATCATAATTATTTTGAGAAAAAAATAAGAACCTTTTGTTGACCTTTCTACCATTTGAACTCAATATGCATATACACTGCATATTGCATTTGTTACTGTTGCTGGTATAAACCACAGGAGATTGACTAGAGTTCTCTCCCTTTATCCCTTCTGGAGTTTTCTCCCTTTAACTCTTCTATAGTATATGAATGTATAGTACAAGTTCTGGAGACTATATAATACTGTGTTATACTATAGGAGGGACAAAGCGAGGTAACTCTTAAAGAGATAAAGGGAGAGAACTAGTGACAATCTCCTGTGGGATAAAATTACAATGAAAATATTTGTTTACATCAGGTGACTGTATTTGGAGATGGGAAAGTTGATCCACTTTCTATTGCTGGAGACAAACTGAGTAACACGGAGACTCTGAAGACACTGGCAGCAGAACAACCCTTCCCTGATCCCATCAAAAACACAAGGCAACAGCTTGGACAGAAATTGTTTGAGTAAGCCTCGTTCACAGGAGATTGTCATGAGTTCTCTCCCTGTATCCCTTCTATAATTCTCTCTCTTTATTCCCCTTTATCCCCTCTTGAGTTCTCTATCTTTATCCATTCTAGAGTTATTTCCCTTTATCCCCTCTTGAGTTCTCTATCTTTATCCATTCTAGAGTTATTTCCCTTTATCCCCTCTTGAGTTCTCTATCTTTATCCATTCTAAAGTTATCTCCCTTTATCCCCTCTTGAGTTATCTATCTTTATCCATTCTAGAGTTATTTCCCTTTATCCTCTCTTGAGTTTGCTATCTTTATCCAGTCTAAAGTTATCTCCCTTTATCCTCTCTTGAGTTTGCTATCTTTATCCAGTCTAAAGTTATCTCCCTTTATTTCCTCTTGAGTTCTCCATCTTTATCCATTCTAAAGTTATCTCCCTTTATCCCCTCTTGAGTTCTCTATCTTTATCCATTCTAGAGTTATTTCCCTTTATCACCTCTGGAGTTCTCGCCCTTTCTTTATCCATTCTATAGTATAGTTACATACTGACAAAGGGATAAAGGAAGATAACTTGTGACAATATCCTGTGGGTCTCTTTGATTGTTTATGTTTATATTTCCAAGTCTCCTTGTGCTGTATGGATGTGGAGTTTTCAGCCAGATTTCTTCTTAGTGTAAAGAATGAATGTTTGTCAACTGTGTCTGACTCTGTGACATGGTTGATAGAAATAAAATTTGCCTGATCTGGTAAAATATACAAAAACTTTACCAAACAAAGGCATAGTTAGGTTCTTAGGAGTAACGTTTTCTTTCATCTTTAAATTTTTATCAATAACTGCTATGATTTTTTATGGCTGCATGTTATAATATACTATCATTTAATAATTTAAAGAAATTTATTACAAAATTATTTCTTTAATTAAAGCTAATTTTCAGTAATGTATTCATTGAATGTGAAATGAAATTGTTGTATTTATTTTTTTCCGATATTTGAATGCCTTATCAGTATTCGAATATTCCAATGTATGAATTAATATTTGAATACAAGTAGTCATCCCTAATTTTTTTAGATTGGAAGAATGTGGCCCAACGGCACTTGGCCCCGCCCTTCTAGTGGCCTCTACCATGGCAGCCAAGGTGAGAGGATCCAAGGTCATACTGTGTACAGATGGTCTTGCAAATATTGGTATGGGAAAACTTGACAATTACAAATCCGATGAAGAAAAGGACAACTCTCTTGCCTTCTATGAAGGAATGATTGATACCGCTGTAGAGAATGGGTAATTGTTTCTTGTGAATGATTTCTAATGTTGCAGTTTTTGTATTTAACAAACACTCTTACCAATATCAGGGCTCTAGAAATCCACTTGCCCGACATCCCGGACAAGTCTAATTGCCGATTCAGGCTACCAACAGTTCTGTTATGCAAGCCTGCTTGACTGTCTATCGATACGCTATTCAATGCTCATACAACTAACCATTCATGTCGGACAAGTTAAAATTAACAAGTACACTAGTCTGGGACTATTTGAAGAAAATTTCTAGAGCCCTGCATAACGTAAAAGTTTTCATTGGATATATATTTATGTATGAGGATACTGTCCTCTCCAAACTTCTTGAAATCAGAAACCGAATTTATAACCATTACTTGATGCTCATCTTCCATTATTTATATTCAGTCATTGATGGTTAGATTGTAGTTGATGTTAGTTTTGAATGAAGTTATTTATGGGGACCTTGTCACCCCTTTGCTCCAGTCCAGGCTGTTGCCAGAATTCTTTCAAAATTCTTTGCCAAGTTCTGGAAATCTTATGCGGATGGCAACATTAGCAATGGCATAACAGGCTTAGATAAATGTAACTTATGTTTGACAATTGCTGTATAAGTGGTAAAGCCTGCGAGGTAGATATTATAAACAAACTGATTTCGGTGATTCGCCAACATTTCCGCATGCGAAATGACTGGAAAAGGCAACTTACTGACTAAAGAGCTCCCTGGGCCATAATTAGTTATAGTTGTACAACATCTATTCATCACAATGTTTTATACTATTACAGTGTATCCATCTCGGTGGTCACGATTAAAGGCACAGATTGCAAACTAGTTGAGCTTGGTAAAATGGCTGACAAGACAGGTGGCCAGGTGAGGAAGCTGTGAATAAGAACATATTTCTTAAATCTCCAACTTCATAATCAAATAATATATAACAGGAAATTAGTAATGCAATGGACTTTTTGAACAACTTATGAGTACAAGCACTATAGTAATTGTACACTGCTCTCCAAAAGTTTCTTCACACATGAATATTTTGGATTTCATTACTTTTTCATGCAGAATTTCATATAAGCATGTATGACCATGAAGTAAAATCATACATCCCTCTTCTGTGTTGGATAGTGAAGTATTAACAATTTGCTTATCTCAGCAGCAGCATCAATTGGCCATCATTCGAAACCAACATTGTATTAACTGATTGATCTTACACAAAAAATGAGATAATTTGTTTCTGTACAAATTTATAAATACTTCTACAGAAAATTATTGCTGTGTCAAAAAGCATTTTCAATTTATTGCATGTGACACAAATATGAAAATACATTAATTACAATGGGAATTGTCAAAGTGCGTAGGAACTTTTTGAGGGCAGTGTATATTATATTTTAAAGAAATAATCAATAATTGCAATTATGCAGGTATGGTGAATTTTTTCCAGCTTATATGAAAATATATTTGCTGTTCATGTGTTTGTGATGAATAATGTGTCATTAAACTCAATAAAAATGAACGAAAACAAAAAAGTAATAACCTGTAACATTTTGTTTTAAGTAACATTTATTGGATTATATTTTTCTAGGTGAATATTGTGGATCCATTGAAGCTTACGCAAGAATTCAGTACCATACTGGCTAACAAGATAATTGCTACAAATGTTGTAGCTACGTTTATTCTTCATAAGGAACTGTAAGTATTTACTTAGTACAAAGGGTCCCATTAGGGGCTGAATCTGACTGATAATTTTTTGACCGAATTCTATCATTTTATAGTTACCTATAATTTAGAGAAAAAATGACACTTCAGCCAGAATCCTTCGGGTCAAATTGTGGCTTTTTGGGAATTTCAGGGGTCATAGGGTCAACTACAGGGTCAAATGGAACCCCTGAATATGTCTTCAACAAGTTTAATACTGAAATAATCCAATGTTTCTAGTATTTTGATGAAAAAATAATAATTTTGGCAATAGTGCATGCTTGGTATTATTTTGCTAGTATTTTCATGGGTATGAAGTATTGATGATATCAGTGGATTGAATCAAACTTAAGCAAACTGTACATAAATATCCTTGCCTCATCATATCTTGATGAATGGAATGCATGTACTATTATACACATTTACCTTAAACCACAGGAGATTGTCAAGAGTTGTCTCCCTGTATCCCTTCTTCAATTCTCACCCTTTATATACATATACTATAGAAGGAATAAAGGGAGAGAACTCTAGAAGGAATAAAGGGAGTGAAGTCTAGAAGGGATAAGGGAGAAAAGCTATAAATGATAAAGGGAGAGAACTCTAGAAGGGATAAAAGGGAGAGAACTCTAGAAGGGATAAAGGGAGAAAACTCCAGAAGGGATAAGGGAGAAAAATCTATAAATGATAAAGGGAGAGAACTCTAGAAGGGATAAAAAGGGAGAAAACTCTAGTAGGGATAAATGGAAGGAACTCGTGACAATCTCCTGTGCCTTAAACATTGTGCATTGGCTTATTTGGAATATCTAAAAGTGCGGTATTTTTCTTTTAGCTTCTTCTTCTTTGAAGATTCTGAGGAAAGTAAGGTCGAGAAAAACATCGGAAATGTCACAGCTGACTCTGAAATTTCCTTTGAGTATGGCGTCCGTACAAAACCAGTGGCAGACAAGAAAGGTATGACGCTTATGTTTACATGACATTGCTATCTGATAGAAATAGATATACTCTGGATTGGTATTTTTATGGGTTTTTCCCTCTAATCATGCAGTACAAACGATATACTTTTAACATCATGCTCAAATTGCACTGAAAATAACGTCCAGATTTAACGTCTGACCAAACATTACTGGGTCTAAAATTAAATTTTATTTGTACCACGGGTAAAAACCCATTTTGGGCGAATTCTTTAATTACTTAAATGGTATCTTGATAAATAATACGAGTTGAACATTTAAATATGCAGGGCATAAACACATACACATACAGAAATATTGGAGTTAATAGTCCATTTAAGGAATATAAAAATATAGTTGATATACCATTGATATTTATCAATCGATATATCAATATTGTCGATTTGTGCAAATTTGAATCGATTATAGCACTAGTTGCCAGTTTTACTAATCACATGTTTATTTCTACATTGCATACAATGTAATAGAACAATTCTACATTAAAATACTCTGTTCTGTTGTGTATGGTTTTAAGAGACAAAATTTTAACATATTTCTTGTAGAAACTCCAGCAGATATCATGGAAGTAGATGATGCAACTACAGAGGGTGACAAAGATGATAAAATGGATGCAGAGGAAGGTGGTAATGGAGATGGTACTAAGCTTGATGATAACAAACCTGCTAGCCCGACTTCCTCAACAGGTGGCGACGGAACTACTGAAGATACAAAGGACAAGCCAAGTGTCCCTTCAGGAAGCACTGATGCTGGAGATAAGGGTCCTGAAAAGTCAGAGGGAGCTGAAGGGTCCTCGGCTCAGAATGAGAGAAAGGAGATTCCATTCCAGTTACAGATTGTTTACACTGATACAGAAGGGGCCAAAGCTTTAAGGGTCATCTCTCAAACGAAACCTGTCACTAGAGATAGAAGGAAGGCGGAACAATGTAAGTACACAGCTAAAGGTGAATTGTCTGTGTGTCTGTCTGTCTGTCTGTCTGTCTGTTTCGTCCTCACTTATCTTAAACTACTTCTCCTCCTAAACCACTTGTCCAACTTTGACCAATATTCACAGAACTAATTTGTATGTGGCCTTCTTTCTAAATTGATAAAAGATATCATTCCACACAGAATTCAGGTTGACATGGCAAACAAGAGTTAAAACTTAAAAAATCTTCTTGTCAAAAACTACTGGCCCAATTTCCATATAATTTCACTCAAATCTACCAAGATTGTTAAAATTAATTGGATTTGTCAAAAATATGGCTGCCGGGGGGCTACTTTTCCTGTATGAACATAGTAGAAACTACAAAAATATTCTTTTTTCTAATATATATATTTTCAACTTGTATATCAAAAGTATTAAAATTGGACACCTACTTTTCTTTTTATAGCAATTCCAATATTTAAACGAGATGCAAAAGTTAGCTACAAAATGATTATGTTGCGTTAGAATGAACAAAATTCTTTACAAAATCTTATGCACCTCAAATGGAAAAAAAAGAAAAGTATACCACACATATAAATACTTCGTCATTTGTTTAATTCAAATTAATTTTAAGCCTTCAAAACATCTTCGAACAAAGCGCCTATATCAAATATTTGGTATCAAAACTTTGATTTGGGAAATACTCGCCTTCATAACTAACGTCACTAATACAAGTTTTGTCATGGCAACGTTCATTTACGTTTCAGTGGCTAAAATTGATGTGTTAGCCCGACATACCGCCATGAGTACAGCAAAGATGGCGCAGGATGGTATGTATACCATGTGCCGAGAGAGAGCATTTATGAATCAAAGAGTAGCTTGGAGACATACGAGGTAATGTAGCTGTATATGCAATCATATTGTGTTTTTTTTGTGTACAGTGTATATAACCTATACATGAGCATATGTCTCTAGGTAAGAAAGGTGACATCTGTATGAAGGCAATTACCACCAATTTTCTCATATTTATGAGTAAAGATATTTTGTCAAAAAATAAGACTATCTACCTACAAATTATTAGGAATACCAATGTTTTAAATTCAAATGAATGAGATTTTGTGCTATTGTTGGTAACTTTTAATCGCTCAGTATTATGATAGTTGGTGCTCAATGATTTCATGTCAGTGCCTTGTAAAAAATATCACTCAGTGCAAATATGAATAAGCTGCTGTATGGCATTATCTTGGGAGGATTTGATTATTCTGTAAGTTAAGGTAGTACACCCCTAATGGATTCATGCCAAAATAAATGAAACATCGTCCAACATCGGTAAATTCTGTGACTATTTCGTTGAAGATCGGTCGTTTCCAAATATGTCATTTCCGAATATGTTCGAACATCACCAGAAGTGACCGATCTTCAACAGACTTGTCACAAAATTATTCGATATCGGCCGATGTTTCAATTTTTTAGCGGGAATCCATTAGGGATATTCTACTATAATTGCCTGATAATTATTTTATTGTGGCACGCAATTTGTTCATATACATAATCAGTGGATGGCTTTATACTATGTTGTATTTGTATAAATATTAATGGATTTTATTTTCATTCCATCAGGGAAAATAATGATGCAGAAAGTAGGCCAGCTTATAAGAAGAAGTTTGGGAAAATTAAGACAATGGAAAACTATCTCAACAGGCGACAGCAGTCAGAGCGGGCATCAAGTGGTCGTACGTACAGTGATGAAGAAAATGATGACGATGAAATGCCTATTGGTGAAGTGACACGTGATATGGTGCGTGCCAGCAGCACGAGTAGTCCAGGAAAGGGAAAAGGAAAATCAAAATCATTCTTATCAAAGCTCAGAAAGGTAACTTCACTAACTATATTTTGCCTCAGAAAGGTGTGGGCTGACCCAGGGTAATACGAAAATATGTTTTTTTCGGGGACTAATTCCCCGCCCTAGAAACAAGCATTTTGTCTAAATCTTCACAGTAGGATATGTCTAAATTCGTCACTTCCAGGATCTATTAAAAAATTGGCCTTATTATATTTTCCAGGACCCAGACTCATTTGGCATGTTTAGTTTCCACCTGTATTCCGGCTGTCCCCTATTGGAGCAAACCATTCATAAGTGATTGTTCCTATGGGAAAATAGATAATGTTGTTGAAGAGAGGTGGTTGCTCAAGAGAGGTTAAAATGATTGTTCACGTGGGAACATAGATACTATTGTTGAAGAGAGGTTGTTGCTCAAGAGAGGTTAAATTGATTGTTCCTATGGGAACATTGATAATGTTGTTGAAGAAAGGTTGTTGCTCAAGAGAGGTTAAATGGATTGTTCACGTGGGAACATAGATAATGTTGTTGAAGAGAGGTTGTTGCTCAAGAGAGGTTAAATTGATTGTTCCTATGGGAACATAGATAATATTGTTGAAGAGAGGTTGTTGCTCAAGAGAGGGCCACTCTGGAGAAGATGCATATCTCATGTTAAAACCATAGGGGTTTGGCGCATTGTCTGGACACTTCCTAATTGGCAAAATATCATAATATAACATACGCAGCAGCTTTAAAAATATTCATATACTGACATATATATGACAAGGCGTCAAACACCTATGGTTAATTCAACTGAAACCATGTATTGTTGAATTAATTGGTCAAAACTGATATTTTTGTAATAGAGAATCTTGTTTTAAAAACACTTCCACTTTCTATTTAGTATTGAAATATCATTTGTCATTTTACAGAAGCGCTCAGAAACCACAGATGACGCAGGAGCAGCGCTCGTGTTTAAGGGGAAAAGTGCCAAGACTTTTTTTGATGATTCTGATTAACTGTTGATATTTATTCCAAGTTGTTCTATGGCCACATTGTTTGTCTGTGATGACATACATCTGTATGCTCACTACATGTGGGAACAGTGTTAAAATAAGCGCCAAGTTATTCCCTATTAATATAAACATAACCTATGTTATATGTTTTTTTCAAACTATATGTGAACATATATACACATTGAGATGATTTTCAGTTGGTATTATATTCCATATCATAGATAATTTATAATAATATTATGGCTGTCATTGATACAATTGATATCGAAATATCAACGTTTTTCGATACACACTTACAAATATTGGGGAAAATTGTGTTCTTCATTTGAGGTGGTCTTATTATTGAGAGGATCGTTAATTGACATTTTACAGTACTATGAAACCTGCTTCATTGAGAGGGTTGTTAATTGACGTTTTACAGTACTATGAAACCTGCTTCATTGAGAGGGTCGTTAATTGACGTTTTACAGTACTATGAAACCTGCTACATTGAGAGGGTCGTTAATTGACGTTTTACAGTACTATGAAACCTGCTTCATTGAGAGGGTTGTTAATTGACGTTTTACAGTACTATGAAACCTGCTACATTGAGAGGGTCATTAATTGACGTTTTACAGTACTATGAAACCTGCTACATTGAGAGGGTCGTTAATTGACGTTTTACAGTACTATGAAACCTGCTTCATTGAGAGGGTCGTTAATTGACGTTTTACAGTACTATGAAACCTGCTTCATTGAGAGGGTCATTAATTGACGTTTTACAGTACTATGAAACCTGCTTCATTGAGAGGGTCATTAATTGACGTTTTACAGTACTATGAAACCTGCTTCATTGAGAGGGTCGTTAATTGACGTTTTACAGTACTATGAAACCTGCTTCATTGAGAGGTTCGTTAATTGACGTTTTACAGTACTATGAAACCTGCTTCATTGAGAGGGTCATTAATTGACGTTTTACAGTACTATGAAACCTGCTTCATTGAGAGGGTCATTAATTGACGTTTTACAGTACTATGAAACCTGCTTCATTGAGAAGGTCATTAATTGACGTTTTACAGTACTATGAAACCTGCTTCATTGAGAGGGTCATTAATTGACGTTTTACAGTACTATGAAACCTGCTTCATTGAGAGGGTCGTTAATTGACGTTTTACAGTACTATGAAACCTGCTTCATTGAGAGGGTCGTTAATTGAAGTTTTACAGTACTATGAAACCTGCTTCATTGAGAGGGTCGTTAATTGACGTTTTACAGTACTATGAAACCTGCTTCATTGAGAGGTTCGTTAATTGACGTTTTACAGTACTATGAAACCTGCTTCATTGAGAGGGTCGTTAATTGACGTTTTACAGTACTATGAAACCTGCTTCATTGAGAGGGTCGTTAATTGACGTTTTACAGTACTATGAACCTGCTTCATTGAGAGGGTCATTAATTGACGTTTTACAGTATTGTTGTATTAACAATTTTATATCAAACATTGAACTGTTCTGTAACTTCGATATTTTTTATATTGGAAATACAGTTGGACCATGTTCATTCAAATTCATCTGGTCAGAAAATTTATTTTGAATAAAACATAGTTTCGAATAGCCCATTTCAATTTGACATACCTAAGAAGATACATTGGGACTTGATATTTATTTTCGAATGATACAGAGTATTCAGATAGAAGGTTGACAAATAAATGAGGTTCGACTGTAGATGCACGTAAACATATGCCTATACATGTACTTGGATACTTGTTTTCATTACATTTCCTATCCAAATGTGATTGCATCAATATGTATGTTCTACACTTGTGCCAAACTTGTTAATCTTAAAATATCTCATAAGATTTTGAAGCGTATTTTTCTAGTGCATTGATGTTTGCTGTTTACCTGCTAATATCGACTTCAAAATATACATCTATATAAAATCTGCTTCAAAAATTGCGCAATTGCCGTTGCTTGTACTTGAATATTTGTATTTGTGCTGTTAATATTTCTAGTTTCACATTTCATACGAATGTTCACTCCTCTAAGCTGAAGTTTTACGCCTCTGATCACAACAGTTGACTATGTTTTCTTTAATTCTGATCACATTTCCATAAAACACTCGAGGCTAAGGAGCCCACTTAGTTGGCTCTGTGGTGGAGTACCGGACTGTCACCTGGGAGGGAGGTCCAGGTTCGATTTTCGTGCAGAGCCCATCATGGCCTACAACAAAATTTGGCTATGGTCGTTTGTCCTCCACGTCTAATTCCTGTGTTGAAGTTGTCAGATGCTTGTGGAAGGGCAAGTTAGACCTAAAAAAAAAATATCTGTGTTTAGGGTAACGGTCTCAAAAATGCTAGGTAGGGTAGGGACAAAGTTTTTTTTTTTTTTTTTTTCAAAAACAATTAAAAATCGAAAAAAAAATTCTCCAGGGTCGTAAAAAACTCTAGGGTCGGGTTACCCGAAACACAGATATTTTTTTTTTAGGCCTTAGTACTGGTTGGAAATTAATTTTAAGAAAACTTGTTAGACAAAATGGTACTTAACCAGATTAAAACAAAATGAAGGAACTTACAGGGGTTCCACTAAGGGACATTTTGCAACTTTTTACCATTTTATTGCCAGAATACCTATAATTAAGAGAAAAATTGACTCTTCAGCAAAAACCATAAGGGTCAAAATTTGACCTTTTAGGAAATTCCAGGGGTCAAAGGGTCCAATGGAACCCCTAAGTTATACATCTAAGTTTATGGAATATGATTACATGTAGTAAAATAGGGAGTAGGATGGCATATACTTCAGGGCAAGAAAATAGGTGTTTTAAGGAGATTAAACGATTATAGTTGAGAAATCTGTGCATTTACACTAATACTAAAGGCGTAACTGACACCAACTGTTATTGTTTTACACTTTGTTTTATTATATTATCATTTATATTAAATGTATGTATTTTTCTAGGCCATGTTCTTGAATTGTTTGTTGTTGTTTTTTTCTTCAATAACCTTAAATCATGTTTATTTTTTTCCTAATAATCTTGTTTCCATGTATTCAACATTTGTACATATCACTGCAATACACACTCGTACATAAATTGTGCCTGTCATTGCTATACAATTTGAATATACAGTCAGACCTCGTTCATTCGAATTTCATTTGGTCCGAAATTTTATTATAAATAATACATGATTTCGCACAGCCCATTTCATTTTGACATGCCTAAGAAGATACATCAGCACCTGATATTTATTTCGGATGATAACGAATATTCGGATAGAAGGTTGTCGCATAAACGAGGTCTAACTGTATGAGTTTATTTTTCTGATTGTTTATTTTTGTCGTATATTATGTATAAAATATGGTTCTTTAGTGCTGTGTTATATATTGTATAAAATATGTTTTTAAAGTGTTGCTTCATTTATAAATTGTAATTGTTAGCACCTAAAGTTTTACCAAATATTTGGTGCCCCTTTGTCATGATCCCCATGCAATTTGTGTGCTTTTATTTGTTACGTTATTGCTTAGCAAGTTCTTAAAATAGCGGCAATGAATATCTGTAGCATGGGTTAGCTAAGACACTAGGTGATAATGAATGGATTTCATAGCTAGAACTGAAACAAAGCATTGATGTCAAATGCTTTTGGTTACTACAAAAATGAAAAGCAAATACAAAATTGTGAAGTGATTAGTTGCTTGCAGAACTGTTTAGAACTGGTTATTATATCAACTAAATCATCCATACCTTTTGTAATATCTCTTTGCATTTATGAGTTTACATGAATAATTTCAAGCCTATTCTGTTGTTCACACTCCCTCATTCTCTCTCTCTCACTGTTAAGTTTTCATGTCTTGATTATATGTATCAGTGTGTTAGCAGATAGGTTGTTCATCAGTTTGGGATTGTTTCGTCAACTTTTGTTTTTGGTTATTTGACCATTGAGTTATTTTTTGCAAATGTAGTTTTAGCCCATGTTACAGTGCTAAATGAAAAATGCTATGATAATTGTATTAGTGACTTCATGACCGCAGCTTTTATACTCCGAGTGTTGTTTTTGTTGCTTTAGTTGTTTACTGAATTTGTTGTTCTTTATCAGTCATTATGTTTATAAAAGCAACAGCTTACTGCTACGTCAGTATCTGTCAATGATATACATGTACCACTTTATTGAGTTTGACTCTTTCAAATTCCCTAATGCAAGGATGTATTTCAAGTGAAAGTGGCTTTGATTGATCTTTGATCTTTTCAGTGCTGCTAAAATAGTCATACCTGGCAGCTGTTCCTATTCCACTTTTGAAATTAATACAAATCTGTTTCAATGGTATTTTTGAGAAGTCTTTGATGAATCTGAAACCTTGATAATACAAATGTATTAACATTTTATATCATGATTTGCTACTGTGGTTATAGAGCTTAGTATTCTTATGTTTATGATTTATCTCTGTATGTAATTAGAAGGCAACATGGAAAACATTCATACTTCTGTCTGCTATTTGATGTTCTGTCTCATCTGTCTACAAGTAAAAATACTCCATTTTAATAGAAAGTTATGCTCAATTGACATTTTTAGAGCAAAATGCATTTTTTTCTTCATATATTGAGCATTAATAAACGTTATTAAGAATATAATTTTTCGGTCATTACAATGCTATTTCACTTATTATTAACGAAATAATTTTGCAAAACGCAATACATGATTGTGTGTATGTCACGTGTATGCAACCACAGTACCCGTAGCTCAAAAGTCAAGGTCACACTTACTGACCGTACTCTCTTCTTCTTTTGACAATTAGCGGAATCGACATGTTGCCACTAATAGATCCTCAGTTTATTGCTACTCATTATAAGTAATGGAGTTGGATCGGATTGATATTGCAAGGATTTAAATAACCATACATAAAAAGATAGTTTGTTTGTAATTACCGTATTTATTGTAATAATTTGTTGAAACATTACAGATAGGTTTGTTTGTATTACCGTATTTATTGTAATAATTTGTTGAAACATTACATAAGTATCTGTCGTGTTTTGGTTTTCATCAATATTTTGTCTCCTTGTCTGTTTCTATCAATTTTTTTACAGATTTATACTTTGATGCTGTTGTTATTGGTAAATAAAGTTTTATATCAACCTCTCAATTTGTTTCTTGTCTTGTATTTCCATAACATACTCCTTGGTTACTGATGTATTCCATTTTTTATGATTAATAATATAATTGTGTATTAAAACACAGATATATTAACCACGGATTGGAAACTTCCTACTATGTCTATGTAGATTTGTTTGAGCTCTCGTGAACAGGCAGATTTCTTCAGATATCAAACCTGCTATAAAAAATTTGCGATGTTTGCCATCTTGATTCTGAATCAAGAGAAATTGACATTTTGCTCCACTGTAACTGCACATTTAAACTTAATCTATATACATTTTTAAATTAATACATTTAGACAATAAAGAATTACACAGATCACGATGCAATTACACAAACATTTAAATGCTAATCAGCAGAGAACAGACGGAAATAATGGAGATTGCTGACTACTGCCGTTCAATAAAGTGGTGTAAATTAACGATACTTAACCGAGCATGCACAAAGGATTTTCTTGATATCGTTTCACATTAACAGCCCGTTTTCAATCCATGAATTAATCCAGTTTCCAATCCAGTCTGTGATTAAAGTTACCTGAGCTACAATAAAAAGTAACTTCTTAAAACTAAGAAAAACCATGTAGTACAAGTATGATTTTATTTCCTGGTTATCGCAATGAAACAGAAAAATGCATTGAACACATACTGGTGATTTCTATGTATAAGCCTTGACCTGAAAAACTGAAATATGGCACTTTGCGGAACTGATGCACATACTTCCATCACATGCTAAACTGGAACAGTGCAGTAGTTTTTTTCAGAAACAGATGTTGATAGCAGCAGCTTTATTTTGCGGTTAACAGCTAAAAATGTTCATAGCCAGTATGTTTATATGCTTGCATCTGAATTCTGATATATATACAAATTTAGGCATTTGTGATGCATTTTACAACTTGACACAACACAAATTAGCTGTTTACTTGGCTGAAACAATTTCAGTTTGTAAATGTCATAAATAATATTGGACAAATTACAAAATTAAAATTTCAACATAATTGTCTAAAGTTTCACGCATCATTGGTTGACATAACTGTCATAACAAAAATATTGGTGGTAAGAGATGTATACTCAGTACATTTAATAGCACACAATATGAGAAATTTCTGAAATTTCATTGACTGACTTGTAGTGTACAACAAAAGAACTTGAGTACAACAAAAGAACTTGACATGATAGTATTGCATGTGTATGCAACATGTACGACACTTGACAAGTATTTTCATAAAAAAAGGAGTTTCAAAAGTAATAAAATGAATTTTAATGAAATATGGTTGGTAAAAAATGGTTCATTTTTAAATATACCGAGTATATTATTTTCAGTCCATCACAGGAAAACTTGATCAATGGTATTGAAGAGCCATCACTCTCTGTTTTATTGCAACCATTCAGTAAACGACACAGGTTATCACCGACATGATATAACCAGGCATGAGAATGCAAAATTTCAAATTCAGCTGAAAATTTGCCAAGGGGTCCAAGGGAGTCGCTAAAGGGGCCCCAGTGTGTCCATGGTATTGATCTCAAAAACGGCCTTAGCGAGCGTCAAATCTCTCATGCTTGTATAACATCACACATAGTAGTTAATTCTCGAATTAGGAACTGAGTTTGTAGTATAACATTCATTAGACCGCTGGAGATCCTGAGACTGGTATTATAAACAGCCATCAATTATCTGTCTGTACATCCTTCATTACACTTTACAGTCCTATCGAGTACAGTCTAAGACTGCCAGTCTTCAGTCATTTAGATTTTTGATCCCTCAAACACCTGCAGTATATTGTGCTGTCAGTCCAGTAATTCGCACTAAGTTGGATTTCCCATTGCCTGACACTGAAGCTGAACTTGGGCAATATCATTTTGTGCTCTTTGAATTTGTTGCAGTAAATTTCCACCATTTTTTACAACTTCTTCCAGTTTATTTGCTGCGTCTTGATTTTCAATTTCTAACATTTGTAAACTTTTCAACTGTAACTCCTGAGACGATTCAACACTAGGCAATGAATCTATCAACACATCAATGTCCTTAGCTGTTCTAGCAATAAGCTTTGAAAACATAGCAGCATAATCTTCCTGGGGAGGGGGTACTGGCGACTTGCCTCCTTGTTTGTCGAATCCTTGAAAAGGAGATGGTGGCGCACATTGTTGTAATACACCGACACTGTTGCAGAAATGTTCGCCCATTTGGTTCACAGCGTCTTGGAGCTGGGTAAGCCTGTCAGCCATGCTTTCAACGATTTATTTTTTCAAGAAGACAATAATGGAAATTATAATTGCTGCTTTCATAACGTGTAAATATTACGGGGCAAATGAGAAACTAACCGAAAGGATTTTAATTGACCAAAAGGTAATCATTTACCTCCCCTCATAACACACGCGTATAACTTTAATGTTTGTTTCAGAATGGTTTGTTTTCTTGCAATGTATCAATCTACTAACATTGAAATAAAAGCCAAGACAAGATTTAAAAACTATTTTCTTTATTTCTCTTTTCTGTATTTTCACGATCACCAGCCCAGTCCAGACGCTTGCAGCAATTTCATATCCAAGCGTCTAAATGATGTTTACACGAGCAACAGCATTCTTATCTCGTACATATACATTTTAATTAGAAACTATTAACTGCTTCTGACAGGTATTGATATGTAATTTTCAATAAATTTAATGACAATTAAATGATTTTTGGTGATTTTATATCTTTAGATATTTTGGATCAGTTCCCAGCCTGAGAATTCCGGTCATGCTGGCAAACTTGAAAATATTGAACCTGCCTTGGCTTGTGTTCTGTAAAGGCGAACAGTCGCAAACGTTATGAAGCAGCGTGCGTGCAAGTTTTGCTATTGACTGATGTGTAAGTGAAAAACGTTGGTGACAGAACTGATCTCTATCGCAACTAGGAGGTAGCACGCACAATTTTAGCCGAACACTGCGTTCAGTTACGGCTAACAGTCGCTCACGTTTTGTTTTGTATACCTGGCCTACCCTATCACATTGACTGCGCACGGGGAACCAAATTGAAAAATGAACACAGGGCTGGTTCCCGGCCTTTACTGTCTTTGGGGCAGGGAACCAGAATAAAAACGAGGCGGTCAATACACTTGTTCGGTCACGAAGTTTGAGCGGGCGTCTGTTCGCCGTAACTGAGCGCAAGGCTGTATCGTCATGATAATTGTATGGATCTTTTATAGTGAAATGCTACGTGTATTTACAACTGTTTTATTATTCAAAGTTAAAGATCTACTTGTTCTGTAGTTTCAGAGGCTAACCACGTTATACAACAATGAGTTTTTCTGTGATTGGAAATCCAACACCTCGACATGATCGTCCTCAAAGTGGTAGACCAGGCAGTGCAAGACCAACAACTTCAAGAAATCCTATCACGGTATGCAACATGCACTAACTTCTCCATGGTGTAGCTGTTGGTTTAACTGATACATGCTTTTCCCTTGGATTTTTCAAATGGGTGGGGTCCTGTGAGTCCAACATTTGCAAATTTTGGAGTATAAATTTTGGGGGTCTTAAGAGTAGATTTTTGTCTGCGACAGTATTTCATCAACCATTGTGATCATGTTTTACCAAGATGTTTGCAAGGTGCAATATTGGGTGAAAGTAAATAACCACAAAGGCGTTCAAAATAATATTTGCAGATATGGGTTAATCGGACACTTACAGGCCCACTGATGAACAACTGTTCATAAATACAGGTCCTCAGTCTGAAAATTGCATCTGAGATCCAGGACATTCCTGCAGATATGGTCACTCTCTATATGAAAGCTTGCTTTTATCACCTTGAATATTCATCCTGTTTTAGGGATTTCAAAGCAATGTTATGCTATTTTATTACATTTCTAAATTGTTCCTCTTCTCCTGTGTATCCCACCATCATATCGATATTAGTTAGTTTATTGAATATTGATCTACAGGAAAATATCATTGATATATCAATATCAATTGTATCAATGACAGCCCTTTAAAAAAGTATAATTCAGATTATTACTGCTAATTCTTGTTATGTCATACATCTGACATTGTACTTGCGTTTTTGTCACAGGGTGAAGAAATACCACAAAGAGTTCCATCACGAGCCTCCGAACAACCTTCAAGACAATCCAGGAAACCAGATGAGTAAATAAATAATTTATGTCTTCTTTCTGTCTGTATATAGATCTAGATGTATTACAACTTTTGGTTTATTTTTCAGGGGTTCAATTAAATGCTGAATCTCAAGGTCATTTTGATATTTTTTTACAAGGTTTTACCTTTTTATAGCCAAATTGCTTATAACTTAGAGAAAAATTGAAACTGCAGCAAGAATCCTTAGGGTCAAAATGCAGTCTTTTGGAAATTCAAGGGGTCAAAGGGTCAACTCCAGGGTCAATTGAAACCCCAGTTTTTATAACAAAAACAAACATATTACAATCATTATTCACGATTTTACAATTTTTTTAAAAGACAATTAAAAAGTACTGTAAACATTATGGACATAACCACTTCCATGAATATTTATATGCTAGGGTGGGGCAAACCCTCCCTCTGGGGTTGAAAAATAACTTGCTAAGGGATTTTTACGCCTTGGCCAAAAGTGACTGTATCGGGGTACTTTTGGGTAGGGGTTCGTCCTGCTTCCATGCTGCTCTGTCTGTATGTGTAAATAAACATTGAAGGGCAATAAAATATTTGCAGTAATTCTTGCATACATTTTATACTTATTCTCAGACATTATGGCCTGATTTTGAGGTCTCTGCTTTCGAGTGAAAAGTGGGACTTAATCCTGTGGAGTCAGGGTAAATTTTAGGTTGTTGCACATGGCATTTCAGCCCTTTTTAATGGCAAATTTGGTGCTGATATTGGGCCCTATTCCCCAAAGAAAAAAGTATATATTTTCCCGTACTTAGAAAGAAAAATCCCCTTCCGTAAAATTATTTAAAATTTTAGCCTTGTAAAAACCCAAATATATGGGTCTTTCTGAGCTAAACTGCAACAGTTCTGGACAAACATGGCAAAATTTCAAAATAGTTTTTAGGGACTAATTCCAACTAATTATCTTAGCTTAATCATTTACCTAGATGTTGGCAGTGAATAGAAGATAGTTGAAACACATTTCAACACATAATAAAGAAAATTCTACTGGGCCCGAAAAGTTGCGGACGTTTTGTTGACAAACTTAATTCATGATTGTATTTACCAATATGATTTATAATTGAATGAACTTTATTTAATATGCAGACCATTGAGAAGAATAAAGTAAACAGTAACACATTATGTTTCTTGATGAGCAATTCAGGAAATAAATGTTATTTAACTATTGTTGCGGACGTAATTGAAAAGTCAATATAAAGTCAATATAAAAGTATTGAATACTAATGTTTTGAACCACATTTGACAGCCATGTACACATTGCACTACTTATTGGCGATACATTTGTATGTTTGGGCAACTATTTATAAACATTGTACTTTTGAATATTTCATTATGTGTATGAATAGGTATGGACGTTACCCTTGACATTTTGACAGTTAACATCCGCAACACCATGACTCCACATTACAGTTTCACCGTATAAAAAATACTTGTACTATTTGCTTTTATAATATTCACCCTTTATCTGTATGTGACTATAACCCATTAACTTCCCTCTGTTGTATGCTATGGTGCTTTGTAACATAAATTGACCATTTTTCTCTGTTTCTCCCAAAACACAAAGTACCATCTTAATGGTAAATTGTATGTTTTACAATTCGATACAAAATACTAATAATATTCACAGTTACTTTTAACTGGACATAAACATGCATTATTCAGGTGAAGTATGACAGTAAGTTTTTTTTCCAGTTCTTGCAGTTTTATGTTGTTCAATTCTTTATATAGTTGTCGATTGTTCAGTTCTTTAGTTCATTTGACAGTTGACTCTGGTGTTTGTCTAACTGACGAGTCCTGGAAACACATCATGGGTCAAGTTTATTTAAACAACACTAGGACGAAACACACCTGACAATAGATCTATACATATATATATGTTTATATTTCGGGGTCTTGCAAATTTATGTTAAATTAGGAGTCCTGAAATAAAATTTATATCAAAATCAATTTGATCTTCATTCATACTATTAATTGCAGAAGTATAACTTGAGGCTTATTCAATGGTTATTCATACTTGAGCAAAAAATCTGATTGTCAGGTGTGTCTTAGAGAAAGTTCTATATAAATGTAAACAGAATATAATGTAAACAGAATATAATAAGATTCTATTAAAGGTTTTAGATTCTATGCTTTTATTAATTTCCAGTGTTTAATTAAACAATACAGCATCAATGTTGTGCCAGATGGTCTGTGTTTGGTTGTCAGCCAAAATTCTCTCCTGCAAAATAAATTAAGGATGATGATTAATTATTGAAAAAATTAAGTATAGTCTTTATCATGTACATACATGTAGTAATAATAAAGTACATTAAAAATTAGAACTATGTAGATAATGAAGATTAATGCACAACTGAACCATTGATACCTTTATAAGTTTATATATTATGACTATTTTATTTTAAGAACATGTGAAAACTTTACAAGCAGTTATCACCTGCAAAACTGTAGTAGACCCTACTACCAATGAGCACAACATCTGGGGGATCTAACTTCCGTTCAACGTCTGTGGTTAGAAGTGCATGGCTAACATCGCTAATTACCCATTTCTTCTTTTTCCATAGAGACATAAATCTGACATATGGCCAGCCATCAACCTGAAATATTGTACTCTATTAACCCTTTCCAACATACAACAAATGTCTTTTAGAACATCTAGGCAAACATACGGACAATCTGTGTTATTTATTTTAAGAAAAAAAGTATTATGTGTTTATATTTTACATAAATCTATAAATTTGAGCCATTCCATGAGAAAAGGTACTAGTTGGCATTTCTGAACAGTGAAGATTAAGATCAGCCTGTACATCTTAACCGTCTTATCAGAATCTACACAAGTTGTCAAAAGCTTATAACACGCTTATATAAATGTAAGTAATATATGAACAGTGTAGATTTTTATCAAACTTGTATATCTAAGAAAATTAAATGTATGTAACTCCAAAACAGTGCTACAAGAACATGTATGTGTGTCTTAAGGCATTTGCCACCAGGACTTAATCATAGTAGTTCACCAGTGCTAGTTAATGAATGCCGAATACATTTTTTGGTGAATGAGGCACAGTATGGTGGCGTTATCTTTGCCCATACTAAAACTTGCTGAGCAAATGAACATTCATGACTTGCTGCTCATATTTCAAAATAACACATTGTTCAGAACAAGAACATGTCAACATAGTAAATAAACATAACATCAACCAACTGCAGTTTAACCATTTACTTCTTGGATCACCAAAAGAGAATGCAACCACCAGTTTACCCTATTTCTCTAACTGTTCAAAACTTGTGAGCAGGATCTTAATGTGCCAGCTCTTCAGAATTTCATTTTCCATTAATTAGTAAATTGGCTATGAGTAATGAAGTGTAAAACTTTACCAGAGCTTTGCAGACTGATCTAGTTTTAGACTGGATGCACAAGGTGACATTTAGCACTTCTGTGAAGTAAAAGGTTAAATAGCATAAATGTGTTACTTACTACTGCAGGCAATAGCTTAGAACCAAATTGGACTAAGACATAATCTCCCGCACAGTACCTGTTGTTCACATTATTCAAGAATATGGTTAAACCCCTTGTTAATAAATGATAAAATTTCTTGGTAGTTTGAAAATGGGCAAAAAGTTATTTTAATGATTGTGATAGAGTGAGTGAAAAATTGGTTGGTTTGAATTAAACACCAATTTCAGTTTTATCATGGCGCCCAGTTCACCAAACCATATGTTTCCTGGCATTCTTGCACCAGTAATTCACAGATCATTCTTTCCAAGCAACTGACTACTTTCCCACATAGACATTTTTTAGCCCATTGGTGAAAGAGGAATGATGCTAGTCACAATGAATTTTGTCAATCACCAGAAAGAATCAATGACTTGTTTGAACTCGCAACCCCTTCATTGAAATATACTTATAACATTTATACATGTACATTATACTTTATTTTATGAAAACTGGCAATAATAGAAAATACATACCCTGAACTGTCCGGTTTTACTGGATCCGATGTGACAGACGTAGTTTGATTTGATGTGATGGTAATAGCTAGATCAGCTTGAGTAGCTGAATCTGATGGGACAAGTGAGGTGGAATCTTGCACATGCACCAATCTGGGGGTAGTAGTGCCAACATCAGGGGGTTCAGCAACCGACTCAGATGAGACAGGTAAGGTGCCATCTTGCCCATGGGACACGCTGGGGGATGAAGTGTCTCCATCAGTGGGTTCAGCAGCTGTCTCTGACGGTAAAGGTAAGGCACCATCTGGCATGTGGACAAAGCTGTAATGAACAAATAAATAAACCATCTTAATCCAAATCCATACTTACAGTGTCATTTACTGCATGTCCAGATGAAACTATGGGACTAAAGAGAAATGTTAGAGATTGGCATTTACCTGGGATCTTCATGTGACGTAATATCCATATCTTGGGGTTCAGCAGCCGACTCAGATGAGACAAGTGAGGTAGTATCTTGCACATGGACCAATCTGGGGGTAGTAGTGCCGACTTCAGGGGGTTCAGCAACCGACTCAGATGAGACAGGTAAGGTGCCATCTTGCCCATGGGACACGCTAGGGGATGAAGTGTCTCTATCAGTGGGTTCAGCAGCTGTCTCTGACGGTAAAGGTAAGGCACCATCTGGCATGTGGACCAAGCTGTAATGAACAAATAAATAAACCATCTTAATCCAAATCCATACTTACAGTGTCATTTACTGCATGTCCAGATGAAACTATGGGACTAAAGAGAAATGTTAGAGATTGGCATTTACCTGGGATCTTCATGTGACGTAATATCCATATCTTGGGGTTCAGCAGCCGACTCAGATGAGACAAGTGAGGTGGAATCTTGCACATGCACCAATCTGGGGGTAGTAGTGCCGACTTCAGGGGGTTCAGCAACCGACTCAGATGAGACAGGTAAGGTGCCATCTTGCCCATGGGACACGCTGGGGGATGAAGTGTCTCCATCAGTGGGTTCAGCAGCTGTCTCTGACGGTAAAGGTAAGGCACCATCTGGCATATGGACCAAGCTGTAATGAACAAATAAATAAACCATCTTAATCCAAATCCATACTTACAGTGTCATTTACTGCATGTCCAGATGAAACTATGGGACTAAAGAGAAATGTTAGAGATTGGCATTTACCTGGGATCTTCATGTGACGTAATATCCATATCTTGGGGTTCAGCAGCCGACTCAGATGAGACAAGTGAGGTAGTATCTTGCACATGGACCAATCTGGGGGTAGTAGTGCCGACTTCAGGGGGTTCAGCAACCGACTCAGATGAGACAGGTAAGGTGCCATCTTGCCCATGGGACACGCTAGGGGATGAAGTGTCTCCATCAGTGGGTTCAGCAGCTGTCTCTGACGGTAAAGGTAAGGCACCATCTGGCATGTGGACCAAGCTGTAATGAACAAATAAATAAACCATCTTAATCCAAATCCATACTTACAGTGTCATTTACTGCATGTCCAGATGAAACTATGGGACTAAAGAGAAATGTTAGAGATTGGCATTTACCTGGGATCTTCATGTGACGTAATATCCATATCTTGGGGTTCAGCAGCCGACTCAGATGAGACAAGTGAGGTGGAATCTTGCACATGCACCAATCTGGGGGTAGTAGTGCCGACTTCAGGGGGTTCAGCAACCGACTCAGATGAGACAGGTAAGGTGCCATCTTGCCCATGGGACACGCTGGGGGATGAAGTGTCTCCATCAGTGGGTTCAGCAGCTGTCTCTGACGGTAAAGGTAAGGCACCATCTGGCATATGGACCAAGCTGTAATGAACAAATAAATAAACCATCTTAATCCAAATCCATACTTACAGTGTCATTTACTGCATGTCCAGATGAAACTATGGGACTAAAGAGAAATGTTAGAGATTGGCATTTACCTGGGATCTTCATGTGACGTAATATCCATATCTTGGGGTTCAGCAGCCGACTCAGATGAGACAAGTGAGGTGGAATCTTGCACATGCACCAATCTGGGGGTAGTAGTGCCGACTTCAGGGGGTTCAGCAACCGACTCAGATGAGACAGGTAAGGTGCCATCTTGCCCATGGGACACGCTGGGGGATGAAGTGTCTCCATCAGTGGGTTCAGCAGCTGTCTCTGACGGTAATGGTAAGGCACCATCTGGCATATGGACCAAGCTGTAATGAACAAATAAATAAACCATCTTAATCCAAATCCATACTTACAGTGTCATTTACTGCATGTCCAGATGAAACTATGGGACTAAAGAGAAATGTTAGAGATTGGCATTTACCTGGGATCTTCATGTGACGTAATATCCATATCTTGGGGTTCAGCAGCCGACTCAGATGAGACAAGTGAGGTGGAATCTTGCCCATGGGACACGCTGGGGGATGAAGTGTCGACATCAGGGGGTTCAGCAACAGACTCAAAGCTGAAAATTGAAGTGACATTCCTGGTATGATCAGAACTTTAGAAGGTCTTTGTGTCTTCTTATTCATACTTATTGGATGTCCATAAATTTCAATACATATACTTAAACAAGGAAAACCAGTTTGTTTGTTTTGGGTTTACCGTCGCTTCAACAGTATAAAAATTTCAGTTATTTCGCGACGTCCGGCTAATTAATGATGGAGGAAGACCCAAGATCTTCGACTCGGCATGCACAGATGGACAACTGGGTAGAACCATCAACCTACCGCAAGCCAGCCAGAAGGCTTTCTCACATGAAAGTCCTCTCCTTTGCCGAGGATCAAACCCATACGGTGAAAGGCAAGTGACTGAGAGAAAAAAAGCTGACAAAAGAAAAATTACTTACGCGTCCATCAGGCTTGTAATATCCAGGTCGGAGAATTGAACATCCATTGGAATATTAAGATTGTTAAACCTGAAAATATATACATTTACTTTCTAGTCAGAAATTTCTACCTGCATTTGTAATTCAAGACAAAAAATCATTGATATCCTGAAACTGAACACTAAAACTTTTAAATCCTGAAATGAATACTAAAAAAACTTATTGCAGTTGGAAACAGCTTAAAAGCTAGCAATATCTATAAATACATGTATAATCTATGTATACTGTTCTAAATATCTTTGCAGTATGATCCTCATTTGAATTAACCCTTAACTTTGACACCGCTTAACCCTACTCCATGACTATTCATACATGTACTAAAAATTAAGGATATCATGAATATTTGTTTATTTTTCATAATTTGCTTAAATGAAACACATTTTTTTGCCAAAATATAAAGTATAGAACCCTTTTCCATAACATTTTTAAGCGTTAAAGGCATATCTATAGAGTAAAGTGTTAAATTGTATTAGTTTTAACAATGAAACCAGACAAATAATGTTAATTTTTGCACTTACATCATGGTCTGGTCTTCAGTGATGTTGGGATCCTCAGAGCTAGATACTTCATTTTCTGAAGAGCTTAGATCATGAATGTCAGAGTCTTCACTTTCTGACAAAAGGAACAATTGGTCACTTTCATTCCCTGATGAATCGGTAGATAATAGCCTTTTCCTACATCCACTCTGCCCACCTCTAGTTCGAACTCCACCTCTTATTCGAACTCTTCCTCTACCACGTGTCTGTAGACCTCGGCCACATGCCCCTTGTCCTCTACCACGCATCTGTTTTCCCCTATTTCTAACACGTCCTGTCGCTCCCCTCTGGCCACCTCTGCCACGTGCCCCTCTGACTTGTCTAGCTTGACCTCTCACTCCAGGCTCTCCTTGTCTGTACAGATGAACTTCTTTCCAATCATCTACATATTTAGAGTTGGAACAATTGCCCAGGCCTGTTTGACAAGCATGACAAAAGCAACTCTGTTGACGTGTGAGTATGTTCATACCACTACTTGTTTTCACACAATGTAAAGAACGTGTTCCTTTCACCGTCTTTGCAATTCGATCTGGTCGATTGCGATTGATGTCTGTCTCGGAAACATGAAAAAATGAGCGTTTAAAGTGCACATGTTTTTGGGAATCTGGCTCATCATCTTTCACTAGTTTCTCTGTTGCAAAATCGTAAAGGTCAGTGGAACTATTTATGATAACATTTTGCCCTAATACAGCTCTTCGAGCAGCACTCTTTAGAACAGCACCTGCTCCATCACTGGGACCCTTTCCGTGCCGAGATCCATAGAAATGCCTTTCTACTGGATAACCATAATCCTGAAGTGAATATGAAATGTCACAAAAGGGTGTGAAGGACTTGTATTGGCTCGAGCAGCCATCAGAAAACTGAATTTCATGTTCAATGTTCAGTCCTCTTCTTTCTTGGAGGTGTTTGTTGGCCAACGTAACAAATGAGTGGACGGCATTTGCATCATGAGTCATGTCATTGCTAATGAACATCAGATCTTCTTGAACAGTCTCCTGGGTACATTTTGTGCAATTATAATATGCTACTATAGGATGAATTGTTACCTGTTCGTGATACCAGTGGGCTGTTTGGATTTCATGTTGACTCACACAGGAATAATTCTCGGCAAAGTCTAGGTTAAGCACAACCCAGTCTTTGGGAATGTCCTTGATAAGGGCGCTGAATTGATTCTGTTGCCATTTGGCATTGAACAAGTGTTTGGCTAGGCTGGACAATTCACCCATGGTTTCAATTACCATATGATTCAGGCTTTCTCTGTGCTTCGCCATCATAACCCTGGATACATTTTTTCCATGCTTATTTTGGCTTCTGACGTGTTCCCACTTTGCATACTCAATGCTCTCCCCGCCATGTTCCGCCAGCAATGGCTGCAAATGTGCTATGAATAAATCTGTGCTGCAATTTTTGCACTGTCGATTTATGCACTCTAACCTATGAAATTTGTGATTGTCTTCCTTACTACATAAGGTGATATTAACCGCTTCATATCGGTCATGTACTTTCTGTTCTGGTTTTCTAACCTTGGTAGCAAAATTATTCAGAGCCCTCAGTTTTAAGTCCACATTTGTACATGCTTCGCAGAGACAACTGTACCATTGTTGTTTTCGGGAGGTGTGGATGTTAGATGGCTTATTTGCCGCAAATGTTGAAAATCCGACTTTCACTTCAGGGTGATCCTCCTTAAATTCCTTGTAAACTTCTTTTAATGGTCGGTCCAATACCTTCCGTTCTTGGCCATGTTTGACTGATTTCTTGTCGGGCAGTGTGGTGGACACACTTGGTTGGTTGTAATGATGATCTACTTTCTCCTTAACATCTTTGCTTAAACTGTCACTTCTCGTTTCTCTTTGTGTGTCCACAGCACGTACTCTGACTATTTCCGATGGCTGCACATCAAAAAGCAATGATGTTGTTCTCAACATATTGTATTTTTTCATGATTTTCATAGCATGAAGGTACTGGACTTTCATAGACCTTTTCTGCTGCATGACTTCTTTAAAGTGGTTGATTAATTTCTGTCTACATTCATTGTTCTTTCTTGTTGCAGGGCTACAAATAATCCCCTGATTGCTCAATGCTGCCTTTTTCCGTGGCGTGGCCCGTTGCACAATGTAATTGAAGCATTCGGCGAATTTATCAGGGTGTTTTGGAAGTTTAATCCTTGATGATGCTTTCCTCAGTGCTGCTTTAGACATGGAAGAACTACCGGTGTCTGTACTTTCTGAACTAAGCTTCTTTGTCACATTTGCTTCTGTCTGATTAACCTTTCTTCTGTAGTTTCGGTCATATTCCTTGACTCTTCTTTTCTTCTGTGCAGACTTCCCTGCTCTACATTCAGCCTGTTTCTCTCTCCAATATTTCCTCTTCTTTTCACGTTCACTTCTTGTTAGTACAGTTTTAGCATTGTTCTTTACTTGTATTCCTTTTTCTTTGAGCCTCATCTTATACCGTTTCTGCCTCTCTCTACTTTTTTCTCGGTCTATCTGCTTTTGTTCTTCTGTTTTATTACGTCTTTCTATCCTCTTCCTCTCTCGCTCCGATTTCTTGTACTTATCCCATAGTTCGGGGGTTTTCTTTAGGTGGTTTCGAAATCTAAATGAAACGTGATAGGTTCAGTTTTGAAACTTGTACATTTGTATATATATTTGATTTTTTCAAGTCAAATTGAAAAATGGCTAATCTATAGACAAAATTCTGATTTCGACATTTAAAATGACATGAGAATTGGAGAACTTACAAGCCTATGGAAACAGTTTGGATCCAGAACAGGCCAAAGATCTGTGATCCTAAATTTGACACAAATGTATGAGACTAAAAACATCCTGTTAGACATATCACTACCTTTCCATTATCAATATAAAGATCATACGAGTGTAATTACTTCTACAGACACTGCCAAAATTATCCAGTCTCATTAATTTGAGACAATGTGGTCTGGATTGGATCTACATTGTTTATGGTAAAAGGAGTACTAAATTAAACTGAATTATAAGACAATATGGTTGGTGATACCTTTCAGATCTCTCGGCTGATGTGAGACTGAGACTTGTCTTTCCTTCTTTTGGTTTTGCCTTTTTCGGCCGAAGGGACAATCTAATTGGAAATGGCTGTGGAAATGAAAAGTTTAAAAAGAATTTCAAAACATAATTTAGAATTTACTGACTTTTTTCACATTCAAAATATGGGTATTTAAACACAATAGTTTGCCACAGTCTTCAGCAACATCCGAACATGTTCAAATACCGTGATACGTCAAGAATTACGTACATACCTGTCTATACAACGAAAATATTACAATGTAACTCAAATCTCAAAACACAGATCATAGATACACGAGTGATTAAAGTTTTCACAACTTTGAATGGATAAAGTATAACGCAGAAACTTCAAAAAATGTTTTTTATCATTTTTCATGTTTGGACGTAACCAACCCACTCTTGTTCAGTCATCAGTAACATCCATAACATGTGTAAGGTTGTCAAAATTACGTACATACCTAAGATAACTAACAAACCTTTATGTTCAGTTAAAAAGTACTTGAATATGTCATAGTATGTTTATAAACTATTTAATTTGAATGCACAATCAACAATACAGTACAATACAGTATTATACATCAACAAATGAATGAATTTCTCATTCAAGATACGGACGTAAGCCAACCTCATTTTTAATTAGTCAAAAATAACATCCGAACAATTTCGGTGATGTCAAAAATAACATCCGAACAATTTCGGTGATGTCAAAAATTACGTACACTTGTTTAAACGGCCAAATTAACTTGGTAATGCTGTCATTCAATACAAAATGTTTTTTGTCTACTTTCGATTTCAAGGAAATGGGAAATAATTGAACTATACATTTCATGCGAAAAGGAAACACACGATTTTGAATAGCATGTGTTGCAGACACGATTTGACATCACTAATCTCTATTTTCAATGTCAAAGTTGACGTACATGTTGCAACGGGGAGTGTCAAATGTTTACATCCGAATATATGTGTATCCGTTTTCGTGTGCAAGTTGACATTTATTGGAGTAATTGTGCATCATTTAACTAAAAAATCCATGAAAATAAACGCCGACATTGCTTATAATATACATTCCATCGAAAGAGCTTCATATCGGAACTTTTTAATATCGTTGTG
Source organism: Mactromeris polynyma (assembly GCA_032209605.1). NCBI lineage: Eukaryota > Metazoa > Mollusca > Bivalvia > Venerida > Mactridae > Mactromeris > Mactromeris polynyma. The sequence continues at coordinate 2,536,359 of JASFXZ010000005.1, forward strand.
GACGTTTATTTGCAATAATGTTTGACCGATTAAAAACTTACCTCCATATTTCCCGCTCTGACATCACGTACACAAAAAACAATGACGTAGTACACGTGTTTGTCATTCGCAGACCATGTGTTGCATAAATTATCTAGATTGACCTAGAATCGGGTCGTATAAAGCCATTTGTTGCGGACGTCAATTTTTGACAGATTATTGTCGTGTCGCATAAAGTTAATATTTTTTTTCTTCCTGATACACCTGTATCAATTAGTGTATACTTCTCTCGTTGAACAGGATTTCATAATGTGCTTCAGTAAATTGCTGACGCACAAATCACTATCAATTATTTAGTTGTTAGTGAATTTACAGGCGCTACCTACTGACCGATTGGGTAACGTCCGAACATGCATTTTGAAAATGAAAAAAAAAGTGAAACGCAGATCTATTTTGCTTACTTTTTATTGGCATTTGGTAAAATAATCATTATGGAATCAGTTTAAAACGCTTGTGGGGTAAATAAACAACATCAGGAAAAAATCCAACAATGAACTTTTTCCACGGAAATTTTGTCACAAAAAACGTCCAGAATAATACATATTTTGCAAATATTTTTGCAAATATTATTTTTTCTGAATGTAAGAACAGTTTGAAACTGTTTATTTTATCTCTAGAACGTATTCTCTCCCTATTACAAATATTCCCGATGTTCAATAATATTTACATTTTCTAATATCAATGATCAATAGACACACCCCTACTGTTGCAGTTTAGCTCAGAAAGACCCATATTGATTCATGATACAAATTTCCATTATCAAAAGGATCCGAATTTTTTTAATCTTCACAACAAGACCCTGTTACAGAATATTTTGAATAGAAATTTCTGAAAAAAATTGAAAGTGGCTTAAGTCGCCAACTACTTTTAAGACATGTTTACTGATTGTTACTTTCAGTATTCCTGGTCTTAATCTAAAGTATTTGAAAGAAGTTGAGGATTATGTTTACAAACCAATAGAGTTTGCAGATTATCCTTTAGATTCTGGAAGAACTGATGTCAGGTATGCTATCATTTTGTACTTTGTTAAAATAACATACAGTAACTTCTACTTTATGTAATCTACATGTAAAATTCAGGCCTTATTTCCTACTAAGTTATAGAGCTTCAACGATTCTATGCGATGCATCGGAATTCAACTACAGAGCTCATAATTCGATTAACGATTCATACCCTCGTATTTTCGATTTTTTTTTGCTTTTTTAGTTCCAGTTCGCCAAAGTGTTATTTGGTACGGTAATCACGAGTTTTAGCCACGCTTAGTCACGTCGTAGTCGCTTCCCATGTTGCTACGTTATTTACCGGAAGTAAAGTTTAGTTTTCTTTAGTCTTTTAATTTTTATTTGCAAAACTCTTAATTTCAATTGGCCTGAAATAAATGCAACAGCCTTAAGATGAATGAGAATGCTGTTACATATATACATATAAAAAGTCGAATAGAAAAAAATCAAAATCGAAGGGGAAAACATCGATTCGAATCGAATCTGTTGACAGTTGAATCGTTGAAGCTCTACTAAGTTACTTCCATTGGTGTTTGCTGATCTTGCTGCTTTTTAGCAATATTGTGTACTTTAATGTCTAAAATTATTGTACTTTTCACAAAATATTTGTATAGATATAGGCACAATGTAACAATGTTTTATTTCCTTTATAAATGCTAGGTTTCAATGTTTACCTAGCAAGATGGTGTTCATCACTATTTTCCCAATTCTGTTGGTGTTGGTAACATTCTTTAATAGAAGACCTTATATTTCTATTAAACATTGATAATGCTATTTATCTTGATCTTCATCCTATTCATTTGACGACATAAAGAGCAAAGCAGGACACTATCCAGGATACTCAAGTGGGAAATCATTAAATAGTGTCCTGTTTTTATTAGACTCACGTTGATATTTATGTATCAGTTCATTTCTTGAAAAGTGAAATTATTAAATGTGTTGATCAGGAACCTCTAGATTTCACAATGTTATGATTTTCTCTGAAAGCACATCTACTGCCATGAGAACCAGTGTTAGAATCTGAGACCAAGCTGAAAAACTCGAAGCTCTTCAATCACCGGTCTATTTCATAATAACATTTTGTTGCATACCACAACACTTGTCGTGCCAGATACATGTAGGTAGTAGCTTGCATTTCATGGTTCTTGTAGACAAACTGACTAAGAAGTATGTTTACCTTATTCAATGTCAGTTCCACAACATTTTGATATGTTACCCCCCCCCCCCCCCCCTTCAATTTGATAGAAGTCTGTATTTATAGTATGCCAAACATAAGTGTTTACTTTTACTTATTCATTCTTGCTATTTGCGGACATCCCTGTGTTGAACATGTTCACATTATTATTACAGTTGGGGTACTGCAGCATCCACTGGACGTAGTTACCGACAAACAGCGTCACCACGACAACCAAGTGCTGTAAGTAGTGTGTTCTGTAATGTTCTCCCTGTATCTCTATGTTAGTCTCTGATCTTAAGATCGTTATGCAAAAAGTGCTCATTGTGAGTTGTTATGGTCATTGGAAGATGGTCATCCATCGGTCAACCTGTGTTGATATCAAGTGTTCAGTGTAACACTGTTGTAACTTGTTCTGTACCACAACTGACTTGCAATAGCTTTGCACATAAGAATGCAGTTGATAATTATTCCATCAACATTTCAGCGCTATGGCTTTCTAAAGATATAAAGTTCAATCAGTCTATAGTGGTCACCTTTGGCAATGACCTTTAAGTGACGCCTATTGACAGATGACCACTAAACCTAGGCCGACATGAATAAATGATAAGACAACATACCATTGGTGTTTTATTATACATCTATATAAGATTATATCAGTGTAAGTAATTAAATTATTACCAAGCTACATGTACATGAATCATTTCAAAGCATATTGAAAAAAAAAACATACTGCGATTTTACACAAAGTCTCTCTGCACTCAGATGCTTTTATAGCATTTACCATTTCCTCTAAGGAAAGAGCCTTTAACTTGTTGGCTGCCGTTATGGCAGAAATTAGCAAACTGGCAATCACACTATCAAAACCTCTTCATCAGAGCCTAAACTTAATCATTAAATCAAAGCTCTTGAAAACTTCAAACAAACAAGCACATTACAAAAGAATTCATATTCTACCAAAATAAGAAATATGCAAAGTAATTTACAAATGAAAATATGTTACATTGAATTTCTATACAAAATGATACCAAAATGGAATAAGCATATTCTACAAAAATGTGAATAAGCATGATCAACAGTACAAAGTATTTTTTATAGAATAGTTAGAATAGTTTTATTTCCAAACAACCAGAAGGTCATAGACCCATGTGGTACATATAAACATACTTTTATATAAACATTTACATTATTTATACATTTACACATACAATTAACATACATTTACACATACAATTAACATACATACTTGCACATATACATAAATTAGGACAAAACATGATTAGAACAAATATACCAGAAGATCATAGACCCATGTAGTACAATTAATATACTTGTACATACACATTTACATTACTTAAACATTTACACATACAATTAACATACATACTTGCACATATACATAAATTAGGACAAAACATGATTAGAACAAATATACCAGAAGATCATAGACCCATGTAGTACAATTAATATACTTGTACATACACATTTACATTACTTAAACATTTACACATACAATAAGCAAACATGCTTGCACTTATACATATATAGGAACAAACATAAGAACAAACATACCACATATGTAATCTAATTAAATATAAATATGATATGAGTTGTGTAATATAAATTTAATGATCAATGTTTTGTTGTTTGTAATACAAGCAAAAATATCTAATATCTGTTATACAATAGATTTGATAATGTTATAAGAAATGTATAATAACACAGTTATGGAAGTGATTATAACTGGTGCATTATTTCTTGTGTTGCATTTATGACGTTTTTATTCAAATGAGGACTGATTACTTATCTATACACACAAAAATCAAAACATGTAAAAAGATACTCTATATGATATAAATGCATAAAAAAACTTGTTTTCCGTGTGTACATAGGTTTCTGAAAAAAGTCATTTCTGTCGACTTTTCTAAATTTAAAAAAATATTACATATGGATTTTATTACACACAAACATCTTTCATTTCCTTAAAAGTGGAGATGACATTACCGCATAGAATAATATGGGCTGTACACATAAATGCTCAAACTGTTTGTAGTATAGGAAAAACAAATCTTTCTTGGCCTAATGATTAAAACATATTAAGGGGATATCACTGGTTCTTGTTGAGTAAATTAATTAGTTGTGCATTATTTAGCACTGTCCAAAGCATAGTAGTTAATTATAATAGGGCAAACAGCATACAGAGAAAATTAATGGTGATAAAATGTACCATTGCTAAAACATAAATGATGAAATATATCTTTATACACAATACATTAGGATATGCATAACAGAATAATCATGATATAATGTCATGTATATACATACAGTGTAAACATTAACTTTTACATGTTAGTAAAACCTATAGCCTCTGAAATTCATATTTTATCTCAATGATTTTTTGTCTTCTCTTCGTACATGTTTATGTTTTATACTTTTGTGTTTTTGCTGGCATATAAGTCCAACATAAAAATTTGCAACATGAAACCGAATAAAAATCAATGACCTGGCGTATAAGGTACGACAGGTGTAGGTTATACCGAATATTCCCTTATAAACACCCCTCCCCTAATAAACGCCCCCCTCCCTATTTTGAAAAAAAAGCCCGAAAAATTCTTAATTTGATCCAAACATTCTTACTTTGATCAGTCATTTATATTCTTCACCCAGTAAATCCAATTTAACAACAAATCAAAATGACACTATAAAAAGCAATGTTCACACATAAAAGCATTATCTGTTACCATAGAATGTTAAACTTTTAGCAAATGACAAAGGTCACGTAGACACATGTAAGACTGGCAATTACTGCTCTCTCTGACGTAATACCATCGGGCAGATCAAAGGTGTTAGTTTTGAAGATATTTACGGCTAGAGAGTGGAAATTTCGGCACCTGGCTTAGATCAAAGGTTAGAGAATGGCTAGTGGGTACCGTACTTATTATAATAGATGCAAATAAGACTGAAGTACTTATTCTATTAGATGCATATAATAATTTTTGTTTAAGTGATTTTTGCCTCTATTAAACGTCCCCTCTAAAAATGTAATGCCCCCGGGGGCGTTAATTAGGGAATATTTGGTATATAATAGTTTGTATCTAAATAATTTTATCAACTATATGAAGCACATTGTCAATGAGCTGTTTCGTCCCATAAGTGTATGGATTGTTTTTTCTGATTTAGTCACATGCATCTATGTGATATACTGTAAAGACAAACCGGTTGGTTTCTAATATCCCTACTGACCACCATGGAACTGTTGGGAACCATACAACTACCGCACTAGATTTATACATTCACTAAGTTAGGAATGGTTATAACAACTTGCAAGTTTGAATATTGAATTTTGTTTTTGCTCGGATGCTTATTGTTTGTTCTATCATTGTGTTTGTAAACCATTGTTTTAATTTGTGTTGAACCAGTTTGTTACTGTACAGTTAATACTGTGATCTTATTGTTAGTACGTCCTACAATCAGTTTGTGGGTGTTTCTATCATAACACACTGTGTATGGAGATATAACACCTTCACTACCTGAAGTAATCTGTCCCATGTATTGTCCATCTGGTCTTAGTTGTATTACATTGTCTGACATATAACCACATACAATCACATTACCATTACCATCAGTACACACTCCATATGCTTTACTTAGTTCTGTACCAGAATATTTCCATACAGCATTTCCATCAGTATTCAATGTAATCACACCCAACTCGTAGTCAGCTACATGAATCATCTTCTCATCATCACTCACAGTAATATCCCAGATATCGGTTAATTTATCTGTACTGATAGTCTGTACCAGTTCACCATTCAAAGTATAGATATATACAGATTGACCAAAACCTACATACATCTTATTTCTGATGACATCAATACATTTACCATAATGATTTATACTAATTGAACCCAATACAAGTTTATCAACACTTGTAGATACAAACTGTATTGTTTTATTACGCAGACATACTGCTGCTTCTGTACTACTTACTCTACACACTGACCATGGACTGTCATCCAGTGCTAATGATGTTCTAACTTTAAATGTTCTACTATCAACTAATTTTAACTTGTTATTGTTATAATCAGCCAACAAAATATTACCATTATCTAAAATACATGATGACATAATATCACATACAGACTTGTCATCTGGTTGTTTTATGTTGTACTCTGATTTATCTAATACTTTGTAAAGGCCTTGATTCAGTGTTTTCTTGGACACCTTACTACTAGTATCTTGTTTTGTGGAGACTCTTGTTGTGTTACTGTTATCAGTAGATGCTGATGGACTTGTTTTAGATTGTGTGGACTGCAGTTGTTTACTGCTAGTTCTCACTGTTGGCAATGAGGAGTCTTGTATCACTGGAAGACTCAACATGCCTAATGTAACAATACTCAACAGGAACGTCATGATGTCTGTATTTCTTGTAAATGTCAGTTCAGTTGTTTGATCGCTGGATAATTTCGATTGCAATTCTTGACCCTGCTTTATCGTACATTGACTTAGTTTAGCAACGACAAATTTCTGAGCGTCGTTACTGTGGTCAGACTCGATCTCTGTCTTGAACCTAAGCATTTTATCATAAACGTCAGGTAGGTTTGTATCATGTGTATTCTTTTTCATATCTTTATGTCTCGCATCAAGTTCTGCTAGTGTTGTGGCTTCTATTTTGTCAATTATTTGATTGATTTCTTTTCTGTATTTCTGTATTTCTTGTTTACAGGTGGCTTTGCTTTTATCCAGGTTGCCGTCCAATCTGTCATGTTGTGTCTTCAGTTTTTTCATTGCCTTGATGGCTTCAGTCAAATCATTGTTGATTCGATTTACTTGCTCTGCCGGAAAGTTTGATTGTACATACTCTGGTATGTAGTGAATGTCACCACATGACCTGAAAATAAGTTTATTTTGTTAATATTAATATACACTGTAATGCTGCCTTTTACTTATAAAAAAACAAGAATTTCAAATGTGTAATAGGTTCGTCTGACAGCTTGACTGTGAATCATAACAAGGTATTTTGAGGTTTGTTGATATATAATCATTGTTTATATTTTTATTAATTGTTGAAATCATTTACCATACACATTGAAGCATACAACACAACATATGAAGTGTGGATGCTTTTTATACGTCAAAGAGTTTTCATCCGATCTTAACCAAACTTGGTGAAAATTTTTGTGGGCATAATATCTCGGCCAAGTTCGATAACCGGCCACATCCCGCCAGTCACTTCTGAATTATGGCCCCTGAATGGTCCAAAATTGGCAACCACGTGGTTACCGCTCTCTTAGTCAAAGAGTTTTTATCCGATCTTAACCAAACTTGGTGAAAATGTTTGTGGCCATAATATCTCGGCCAAGTTCGATAACCAGCCACATCCCCCCAGGTACTTCTGAATTATGGCCCCTGAATTGTCCAAATTGGCAAGACATACATCATTAATTTAATAATCTTGTAAGAATCTTTCACTGACTTCTGGTACGGATGGAAATATCCATAAATTAGATATCGTACTAATTAGACATACATCATTAAGTTAATCATCTTGTAAGAATCTTTCACTGACTTCTGGTATTGATGGAAATATCCATAAATTAGATATCGTACCAATTAGACATACATCATTAAGTTAATAATCTTGTAAGAATCTTTCACTGACTTCTGGTATTGATGGAAATATCCATAAATTAGATATCGTACCAATTAGACATACATCATTCAGTTAATAATCTTCTAAGAATCATTAACTGACTTCCGGTAGGGATGGAAATATCCATAAATTAGATATCGTACCAATTAGACATACATCATTAAGTTAATAATCTTGTAAGAATCTTTCACTGACTTCCGGTATGGATGGAAATATCCAGGGTTACTGTTTTTCTTGGCAGCTACAGGAAGGAGGTAAGATAGACTTTTCCAGCACCGGAAATATTTGGTATATGATGCAAGACTTACTCTCTCTCTTTCAAATACCTGAATGTAATTATTCAGACTTAACAGATCCTGCTGACATTGAGTTGCCTAATTTCACCACAGACTAATATGCTATCTTTAGTATCGGCTTTCGTCATGTAAATTTAACAATATGGCTGATGATGTATGATTCACTGATGAAAATTAATAAAACTGGTATTCAGCATGTACACTACTTAATATATTCGTGAATTTGATCTGGGTTAAGTTAATTCGTTTGGATTATAACACTCTGCAGTTGCTCTTACATTTTATCTGATAAATTTAGTGTAATGTAGGGCAACTTATCAGTGCACATAAAATAGAAGACGGTCGTAGTACAGTAGTGAATTAATACCTGGGTGATCAAATTTACAGTTCCGGTGAACACTGAAGTTATGAGCAGAAAGGCCCGTTATTTCATATATTGTAATTCTGTACTCCATATTGCCAACCAAGTGATCACTACCTTGATCATGTAGGATTTTCACAGTGTATTTTGCTGCTTGGTTACAGTAAAGTTTATTACTACGACCAAGGTTAAAACGCAAATCTATTGTAGGAACAGTTACAAACATGTTTATGTTTAATATGGTGTATTATAAGGGATTTGGCAATTATTATGTGCTTGCATGTATACTTAAAAATGTTCACAAAAGCATTGAAAAGTTCTTGAATTTGATGCTGGTCATGATTTACTGGTAAAGTACAATGTATTTTTTAAAACAATCTGTTTGAATTATGCCAGAAACTCCTTGAAATTGTATAGTTTGGAATAATAACTGTATAAAATGTACTGGAAAAGACAATAACTGAATAATTAACTTCGCTTTTTGTGCTTGAAAATAATTTATTTTGTCATTGTTGTGAACTAGAGGTAAGTGGCAATCCTTAAAAATTGCACAAAGTAATTGAAAAATCCTTCCAATGGACATGAAGCGTGTGTAAAATTCTCTGTATGATCCATGTTAAATCCTCAAATGCTATGGCTGTACTTACAAAGTTCATATATTGATGCTATTTATTGCTGTTATTGAATAAAAATGAACACATTTTTGACAGACTGGTAGTACGTCATGTATATATATATGGGTAATATGGATATTACATCATTTCCACATTGATCCGTTAACTATGAAAACAGAAACAGATGGGTTGTGAACACTAGTTGATCACCATTTGGCATATGACAGTTATACCAACATGTACATTTTTGTGTAGTAAATTTTTCTCTGCAATCTGCTGATGATAACTTTTTTTGTGAACATTCGGTTGGCCAATGTTATTGGACAGTGGAAGGAATTTTAGTTCAATGCTTCTGTAACTGTTAAAATACATGGAATCTCAATTATAAGATTCTAAAGAAAGTTGGTATAATTATCCTCATTTTTTCTCTTGTAATCTAGATCAAACTTGGACTCAGTATGTATGGCTGTAAGATTCGATGCATTTTGGATTATCTCATGTCAAATACTAAGTCACTATGATCATAGGAAAACCTTGTTTATATTCTAGAGTTCATAATTGTATTCCAACCTGGTCAGAGTGTGTACCTTTATAAATTGTGTACATATTCTGTCAGGTTTGATATTGGGTAATATGGGTCAAAAACTCGGTCTAATCATGGAAAACCTTGTTTACACTATAGAGGTCAAAGTTGTAGGACACTCTCAATGAAACCTAATCAGAGTGTTTGTCTTTATAAATTCTAGGTAATGTTTAACACTGGATTAATTATTATATCAGTTAAAGACTCATAAAATAAAAATCAGATACATAATTTATCAAATTATAGTTCAAATACAATATTACATGGATAAACATACCTGTGGTTGAAGGTGAAACACACAGAACATCCCACAATGTCCTCTTCCCCACAGTACATGTTTACTACCTCCATAGGATGGTGTTGACACAATTCTGTAGGAATGGCATGGAACTTTCTCCCTCCAGTCCTACTTGATGATGATTTCGAGGTTTGTGGGTTAACCAATAAATGTCCCGACATTGCTTGAAAACTATTATGGCTCTCAACACATGAAACACAAAAATATTCTTTACAAGTAACACAATACTTCAACGCGCTTCTGTTCCTCTTCTTCTTGCTGCATGGTGTACAACATAAATCAAAAACCTCATCGCATGAATTTATTTGAGAATGAGTCAAATTTACACTGTCCTGTCTGTCGGCCATCTTGGTGAATTGGTGAATTGTTTTGGTAATCAAACTGGTAGATAAGGAAGTTTTAACATTTGTCATATGACTATAAATAGAACAAAATCGATACGACTTGATAAACTTGTAGTTGAACCACTACCTTGGCAAGTATAATGTGGTTTATATGATTCTCTTTTTAAACTTAGAAGCGTAAGAATATTTGATGCAAGATAAAACAATTTAATTTAATTTATGGCTATAATTTATCAGGTTATACCTTCAATGCTATATCAATACAGAGATATTATACTGCTTAAGTTTCAATGAATATTGATTATCTATTTCTAAAATAGATTACTTCAATTAAATAATAAGTGTATGTTAAGGGTAACAAACCCTAGCTAGTATAACTGTTTGCTGATCTAGTAACTGTTGTACACCTGGCCCAGTGTTCACAAAGAATTTCTTACAGGATCAAGACCAAATATAGTATATATATGCAAAATTGTCTTACAAACTGTGATAGATATGGTCATTTTGCACATTTCTCATGCCTTTGAATTCAAATCGTATATTAAGAAAAAAAAAGTTTTTGTAAGTTACGATCGATTATTGAAAATTGATACTAATTTAATCTCAGCCAGTTTCAGTCTTAAGTATAATAAATTAATTAATTTTAAATGTTTTCATAATGATGAGTGGACGATTTGTTTTCTCTTTAGTAAAGTGCTGGATAAAGCATTCAGTTACTTCAAGAAAATGACAAATATTCTTTTGGATAAACTTGAGCCGCGGCCGTGGTCCAGTGGTTAGTGCGCTGGACTTGTAACCCGGCGATCTGGGTTTGATTCCCGGTCGCGGCAGGTCATACCCTTCCATGAAAATTTGACAAAAATGTCGATTGTCCTCCACATGTGGAAAAGTTGCCGGCTCCTTGTGGAAGGGTAAGTTAGTACTGGTAAGAATTCAGTCCAGGAAAAACTGGTTAGGTGAACCGGCCGCCGTATATAACTGAAATATCGTTGAGAAACGGCCTTAAACCCGATGAAACAAACTTGGATTAACTTGGCCTAGATCAGTTGATCCTTTGTGAACAAATGGGCTGAGGTTTCCTCCTAGCATTTTACTATATAAAGCAGAGTCATTGGTTTTGAATTAGTGAAATTGCCCTTTATTAAACAAATACTTATTCCCAGCATATTCTTATAAGCCTATAACCAAGAAAAAATAAGCTTTATTAGTATATAAATCAGCACAATTTATGAAGTTATGGACCTCAACTTACGATTACATTCGTCGGAGCAGAATTACAGCCTTTGATGTTGTCAAACCTGTCTGCTGTATGTTTGGATGTTGTTTTAAGCACATCTTAATAAATTACACATACGTTAATGGAAAGGCGTGTAGTGGCATGGAGTTAGATGATTGCTTGGCTAATTCAGTTGGTAGAAAGCAAGGTGATGAAGGTATTGAAATGTGACATTGATCCATCGTTTCAGAGAAGTGGAAGATCCTCTCGTCCTGCTGGCATGCCAGGTCTCGAACTTGGGTACGATGATGAGGGTCCTTCAAAGAACACATCACAGAAACCTCCTCAACCGAAAAAGGTATTTAGTTCTTTTTGGAGGGCGGTTGGGGTTTGTGTAGAATCATGTGTGAGTCATATTTACTTATACTTGAAGTATGATATACACGCATCAATGCTAAGTTGTATCAGTGCAAGAATTTAGTTTTATACAGCTGCTTGTAGATGAAATATTGTTATATGTGTATGTATGGCGTTTGTTTTTACGCGCTATGATTCATAGATCAGTTAGTATAGCATTTATAATTTTGTTGTCAATTTAAATTGTACTTCAAAAACAATTTGTTGAAAAATTTTGAACTCATATTACATGAAGATAACAATGTGCTTACAACAAAAAGAATAATGTTAGTATGGCTAGTTATGCTTTATATAGATAAACTGTTGATACTTTGAATTTGAAGTTGTTTGCTAATTTAATGTCATTGGTTCACTGTCACCATGTATATGTACATTGTATATGTACCACATGGGTGTATTGCCTTGTGGTTAATTGAAATAAACTGGTAACAATGTATTATCTAAATATGTATCAGATGGTATAGTAAACCATGTAGAACTAGTGACCCATCGTGTTGAGTTTTTGACAACTGTTCTTGATGCTTGTTTTTATAGAAGTTTCAATGTTTTTTGTTGTGAAGCTAACTACATTATATACATATTGTGTTACTCTTTCTTGAATTCAATATAAAAGTATTTTAATGGTACAACACTCCATCTATTTAGCCAACAGCGTGGGACGCTCCACCAGTTCCTGACCCTGATAATTGCCCTCCTCCATCAGACAGACATAGACAAATGTACAAACAGTATGAAGACGACATCAAGTCTGCTTATAGAAATAAAGGCAAAAATGAATTTTCAGAAGTGAGTCTTTATTGAAGTATGCTTTTGTACCACTGTCGTGTGATACTCTGATACAAGACAGTTAACTGAAAGTGTTTTGGGTTGTATACCAAGGTCGAGGATCAAGCCCCCTAACTCCATTTGACTAAAACTTTTGACAGAATTACCCCCCTTTTCGTTTTGTACTTAGAAATTCCAGATTAAGTTTTTAGCTCAACTGAAGTATATGAATACATTGAAAAGTTCACTTTAAATATAATTATTTTCTGATTTATTTATATAAAGATTTGCTACTTTGTGTTTCTCTTCTTGACATGATTGCAATATGTTGAATTTTAGGAAGAAATCCAGAAAGTGATTGAAGAAGTAAAGGAGAAGCATCCAGCTCTAGATGTGAAGGCAGATGATGTGATTGAGAAAGGTTGGACAAAACGACAGTCACAGGCTACCAAACAGTATCTGAGAAAAATGGATGCTGTGAGTAACTGAATGCTCAATTTTGTATAAGCATGAAATTAATAACTTGTATCTTAAAATTGATGCATATACAAATGTAGTCTCACATGATTACAAATTAAATAAAACTCAAGCACCTTTTCCTGAAATATCAACCGATAATGGAATGTAGTCTCAGGATGCATGTATTGTCAATATAAATGAAAGATCTGAATTGCTTTATTTAAACTAAACTCATATCTTGTTGACAATGTTTTAATCTTAATTAACAAGCATTCTGTAATTGTAGTCGAATGGTATGAATTAATGAAAAAGCTGTGGATTAATCTTCATTGTTTAATTACACAACATTCCTATAATATTAAATCCATTTAATGGAAATATGCTTTAGTTATCAAGGAAATTTAAATTGTTTGATTGTATATTGAGCATAGGAGGATTTACTGGAACACAACAAGAAACTAAAGATGGTAGAGACAGTGATGATTGATCAGCTTTCTCGTGGGGTGATCAGTGATCCAGCGCAGGATGTTAAAGCACAGATGTCGGCCGGTAGAAGACCTAGAGGCAGTAATAGATCGTTGCATGATTCGAAGTATGTGTACAATATGTCCTCCTCTCCTGTTGATTTAAAAACCTAAGTTGCATCTTGTTTATTTTTGGTTTAAACTTTCCATATTTATTATTCATCCGTTATGAATTCAGTTATATCAACTAATATTTGTCATTCTTAATGACTGCTTCCTTACTTACTCACCAGTACTTGCGCCTAACTCTTGCCTTGTAAAACATTCTGATCAACCTCGTCCAGTATACTGGATTGGAACATTTGGATCAGGAGTCAGACACTCATCCTTGCCATCACTGTACCTTTATTTTTTGAAACTGTATATCAAGTGGTTAAAACCAGTGAACAGTATATTCTTGTAAACTTGTGGGCAATGAAATCTAATTTATTTTGTAGAAATTGTTTATATGGACTACAGTTTCCATCTTTTGTTGATTGCGAACATGGAATTCATCTGCAATGCTAATGTAACATTCATAGTGTTTTGTTGCAAAAAGTCAATATTGTCATCTAGATGTTAACTATTTATGAACGCAGAAATTGTGTTTGAAGAAATTTTATTTCTGTTTACTTTCAGAGTAAGGACTGCTAACACTACAACTGAGAACTTACTGTCAAAGAGAGTCAGGTTTGGAGCACGTGTATTGACAAGGTCCGATTTATACACTGTCATATGTTGTTTAATGGTAGATACTGTGTTCTACTTATGTAATATTTGTGTGTGTCCACTGCAAGTCTGTACTATGAATGTAATGTTAAAGTTGATGGTTAACTATTGTCAGTATATATCTTTGTTAGGGCGTTATTCGTTGCCTGTTTAGTGACAGATTGACTTGTTTGTGCAGGGTTGAAATCAGAGACTGGGATTATAAGGGATACTTGTAAAATCTGAGCACTCCAATCACAAAATGTTCTTTAAAGCATGTGTATTTGCTTAGAGATGTGCTTTGTCTGTAATTATAAGTCAAGTGCCAAGTATGGAGTGTAACATTAAACACCAATAATTCCATATCTCATTATCACTCTAAAATACCAAAGAAAATGTACCAAAAGGAATATACTTATATTATACTGTATAACATTGTCGAGAGTGGTATTTGTTAGAGATTTCACAGACATGCGAGATGTCCTGTTGGACTTGAAGTATTGATATAAAGACATTTTTATATGCATATTTTGTTTCTTGAGTTGTTTATGCCATGTTCTTCATTTAGTTCTTTATTACAAAGTTTGGTTAATACTTTATTAATATAACATTGCTTTGTACTATATTTTTTCAGGAATTATAAATACTCTTGTATTTTCAGGAATGGACATGATGCTATCAGAGAACTGACTGGTTTCTTTTTTAGCGTTGATAACACTTTGACCATTTATGAATTCAGACAGTTTGGAAAAAGGTGGGCTATTTATTCAAATGATGGAATGCAGCTGATAAAGTTTGCTCTTTTGTTATTTTGTCATGTGCAATAATTTCTGGTGCTACAGTTTTCAATTCCAGGCTTAAATAACCTTTTTCTAGGTTTTTTGATTAAGAGGCGCGTTTTTAGAGGTAGAGGAAGTAAGCGAGAAAAGTTCGCCAATGTAGAAAAGTTAGGTGTGTAAAAAACACTCACGGACGTCCTTTTGATTAGTAAAGCTAGCATTGTCAGATCATACTACCTATCTAAAGACTGGGACTACTTTTTCTACGTTTAAAAAACAGCACTGCTACTTTCCCTACGTAGCGCCAGGAAGGATTCTATTTTCCCTAACTCTACGAATTGCACCTCAGGTCTACATACCAGACCTTGAAGATGGCCGTTAGGGTCATTAACAAAGAACGGGCAATAATTGACATAAATATATATTTAAACCTGACTGCTCATAGAATCAGGCTATTGATACGTTTTGTATTGTTATATTTCAGTGCTAAAGCATTACCATTTATTTCTCGAGGAAGATTTTGTCATCGTCAGGGACCACGAGAAGGAGAACCCTATTCTCTCATTGATATTTGTTCAGTAAGATTTTCACATCTTTCTTTTCGGCATGGATTTTGCAAGGACAGCAGAATCCTGAATGCAAACCGTATTACAATTTTTAATATTGTCTAAACTTATTTATTTTACATCAATTGTGAAAAACACATTAACATATCATAATACCTGGTATCACTGTTGATGAGTGCTTACTAGGATACGATGTGGTACTCATGCCAATGTTTGAGGGGCTCAGACTCACGAATTGTACGCTCTACCTATCCTTATCTAAGCTTCCCATGATTACTCTGTTACTGGCATGTTTTTGTATTACATTTATTTTTCTGTTCCCTGAGTAGTTAATTTGTACCATTGAAGTTTATTTGTCTATTTGTTGTTTATTGTTGGTGCTTGATACCATTTCTGGTATACAATGAGTGGAAATAATGATGTGTCAAACAATTCACAAGTTGGTAATTTCCAATGTTTGCGCATTGCCGGGTGAATAATGTTTCATTGAATAGACAAGTATGGGTCCTATATAGAGATATTATTCTGTGGAGGAGGAAATTTACACTGCCTGATGTCTTTCGCTGCTGTCTTAGATTTGTGAAATTCGCAAACATTTTCACAATGGTCAGTTTTACCAGTATATATATTATTTCTGCATATACTTATATTTGACACCTTTGTTATTACAGTATGCTTGTGTATTGACGTTTAACTACAATTCTCTATGTTTTATTGTGTAGGGACATAATGTACACATTTCAACATCTGGACAACATTCGTTACCGGAGACATTGAAACGTTTATCAGAAGTTACATTCCGTGTTACAGATGTGGATGAGGAAGAGAAGAGACATATATTGTAAGTATATGAACAACCTGCTACCACAGCTAGACTGTGGGGACCTGTCATACATATAATATGCTGTACTGTTTTATATTGTTGTAGAGTGATCTGTGACAAGACAGAATGACCATAACACGTCTAAAACTGATTTCAACCCGACGTTTTGGCTAGTGTCAATTAAAAACATATGTATGCATTTAATCAGCCTTTGTGGTGCAATGTTTTAACTGCAATTTAAGCCCTTGTTATTTTTCGGCACAGCCATACTAACATGGTTTTGCTATTTGCATATCGGTGTTGTGTAAACCAATCAAATCATATGTTACGGCAATTTCTCTTCAACCGAACAACGTTTGTTACATTGACGGGGATTGGTTAACCTTTCGATAAATAGTACGTTACCTTACCGAAATACATTGAAGTTCAGTGAATTTACCTAAATCCATTTCGTATCAGGAGGGACCAGTAATCGTAACATCTCGGCATTGTTTTATGTTACAGAACAAATATTTATTGTTAATCAATATAGGTGTCCAGACTAACTGCTGGTAACCCATTAAGTGCACCAGTATTTGGAGACATCCACTCTTGCTGAAGTCAATTTCCAGTTTATCGACTTTTTTTATATACAGATTGGATGGTGTTCCATCTCTGGAGAAAGATGAAATATATACAAGATTACATATACCAAATAAACAAGAATACACTGAGAAAATGGTGTTAAAGAGTATACGAAGTAAGTCATTACACTGAGGTGAAGATAGATTTAGCATCCTAAAATCATGTTTTTTTATTGTAATTAAACTTTTGGCATATCTTCGAACATGTTTTACTGATATGACTTTGTATTAATACTAACAATCTCTTGCTGTAAGCCTAACCACAGTTGTTGATCAGATGAAAGTTTAGAATCTGTCATTAAGTTCCTTATCTGTTATTTTAAGATTTCAGACAAATCTATAATTCAGTACATTAATATCATGGTATTATAGCTTAGATATGGAGCTGAATGCCTCTTTATAGTGTATATTGTTTCCTTCAAGAATATTTACAAAAGATGAAAATAAACGATACATATTAGTACCAATATGTAAGAAAAAAATGTTTTCCTGATTCTTTTGGATTCCATTACTGACATGGAACTTCAAAATGTTTTAGCTAATGTACAGAAGAAAGTTAGAAAACGTGCCATTCGTACAATTACCGGTCTTGGTCGGTTCTACAGGAAAGCTGATCAGACAGGAACTGGTGTGTTATATAGATTTGAACTGGAGAAAGGAATGTTTGAATACCATATTGATCTTCCACCGGATGTAAGCACTGTTATTTTATTTATTTACTTTCTTAAAATTCAAAATTTAGAGATTGAATTTGTAGTTTTGTGCCAAGTTAAGATCACAGGAGATGGTCACGAGTGCTCACTGTGTGTCCTTTCTTGAGTTCTCTCCCTTATATGTATACAATTTACATATATATGTAGTACTTTTCTACATATATTAAAGAAGGGAGAGAAATATAGAATGGACAAAGAGCGATCGTATCCTGTTTTTATTCCAATTCTCTGGGTACAAAGTAGGACTGTCGTATTATGATCATGACCATGTGACTTTTGAACCTATGACCTTGTGTTGTGGACATCTACTACACTGCCTCTCCCCCAGCGCTGTTGTATTCTCAGTATTGCATATCAAACTAACCTTTGAATTAACTATTTATTGTACAGTGGTTAATTTAATGTAATATACATTCTGACGTGGTTAATTAGTGACGTAAACCGCCAGCATTGAATCGGTTTAAGGTATACTTTTTCTTTGTAATGTCATTGTCCTTATGTGCACTATTTTAGCTGTGTTTTTAATGGGGTTAAGTGTATACATATGTACCATACTTGTTTGCAAAAGACAATGTTTTGTCCATGTTAATGGTAATATATTGTGTATGTTACAGACTCTTGATGCTTTGTTTGAAATTCTGGATGTAGAAGAAAAAGGAGAATTTGATTACAGTAGATACATGTGGGCTGTTGTTGGTACAATGATAGAAACGCGTAAATCTCTAGTACGAAAGGTAAGTCATTAGTATCGCTTGTAAACTAGTTACTTAAGGTTGCAAGATATTCTGAAATCTTATTACACATGCATTAGTAAGTGGGGCAACTTGGGTCAGTCTGTACCACCGTGACCATGTTTTTCTTTGCTAGCAGTTTACTTAGGAATATTTATATGTAAAGGATGAATGATATGTTATGTGGCTTTAATAAAGAATGTGTTGTCATTTCTAATGAAATCAGTATTTTATGACCTAAGTAATGGTACTTTTATTCAGCCCTGATTTGTTGTATTCATGCGCGCATAGTTTAATATAATAAAAATTAACGAATGACTATTGTCTTATATTTTGTAGGCATTCCGTAAAATAGATGCTGGAAAGAAGGGATTTCTTACTATCAGCGACATACAGAAGTTCTTTAATACAACATGCAGATCAGGAAGAGGTATGCCATTATCCATATCAACTAGTTACTTTCTACAGTGTGGTATTATACATATATACCATAGCAGCGAGGGTGATAGTATAGATTGTCAGCAAAAGAAGCTGAGTCTCTAGCAAATTGACTACGTATTAATAGTCCCTCACTCTCACTGACATGTTATATTTGTTTTATTATATCTACAAAATCCCAACAGTTTGAATATGGTCCTAGTCTTTCTTGGAGTCAGTCTCAATCTTGAATAACTCATTTCTCTTTATCATTACAATTTTAAAAAATTATAATCAATTGATATTTTCAAGCTTTGTGTCTCTTCCTGCTTATTATATACACTAAACTCCATGTGACAGTTTGTAAAGGGAAGTAACTGCTTCATAAGGCTGCTCGTTTTTTAATAGGAGCTGATCAGAAGTAATAAAACTTGTTCAGCCTATTGAACATTTTGTATTGAAACATCATGTTAGGTTTAAGTAAATTACATGTTAGATACATTTACGTATATATGTGTATCTTGCAATTTCATGTTACTTTTTTATGCTCAGAAGTATGACCTTTCTTGGCAATACTTTATTTCAGAATTTGCATTATTTTTATCAGTTTAATTAGATCTAATTATTACTCTTTGCTAATGTGATTGTTCATTTCATAAGCAATGTTGTTTTACAATAGATACAAGAGACAGTGGTGAGATAGGACCATTACAAGCATTTCTAGATGCTGTTCTACCAAACAAAAAACAGGATGAAGTGTCATATGTGGAGTTTGAAGAATATTATGAAGGACTTAGTCTCAGTGTAGATGATGATGAAGATTTTTACAGCATTCTGAGAAACACTTGGACAATATAAAAGAGAAACATTGAACTGGTTTTGTGTTATTATGATTCTCCTCAAAGGAGGAGCATGTAGCCACCGCTTCGTCTGTCCGTCCATCCTGCATCATTCTTGTCCGAGCTATTTCTTGGCAACCACCGTCCAGAATTCAATGACACTTATGGGTAGTTTCATTACCAAATGTAGATGCGAATATTATTGGCATGTTCAGGTCTGATGATTTGTTCACATACTTACGGCAAATTCGACTTCTCTTTCATTCCTTGAAGAACATACATTTGTATAGTCCCTATTGTGACCTTTGTATGTTGATAGTTTTGGTAACATTCAGTGTTTGCATTGTCCTCGAATAAGTTATAGTGATAGCCCTAGTTCAATCATGAACATACTTCTGTGAGCATCCATAGGTTGTACTGATATCTTATTGTTAATGGAATTCTGTGATGTATGCAACTTAACGTCCACTTGTTAAAGTTCAATGGTTATGTTCAATTTACTTTCTATTCATCAAATTAGCAACATTTAGATGGAGGAATGTGGTACAAACACTCATATATTGATATATATTTGAAATGCTTTATTCACTGCTAGAATGTATGTTTCAGTTATGCTACAAATACTCATTTAGCTTCATATTTTAATGTTTGATAGTAAGTGTATAGCTATATGTATTGTTGGTGGTTTATTTATGTATTTAATAGTGTATGTAACACTGTTCTTCATTTCCTCATTATGTCGTTTGTTCCAGTTGCTTTTAAATAAAGATTCCTATCTCTAGAGGGCGTTTAATCACTAACTTCACAACTCTTGAAAGTTGTGGGAGTACTGATTAGTTACCCAATATTCAGTCTTCAAGCATGATTAACTTAAGTTGTAAGAACTTTTTTCACAGTGGATGTACAATAAATAAGTTTTAAATTATTTCTATCGGTTACTATTGCTTGCAAATAAAATTGTATTAGAGTAAATATTGATTGCATTTACTGCAGTACAATTGAACTGTGAAATTTTGCAATTAAACACTGTGTAAAATATAGTTTTTAAACATGGAACGCATTTGCCTCTTTTAACCCCTTTGCATCCATCACATGTATGAAATCAGAATGACACGCTTGAAAATTTGTTGTATATTGATTTTATGTGGGACAAAGAATTAAAAAAACAGATTATTATTTTGCTACATAAAATGTGTTGTAAACGATTTTATAATTATCAATTTACATAAGACTTATCAGTTAGAATGTTCAATTCCGTGGAAAGATCTCAATTCTATGACTTGTCCTTATGCAAAGAGTTCTTAAATAGTTGTATCAATTTGTACTCACTTCATTGATTTTAATAATCATACGACGGGAGAAATAAGGAATACAGAACTTGACAGCCATCGCATAATAAAATAATTCCCATCCCTTTTCACAGAAATAAATTTTATTTTACTCAATGTTTTACAAATGTTGTGTGGGTGCGAGATCTGGGCTTTTTGTACATGTTTGATTTTCTAAAAAAAAACTTTAGAGTAGGATGCAAAGATGAGGATAGGTTGGGGAAAATTGAAAACAACATCCGTTCTTGTTAATCGTATGACAAACGTGTACTGGTAAATGTTGTAATCATTTCTATTCCATAGTTGTTTAGTATAGTCTAATACTGTGATATGTAGTACATTGGTGTATACATATATTGGTATGTGAATAAATGTACAGTGATACAATGGTTGTTTTTCTTTGTTACCCAGCACAACATCACTGGAACTTATCCAAAAAGTAACCATTTTGTTAGTGTTGGTTAGTGTTGAGCAAATCGGTCAGATTTGTCAATTGAGTAATCCTCATAATCAGCATTTGCATATTACTGCTTTTTTTTGTTTTTATACAGTTCTTCAATGTTGCTGTTTGAACAGGTTCACATGTGTCCACCTCATTTATGAACAGGTTCACATGTGTCCACCTCATTTATGAACAGGTTCACATGTGTCCACCTCATTTATGAACAGGTTCACATGTGTCCACCTCATTTGTGAACAGGTTCACATGTGTCCACCTCATTTATGAACAGGTTCACATGTGTCCACCTCATTTATGAACATGTTCACATGTGTCCACCTCATTTATGAACAGGTTCACATGTGTCCACCTCATTTATGAACAGGTTCACATGTGTCCACCTCATTTATGTACAGGTTCACATGTGTCCACCTCATTTGTGAACAGGTTCACATGTGTCCACCTCATTTATGAACAGGTTCACATGTGTCCACCTCATTTATGTACAGGTTCACATGTGTCCACCTCATTTGTGAACAGGTTCACATGTGTCCACCTCATTTATGTACAGGTTCACATGTGTCCACCTCAGTTATGTACAGGTTCACATGTGTCCACCTCATTTATGTACAGGTTCACATGTGTCCACCTCATTTATGTACAGGTTCACATGTGTCCACCTCATTTATGTACAGGTTCACATGTGTCCACCTCATTTATGTACAGGTTCACATGTGTCCACCTCAGTTATGTACAGGTTCACATGTGTCCACCTCATTTATGTACAGGTTTACATGTGTCCACCTCATTTATGTACAGGTTCACGTGTGTCCACCTCATTTATGTACAGGTTCACATGTGTCCACCTCATTTATGTACAGGTTCACATGTGTCCACCTCAGTTATGTACAGGTTCACATGTGTCCACCTCATTTATGTACAGGTTCACATGTGTCCACCTCAGTTATGAACAGGTTCACATGTGTCCACCTCATTTATGTACAGGTTCACATGTGTCCACCTCATTTATGAACAGGTTCACATGTGTCCACCTCATTTATGAACAGGTTCACATGTGTCCACCTCATTTATGAACAGGTTCAAAGGTGTCCACCTCATTTATGAACAGGTTCACATGTGTCCACCTCATTTATGAACAGGTTCAAATGTGTCCACCTCATTTATGAAATGTAATATTGTACAATGTTAGCACGTCACTGTTTTCATCAGTTCTGATCATGCATACACACACAACGAGTATACCTATATGATATTGTGCAACTTTGAGTATAGGCCTGTCCATGGTTTATCTAAGAGATGTAGATTTGGATTTCCCCTATTTCAACACCGTCGCATATTCTCCTACATAGACCATATTTATACAGAATGTGTATTCCAATCCTCCGGTTGTATTATTAGTTTGAGGGAACTGATTTGTTTAGTTTCTCCGACATTCACTGTAAAAAGGACAGTTCTTTACCACGGCCACCCAGAAATAGTTAATTTAGCGTAACACTACATACTTCTGAAATTGACCTTGTCTGGAAAGAAATGTTTGAGGTGTCTGAGTGAGGAAACTTCTTTTGGTATGTGTATTGCATGATGCAACTTCAAGGACTATAAAAAGTAAACGAATTAAACGTCTACATACATACCAACCTAAATGTGCTGGCTATAGGGTTATGCCAAACAAACACTTTTAAAGGATTGTTTGTTTTTAATGCATTTATGTGATTTATGTTAATATCGAGTGCTGTTTATTTAGCATTACCTGTTGTCCAACTTATTCAATGTGACTCTGACGAATGATATAGCGCCATCCAGCTCGGCTTTCTTGTGAGGAAGGTATACAAATTACACAAAACAGAAAATTAAAGAGTAATAAGATTTTAATCAGCGTAAAGAGATTGTTCTGATACACTTGAGCAAATAAATTATTAAACAACAATGAAATATATCTATTGACATTTAATTAACCTAAAAGAATGCATTCAAATATAACAAACGGTATAGTTTAATCCTCTTTAGGACATATCTTTGAGCAGTATTCTTTTCAAGCAACGTTATTGATCGTGCTAAAAAGTTATCTTATCTTAATTATCTTATTGGCAATCATTTAAACGTGGACCAAATGAACATTTATTTAATATGTCCATCCTGTGATGATACCAAGTGTTTAGTGTAAAACTACAATGGTTTGCATGCTGTCGATATTCATTCCATCAACATTTCAGCGCTTTGACTTTCTGGTGTGTCTTTAGTGGTCTCGTTTGGCCATGACCTTCGATTGACCCCTATAGACAGATGACCGCTATATCCGGGTTTAAATGAAGAAGTGAAATAAAAATGACATACCATTAGTGCTTAATTATACATTCACTGTATATATAATATGAAATCTGTGATCAGTTCAAGTTATAAACTATTACCAACAT
Source organism: Mactromeris polynyma (assembly GCA_032209605.1). NCBI lineage: Eukaryota > Metazoa > Mollusca > Bivalvia > Venerida > Mactridae > Mactromeris > Mactromeris polynyma. Next base: position 2,560,483 of record JASFXZ010000005.1, read on the forward strand.
ACATGTACATGTATCATTATACAAAATATTGGAACCAAATTCACTCTGCACTCAAATGATTTTATAACATTTACCCTTTCCTCTAAGTAAAACCACTTCGCTTAATGGCTGCCATCCTGACAGAATATAGCAAACTATCAAAAACTCTTCATCAGAGCCTGAACGTTATCACTTAAACAAAGCTCATGAGAATTTCAAGCAAACAAGCCCTTTACAAACACATTTAAATTCTACCAAATTTAGAAACATGCAAACTAATGTGAACACTCCTGGAAACTTCGAAACCTTTATTGCAAAAATGGTAGAGTCTTAACAATTGGTATTACAAAACTATTTCCTGAAAATCAACCTCTATTTTCTTGGAATTTACTTTTAAAACGTCTGAAATAAGACCTTTGAATGCGTACATAGGTTTATTGTAACTTACTGTTTAAATAAGTTATTTCTGTCATCTTTTGTAATATTCCGGACATGTTGTTCACATTATTATTACAGTTGGGGTACTGCAGCATCCACTGGACGTTGTTACCGACAAACAGCGTCACCACGACAACCAAGTGCTGTAAGTAGTGTGTTCTGTAATGTTCTCCCTGTATCTCTATGTTAGTCTCCAATCTTAAGCTTGTTATGCAAAAAGTGCTCATTGTGAGTTGTTATGGTCATTGAAAGATGGTCATCCATCGGTCAACCTGTGTTGATATCAAGTGTTCTGTGTATCGCTATTGTAACTTGTTCTGTACCAAAACTGACTTACAACAGCTTTGCACAGAAGAATGCAGTTGATAATTATTCCATCAACATTTCAGCGCTATGGCTATCTAAAGATATAAAGTTCAATCAGTCTATAGTGGTCACCTTTGGCAACGACCTTTAAGTGACGCCTATAGACAGATGACCACTGTATCCACGCCCACATCAATAAATGATAAGACAACATACCATTGGTGTTTTATTATACATCTATATAAGATTATATCAGTGTAAGTAATTAAATTATTACCAAGCTACATGTACATGAATCATTTCAAAGCATATTGAAAAAAAAACATTCTGCGATTTTACACGAAGTCTCTGCACTCAGATGCTTTTATAGCATTTACCATTTCCTCTAAGGAAAGAGTCTTTAACTTGTTGGCTGCCGTTATGGCAGAAATTCGCAAACTGGCAATCACACTATCAAAACCTCTTCATCAGAGCCTAAACTTAATCACTAAATCAAAGCTCATGAAAACTTCACACAAACAAGCACATAACAAAAGAATTCATAGTCTACAAAAATAAGAAATATGCAAAGTAATGTAAATGAAAGTATGTTACATTGAATTTCTATACAAAATGATACCAACATGGAATAAGCATATTCTACAAAAATAAGAAATATACAAAGTATATGTAAATGAAAATATGTTACATTGAATTTCTATACAAAATGCTACCAACATGGAATAAGCATATTCTACAAAAATAAGAAATATACAAAGTATATGTAAATGAAAATATGTTACATTGAATTTCTAACTACAAAATGATACCAACATGGAATAAGCATATTCTACAAAAATGTGAATAAGCGTATTCTACAAAAACGTGAATAAGCGTATTCTACAAAAATGTGAATAAGCATATTCTACAAAAATGTGAATAAGCATATTCTACAAAAATGTGAATAAGCACGATCAACAGTACAAAGTATTTTTTATAGAATAGTTAGAATATTTTTATTTCCAAACAACCAGAAGGTCATAGACCCATGTGGTACATATAAACATACTTTTATATAAACATTTACATTATTTATACATATTCACATACAATTAACATACATTTACACACACAATTAACATACATACTTGCACATATACATAAATTAGGACAAAACATGATTAGAACAAATATACCAGAAGATCATAGACCCATGTGGTACAATTAATATACTTGTACATAAACATTTACACATACAATAAACAAACATGCTTGCACTTATACATATATAGGAACAAACATAAGAACAAACATGCCACATATGTAATCTAATTAAATATAAATATGATATGAGTTGTGTAATATAATATTAGTGATCAATGTTTTGCTGTTTGTAATACAAGCAAAAATATCTAATATCTGTTATACAATAGATTTGATAATGTTATAAGAAATGTATAAATACACACATTATGGGAGTGATTATAACTGGTGCATTATTTCATGTGTTTCATTTATGATGTTTTTATTCAAATGAGGAGTGATAACTTATCAATACACACAAAAATCAAAACATGTAAAAAGATACTCTATATGATATAAATGCATAAAAAACTTGTTTTCCGTGTGAACATAGGTTTCTGAAAAAAGTCATTTCTGTCGACTTTTCTAAATTAAAAAAAATATTACATATGGATTTTATTACACACAAACATCTTTCATTTCCTTAAAAGTGGAGATGACATTACCGCATAGAATAATATGTGCTGTATACATAAATGCTCAAACTGTTTGTAGTATAAGAAAAACAAATCTTTCTTGGCCTATTGATTAAAACATATTAAGGGGATATCACTGGTTCTTGATGAGTATATTAATTAGTTATGCATTATTTAGCACTGTCCAAAGCATAGTAGTTAATTATAATAGGGCAAGCATCATACAGAGAAAATAAATGGTGATAAAATGTACCATTGCTAAAGCATAAATGATGAAATATATCTTTATACACAATACATTAGTATATGAATAACAGAATAATCATGATATTATGTCATGTATATACATACAGTGTAAACATTAACTTTTACATGTTAGTAAAACCTATAGCCTCTGGAATTCATATTTTATCTCAATGATTTTTGTACATGTTTATGTTTTATACTTTTGTGTTTTTGCTGGCATGTAAGTCCAACATAAAAATTTGCCACATGAAACCGAATAAAAATCAATGACAAACTGGCGTATAAGGTACGACAGGTGTAGGTTATACCGAATATTCCCTTATAAACACCCCTCCCCTAATAAATGCCCCTCCCCTAATAAATGCCCCTCCCCTAATAAACGCCCCCCCCCCCTATTTTGAAAAAAAGCCCCGTCTTACTTTGATCCGTCATTTATATCCTTCACCCGTAAATCCAATGTATCAAATAATCAAAATGACACTATAAAAAGCAATGTTCACACATAAAAGCATTATCTGTTACCATAGAATGTTAAACTTTTAGCAAATAACAAAGGTCATGTAGACACATGTAAGACTGGCAATTACTGCTACCTGTCACATAATACCGTCAGGCAGATCAAAGGTGTTAGTTTTGAAGATATTTAAGGCTAGAGAGTGGAAATTTCGGCACCTGGCTTAGATTAAAGGTTAGAGAATGGCTAGTGGGTACCGTACTTATTATAATAGATGCAAATAAGACTGAAGTACTTATTCTAATAGTGATTTTTTACCTCTATTAAATGCCCCCTCCTCTAAAAATGTAATGCCCCCGGGGGCGTTGATTAGGGAATATTCGGTATATAATAGTTTGTATCTAAATATTTTTTTCAACTATATGAAGCACATTTTACATTGTCAATGAGCTGTTTCGTCCCATTAGTGTATGGATTGTTTTTTCTGATTTAGTCACATGCATCTGTGTGATAAACTGTAAAGACAAACCGGTTTGTTTCTAATATCCCTACTGACCAATATGTTTACTTGCAGTGGAACCGGTACAAATACCGCACTAGATTTATACATTCACTAAGTTAGGAATGGTTATAACAACTTGCAAGTTTGAATGTTGTTTTTGCTCGGATGCTTATTGTTTGTTCTATCATTGTGTTTGTAAACCATTGTTTTAAATTGTGTTGAACCAGTTTGTTACTGTACAGTAAGTACTGTGATCTTATTGTCATAACGTCCAACAATCAGTTTGTGGGTGTTTCTATCATAACACACTGTACGTGGAGATATAACACCTTCACTACCTGAAACAATCTGTCCTATGTATTGTCCATCTGGTCCTAGTTGTATTACATTGTCTGATATAAAATCACATACAATCACATTACCATTCCCATCTGTACACACTCCACATGCTTCTCTTAGTTCTGTACCAGAATATCTCCATTCAACATTTCCATCAGTATTCAATGTAATCACACTATTCTCGCTGTCAGCTACATGAATCATCATCTCATCATCACTCACAGTAATATCCCAGATCTTTCTTACTTTATCTGTACTGATAGTCTGTACCAGTTCACCATTCAAAGTATATATATATATAGATCGACCACCACCTACAAACATCTTATCTCTGACGACATCAACACATTTACAAGAATGTTCCATACTAGTTGAACGCACTGGTACAAGTTTATCACCACCTGTAGATACAAACTGTATTGTACTATTTTCCAGACATACTGCTGCTTCTGTACTACTTACTCTACACACTGACCATGGAATATCACTCAGTGCTAATGATGTTCTAACTGTAAATGTTCTACTATCAACTAATTTTAATTTGTTATTTTTATAATCGGCCAACAAAATATTACCATTATCTAAAATACATGATGACATAATATCACACACATACTTGTCATCTGGTTGTTTTATGTTGTACTCTGATTTATCTAATACTTTGTAAAGGCCTTGATTCAGTGTTTTCTTTGACACCTTACTACTAGTATCTTGTTTTGTGGAGACTCTTGTTGTGTTACTGTTATCAGTAGATGCTGATGGACTTGTTTTAGATTGTGTGGACTGCAGTTGTTTACTGCTAGTTCTCACTGTTGGCAATGAGGAGTCTTGTATCACTGGAAGACTCAACATGCCTAATGTAACAATACTCAACAGGAATGTCATGATGTCTGTATTTCTTGTAAATGTCAGTTCAGTTGTGTGATCACTGGATAATTTCGATTGCAAATCTTGACCCTGCTTTATCGTACATTGACTGAGTTTAGTAATGACAAATTTCTGAGCGTCGTTACTTTGGTCAGACTCAATCTCTGACTTGAACCTAAGCATTTCATCATGTAATTCATGTGGGTTTGTTTCATGTGTATTCTTTTTCATACCTTTATGTCTCGCATCAAGTTCTTCCAGTGTTGCTGCTTCTATTTTGTCAATTATTTGATTGATTTCTTTTCTGTATTTCTGTATTTCTTGTTTACAGGTGGCTTTGCTTTTATCAAGGTTGCCGTCCAATCTGTCATGTTTTGTCTTCAGTTTGTTCATTACCTTGATGGCCTTGGTCAAATCATTGTTGATTCGATTTACTTGCTCAGCAGGGAAGTTTGATTGTACATACTCTGGTATGTAGTGAATGTCATCACATGACCTGAAAATAAGTTTATTTTCTTAATATTAATATACCAGTACACTGTAATGCTGCCTTTTACTTATAAAAAAACAAGAATTTCAAATGTGTAATTGGTTGTCTGACAGCTTGACTGTGAAATCATAACAAGGTATTTTGAGGTTTGTTGATATATAATCATTAATGTTTATATTTTTATTAATTATTGAAATCATTTACCATACACATTGAAGCATACCACACAATATATGAAGTGTGGATGCTTTCTAAGTATAGAGACATTATAGAAGAATTCTCACTTCATTCAACTTTAATTAGTACTGGCTTATTGAAGCTTAAATGCTGTACAACATGGTTATACTTATTAGATATCGTACCAATTAGACATACATCATTAAGTTTAATCTTGTAAGAATCTTTCACTGACTTCCGCTACGGATGGAAATATCCATTAATTAGATATCGTACCAATTAGACATACATCATTAAGTTTAATCTTGTAAGAATCTTTCACTGACTTCTGGTACGGATGGAAATATCCATCAATAAGATATCGTACCAATTAGACATACATCATTAAGTTAATAATCTTGTAAGAATCTTTCACTGACTTCTGGTACGGATGGAAATATCCATCAATTAGATATCGTACCAATTAGACATACATCATTAAGTTAATAATCTTGTAAGAATCTTTCACTGACTTCTGGTACGGATGGAAATATCCATTAATTAGATATCGTACCAATAAGACATACATCATTAAGTTTAATCTTGTAAGAATCTTTCACTGACTTCTGGTACGGATGGAAATATCCATCAATTAGATATCGTACCAATTAGACATACATCATTAAGTTAATCATCTTGTAAGAATCTTTCACTGACTTCATGTATGGATGGAAATATCCATAAATTAGATATCATACCAATTAGACATACATCATTCAGTTAATAATCTTGTAAGAATCTTTCACTGACTTCTGGTACGGATGGAAATATCCATCAATTAGATATCGTACCAATTAGACATACATCATTAAGTTTAATCTTGTAAGTATCTTTCACTGACTTCTGGTACGGATGGAAATATCCATCAATTAGATATCGTACCAATTAGACATACATCATTAAGTTTAATCTTGTAAGAATCTTTCACTGACTTCTGGTACGGATGGAAATATCCATTAATTAGATATCGTACCAATAAGACATACATCATTAAGTTTAATCTTGTAAGAATCTTTCACTGACTTCTGGTACGGATGGAAATATCCATAAATTAGATATCGTACCAATTAGACATACATCATTAAGTTAATAATCTTGTAAGAATCTTTCACTGACTTCTGGTACGGATGGAAATATCCATCAATTAGATATCGTACCAATTAGACATACATCATTAAGTTAATCATCTTGTAAGAATCTTTCACTGACTTCATGTATGGATGGAAATATCCATAAATTAGATATCATACCAATTAGACATACATCATTCAGTTAATAATCTTGTAAGAATCTTTCACTGACTTCTGGTACGGATGGAAATATCCATCAATTAGATATCGTACCAATTAGACATACATCATTAAGTTTAATCTTGTAAGTATCTTTCACTGACTTCTGGTACGGATGGAAATATCCATCAATTAGATATCGTACCAATTAGACATACATCATTAAGTTTAATCTTGTAAGAATCTTTCACTGACTTCTGGTACGGATGGAAATATCCATTAATTAGATATCGTACCAATAAGACATACATCATTAAGTTTAATCTTGTAAGAATCTTTCACTGACTTCTGGTACGGATGGAAATATCCATAAATTAGATATCGTACCAATTAGACATACATCATTAAGTTAATAATCTTGTAAGAATCTTTCACTGACTTCTGGTACGGATGGAAATATCCATCAATTAGATATCGTACCAATTAGACATACATCATTAAGTTAATAATCTTGTAAGAATCTTTCACTGACTTCCTGTATGGATGGAAATATCCATAAATTAGATATCATACCAATTAGACATACATCATTCAGTTAATAATCTTGTAAGAATCTTTCACTGACTTCTGGTACGGATGGAAATATCCATCAATTAGATATCGTACCAATTAGACATACATCATTAAGTTAATCATCTTGTAAGAATCTTTCACTGACTTCCTGTATGGATGGAAATATCCATAAATTAGATATCATACCAATTAGACATTCATCATTCAGTTAATAATCTTGTAAGAATCTTTCACTGACTTCCTGTATGGATGGAAATATCCATAAATTAGATATCGTACCAATTAGACATACATCATTCAGTTAATAATCTTGTAAGAATCTTTCACTGACTTCTGGTACGGATGGAAATATCCATCAATTAGATATCGTACCAATTAGACATACATCATTAAGTTAATCATCTTGTAAGAATCTTTCACTGACTTCCTGTATGGATGGAAATATCCATAAATTAGATATCATACCAATTAGACATACATCATTCAGTTAATAATCTTGTAAGAATCTTTCACTGACTTCCGCTACGGATAGAAATATCCATCAATTAGATATCGTACCAATTAGACATACATCATTAAGTTAATCATCTTGTAAGAATCTTTCACTGACTTCCTGTATGGATGGAAATATCCATAAATTAGATATCATACCAATTAGACATACATCATTAAGTTAATCATCGTGTAAGAATCTTTCACTGACTTCCGGTACTGATGGAAATATCCATAAATTAGATATCGTACCAATTAGACATACATCATTAAGTTAATAATCTTGTAAGAATCTTTCACTGACTTCCGGTACGGATGGAAATATCCAGGTTTACTGTTTTTGGCAGCATCAGGAAAGGGGTAAGATAGAGTTTTCCAGCACCGGAAATATTTGGTCTATGATGCAAGACTTATTCTCTCTCTTTCAAATACCTGAATGTTATTATTCAGACTTAACAGATCCTGCTGACATTTAGTTGCCTTATTTCACGACAGACTAATGTGCTATCTTTAGTTTTGGCTTTCATGAGGTAAATTTAACAATAGGGCCGATGATGTATGATTCACTGATAAAAATTAATAAATCTGGTATTCAGCATGTACACTACTTAATGTATTCGTGAATTTGATCTGGGTTAAGTCAATTCGTTTGGACTATAACACTCTGCAGTTGCTCTTACATTTTATCAGATAAAATTATCGTAATGTAGGGCAATTAATCAGTGCACATACAAAGAAGAGGCTAAGGTGGTTGTAGTACAGTTAAGAATTAATATCTGGGTGATCTGATTTACAGTTCATGTGAGCACTGAACTTCTGAGCAGAAAAGCCTGTTATTTCATATGTTGCCTGTATTTCTGTACTCCATATTGTCAACCGAGTGATCACTACCTTGATCCAGTGTATTTTGCTACTTGGTTACAGTAAAGTTTATTACTACGACCAAGGTTCAAATGTTAATCTATTGTAGGAACAGTTACGATCATGTTTAATATGGTGTATTATAAGGCATTTAGCAATTATTATTTGGTTGCATGTATACTTAAACATGTTCACAAAAGCCTTGAAAAGTTCTTGAATTTGATGCTGGTCATGATTTACTGGTAAAGTACAATGTATTTTTTAAAACAATCTGTTTGAATTATGCCATAAACTCCTTGAAATTGTATAGTTTGGAATAATAAACGTATAAAATGTACAGGAAAAGACAATAACTAAAATAATTAACTTCGCTTTTTGTATAGCATGTTTTTTGTGCTTGAAAATATTTTTTTTGTCATTGTTGTGAATAAGAGGTTAGTGGCAATCCTTGAAAATTGCACAAAGTAATTGAAACATCCTTGCAATGTACATGAACCGTGTGTATAATTCTCTGTATGATCCATGTTAAATCCTCAAATGCTATGGCTGTACATACACAGTACATATATTGATGCTATTTATAACTTTTATTGAAAAAATGTACACATTTTTGACAAACTGGCAGTACGTTATGTATATATATGTGGGTACAGTGGACTATACATCATTTCTACATTGATCCGTTAACTATGCAAACATTGCAAAGATACAGATGGATTGTGGACACTAGTTGATCACCAGTTGGGATATGACAGTTATACAAACATGTACACTTTTGTTTAGTAAATTTATCTCTGCATTTTGCTGATGATAACTTGCATATTTAATGAACATTCTGCGGGCCAATATTATTGGACAGTGGAAGGAAATTTAGTTCAAGGCTTCTGTAACAGTTAAAAAGCCGCAATGCCCGAGCATTATTAAATTACATGGAATCTCAATTATAACATTCTAAAGAAAGTTGGTCTAATTATCCACATTTCTCATGAAATCTAGATCAAACCTGTACTCAGTATGTATGGCTGTAATACCCCAGTCACAATTAGCTTGCGATGGGTTTGTGAGTAGTTTGCGACAGATTTTTAGGCATTTTCGACCGGGGCCCCACGGGACCCCTTGAGGCTGCCGGGTAATTTTTGGGAATTACTTTTAACTCGGACTTAAAACCTGGTGCGGCGTTTCGTATTGCAAACTGATCGCCAATAAATCGGTTGATGCCTTGCTGGATGTCGCACATATCGGGTGGGCGCCTGGCCAAATTTTGGACAACCCAGACAATCCATATATCAGTCAGACGCCGGAAACCAGCCAGACATCGGCAGGGTATCGCAGGGACATAGACAGGACATCGGACGTGTGCCTTTTGGACACTGGCCGATACCCGGGTCAAGAACTCGACCCCATTCTCATGGCAGCGTGGGGGACACTTTTAAATGTGACTGTGATCGCGTGTATTTCGGCGACCTCTACACGCCGACCGATGCCTAAAAATCGCACATGCCGCCTGGCCACCGCTTTAGTTGTGACTTAGGCATAAGATTCGATGCATTTTGGGTCATCTCATGTCAAAAACTAAGTCACTAGAATAATAGGAAAACCTTGTTAATGTTCTAGAGGTCATAATTTGGACCAAATATTATTGCAACCTGGTCAGAGTATGTACCTTTATAAATCCTTTATATATTCTGTCAGGTTTAATACTGCGCAATATGGGATCAAAAATCTAATGATGGCAAAGTTTGTTTACACTATAGAGGTCACATTTTTAGCATATTCTCGATGAAACCTGGTCAGAATGTTAGTCTTTTTAAATTCTAGGTCATGTTTAATACTAGATATATATAAGTATTATTTAATGGCTCATCACAAAAACATTCCATAAACAGTTTATTATATTATAGTTCATGTAAAATATTACATTGGTATACATTGATATACATACTTGTGGTTGAAGGTGAAACACACAGAACATCCCACAATGTTCTCTTCCCCACAGTACATGTTTACTACCTCCATAGGGTGGTGTTGACACAATTCTGTAGGAATGGCATGGAACTTTCTCCCTCCAGTCCTACTTGGTGATGATTTCGAGGTTTGTGGGTTAACCAATAAATGTCCCGACATTGCTTGAAAACTATTATGGCTCTCAACACATGTGACACAAAAATATTCTTTACAATTAACACAATACTTCAACGCGCTTCTGTTTCTCTTCTTCTTGCTGCATGGTGTACAGCATAAATCAAAAATCTCATCGCATGAATTTATTTGAGAATGAGTCAAATTTACACTGTCCCGTCTTTCTGCCATCTTGGAAAATTGTTTAGTAATCAAACAGGTAGATAAAGAAGTGTTAACATTTGTCATATGACTGACTATAAATAGCACAAAATTGATATATAGGACTTTACAAACTTGTAGCTTAACCACTACCTTGGCAAGTATAATGTGATTTATATTTTTAAACTTTGAAGCTAAGAATAGTTGATGCAAGATAAAAAACTATTTAATTTAATTTATGGCTATAATTTATCAGGTTATACCTTCAATGGTATAGCAATACAGAGATATCATACTGCTTAAGTTTCAATGAATATTATTGATTATCTGTTTTCAGAAATAGATTACTTCAATTAAATAATTCTCATAATACAGGTATCTTGCAAAGTATACGCTAAGGGTAACAAATCCTAGCTAGTATAACTGTTTGCTGATCTAGTAACTGTTGTACACCTGGCCCAGTGTTCACAAAGAATTTCTTGGATCAAGACCAAATATAGTATATATATATGCAAAATTGTCTTGCAAACTGTGATAGATGTGGTCATTTTGCACATTTCTCATGCCTTTGAATTCAAATCGTATATTAAGAAAAAATAGTTTTTGTAAGTTACGATCGATTATTGAAAATTGATACTAATTTAATCTCAGCCAGTTTCAGTCTTAAGTATAATAAATTAATTTAATTTTAAATGTTTTCATAATGATGAGTGGACGATTTGTTTTCTCTTTAGTAAAGTGCTGGATAATGCATTCAGTTACTTCAAGAAAATGACAAATATTCTTTTGGATAAACTTGGCCTAGATCAGTTGATCCTTTGTGAAGAAAGGGGCTGAGGTTTCCTCCTAGGATTTTAGTATATAAAGCAGAGTAATGGGTTTTGAATTAGTGAAATTGCCCTTTTTTTTAAACAAAGACTTATTCCAAGCATATTCTTATAAGCCTATAACCAAGAAACAGTAAGCTTAATATTAGTACATTAATCAGCACAATTTTTGAAGTTTTGGACCTTGGTTTAACCTACGATTACATTCGTGGGAGCAGAATTCCAGCCATTATTTGTTCAAACATCTCTGCTGTATGTTTGGATGTTTTTTTAAGCACATCTTAATAAATTACACATACGTTAATGGAAAGGCGTGTAGTGGCATGGAGTTAGATGACTGCTTGGCTAATTCAGTTGGTAGAAAGCAAGGTGATTATGAAGGTATTGAAATGTGACATTGATCCATCGTTTCAGAGAAGTGGAAGATCCTCTCGTCCTGCTGGCATGCCAGGTCTTGCACTTGGGTTCGATGATGAGGGTCCTTCAAAGAACACATCACAGAAACCTCCTCAACCGAAAAAGGTATTTAGTTCTTTTTGGAGGGCGGATGGGGTTTGTGTAGAATCATGTGTGAGTCATATTTACTTATACTTGAAGTATGATATACACGCATCAATGCAAAGTTGTATCAGTGCAAGAATTTAGTTTTACACAGCTGCTTGTAGATGAAATATTGTTATATGTGTATGTATGGCGTTTGTTTTTACGCGCTATGATTCATAGATCAGTTAGTAAAACATTTATAATTTTGTTGGCAATTTAAATTGTACTTCAAAAAACAATCGGTTGAAATTTGTTTGAACTCATATTAGATAACTATGTGCTTACCACAAAAAGAATAATGTAGTATGGCTAAATATGCTTTATATAGATAAACTGTTGATACTTTGAATTTGAAGTTGTTAGCTAATCTAATGTCATTTGTCACTGTCACCATGTATATGTACATTGTGTATGTACCACATGGGTGTATTGCCTTCTGGTTAATTGAAATAAACTGGTAACAATTTTTTATCTAAATATGTATCAGATGGTAGAGTAAACCATGTGTTGAGTTTTTGACAACTGTTCTTGCTGCTTGTTTTTATAGAAGTTTCAATGTTTTTTGTTGTGAAGCTAACTACATTATATATACATATTTTGTTACTCTTTCTTGAATTCACTATAAAAGTATTTTAATGTTACATCACTCTATCTATTTAGCCAACAGCGTGGGACGCTCCACCAGTTCCTGACCCTGATAATTGCCCTCCTCCATCAGACAGACATAGACAAATGTACAAACAGTATGAAGACGACATCAAATCTGCTTATAGAAATAAAGGCAAAAATGAATTTTCAGAAGTGAGTCTTTATTAAGCTTTACTTTTGTACCACTGTCACGTGATACGCTGATACAAGACAGTTAACTGAAAGTGTTTTGGGTTGTAAACCAAGGTTGAGGATCAAGTCCCATAACTCCATTTGACTACAATTTTTGTCAGAATTATCCCCCTTTTGTACTTCCAGATTAAGTATTTAGCTCCACTGAAGTATATGAATACATTGAAAAGTTGACGTTCAAATATAATTATATTCTGTTTTATTTATATAAAGATTTGCTACTTTGTCTTTCTCTTCTTGACATGATTGCAATATGTTGAATTTTAGGAAGAAATCCAGAAAGTGATTGAAGAGGTAAAGGAGAAGCATCCAGCTCTAGATGTGAAGACAGATGATGTGATTGAGAAAGGTTGGACAAAACGACAGTCACATGCTACCAAACAGTATCTGAGAAAAATGGATGCTGTGAGTAACTGAATGCTCAATTTTGTATAAGCATGAAATTAATAACTTGTATCTTAAAAATGATGCATATACAAATGTAGTCACACATGATTACAAATTAAATAAAACTCCAGCACCTTTTCCTGAAATATAAACCGATAATGGAATGTATAATGGAATGTACGTCTCAGGATGCAGGTATTGTCAATATAAATGAAAGATCTGAATTGCTTTATTTAAACTAAACTCATATCTTGTTGACAATGTTTTAATCTTAATTAACAAGCATTCTGTAATTGTAGTCGAATGATATGAATTAATGAAAAGCTGTGGATTAATCTTCATTGTTTTATTACACAAAATTCCTATAATATTAAATCCATTTAATGGAAATACGCATTAGTTACCAAGGTAAATTAATTTGTTTGATTGTATAATGAGCATAGGAGGAATTACTGGAACACAACAAAAAACTAAAGATGGTAGAGACAGTGATGATTGATCAGCTTTCTCGTGGGGTGATCAGTGATCCAGCGCAGGATGTTAAAGCACAGATGTCGGCTGGTAGAAGACCTAGAGGCAGTAATAGATCATTACATGATTCAAAGTATGTGTATAATATGTCCTCCTCTCCTTTTGTTAAAAAAATGTGCATCTGGTTTATTTTTGGTTTAAACTTTCCATATTTATTATTCATCCTTTATGAATTAAGTTATATCAACTAATATTTGTCATTCTTAATGACTGCTTCCTTGCTTACTCACCAGTACTTGCGCCAAACTCTTGCCTTGTAACACATTCTGATCAACCTCGTCCAGTATACTGGATTGGAACATTTGGATCAGGAGTCAGACACTCATCCATGCCATCACTGTACCTTTATTGTTTTAAACTGTCTATCAAATGGTTAAAGCCAGTGAATAGTATATTCTTGTAAACTTGTATGCAATGAAAATCTTATTTATTTTGTAGAAATTGTTTATATGGACTACAGTTTCCATCTTTTGTTGATTGCGAAAATGGAATTCATCTGCAATGCAAATGTAACATTCATAGTGTTTTGTTGCAAAAAGCCAATATTGTCGTCTAGATGTAAACTATTTATGAACGCAAAACTGTGCTTAAAGAAGTTTTATTTCTGTTTACTTTCAGAGTAAGGACTGCTAACACTACAACTGAGAACTTACTGTCAAAGAGAGTCAGATTTGGAGCCCGTGTATTGACAAGGTCTGATTTATACACTGTGTAATGTATGTTGTGTAATGGTAGATACTGTGTTCTATTTATGTAATATGTGTGTGTGTCCAGTGCAAGTCTGTACTATGAATGTAATGTTCAAGTTGATGGTTAACTATTGTCAGTATATATCTTTGTTAGGGTGTTATTCATGGTCTGTCTAGTGACAGATTGACTTATACATACAGGGCTGAAAGCAGTGACGGGGATTATAAGGGATACTTGTAAACACTTAGCACTTAATTAAGAAAATGTTCTCTTATGCCTGTAATAGTGACTCCATGAGTGTGCAAAAATGTTTGATAATGTTAAATGTGCTATGTCTGTAATTATTAAGTCAAGTGCGAGTATGAAGTGTAACATTAAACACCAATAATTCCATATCTCATTATCACTCGAAAATACCAAAGAAATGTACCAAAAGGAATATACATGTACATACATTGTATATTACATATACTGTATAACATTGTCGAGAGTGGTATTTGTTAGAGATTTTACAGACATGCGAGATGTCCTGTTGGACTTGAAGTATTGATACACACACATTTTTATATGTATATTTTGTTTCTTTAGTTGTTTATGCCGTGTTCTTCATTTAGTTCTTTATTACAAAGTTTGGTTAATACTTTATTAATATAACATTGCTACTTGTACTATATTTATTCAGGAATTATAAATACTCTTGTATTTTCAGGAATGGACATGATGCTATCAGAGAACTGACTGGTTTCTTTTTTAGTGTTGATAACACTTTGACCATTTATGAATTCAGACAGTTTGGAAAAAGGTGGGCTCTTTATTCAAATGATGGAATGCAGCTGATAAAGTTTGCTCGTTGGTGATTTTTGTCATGTGCAATAATTTCTGGTGCTACAGTTTTCAATTCCAGGCTTAAATAACCTTTTTCTAGGTTTTTTGATTAAGAGGCGCGTTTTTAGAGGTAGAGGAAGTAAGCGAGAAAAGTTCGCCAATGTAGAAAAGTTAGGTGTGTAAAAAACACGCACGGACGTCCTTTTGATTAGTAAAACTAGCATTGTCAGATCATACTACCTATCTAAAGACAGGGACTACTTTTTCTACGTTTAGAAACAGCACTGCTATTTTCCCTACGTAGCGCAAGGAATGATTCTATTTTCCCTAACTCTACGAATTGCACATCAGGTCTACATACCAGACCTTGAAGATGGCCGTTAGGGTCATTAACAAAGAACGGGCAATAATTGACATAAATATATATTTAAACCTGACTGCTCATAGAATCAGGCTATTGATACGTTTTGTATTGTAATATTTCAGTGCTAAAGCATTACCATTTATTTCTCGAGGAAGATTTTGTCATCGTCAGGGACCACGAGAAGGAGAACCCTATTCTCTCATTGATATTTGTTCAGTAAGATTTTCACATCTTTCTTTTCGGCATGGTTTTTGCAAGTACAGCAGAATCTTGAATGCAAACCGTATAACAATTTTTAATATTGTCTAAACTTATTTATTTTACATCAATTGTGAAAAACACATTAACATATCATAATACCTGGTATCACTGTTGATGAGTGCTTACTAGGATATGATGTGGTACTCATGCCAATGTTTGAGGGGCTCAGACTCACTGTACGCTCTACCTATCCTTATCTAAGCTTCCCATGATTACTCTGTTACTGGCATGTTTTTGTATTACATTTATTTTTCTGTTTCCTGAGTAGTTAATTTGTACCATTGAAGTTTATTTGTCTATTTGTTGTTTATTGTTGGTGCTTGATACCATTTCTGGTATACAATAAGTGGAAATAATGATGTGTCAAACAATTCACAAGTTGGTAATTTCCAATGTTTGCGCATTGCCGGGTGAATAATGTTTCATTGAATAGACAAGTATGGGTCGTATATAGAGATATTATTCTGTGGAGGAGGAAATTTACACTGCCTGATGTCTTTCGCTGCTGTCTTAGATTTGTGAAATTCGCAAACATTTTCACAATGGTCAGTTTTACCAGTATATATAATATTTCTTCATATACTTATATTTGACACCTTTGTTATTACAGTATGCTTGTGTATTGACGTTTAACTACAATTCTCTATGTTTTATTGTGTAGGGACATAATGTACACATTTCAACATCTGGACAACATTCGTTACCGGAGACATTGAAACGTTTATCAGAAGTTACATTCCGTGTTACAGATGTGGATGAGGAAGAGAAGAGACAAATATTGTAAGTATATAAATAGCCGGCTACCATAGCTAGACTGTGGGGACCTGTCATACATATAATATGCTGTACTGTTTTATATTGTTGTAGAGTGATCTGTGACAAGACAGAATGACCATAACACGTCTAAAACTGATTTCAACCCGACGTTTTGGCTAGTGTCAATTAAAAACATATGTATGCATTTAATCAGCCTTTGTGGTGCAATGTTTTAACTGCAATTTAAGCCCTTGTTATTTTTCGGCTCAGCAGTACTAACTTTGTTTTGCTATTTGCATATCAGTGTTGTTGAAACCAATCAAATCTTACGTTACGGCAATTTCTCTTCAACGGAACAACGTTTTTACCTTGGATTGGTTAACCTTTCGATAAAGAGTACGTTACCGTACCGAAATACATTGAAGTTCAGTGAATTTACCTAAATCCATTTTGTATCTGGGGGGAAACCAGCAATCGTATCATCTCGGCATTGTTTTATGTTACACAACAAATCTTAACCCTCAAATTGCGCCGACCTTCTTTTTTTAAAGACATTTCTTGTTAATCCATATACGGTGTCCAGACTAACTGCCGGTAACCCATTAAGTGCACCAGTATTTGTGACATCCACTCTTGCTGAAGTCAATTTCCAGTTTATCGACTTTTTTATATACAGATTGGATGGTGTTCCATCTCTCCAGAAAGATGAAATATATACAAGATTACATATACCAAATAAACAAGAATACACTGAGAAAATGGTGTTAAAGAGTATACGAAGTAAGTCATTACACTGAGGTGAAGATAGATTTAGCATCCTAAAATCATGTTTTTTTATTGTAATTAAACTTTTGGCATATCTTCGAACATGTTTTACTGATATGACTTTGTATTAATACTAACAATCTCTTGCTGTAAGCCTAACAACAGTTGTTGATCAGATGAAAGTTAAGAATCTGTCATTAAGTTCCTTATCTGGTTATACCATTTCAGTTACCTGATATGTATGCTGCTCCATTCATTTGTAGTGAGGAAGATTATTTTAAGATTTCAGACAAATCTGTAACTCAGTCCATTAATAACATGGTAGTATAGCTTAGATATTGAGCTGAATGCCTCTGTATAGTGTATATTGTTTCCTTCAAGAATATTTACAAAAGATGAAGATAAATGATACATGTTAGTACCACTATGGAAGAAAAACATGTTTTCCTGATACTTTTGGGTTCCATCACTGACATGGAACTTCTTAATGTTTTAGCTAATGTACAGAAGAAAGTTAGAAAACGTGCCATTCGTACAATTACCGGTCTTGGTCGGTTCTACAGGAAAGCTGATCAGACAGGAACTGGTGTGTTATATAGATTTGAACTGGAGAAAGGATTGTTTGAATACCATATTGATCTTCCACCGGATGTAAGCACTGTTATTTTATTTATTTACTTTCTTAAAATGGAAAATTTAGAGATTGAATTTGTAGTTTTGTGCTGAGTTAAGATCACAGGAGATGGTCATGAGTGCTCTTTGTGTGTCTCTTCTTGAGTTCTCTCCCTTATATGTATACATATATATTTAGTACTTTTCTACATATATTATAAAAAGGGAGAGAAATATAGAATGGACAAAGAGAGAGTGTATCCTGTTTTAATTCCAATTCTCTGGGTACAAAGTAGGACTGTCGTATTATGAGGATCATGACCATGTGACTTTTGAACCTACGACCTTGTGTTGTAGACATCTACTACACTGCCTCTCCCCCAGCGATGTTGTATTCTCAGTAATGCATATCAAACTAACCTTTGAATTAATTATTTATTGTACAGTGGTTAATTTCATGTAATATACATTCTGACGTGGTTAATTAGTCACGTAAACCGTCCAGCATTGTATACCGTCCAGCAGTCCAGCATTGAATCGGTATAAGGTATATTTTTTCTTTGTAATGTCTTTGTCCTTATGTGCACTATTGTAGCTGTGTTTTTAATGGGGTTAAGTGTATACATATATACTTTACTTGTTTGCAAAAGACAATGTATTGTCCATGTTAATGGTAATTTATTGTGTATGTTGCAGACTCTTGATGCATTGTTTGAAATTCTGGATGTAGAAGAAAAAGGAGAATTCGATTACAGTAGATACATGTGGGCTGTTGTTGGTACAATGATAGAAACGCGTAAATCTCTAGTACGAAAGGTAAGTCATTAGTATCGCTTGTAAACCAGGTACTTAAGGTTGCAAGATATTCTGAAATCTTATTATTAGTAAGTGGGGCAACTTGGGTCAGTCTGTACCACCGTGACCATGTTTTTCTTTGCTAGAAGTTTACTTAGGAATATTTATATGTAAAGGATGAATGATATGTTCTGTGGCTTTAATATAGAATGTGTTGTCATTTCTAATAAAATCAGTATTTTATGACCTAAGTAAAGGTACTTTTATTCAGCCCTGATTTGTTGAGTCAGCAGTATTGATGCGCATAGTTTAAAAATTAAAGGATGACTATTGTCTTATATTTTGTAGGCATTCCGTAAAATAGATGCTGGAAAGAAGGGATTTCTAACTATCAGCGACATACAGAAGTTCTTTAATACAACATGCAGATCAGGAAGAGGTATACCATTATCCATATCAACTAGTTACTTTCTACAGTGTGGTATTATAAATATATACCATAGCAGCGAGGGTGATAGTATAGATTATCAAGAAAAGAAGCCCAGTCTATAGCAAATTGACTACGTATTAATAGTCCCTCACGCTCACTGACATGCTATATTTGTTTTATTATATGGTACAAAATCCCAACAGTTTGAAAATGGTCCTAATCTTTCTTGGAGTCAGTCTCAATCTTAAATAACTCATTTCTCTTATCATTGCAATTTTAACAAATTATAATCAATGGATATTTTCAAGCTCTGTTTCTCTTCCTGCTTATTATATACACTAAACTCCATGTGGCAGTTGTAAAGGGAAGTAACTGCTTCATAAGGCTGCTCATTTTTAATAGCAGCTGATCAGAAGAAATAAAACTTGTTCAGCCTATTGAACATTTTGTATTGAAACATCATGTTAGGTATAAGTAAAATACATGTTAGATAAATGTATATATGTGTATCTTGCAGTTTCATGTTACTTTTTATGCTCAGAAGTATTACTTTTCATGGCAAAACTTTATTTAAGAATTGCATTGTTTTTATCAGTTTCATTAGATCTAATTATTACTCTTTGCTAATGTGATTGTTCATTTCATACGCAATGTTGTTTTACAATAGATACAAGAGACAGTGGTGAGATAGGACCATTACAAGCATTTCTAGATGCTGTTCTACCAAACAAAAAACAGGATGAAGTGTCATATGTGGAGTTTGAAGAATATTATGAAGGACTTAGTCTCAGTGTAGATGATGATGAAGATTTTTACAGCATTCTGAGAAACACTTGGACAATATAAAAAGGAAACATTGAACTGGCCTTGTGTTATTATGATAATCCTCAAAGGAGGAGCATGTAGCCACCGCTTCGTCTGTCCGTCCATCCTGCATCATTCTTGTCCGAGCTATTTCCCGGCAACCACCGTCCAGAATTCAATGACACTTATGGGTAGCTTCATTAACAAATGGAGATTTGAATATTATTGGCATGTTCAGGTCTGATGATTTTTTCACATACGGCAAATTCGACTTCTCTTTCATTCCTTGAAGAACATACATATGTATAGTCCACATTGTGACCTTTTGTATGTTGATAGTTTTGGTAACATTCAGTGTCTGCAGTGTCCTTGAATAAGTTATAGTGATAGCTCTAGTTCATTCAATCATGAACATACTTCAGGAAGCATCCATAGGTTGTGCTGATATCTTATTGTTAATGGAATTCTGTGATGTATGAAACTTAACGTCCACTTGTTAAAGTTCAATGCGTAATGTCCACTTTACTTTCTATTCGTCAAATTAGCAACATTTAGAAGGGAGGAATGTGGTACAAACACTCATATATTGATATATATTTGAAATGCTTTATTCACTGCTAGAATGTATGTTTCAGTTTTGCTACAAATACTCATTTAGCTTCATATTTTAATGTTTGATAGTAAGTGTATAGCTATATGTATTGTTGGTGGTTTATTTATGTATTTAATAGTGTATGTTACACTGTTCTTCATTTCCTCATTATGTCGTTTGTTCGAGTTGCTTTTAAATAAAGATTCCTATCTCTAGAGGGAGTTTAATCACTTACTTCACAATTCTTGAATGTTGTGGGAGTACTGGTTAGTTAACCAGGATTCAGTCTTCAAGCGTGAATAACTTAAGTTGTAAGAACTTGTTTCACAGTGGATGTACAATAAATAAGTTTTAAAATATTCCTATCGGTTACAATTGCTTGCAAATAAAATTGTATTAGAGTAAATATTGAAGCTGCAATCTATCGTTGATTGCATTTACCGCAGTACAATTGAACTGTGAAATTTTGCAATTAAACACTGTGTAAAATATAGTTTTTAAACATGGAACGCATTTGGCTTTTTTTACCCCTTTGCATCCATCACATGTATGAAATCAGAATGACACGCTTTAAAATTTGTTGTATATTGATTTTATGTTGGACAAAGAAGTAAGAAACAGATTATTATTTAGCTACATAAAATGTGTTGTAAATGATTTTATAATTATCAATTTACATAAGACTTATCAGTTAGAATGTTCAATTCCATGGAAAGATCTCAATTCTACGACGTGTCCTTATGCAAAGAGTTCTTAAATAGTTGTATCAATTTGTAATCACTTCGTTGATTTTAGTAATCATACGACGGGAGAAATAAGGAATACACAACTTGATAGCCATCGCATAATAAAATGATTCCCATCCCTTTTCACAGAAATAAATTTTATTTTACTCAATGTTTTACAAATGTTGTGTGGATGCGAGATCTGTGCTTTTTGGGCATGTTTGGTTTTCTGATAAAACCTTTAGGGTAGGATGCAAAGATGAGGATAGGTTGGGGAAAATTGAAAACGACACCCGTTCTTGTTAATCGTATGACAAACGTGTACTGGTAAATGTTGTAATCATTTTTATTCCATAGTTGTTTAGTAGAGTCTAATACTGTGATATGTAGTACAGGGGTGTATACATATATTGGTATGTGAATAAATGTACAGTGATACAATGGTTGTTTTTCTTTGTTACCCAGCACAACATTACTGGAACTTATCCAAAAAGTAACCATTTTGTTAGTGTTGGTTAGTGTTGAGCAAATCGGTCAGATTTGCCAATTGAGTAATCCTCATAATCAGCATTTGCATATTACTGCTTTTTTTGTTTTTATACAGTTCTTCAATGTTGCTGTTTGAACAGGTTCACATGTGTCCACCTCATTTGTGAACAGGTTCACATGTGTTCACCTCATTTATGTACAGGTTCACATGTGTCCACCTCATTTGTGAACAGGTTCACATGTGTCCACCTCATTTATGAAATGTAATATTGTACAATGTTAGCACGTCACTGTTTTCATCAGTTCTGATCATGCATACACACACAACGAGTATACCTATATGATAGTGTGCAACTTTGAGTATAGGCCTGTCCATGGTTAATCTAAGAGATGTACATTTGTATTTCCCCTATTTCAACACCGTCGCATATTCTCCTACATAGACCATATTTATACAGAATTTGTATTCCAATCCTCCGGTTGTATTATTAGTTTGAGGGAACTGATTTGTTTAGTTTCTCCGACATTCACTGTAAAAAGGACAGTTCTTTACCAGGGCCACCCAGAAATAGTTAAGTTAGCGTAACACTACATACTTCTGAAATTGATCTTGTTTGGAAAGAAATGTTTGAGGTGTCTGTGTATTGCATGATGCAACTTCAAGGACTATAAAAAGTAAACGAATGAAACGTCTACATACATACCAACCTAAATATGCTGGCTATAGGGTTATGCCAAACAAACACTTTTAAAGGATTTTTTTTTAATGCATTTATGTGATTTATGTTAATATCGAGTATTGGTAAGCGATGTCAATTTATTGTTGAGAAATGATGTGCTGTTTATTTAGCATTACCTGTTGTCCAACTTATTCAATGTGACTCTGACGAATGATATAGCGCCATCCAGCTCGGCTTTCTTGTGAGAAAGGTATACAAATTACACAAAACAGAAAATTAAAGAGTAATACGATTTTAATCAGCGTAAAGAGATTGTTCTGATACACTTGAGCAAATAAATTATTAAACGACAATGAAATATGTCTATTGACATTTAATTAACCTAAAAGAATGCATTCAAATATAACAAACGGTATAGTTTAATCCTCTTTAGGACATATCTTTGAGCAGTATTCTTTTCAAGCAGCGTTATTGATCGTGCTAAAAAGTTATCTTATCTTAATTATCTTATTGGCAATCATTTAAACGTGGACCAAATGAACATTTATTTAATATGTCCATCCTGTGATATACCAAGTGTTTAATGTAAACTACAATTGTTTGCATGCTGTCGATATTCATTCCATCAACATTTCAGCGCTTTGACTTTCTAAAGATATACAGTTCAATCTGTCTTTAGTGGTCTCGTTTGGCCCTGACCTTCGATTGACCCCTATAGACAGATGACCGCTATATCCGGGTTTAAATGAAGAAGTGAAATAAAAATGACATACCATTAGTGCTTAATTGTACATTCACTGTATATATAATATGAAATCTGTGATCAGTTCAAGTTATAAAATATTACCAACATACATTTACATGTTTCATTATACAAAATATTGGAACCAAATTCACTCTGCACTCAAATGATTTTATAACATTTACCCTTTCCTCTAAGGAAAACCACTTCGCTTAATGGCTGCCATCCTGACAGAATATAGCAAACTATCAAAAACTCTTCATCAGAGCCTAAACGTTATCACTTAAACAAAGCTCATGAGAATTTCAAGCAAACAAGCCCTTTACAAACACATTCAAATTCTACCAAATTTAGAAACATGCAAACTAATATGAACGAAATTATGTTAAATTGCATATTTTACAACACATTTCTAAATATGATATAAAATAGTCCAAGCTAGAATAAACATATCTTATAGGACACAATCTACACAAATATGAAAATGAAATATCCGATATTTTATAAGAAATGTATAACATAAATTTTGAGCGTGATTATAATACATGCATTATTTTTGTTATAACTTTCTGGATTATTTATTCAAATGAGGAATAATAACCTGTCCATGCACACTTTCAAAAATACATATGAAAACGGACTATACGATATACAACTTCATTCGTCTTGAAATATAACACTCCTGGAAACTTCGAAACCTTTATTGCAAAAATGGTAGAGTCTTAACAATTGGTATTACAAAACTATTTCCTGAAAATCAACCTCTATTTTCTTGGAATTTACTTTAAAAAACGTCTGAAATAAGACCTTTGAATGCGTACGTAGGTTTATAGTAACTTACTGTTTAAATAAGTTATTTCTGTCATCTTTTGTAATATTCCGGACATGTTGTTCACATTATTATTACAGTTGGGGTACTGCAGCATCCACTGGACGTAGTTACCGACAAACAGCGTCACCACGACAACCAAGTGCTGTAAGTAGTGTGTTCTGTAATGTTCTCCCTGTATCTCTATGTTAGTCTCCAATCTTAAGCTTGTTATGCAAAAAGTGCTCATTGTGAGTTGTTATGGTCATTGGAAAATGGTCATCCATCGGTCAACCTGTGTTTATATCAAGTGTTCAGTGTAACACTGTTGTAACTTGTTCTGTACCACAACTGACATGCAATAGCTTTGCAATAGCTTTGCACATAAGAATGCAGTTAATAATCATGCCATCAACATTTCAGCGCTATGGCTAAGATATACAGTTCAATCGGTCTAAGGTGGCACCGACCTTCAAGTGACCCCTATAGACAGATGATCACTATACCCAGGCCAACATGAATAAATGATAAGACAACATATCATTGGTGTTTTATTATACATCTATATATAATATTAAATCAGTGATCTGTATAAGTAATACAAATATTAGCAAGCTACATGTTCATGAATCATTTCAAAGCATATTGAAAAAAAAACATACTGCGATTTTACACAAAGTCTCTCTGCACTCAGATGCTTTTATAGCATTTAACATTTCCTCTAAGGAAAGAGCCTTTAACTTGTTATGGCAGAAATTAGCAAACTGGCAATGACACTATCAAAACCTCTTCATCAGAGCCTAAACTTGATCACGTAATCAAAGCTCATGAAAACTTCACACAAACAAGCACATTACAAAATAATTCATATTCTACAAAAATGTGAATAAGCATATTCTACCAAAATGTGAATAAGCATATTCTACCAAAATAAGAAATATGCAAAATAATGTAAATGAAAATATGTTACATTGAATTTCTATACAAAATGATACCAACATGGAATATGCATATTCTACAAAAATGTGAATAAGCACGATCAACAGTACAAAGTATTTTTTATAAGAAATGTATAATAACACAGTTATGGGAGTGATTATAACTGGTGCATTATTTCTTGTGTTTCATTTATGACGTTTTTATTCAAATGAGGAGTGATTACTTATCAATACACACAAAAATCAAAACATGTAAAAATGTACTCTATATGATATAAATGCATAAAAAACTTGTTTTCCGTGTGTACATAGGTTTCTGAAAAAAGTCATTTCGGTCGACTTTCTAAATTAAAAAAAAATATTACACATGGATTTTATTACACACAAACATCTTTCATTTCCTTAAAAGTGGAGATGACATTACCGCATAGAATAATATGTGCTGTACAGGTATATGCTCAAACTGTTTGTAGTATAAGAAAAACAAAACTTTCTTGGCCTAATGATTAAAACATATTATGGCGGTATCACTGGTTCTTGTTAAGTAAATTAATTAGTTATTATTTAGCACTGTCCAAAGCATAGTAGTTAATTATAATAGGGCAAACATCAAACAGAGAAAATAAATGGTGATAAAATGTACCATTGCTAAAACATAAATGATGAAATATATCTTTATACACAATACATTAGGATATGAATAACAGAATAATCATGATATAATGTCATGTATATACATACAGTGTAAACATTAACTTTTACATGTTAGTAAAACCTATAGCCTCTGGAATTCATATTTTATCTCAATGATTTTTTGTCTTCTCTTTGTACATGTTTATGTTTTATACTTTTGCGTTTTTGCTGGCATGTAAGTCCAACATAATAATTTGCAACATGAAACCGAATAAAAATCAATGACAAACTGGCGTATAAGGTACGACAGGTGTAGGTTATACCGAATATTCCCTTATAAACGCACCTCCGCTAATAAACGCCCCCCCCCCCCTATTTTGAAAAAAAAACTGAACAATTCTGAATTTGATCCGAAAATTCTTACTTTTATCAGTCATTTATATTCTTCACCCAGTAAATCCAATGTAACAACGAATCAAAATGACACTATAAAAAGCAATGTTCACACATAAAAGCATTATCTGTTACCATAGAATGTTTAACTTTTAGCACTTGAACTTTAAAACAGTCCACTATTGATATTTAAAACTTCAAAAATGACAAAGGTCAGGTAGACACATGTAAGACTGGCAATACTGCTATCTGTGACGTAATACCGTCAGGCAGATCAACGGTGTTAGTTTTGAAGATATTTTAGGCTAGGGAGTAGAAGTTTCGGCACCTGGCTTAGATCAAAGGTTAGAGAATGGCTAGTGGGTACCATACTTGTTCTAATAGATGCAAATAAGACTGAAGTACTTATTCTAATAGATGCATATAAGAATTTTGTTTTTTAGTGATTTTTTACCTCTATTAAACGCCCTCTCCTCTTAAATTGTAACGCCCCCGGATGCGTTTATTAGGGAATATTCGGTATATAATAGTTTGTATCTAAATATTTTTATCAACTATATGAAGCACATTTTGCATTGTCAATGAGCTGTTTCATCCCATTAGTGTATGGATTGTTTTTTCTGATTTAGTCACATGCATCTGTGTGATATACTGTAAAGACAAACCGGTTGGTTTCTAATATCCCTACTGACCAACATGTTTACTTGCAGTGGAACCATACAACTACCACACTAGATTTATACATTCACTAAGTTAGGAATGGTTATAACAACTTGCAAGTTTGAATGTTGTTTTTGCTCGGATGCTTATTGTTTGTTCTATCATTGTGTTTTGTAAACCATTGTTTTAATTTGTGTTGAACCAGTTTGTTACTGTACAGTAAATACTGTGATATTATTGTCAGTACCTCCTACAATCAGTTTGAGGGTGTTTCTATCATAACACACTGTTAGTGGAGATATAACACCTTCACTACCTGAAGCAATCTGTCCCATGTATTGTCCATCTGGTCCTAGTTGTATTACATTGTGTGGTCCAGCACCACATACAATCACATTACCATTACCATCAGTACACACTCCACATGCTGCACTTAGTTCTGTACCAGAATATCTCCATACAACATTTCCATCAGTATTCAATGTAATCACACCCAAGATGTAGTCGGCTACATGAATCATCTTCTCATCATCACTCACAGTAATATCCCAGATATTGTTGAATTTATCTGTACTGATAGTCTGTACCAGTTCACCATTCAAAGTATAGATAAATACTGATTGACCATAACCTACATACATCTTATTTCTGATGACAGCAATACATTTACCAGAATGTTTCATACTAAATGAACGCACTGATACAAGTTTATCACCACTTGTAGATACAAACTGTATTGTATTATTATACAGACATACTGCTGCTTCTGTACTACTTACTCTACATACTGACCAAGGACTGGCATCCAATGCTAATGATGTTCTAACTGTAAATGTTCTACTATCAACTAATTTTAACTTGTTATAATCAGCCAACAAAATATTACCATTATCTAAAATACATGATGACATAATACCACATACAGACTTGTCATCTGGTTGTTTTATGTTGTACTCTGATTTATCTAATACTTTGTAAAGGCCTTGATTCAGTATTTTCTTGGACACCTTACTACTAGTATCTTGTTTTGTGGAGACTCTTGTTGTGTTACTGTTATCTGTAGATGCTGATGGACTTGTTTTAGAGTGTGTGGACTGCAGTTGTTTACTGCTAGATCTCACTGTTGGCAATGAGGAGTCTTGTAACACTGGAAGACTCAACATGCCTAATGTAACAATACTCAACAGGAATGTCATGATGTCTGTATTT